>CM059576.1:88406026-89666974 GCA_030386875.1 Morinoia aosen
TACACACAATAAAATTTTCTACGTGCAAATGATAATATTCTACCTGCAACAAAATTTTAACTCACATTTTCAGTGGACTTAAACCAGGCTAATGTTAATTGCTCTTGAAGGCTGGCACCACTCTGAACAGAGGCAAGCTGCTTCAGCTTACTTTTATATGCTAGAGACAATGGGCGCCAGAGGACAATGGGTGCTAGAGACAATGGCTACAACTTCCTTTAACTGTTTCAGAGAACAATGGACTACCGCCTCACACAATGCTTCCGCGTAGACGCTCGCTCTCTCACTACCAGGAATCAACTTCTGCGTTAAGGCTCTCCCACTTACTAAGAAACAGCGTGCACACTGCGCTTGCTATGCCTATGCTGCTTAAGTAGTTTTTACATAGAGAACTTCTTATTTATTAATTTTATAATGATTATGTATAATCATTAAATTGAGCTCATGCTTAATTAATTCACAAGCAAACATTATCGGCGTATACTCAGCTTGCTATTTGGCGATGCGCAGATCTCGTCGATCTTCTCGTAGATCTCGTCGGTCTTCTCGTAGATCTCTTCGATCTCTTCTCGTAGATCTCGTCGACAAACCAGGTTGTTGGTTTGGACCCCTCACTTCATTTTCTCCTTTGAGTAGCGATGAGTAGACTGGTGAAGACTGCGTAGCGTGTAAATTTTCGATTATTTTTTCTCCCTCGAAGTGTTTCTTGGAAAGAACTTCGATTTTCTGCGCTGACGTCTTTCTTCCTTTTCTCGATGCTCTGAAGTAATGTGATAACTGTGCGACGTTACTCCAACAGGGTGACACTCCCCCCATTTAAAATCACGGATCAGCAGAACTGAAGATCAATTCTTGATATCTTCTTCTTCAATGGGGCAATGTGACAATGTGGCAATGTGGATATCTTTACTGTGGCATCCCCATACTGTGGCCACCAAATATGTTCCGGCCCTTTTCAGTATTAGGCCGTACCAAACGCGGATGAGGTTCGGGAGTGAAATAGTTGCAGCAGCGTAGTATTCTTTATTGTTACTTCAGGTTTGACACAGGCTTGCAACAGTGATGCTTCGTAATTGGTAGGAAGTCTTTAGATTGGAAGGTAATCTCGTAACTCTGTAGCGCATCTGTGGTCTCTACAGATGTTTTCTCGGCAGCCGAGCTTCAGCTACTGACAGCGGTGCTTCTGTTTGTAGAAGCGACCTCTACGGCAGACCACCTCAAATGAACCACGATATCTCTCGCCGATCCTATTTATATGCCTGGCGGGCGCACACAGCAACACCATAACTTCAACATCACCTACACCAACACTTTGCAAGTTTCTACCATCACCAACTTGAATGGTAATTGGACTAGATAGCTCATTCGTACAAGAAAAATCATTCCTATTATTACACATGTGTGCTGTTGCTCCAGAATCTATAACCCAACAATTATTGAGTTTTTTCACAGACAATGCACTGATATAGTTGGTTTTACATTCTCCAAAATTTTTCTGGTCTTCTGTGTGGTTCAGAATGTCTTTCCTATCTTCTTTCTTCAATTTTTCTTGATAGATCCAGCACTTGGCGCGTAGGTGTCCTGTTTTCCCGCATTCGGAGCATCTTGAGTTTTTCAATTTGGAGGTCACAAGGGATTTTTCACTGAAGTCTGAAGCACTTTGGTTTTTCAGTTTTGTTTCTTCATTCAGAAGGTGCTCTGTCACCATATCCCTTGACGGTAGTTTTTCGTGAGCTTCCAGTGCAGTCACCAGTGTGGAGAAGTGGTCGGGAAGTGACGACAGCAGGATTATTACTCGGCTTTCTTTATAAACAGCGTCATCAATCACACTCAAGGACTCAAATATTTCGACAAATGCTTTGAGATGAGTTTGTAAGTCTTGGTCTTCTTATAGTTTCATGTTGTAGAGTCTTTTGCGTAGTCTGAACTTGTTAGACCGAGTTTTCTTTTGGAATGTATCTTCAATTTTGTGCCACAGTTGTACAGGGTGAGTGGGGTCACCCAACAAATACAGTTGACTCGTTTCGACAGCAAGCACAATTGTTGCAAGTGCACTGTCACGTCTTTCTTCAAATTTCCTTCGAGCAGTCTCCTCCGTAGTCTGTGGCATGGTTTCCGTTCCTCGAACCAAGTTCGAATTTTCCTCATATTTATTTTGTTATTTCTTTCTCTTTTCTGTATTAATACTTAACGTCCGTATGACAAATATACCATGAAATACATTTTGTGTGTACACCAATAAACAGGTTTATAGATGTGAGGGTTGTGCAAAGTTTATAATGAATTAAATTTTTGGCTAACGTTGTCTCGCTATTTCAAAATCATTCTCGAAGATGTTTTCAATCGATTTTCGGCTGAGCTGGGGGGAAAGGGGTAATTTAAGCATTGCATTTAGTCTTTTTATTTTTATTTTTTTTTCCGTGCGTTCAGCGCACACTAGCACTGAACTTTCAAATCGGAAAAAACTCTAAATTTCTGTAATCAAAATTATTATTTTGGATCAAGGCCTAATCTTCCTATATGTGCCAATTTTGTGAATATTCTCCACTCAGATGTGAAATCCGGCCACAATGTTACTCCATTTTATCCCACGTACACATGTCCGTATAATGCTGAAGAGTTGTGTTGCTTCTTGACTATAACCTGATTTTTCTTAAAAATTTCTGGGAAGAAATTAAAAAACAGCTCATTTTTATGTTTTTCGAAGTCTTCTCTTCCTTTTAGTCATTTTTTGCGAAAAATTTCTTAGGATTACAGTGAGCTCAGCTGTCATTTTCTGTGTAGTAGATGGTAGGTTGCTTCTTTCTTTTATCTTATATATGTATTTTTTTCTAATATTTTATTTTCAATAAGTATATATATTAATATGTGTGTGTACTTGTGTAGGTATATATATGTATCTACATAAATAGATATACATGTTTCTATTTCATTTCTTTACGCAAAAACCATCCGGTTAATAAATTTTATTGCAATAGCGAAATGATTTCAAAAATAGATCTAGCACTTCCCCAGAGGGCGTTTCTGTGAATCGGATTAATGTCATATATGATTAATGAAATAAAGTGCAATTTGAGCATATGAATCGTAGTAAAATTATCTTTCTGTCCGTATGTTGTACAAGCTATGAATTTTGATATTGAATATATGTTTGTTTACCCATGTCTACCAATATTTTTTAGATATTTGTCAATCATGAGTGGTAACCGGCTTACACTGTATCTCTATTTTATCCCATGCACCCATGTCCGCATGATGTGGTGAATATCGAGAAGATATGAAATATGTTTTTGGTGGTGATAGGGCTTTGCATATTTGAATATCGAGAAGATATGAAAAATGTTTTTGGTGGTGATAGGGCTTTGCATATTTTTAGGGCCTATTTTTCATTTCTCATTCAAATACCCTTGACAGAGATAGACTATTGGCAAGCCACGTGTGGTTTGTCTATTAGTACGCCTCGTATATTTTGTCTATTAATATGCCTCGTATGGTCTATCTATTTTGTACACCTCTGATAGCTTGTCTATTAGTACACCTCGTACAGTTCGCCTATTATTATTATGCCTCGTATGGCTTATCTATTTGTACACCTCGGATGGTTTGTCAATTAGTACTCCTAGTATAGAACTTTTGTTAGACTACTAGCACACCACAAATGGTTTGTCTATTAGTACGCCTCGTATATTTTGTCAATTAATAAGCCTCGTATGGTCTATCTACTTGTACACCTCTGACAGTTTGTCTATTAGTACACCTCGTATAGTTTGTCTATTATTATGCCTCGTATGGCTCATCTACTTGTACACCTCGGATTGTTTGTCAATTAGTACTCCTCGTATGGAACATTTGTTTTAGGATGCCCTACATTTAAGAAACTTTTAAAAGCCAATATGTTGGCATGTATCTCATGTGACAATTTGGAAATACACTTTTTTTCGTTTTTTCTTTCTTTCTTTCTTTCCATAACTTTTCTCTCATTAAGATTCTCTTCATTCGCAGCTTCCACGTAGGATAGTTTTTATCATTAAGAGCCGTGAGGCAGTTCTTAGCACTTTCACTTACGGAGCCTGCCATGTTTCTTTCTTTTTCACTTTCACTGCTTCTGTCTCACACTTACTAACAGATCACCAACGTCTGTTCTCACTGTCTCGGGCTGTTTTTCGCTTCGGGACTTAGGGGAACCTCACTGAAATTGCTTTTTCGGAAGGTTGTCTGGGGCCCATAACCTATTAGGTTAGGTTAGGGTAAGTAAAGTGAAACACTTAGGATCTATGTATTGTCAGTAACACACAGCAGGACACAGTAAGTTCACATCACGAAGGTTAGCGGTGGAGTTGGCTCCAGCAAAGCATGAGAAACATGAGCTCAGTTCTCAACGCAGAGTACTGTTTAAACATATTCTAACACAAGAGCACTGTAACATTATCAGTATTATACATTATACACATATACATTCAAAGTGAGACAATAAAGGATTCAACAGATCCTATGATATAATATGGTAAATACAGAGTGTACAGTAAAAATTTAGTTTAAATGATACAATTTTCAAGTAACCAAGTATTTACCTAAAATCTGAATACAACGCTCATTGAATTAACCAAGTATTTATCAGAACCTCACCCATTACCAGACTTGAACTTAATAACGGTAAAGACATTTTTTCCGATTCGTGATTGAAAAACCAGCCTTGGTCGCTAATCACCGTTGCTCAGTTATCTGAACGATTTACAATATCATATAAATAAGGAAAGTAGGAAATTTGGGATAAAATATTAAAAATCATCGTGCAGTTTGATTCGAATGACTGAGGCTTCTTTGGAAGTTCGTATACGAAATATCACAAAAAACAAGACTCGTTACTGGTCTTATATATAGTTTGCAAGCCCTAAATTATATTTTGTTCGATGAAGCTGTCCTTAAATCGAATTACATTGAATTTGTTTGGCCTACATATTGGTTTCGCATAATACTTAGCAGAGGCATCATTTGATTGTAACAATTTAAGCTACACTGAAATAATTCCAAAGGAAACTGTCCGGTATATTCATTCCACAACAACATTATTGCAGAAAAAGATCTCAACTGGAAATTGTCAATGAAGCTATCTAGGACAACGGATCATTTCCTCAAATTAGAATTCTTGTACTCATCAGCATTTCGAAGATAGAATACATTTCAGACGATCTCGTATTTCATGTAAATGTTACGGTGCTTCATCGGTTGTGGCAGGAAAGTTGGGTACTTCATCATCAGTGACGGCCTAGAATTGTCCATTTTAGCATTGACAAAGATGGTGAATTTAGTTTAGACCGTCTACCTTGGAGACGCTTGTGGCATATTCTGCCCTCTGGTAAATAAAAGAATATTCATACGTTAAGGAGCATGTTGTTACTGTCTAATTCTAGAGAAAAACATTGAGCCGTACTTATTTTGAAGCTCAAATTGAAGTTTGTCAGGTTTATTATACAAGATTTTATTCAAATTTTATAATAGTATGCATCTAGTCTATATAGAAGAACATGTTCAAGTATTTCAAGCATTTTCATAATTTTTGAAAGGATTAATTATTGTTGAATTTAGAAGGTCTTTAAACAGAGTTCTCCCTTTGATTGTTGTCAAAATCAGGTGCACATACCCGTGTTCTAACTGCAAACTCAGGTTAAAAAACGAGCAAACATTGGCTAAAACCTAACTTTCCGGCAGATGACAATCACTGATTCGGATATTATTCAAAACCAGACTGGTATATATGCCTTGTAAATGATTTGTATTGCTTTGTTTTTTTGTTTATAAGTAGTGTTTGATTCCCTGCAAACAAGCATACACCCAACTAATAAAAGAATGTGTTATCATCTAATAGAAATTTGGTTGATTTCTAGTAATATTGTATTCTAGCCTCAAAAAATTTATCAGCCGTGTGCCAAATTAAAATTTCAGGCAAAGTTTTTTTGGTGGTTGGAAATTATGTTATCTTTGTGTCCCGTGCTTTCAAAAAATATTTAGGAGTAGAAATTAAGATATAACATTGCACTTAACAAATATTTGTTTAGAGTCCAAGTAACTCTGACCAAACTGAAACAACAATGCTCATTTTTCTTCCGAATTTCATTCAGCATCAGGACAAACAATCGCACAGAGTACGACGGATGAACCATTGAAAGTTCAACTTGAGTAACATATCAACTAATTTCATGCCAACAATAATTATTGGTTGCAGCAACAAGGTGTTGTCCTGCTATGGCTCCCTTGAGCTAGTACTTTGAGCGTCTCATGCCAGAGGTCGCTCCAATCTTTTTCTGAGCATGCGCCTCTCTTCCTGGTTCAATGTGTGCACATGCCAAGCGCTGACAAAGCACCCTCGCAGTAAGTTGCAAAATTTAAGAAATTTTATAATGTTAGTGATGACATTCCAGAACTAAATGGATTCTTTCTTAAGATTTTGTCTATTAAACTTGCTTTGTTTTCTTTATTTATCTCTTTTCTTTTGGTAACTGAAAGTGAGTGATGTTGCTTATCAGTTACACTGCTTCTATAGAGAACTGTTATGAGGAGCAGTTCTTTTGAAAAAATGAATTATGCAAGTGTTCTTCATTTTAAAAATGATGTATTGATGTACCGAACACTACTGGTAGAATTCTGAAATGCATTAATGTTTGATATTCAAGTGCAGTGCCGAGTAAACTTTCTAAAACATTGGCGCATTGCAAGGATGTTTTGATATTTAGGTTTACACTAAGTTAAATTCATCACAATACATATTTAACTATGATTCAGTATTGATAACCATTATCCATACAGTTCCTTATTAATGACTGATTGTGTAGTCAGAGGGAAAGAGTATGTTTTACAAATTTATTACAATTGACGGCCGTGTTCATTCGAACGCTCACTTCAATGTGGATTATTATCAATCAGCTGATGGTAGAAATGAAATATTAGTGGATAAATATATAAATAAGGTAGGCACAATGATACAACAGGAAAATAAAAAAATGAGTATAAAATGGTTAAAAGTTATGAATACCACTAAAAAAAACATAAAAAACACTCCTTGATTTGAGTTTTGCTACATTGTTTTCAGAACAATTGATGGTAAATGTGTAGCGTTGGTCAGTTATCAATTTTCCACTTTTTGGTGCCTAGAAATAGGTAATTAGATCTAAATAAACAATTTCTCTTCCATGCACTTTCCGACGGAAATGAGTATTTAACAAGTTATGGCGGTAGGTTTAGTTGCGTCTATGATGACGAATGCGCTCGAATAAACAGCTACTCATCGATTTTTTAATTTTTGTTGCTTGAATCATGGAAGTAACATCAAAATGAACAACTTTTCTTCTATACACTTTTTTCGTCAAATGAGTATTTAACGAGGTATAGCGGTAGGTTTGGTTTCATCTTTGATGGCTATCGGGCTGGAAGCGAGACTTAATTGCAGCGTTGCCATACCACGGGATCAATGAATTTCTTTCCGCTTCAAACACTGGAGTTGCGGCAACTAATTTACCACTATAACTTGTAAAATATTCATTTCCGACGGAAAGTGCATAGAAGAAAACTTGTTTATTTCGATCTAATTAATACGATTAGACACCGAAAAGTGGAAAATCGATTACTGACCAATGCTACACATTTACCCAATTGATTCACTAGCATTAAGATTCACAAGTCAAGTTTTGAGCTAGTTTATTTTTCTTACCTTGCTGAAGTTAATGGTCGATCATGAATTGACTAAAGAATTATCACACCGAAATTCTCAAGTCTCCATGAAAAGGAGTATAAACAACTCCAATGCCTATCATCTATCAGCATGCAGCTCTTATGATTAAAGGGTTCTTTTGATTTCTTGATTTAAGAATAAGCATTAAAATTATGGACTTGACAGCTGTTGGAAGTAAACCATGGAAAATCTTAAGACTGAGGATCAAACCTTAGCAGTTTTTGTAAATTTAATCTTTAGGATTAAGGAATATGTCTAACCTAAAATATAGCCGTCATTTTTAACGGCTCTGTTTCTCTAGTCTAGTTGATCTAATACCAGACTGAAAAGTATGTATTCAACAGAATGAAAAATGAAAAAAGTACTTCATCAGTGTTACACATGTTTGAAATATTATAACGGCATTCTTCAGGGATGTTTGAATGTTGCCCAGTATTATTAACAAGCAAGGTCAAACAGAAAATACTGTGGTTTTTCTGTAATTGCAAGTGTCCTTTCAATTACTGTTTTAATATCCTCATTGCTATTATACTTTTACATGTTACTGGATGCACAATGTCTTGTATAGTTCATAAACCACATTTCTATCGATTCATAGTTTCAAAATTTGACAAAGAACAAAAAATCTGATATACTAGTACACATTGCTTCAGTTTGGCGTTGCAATTCCAGGCATTTGCTGCCTCCAAGGTCTCCACGCAGAAGCAGGAGATATACTTATCTTTCAGTCTGTCATCTGCCTGGAGATTAATAATTTCTATTTGAAATTAGGTTGGAAAATTTTCAGCATTGTAGTCAAATGGATTATTAATGAGCCTTATTTCGTTTGCTTTGGTATCAAAGTCAGCAAATCGCTCCTGAATTTTTTTTTCAAATCTGAAATTATTGCATTTACAAAAGAAGAAGGAAATACCTCTTTACCTTCTGTATGAAACTTTTCACAGCATGGAAAATCAGTAAAATTCTTAACTTTCACCTGGTCTTCAAGTAGCGCAAGTTTTGTTCTGAATGCCTTGACATGAACAAAGTAGTCACTGGTCTAATTTTTTTTGCCCTGCGACTTCAGATTTAATTGATTCATATGACCTGTCTAATCTGCAAAAAATGCCAATTTCCAAATCCATTTACAGTCTGTTCATAATGGTTGAGGTTTATTTTCCTCTGTGAAAAATAAATAAATTTCTAATTTGAGCTCAAAGAAATGCAGCAAAACCTTTCCACAACTAAGCCATCTAACAGAAACAAGTTTCATGACACAGAACACATCAATATATTACAGGCACAATGCATGTTGATGGATATGGCAAAGCTGAAAAATGGGTTTTGTGAATCCTCCACTCTCACAAGCTGTTGTAATTTGCCCAACCAAACCCTTCTTTCAGTTCTTTGTCCAAGACATATTCTTTCCTCCATCAATTGTCACACACTGCACTTGTTTACATTGTAAGTTATATTGTGTCATGGTTTTACTAATTTCATTGAAAAGTTCTCACCAGTTGTGGTGGTGTGTATGATGTGAACTGATGCTAATTCTTTGGTCGCATTAAATTCACTACAAAAATCATTTGCAAGATTTTCTTTTTATGGACATACCTCTCCTGCTGCATCCACTTTACCTCCTTTATGTTACTACCATCAGTGGAAAGGTTTTCCTTTTTTGGACAACGCATAGCAAATTTTGTAACTGGCTCTAGTTGAAGTTTCATTTTCAGATTTTTTCTTTCTGAAAACAGCATGTTTGAAAAGCTGACTCAGCTGATATGGTTCAAATTTTTTAGTGCGTTCTGCACATGTGATGTGAGAATGACTTGAACTATGTTTAGATTCATGGTGCTGACAAATATTGTATTCCTTCAGAACAGCAACACTGTCTCTACATATGAGGCATAGAGCTTTATCATTTTCTTTCACAAAAAAGTACAATAATTTTTTTTCAAGGCCAACACATAGGGATTTGTTTGGCAAGCCAGGTGTGGCCCGTGGGCCATAGTTTGGGGAGACCTCTGCTCTAGAGTAAAGCACTGAAATTATACAAAGTGGCATCTGAGCATTCAATGAAATGATGGGTGACTAGTGATGCAAAAAAACGGTTTTATTTGATGGCGTTTTTTTTTGCAAAAAAAATGTGTTTTTTATGTGTTTTTTTTTTATTATATTTTTTTTGCACACACCCAAATTTTGTGAGGTATATGTCTGTTTAATATTGGTCACATAAAATACATTAATGTCCATGTTCTTTAGTCACGATTTTTTGGAATAAAAACATCAAAAGGAATGAAACCATACCGTAAAACTGTGGTAGATAACCCACAATTATATAGAGAAGTCTAAGAGGAACAGCAGGAGGAACAGAACTCACATTGATGAAGTCTAAAACCCACAATTACCTGGAGGAGTAGAGGAACAGCAGGAGACACAGAACTTATGTATATTGATGAAGTCAAAATTTAGAGCTTAGTATCTCCACTATGATGTTATATTTATGTGACCAAAAGATCTGACATAGTAGAGATAGTAAGCTCTGAATTTTGACTCCATCCATAAAAGATTTGTGGCTCCTGCTCTTCCTATTAAGACTCCTCATGGAAATTGTGGGTTATCTGCCATCACTTTCTCTTTATGGTTTCCTTCTGATGTTTTTTTGAAAAAAATCACAACTAAAGAACATTGATATTAATATATTTTATGTGGCCAAAAAAACTTAATGCTGTCTTTTCTAAAAAACATGTTTTTTCTACTAAAACTCATGACTAAGAAACTGGATATTAATACATTTTATGTGACCTAAAATTTAAAATAAAAAATCATGTTTTTAAAAAAAAATAATTTGAAGAACAACATGAATATTAATATATTTTATGTGACCATCAAACCATGCTGATTTTTTCACATTTTTTAGTCAATATGCAGTTTAATGCACCCACGGAAATTAAAAATTCCATTCTGAAGGATCTCTAAAGGAACGCGTTTAAAAACCTTTTACATGAATGCCATACTGGTTGCTGGTGCATTATTTTTGAGTTATTTAACTTCAAAATTTTGTCTTCCATAGCAGTCAGTTCCAGTCAGTTGCGCGCTTGAGCTGGAGCTGTTAAAGTACATTTGGGTACTTTTAATTTATTATTTGCCAACTCAGCAGAGCTTGAACCCACTTCTGGGATGTTTTAGTTAATAACACAATAAACATCATCACCCAAAAATATTAGCGGGGTTGGGGAAGTGAATACGTGAATGTACAGTATTCACTCTTACGCTTTTGCTAATGTTCTACAGTGGCCGCCATATTGAAACTGATGTCAACTGCATCTCGATTTTAGTATTCACTACCCCAGTCCCACTAATATTATTGGGGTGATAACCTGTATTGTGTTATTAACTGAAACATCCTAGAAGTGGGTTCAGGCTCCGCGAGGTTGGCCAATAATAAATTACAAAGTCCCCAAGCGTACTCTAACAGCTCAAGCATGCAGCGGAACTGCTATGGAAGAAGAAAATTCAAAACTTGAATAACTTAAAAATAATGCATCTGCAAGCAGAATATTCTTGTAAAACATTTTTATATTAAATGTGTCCCTAGGGATTCTTTGGTGCGGAATTTTTAATTTCCGTGAGCGCATTAAACTGCTTATTGACCATTTTTTTTTTACAAAAAAGCATGTCAAAAAAATATGGATATTAATTTATTTAATTTGACAAAAAAAATCACCTTGTTTCATACATGTTTTTTTTTGCAAGTCATTAACATTCATTTTTTAGTCATGACTTCTGTGAAGAAAATGGATATTAATATGTTTTATGTGACCAAAAAACCATGCTTTTTTAAAAAAACGTTTTTTTTTTACAAAAAATCATTAATATCCATTTTTTGTCTTGTTTTGTGAAAAGCATCTATATACTTAATAGCAAAACTCAAAATTTGTGCGAGTCCGTTTGGAAAATTGGCTGAGTGTACATGGTCGAGTGAGGTATTAAATTGAAGCCACTGGTGTCTATATTTGCAGAAAACTATCAGATTTGAAAAATATTATAATTTTTTTTTTCTTTTTTTTTTTAATTTTTTTTTCTTTTATTTTTTTATTTTATTTTTTATTTATTATTTTTTTATTTTTATCGGGTTCATCGGGTTCAACCGAGTATCGGGTTTTTTATTTATTTTTTTTTATTTTTAGGCAAGTCGGACAACCCAATACTCGGGTTGCACCGGCTTAAGCTTAGCCGGTTACCGGAGGTAACCGGCTAGTTTTTTTACTAATAGCATGGTTTTTGGTCACACGAAATACATAAATATACGCATTTTTAGTCATGATTTATCTGTGAAAAAGATGTTTTTAAAAAACAGCATGGTTCTATTTGGTCAAATAAAATATATTGACATCCATGATTTTTAGTAATGATTTTTCTGTAAAAAACAGTTTTCAAAAAAGCAGTATTGGGTTGTTTGATCACACAAAATATATTAATATCTACATTTTTTATTTATGATTTTATTTCAAAAATGTATTTTGAAAAAACAAGCAGGTTTTTTTGGTCACTCAAAAGATAATAGAACCCATGTTTTTTTTCAGTCGTGAATTTTTTGTAGAAAAATATGTTTAAAAAAAAACAGCATGGTTATTTGGTCCCATACAATATATTAATATCCATGTTTTTGAGTCATGATTTTTCTATAAAAAAACAGCATTGGTTTTCTTTGTCACATAAAATATATTAATATCCATATTTTTTAGCCATGTTTTTTTGTAAAAATAACATGTTTTTAAAAAAAACAGCAGGTTTTTTTGGTTATATCTCTATCAATGGCCATAAGTAAAGATATATTATAACAACACACTACTTGGAAGTTGAAAGTGATTCACATGCATTATAAAATAAATGAAATATCAAAACATGAAACCACAGATAATAAAAAATTCAATTAAACCATAGAAAACCATGAATTAACAAGTATGCTGTTTCATCTTATAATCTGACATGAAAACAAATAATGTAAAGTGGTTCTTTTCCTTGCTGAATTGTTTTCAAACAAGGTATTTAAAAATAAACAAAATATCCACGATTTTTTTAGCCATGGTTTTTTTTGGAAAAAAATCAGCACGGTTTGTTTAGGCCTGCATCACTATGGGTGACAATGATTGATTGTTGTAGCTGCTGAATTATTTGTGTTGTTGGTGCATTGCTGATTGATTTGAGGAGTGTGTGTTATGATTCAATTGTATGAAAGTAAGTGGGTAGGTATGAGAGCTTGAATTCATGAGGTATAAGAATATTCAGCATGGTCGGTTCTCTGTGTAGCAGAGTGCTATTAAATCATTTGAAAGAGGAAACAGAAAGTGCATTAGGAGACAAGCTGTTCAGTTTTGGCAGGATTGACAATGTGGATCTGATTTCAGAGGTGAAAAAAATGGTGAAGTAAATGATACAGTTGATCAGGAAGTGTTGTTTGAAATGCATCGAGTGTCTGGTGTAAATGGTAAGATGCTTAAGTGTGGGAAAAATCCCCACAGGGTGTGCGTGAGGTTGACATTTTAAATTGAATTCTTGTTTTTTTTTGTCTCTGTGCGTGTTTCCTCGGAGGCGTTTCGCCTGGTTAAAAAGGGGGTTCGCTTGCCATCGCCGAGAACGGACGCTTCCTGGCCTCGAGTCTCCTGTTCGTACTATGTATACCTTGATCGTCAGACCTTCACTCTGTTAGGGCGGTCGTATGTGGCGCTGGTGGTTGCTCGTCCTCGTAACGTGCGTTACTTTGCTGTGGCTTTGATTGCGGAATCGCTGGAGTTTGTTTATCTTGTCATTATTTATTGAAGTTTGTTTAGAATTGGTAATTGGGGTATTTGGTTGTGAATTAGGTTACTTTACTTGAGCTTGTCTCTCTATTTCGTTCTCCCAGCTCTCTTGCTTAAGAGTGTTGTTTGCACTTGGTTTTGCTGGGGGACGACTTGCCTGTCCTCAACCTTGGGACACTTGATCTCGTTGAATTACTTGACAAATTGACTCTTTGACCTTTTGACTATTTGCATCGTCATCCATCACTTTGTTCTGCAAGTTATCACACTGAGGGCACCATTTCCTTAGGTGGGTTATCGTAAATAATTAACGTAAACATAACTGAACATAATTGCATTTATTTAGTTGACATTTTACTGCCGGCTCGTCCACTTTCAATATACTTAATCGTTTTTTCTCTTTGCACACATAGTATACGTTTGGGAGCTGTCTCTGCCGGTCAACTGGGTCTACGGTTGCAGCAGCCGCTATTTGAAAGGTACTAGTGTCTTATCTTTGAACCTTCCTTATTTTTTATTCGACCAATTATTAAATTCATCATTACTATTATTACCGTCATTACGAGCTTTCCTAAACCTTCATAATTTTTTCCAGCTACTCTTGCGATCGCCCAGTTGTTCGCGAGTGGTGCCTCCCTTGGACCGGCTGAGTAATTGTGCCAAGCCGTTTTCCGATCGACTACACCACGGCGAGGACGACGACCGTCCGTTACTGTCGTCACTGTCCGTCCGTTCATCGCAGGACGAGAGGGGTCATTGCGTCTGCTATTCAGCTAGACGCTAACCGTCCGTGGCTGTCCGTTTTGTACGGACCTGGAGAGGGGCTGGCAGGTGTTCAAGCTACTAGTGTTGAAGGCCGTTGGCAAGCGACCTACCTTTGAATAATTCTACTATTAGGTTTTAACTTGCTGCGCAGTCGGCACGAGGTGCTCCGGGGCCCGCCGTGTGCCGCCGACGTGCCGTTTTTGTGCGTTCTTCGTAAAAATTTAAACTTGTTGACGTTCTGCGAACTATGAAAATAAAGAAACTTAACGAAACCTATTGCCTAAACTTAGTATTTAATTAAAGTCGAAAATTGTATTTTGTGTTGAAAGCCAAGATCGCCTTCCTTCGACTTGGCTATTTTAACATTGTTTTAAGAAGCGCTAAATGTAAGCGTGTTTTGTTTCCTGAATAAAATCATTGGCTAATCTTCCTGTTTTGACATTTGCACCTGATCTCTTCATGGTGACGTATATAGTGAAACCCTCAGTTTTCGCCATATAAGATCTATTATATAAATAGAGTATGTGTGAGAACGGATTGTAAAGTGAATGAATGGTGTGCAGTGCTTGTAAGTTTGCATCACTGGTGTGTAATGTTTTGTCTGTTAAATATGTATACAGATGGAGTTTTGTGTCAGGTGATGGCAAGACTTATTTGGGGGGGTTGGGGTTGGAAGTGTTGGCTGCTCAGAGCACAATCATCAGTACATAGCACCTACTCTGTGCTGCTATTTTAGCATTATTAGCTAAGATGAAGAGAAACTGTAGACTGTAAGAGTGTCAATGAGGGTTTCATTTAGAAAGACTCCAGGTGCTTGTAAATCAGATTTTAGAGAAGAAGTGTCTATCAAAAATTGGTATTATTTGGGAGTGCTTAGGGCTACTAATAATGAATTAGAAAAGGTAAAGGTAACAAGCATAGGAAAGTTTGTAAGGAGCTGCATGGAAAAGTGACCCAACTATAAATGCTAGTTAAATTGTAGTGTAAGGAAATAAGGCATTTTGTTGTTTCATTGGTTGAATGTATTTAATTCCCCTTTGTATTTAAATATTATATTTTAGTCAGTTCTTTTCCTTCACAGAATGCTCTTTTAATTCTTTTTAGCTTCATCTTACAGTAAAGATAAAATAACTTGATAGTATAAGTTTAATCAATAAATACAACACTCAAATAATCTTATAAAACTTTCTTTTACGTAAAAGGAATATCCTGTGTGATCATCACTTCATTAGGTAAGTCATTCATCTTTTATTCAAAGATAGCTTATGATGCCAGTCTTTAATTACTATAGTTCTTATGTATTGCAGGATTAAACTATTTGTTCTGTTTATTTTGAAATATAGTCATGCTCAAAGGAATCACATTTTTTTCAATTTGGACGAACATTTATGAGTGACCTCTTGTATTGCTATTGCAGTTTGTACAGGAGGATGAGTTGACCCAATACTGCAACCTCCTTGAAGGTTCCGATTGTTTGTCCTCGTCCTTGTTTACCTTATAATTAGAATACTTTAGGTCAGGTGGAGACCAGCAAGTTAGTGCTGGCTGGAGTGCCTGGCAGTGTTGGGGCCCACTGATTGACTTCTGGAGTCTGACAGGTGAGCCTTCATGGCCTGCTTTACTTCTTTGATGCTTGTCCTCAAATCCTGTGACTACTTGGTTTGTTAGTTATTTGTTCCTATAGTTTGAGCTTTGTTTAGTTTTGAATTGTCTTCAGTTTCTAGATAACTATTTTCAAGATATGATTGCATGTGTAACATCATTTAAGATGTTTGAGTTCCTAAAGTTTATTTATAGAATTTTAATTGAATCTCAGTTGTTTTTGTTTATCTATCTTGAATTTTTTGCGACAGGTATTAATTAAAGCTTTTATTGATTTAATTTTGTGCTATGATTCACAGTGTAGATAGAAATTTATGAGTCTTCTCATGTGCAGCATTTGGAATTGCTAAAAAGTTACCCATATCATCATTTTGTAGTTTTCCTTGATCTTCTATATATTTTTCTCTTTCATAAAGTTTGCTGTCAGTGTTCCTAACTTATAGACTGTGTAGTTGGTGTTATACTGGTCTTCTGTAACCTTAAGCATTTCTGTATTGAGGAGGCAGACATTTAAGATTTCTCCTAACAGTATGAGAGTGTTGGGCTTATGTACTGGATGGTTATGAAACCTGAGGCTCAAAAGTAGCTGATAGAAGTTGGTGCAATGTACTCCAGATGAAGTATCTGAGGGATATGGCAGGGGTAACATTTTGAGGTAGGTATATTAATGAGGCAAGAAGTATGATGAATTTAGGAAGGGTGACAAAAAGTATGAACTGCTGTGTTGAAGTGGTTTGGCCATATACAGAAATGAAAGAAATTGTTGGTAAAGGAAGCAATGAAGTCAGAAATGTTGGGAAGAAATGTTGGAGGTTAGCCAAAAAATAGATAAATGAATGGAGTTAAAAGCGTGTTGCACCATCATTTCAGAAGATAAGTAGATCGTAATTGTAAGTGCCTGATTGATAGTCATGATTGGTATGGCTGGAGGTTCTTGGCTTGCAGGAATGACTATGGTTTGGTAAATAGGATGTATAATGGGGTTCTACTGTTGGTCTGAAATATTGTGAGTTTTATGAAACTGCAAGAGTAAATCCACATGGTGCTGGTGGGCCTTGATGTGGAAGAGATGCCAAAGCAATGTAGATGTGTGAGAGGAAACAATTGAAAGTTGTTGTCTTTCAGGAGGGTGCAACTTTGGTGTGTGTAAGAATTACTGCTCTCAGGGGGAATTGAGAGATCCCAGGCTGAAAGTTAGGAAGGTATTCTTTTTATGGAAAAAGAATAATTTCATTTTTTTGCAGGTTATTTTTTTCTCAGTTATTGCTTATTCTTTCTCAATATTGGTAACTTAATTCTGCAGCTTTAATTTTGTTTCCTAAACTCTTTTCCTTACTTGCTGTTTTTGTATGCAGAGATCCCTGTGTGCCAGCAGACCTTGTATGTTGACTTCTTGTTCCTTAACTTCAAACTGAATGCTGCCACCAACTTTCATGCCCTTGGAACACCTCTTTTGGGAAATAGAGGCTGAAACTGACATATCTAGTATAATACTCTAACTCTATATTATGCAGTGCCTTCTTTATTTCTCCTTTTGGCTCTTTGTTGGGGTAAAGGAGGCTACAACTAATTTATAATTTAATCTGTGGGTTCTGACCCAGGTAGACTGTTTTGTGCCACTATTATTAGTGGGGAAATATAAAATTCATGCCGTGATAAAAGATACTTTCTCAGAGTCCTTCAATTTGAATGCTAGTTATACTGACCAGTCTATGCTGATATATGCGCACATGCTTACTTGTGTATATATGTATTTGTACAGTACACGCTATGTGTGCGTATGTGGGTGTATGTGTTACTACGTAATACATCATTTCACTTCATTATTGTAAAGCATTTATAAAAAGATATGTATATATATATATCGCACGATCACCCACATATGATGAATAAGACGCTTATCAACCAATGATCTTTTCATTGCAATATTCAACTGAACATCGTTACAATATTTCATTAGAAATTGTAAGCAGCAACACATAATGAAAAAGTTGTAACGAACCTCCTTAATTTGCTCATTATTGTATAATTCAGTACATCGCACAGCATTTTTATAGAACACATGTTTATTGTGATGGCATTGATGCATAGATATGTATTTGTTTATGTTTGCGTGTTAGGTGTATGTATGTGCTTAGGTATGTATGTGCATGTATATGTTTACATGTAAATATGCACATATGTGTGTATAAACTGACAACTATCATTTTAACGATGTTTTTTTATGTGCACTCTCAACGTGTAGCATTACCTAATTCCTCATATCTTTGTTATTGTAAAGCATTCACGTAAAATTTATACATTTTTTGTGTGATCATCCATTTATATTTGAATATGATGCTTATCAACTTGTAACGAACAAAAGCCTGAAAACGTTTCGTCACTGGAAGTCGACCCGTCAGGATGCCGACCAGGCAGGAATTAGCTACTCAGGCTAAATAGCTAGGCCCAGATACTAGGTCAAGATATGGCACGGACAAATAACAAGAGGGTATATTTAAAAGGGAGGTAGGATAGTTTAACAGAACAGACTCGGGGCGTGTCTTGCGGTAGCCGTCTCTCTTACACGAGATCGTAGCTCTACCGCTGACTAAACACCCCGGCAGAACACCCTAAGCTTCAACAAGTAAAAGAGGCATAGGATTCGAGCAAGCACGACAAAAGACACTTACGAACATCAGGCAACCAGCTTTATTGGCCTGTTCGTAGACAAGTGCACTCTATGAAGGTCCTAACGCAACTGACTAGCTTCGGTCGAGCAGTCGCCCACTTTAGCCGCAGCCAGACAGCCGCGGGACGGACCTCTATGTAAATCATAGCGGTACCGTTGAGGTACAAAACCAGTAGTGAAGTATTTTCACTACAAACATATGATCGTTATGTTAAAATTGTTTAATTAGAAATACAAAACTTGTAATTTTGGTGGTCCTCATGCCTATATGTATATATATATATATATATTTTTTTTTTTTCATGCTTCCTTGAAATGACATTTTTGAACATCAGACAAAACAAGCAATTCATATGTTATTTCCTGGCATCCAGAATTTTGAAGATCTATGTCATGTACATGTAAACTGTCAAATGCGTTTTCACCCCACAATGAAGATGCATTGTCCATGAAATTTTGTTATCGCTTATAATTATCATTACATGTATCATCAAATGTAGATTAAACAACATTAGAAGTACATTGCCCTCATTTATTTCTTTTTGACTAATGACATGGGTATTACATTACTCCTGTGTGTATCATCTAAGTGTATTAACTTCAAGATATTTTAATCCCAATGATGGTACTTTTGTACCATCTTTATTGGAAATAAACTTTTCTTTTTTTCTTTTTTTGACAAGAGAGGTGAATCTGATTCTTGCTGGTTGGCCATCATTCCTTGGTGGAGGGGATTGACCTTGGTGATTACAAAGTTTCTGTTAATAGTGTAGCCAGTTTTTGAATGCATTTGATACTTAAATTGTTGATATGAAAAGTTTGAATGACATTGGTTTTATAGAGAGGACTAAAATCTAACATTTTATTTTGTTCTGTTTGGCTTTCAGAATAATCACCACAAGTCTCAAGTTATCATCAATATGAAAATCAATTTGTGCTACAACATACTTCAAAGTATTAAGATAAATAAATTGAATGACTTCTGTGGCATTGTTTTTCAGTGGAGCAATGTGGAATACAAAATACTAATCATGTCACCAAATCAAAAAATGAAGTCTTAAAAAAGACACAATTCAGTTAATTCTTTATGACTGGAGAAAATTTGATCTATGTGAAATTAGTCAACGAGGAAATAAGCCCATCAACTAATTTATAGTTTCACGTATGGCATGGGCTGTAGTTTCATTTTGTTGAGGCAATTCATCAGGTTCCATTTCCAGGCAGAATTCTTTTCAGGATTTAATTGTATATATGAGTAGTCATCGTGCTCATCCAAGTCTCCACTAAACATGAAAAATTCTAGCAAATTATTTCATTGTGTCAATGTATGTTTTGAATATTGTGGTGGCTAGTGCAAGGTTAAACACAAAACAAAAAAAATTAATTGATCTTGTTCTTTTCGATTAAATGTGCATCAGTTATTTAGCATTACTGTTTCAAAATGCTTGCTATCCCAGCTATCATTTTCAAAAATAAAATTCCTGTTCAATTAATAACCCCTTAGGGGTCAATTTTTTATAGTTTGGAAAAAATTACATAACTTTATTTCACCTAGATGATAACTATAGGGCATATTAATATACATGTAAACTTCAAGGTTTATTTTAAAGAGAAAAATTATAAGAGAACCATATGGTCCACTTGAACCTGAAATAGTTCTAAACAAAGGAGCACCATACAGTCCTATTGGACTTGGGGGAAAACTTCAAACAAATTACTGAAAAATATGTCCTTTCTTTGTGTATTTTCTTGCAGAGTTAAATGTAAAAGGGTACAATGATAAAAAATTAAATTAATTTAGAGAAACTTCACTTAAACCTCTTGCTGGACAGTTTCAATTTCAAAACAATTTAGTTTGATAGAAAGCTTCAACACAGTTTCTGTTCCTCCCACAACATGGATGTACAATTTATTTTGTACAAAACATGTTTATTTTGCCTTTGTAACCAGGATTTTTACACATGCCCCTGTTTTCATGAAATATTGGTAAGTGATTGCCACCATCATGCCTGATGTTTTAATCTGGAATTGGTTCTGACTTTCCCTGTCTACCTTTTCTTTGCACACTTTTGCTCTCTTCTGATGGCCGCCCTCGTTTCTTCCAAGTACTTTCCGCTTTTGATCAAGGAATTTACCAGCTTTAATTTGAAGTCACATAATAACATCTTAATGTAATATGCAACTCCCTTAGAATTTTCAACTCCACGCAATAGTAAGTAGCTGTTTACCACTGCCATATCAAACAACCATATCAAACCAATGCACAACAAAATATTAGCAACTGATACCTTTATCGTCTCTGTTGCTCTTCAATCTAATTTCTCTCACTGATGTAATGGAGCAGATGTCAGGAAATTAGAAGCAGGGAAAACAGACCTGTTTTGATGGCATTTCACAGCAGTGATTGAAACGTCTTCAATTTCAGCCACATGTTCATCAAATGAACCTCTGTCCAATGAGAAGTTGTCAACCAAATGTACATTCGATTTTATATCTTCCCATCTTTTTTTGTGACAATTTGAGAACTATTTTCATTCAAAGCATGAGCTAACCAATGGAGACAAGTGTTTCATCAGTTTTGGTCACAGATATTTGCGTACAAATACCTAACTGTTTAAATTCAAGATTATTTAGATTGAGGCATTTTGATAGATCATTTTGCAGAGCTAACAGAATAGTTTGTTCACAAATTTTTCAATAATGTCATCAGATACTAGACTCGTGAAGTAATACATTGGAGACTCAATGTGTTCATTTTTGATGGGATGGCTTACAAAAGCATGAACATCCTTTTCCTATGTTATGTTTTCACAGAATCTCAATGAATACAGTCAGATTTCTTCCTTTTGCTTGTTACTGTAGTGTCAACACTACATTCTTCTGCCAAAAAAGTCTTCTTGGTCATCTATATTGTGTTTTCCAGGCTTGTATTTTGCATGAGCGCTTCAAAATCAGGATCTAGAACATTGTCTTCAGAGAATCTGACTCCACATCTCTTGCTCAATCTAGTGAGGCTACTTCACTGTCAATTCTGCTGGGCTTTATCCTTGTTATACTGTAGAATGATATTGCAGAGAATGTAGAAGAGGTACCCGAAAACAAGAACTTTGTGAATATAAATTTGGCTCTCATCTAAAAGAACTTGTTATGCCATTTCGGCTTACCACACCAAAACTATAAATTTATTACTTGCTAAGATACACCAACAAGTAATTATGATCAAAAGATGAACTTTTTTACGGTATAAAATTCCCAATCAAGTCATGCTTGGTGCTTCAGAATAGCTGATAAGAGTCTGAATTCAACCATAATATTCAAATCGTAGCATCTGCATATGCTCTTTATATTATGGATGTTTTTTACAGATTTGATTAAAATGAACATGTTATATCACATGGTTATGCAAATATCAGACTTTAGAAATATACTGTATATGGAATACAAATACTTGTGCAACTACACTGTTTTGAAGTAATGAACATTATTGGTATTTTTATTATCTGCCTAAAAATCTATTAACACAGATAATTTGGTAATAAAAATAGTTATACAGTCGTACCTCGGTACTCGACCGCCTCTATACTCGACCGCCTCTATACTCGACCGCCTCTATACTCGACCGCCTCTATACTCGACCGCCTCTATACTCGACCGCCTCTATACTCGACCGCCTCTATACTCGACCGCCTCTATACTCGACCGCCTCTATACTCGACCAAATCGGTGCTCGACCAAAAAATTCGAGTAGAAATTGCATCAGACCTTAAACAGATTTTTGGTACTCGACTAGCCGATTCGACCCAAACGCGCTCCTCGGCCCTTCTCGGCCAGCGGGTAAGCGTCAGTTCTACTCAGACCGCCAGTGGAGTAAGATGTACGCAGTCTGTTTGAGTATTTCTTCCCAGATTTAAACTTCTTCGTGTTGCTCTAGCCCTTAAGAATGGGTCCAAAGAAAGACAGTGATAAGGGGAAGGCAAAGAGGAAAACAGTGAGGACCACTATTGAACTGAAGAAGGAAATGATAGTAAAAAATGAAAGTGGTGTACGAGTGTCCGACCTCGCGTCGCAGTATGAAATGGCAAAGTCAGCTATATCTATATCTTGAAGCATAAGGAAGTGTTAAAGAACGCTGATGTTGCAATGGGAATGACAACAATTAGTAAACAAAGGCTTCAGATAATGGAAGAAATGGAGAAGTTGCTTCTTATCTTCACCAAGGGAAAGATGTTGGCAAGGGACAGCATTAGTGAAGCTCTCATCTGTGTAAAGGCTCTGCAAATTTACAAAGATGTCTTGAAAACTACTGGAGGTGAAAGTGCTACTTCATTTATTTTCAAGGCAAGCTGGGGATGGTTTAATGGTAAGAAGGGATTAAAATACTTTCCTTTATTTCTTATGGAAAAATTGGGTTCGGTGTTCAAACAAATCGGTGCTCGACCACCACCCCAGAACGGATTATGATCGAGTACCGAGGTACAACTGTATTCTGAAAATAAACTCTCGAGGCCAAGTAGACCACACGATCCTTTTTTACTTGTGCCATTCCCATGACCATTAGAATTGGATAGTCCTGTTTACAGAATATAACATAACTATCTTACTAAAATCAGAAACGTCACTCTAAATTCTTCATATTTCAACATCAATACTCTTCAATCATCTATAAATTTAGACTCAAATCTTCCCTGTTGTAGATGTCATTGTAGTTCAAAGAATGGAATTTCTTTGGTAAATAGTACAACGTGTCCACAGCTCCCAAAAACTGCTTGTACTCCAATGCAATGCAGTGCACTGAGCCAGGCAGGTAAAAGAACGATGCTGCAACATGTTCTGATGCATTCAAAACCTAGTAGCACCTCATATTGCTTACTCTTTACTTATTAAAGCAATTATCCAAAAGAAGACTGTGTAGACTTTCTGGTCGCTAAAGGGTGAAAATAGTTTCATTTTGCATCAGTTTCAGGGCTCAATCCTGGCTTAGAAAGATTTCTAGAGAATATGAGGTTTAGCTTAAAAAGTCCTTAGTAGTAAGGAGGCTACTGTTTGTCTAGTTAGCCTTAGCTGAATGAGAAATTTTTTCCAGCTGTTGAATTATCTCACCTTTGTATAGGCCTGTGAATTTTCAGCTTGTATCTCAAATGAATTTCTCTTTTTTAAAATAACTGAATTTGATTAAATCCTTTTGCAGACCTCTGAAAAATCCCAAAACCATTGTAAATTATAAATAAAGATATGTTTTAAATGATAAATAAACATGCATAATTAACAAATTGCAGTTAAACACCTGTTGTGGGATGTGGCCTTCCCTCCCAACAAGCGCAGCAAAATCTTGGATGTACATATCGGCTGCTTTTACGTCCGCACTTGCAGCTTTGCGGTACCTCACCTCTGAATGGATGCCAATTCTTTTCTTAAAATTATCAATCCAGCCATGGCTTGCCTTAAATGCTTCTTCTGATGCCTCTTTAGAAGTTGATGCTTCTTTCTTCACTAAGTCTGCATAAATACGCCATGCCTTCTCGTATATTACCATCTCCATCACTGTATCTCCTGCCAACTCCTTCTCTTTCACCCACACGAGCAGAAGCTTCTCCATTTCCTTGTGGATATTTGTCCTTAATTGGAAAAGAATTGTGGTTCCTTTTGCTGGTGTAGCACTCTTGATGGCATCCTTCTGCTTCAATATCGTACAAATTGTCGATGTACTACAGTCATAGATCTCTGCGAGTTGAATTACTCGTATGCCTTGGTCATGTTTTCCTATTATTTATTGCTCTAGATCTACCAACATCATCCTTTTCCTGTCACAATTGTCCTTAGCACTCACTTTCTTTGGCCCCATGACAACACAAAAGTTAGTAATCATCCAAAAATAAAGCAAAAAAGAGTACAGCGCACAAGATACACTTTAACTCAAGCGGATAGCACGTGCGACTGAGATGCTCTCGGATGATGCTCAACCCTGCGCACCAACTAGCGGGACGCTCCAGAAACACGGCTCGTATCTTGGATTTGGGCTCATATCTTGAACAAAAATATGGCCTGAGCTCCAGCTCGTATCTCAAAAACTGGTATGGCTGGCTGCTCGTATCTTGAGGTACTACTGTAGAGAGAAGCCTGTATTAGAACACACATGGTTCATTGACTACTCATTTTTTTCACTTTATGCTATGTGATCTTTTTTCTTTCCTCTGTGAAAACATGCAATACTAATGAAACCTGAAACAAAATACTACTCAAATATTCAGTGTGTGATTTTTTCTACAATGTAGAATCATTTTTTGCACATGCTGTTGATTTTTGTTGGTTTTTAATTGCTGTTTAATAACTGGTCTCATTTTTTTTGCCATTTTTCTTTGTAAACAGTTGTTTAAACAGTTGTGTTGCGGCCAGAAGATGGAGTGAAGTAAGAAATTGGAGCTTCTAACACTCAGAAATACTGAAGGTTAACAATCTAAGGAATATTCAGTGGATGGTAGCAACCTCTTCAATATTCATAGTTGTTTTGAAATTTTATCTATCAATTTTTTTTGCAGGAAAATGTCATGAGGTTGCAGGGTGTCATCAATTTTTAGAATGATAATTATCTGCATAACCTTATATATATGTAATGTATATTGTAACATAAAATATGTGTCACCTGTTGAAAATTTGTTTTCATGTCATAAATGATCTTGGTTGAGTAATAATGTTCATGAGCATAAATGGGTAATGTTTTTTGTGTAACATTGTTCCTTGCTTGTGTTGGTTATTCATTCATTTCAATTTTGATTGCATGTGTGAATGAACGACCCATTTATTGCTTCTAACATTGTTGCTACGTTTGAATTTACTACTCAGGTTCTCAAGGCTCAGTCTTAATTATGACAGAATGATAACACCCATCATAGCCCACAAATTCTCACAACATAGGTGCAAACAACATTCAATTGATACTATTTTGTGAACCCTAATATGTAATAAGGTTAGGTTAAGGTTAGGGTAACATCGGCATCTTTGGGATGCTTTATTTCCAATCAAGCCTGATACATATGATCTTAGCATTGGTTTTTCAAATGTCTTATAACTAACCCTATATATAGGACACCATGACGGTTCCCCCGTAAAGCCGGTACCCATTTCCGACACCTGGGTTGAGTGGGGTATTGTGCTTGAGCTTTCCCTTATACCCAACGGGGAAAATCTCCGCGCCAGCGCTGGGAACGAACCCGCGACTTCCAGCATACAAGTCCGATCCCTTAACCGCTGTGCCACGGAGATAACATAATAAACAGATAACATTCAGAAACTAAATTTAGAAGACCACTTCTGCCATGTTGATCTCCCACCAATGGAAGACTATTACTTCATCAAGTTAGACAAATGAACCTTTGATTTCTGTTAACTTTCATAGTAATTCGATAGTGTGTGTTTAATTTAAAAAGCAAAGGATTTAAAAAATAGGTTCCACACTAATGAAATAGTTCTGACTGCACACTCTTTTTTTCACTAAAGATGCTTTGAATGGGTCATACTATTTTGAGTGGGTAATTACACATGGACCAAAATCTTACTACTCTATTTATTCAATTGATGAATTCAAATTGTTCAATCCACTTCATATTGGGATATTTCATTATTGAAATGTTTGGCTACAAATTATTTTCTGCAATGATAAAAGAAGAGTGTTATATTTTACATTTTTTGCAAGTTGTTGAAACTGGGGGTTGTGTCACTACTTTTTATAGCACCGCCTTCATGCCTCTTTCTACTCATATAATCTTCATTGTTATTTTCTTGTTGACTATAGCCCAATTGTACATTATCATTCTAGTCAGTTGGTACTAAATTTTACCACTATAAAATATAATTAATGATCCTAAAATAATTCTAAATGGAAGTGAAGCTCCAGTTGCACTGATAGGTAAATTAATGAGTTATCCTTCTTAAGGACATGAGTAATTATGCTATATTTTGTTACTTGCTTGTTCTCTTATTATTTATTTTGTTGAAATTCAATAATTATTATTTGCTGTTTAATTTATATTAGTTTATTGATTATTTTTAGTTTTTGTTTTGTTGGGTTGTAGAATTTATTTTATGTTCTCATTCATTCAAGTTAAATAATGTAATGTGTTTCTTTAAGTTATGCATTTCCTTTGTAAATACCATATTTTCTTATTATTTCTGTAGATATTTCTGCATGTATTTTATTGTGTTCTTAGTTATGATGTTCGCATGTTGCATCCCCAATCTCGCGTTCCCTCCACTGGTCTCTTAGTCTCTCCTATAGACCGGTAACTAATTTAAGGTTTTGGTTTATTTTCTACCGTGTCTCCTTCCCACCTGTCCATGCTCCAGTAAACTTGATATAACTTCATTTAACTTCCATTCATGCTCCATTTAAGCTCCATTAATTTACTTCATAATTTTCATTTCCATTTATTTGCTCGAGTTGACTCCAGGTTACTTCATTTTAAGTTCCATTAATGAAATCCAATCAAGTTCTGTTAATTTACTCCTATGAATTCAGTTCTATTCATTTAGTTATTACCATTTATGTTCCTTAGTCTATATTTCATTGACCAAATCATTATCATCCATTATATTTTCATTTGTATCACTATTTTTCCAATAGCAATTTGTTGAGTAGAAGAGTTTCATTTTCCATAACTGGTTGCCATTCAGAAACAAGCAGATAATGAGTTTATCTCACCTGCAGGAGACAAACGGCAACATTGTAGCTTTAGTTTTCTCAAACATTAGAGCAGAAAAACATTCCATTGCCCTTTGCTCAGGTGCCTAATCACCCAGCATGGAGCGTGCAGTGGTTATGGTGCACAAGCTGACGGATACTGAAGTGGAGAGGCTGTGTTGCAGGCAGGACTTCATCAAGCAGGAAGCTGCAGCAGAGGACAGGGTGCAAGGTGAGACTTGGTTCTGGTCTGAATATGAGGTAAAGACAGTTAATCTTATGGCAGAAAACTAAGCCTTTCTAGTGTAGAAAACTAAAATGGTATTAATTTATGAGCTCTTCGCTAAGGTTTGAGGGCAAGTCCCAATGTTTATATTATGGAATTTAACATATAGGCAAAGAAAAATGAATTATTCATTCATAAGAAAACTCCACGTGTCTAAATAGAAAATTATTACATTTTTTTCTGCAATTTTTCCTACAATGGACCAAGTTTCTCCACTTGAACACAGTTGTTGCTTGGTTAGTTGGTCCGTCTTTCACACTCTCAACATTCTGACTGCAAGGTGTGCTACTAGTGGCCACAGAGGAGATTTTTATAATACTGCTAACAGACTAGTAGTGACAAATTCGATTTTCATAATAACTTAACTGAAGCTAAATGACAGTATGTTTCAGTTAATGATTGCTAGTTTCAGAATTGCCTATTACTATTGATTTTAAATTTGAGTTGAACATTGAACTTCAGTTTTACCAATTGCGGTCAAAGTGTTGCGGATCCTTAACGGTGATGTTTGTGATAAAAAATTTCAAATGTCATTTACATCTGGAAGATTTATTTACGAAAAATATCACATCCGGTTGTTTTTCAGCAGGTCATGTACACTAATGGGATATAATGTCACTAAAATTTTAATCACGCGGAAAACAAAATTGCTCGTTAAATATTTTTTTCAAATTATTATCTTGACATGGTCTGTGTGGCCAATTCTAGTTCAAATTGTAGTGAAAATATTTCACTACGTGTTTGTACCTCGACGGTACCGCTGTTATGTACATAGAGCTCCGGCCTGCGACTGCCTGGCTGAAGCTAAAGTTGGCGGCTTCACGACTGAAGCCTGTCAGTTGCGTTAGGACCTTCATAGAGTGCACTTGTCTACGAGCAGGCCAATAAAGCTGTGTTGCCCGATGTTCGTAAGTGTCCTGTGTCGTGCTTGCTCAAATCCTATGCCTCTTTTATTTGTTGAAGCTTAGGGTGTTTTGCCGGGGTGTTAAGTCGGCGGGAGAGTTACGATCTTGTGTACGAGAGACGGCTACCGCAAGACATGCCCCGAGTTAGTTAACCATCATACTTTCCTTTTAAATATACCCTTTGTTACTTGTCCATGCCATATCTTAACTTAGTGTCTGGGCCTAGCTATTTAGCCTGAGTAGCTAATTCCTGCCTGGTCGGCATCCTGACGGGTCGGCTTCCAGTGGCGAAACATATAGCAGGCTAGTTTCGTAACAGTATTGAATTTATTGAGTCAAACAGAAGATGAAACAAAGTTTGAATAAATGCAGTTGATATGTATGTTTTGTGAGTATCAGGAGCATAGTCATATTGAAAGTCCCGTGCTGTGAGTGGAGATGTGTCAATGCTTGACACAAATAGTTGAAGTGTCTCAACATCATCTGAAACTTATTGTTCTGGGTTGCTATGCTGTCATTTTGCATGCATTTTGGTGTACCAGCCATATGTGGAGATAATGTGGAAATAATTGAAAATGCAATAGTGCCTTTGTGTCCCTGTTTGGTGTAGATCATTGGAGTCCCATATTTTTTGTCAATTTTTCCTGCAACCTGAGCATTAACACCATGGATTTGAATAAAACTTACTTCCAGAGTAAACCTTATCTCACTGATATTCTGTCTATCTGCTGAGAATGCAATGAGTATAATATGTATTTAAAAACCGTCACCCTTCATGGGGATACAACTATTCTTTCTATGGGAATCAACACTTCCCAGTGGAAATATGTGAAGTGCTAAGCTATTGGTTGGGTAGGTCTTCCTTTTTTTTAAATAGAATAGAATAAATTTGTTACAGATAGTGATGCCACAAAAACGGTTATGTATGATGGCAGTTTTTTTTAGCAAAAAACATTTTTTTAGGCGTTTTTCTTCTACTTTTTTTTTTTTTTTTCACACCTAAATTTTGTTAAGTATATATCTTTTTATTTTTGATCACATAAAATATGTTAATATCCATGTTCTTTAGTCATGATTTTTTTTTGGTGAATGTGTAGCATTGATCAGTAATCAATTTGCCACTTTATGGTGCCTAGAAATAGGTAATCAGATCTAATTAAGCAATTTCTCTTCTAAGCACTTTCCATCAGAAATGAGTATTTAACAAGTTATGGCGGTAGGTTTAGTTTCGTCTTTGATGACGAATGCGCTCGAATAAACAGCTACTCATCGATTTTTGAATTTTTGTTGCTTGAATCATGGAAGTAACATCAAAATAAACAACTTTTCATTTATACACTTTTTTCGTCAAATGAGTTTTTAACGAGGTATAGCGGTAGGTTTGGTTTCGTCATTGATGACGATCGGGCTGGAAGCAAGGCTTAATTGCAGCGTTGCCATACCACGGGATCGATGAATTTCTTTCCGCTTCAAACACTAGAGTTGCGGTAACTAATTTACCGCTATAACTTGTAAAATATTCATTTTTGGCAGATAACCCACAATTACCAAGAGAAGTCTAAGAAGAACAGCAGGAGACACAGAACTTATATTGATGAATTCAAAATTCAGAGCGTACTGTCTACAATGATTTTATTTATATGTGACCAAAAGTTCAGACATAGTAGAGATAGTAAGCCCTGAATTTTGATTCCATCAATATAAGTTCAGTTGCTCCTGCTGTTCCTCAAAAGACTCCTCTTGGTAATTGTGGGTTATTTGCCACTTTTGCTGTATGGTTTCCTTTTGATGTTTTTATTACCAAAAAAATCACAAGTAAAGAAAATTGATAATAATGTATAATATGTGACCAAAAAAGCATGCTGTTTTTTAAAAAAAATGTTTTTCTTTGCTAGAAATCATGACTAAGAAATTGGATATTAATATATTTTGTGACCAAAAAAACCATGTTGCTTTATTTTACATGTTTTTTTTACAAAAAATCATTATTGAAAAATCATATTTTAAAAAAAATTATATGTAAAACAACATGGATATTGATATATTTTATGTGCCCATAAAACCAAGCTGATTTTTTTCACATTTTTCAGTCAATATGCAATTTTATGCGCTCACGGAAATTAAAAATTCCGTTCCGAAGAATCACCAAAAGAACGCATTTAAAAACCTTTTACATGAATGACATTCTGCTCTCTGATGCATTATGTCTGAGTTATTCAACTTCAAAATTTTTGTCTTTCATAGCAGTTCCAGTCTGTTGCGCTCATGAGCTGGAACTGTTAAAGTACGTTTGGGTACTTTTAATTTATTATTAGCTGACCCTGCGGAGCCTTAACCCACTTCTAGGATGTTTTAGTTAATAACAACAAATTTTATCACCCAAAAATATTAGCGGGGCTGGGGAAGTGAATACTTAAATCTACAGTATTCACTCCTCCGCTTTTGCTAATGTTCTACGATGGCCGCCATATTGAAACTGATGTCAACAGCATATTGATTTCAGTATCCACTACCCCAGTCCCGCTAATATTTTTGGGGTGATAACCTTTATTGTGTTGTTAACTAAAACATCCTAGAAGTGGGTTCAGGCTCCATGGGGTCGGCTAATAATAAATTACGAAGTCCCCAAGCGTACTCTAACAGCTCAAGCGTGCAATGCAACTGCTATGGAAGACAAAAATTCAAAACTTGAAAAACTTGAAAATAATGCATCTGCAAGCAAAATGTCATTTGTGTAAAACTTTTTTAGATGTGTTCCTAGTGATTCTTTGTTACAGAATTTTTAATTTCTGTGAGCACATTAAACTGCATATTGACCATTTTTTTACAAAAAAGCGTGTATAAAAAATATGGATATTAATATATTTATTGTGACCAAAAATCATCTATTTTGAAAATTTTTTTTTAACAAAAGAGTCATTAACATCCATTTTCTGGTCATGACTTCTTTGTGAAAAAACATAGATATTAATATATTTCATGTGATCAAAAACCATGCTTTTTAAAAAAAATTTTTTTTTACAAAAAATCATTAATATCTATTTCATTGTCATTTTTATGTAACAAAGCACATTTTTCTAACAAAGCATGGTTTATGGTCATAAATATAGTAATACCCATGTTTTTTAGTCATGATTTTTTCTTGAAAAAAAGATGTTTATAAAAAAACAGCATGGTTGTATATGGTCAAATGAAATATATTGATATCTATGATTTATAGGCAAGATTTTTCTATAAAAAAACAAGGATTTTTCATAAAAGCAGCATTGGTTTTTTAGGTGTAAAATATATTAATATCCATGTTTTTTCAGTCATAAATTTTTGTAGACAAACATGTTTTAAAAAAACAGCATGGTTTTGGTCCCATCAAATATATTAATATCCATGTTTTTTGAGTCATGATTTTTCTGTAAAAAAGCATTGTTTTTTGTCAAAAATACATTAATATCCGTTTTTTAGTCATGTTTTTTGTTAAAATAACATGTTTTTAAAAAATAACATGGTTTTTATTGGTCACATCTCTATCAAAGACCATAAGTAAAGGTATATTATTACAACACATTATTTGGGAAGTTGAAAGTGATGCACATGCATTGTAAAATAAATGAAATATCAAAACATGAAACCACAGAAAATGAAAAATTTCATACAACCATTAAAAACCATGAATTAAAAAGTGTGCTGTTTTATTTTATAACCTGACATGAAAATGAATAATGTAAAGTTCTTTTCCTTGCCGAGTTATTTTCGAACAAAATATAAAAAAAATATATCCAAATTTTTTTATCCGTGGTTTTTTGCAAAAAAGTTTTTTAAAATAAAAACAGCACGGTTTTTTTGTCACATCTCTAGTTACAGACCATCTTTTTGCTGTTCACTGCTGTCCGATTTTTCAGCATTCATTATTTTCTATTTCAAGTTTAACCTTGTTTCATAAACTGCTGTCTTGACTTACTGTTTCAATGCGCTTTGTGCATTGATTCTGCATCTCTTAGACACCTAGTAAATGATGTCTTCCTCCTTCCTCTCCTTGGAACACCATAGTTGCGGATATGTAGGTTTAAATAGGTTTAAACTTACATCTAATCCAATTTGAAAGCTTTCTAAAAATGACATTTTTCTGTTGAAGATGATGGTGGTGGTAAAAGAAGTTTTGTTGAGTTGGGGTGTTTGTCTTCAGGGGTCAAAAGACCCCTCAAACCCTAATACTAGGATCTGTGAATGTAAGGGGGTGTGGAAGTAGAACCACAAAGTAAGAAAGAAGAGTTTAGAAGAACTATGATGAGGTGGAAAATGAATGTGTTGGCCCTGAGGGAGATTAGGTTGAAAAGTTGTGGTGAGACAATGTTTGAGAATGTGTGTGGAAGAATATCTGGTGTGCGTGCAGGAGATACAAGAGAGGGAGTGCCTATATTACTAAGGGAAACAATCTGAGAGAACATAGTTGAATACTGTGATGTGTGAACAAGAATAATGTGGGTGTGAATAAAATGGGGTGTTGAATCATGGGTTTTTGTGACCGTATATGGACCAGGATCAGAGAAGAGTTTAGAGGAGAGAGAGGAGTTTTGGGAGAAGTTGTCCAAGTGTGTTGCAAGAGTTAGGAATGGTTGTGGTGTTGTGGTGATGGGTGACCTGAATGCAAGAGTGAGTGATGAGTTGGTGGACGGTGTTATTGGCAGGTATGGAGTAGCTGGGGTGAATGAGAGTGAATGCTTGATGGAATTGTGTGTAAAATGTGAGTTAGTGATTGGGAATAGTATGTTTGAGAAAAGGAGTATAAACAAGTTTACACGTATGTGAATGTGAATGGGAATGGAAGTGTGATATGATTAATGTTTTGATAAGCAGGGGATTGATTGGTCGTTTGCTTGACGTGCTTGTATACTGTGGTGAGTTGAATGGGATATCACATCATTACTTGGTAGAAGGAAAGTTGAGAGTGAGTGGGGAGTTAGGAGGTGATAAAAGGAGAGGAAGGGAGGTGATGTATGTAAAAAATTTGCATGAATCTGAGCATGAATGTGATGACCAGGAGAAGATAAAAGTAAAATATGGGAGGGTGGAGGTAGGAGAGGTTCGTGGAGTGTAAGAGGAATGGAAGTTATTCAAAGATACAGTGATAAAGTGTACAAGGGAAGTGTGTGGGGTAAGGAAGGTTGAAGGGGGATTAGAAAGAGTAGTGAATAGTGGAACAGAGGTGTAGAAGCAGCTGTGCGAAGAAAGTGGGGGCCTTCCAAAGATGGTGCAAGGGGGCAGCCAGCATAATTTTGAAGAGTATAGGGAATGGAAGATAGAAGTAAGAAGAAAGGTATGGAGAGCAAAGGGGGCAGTGGATGAGGAGTTGGGGAGAAAGTTAGGAGGGGACTTCATTTAGAGAAAAAAGGTTTTTGGAAGGAAGTGAAGAGTGAGGCAAGAGTGAAGGATGCTAATGGTAGACTGCTGGTGGAGGGATGTGATGTGCCGAAGAGATGAGCAGAGTATTTTGAGTAACAGCTAAACGTGAAGGATAATAGGGTTGCAAGAGTGGTAGCTGTTGGAAGTGATGTTAGAATCCCTGTGTTTGGAGAAGTGAATAGTAGTCAAGTAAGAAGTGAAATGAAAAGTGTGTTGAATGTAATGAAGAATGGGAAAGCTTCAGGTATGGGTAGCTGCATGGTTGAATGTTTGAAGAAAGGAGGAAATAAAATTGTAGAATTGTTGGTACGTCTGTTTAAGAGAGACACCAGAGTATTTTGGCCCAGTGGTGGGCTATTTTGCTCCAAAATTTAATGGGGCTATGGGTATTAGAACCCCCCTCCCCCAAGGAGGGATGGGGTGTAAGAGGACCAAAAATCATGAATTTGTAACCCCATATATAAAGAAAGCGAAAAGGAAAGTTAGAAATCTGGTTCTTTTAGTTTGTTCGGAATTACAAGGATTGTAAAACTGTCTTTGGTTATATTGTAGCATGAAAACTCATTGACTTGTATTCGTTCGAAATATATAAAAAAACATCAACATATATCTGTCATTTTCTATAAAACTAAGGCCAAAATCAAAAAAATGAAAAGAACATAATGTTTCGTTTTAAAAATTACATACATTGGCTTATTTCAGAAGGATCAGTCCAAAAATAAAAATTTACCATTTATTGAGAAATGAAAAATGAATATATTTTTTATTCAATTTATACATGTATAACATGCAATTCAGTGTTGAAAGAAATTATGCATGATATTATTTGTAGATGATAGTACAATATGAATACAGCATTCAAGTAAAAAATTTCCATTATATTACACTTCACCACAATTTTTTTGCCTTCTAGGTGAACACTTTATTTCCAACATAAAAACGAGTAGAAGTCAGTGAGTTTTCGTGCTAGACAAAGAACAATGACAGGTTGGAAATCATTGGAATATTTCTAACAAACTAAGAGATCCCGATTTCCCAACTTTTACATTCCGTTTCTTATATCACAGTTCACAAGAAAAATGTACATTTTATTTATATTTGATTTATGCATGTGATGTAATTCACAGTGACAATATGAAATTATGTATGCATATTATTTTTAGATGATAATACAGCATGAATACAGCATTCGAGTGAAAAAATGTCCATTATATTACAATTTACCACAAAATTTATTTTGTTCGCTTTTATCATAAAAATATCATCTCCAACCTAGAAAAAACAAAGTTTTGAAATCCTTAGAACATTTCTTACAAACAAATAGATCTCGATTTCACAATTTATACATTCAATTTTTTTAACACAGTTCAAAACAAAATAATGTGGTATGATTTAGTCAGTAATGAAAAATCCCATATCAAATGAAAACAAAAAAAAATTGAGAACCATTAGTTTGTTAGAAATGTTGAGAGGATTTCAAAACTGTCTATGAAATTGTTCTAGCATGAAAACTCATTGACTTCTATTATTTTGAAATATCCCTATAAATGTACTAATAAACTAATTTTTCAATTTTTTCCAAAAACTAAGGCCTAAATCGGAAAAGTTACATGAGTAAAATGTTTTTTTTTATAAAATACATATACTGGCCTAATTTCAGACCAATCAGATCAATATTTGAAAATCACTGGGTTGTCCCCTTTAATGTGTGTTTTGATGCTAGTAAAGTGCCTGTTAATTGGAGTAGTGCATGTGTAGTTCCGCTGTATTAGGAGAAGGGTGACAGGTATGAGTACAGGGAAGCTGTATGGAAGAGTGAGAGTGATGATGGATGGTGTCTTGCTGAAGAACAATGTGGTTTTAAAAGTTGTAGAGGTGTGAATCAAATGGTTGCTGTTAGACAGGTTAATGAGAAATACTTGGCAAAAGGATAAGATGTGTATTGGGCATTTATGGATCTGAAGGTGTATGACTGTGTTGACCGTGGGGCGTTATGGCAGGTTCTAAGCTTGTATGGAGTGGGTGGGAGACCGTTGAATGTGATCAAGAGTTTCTACATTGATTGCAGAGCATTTGTGAGAGTAGTGACAGTGATTGTGAGAGTAGTGATTTCGCTGTGATTGTTCAATTTGTTTATGGATGGTGTAGTGAGAGAAGTGAATGCGAGAGTGTTGGGAAAAAACACGCAGTTGGTAAGACAAAATGGTACGGCTTCGGAAATGTGTCAGCTGTTGTTTGCAGATGATGCAGTGCTTGTGGCTGATTCAGAAAAAAACTACGGAGACTGGTTGCAGAGGTTGGTAGAGTATGCGAATGGCTTGGGTTGAGCGGGAAAGTAAATGAAAGCAAAGTGATGAGATATTCAATAGGTGGAGTATTTGGAACATCAGATGTGAGGATGCATGGTGAAGTGTTAGAGGAGATAGAGCATTTTAGGTACCTCGAGTCGGACGTGCTGTGAAGTATGGAAGAAGAAGTGAGACATCGAGTGAGTGAAGGCTGCAAGACATTGGGTGCAATGAGGAAAGTTTTTAATGCAGGAGTTGGAGTGTGAGAATGAGTATGAGTGCTAAAAGGAGACTGTTTACAGCCTAATTTTGCCAGTTTTGCTGCATGAAGCAGAGTCTTGGTAGATTGATAGCAGTAGAGAGGAAGTGGCTGGAAGTGTTTGAGATGAAGTTTTGAGGAGCATGTAAGGAGTAACAAGAAGAGATAGGATTAGGAATGAGTTTGTTAGGGAGCAAATGGGTGTTAAAAAGATAAGCAGGCAGGTGAATCAAAGAGTGCTTGGATGGCTTGGGCATGTGCAAAGAATGAACGTTGAGGGGCTGGTAGAAAAGATTCATACGTCGAAGGTGATTGGTAGTAGAGCGCAAGGAAGGCCACGGATGAGTTGGATAGATGGGTTGAAACGTGCATAAAATGAGAGGGGTCTAACTGTGGATGTGGTGAGAAGGATGACTGCGGACAAAAGTGAGTGGAAGCAGTGTATAAGGATGTGAATATTTGATGCGATCACTGGAAATGTGATGGGGTTACGGTGTGTCCTGTCATGTGCGGGGGGAGGCTGCTCGCAAAGAAGTGGTAGGATAAACCAGCAATGGCTGTCAGGCCTGACTGGAAAAGGGTTGTGCTGGGCTGCTTAGGGATCTGGCAAGTCACACTAGTGCGGCCTGTGCGTCTCTCTCGCCGCCTGGTGGCTGAGGATGAATGATTGTGGCTTGCTGTTGGCTACCCTCCCGAAAGGAGGAAAAGCCTGGTATTTGTATGTATTTGGAACTTAATTCCACGAGGTTGAGAAATACTACCATAATTGAGAAAACATGTCACTCAGTGGATTTCATTATGTTCAATTATCTCACGTTTGATTAAGATGTAGTGTACACAAATATTAATTCAAATTTGCAATTTATTCAAAAGTATAGTAGAGTGCAAAGTACATTTTTTAATGCAAATTTTTATTGGATTTGCTATATTATTATGAATTATAAGTACTATTTATTCTGCAGACTTAATTTCTCACTTCTTATTGTCATTCAAATTTGCTGGTGTAAGCTAAAATATGATTCAGCTCATTACATTTCCAAAGCTTTTAAAGTATTAAGTATTTAGTTGAAAGAATTGTATTGTGTTCCCTGCTATAAGTATCACTAGATTTCGTTTCCTAACCCTCTAAATCGTTCCAGTTTTTCAGGTGTTTTAATAAACATAAAATTATAATCATTGTCAATATTATGAAATTATCATTGTTTTTAACATGTTATGAACTGTTACTAGATTGTTATTTCAGATGCAATATTTTTTTTTGATGAGCTTGTGTCACTTGCAGGTGACGGGCCGAGCTCTGGGAGTCATCTAGAAGAAATTTACACCAAAAGTGAAGTTCCTGACGCTGAGCTGGAAGCCGTGACAGTGAAGGATGAGCCCATTGACTGGCATCAGGAACCCAAGGTGCTGTAATTGGTTGCTTACTATCCTCTTGAGTGCTTCTAATTAGTTGCTCACTCTCCTTTTGAGTGCTTCCTATGGGTTGCTTACTTTCCTCTTGAATGCATCTAATTGATTGATTTCCCTCCTCTTGAATGCTTTCAATTAATTGCTTACTTCTTGAATGCTTTGTTTGATTTCGGAGGAAAATTAATTATCACACGCAAAATTAGAATTTAATTCACATGCAGTCTTGGCCACCATTTTGTGACATTTATATCAATACTAGCAGGACCCGTGGAAATTCCACGGACAATGTCATCAATAAGCTAGGTGGACCCGTGGAAAAATTCGGTCAACATTACTTATCAAATTATCAAATAATCTAACCTAACCTATGATGCCATCCTAGAAAATTAAATGAAACCACTATAACGTAACAGAGCACCTAAATGTATGCATATATTATATATATAAATAAAGGCCCCTTCAACTTAGGGTAACCTTTCTAAAGAGTGAAAACAAAGTAGCAAACTTAATTTCTCATTTATTGCAGCACACATGTAGTCAATTTATTGTACATGAGAATTAAATATCTGCTGTAGAATGCAAAGGAGAAGACTTCTGCCGACCAACAAAAGCAAACAGATTCAGGGCAACCAAAGTCATACACATTAAGAAATTACTTCTCTTTATACAATATTTCTGGTAAATGTGATTCCTCTTTTGTGGCCATGCGTGGAATCATTAAGAGGTAGGACTTTAACTCGAACATTGTTCATTGCTTTTGCTCTTGAAAATGCTACGTAGAGCTGGCCGTGAGTGAAGCATGGCTTTGGTAAATATATGCCAACCCTATCAAATGTTTGACCTTGAGCTTTATTTATTGTCATTGAGTAGGAGAGGCGAACTGGGAATTAAGTGCGATGTAGAACAAAGGGAATATTGGCATCGCTAGGGTTCAGTTTTATCCTTGGGATAAGTACTTTATTATGAGCGTGAGAGCCACTGGTTATTGATGCCTCGATGCTGTGCTCATGAAGCTGAATGACCTCCAGTCGAGTGCCGTTACACAGTCCCTGAGTTATGGACAGGTTTCTCAGTAGCATGATTATTGCGCCAACTTTCAAATTCAGTCTATGAGGAGGCATGCCTGATGGAATGAGAGAATTAATGAACTCCATTGGATAATTTTGTGCTTCTTCATCATTATCGCAAGATACGGAATCGGTGCTCAAGTAAGTTTTATTTTCTGTCGGTAGCATTCTCAAAACTTCCTCATTGACTGCTAAGCATTCAGAATTTTTTGGTGATAAGATTACTCTTGCTTTCATTTCTTCAGGCGTACAGTTGTCAAACACCTCTGATATCAAAGAGCCATGACATGTGCATGTTTCAGGAATGTCTATAACATCTTGAGCCATTCCATCAAGAGTACTCTGGATTGATCCATTGCCCATTTATAGAAGCCACCTTGAAAACTCATGTTCATTTGCATTTGCTCTCATGTTCTGTGTGAGGCTCATGTGATGCAAGGTGGGCCAAAGGTCTGAGCGTTTGAGGCACACGTCAAGCACAGCAGCAGGAGGAGCTCTTGGAACAACTGGAAGTACTTGTCTGAAGTCGCCTCCGAGTAAGATTACTTTACCACCAAATGCAGAGTGGGTGTTCATTATATCTCTCAAGCATTTATCGATGGTTTTCATAGCATAGCATGGAATCATAGAAGCTTCATCAATAATGAACACTTTAACTTGCCGCAGAAATTGTCCTTGCACAGAGTTCGGTGGCACATTGCAGACACTTGTTTCGCTTAGGGGAACTGGAAGCTTGAATATGCTGTGCAGCGTTTTACCACATCTCAACAGTGTTGCAGCAATACCGGTCCAGGCAGATGTGCTTGTCTTAATGTTGTTCGCATTAAGATACTCGTATACTTTGTTAAATAGGTAGGTTTTTCCTGAGCCGCCGGGTGCATCCACATAAAACAGTCTATTTTCAACCTGCTCGCCTCGCTCAACAGAGAATGCACTTGCAACCACAACATTGAATATCTGCTTCTGTTCAATATTCAGAGAATTAACATCTATGTTATTGTTTCCAAAATTTTCTTCATTTGCAGGATTATCTCCAACTGGTTCAGGTAGACCGAACATGTTGCAGGTCATGCCATTTTCAATGAAGAAGGCATTCAGCAAGTGGAGAGCAACATTTTCAGCAGTTATGATATCATTTCTCAGCAGCAGATCTTCAATCATGAAATGCTTATTCTCATTCCATAACTGTAGGGCATTCACGGGCTGGTTGAAGACGCACATCATTGCAAACATGGTTAGTAGTTGTCGTGGCATTTGATGAGCTGCTGCTTCTGTCAAAGCTTCCTGCAATGCATCGTCATTCTCAACCAGGCGCAGTCTGACGCATGCCTGTTTGAAGGTGTCCATTTCTTGACCCCCGATTGTCTTCAAATCCCAGAATGAAGTCGCTCCAGGGACATGGAGGAGCAACATCCTCAAATAAAATTTTTCAGCATTTCGAGGACTTGCAGAGTACATTCTGGTTACAATGTTGCTGAATCTAACACGACGCGTCCACCTTGTTGTTTGTTTGTTGAAAACATAATGCTCAGGTATAGAACAGTAGAGAAAATTTCGAGCATTCTCATCTGTTTGATTGAGTTTAAACCAAGCTGTCAATTGTGTGTCGCGTTCTTCCGCTCTTGCTGCCGCCTCCCTTTGATTTCCTTCTCTATAGTACACTTGCTGCTCATCAGGTAAATGTAGAGCCAAACGATAAACAGTGTGAGATTGATCATGCATTTTAAACTCTGACAATCTCCAAAAGGCTTCTGGTGGAGACACATACCTGCATGACAAATACTGTTTAACTTCATTATGTTCATGTACTTCATTGTGTTCATGTACTTCATTTGGCTCATTATTATTAACAACGTTATTTCTGATTTCCATGTTTGCACAGTCGTGGCCTTTATATACATATTTGAACAGGTATTTTACGCTTTTCACCGAGGAACACACTTCAACATTTATATGGGCGCGGTATTTTCTCAGTAGATACTTATTGTATGGGACGACAAATCTGTTGTCAACCTCACGAGTGCCCACTTGTACATTCTCTGCGTTGTTTCTCCGTCTGTACACTGGGTATCCGGATACATTCATCATGGTTTCTTCTTGGAAATCTTTTGGATATTTTTTCTCACACTGTCCTTCAACCATGCACACAGAATTAGGATTTGATGTCCCACATGGACCATGGATCATCAAAGTTCTGACGCATTCTCTCAACTCTGGGTGGTCTGATGAAGGTATTTCAGCACAAACTATATCATCAATTTGCTCTCTTGTTCTTAGTTTGTCTTCTTCTCGCAAAATTATCAAAAGATGGCAATGTGGTAGACCGCGCTTTTGAAATTCGATGACATGGATATGAGCAACTGGAGCACCAAAGATATGTCTATCCTTGATATCAATCATGAGTTCCTTGAGGTGCATCTTGTAAACTCGTGAAACTAAATCTGGTCTGTGTTGTGCTGTTTCATGCAATCCAAGGTTCTCTGTGATTTCTCGACACTTTGGGTTACAAGTGTATGTCAAGAAAATATCTGGTTTTCCAAATTTGCAGACGATCGCCATGGCATCTTGATATGCTTGTTGCATGTTCCTAGGACTTCCTGTAAATGTGGAGGGCAAAATGACTGGAAGACCTGGCTCTTGATGATCATTCTGTCTATCTAGGTGATCCATGAGACCCGAATACAGTGTCACTCTTAATTGTGCTTGATTATTTTTAATGTAGTTCAAACGGCACCCCTCCACTTTCACATAGGCGTCAACAATGTATTGTTACAGTAGTTTTCCAGCTCGATGTAAAGCACTAAAGTCATCTCTGATTGCCAGACGGTATGAGTAAAACTGTTACATAGTGACTTTGTTGCGAACACGCGTTTGGCGATGTTCCACATGAGGCATATCTATATGCCATCCAGGTTCTCCATTCGGAAAAAGAAGAGGATAAACCATGGGATCAAGATGGCAAGATATGTAAGAAATCCTCTGCCTCTGTAGACCAATAGGATAAACAACAATATCACGTTACATTGGAGGCGCGCCATCATCACCAACGAATATGGCTGCTACCTCATTGCCTGTTGGGTTGTTGTATCTTCGTCTGTCAGGGCCAGGGATGAACTGCATGGTTACTTGTCTTGGTGGCATGTTCTCAATTGCAGCTCTCTCTTGTTCACGTTGTTCAATAGCCCTCATATTGTGATATGCTGCTGCATAGGGATTATTGTTCATCGCCTCACTTATCTTTTAAAAAACAGATACTAAGCAGTTAGCATTTTCGTGAGCATTTGCTCTAATTTGTATGGCTTCATTAGTTTCTAAGATGTAGAGCTGGCCATATCTTCTCTCTTCAGAGCCATCTCCATAGAGGTGACTTGCGTAGTGGTAAGTTTGACCTTGTAAACGGAAACAATACGGTCCACGTCCTGGAGGAGGTCTAATATTCGCACCAAAAGATGCAAAAGCAAATGCAGAATTATAGTTTCTTATATTCTGTCTAAAATTAGAACCCTCTGCACTGTCGGCATCAAAGAGTTATCTCAAATTTTCGGGGCACTCCTCTAAGGGAGGGAGTGAAACTTTTCCATTATGACAGCAATTTAGTTGTTCTCTTTGAAATCTTAAAGCTCCGCAAAATTGGCATCGGACATCCATGGCTCCAGTGTGATATACCTGGTGGTCTACATTATTATTATTTCTTCTTTCATGGTCTCTGTTTCTCCTGATTTGAAGATGCAATTCTCGTTCCTCCTGACTCATATTTATCCTTCGCTGTTACATTCGTAGCCTGCTCCGATCACGAATTGCTTGCCTTTCGTCTTCTCGCAAGCGCTGTCGTCTCCTTCGCTGTCGCTCTCTGGCTACTTCTCTTTGTTCTCTTATTCTCAGCTCCATTGCTTTAGATCAGGGGTTGACAAACTTTTCAGAGCAAGGGCCTTGTTCAAAAATTCGCAATTTCATAGAGGCGCATAGTAGAGGTTTGAACATAAGTAAGGTATTGTCAGTAGCACTGATACGCCAGCAACACTTAACACTTTGACTGCGACTACTAAATATTAAGTTCAACACCAAACTCAAATTAAAAGTAGACTGTAGTGAACTATCTAGAAAATACCAAACATAAACTGGATCGTGCCTTCATTTAGCTTTGAATGAGTATTTATGAAAACTGAATTTGCGACCACTGGTCGGCCAGCAGCATTATGAAAATTACCTCCGTGTACCACCGGTGGCGCACGTCGCAGTCAAAGTGTTAAAAATTCAAAAAATTTAAAAATTGAAAAAAATTCAAAACATGGATTTTTGGATTAAAAAAATTGCAGCAACTCGTAAAATTACAACAAAAAAAATTTTCAAAAAATAAAAATAATGAATTAAGCAAAAATTATAAGAAATTTCAAAAGATGGAATGAGTACAAATGAAATAAATTTTAAAAAATCATTCTCCCTCTCTCCGTCTCTCTATCTCTAATGTAACGCGACCCGACGCGAGCGAACCCGTATCATAGATACCGCAATGATGCTCAAGAGCGTGACGCACACGTTAGCGTATTAATATATAGATTAGAGCAAATGCTCATGAAAATGCTAACTGCTTAGTATCTGTTTTTTAAAAGATAAGTGAGGCGATGAACAATAATCCCTATGCAGCAGCATATCACAATATGAGGGCTATTGAACAACGTGAACAAGAGAGAGCTGCAATTGAGAACATGCCACCAAGACAAGTAACCATGCAGTTCATCCCTGGCCCTGACAGACGAAGATACAACAACCCAACAGGCAATGAGGTAGCAGCCATATTCGTTGGTGATGATGGCGCGCCTCCAATGTAACGTGATATTGTTGTTTATCCTATTGGTCTACAGAGGCAGAGGATTTCTTACATATCTTGCCATCTTGATCCCATGGTTTATCCTCTTCTTTTTCCGAATGGAGAACCTGGATGGCATATAGATATGCCTCATGTGGAACATCGCCAAACGCGTGTTCGCAACAAAGTCACTATGTAACAGTTTTACTCATACCGTCTGGCAATCAGAGATGACTTTAGTGCTTTACATCGAGCTGGAAAACTACTGTAACAATACATTGTTGACGCCTATGTGAAAGTGGAGGGGTGCCGTTTGAACTACATTGAAAATAATCAAGCACAATTAAGAGTGACACTGTATTCGGGTCTCATGGATCACCTAGATAGACAGAATGATCATCAAGAGCCAGGTCTTCCAGTCATTTTGCCCTCCACATTTACAGGAAGTCCTAGGAACATGCAACAAGCATATCAAGATGCCATGGCGATCGTCTGCAAATTTGGAAAACCAGATATTTTCTTGACATACACTTGTAACCCAAAGTGTCGAGAAATCACAGAGAACCTTGGATTGCATGAAACAGCACAACACAGACCAGATTTAGTTTCACGAGTTTACAAGATGCACCTCAAGGAACTCATGATTGATATCAAGGATAGACATATCTTTGGTGCTCCAGTTGCTCATATCCATGTCATCGAATTTCAAAAGCGCGGTCTACCACATTGCCATCTTTTGATAATTTTGCGAGAAGAAGACAAACTAAGAACAAGAGAGCAAATTGATGATATAGTTTGTGCTGAAATACCTTCATCAGACCACCCAGAGTTGAGAGAATGCGTCAGAACTTTGATGATCCATGGTCCATGTGGGACATCAAATCCTAATTCTGTGTGCATGGTTGAAGGACAGTGTGAGAAAAAATATCCAAAAGATTTCCAAGAAGAAACCATGATAAATGTATCCGGATACCCAGTGTACAGACGGAGAAACAATGCAGAGAATGTACAAGTGGGCACTCGTGAGGTTGACAACAGATTTGTCGTCCCATACAATAAGTATCTACTGAGAAAATACCGCGCCCATATAAATGTTGAAGTGTGTTCCTCGGTGAAAAGCGTAAAATACCTGTTCAAATATGTATATAAAGGCCACGACTGTGCAAACATGGAAATCAGAAATAACGTTATTAATAATAATGAGCCAAATGAAGTACATGAACACAATGAAGTACATGAACATAATGAAGTTAAACAGTATTTGTCATGCAGGTATGTGTCTCCACCAGAAGCCTTTTGGAGATTGTCAGAGTTTAAAATGCATGATCAATCTCACACTGTTTATCGTTTGGCTCTACATTTACCTGATGAGCAGCAAGTGTACTATAGAGAAGGAAATCAAAGGGAGGCGGCAGCAAGAGCAGAAGAACGCGACACACAATTGACAGCTTGGTTTAAACTCAATCAAACAGATGAGAATGCTCGAAATTTTCTCTACTGTTCTATACCTGAGCATTATGTTTTCAACAAACAAACAACAAGGTGGACGCGTCGTGTTAGATTCAGCAACATTGTAACCAGAATGTACTCTGCAAGTCCTCGAAATGCTGAAAAATTTTATTTGAGGATGTTGCTCCTCCATGTCCCTGGAGCGACTTCATTCAGGGATTTGAAGACAATCGGGGGTCAAGAAATGGACACCTTCAAACAGGCATGCGTCAGACTGCGCCTGGTTGAGAATGACGATGCATTGCAGGAAGCTTTGACAGAAGCAGCAGCTCATCAAATGCCACGACAACTACTAACCATGTTTGCAATGATGTGCGTCTTCAACCAGCCCGTGAATGCCCTACAGTTATGGAATGAGAATAAGCATTTCATGATTGAAGATCTGCTGCTGAGAAATGATGTCATAACTGCTGGAAATGTTGCTCTCCACTTGCTGAATGCCTTCTTCATTGAAAATGGCATGACCTGCAACATGTTCGGTCTACCTGAACCAGTTGGAGATAATCCTGCAAATGAAGAAAATTTTGGAAACAATAACATAGATGTTAATTCTCTGAATATTGAACAGAAGCAGATATTCAATGTTGTGGTTGCAAGTGCATTCTCTGTTGAGCGAGGCGAGCAGGTTGAAAATAGATTGTTTTATGTGGATGCACCCGGCGGCTCAGGAAAAACCTACCTATTTAACAAAGTATACGAGTATCTTAATGCGAACAACATTAAGACAAGCACATCTGCCTGGACCGGTATTGCTGCAACACTGTTGAGATGTGGTAAAACGCTGCACAGCATATTCAAGCTTCCAGTTCCCCTAAGCGAAACAAGTGTCTGCAATGTGCCACCGAACTCTGTGCAAGGACAATTTCTGCGGCAAGTTAAAGTGTTCATTATTGATGAAGCTTCTATGATTCCATGCTATGCTATGAAAACCATCGATAAATGCTTGAGAGATATAATGAACACCCACACTGCATTTGGTGGTAAAGTAATCTTACTCGGAGGCGACTTCAGACAAGTACTTCCAGTTGTTCCAAGAGCTCCTCCTGCTGCTGTGCTTGACGTGTGCCTCAAACGCTCAGACCTTTGGCCCACCTTGCATCACATGAGCCTCACACAGAACATGAGAGCAAATGCAAATGAACATGAGTTTTCAAGGTGGCTTCTATAAATGGGCAATGGATCAATCCAGAGTACTCTTGATGGAATGGCTCAAGATGTTATAGACATTCCTGAAACATGCACATAGCATGGCTCTTTGATATCAGAGGTGTTTGACAACTGTACGCCTGAAGAAATGAAAGCAAGAGTAATCTTATCACCAAAAAATTCTGAATGCTTAGCAGTCAATGAGGAAGTTTTGAGAATGCTACCGACAGAAAATAAAACTTACTTGAGCACCGATTCCGTATCTTGCGATAATGATGAAGAAGCACAAAATTATCCAATGGAGTTCATTAATTCTCTCATTCCATCAGGCATGCCTCCTCATAGACTGAATTTGAAAGTTGGCGCAATAATCATGCTACTGAGAAACCTGTCCATAACTCAGGGACTGTGTAACGGCACTCGACTGGAGGTCATTCAGCTTCATGAGCACAGCATCGAGGCATCAATAACCAGTGGCTCTCACGCTCATAATAAAGTACTTATCCCAAGGATAAAACTGAACCCTAGCGATGCCAATATTCCCTTTGTTCTACATCGCACTTAATTCCCAGTTCGCCTCTCCTACTCAATGACAATAAATAAAGCTCAAGGTCAAACATTTGATAGGGTTGGCATATATTTACCAAAGCCATGCTTCACTCACGGCCAGCTCTACGTAGCATTTTCAAGAGCAAAAGCAATGAACAATGTTCGAGTTAAAGTCCTACCTCTTAATGATTCCACGCATGGCCACAAAAGAGGAATCACATTTACCAGAAATATTGTATAAAGAGAAGTAATTTCTTAATGTGTATGACTTTGGTTGCCCTGAATCTGTTTGCTTTTGTTGGTCGGCAGAAGTCTTCTCCTTTGCATTCTACAGCAGATATTTAATTCTCATGTACAATAAATTGACTACATGTGTGCTGCAATAAATGAGAAATTAAGTTTGCTACTTTGTTTTCACTCTTTAGAAAGGTTACCCTAAGTTGAATGGGCCTTTAATTTTATATATAATATATGCATACATTTAGGTGCTCTGTTACGTTATAGTGGTTTCATTTAATTTTCTAGGATGGCATCATAGGTTAGGTTAGATTATTTGATAATTTGATAAGTAATGTTGACCGAATTTTTCCACGGGTCCACCTAGCTTATTGATGACATAGTCCGTGGAATTTCCACGGGTCCTGCTAGTTTGTATGGCTTCATTAGTTTCTAAGATGTAGAGCTGGCCATATCTTCTCTCTTCAGAGCCATCTCCATAGAGGTGACTTGCGTAGTGGTAAGTTTGACCTTGTAAACGGAAACAATACGGTCCACGTCCTGGAGGAGGTCTAATATTCGCACCAAAAGATGCAAAAGCAAATGCAGAATTATAGTTTCTTATATTCTGTCTAAAATTAGAACCCTCTGCACTGTCGGCATCAAAGAGTTATCTCAAATTTTCGGGGTACTCCTCTAAGGGAGGGAGTGAAACTGTTCCATTATGACAGCAATTTAGTTGTTCTCTTTGAAATCTTAAAGCTCCGCAAAATTGGCATCGGACATCCATGGCTCCAGTGTGATATACCTGGTGGTCTACATTATTATTATTTCTTCTTTCATGGTCTCTGTTTCTCCTGATTTGAAGATGCAATTCTCGTTCCTCCTGACTCATATTTATCTTTCGCTGTTACATTCGTAGCCTGCTCCGATCACGAATTGCTTGCCTTTCGTCTTCTCGCAAGCGCTGTCGTCTCCTTCGCTGTCGCTCTCTGGCTACTTCTCTTTGTTCTCTTATTCTCAGCTCCATTGCTTTAGATCAGGGGTTGACAAACTTTTCAGAGCAAGGGCCTTGTTCAAAAATTCGCAATTTCATAGAGGCGCATAGTAGAGGTTTGAACATAAGTAAGGTATTGTCAGTAGCACTGATACGCCAGCAACACTTAACACTTTGACTGCGACTACTAAATATTAAGTTCAACACCAAACTCAAATTAAAAGTAGACTGTAGTAAACTATCTAGAAAATACCAAACATAAACTGGATCGTGCCTTCATTTAGCTTTGAATAAGTATTTATGAAAACTGAATTTGCGACCACTGGTCGGCCAGCAGCATTATGAAAATTACCTCCGTGTACCACCGGTGGCGCACGTCGCAGTCAAAGTGTTAAAAATTCAAAAAATTTAAAAATTGAAAAAAATTCAAAACATGGATTTTTGGATTAAAAAAATTGCAGCAACTCGTAAAATTAAAAAAAAAATTTTTCAAAAAATAAAAATAATGAATTAAGCAAAAATTATAAGAAATTTCAAAAGATGGAATGAGTACAAATGAAATAAATTTTAAAAAATCATTCTCCCTCTCTCCGTCTCTCTATCTCTAATGTAACGCGACCCGACGCGAGCGAACCCGTATCATAGATACCGCAATGATGCTCAAGAGCGTGACGCACACGTTAGCGTATTAATATATAGATTACTGCTCCCACCTCTCATTGTTAAGAGCATTTCTGACCTAATTGACAAAACTTGTAACTTCGTGGATTTAATTCTATTCCAATTGTTTTATTAATGATTTGAAGCACATACATTAGCTTAATTTATTGCTTAACCGTTTCATTAGCTGTTGCGCGATGTTTTACTCTGGATTCAGAAAACAGTCTTATTGCGCACTCCCTTTTTCTCGAGTTTCAATTCTGTTGCTTTGAGATTTATTATCTATTTAATTGCCTGAATGGTGTGTAGTGTAATATATCTTATTTTCTAAAATTCTTGTGCCTGTCGTAGAGTGATAGTATTTTTGACTCCTGGTATTGAATCTTGTTTTGCAATTCTCGATGTGATCCACTTGATATCCGTTCTCCAACCACAGCTAGTGTTGATTAAGTTATGGTTCCTAGATTAAAAGTATCAAAGCTAACTTGAGCATGCTTCTTGTATCCCCAGTGTCGTGGAGCCCTTTCTTAATTGCATTGTGCCTCAGTGAGTTGACTTAAACGACGCATTTTAACTGGTTTACGCCAGTGATCGTTTCAAGATGCTTTGAAGTTTTCTTTTGCCTTCTCAACTTCTTCAAACATTTGTGGCCAAATTTTCGATAAGAAGCTGACCTTGTGGAACTCTTGCCACACGTGAAACCGTATTAATTACTTGAGAAGTCAGATTTTTCATTTTTATGCGTGTTTCTTATTTTGTGTGCTACACAACGAATGATTAATTTTTGGTTGTTTTGCTAGTGGAAAAAAATCTCTTCAGCCACTCTCGATTATTCCGATACAATATTTCTAATACAATTGAAGTGGTTTATAAATTTAAGAAGAATAATCAAGTTAGTTAGTATAATATTTTAAAGAGACGAACATTAACAGTATAATTTTGTGCAGGAATCTTCATCCAAAAAATGATGGTCACGAGAGGCGCTATTGCATGTAGAAGATATTGCATGAATATTTCGTTATATTTTTGCTCTGTTTTTAACCGGTTGTGAAGAGAGAATGTGCTATTCAAATTTCTCTTCTGCTATCATTATTTTTTGCTTCCTATATTATTTTTCATATATTTTTCTTGTATTGTGAACAGTTGAGCGCATTTGCTTAAGATCAAAATAAGAACGGTTGCTTAAGTGCACAAATGTATCTTGGTTACCAAGTACTTAGGTACTTTTAATTGCAATTTGCGTATAATGCAGTTTTTCCTGAGAATTCTGGCCTGCAATAATCGGGAAAAGTTCTTCCGCACAGGCCAGTTCAAGTTCAGGCTCTCATGCAGTTACTTTCAAGAGAGAAGTAGAAAATGATTGCACTGAGGCCCGTTCAGGGCACGCAGAAGCAGAGGATGAGTTGAGGGAAGGCAGCTCTGGTTCGTTGAGCACTAGTGCTGTTCACCAGGAAGCAGCTGGAGCATCTCAAGGAAGCACTGACTCACTACCATCAGATGTGTCGGGCAGTGGCAGTGATATTGAGGCCCCTCCTCCTGACAGACTAGTGTCACAGCCTTTAATGTGTGAACATTGTGATTACTCGGCTGGTAGGAGGGATCTTATGGAGCTGCATCTCCGTGTCAGACACAAATTGGGATGTCACTACGATTGTGGGTCGTGCGATTACTCCACTTTATACATAAGTATTTTGAAGCAGCACGTAGTGGAGCAGCATGATAATGAGAGTCGGTGCGAAGGTCTACCCGGGAGTTACCAATATCCAGTTGTGAAAATGACGGGGGAATCGAGTGGTAGAGGTCAGCTGTTCAGGTGCGAATTTTGTGAATATTCCAATGCTCAAAAGGGTCACGTCAGACGACACCTAGCCAGCAAACATGGCGAAGGTCAGCTGTTCAAGTGTGAATTTTGTGAATATTCCTCTGCTCATAAGGGCAGTCTTAAACATCACTTAGCCAGCAAACATGGTGCAGGTCAGCTGTTCAAGTGTGAGTTCTGTGACTATTCCTCTGCTTATAAGGGTAATCTTAAACTACACCTAGCCAGCAAACATGGTAAAGGTCATCTGTTCAAATGTGAGTTATGTGACTATTCCTCTGCTCGTAAGGGTGATTTTAAACTACACCGAACCAATAAACATGGGGAAGGTAAGGTTTTCAAATGTGAATTATGTGAATACTCCTCTCCTATGATTAATAATGTAAAACGACACCAAGCAAGCAAACATGGTAAAGGTCATCTGTTCAAATGTGAGTCATGTGACTATTCCAATGCTCAAAAGAAAAATGTCCAATACCACCGAGCCAGCAAACATAGTGAAGGTCATCTGTTCAAATGTGAGTTATGTGAATATTCCTCTCCTATGATCAAAAATGTAAAACGACACCAAGCCAGCAAACATGGTAAAGGTCATCTGTTCAAATGTGAGTTATGTGACTATTCCAATGCTGAAAAGAAGAGTGTCAAACACCATCTCGCCAGCAAACATGGTAAAGGTCATCTGTTCAAATGTGAGTTATGTGACTATTCCTCTGCTCGTAAGGGTGATTTTAAACTACACCGAACCAATAAACATGGGGAAGGTAAGGTTTTCAAATGTGAATTATGTGAATACTCCTCTCCTATGATTAATAATGTAAAACGACACCAAGCAAGCAAACATGGTAAAGGTCATCTGTTCAAATGTGAGTCATGTGACTATTCCAATGCCCAAAAGAAAAATGTCCAATACCACCGAGCCAGCAAACATAGTGAAGGTCATCTGTTCAAATGTGAGTTATGTGAATATTCCTCTCCTATGATCAAAAATGTAAAACGACACCAAGCCAGCAAACATGGTAAAGGTCATCTGTTCAAATGTGAGTTATGTGACTATTCCAATGCTGAAAAGAAGAGTGTCAAACTCCATCTCGCCAGCAAACATGGTAAAGGGCAGCTGTTCAAGTGTGAATTATGCGACTTTTCTTCTTCTCGAAAGGATACAGTTCTAAAACACTCAGCCAGCCAACATTGTTGCACTAATGCCTTTCCTTTCTAGATGTGAAATGCAGTGTGGTCAAAGATCTTATGAGTTTCTCCTTCTTAAGAATGTAACTTTTGTATCCATGGGAATTGGTGGTCACGGAATTTGACTGTTCCCTATACCAATTTTACTGGCGCCGAACTGAATTATTATTTGTGTATCGTGAAGGGAACAGAACATATCCAAGGATTTGATAAGGATTACTTTCACTTAGTTAGTATTGTAGCCTACCCACACCTTCCCGAGGTGGTACTGTTAGTACACCCACTTGGAGTTATAACTCATTACACTTTGTGTATGTTAATTTGATAACGGTGTGTTTATAGGATTATTTATTGATTTGTTGTCAGTGGGTAGAACCAACGTGGGGGGCGCCCACCAACATCCCTTTATATATTTTTTGTTTTGAGTGCTTATACTTAAAATTTCTGCGTATATAATAGGAAAATACTAACCAGCCCCCTGGATTTATCAAATTTACTCACCCCTCTGAAACTAAACATGATGTGTGAAGAGTGTCACAGCCGTCAGTTCAATGCAGCAGAACGAACGTTTTTTCCATAATGAGGAGTATTTCCTCATCTTTATTTTGTTATTTTATTTTTTCTCTTTTCTGTATTAATATTTAACGTCGGTATGACAAACATACCCTGAAATACATTTTGTGTGTACACCAATATACAGGTTTATAGATGTGAGGGTTGTGCAAAGTTTTTAATGAACTAAATTTTGGCTAACGTTGTCTCGCTATTTCAAAATCATTCTCGAAGATGCTTTCAATCGATTTCGGCTGAGCTGGGGGGAGGGGGTAATTTAAGCATTTCATTTAGTCGTACTATATTTTTCCGTGCGTTCAGCGCATACTAGCACTGAACTTTCAAATCGGAAAAACTCTAAATTTCTGTAGTTAAAATTATCAATTTGGACCCACCGTCCACTATGTTACTTCATTTTATTTCATATACACATGTTCGTATAATGCTGAAGAGTTGTGTTGTTTCTTGACTGTAACCTGAGTTTTCTTAAAAATTTCTATGAAGGAACTAAAAACCAGTTCATTTTACGTTTTTCGAAGTCTGTTTTTCCTTTTAGTTATTTTTTTCCGAATAATTTCTTAGGATTACAGTGAGCTCAACTGTCATTTTCGGTGTAGTAGATGGTAGTTTTTTTTATCTTTTTATTTTATTTATGTATTTTTTTCTTATATTTCATTTTCAATAAATAATAAATATTAATATGTGTGTGTACGTAAGAAGGTGTATATATATGTCTACATAAATAGATATACATGTTTCTATTTCATTTACGCAAAAACCATCCGGTTAATGCATTTATTGCAATAGCGAAATGATTCAAAATTAGATCTTTCACTTCCCTAGAGGGCGTTTCTGTGAATCGGATTAATGACAAATACAATTAATGAAATAAAGCGCAATTTGAGCATATGAATCGTGGTAAATTATCTTTCTGTCCGTATGTTGTACAAGCTATGAATTTTGATGTTGAGTATATGTTTGTTTACGCATTTCTGCCAAAATTTTGTAAATATTTGTCGATCATGAGTGGTAACCGGCTTACACTGTATCTCCATTTCATCCCATGTACCCATGTCCGCATGATGTCGCAGAGAATATCGAGAAAATTTGATAGATTTTTTTTTTGTTGTTGTTGTTGTTCCTCGGCGGTAACTTGAGTTTTCTCAAAATTTCTTGTAGGAAATTAAAAAACGATTCCATTTATACGTTTTTCGAAGTCTTTTTTCTATTCCTTATTGTTCCTCAGGTTATTTCTTACGATTCATCAGAGCTTTGGCTGTCATTTTAAATATAGAAAGAGCAAGATTATTTTTCATGTTTATTAGCATTTCTCTTATATTCATTTTCAATACCTATATATATATATATATATGAATATGTGTGTTAGCATGTGCATGGGTGTGTATGTGTGAGCACGCAAACATGAATATCTATGTATCAGTGTACACATGCACACGTTCGCACATATATATAAGCAAATGTGTACATATATATGTTTCTATTTCTATTTTTTGCGTCAAAAGCAAAACCTCATGGCACATTACATTTTCCCTAAAGCTCTGCGATCAGTTAATACTGAACCAAATTCCAGAAATAAACAGATTGATTGCGCTTGCATAATGGTTTATAAATCGATCTATCTCGGCCCCTAAGGGCATTTCTGTGAATAGAAAAAATTAAAAGTATAAACAGATGAATGAAATAAAGCGCTCGTGCAAAAATTATCTCTATATTTGTATGCCGAACAAGCCATGCATTTCATTTTTGAGTGTAAGTTTGTTTATGCATTTCCAGATGTGCGTGCTGTGTTGCGCGATGTTCTTTATAAATTACTTCGTGACTAACCATTTCTCAATACTTGTTTGTCATTTACGATGGGGTTTCAATCTGCTCCCGTATAGGTATTCTTGTCTTTTTCCTACTGCGATAATTTGAACTAAGAACTTGGGAGTTTCGAATAATTCTTCAGCAGTATTCGAATTATTTATGAGTTGTTAGCCATCTCTTGGAATATAAAATATCCAAGAGATGATATTTTCCATTTCTCATTCAACTACCCTTGACAGAGTTAGACTATTAGTACGCCTCGTATATTTTGTCCATTAATATGCCTCATATGATCTATCTATTTGTACACCTCTGATAGTTTGTCTATTAGTACACCTCGTATAGTTAGTCTATTATTATGCCTCGTATGGCTTATCGATTTGTACACCTCTGATGGTTTGTGCTTGGAAAATGAACGTTTTTTTATAACATTCTGGCAACCGACAGTTCCATACAGGATCTATATCCCCGGAGATAGACAGGACACCAAGGTATACTCATTTAATAGTCAGCCAATGATGTGCTTTAACTGTCAAGAATACGGACACACCGCCAAGCGATGCCGCAGCACCTCGTTTGTGGGCAGGAAGTGTGCTGAGGTGGGCTATTCCTCCCCGAACAGCAGATCTGAGAAGCTGAAGTGTGCTCACTAAGGGGGACCCCATGCAGCTGGAAGCACCCAGTGTGACAGAGAAATGGAAGAGAGAAGTTTGGTGCAGATAATAGAAAGAGAAAAGGTAAAAATAAGAAGGGCGAAACAAATCAAAGAGGGTGTGCATGAAACTGAGCGAGTACCATTACCTGACAAATTCTTCACACATTTCGACTGCAAAATGAATGCAGTGCTTCGAAGGAAAATGTCACCATGGCTGCTTGAAAAGTGCCTCACTCAATTTCTCGGAAACAAGCCAAAGGCAATTAGAGACAGTAACAAAACCGTATTTACTGTAGAAGTGTTTCGATGCCACACAAAGCCGTAAAATGAAGCAGATACGGCAATTAAATGAACTGCCGATCACCGTTGAATAAAATCTCGACTTGGCAGTTCAGAAAGGTATCGTCTACGTCTACGAATATGATCTAAACTATTTTGAAGTATTTTAGACGGGTCTATTAAAAAAATGTGGTGCGTAAGATGTAGTCCAGGCAACATGAATAAAGCCCAATAACCGACTCGCAAGACCGAGACCTATGTTGTGCAAAAGATGTCAGGAGTACGGCCATGACGTGAAGTCCTGCCAAGGCAAACAAATCTGCCTTAAGTGTAGCTTGGCGTACCATGAAATGGACGAATGCACATCAGAAGAAAGTAAGTGTTACCCCTGCGGTGAGGGACATGAAACTGGAGCGAGGAATTGTCGGTTGCGAGTAATCGAGGAGGAAATTTTAGTTATTCAAAGTAGTGAGCCCGTGTCGAAGGGGCAAGCCAGAATATTATTCAATTACCGACACCCCAACTTTACAATGAATTACAGCAAGGCAGTAACGACACCCATCAACCATGATTAAATAGAACTAACAACAAGTAAGAAAAGAAAACGTGCAGATGACTTGGACCCAGCATCGGACCAGTAGCAAAAAAAGAAGAAGAAGACAACAGGAAAAGTCGGTGAAAGAGACTGTGGCCGGAGCAGAAGGTGGTCCGTGACTGGAAATGTAAATCAGAGAGAGAGGGAAGTGGTTTGCGTAAGTCCTAATACTGGAAAACTTTACACCACATATATCAACCTAGGCAATGAGATATGTACTCGCGAGGAAGAAAAAGAGTCAAGAGTGAGAGACTAAAAACATTTGATGAATACACGCAAGAGGCACGAAGGAGAGTGGAGGAAGAAGGCGGAAGTAACTACGAAGAGTTGCTACGAAAGTCTACTCGCCCAAAAGTCAGTAGAATTAAAGAACAGCGGTAGCGTCGAAATTCGGGAGAGAGCTACAGGCGGAGATCTCCTGGGGGACAATAGGAATGAAGAAAGCCTGGTCAAAATTCTAAGGAGGGCAATAGACGCAAGTGGAGGTAATGGTGAAGGGAGAACTCAAGCTCATCCAGTGGAATCTGCAGGGAATGGCGACGTCAAAAGAAAAGCTGATTAACCTTGTTGATACACACAAACCAGCAGTTATAGCAGTCCAGGACACATTCTATGGAAATGATTTTGTGTCACCTATACAGGGATATAACGGTCTGTGCAAGCAAAGCCATTACAACCACAGATTCCATGTAGGGGTACACTCTGTATGTACACTCATCGATACCAACTCAAGAAATTAAACCAATTCACCAGCTCAAATTGTTGCTGCAAGGGTATGCCTAAATTACTACAAAGTTATAACAGTAGCATCTGTATACCTACCTCCAAGAACAAGTAAAAACCTTGAAGAGCTTTTTGACACAATCAAAGGAATACCAAAGCCTGTTATCCTGATGGGAGGTTTTAACGCCCATCGCAGTGACTGGGGAAATAAAACTATAGATCGATGAGGACGATTTATGCAAGATTTTCTAAAGCAAGGCATCTTTCACATTATTAACAATGACTCAGCCTCCCAAATTTCAGGATCGGTGATTGACCTAACCTTGACCACCTTTGAGACTACACCGGATCTACAATTTTCCGCCCCCTTGTCAGTGCTAAGCAGTAATCATTTCCCTATAGTGTTGACCCCCTCCCTGTACACCCTGTCCTTGTCGTGGGGGGAGGGCTTGCGCGTCCCTGTGAAGTGCAGGGCCAAACTGACCAGGTGCAACCATGTCAGGCGGGCCTGCACCGAGGGACCTGACTAACGGGGGTGGCATCGGTTGAATTGGCTTTCATTCGGACCCCAACTGGATTTTCTTTTGACCACCCCCTATAATGACTACAACTCTGGAGGAGACTTAGTCTCGGCTTCTTCAGTTTTAATCGAGTCAATTGCGGCGAGGGATAGCCGAGGGAGCCCCGGGGTCGGTTGGTGGCTGTTTAAACGTGGTAGTGCGGAGTGGCACCCGTTCCTGCCATTAGTCAAGCGCAGCATCTGATTTAGATTCTTGGGCTTTTGAAGCTATATTCGCAGGAAAGAGTGGTCCCACTGGGACTGCGTGTGCCTGGCTCTAGGGATCCCCTTGTTGGAGGCTTAACATGACGGCCTGCTTGACGTGCGAACGAAACCTAAACAAACTTTTTCATGAAACCCCCTCAAACTGCGCCACTGACGACCCGGATTCAAATGGACCTTCCTACTGAAACTCCCTCTCAAGAGCCGTTACCGCAGCTGCCATCGCAGGTTCCCATCGCGAGTGGAGGTGCTGCAGGCGGACATCAATATGCTACTGACCTGACAATTGAACCCTACCAACGCCCAGCTATGAAAACTGACGCAGCCGATGTTCCCGGTGGAAGATGGGGAAGTCAGGCACGCCGTGGAGGCCGCCGCAGCAGGCAACTGCACCTCATGGCTGCGGACATTCATGATCCGATTCTTCCCACGGAATACAAACGGTTTTTCAACATCAAAACTAACGATGGCTCGCCCCTGACCCATATAGATGTCATTGCAGCCCATCGTGACCTGTGCCGAGGGCTGGGAGGAAGACCGGCCAAGATCACGGAGACTCGTGGAGGTGGCCTCTTGGTGGAGGTGCGCAACCAGGATCAGAGCCGTGCCATCTTGTGCATCCGCCATTTGGCTGGCGTGAGTGTTGAGGTGACCGCACATGGCAGCCTAAATGAAAGCAAAGGCACCATATGGTACGATAACTACCCACAGTACACTGATGAGCGCCTTTTAGAAGAGTTGCAGCTGTGTGGAGTTAATGCCCTGTACCGGAAAAAGAGACAGCAAAATGGTATATTGGTTCCCACGTCCATATACATCCTCACTTTCGACCGTTGCTCTCTCCCTCAGTCGGTGGATATTGGTTGGACGAGGTGTAGAGTACGGCAGTACGTCCCAAAGCCACGCCGTTGTTTCAAGTGCCAGAAATACGATCACGGAGCAAAGACATGCCGATCTCTGAGGAGCATATGTGCTAACTGTGCTCAAGAACAGCACGAGCCGCCATGCGACCGACCTTCTATGTGCTCAAACTGTGATAAGCAACACTCAGCTGGATCCCGGGACTGCTTCTATTACAAAATGGAAGAGGAGGTGCTTGCCAGGCAGACGACTCAAAGGCTAAGCTATGGAGAAGCGAAACGGTTAGTAAGCAGCAGGTACATCACAGGTGGTACGTCATACGCTGAAAGGGTGCAAGCCCCTCAGAGAAGACCAAGTGTTCTGACGAATGTACGCCCAGCGGGATCAGATGGAAATTCCGATGCGGCTGGTCGAGAGCCCGCTGATGGTGTGGGCAGGTCGTTGCGTGCTACGGGCCGCTCTGATATGACTAGATCACAGCATGTCACTAAACCAGCGCAGACTCCTAGACCCTCTTCTGCTGATGCTCTGAACGATTTGCAGCTGGGACTTCCTGATGTTGAGTCTTCCACGGGCGCTGTTGCCCCTATTGTCTCAAGAAAACGCGTTCCGAGTGCATCGTCACCTCTTACCGGCGCTGCCTCAGCAAAAGTGGCAAGAGCTGTAACGGGGAAAGTGTGGAATAGAGGTGGACCACGGCCCAAGGGAATCAGCATGCTTAGCGGTAGGAGCGACGATGTGTCGCCGGTGCCTGGGGAGGACGTGCAGTCATCTAGCGGCTTGGGTTGTGACCCAGACCCGGTGATGACTCGTATTGGCGAGGATCCTGCTGCCCCGCGACGTTCTGACGTAAGGCGCGACTCACTGACCCGTCATGATATGGACAACGTCCGACCGAGCCGAGACGCCATCTGGAAGCGCGACTCCGTAGCGCAGCGCGTACGTTCGTTGGATCGCGTGATCACCGTACCCGAAGCCGTTTCTTCCCAAATGTCAAAAGTATGTCCACTATCAAAACCTACCTCAATGCCCCCTCTCAAAGTGCCTTTGCATGCATGGGGCGATAGACCTGGCCAGCCTAATCCGCCATCTATGCAAAAACTACGAGATTCCAAAAAGAAACACCCGGAAGAAAAAACCTAATAACAGAGACACTTGATGCAAACCATTCTTCAATGGAATATCAGAGGGTACCGAAGAAACTACGGTGACCTACGGACCCTCATAGAACTATATCAACCATTGTGCATATGTCTCCAGGAAACAATGCTGGGAGACATAACCCCATTACCTCCTGCGGTTTACAATATAGAAACCTTCTCTCATGTGCCCGACCCGGTTCCTGGATCAGGACTGACCGTCCTCATCCGGAGAGATCTGGGTTATGCGAGGCTAGAACTGAATACCCAAATCCAGGCTATGGCGCTTCGCCTTTGGATTGGAAACAAACCTCTAACTATCTGCAATGCATATTTTCCTCCAGCAGAGCCGATTTTCTTGCCCGACCTGACAGACCTGAATAGTCAACTGCCCGAGCCCTTTCTTTTCGTTGGGGACTTCAACGCGAAGCATCCGACATGGGGGAATGTACAGAATGATCAACATGGTAGAACGATGGACTCTTTCATTGCTAATTCTAACTCTTGCCTGCTGAACAACGGGGCGGCCACTCACTTCCATGTCCAAACGGGTACTGCGTCTGCAATAGATTTGAGCGTGTGCACCCCCGATCTCTTCCCAGACTTAAGATGGAGCGTGCTGGAGGATGCTCATGGCAGTGACCACTTCCCAATAGTGATTCATCTGGAGTAGTATGAGCCAATACCCACGGAACCACGATACATGATGAAGCGTGCAAATTGGAAAACCTACGAGGACATGACGCAGATGGACGAGGATGCTGAGTATGGGAGTATGGACGAGCTAGTTGAACTCTTCAACAGAACACTAAGAAGCGCTGCAAATCTAGCTATCCCGGTGTCGCGCGGGGTTTTTCCGAAACACCGCGTCCCTTGGTGGACCAACAGCTGCGCCGTGGCCAACGTTGAACGGAAGCGAGCACTGAGGCGATACCAGCGTAGCGGTGAGCTAGCGGACAAGATAGCTTACAATAGGGCTAGAGCCAGGGCGCAATATGTCAAGGATGAAGCTCGCAAAGACTCTTGGCGTAAGTATGTCACCAGTCTTAATGCAGACACGCCCATGTCCAAGATTTGGCAACGCGTCAGGAAAATGAAGGGACATTATAGCATCAGCAAGCCTTGCCTAGAACTGAACGGTTCCCTCACGGCGGATCCGCAGCGTGTGGCGGATGCTCTGGCCGAGAATTTTTCCTCCGTAAGCAGTGACGCACACTACCCTCCTGCTTTCCATGTGTACAAAGGGAGACAGGAACAGCTAGGACTTAACTTTACAGCTGAAGAGAGTGTCTGCTATAACGAACCATTCACCATCCTTGAAATCTATCGTGCCCTGAAGAAATGCAAAAACACCGCGCCTGCGCCTGATGGAATCCATTATAAAATGCTTAAGAAAATGCACTCCTCAGCATTCCGTCAACTACTCTTCATCTTCAATCAAGTCTGGAGCACTCACGATTACCCGACACTATGGCGCACTGCTACTGTTCTTGCTTTTCCCAAACCCTAGAAACCTCCTGCTCGTACTGATAGCTACCGTCCCATCGCCCTCACAAGCTGCGTTGGGAAACTGCTGGAAAAAATTGTGAACGTACGGCTGGTCAGATGGTTGGAGGCTGAAGAAATTTTAAACCCTGTTCAGTTCGGCTATAGGCAACTCCGAGGCACTACAGACGCTCTTGAACGGTTTCAGAACCATCTGGTTAGCAGCGGCACGGCCCGGAAACAGACTCTGTGTGTCTTGTTTTGATCTTTTTAAAGCCTACAATACTGTCTGGAGGCACGGGATCCTGCAGCGTGTGCATGAATGCGGCCTCCGGGGTAATATGGCGTTGTACCTACAGAAGTTCCTGAGGGAGAGAACTTTTCGTGTCAAAGTGGGAAATGTTCTATCCCCACTGCAAATCCAACAGGAGGGCCTTCCACAAGGGAGTGTGATGAGCTGTTCGCTCTTCTCCATTGCCCTCAACGGAATCACAACTAACTTGCCAGCTGGTGTTGCCTCGTCTCTATATGTTGATGACTTTATGATATACTCCTCTTCAACTCTTTTGCCAGCGTTGACACGTAGGATACAGTTGGCAATAAACAATGTGAATTACTGGGCTGGACAGAACGGATTTAGCTTTTCTCCTACCAAAACCGCAGCTCTTCTCTTTCAAGGCCGCCGTCGACTCGACCCTCCACAGTTGTTGCTTCGTGGAGTACCGATTAATTTCGTGCACAGTGCCAAGCTCCTCGGAATGACTTTTGATGACAAGCTATCGTGGAAGCCTCACTTGTCTTCCCTCAAGGCGGACTGTACCAGGAGGATGAACCTTCTTAAATGTGTCTCTGGTCTATCCTGGGGAGCGGATCGTGCCACGCTGCTTCGGTTGTACCGAACGCTAATTAGGAGTAAACTGGATTATGGCTGCCTAATTTACCAACATGTAAGGGAAACTGCGCTAAGAACTCTTGACCCCGTACATAATGCCGCTATCAGACTCTGCACTGGTGCTTTCCGAACCTCTCCGACGGAGAGTTTGTGTGTGGAGAGTGGTGAACCTCCTCTCTGGCTCCGCCGTGTACAACTGAGCCTGCAGTATCTTGCCCGACTTGACCAGCTGCCTCTGTCTCCGACGTGGGTCAGCGTACACGCACCTCTTGGACGGCATCTACCTTTCCCATATTTTCTACCTTCGTCTAGAAATTACCCGACATTGGTAGCCGCAATGCAACTGAGACCCACGAGAGTCCTTCCGGTACTCTTTGACAACTCTCCAACATGGCGCCTACCAGTGGAGACTTTCTGCCCCGGGTGCAGGATGCCAAGGAAGGAGTCGATGCCGGCCAACTTTCTCAAGCATATCTTTATGAAGAATGTGCTGGAGGTACATGCAGAGTCAGTTAAGTTATACACAGATGGTTCCAAGACGGGAATAGCTGTAGGTTGTTCGGCTGTTTCCGGAGAGATGGTGAGGGCTAGAAGATTGCTACCCGAGACCTCGAGCTTCACCGCAGAGTTCTATGGTGTCTTGGAGGCACTTCAACTAGTTAAGGCACACCCGCATGATAAATTCACTGTTTTTACTGACTCGAAAAGCGTAATTGACTCTGTTCAGGCTTATGATAGCACTCACCCCCTCATTGGTGAGTTCGTCTTGATGCTGGTGCAGCTTGTGCGTGAGCACAAACATGTGAAATTATGTTGGGTGCCCGGACACGTGGGGGTGTCAGGCAATGAGAGAGCCAACCAGGAGGCGAAGCGTGTTGCGAATAGTGATGAGGAAGCTCTAAATCAAATGGTACCTTTTCGGGACTACTATCCCGTGATCAAGGCTGCTGTAAGACGTCTGTGGCAACAGGAATGGGACAACAGAACGGACAACTATTTGCCAGCGTTTAAAACTATTAAAGATACAGATCTGGAATGGCCCTCGTCGAGGTGTCGCGACCGCCGGGTGGAAGTGCTGCTCTGCCGTCTTCGCATTGGACATACTCGACTGACCCACCGTTATCTAATGGAGCGACAACCACAGCCGCGATGCGTGCGGTGCCATGTTCCTCTGACCGTCAAGCACATCCTTGCTGAGTGCCCGAGATTTGCAGCTGACCGAAATGTATGCTTTCCAAACCTCCGTCTTTTTGCCGTTGATGAGGTGTTGATCAAAATGCTCGCGGAGATCGATAGTGTAACTTTTAATGTGGATGCACTGGTGTTATTTCTTAAGAAATGCAAATTGCTGTCGGAAATCTGATCGAAGGCCGTACTTAACCATCCGTATCGTTTTTGTATTTACTGTCCATACTTTTACGTGCTCGGAAATGTATGTATTCCTTGCTGTACTACTTGAGGAGGTTTAAATTGAAGTCGCGCCGTAACGCGTCATAGTCAAACGTGATATCGTCTTGGAAGTTTGAAGATAAAGAAACTAATATGGCCGGGCGCGCTGCGTTGGTACCTCGGGGGCTTCAGCGTGGGTAAGGCGTCCGGCCATAAATGGGTGGGCAGCTGAAACCCCCTACGGGGTTTGGCTGCTCAGTGCTTTCGAATGTACTGTGTTGTGTACAAATTTTAATGGTGAGACACTTGTAATTTTGAGTTGTATTTGTGATCACGATTTTCATATAATTTTGATGTTTCAAATAACAGTGATGTTCATCTTGTGTGCTTATTTGGAAGAGTCTGATACGAATTGAAATATGTGACCTTTGGTGCGATATAGTTTGAGTAACTGAAGCGCTAGCAAACCCATGTTACTACTACTACTATAGTGTTGACCTTATTAGTGCGACAGGCTGACGGACATGTTGAACCGGAGGGACCGAATTTCATGAAGGGCAACTGGAAGCAATATCGCACAGACGAAATATGGAGAAACGCACACCAGTTTGAAATACCGGATGATCCGGATGCGGCAGGGGTCGACCTTAACACAATGTTTAGTTGCGCTGCTGATAGGTGGGTGCCTAAATACAAGAACGACGGTGTCATGCAAAGTCGTGGTGGACAGCAGAGTGCAAAGCAGCATGGCGGGAAAGAGAAAGGTGTTACAGGATATGTAAGAGGACGGGACTGTTGGAAGATAAAGTCAAGTAGAAGAGAGCACGAGCAGTGGCAACGTTGTCGAGGACTTCCATGGTGGCAAAACAGAGCAGCTGGCGAGAAGACGTCTCAACTCTTAGTACCAACACGCCTAGCAGCTGCTTGTGAGAGAAAATAAATAGAACCCGAGGAAGAGCGAAGAGACAAATGAAAATGCAAAGCGAGAATGGAGTTCAACACTCAACGCTGAAGGCCATCGTGGAGAAACTAGCCGAGACATTCAGGATCATATCCAAAGATAGAAACTACTCGAATCAATACTTACAATATTAGCAACTTATCGAACAAACCCCAATATACTTCACAAGCGACAACAAAGAACCATATAATGCTCCTTCCACTATGTGTGAACTATCATCTGCCATCAAGAGTAACAAAATCACGACACCTGGACCGGACAATATCAGTAATCTTATGATCAAGAATCTACCGACTAAAGCTCTCCAATATCTGCTGAAAGTCTACAACAAGCTATGGAATTCCGAATTTGTCTACCCAACATGGAAATAGGCTATTGTAATCCCCATCCCAAAGCCCGGCAAAGATCACGCAAACCCTAATAACTATAGACCAATCTCGTTGACGAGAGTTGTTTATGCGAAACATACGGAAAAATGATCAACAGAAGGCTAATTGAAAACCTCGAAAACAAACTCCTTTTCAGTGTGCAGTGTGGCTTAAGAAGACATCGAGCAACTATAGATCATCTTGTACGGTTGGATACGTTTATTAGACAGTCGCTGGTCAATAATAAATTTGTCATGGCAGTGTTCTTTGACTTGGATAACGCTCCCAGGGGGATAATGTGAGGGCCCGAGCTGAGAGTTAGGTAGGCCTTCTTTTTGTTGAAATAAAATGTTTTTGTTATGTTAAGGACCATCTTTTTTTCGGTTCACTGCTGTCCTGTTCTTGAGCTCCTGCTACTTTCTTCTTCAACTTTCATCTTCTTTCATAATCATCTTTCAGAACTTACTGTTTCTATGCCTTTCTGCGTAAATTCCGCGTTTCCTTAACTCCTTACTAAATGGTGCCTTCCTCCTTCATCTCTTTGGATCGCATTTGTTGCTGGGTAAGGAGGCTAAAACTAACGACTAATCTAATCTTTGACTTGGTAAAAGCTTATGACATGACGTGGCGCTACGGAATTTTATGAGATTTGGCAAAAGCTGGTTTAAGGAGACGATTGCCAAAATTCGTCGTGGAATTCCTTAAAAACCGAAGTGAAAAGTTCGAAGTAAAAGTTTTAGAAGAAATGTCTCAAGCTGAAGATCTAGCCACAGGAACGCCTCAGGGAAGCACTTTAAGTGTCACACTTTTCGCAGTAAAAATAAACTCATTGGCAAGTGAAATTCCGGCAGAAGTGTTCAGTTTTCTGTTCGTAAACGATCTCCTCATCGGGTTTGCAGATTACGAAAAAGCTAAAATACAAGCAGTGTTACAAACAACAATAGATAAAGTCACCCTATGGGCAATGCAGAACGGATTCAAATTCTCCTCAACGAAGACGACCGCAAAAAATTTTTATAAAGGGAGGGAACCAACATTTATTCCAACCCTGCAACTAGAATGAAAAACAATACCAACCGTTGAAAGCCCTAAGTTCCTTGGTCTCCACTGGGATAGAAAATTCAATTGGGTAACTCATATCCATAAGACAAAAGAAAAATACAGAAATGACCTGAACCTGATGAGATCTGTGTCTGCGTATTCTTGGGGTGCAGATCAAGATATTATAATGAAATCCAGATCCCTGATCCGGTCAAAAATTGATTATGGAAGTATAGTGAATGGCTCTGCCAGTGCAACGGCGCTAAGGGAAATCGATGCTGTCGTGAACGAGGCGATACGTATTAGTACGGTCGCATTTAAGACGACACCAATAGCGAACCTTCATATCATCTGTCACGAACCAAAATTGGAGCTACGAAGAAAAGACTTGCTACTCCGATATTTCTTTAAGCTTAAATGTCATTTCCTTTACCCAGCATATTGTTGTGTCAACAATACTAAACTTGAATTGTTTTTTTACAAGCCGCAAGTGCACCTCAGAACCAGTTATCCAGAGAATACGTCAGGCTTTAACTCAGTATAACATTCCAACTCAGCCCGTCCAGCCGAGTTTTACACCTGCATCATTTTCGTGGACCATGAGGGGATCAGAAGTGGAACAGCACACGGCAAATATTAATAATGAAGAAATAGCCCCATCCATCGTAAGAAACACACACAGGGATAACATGATGAGTTACCAAAAGCATAAAATCATCTACACGGATGGATCGAAGTCACCGAATGGAGTTGGAGTAGCGGCCGTGATGAGCGATATCATCAAAAGCTCCTCTCTCCCAGTCGTGGCAAGTGTTATGACTAGGCTTGTGACAATATGCACTGCATATTATACATTGCATATGCAGTCAATTTTTCAATATGCATCTGTTATATGCATTTGTTAAATGCATATGCATTTTCGTGTGCAGTAAATTATATGCATATGCATAGTAATTAATGCATACGAAATTGATATGCATATTGAAACTGCATATGCGTTTAGCAATTGCAATGTAATTTCTGCATATGCACACAAATTAATCCTCAAGCATCAGAAGATAATTTTTTAACCTGCATTTAGGATGGGCAAAATTTATATCTGTTAACTTGTATAGCTGCATTAAGTTGAGAGAAATGCGTGTCCTGAAAAGACTTGGTTAGTTAATAAATTTATTATCTCTTATCTTTTATTTAAATATTTTATATATCCTCACACAAAATAACAAGAACTATGAAACAACTAGAACACCGCAAGCAGTAACAAGAACAGGAACAACACAACACGCAATTGATTGGTATCATTGTGCTTCTAAATATTAGGATTGCATTTTATCACAACTGTGTATTTGAGATTCTGAAAGTTGAAATTTCTACGGTTGTCTGCTAGAACATTTTTATATTGAGAAAATACCCTCTCGACATCACATGAAACTATAGTGGGGCATATAGTAATGCTCCCACATCGGATGGACTAAGGTGACTGGTAGAATTAGCTTGTTTGTTGTTCTGTGATAACTGGCTTTTCAATATAGCATTCACATCTTTTATCAACGAATATCCTAAATTTTTAGACAGCGCAGAAACAAATTTGTTATAAAATCTTTTGTCATACAGTTCATTTAAATCTTCTTCCAGTTTAGAAATTCTGTTCACAACCTCAGCTATGGCTAATCCCCTAGTTTCAAGCTTCTCAATTGAGGAAGCAATCGCCGAGAAATTTGCGTCAATAAATACGAGTGATGTTTTCAAATGGAGGTCTTGAAGAAGGCCCTGACATTCACCAATGCATGTGGCTTCTTCTCTGTCAAAGGATATTACTGTAGAATTTATTTCCTCAAAGTACGTCGAATAATATTTTGCTGCGCTGAGCCACTTGCCCCATCATGTAACAACAGGAGTTGGAGGGAGTGGGACATTTGGATTCAGTTCTTTAAATTTTTGGACTCTATGTGGTGCCTTGATGAAAATGCTTTTGGTTGATGAAATTAATCTGTTAACCTCTGGATAACAGGTCCTGATTAACTCAGCAACACGATGCAAACCGTGAGCCAAGCACGTTACATGTATCATCTTGGGAAAGAGTACACTCAAACCCCGCATGGCTTTAACCATGTATGGTGCTGCATCGATACATGCCAGAAGAATTTGATCATAGGGAACTTGTTCAGGATATATGACTTTGAGTGAATCATTCATGAAAGCTGCGATAGTTGCATGATTGACTACGGACAGAACTGCGATGTTTGCTAAATAACATTTCTTCTGTTCTTCTGCTACTCCCAGCACTCCAAATACAAAACATGCGATGTAGCGCTGTTCAACGTCTGTGGTTTCATCCATCGATATCAAAATTTTTTGCCCAGCTGCCTTTTTCCGTATATTGTTCATCTTTATTTTGAATATCTCGGGAACATGATATTTCCTCAGAGTAGTTTGGTCAGGAATGTTTCTGCCTGTGTATTTTTTCAGAACAGCCTTCAATTGTGCATTGCTAAATTTATTCAGTGGTATATCTGCGGCTATGAAGGCTCTTGTTAAGTCTTCATGGAACTCCGTTCTCTTGTAAGGCTGCAGGGTGGCAGATGTTTGATTTGAATGCCCACCAGATTCATTAGAGGGTTGTTGGCTAGGACCAGGTTGAGGATTTGCTTGTAAATTGGCTTGATCATTCCGGGCCTCTTCCGCTTGTTTATTCTGTGCATCTCCGGCTTGTTCATTTTGTCGGAGTTGCTCTCTGTTCCTTATATGAACCCTTGTTTGCAGATGCTGGGTCACCAAGGATCTTCTTGAGCTTTGTATCTGGGGGAAAATTTTTCAATATTAAGCTATTGAAGCATTGACTTTGATAAATTATTTGACCAAAACATTATATACTTTAATATTATAGATTATTGGACAGTATATTTCAAAGTCTGTACAATTGGGATATTTTCATGGAAGCTTACCTCTTTTGCACAAGGAACACAAAATAAACCTCCTTCTACTAGTTGATACTCCTTGAATTCACGTTGCAGCTCATGCAGACGTTTGACTTTGTCTACTTTAGGCATTTTCAAAATCCAATTGATAATAATATGCAGTGTTGACAGCTTAGGGTTAAAGCTATAGCCTGCAAAATATAATTAATATGAAGCAGTTGTAATCAGAGTTGTGCTAAAATACGATTTCCAAACATAAAATTACTATACATGAAAGCGTAGCTTTGTTTCTAATTGCATTATCATTGTTGTCCCCAAAAACGACAAAATTTTGTTCAGAAATATTTGAGACTAATTTTTTTAAATTAGGCCTAAAATCACAACATTTCCATACAACTTCCAAAATATCGCAAATTTCTAAAAAAGTGCTTTATAAAATCGGGTGTGTCAATTGGCCTTTAAATAATAACCGGTCCTGGGAAACTATACTGCCTCCTTAAACTAACCTAAACTAACGTACAGAAACCGAACATAAAGTTATGCCTCCTTGTCCGCCATTGTGTGTCGATTTCTTCTAAAAACTGTCAATTAGGAATTTCTTCTGAGTATTATTCAAAATCAATGCTAGGCTAGCAATCTAAGTTGGAAAAAAACTATTCCTGACGCTATTGTAAGACACTACAACTGCTCAATATTTATTTTTGCAAAAACAAAAATTCATTTTTACTCTTATATGGATCAGCACTTTCTTATCTCGCCATTGTATTTGTTAATTTGTTTACAATTTCTAGCGTGATTTTAGTTCGAATGCTATCTTACAATCTTCACTTTTGACAAACAGTATGTCCTTGAAATTTTGTTTTATTCAAGATTATTATATTTCATCTTGGTAAACACAATCTGTTAAATATTTGATATTTTGACGACCATCAAGAATTTTTTTATTAGATGCAATAATAAATCTTAGAAGTAAATACCCACATTCGCAAATATATACTAAACAAATCTTAAAATCACTGTAAAGCATATTAGATGAACGGGAACTGAGCAAACCCTAAGTACCAACAAAAAACACTTAGAAACACTGGTAAGGCACTAACCACAGATCACTAACCCTGCAGTATATAACAACTGTTCATGAAATGTTCCAGACGCATAAAAAACTCGTTTTCCCCTAAAGAGAACAATAATAAGTTTAATTACGGTAAAATGTGTTACATTAAAATGACTTGTCTTATAGATACTGACTGCTCTATCTTGTTAATGAAAACATGCGAACACGTACGGACAGCAGATGTCAGTCGTACGATACAAGCATATTAATATATATATATATATAGATGTAATGGGTGCTCTAGTGGAATTCTATCTATCTTCGCTTCGGCACGCATTAGAACGGAAGGCGTAGGGACACCAAGAAGAACACGCGGTTTCTTCGGTTTATTTCAAGACCCGTTGACTCCTTAAAACTGCACAAAAAGGTATAGTCAGACTCGGACCAGCGATTGCATGAAAAGAGAATTCCTAATTTAAGATCATAGTCGACTGACCAGTTGACATATATAGTACCGCATAACAAGAAAGAAAATTCATACCTCGAAGGTGTATGAGAAGTAGCTGAGTGAAAAATAAGAGGAAATTGAATAATGCTAGCACTAGGCATGATATTCCAATGACAGGGGAGCAATAGGATAGTGGCCATGAGACGTTGTCATGGGAGAACAGCAGCACATAAAAATGGGATTCGCTGCCCTGCCAACAACATGGCACAATGAAACAATTCATAACACAATTATCATTATTACACAAGAAAGTTTTAGCCTCCCTTAACCACGGCACAGATGTTCCAAGAGAGGAAAGAGGAAGGCACCATTTAGAATGGAGTTGAGGGAACGCGGAATCTACGCACAAGGTGCACAGGAGCAGTAAGCTAGGAAAGAAGTTCATGAAACAAGAAAGGGTTTCTGTTGCATTGACAGGGAAGAAATTAAGTCTCTCCAATCGAGGAACACATTGCCAAGAACACCCTGCCAAAGAACACGTTGCTGGAAACACAATAAAAAAAACACATTTAATACTCTACATGGAGACTTGTTAACTTGTTGTAATCTTTGGGCTAATCAAGTGCTACAAATGCAACGGTTGCATCCTCGATAGAATAATCTGATAACGCTTTAGAATACTTACAGACGGTGGGGGAAGGTCCCTCACGCTAGAAAAACTCGGTATAACCTATGTGCATCTACAAGAAGAATTGCTACTTATTTTTCTTTGCTCTACCTGTGGGAAGGGAAATGATTAAGGATTAGGTCTCTGATGCAGGGACAAGCTACTTAGGTTACAGCAGATCAGTCAAGAAATCCTATCATTAAAATTAAAAACGGCTATCTCATTGACCAGCCTAATACTGGAAGGTTTGACACGCTCGCCGATTTTTGAATGGCTCAGTTTAAACACGGGACAACAAGTACACATTGACCAACGTCGCCTTGAAAACACAAATCACATGGGCTAGTGGTCTCATAAATTTCTGTGCCTATTCTCAGTCTATCTTTGAGAATGCTTTAACTTTGGGCTTCCACCTTACTGACTGGCGCAACTTGCCCAGCACAGCTCATAGGGGAGGAGCCAACAGATAGACAAATATTTTACTTTATTTTATATCTTTTTCTAAATAAAATTTTTGAGAAGTTACAATACAAAAGAAAGGAAAAAATTATGTTTCCAAAAAGTTAGTACAAAGCTCAGCACGATGAGCCATTATAAATTTCTTAATATAAAACGACTGATGTCTAATCTATGGAAGAACCACAATAAGTTTTTAATTTCTTTAACAGTGATTTTATCAACTGAGGGCAAAGCAGTAAATATGTCATCCTAGTTTGCTACACGACAAAAAGCATGAATAGAGGTTAAACTTGCAACTGACTAGCGAAAAGGAAAGTCATTTAGACGTTGATACAGAATCACTTTGAACAATGAAAGAAAAAATAGGAATCAGTTTATCAGTTAAAACCACACATTCACTGAACCTGTCTGATACTCCAGCTCTCCCCATCTTGAGTTGCTAAATCTTAGCAGGAGAATGCACATATTAAGCCTAACCTCAGTCAAATTCATTTGACAGGTAAATCTGTAAAATCACACATTCAGTGTTCTGCTAAAATGCGGTTAATCTAGAATCTGACATTTCTAGCATAGCACTGCAGCATACTGGCTATAGAACGCACTAGATTCACGTCACAACGGCTAGTCTGTCTCAATGTGGGTGGTTCACCGGCCGTCAGAAGCATCCTCGAATGCTCTAGAAACCGGCTGTTCACCGCTATCAAACACAGGTTGTATGAAGGCAATCGACAAATATAGCTAATTCACAAACACGTTTGGATTAATAAGTCTCTGACACAAATTCACATCACCAAAGGACACAAAACTTGAAATTATCCGGGAAGCGTTGTTTCCCTTGTGCGCACTTCGTTCGAAAAACACGCTACGTCAGTCTTGCGGACCAGCGCGGATCCGCAGAATGTTTCCGAAATTAAATTGTCAAAATTCGCGTCTTGTAAGACGCGACAATAGATATGCCGTGTTTATATGCATATGCAGTGTTTCATATTCATATGCACTATTTCATTTATATATGTATTATTTTATATGTAAAGATTTGCATATGCATTTTTATTTGCATATGCATTTTCATTTACATATGCAAATTTTACCTGCATATGCACGTTTTTTCTGCATATGCATTATATGCAATGTCACAACCCTAGTGATTAACAATAACTGTATAACGAACAGATAGGTTAATAAACCTCAGTACTGCAAAGATAAATAATTGGCGCGACTGGCATCTTGATGTGGTGCTACGGGGGTGGAGGGGGAGGGGTGGGCGGCGTCCGTGGAGGGAGTATATATCATGGTAGACGAAAGGAGGTAAAGTCATTTCTATGGGGACAGCAGTGCACATTTGCCAGCTCGACTAGCCAATAGAAAGGCTTCATTTCAAACAAGCCGAATGACGTCACTAGAATTACATGACGTCAGCGACGGCAGCGTACTACGATGCAGCATACTCTGCCCTTCCAGACGTACGATCAGAAACATGGCCGACAGCCGGTGTTGCTTCCGCACGACGGATTTTAGAAAAATAGAATTCCGTCCGCCTCCGTACAAATCCACCAGTACTAAAAGGTTATCGATCTCCGATTTTATCATATGGACATCTTCATAAATTGAAAGCTCAATCGAACCAGTACGAAAATTTATTTTATTCAGTTATACAGAGTGTTTCAATACTTTTTCTACACTGATGGAGCTGACGATTGCACGCCGTGTTCAATTGTAAAAAGGATCATATAAAGTTCCATATTAATATATCATTTATTTGTAATAAAAAGTTCGATGTATATATTCCGCTTATAAGTTTATAAACTGAACGGCAGAAGAATTGATTTTTGTGTGTTTAGACGTCTCCATCATCTCAATTTTTCGAGTAAAGTTAACACTAATAAAATAATCTCCGAATCTCTAATAAACCGGAAACAAGAACACTAATGAAATATAAAGAAAAATCCTCTTACAAGCGGTATTCAACTTTCAACGCCAAAGGAACTCGAAAATATCGAGTACTAGAGCAGACACCCGTTATAAACTAATGCATTTGTTGTTACACAACGAACAGAGAGCAGATTAGATTTGATAAGATCTTTGTTTAAGGCTCCTTATCCGCAACACAGGAGATCCGAAGAGAGGAAGGCACCATTTGGTATGGAGTTAAAGGGAACGCGGAATCTATCCACAAGGTGCATAGAAACAGTGAATTTAGTAAGAAGTTCATGAAAAGAGATAAAAGTTAGAGAATAATGTAGTAGGTGATGAAAAAGGGGACAGCAGTGCACCGAAAAAAGAATGGCCCGTAACAAAATCATATAAATATTCTATTTCAACGAAAGGAAGGCTCACCTAACCTTTAGCACAAGACCTCGTACATTCCCCATGGGAGCGCTAAGAACCGAGAGCATTGATTATTGTTAAGGAAAGTTAAAATTACACGCGCTTACATTATTGTGGGAATTGTATAAAGAAACGATAAGGTGCAGCAAATATAGAAGAAAATGAGATCGTTTAGCACCTTCCGGCACAAAAAAAAATTGTTTCATAAATTGGAAGGAAGAAGGCACCATTTGGTTTGGAAACAAGAGTTCAAGGATTCTATGCTCATGGTGTGTTCCCATATAAGATGTGTAAAATGTAAGCAGGAAAGTAAGATTAGATTATTAGTTAGTTTAAGCCTCCCTATCCTCAACAAATGAGATCCAAAGAGAGGAAGGAAGAAGGCACCTTTTAGTATGGAGTTAAGGCATCGTGGAATCTATGAAGAAATGGCATATAAACAGTAAGGTGAGAAAAATTTCATGAAATAAGATCAAAGTTAGAGAGGAAAGTAGTAGGTGCTGAAGAACAGGACAGCAGTGAACCGAAAAAAAGTTGGTCCGTAACAAACCAAAAACCCATGTTATTTCAACAAAAAGAAAGCCTACCTAACCTTTAGATCGGGCCCTCACATTGTCCCCCTGTGAGTGCTAATTCCAATAGATACAATAGTTGTATCCCCCTGAGGGGACAGGAAAGTAAGAAGTTAATTATGAAAAACTACGTTGGATATGTTTGGTTTCGAAGAACAGGATAGCAATGAGCTAAAGAATACTCGGTACAAAGTAAACAAAAAATTTTAGGTTGGATCATTAGTGGTAAAAGCCTCTAAAACAACGAAAAAGTTCTATCAAAGTAATTAAGGAATCATTCTATATGGACTTGGAAGAACGGGGAATGTGTGGACGAGGTCTGTTCCCCCAGAAGACTCCATGCATGTAATTAATAGCAAATAGAGGGCAGCTCTTGAGTTTACGGAAAACGTCAGAATTGGTGAAAAATTTACAACAGTTAATCGAAAAAGGATGGCCCATCATAAAACAAAACCTGAACTCTTCCAATAAAAACTTTAGTTTCCTAATTAGAATTTGAATCCCAATTATTTCGAAACAGATTTGTCGGGAGTACTGCACACAGGAATAATGCACTCGAGATCAGCAAGTCAGGAAATAACGGAATATCAATACAAGACTATCTTTAAACATACTTGTCATAAAAAAAAACAGACACTGAAAATACAGCTTTAACGCCTTCTTAAATATTGATTAACGAACCGCGTACTTATGGGGAATGGGAGGGCTCCCTTTAACATGGGGTGGATGAGCTGGTGGAAGAAAATCAAAATCCATTTATTTTGCCCATTCCATGGTGCGTTTCCCTAAAAATGCTAGCGCATTCAAAATCTCTCCTAAGCTACTCCACAACATTCTTATGTTTGAAAATTAAAAATATTTCAATCGTAAATTAAATACAAATGACAGCAGTGAAGCAAAAGATGGTCTGCGACAGAATGAGCAAGGCATTTTATTTTCAAAAAATTGATGGCATATTTAAGTCGGTCAAAGGACTTACTTTCTCCCATAGAACACAAAACTTTTATTATAAATACTGACTAGTTCTACAGATTAAATTAAGACTTGGAATCAGCCTCCCTTACCACAACAAACCTGTTCAAGATTAGGTTAGTCGTTAGTTCAAGCCTCCCTATGCGCAGTAACAAATGCGATCCAAAGAGAGGAAAGAGGAAAGCACCATTTAGTATGGAGTGAATTGAACGCGAAAACTATGCAGAAAGGGCATAGAAACCGTAAGTTGAGAAAGAAGTTCATGAAACAAGGTCAAAGTAGAATAAAGTAGTAGGTACTGGAAAACAGGACAGCAGTAAACCAAAAAGTAATGTTCCTTAACCCGCGAACTGTAACTGGTCGCCTCATTTACCAGGCTCACTGGTTGCCAGACGTAAGGCATAACCCCAAGTTGTTATACACCAAAATGATCGTCTCAGCGAGTGCTACACAGCTGGAGCCAGAAACCCCCACATTGTGGGGGTTAAGGCAGAGCTCCAACCACTTGGAAGTTGGGAGGGGTAAGCACAGTCAGTGTGGTAAATGAGGCGACCGTGAGAGGGTGTGCGTGCGAACAGTCAGTGGCAGCCTCAGTTACCAGCGAAACTACTCAGGGCCTTATTTCGCCTTATTTCGCAAAAATGGCAAATAAGACAAATCTGAAGTCAGTAGCGTGTGGAGCAGTATTTTATTCATATTGTGTGAAAATTACAAGTTTCGAAACACTATACTTACAGTAATATAACCAGACATGCAAACATGCATTTATGTAGGAACTAAAACGAAGAATGGATAACACCTAGTAGACATAAATGGTCATAACTTTTTTTCTAACTGTTGTAGAGGAAAAATAAAAACATCAGCAGGTTTGGAAGGATTTTCTGCATAAAATAGCAGTGAAAAACATTACATTGTTCCCAAAACACAAAAATGGCCATTGATCTCTTTGAAGCAATGTTGTGCAAAAATCTACGGAGTTTGACTCCATATTACAAAGAAACGGTTCAAGTTATCAAAAATCTGACAACATCGAAGTGTAAAGCAAGATCTTTTACTCATTACTTCATATTTTTACATCTCTGCCTATTACGGTAAGTGAACAGGGAACGGCAGAGTAACGCGGGTAAATTGACTACTTTTCTGAGGGATGCGCGACCGTGCGCGGGTTAACATAACACCAACATTTTATTTCAACTAAAAGAAGGCCTACCTAACTCTCAGCTCGGGCCAGCACATTTTCAACCTGATAGAAAAACTTGTCCAAAGAGAGGAAGGAGACACCCTTAAGTACAGAGGTAAAGGAATGCTGAATTAACACACAGGATACCCTGTGCATAGAATCAGTAAGTTGAGGGAAAAGGTTATGACACAAAAATAAAGCTGAAGAAGAAAATCATAGATGATGGAAAAACATGACAGCAGAGAGCCAAAAAATGATTGTCCTTAATAAAAGAAAACTAGGCATTTTATTTAAACAACAAAACGGCCTACCACACTCTCACCTCGTGACTTTACATTACTTACTCTATAAGAATTGGGAGCAAAATATAAGCCAACAACTCGTCCCAGAAAAAATATTTATATCACTTAAAAATATATTTCGTTTCTATTATCTCGGCATTAATTTACTTTCAAACGGCATTCAAATGAATGAACTATTTAAAAAAAAAAACAACAATTCGTACACGACCGCTCAAGGCGCGCTTCAACATTTTCCGGCAAATAAATTATAAAATGAACACACAAGACACAACATAAAACTGAGTATTCACATCTAGGAAAGGACTAGTCGTTCATAATGACTTAGCAAACATCACAGCGCAAAAAGGGAAGCACTCTTAATGAATTAGCGCTATCTTTAAACATAAGGACCAGTGTTCAGCGTACCAATAAGTAAAGAAATGTAAGATAAAAGGAAATGAATGGTTATAATTCAACAAAGGCAAAAATTTAACGCAATGGAGGATTCAAGATTAATGAATAAAACTCAGGAAAGTTATTTTTCTTCAATCGAATTATCATAAGAAACTTATAAACGAAGAACGCTGTTAAAATTGAAATCATATTTATTCGAACTGTACAAGGTTTTGAAATAAAATATATACAAAGAATCTAATCACTCTGTAAAACGTTTCGGAGACCAGCTCCATCCTCAGTAAGTCATTCTGTAAAAAATTGAAAAAAGGAAAAATTTAGTCATATCTAAAGAACACAAGTTTATCCCATTAAAAATCTACACATAAATTTGCAGGGGAAATGAGCTATTTGTACTATTAAGGACAGGCTTTTCTGTGGCTATGTAAGGAGACTCTAAAATACGCAAGTCTAATTCATAAGGAGCAGTACGTAAAATTTGAAAATCATCTTCTGCCATGCGATCGCAGCACTGTTCACTATGAAGGCGAATAGACGAGTGAGGCGGTTGGGTTAACATTCTTCCACTACGGTAGCTGATTCCACGATGCTGGGCAATCCTAATATAAAGTGGCAAAGTCGTCATGCCGACATAGCCAGATGTACATTGTACACAACTAAACTTATAGACAACGGATGCCCGCATTCGCTTCGGAATCACGTCTTTGTAGCGGAAAAAGACCCGTACAGGTAAATACACTATTTGGGTACCAATTTTTCTAACTCGGCAATTCTGCATGAAGCAATAAATATGTAAAAGTTTAGCAAAAGATTCCCTAGGCAAACTACAAAAAAAAACTTTCTGCACAACAGTTTAAATTAAGAGAGGAAGAAAGTAAGGAATAACAAAGACGAAAACCGCGTACATAGAAATGCTATTTTATAACACTTTAACCTAACTGTGCACTGAGCCAAATCAAAAAACAAACCATACATACACACCCTCATTCAATGCGTCATAAAATAGACCTCATTGTACAACATTACACTTCACAGCCTCAAATTCTATACGCACTAATGTTTATCACCAGTTTGATACAATAGAACGCTTCACAGCCTTAAATTCATCTCAGACTAACGAAATAAGACTGGCATAAGTCCAAAACTAAGTGGTTATACATTAGCAGTCTTGGCAAAACCAATTAACACATTCACTTACAGAGCAGAGAGCGAGTAGGGCGCAGGTATGGTAGCACAATTTCAGGTAGCATGACGCCTGTTTATCGTCAGCTCGATAAAATAGAATGCTTCACAGCCTTAAATTCATCTCAGACTAACGAAATAAGACTAGCATAAGTCCAATTATTATTATTATAATTATATAAAAAAGTTTTAGCCTCCCTTAATTGCACGACAAAGATGTTCTAAGAGAGGAAGGAGGAAGGCACCATTTAGTTTGGAGTTGAGGGAACGCGGAATCTATGCACAAGGTGCACAGAAACAGTAAGCTAGGAAAGAAGTTCATGAAACATGAAAAAAGTTGAAGGAGAAAGTAGTAGGTGCTGAAAAACAGGACAGCAGTGAACCGAAAAAATATGGTCCGTAACAAAACGAAAACCTATCCTATTTCAACAAAAGGGAAGCCTACCTAACCTTTAGCTCGGGCCCTCACATAGGGCATAAGTCCAAAACTAAGTGGTTATACATTAGCAGTCTTGGCAAAACTAATCAACACTCTCACTTACAGAGCAGAGAGCGAGTAAGGCGCAGGTCTGGTAGCACAATTTCAGGTAGCATGACGCCTGTTGATCGCCAGCTCTATAAAATAGAATGCTTCGCAGCCTTAAATTCATCTCAGACTAACGAAATAAGACTGACATGAGTCCAAAACTAAGTGGTTATACATTGACAGTCTTGGCAAAACTTATAAACACTTTCACTTACAGAGCAGAGAGCGAGTAGGGCGCAGGTATGGTAGCACAGTTTCAGGTAGCATGGCGCCTGTGACCGAATAGTGAGCCTCAGCATTCAGAATACAGATGTCTCGAGTTCGGCCACAGTCAGGCCGTCCAGAGAAAGCAAATTAATGTTTGCATTTAAAATAAACTCAATGATTTAAAGTGACAAAAGTTATGAAATTTTACTCGAGAACGTTATGAGAAGGGCTCAGGAAGAAAGTGAAGTGAATCACTTGTGCATCATTTTGTCCAGTTTATCTTTAGAAGAAGCTGTCCGCAGAGATCTATTGTAAGCTCTGATTGACTGCAGAGTTCTACATCTGACAAAAATTTTTTTTAAATACACTGTTATTTGAGAACAGCAGGTGTCAGGTTTAGGGCAGTTATTATGGATGACTTCACAAACAGATTTGCAGAAGCCTGGCAAGTCACTAATTTTGCTGAAAAGATACAGGAAAACCCTCTCATAACAAGTGATTGCATGTACGAAAGACTTACTGCAATATTTCAGTCCCCTGCGAGGATCATCAGACTGAATATACTCTTTAAATGACACAAATAGATGGAAACTGAAATCTTTCACACTAAGGATGGAACAACATATAGGGCAGTCAGCCAAAGAAGTTTTTTTAAGTTGCTGGTGATACACATCTGTTTTCATGGCAAGGTAACCGGAGATGTAAGTGGCAGCGTCTTCCAAATCCACTGAGGCAAAAATGCCTCCGATCTCGGTGGTTCCGATGAACACCACGGCAGCCTTTTGCTCTTCTTCCGACAACGCAATGATTGGTGCAATTATTTCACTTTCTTCCGGGACCTGGAAGGCGAAAAAATTAATAAACTCGTCAAGTTGACATTTTTTACATAAGTCTTTGGCTTCTTAAGCAAGCATTTTAATTCTGTTTGTGAGGGTACAGATTACAATCTATTAAAGGAAATGGAAGACAGAGCTTATACGATCAATTGAAATGCAGGTGAGAGTAACTAGAAACAGGGGTCAATTATAGAGAGTGATAACGTTGAACGGGAAGCAAGCATTGAGAAGTATACACAAGGACATGGTAACGATGACATAGATTAGATTAGAATATTAGTTAGTTTAAGCCTTCCTCTCCGCCACAATGGTGATCCAAACAGAGGAAGGAGGAAGGCACCATTTAGTATGGACTTAAAAGAATGTGGAATCTATACAGAAAGGGCATGGAAACAGTAAGTTGAGAAAAAAGATTATGAAACAAGATCAAAGTTGAAGAAGAAAGTAGTAGGTGCTAAAAAACAGGACAGCAGTGAACCGAAAAAAGATTAACGTAACAAAACATTTTATTTAAAAAAAAGAAAGCCTACCTAACTCTCAGCTCAGGCCCTCAAATTTTCCCCCTGTGAGTGCTTATTCCCATAGATACAATAGTTGTGTCCTCCTGAGAGGGGAGACGATGAAAAACTAGAGCATAATAGAACACGCAAAAAATAAGTCTCAAAGTAGATTGAGAGAAGGTAAGAGAGGAGAAAGAGAGAAAAAAGGACAGGAAAAAGAAGAGAAAAATATAGGAAAGAGAAAAAGTATATAAAAAATAAAAACTATGGGGGGAAAAAAAGGGATTGTAAGTAAGAGGCAAAGAAGTGTGAGATATATAGCCTCAAGCAAAACCTAATAAGTTTGCACACTCAAGCTCTAGCAAATAAAATGGAATCGCAACTGTAAAGGATCAAGAAAAAGTACCGTTTCAAAAATCTTATTTGCTTGTGCGAGAAAGTTTATCAAGAATTCTACATGGTGCGGTACTTTGCACTTGGCGGCAATGATACGAGCTGGGAGCAGGCTACACGAACAGCCCAATCACCCCCCAGGCCCGCCGCTCGCCGTTCCAACTCAAATTACAGCTAAGAATCGAGTCGGAACTTTGCGCTTAGCGGCAAATGGTACTAGTTGGGGGGCAGGCTACACGAGCAGCCACCTCACTGCCCAGGCCCGCCGCTCGCCGCTCCTTCCTCGAGTCCCCAAGCACTGGAAACAAAGAATGATAGTAAACATACAGGCACTTGATCTTTAATTGACTGAAAAGGAATTAACGTAATTAAATTTAGTTTGTTTGATGAGCCACCATCAAACGCGATCCATCAATATATTGCTCAGAATAATGTGTGATAATGGTTCGAGTCCTAAAGGAAATCTCCATAATATAAATGGCAGGGGTTCGGAAACTTTAGGGGTTTGGCTAGTCCGGCAAGCTTCCTCACCTCAAGGCAGAACGCCACGAAGTGTAGATCCCCTGGTAGTGGATTTACGTCCGCCTGTCCCCCGTCTGGTGTGTGGAGCAGCGTGGAAGCCGAGCGCCTCCGGCAGGTAAGGGTGGAGCAGCGTGGAAGCCGAGCGCCTCCAGCAGGTAAGTAATACCTATGGTGCTCCCAGTAGATTACGTAGAATATAGTTTGAAATGCGCAGTTGGCGTCGATGGCTGTGCGAGATTGGAGCTCTGTGAAAAGTCTGATTATTCGGTGCTAACGCACGCTAGAGTATACATACTTCTTATCGATCGTCAGTCGCTAAGAAGAACGGAAACTGCCGGGCCAAGATATTGTTTCCTACACCCCACCCTTTAAATCATGAAAATAAATTTACTAACCTGATGTTCTTAAATCTAGCTTAAATCTAATAGGCGAGCTGGCAGAATAAAATAAACAAGGCAGCACGCCGAACTAAGGCTAGAAATTTGTACACTGGGCCCCGGCGCTGGGAGCAAGCAAAAACTACTGCGAGCTTCCAGTCAACGGTGACGGTAGGTCAAAATTTGTCGATCTAAATCCCGCGTAATTTGGCTACTATCTTAGTAGCCTTTCATGACACGTTTAGTTTAATTACAAGCAATTTCTAGTTCTCCCTCCACATCAGAACTGAAAGAAAGATTATTCATACACGCAAGGTTATACACCATCAGAGTCACGGCTCGTTCAAAGTTGGTGGCGGATTTAGCATTTAGCATTAGTATTAGTATTATATATAACGAGACCATCAATAGGAAAGGAAAAACCTGAAACCCAATGGCACCCGCAGAAATTTATACGCCACCAACGAGAAATCCCCTTCTTTACTGTCTCTAAAACACAGAAATAGAAGGTTATCAGAATTATCACCGCGCAACCGCAACTGATGAAATGCTTCATTCAAAAAAATTAGTAGATGTTTGTTCAATCTCAGCGAAGTTAAAGCCGTAGTAATCTTTGAATTCAATTGCTGGCCCGGTAGAGAAACCTGATTGTGCGAAAGGGCTCCTCTATCTTGTCCCTCACACAAATTAGATAGATAGACTATGCGACATTTGGTGCTTTCCGAAGATTGTCGGAACACCGCTTTGTGCGCAATAAAGGAAAAGGGGGAAACGTTAAGATTATCTAAATTTCCTACTTCCTCAATAATGTCATCTTCTAACTGCGATCTAATCACCTCGTTGTATTGAGACAATTTATTAGGGCACTTTTTCAACTTTTTATGCAACGAATATAGAACCTTTTTCGCCAACCCTAAATTATTGGGCAACAAGTGGACTATCTTCTCGTTCCACAAAGCTGGCAGAACGAGACGTCCGTCCTTGTCGCGAGAATGATTTTTTATGACGTATTCTGCAAGAAATTTATTTTGGTCGCTAATCTTCTCTTGCTGAGAATCGTCGTAATTTAGGAACTCTAGGCAAACCTTTTCTAGAGTAGAGACGGTAGCGTCTTCTACAGAAATAGTCAACTCGTCAGCTACAAGATTACTTGGCGTACTGCTACCTAGTCAGGAGAGGGAATGAACTTTAGTGACAAATTCGCTGACAAGCTCAAAATGAGGCAAATTATCGATCAGCGCATCAATGTTCCCAGCAAGCATCACTCCTACACTACAGCAGTAGACTAAAGACAGCCTGTCTGCCCTTCCGAAACTACAGGAGTGAACTGGAAGAAAATGAGCTGAATCCACACCCATTAAAACGTCTACAGCACCAGAATTATTTTTCTTCAGCAGCTTATCGGCTAGGTCAATTTTTAAATGACCTGCTCTTTGGACAACCTTCTCTACTTTACTCAAATTAATTTTCGTTTTTGTTTCAGGCACCACGACAGCTTTCACTAGCACTTTCCTCTTCAACTGAAGCGGAAACTGCACAATACGAGTACTCATAACTTTTGTTTCATTAAAACCTGTAATTTTTATTCTCACATTCTTTTGCACAATTTTGGCATTAATTCTATGCGCTGCCGCTTCTGAAATGAAGGTAGTTTGTGAAGCAGGATCGTACATGAACCTCAAGCAAGCATTTGACCCTGGTGGCACAGAAGTGAAAGTAGGAATAAGAACATTATTTTCAGATGAAGTTTGCAATACGTTAAATTCCACTACATTTGCCTCTGCTTCTTTCACGCTACCAGAGTGAGATGGTAATCGAGAACTCTCGCTTGAGAATCTTGGAGTTGGCTTGGGTTTACGTACACAAAGGAAAAAGGCATGAAAAGTGTTACATGATCGGCATTTACCCGTAAATTTGAATCTGCAAGCAGAAATTTCATGATTTAGTAGGCCACAGCGAGTACAACCCCTTAGTTGCTTAATTTTAGCCAGCTTTTCTTCCGGCGTCGGATAAAGAGGGCAATTCGACAACTTGTGGTCAGTGGCTGTCGACCTATTTTCGATAGCACAGAGCCCACATGACCCTTTATTGGTAGCTTTTATAGGTGCACCGTAATTCACGTCAGTAGCCATGGCACACGTTTTAGTTTGCTTAACGGAGGAAACGGGATAGAGAGAGCCTCGGTCAGGCTGCTTCATCCTTTCGATCAACTCAAAAGAATGTTGCAGCAGCTGTTCCAAGGTAGGTTTAGAAGAGTTCGTGATATTTACGAACGAAGTTTTTACGCTCTCAGGCAGACCTTGCCACAGGAAATACTGACAGAAAATTTTGGCATCTACATCTAGTCTATCCACCTGATCAATGAGAGAACGAGCTTCTGCAGCCCACTGGTATAGATTACCGACATCAGCTCGCCGGGCAGAGATTTGTCTGATCACTGAATATTGTTGGTTAATTTTGCTAGCAAAGGCCTCGCTCAATAGCTGCATAGCATCATCGTACACAGTAGAAGTTAGGACGATGGAATCAATGATCTGCTTGGCAGGACCGGCTACCCTTTGTTTGAGATAAGAGTACTTCTCAAATTGAGTCAGATTAAATTTAGCAAGAATGGCTTCAAATGAAGAACTAAATTTCTCGAACAGCTCAGGCTGGCCATCAAATTTCGGCAGCTCGATTTCAGGTAATTTCAGTTTGGTTAACTGGGAAACATTGACCCTAGGCTCACTTAGAGGCGAGTTAATTTCGCTGAGCTTGCACTTCAGACGGGACAAAGTGATACACAGTTTATCAGAATAAGCCTCGCAGAGCTCAATTTGATCAGAATGCTCCTCGGATGCCCAAATATCGTTGGCTAACATCCATTCTTCTATGGCAGTGTCAAGTTCAACTAGTGATACTTTTAGAGACTCCAATTTATCAACATAGAAGGAAATATCAGCCTCCTCAAAGGGAGGATTGAGCTCTATGCGATTAATAGTTTTAGTTAAAGATTGCCTCTTAGCACTTCTTTGTTTCACTTTCACTTTTAGTTGAAGATCTTTACTTTTATCAAGCTGGGACTCTAGTTTAGATTGGAGTTCCGAAGAACGTTCAAGAATAGCTTCCGTAGCCATGACGGAAAATTAGAATAGTAACAATCAAGTTCCAGTTCGATATATAATCGGCTAAGAGGTGAAATATTCCATGCAAAAGAGACTAATCACAGAGCGACCACCCGCACACAAAGACGTACTCACGAGCCGGAGAGAAGCAACGCGCTGCGGACCAGGACAGTGAGGCAGGCGTCTTAGGACACGAATCTGGTTCGAAGGACCATAGCAAATAAACTGGATTCGCAACTGTAAAGGATCAAGAAAAAGTACCGTTTCAAAAATCTTATTTGCTTGTGCGAGAAAGTTTATCAAGAATTATACATGGTGCGGTGCTTTGCACTTGGCGGCAATGATACGAGCTGGGAGCAGGCTACACGAACAGCCCAATCACCCCCCAGGCCCGCCGCTCGCCGTTCCAACTCAAATTACAGCTAAGAATCGAGTCGGAACTTTGCGCTTAGCGGCAAATGGTACTAGTTGGGGGGCAGGCTACACGAGCAGCCACCTCACTGCCCAGGCCCGCCGCTCGCCGCTCCTTCCTCGAGTCCCCAAGCACTGGAAACAAAGAATGATAGTAAACATACAGGCACTTGATCTTTAATTGACTGAAAAGGAATTAACGTAATTAAATTTAGTTTGTTTGATGAGCCACCATCAAACGCGATCCATCAATATATTGCTCAGAATAATGTGTGATAATGGTTCGAGTCCTAAAGGAAATCTCCATAATATAAATGGCAGGGGTTCGGAAACTTTAGGGGTTTGGCTAGTCCGGCAAGCTTCCTCACCTCAAGGCAGAACGCCACGAAGTGTAGATCCCCTGGTAGTGGATTTACGTCCGCCTGTCCCCCGTCTGGTGTGTGGAGCAGCGTGGAAGCCGAGCGCCTCCGGCAGGTAAGGGTGGAGCAGCGTGGAAGCCGAGCGCCTCCAGCAGATAAGTAATACCTATGGTGCTCCCAGTAGATTACGTAGAATATAGTTTGAAATGCGCAGTTGGCGTCGATGGCTGTGCGAGATTGGAGCTCTGTGAAAAGTCTGATTATTCGGTGCTAACGCACGCTAGAGTATACATACTTCTTATCGATCGTCAGTCGCTAAGAAGAACGGAAACTGCCGGGCCAAGATATTGTTTCCTACACCCCGCCCTTTAAATCATGAAAATAAATTTACTAACCTGATGTTCTTAAATCTAGCTAAAATCTAATAGGCGAGCTGGCAGAATAAAATAAACAAGGCAGCACGCCGAACTAAGGCTAGAAATTTGTACAAGCTGGTCCCCATAATTTTTCTTCAACAATTAGTAATGTTTAATATATGTAGATTTATGCGTGATATCAAATAATAATCCCAAAGTCAACTAATGAACTTCGAAAAAATTAGTGTACAAAATACAAATACAAATTTAATAAGACTCTTCAAAATTAAGTTGAGAAATTCAGTCCATAATCTCGAGAACGTCTGATTTTGACACGTATCTATTCCTAAGCGCGTTATCAGACTCATCTTACCTCAGCTAAGAAGCCCAAGGTCTCTCCTAATTGCTCATCAGGGGTGGTCTCGCAGTTGGAAGCGAGAGGAGCTCGAATGAGAGAAGAGGCAGTAATCATGGAATAGTTCTGTGTGAACGTTTGGGCATCTGAGAACTTCTGCAGAAGGCGAACATTGCCAAAGAAGAGCTCAAGCTCATCTTGGCACAGATTTCTGGTCGAAAGGTATGGCAGATGATGACCATCCAAAACACGTCTTAAATGTGAATGAGGCCTTGAGGACTTGAACGGGCTTTTTTGATGGCTGATTGAGGAGTTGTACAGTCTCTTTTGGTGGCAGATTGAGGAGTTGAAGAATCTTTTTTGGTGGCTGATTGAGGAGTTGAACAGTCTCTTCTGGTGGGGGATTGAGGAATTGAACAGTCTCTTTTGGTGGATGATTGAGGAGTTGAACAGTCTCTTTTGGTGGATGACTGAGGAGTTGAACCGTCTTTCTTGGCTCCTTTGATGGCTAATTGAGGAGGTGAACAAGCTCTTTCAGTGGATGAAACAGAAATAGAACGGGCTCTCTTAGTAGCTGATGGAGTTGAGTGAGCAATTTCTGTGGCTTTCTGAGGACTTGAACAGGCTCTCACAGAGGCTGATTGAAGACTTGAATGGGCTTCCTCAAAGGCTGATTGAGGAGTTGAACAGTCTTTTTTGGTGGCTGATTGAGGACTTGAACGGTCTTTTTTGGTGGCTGATTGAGGACTTGAACGATCTTTTTTGATGGCTGATTGAGGAGTTGAACAGTCTCTTTTGGTGGCTGATTGAGGACTTAAACAACTTGAATGCACTCTCTTGGTGGCTGATTGAGGGCTTGAACAAATTGAATGCACTCTCTTGGTGCCTGTTTGAGAACTGGAACAGGCTCCCTTTATGGCTGATTGGGGGGTTGTACAGGGTTGATCACCGGTCAAATGAAGAGTTGGAGGTTGCTGAGAAGATGGTGAAACTGTGAACCTTATTTTTGAAATAGGTTGGGTAGGTTGGGATGAAGCAATAGCAGCCAGTGAAGATGGATCATCTTCTAAAAGCAGTGAGAGATCAGGAGCTTGTTTTGGTTGCATATCACTTCCATGTACTGGAAGATAAAATAAAAAATAACTCCATTTGACACACAATACTCAACAATAAATGTTATGGAAACAATTAGTTTGCCATAATGAAATCCTGATTACCTGTACACACATGAGAGCATCAAAATATTTTGACCCTAAATGACAGCAAATTTTTTGTTCAAGACTTGGTCCAAGATAGTGGAAAGAGCCCAATACAGTAACAAAGTTACTGAATAGTAAAAGTTTAAATGCCCACAAACCGATAACATTTGTAGAAAGCAAATAGACCCATTAAAGCTTCAAGGAACCATTTACTCCTCCCTAAAAAAAGTTCAATTGACTTAGTCTTTAGCTAATAAATAGTCGAAATGCCACCTGCTTATAGATAAATGTATTAGACATATTTTTTTAACAAAAAAGGTGTCACAACTATCTGTGAAAAGCACGTTAATCAGATACAATTAGATAACCCAATAACTTACACCATATATTTAGCATAAGTGGACTGTATGAAAAAAAGGCTCAGTAAATCATTGACAGGTTGAAATTTAAACAGAACGTCTTTTGCTAACCCTTCTTACTAAATTTGTATACTGAAGCCAACTCGGTGGTGTAAAATACCAACTTGCATGTATAGTAAATTTTTGCTATTATTCATTCATACCCACCACACATGATTTATCCAATTTGAATTGTGAAAGCATAAATACTAGGCATGGGTATGGGTGTGTCTTGAATAAGGGCTACAGCATCACAGCTTGCACCCAAAACAGTTCCATTTTGTACATTTCAAGAATATTAACTAAGCAAAACTTAAGTTTGTTATTAAATTAATGAACTACAGTGTGAATATAAGCATGAGCAATATTATCTCAATTCCAATAGAAAAACTAAGCAAACGCACTCATGCTGAAATAACATCAAATGGATAGCAATGGAAATAGATTTCAAAAACCAATATTACACATAAGAGAAAATGAAAAATACAATCATTTAAATAGGCATTGGACTTGCTTTTTTCAAACAGGCTTTGTTTCTTTATTTGAGCTTTCTAACCCTTTGGGTACAACAATTCAAATGGTTTAGGGAAATATTTACAGAGGAAAAATTGGTCATTATCCTGAATTGTGAGTGAAATTGTTCTGGTCTGGGTGCTTTTAGCTTAAACAAGTGCCAAATTTTTATTTTAATTTTATAAAAATTGAAGCTTTAAAGCTCTATGCTTAGCGATAGCAATTTTTGACGTTGATAATAAAGTTTCTGAATTGACGAAGAAATTGTTCATTACTTTTTGCCCAAATGTATCAGAAATAAACAAAGCTCAGAAAAAAACTTGCTCAAGCTAAACAAAAAGGTTATTAAATTCGTTGCACAAAATAGACCCTGTGGCATGAACTTAGAGATAATAAATGATAATTTATGCGTGCAGGCTTCTGGAATGACTAAAACTAGTTTCATGAATGCTTGTAATTTCCTCCTCTATTTTAATTACTTTAAAATTAGGTTAGATGCTCTCAACTGGAAGCACCAGCCCTCTTTGCACTGGAGTAGCCATCAGTAGTCAGTGCCCAAAAGGTTAGAGTACTCACACATTAATGAAATTATGATGAGGAACATGAATTTGCACCTAATAAGTCAAAGACATTGACGACAGTAAATAGTACACCATAAATGTCACCCATGAAAGAACAGTCAGGTATCTCTGAAAATGCTTATTCAATGGCGCTTAGAAGTCATTTGCAAAAGTGAACAATTGACATAAAAAGAAGCACTTCGCTAGCAATTTTTAGGACAAAATTTTGTACCTCTCATGATAACTAAACTTTTTGCTACAAGGTGGGAAGTTATTATTATAAGTGATTCTTATAATTTCAGATAAGATAGGTTACCAAACCAAAAAGCTATTGTAAAGATGCATTCAGCATACTGTACACAAGTTATACAGCGACCAGCGTGGCAATCCAACAAGCTTTCATGCAGAGCACTGTTGGTTCTAAGCCTATTCCTTGCTAATTCTGACACAATAATATGAATAATTTCTATACAGTGCCAATAAAATTGGGTTGTTATAAAACTGTTAAAATTTGTCATGTCTTAGTTCTTGATTAATTTATAGACAGATATTGAGATACTATTAAAGCTGAAAGCACTTTACCACTATATTTTGGTTATCTTTTTGAAAGTAATAGTTCATCAACAGTTACGACAAAAAAAATTGAATATAAGCAGTACGTCATTAATCAGCAATGAACTGTTGTACATCTTTTTTACCTAATTATTTTTGGTAAATGTTAAGGACATGCAACTAATTTTCAAAATTTCAAAAATTTGTTGCCTGGATCATGGTAATTACATCAAAATAAACAACTTTTCTTCTATGTTCTCTTTGGGGCAAACGAGTATTGAACGAGTTATAGCGGTATGTTAATTTTCGTCATTGATGGCTGGAAAGCGCTCGAATGAAAAGCTACTAATCAATTTTTGAATTTTTGGATAAATGTCCAGGAGAGGAACGTAATTGAATTCCCAATTTTCAGTTCGTAAACATAGCTAATTAGATGTAAATAAACAATTTTTCTTCTATTCACTCTCCGTCACAAATGAGTTTTTATCGAGTTGTAGCGATAAATTAGTTATCTCAACTCTAGTGTTTGAAGCAGGGAATGAATTCATCTAGCGCATCGGATGGCAACACTACAATGGACTCTCCCTTCTAACGCGCTTGAATGATTGGGCGAATTCCCACCATTTAAGACATAAATGAACATACCGCTATAATTCGTTATTTTTGGATGATATCCTTTATTGTGTTATTAACTAAAAGATCCTGGGTTCAGGCTCTGCGTAGTTGGCTAATAATAAATGACAAAGTACCCAAACGTATTCTAACAGCTCAATCGTGCAACAACTAACCCTACCGCTCTAACTTGTCAAATCCTCATATACAGCAAAAAGTGTATAGAAGAAAAGTAGTTCATTTTGATGTTATTACCGTGATTCAGGCAACGAAACTCAAAAATCGATTAGTAGCTGTTTATTCGAGCGCATTCGTCATCGAAGACAAAACTAAACCTACCGCTATAACTAATTAAATACTCATTTGCGACGGGAAGTGCATGGAAGAAAAATTGTTTATTTGCATCTAATTAGCAATTTATAGGCACCAAAAAGTGCAAAATTGATTATGGTCATCTCCTGGACATTTACCAATTTTTGTTACTTGAATCATGGCGATTACATCAAAAACAACTTTTCTTCTGTGCAATTTTTGGGGCAAGTGAGTAATAAATGGGTTATAGCGGTATGTTAATTTTCGTCTTTGATGGTAGTGTGGTGTTCTCCCTCAGGCTGCTTTACACTCCGGGCAGACTTGTGAAAATCTATAGACTTGTGAATATCGATAGACTTGTGAAATATCTTTGCCCGAAGTGAGTGCCTGAGGTGCAAACGAACGAACCCGGCAAGGTAAGGAAAACACAACTGGAATAAACGCCGTATTATTTTGAAGATCGCCGACAATAATGGCACAAGGGGATATTACAGTCAGTAATACAGCAACCGATGATGTCTTGGCGGACCGACGGTTGTCGGAGAGACGCTGCGTGGTTGGAGGACGAGAGCAGACCGGTGACGCTGCTGCTGGCCGAGTGACTCCGACCAAGGAGTACCGGAGGCGCTAGCAGGGCACGGGTGCGTCTAGCAAGCGACAAGGCTAGCAGTCGAGGCGGCGGTGACGGCAGCGGGTGAGGTGCTGGCGGAGCGTCGAGACTTAGTGTGAGTATCAGGGACGCTGCGAGTGTACTGAGGTTGCGCTGGCTGCGCGGCTGTTTATATCGGCCTCGCTGAAGCCTAGCTCTGGCCGTCCACGTCTCATATTGGTCAAGACGGGGGTGCCCGCTTTTCGCCGTCTAGGCTTGTGCTATACTTACGGAGGTTTCTCTCAACGTTGCCTGACTGTTCGAGGCTGGCTGCTTATAAAGCTCGGTCCGGCACCCCAGCTCCAAACTTGAGCTCTGATTATTGGTCGTTTGCACTGGCGCTTTGAGGCTGTGAGGTGGCACTTTTAAGCTTGTGTGGTGGTGTGTGTTCATACCACCACAGTAGGAATGCGCTGGATCATTCGAGCGTGTCGGAAGGGAGAGTCCATTGTAGTCTTCCATTCAAAACAATTTCTTCCCGCTTCAAACACTAGAGTTAGGATAAAGGATTTACCGCTATAACTCGTTAAATACTCTCTTGCCCCAAAAAGTGCATGGACAAAAAGTTCTTTATTTCTGTGCAATTACCATGATACAGGCAACAAAATTTCGAAAATCAATTACCCTAGTTGCATCTCCTTAACCTGAACCTTATTTTTCTTACTCAATATTTTAAATAAGCAGCAAGTTAACAGTATTTACCGATGGAACCGGCATTTCAAAGTTGAACTGTTTTAGTGGATCTGGTTTCAAAAATATAATAAAAAATGGAACTTCACAAAATGGAAAAATCAGTGGTCAATGTGAAGTTTAATGCAACCACGGAAAATAAGAATTCCAATCTTAGGAATCACTAAAGGAACCCATTTAAGAACGTTTTACATGAATGAAATTCTGCTCGCTGATGCGTTATTTTCGAATAATTGAACTTTGAAGTTGGCCTTTGCGCCAAAGGAAGCGAGCGCGTGAAACGGAATTTAATTAATAACGGATGCTATTACAAACGTAAAGAGGTTGGGTCGTGAGGGGGAGGCACAGTTCTTCTAGTGAAAATTATAAATAAAGCTTCTAACCCACCCATTAGGGTGACGACCGCAATCTTGTTGACATCGGGTCCAAGATGGCGGCGCTCATGGTAGTCGCCATGTTAGACCTCGATGTAAACAAGATTGCGGTCGTCACCCTAATGGGTGGGCTAGGAGCTTTATTTATAATTTTCACTAGAAGAACTGTGCCTCCCCCTCACGACCCAACCTCTCTACGTTTGTAATAGGGGGTTAGCTTCCGTTTTTAATTAAATTACGCTCGCTTCCTTTGGCGCGGGAAGGCCAACTTCAAAGTTCAATTATTCGAAAATAACGCGTTAGCGAGCAGAATGTCATTCATGTAAAACGTTCTTAAATGGGTTCCTTTAGTGATTGTTTGGAATATAATTATTAATTTCCGTGGTTGCATTAAACTTCACATTGACCAAATCAGTTAGTAGCCATATTTCCTAAATTACATTCAAATACAATTCAAAGTTCAATTTCCTACCTTCCATGTACAAACTCCCTTGATTATACTGCAACGGCACAGCACCACTTTTCAATGGAACGTGGGTCTTAAATAGCGAGAGAATCCTTCGGTGGTCTGCCTTTTGGAAATGATTGCAGCAAACATAATAATTCGAACATAAATTCGACTTATTGAGATCATTCAACTGGGCATTTCCACTCGCTGCAATCCATTCTTTGAAATTAGAACCAGGATATTTAAAATATCGTAAATCAGTTTGATTTCTAGAATTATGGGGACACCCAATAAAAGAACACTTTTTCAATTTAGCTCGAGGCGGCGACATTTTGATGCATTCAATATCCTAGTGTTAACCACTTCGTTAAACAAGACAGACACATTGTCATCTTCTTCTTTGTCGAGGATCCGGCAGGATCTTGAAAGTCGTTGGACTTCTTCAGCAGAAATCCGTGTAACCTGACAGCTTGTACTTTGGCAGCATAAGCAGGGTTAAGCAAATCCCCCAATACTGCAGCACTTTTCTCTTGAATCCTGAATATTGTTGGACTTCTCGAGCTGCTGTCTGCAGAAGCTGACAGCTTATTGTTTCAAGTTGATTTCATTAGGCACAGATGTAACACAGTCAAATCAAATCATTTATAGTGGCTTACATCTATTAGTGGCACCAAGGAAGTTCACCAAGGAGCGGAGAATTGCAAATTGTACATGGGATTGAAATTCACCAAATCCTAAGACATTTCTTAGATTCAATTCAAGATTAAATTTTACAAAAGGAAGACATAAATGCAGTCTTGCAGCCTATATGGTGGACAGCTGAGCAAGAAGAGCTCGATGGTCTCTGGAACACCACACTCAGGGCAGAGAGGGCTTTGACACAGGTTAAATCTACTCAGATGAGAAAGAACACCAACATTACCAATTCTAAATCGGCTAATAATACATTGAAATTTTCTTGACATGGCTTTACCCAATCTAAACTTTGGTCTGTCACACAATTCATACATAAATCTTCCCTTCCCAGATCCCCTCACTTGATTTCCCCAACACCTGCTCCAGTAGTCCAACATTTTGGTTTTCAGTTGGTTAACATGCTCCTAATAACTAAGATGAGTGAGTACTGATTTAGAATTTTGGTGACCCATTTTTGCGCACTGGTCTACTATCTCGTTTCCCATTATGCCTGAATGAGCAGGGATCCATTTTAACTGTATCTTGTTATTCAACTGTACAACAATTTTTTGAATTCTTCTACTATAAATTTTATAGGTGGGGTTATTCAAGTTTAATATAATATCCAGAGAACATTTAAAATCAACAAAAATGACCACATTATGATTTGACAAGTTATCAGTAGTAAAATTTACAGCCTGTAAAATTTCAAATAGATCTGCTCCCACAATTGAGTGACCTGAATTCAAGAGCCAAGAAGTACAAATTTTTTGATGTGGAACATAAATAGCACCAGATGCTGATCCTGTTTGTAGCTTGGAGCCATCTGTGAAAATTCTATAAGAATTACAAAATTTGGATGTTACATACTCTTCAAAGTTTTGATTAACTTCAGCTGCAGAGAGAGATTTTACATCAGGAAATTCAGCAGACACATTAGATGAGATATCAATACATGGAGAAGTGAAATGTTCAATTTGGGATCCTGGAGGAGAAAAGTTAAACTGAATCTTGTTCATTATTTCCATACGTTTTAGTGCAAGCTCACTTTTTGGTGGAGATCCAAATAGCTCAATTTTAGCTGGAAACTCATTGGGCTCAGCATCCATGAAACTGCACCTCAGACACCACTTCAGAAACAGGAAGTCAAGGTACAATCTCAGGGGCATAACAAATGCTTCAGCTTCCATTGAGGAAACTGTAGATGTTTTCCGTGCACCCAAGATAGATCGCAGAGCTGAGTTTTGAATTACATTAAATAATTTTAAACTACTTTCAGGTAGCTTTGTAAGGATTATATGACCATTGGTAAGTTTACTTCTAATGAATGATATGTATACCTGACGCAACAATTTTGGTGAAGATCCCCACGAAACGCCAGACAATGCTCTGAGCACCTGTAGCCGTCTTTGACACTCTATTTTAACACTTTGCACATGTGATAAGAAGGTAAGTTTGGGGGAATCTAAAGTTATTCCAAGTACACGCTGTTGATCAGTTGTATTTATTGCTTTAGCGTTTAATCTTAGATTAATTAATGGGACATACTTTTTACGTGTAAAGATTTGATACTTTGTTTTTTCACTATTTACGGCTAGTTTCTACTTTTTCAACCATTGCGCAAGGCAATTCAGGTAGCTCTGCATCGTCCGCTGAATCTGGAATGGGGATCCCCCACTTGCAACTATAGTCACATCGTCTGCATATGAGATGCATTGGATGCTCTCCATCTGAGGCAAATCATGAAGCATTACATTAAACAACAGGGGGCTCAGTACAGCACCTTGAGGCAAACCACAAGCGAGAATCTTGTCAGGTGAGACAGCATCTGCCACCCTTACCTTAACACGTCTATTGCTCAAATATGATTGTAGCCATAAGATCGTACGCATGTCACAGCCGATGTTTATTAGTTTATTCAAAAGTCCAGCATGCCATACAATATCATATGCATTTTCCAAATCAACATAGACAATCACACAATACATATTTTTGAAGAAGGCTTGTGAAATACAGTTTTTAATTAGAGCAAGAGCATCATATGTATATCTCTTCCTACGGAACCCTGTTTGATGACAAGAGAAAACTTTATTTTTTTCCATGAAATAATCAAGCTTGCGTTTAATAATTGGCTCCATGACTTTTGAGAAACACGAGAGCAAAGTGATGGGTCGATACCCACTGGGAACAGAATGGTCTCTTTTAGGCTTCTTTAATGGACATATAATCCCCAACTTCCATGCTTTTGGGAAATAACCACTAGAGTAACTTTTATTAAATAAATAAATTACATGTTTCAAAAATGACTGAGGTGCTTTGGTGAAAAAAGCATAAAGAATTACATCAAAACCAGGGCTAGTATTTTTTGCGTGTTTCAAACTTTTCTGGAATTCGTGCAATTTAATTTGAGAGTTAAGATGCGTCTCTTCTACTTGTACGGCTGCTAAATTTGAAATGGTATTTTCAATTGTTTCAGAAAATTCATCACCTAATTCATTGTTGTGTCTACAAAAATGAGCCAGTAATAATTGAGCTTTGTCTGCTGTGCTGTCTGCGATATCACCAACAGTTGGGCGTGGGCTTACATAACTGCCCCTCATTGACCGTATTAGTTTCCAAACATTACCAACATTAGTATTTGAGTCCAAAGTGCTTACATAACTAGTCCAACTTTTAATTTTCTTTTGCTTAATGATTTCTTTGGCTTTAGTTTCACATGCCTTGTACAGATGTAAGTTTTCTTCAGTGGGATATTTTGACAACTTGTTGCGTGCTTTCCTTCGCTTTGCGACAGCCTAAGCGCACTCTCTATCCCATCATGGTGTCTTCCTCCTAGCACCCCATGATGAGGAGGATTTGGGGATGTACTTGTTAGCTGCATCCTGTAGCAATTTTGTTAAAAATGCATTTAGCTCATCAACTGAAAAATGAGATAGCTGACTTGGATGAATTTGTGACAGGTGTTCTTTAAATCCAATCCAATTTGCATTTTTTATAATCCATCTACATAGATGGTTTTCAGATTTTTGTATTACAGTACCAAAGGTGCATTCAATGGGATAATGGTCACTCCCAAGGTCTGCACCTCTCTGAAGAGACCCACAAGCAAGGAGAGTCGGAGGAACAATGCATAAGTCTAATGTGGAGCTTGTACCTACACGTGTGTCTATATAAGTAGGTAAGTTGGGAGGGTTGAGTACTCCAAGAGAGTTTTCATCAAGCAGTCTACATAGATTCTTTCCCGAAGCATTCTGTCGGCTTTTACAGTCCCACAAAGGCGCATGAGCATTCAGATCTCCAATGAATATAAACAGTTCACTCATCTGAACATAATAATGATAAAATTCTTCATAAGTAATACATGCATTAGGATTATAAATATTACAGATATCAATATATCCTAAGGAACAGAACACTTTAATTGATGCAATCTCTAATTTACCATTCAAGTAACTATCTATATTATTCACAGAAAAATCAATATCATTTCTAATAACAAAGCATAATCTACCTTTGGCCCCATTGTATCTATGGGACCACACACACTCAGCCTATAAATTTAGGCTCCTTAGTTTTGATAAATGTCTCACATAAACACAGTATGTCAGGTTTCTTAGTGTACAAATAGAGTTTCACTTCTGACAATTTAGAAGATAAGCCATTACAATTCAGTTGATAAACAAGGAGATTTTTTTTACAATGCACCACTTCTTTTGATTCTCTGATCACAGATTTTAAAGTTATGCATTATTTCTTTCTTGGATTTGTTCCCAATCTTTTGTTTCCTTTAGAATGAGAAAGAGGAATTCTAGAGGTTTTAGAATCTTTTCTAATTTTGCATTCTTTTCCAAAACAGTCTCACCTTTATTTTGAGAGCTTACATTGCTATGATATTCACTGAGTAGCTGTGCACCAATTTTTTGGCCAAGATGGTTTCTAATTATTCCCAGAAGCAGAAGGTCTCTCTCGCGCTTGTTTTCAGGGTTCAAGTTGGATGAAAATGCTTCTATCATGAATTTACCCGGGCGTAAGAAGAAGTCCTCAAACATAGTTTGCACCTGGGACTCAATTTTCTTCAGCACTACTTGTATTGGATCTTCGTTAGTGACCATTGTTTCTTGCAAAGGCTGACAATCATTAAAATAAGAGGCCAGTGCATTCTGCTTTGGATGGTTTGGTTTGCCCTGCGGAAACCTTCTTGGTATGTAGTACGACCCTTGAGATTGGTGTACATCGGCCGGAACAGTCACTTGTTTTGGTTGTGTGGTTTTCAAAGATGCAGCATATGTTTTTTCATTAATCCTTGATTCTGGAATTTGCATCAATTCTTGCATAGGGGCAGTTTTATCCTTGTTCAATTGAGTCAGTTGAGAACTTGGCACATTATAAGTGGTTTTGATTCTTTGTGAAATAGATTCTAGATTATCTGTGGTCTTGTCTATGACTTGCCTCCTAGCTTCTGAGAAGGAGAGGCCATCTTTCACTAGTGCTTGAATTTGTACGACATTTTGGATATATGGGCATTCTCTAGAGCTGGCCACATGATTTCTCTTGCAGTTGGCACAAGGAGGAGTGGGGGCATTGCATTTATCTTTTGAGTGGCCACCACCACAGATGAGGCATCTTTCTACAGATGTACACCCACTAGCAAAGTGTCCATGACGTTGGCATTTATAGCATCGGATGGGTGGAGGAGAATATGGGCTGACCTGGAAGTTCATGTATTCTATTTTTAGTTGCCTTGGAAGATCACTGCCTTGAAATTGCACTTTTACACTGAGGGAGTCTTCTTTTTTTCCATTTGAGAATTTTGGTAATCGTACCATGTTAACCACTTTGGCATTTTCACAACTGGCAATTGGGATTAGATCATTTAAATTAACATCGTAGTCTATTGGTCTGATAACTCCAAAAGTAGTATGTGGCAACTCAGAGCGTGGCTTATAGCAGCTGACTGCAAACTTTCCAATACTGTCAATTTTCAATAGTCTTGCCATCTCCTCCTCTTCTGTGGTCTCTTTGAGTTCAACTGCAATCAGATTTCGTCGTTTGTTGACTCTAACTTCTTTGACATGGTCAAAATTAAGTATCTGTTTCAATCCTTGTGCAACTCCAAATGGGTCATAAGTCATTTTTTTCTTGTTTGCCCCAAGCAATTCATTTCTTGACTCCTGTAGTTGAGTAATCAGCAGAGTGCACATTTTATTTTTGGATGCCAGCATTTTGTTAGTTGGGTACATCTTCTTTGGTTTAGGTGGAGTAGATTTACGAGTTTTTTTGATGATTCACAATCAGAGTTGGAGCTTGAGAGGCTCACACTGGTTCTTTCTCTTTTCTTTGATAGGATGTTCTTTTTGAACCAAGTCACGTGTATTAAAGATTCATTTGTTTCTTCAGTACTCATTATTTTATCTCCGTCGATTTGCTCTTCTTCACTAGCAGGATTGGCGGCTAGCAACAGCTCTTCTTCGATTTCAGAGCAGGGATCTTCTGATTCTCTGAGATCACTAAAACGATTTGTCAATGGCAGTTCGGCCATTTCAGATTTTAAAGGTAGCCCCAGAAAGGGGCCACCAACAGAGAGTAATATAAACAATCAGCAAGATACAAGTGGAAATTATAACAAATACAAGAGAAAATTACAATAAATATATGAATAGGCCTACAGTATGCCGTGGACACGGGAACGGTGAAAAATCCAAACAATTAATTAGTCACAATACCCTTCACACCCCTCCCACCCCAATTGAAATGCCGCTACGCGGCCCACCCCAGATGGAGAAGAGAGAGCCGGTTGCGCGTATTATGAAAATTATAAAATGTTATTAAGTTTAATCTTGAAATTACTTCTATGTTTTCACAGGAGCTTGGCACAAGCAGTCTTATCTCAATGAACGCAACTGTCTCTCTCCCACATTGTGATACCCCGTTTTTTCTTCAGAGTAACAGTGTTGCCAGATTTCAGGCCAGCAGTGTTGCCCGATGCAATCTAAGCTCTGCCATTGGTCGGATGCCTTGACGTCACTGGGATTAGACTCGATTTCATAAAAGACTGGTTTGCAGCTACCTTGGTTCGTCTACCATGGTATATATGGAGGGAGCATAGCCGTCTGTGAAGAGAACCAGTTTTTGAGATTTCTCCTAGTATTCTGGTAACCAATAGCCGTCTCGCATGTGTGACGTCAGGACGGACGTCAGTTACCTACTTACTACGCTAGGGTGCGCACACGCTCGCTGAATGCTCCTCCAGCTGTTGAGTTAATCGTCAATCATTAATTTGGGATTCTAAGACTCCGAAAGATAATAAATTGTGTTTCCTCACTTGAGGACACTTAATAATATCAAAATTACTAGCAAAGATACATTAAGAGTTGAAAACTATAAAGATTACAGGCCCTTGATTATACCAAATTAGAGCGACTTGCACGCACACCTCACCCTTTGACTTGTGGTGAGGTACTAATCTTGCTTTGGAAAATGAGGAGGGGTTGTAGGGAAGGTGGGTGGATACAACTTCAGCCAAGCGTCTGTGGTTGGCTCAGAATTGTGAGGTGTCGGGCATTGACAGTGCCCGAGTCTTTCAACTTTTGCAGCCAAATTGAGCCCGATCGTAGTGCGCTATGCTACCTCCATTTATCCTAGCTCCATGGCGGCGTCCAAATCTGGCGACATTGGCGTCTGTGCGGCCGGGTCGCGCACACTCCTATGTCGTGATTGTCGTCAGATTTTCTAGGCCACCATCCCTCTCCCTCCACCTCTGTAGCACCAAGAGCAATTATGCCATTCGCGCAATTTTCAAAGCATTGTAATTTACTTTCACACGTTAGGGCACCAAGAAATGGTTCAATAAAACTCATGTACAGAAACTCAAGTGTCATTGATAGTCGAAGTGCAATCTTGACTACTTGCTCTATGCTTGTGACATATAATAATAAAAAGGAAAGTAAAACTTATGTACAAAAAATATTATTCATTCTATTCTTTATACCACTTCTCAATATATATATCACAACGTGATGACAATGATCTCTTCTATAAATGTTAAAACAATGCAATACGTTAATATGTCCATAAAATATCAGATATATGTTACATTATGTTTGAAACAAGATATGCTTAGCATTGTATATTTAAAATAAATGTGAAATTATGTTAAACTTTTCCATTCAAATAATTGCAGGTAATACAAATATAAGAAATTATAACGGGCTTCAATTAATTCATATATTTAATGAGTTTTGGCATTGGGCTAAATTTTGTTAATGTTAGTTGTTGGGTTTCGCTTACGTTTCACTCCACCGCCTATTAGAAGTCTGCCATTTCCTCGCGATTCTCCATTTCGCCATCTGGATACTAATGTTGGCTGGCACAAAATATTTCTTTTCAGAGAACCAATTTGCAAATATAAAGATGTGCCAGCGGTCCGCAAAAATGTTCAAAGTTGTGTAGCATTTTTGATATTACTCATTCTCGAAGAAAAAAACTTGTGAAGCCGTATCGACTTCTTAGGGAGCATATTTTAAGATTAAGGATTCTACGGTGCAGTCAACTTTTTCCATATCACGGCGGTTATGATGACATTTTTGTTGTGGAGGCCATACGAAACTTTAAGCAACGTTTGCCACATCATAAAATTGCGTGAAAACAAAACGAGAAGGGGATTGTAGTTGTACTTGTTACCGACTTTATGTTACGAGTTCACAGAGAAATGAAATCATCGAGTAAAGTTATATTTGTCGATACTACAAGTTATGTCGATCAAACAAATTGCTCATTGACAATCATTGTCTGCGCAGGTCTACTAGTAAGAGTAATTATTACCTCCACACAAACTAAAGAGGATTATATTAAAGTTAACGCGCTGATTTCTTAACCACTGTGCTCTCCGTGGCACAGTGGTTAAGGGATCAGCCTTGTATGTTGGAGACGAGGGCTCGTATCCCGGCGCTGGCGCGGAGATTTTCCCCGTTGGGTATAAGGGAAAGCTCAAGCAAAATACCCCACTCAACCCAGGTGTCGGAAATAGGTACCGGCTTTACAGGGGAACCGTCATGGTGTCCTATATATAGTGTTAGTTATAAGACATTTGAAAAACCAATGCTCAAAATCAGATGTATCAGGCTTGGTTGGAAATAAAGCATCCCAAAAATGGCGATGTTTGTTTGTTTGTTGGTTTATTTCTGTTGACAAAGAGATTCTTTTTAGCTAAACATAAGTCACTAATTCTATATTCAAATGCTCATAGGGATACATTTATTTATTTTTCCTCCAGGCGAAACACACTAGATTACCGGTAATCTAGTGTGGAAGAAATATTTACGCAGAAAATTTTGAGGGAAATACCAAAACGACCAGTCTATTGCTATTTAAATGTTTTTTTTTCAAAATTGCGCTCTGCAATTGCCGTGTAATTAATAATACGTGTTTCAAGTCATATTCATGAAACCCAAATAAGTCCTTTTCATTTCTCATTCACTTGATTCATCTACTGAGCTGAGAAAACTAAAACTTAACTCACATTATATCCGTCAGGATAATTTTTTTTGCGTCTGAAAGCACATGATCTCCCTCTGAGTAAATGTCCTGAAACATATTCAGACATTTAAATTGCCAATAACTAGAATCTGTGCGAGTGGAGGAGTGCCGACGTTAAGGCCATTTTGTTTTGACTGGATTGATTCCGCTTACAACTTCAATCCTTCGATTCTTTTAACAGCGAAATAAACCCAACTGTAATTGAAGAGACGTGATTTCAGACATAGATATTAAAAAAGTTCCAGAGATGTGTACTAGAATTGGGAATAAAAGTGTAGTTCAAGCTCATTTACAGCAATCGTATTAAGAAAATTTTAATGCATGCATGGTTGTTATCAATGTACATTTCAAATTCAAACTTGGCTAAAATTATGAAGATTAGGGTAACTAAATAAGAATTATAATGTAATATCTTCTAAAATTGGACACCATTAGCTTTTATTCAGTTGAATTTTCCACACAATATGGAATGAGTTAATTCTGATCACCATTCTTGGCCCGTATTTTCATACTTACATAATCGTAATCGTTCTTAGTCGAATTCTATTTCTTCTGTGTTTCCTTCCTAAAGTTATATCTATTATCGCATCAACATTGATGAACACAATCATTTGAGAATTTATTGCAGAAGTTTTTTGAAGGAAACCATTTCCTAGACGCTCGATTGCGTGGTAATCAGAAGTGGAAACGCAAACTGTTATTACCATCATTTTTGAACTTGAGACATGTTCCATGAAAACTGCATCTAGATGTCAACCCAGTTAATTCCACCACAATACATTTGATGAGTGTTTGCTCACTGATTGCTCGTGCAGCCCAATTCCTGATCTGAAGTCGCTGCATTTTTATTTAAATTGGGGATCACCTTCCTTCAATGGACGCCGCTTGCGCATCAATTTATGGAACTTATCCTCACTCTTAAGGCCCGAATACACGAACGCTCATCACCGTCACCGATCCTTATGAGAGTCGCTTAGCCCCACCAAATGCAGCTAAGCCCCACCCACTGCAAGCCAAAATGACCCTAATTTCGTGAGCGGCACCGATCCTCATCACCGTCACCGGCATATCAAGCAAGTTAGATATTTTCCTAGTGAGCGTCAGTGACAATGAACGGTGACGGTGAAGAACGTGCGTGTATAAGCTCGGCAGCGATGATTCAGACGTTGCGAAGGGAGATCGTGACCATGCCGCATTCCCTGTGGTCACGTGATGAGGCTTCCACCTTCATTAGTAATTACAAGCAGTATCCATGATCATGGAATACAAGGCTGGATTCATCTAAAAATAGATTAGTAAAAGAAGACGTCTACCAACAGATAGGGAAACAACTCCCTACGTTTTCGATTATCAATATTAAAAGAAAAAATGCAGACATTGAGAGCAGAATATCGGAAAGAAGCTTCTGCAATGATAAAATCTCTAAAATCCGGTACAGGAACTGAGGAAAATTATGTACCCAAGTTTTAGAGTGTTGACATGCTGAAATTTTTAAAGGAAGATATTTGCGACACAGTTCAGCACATGATCACGTACAGAGAGGGCAGTATTTGAATACTTTTCAGGATTTGAAAAAATTTCTACGAATACTTCTGCCATCATGTAATTAAATGCATTATATAAATACTTTTAAAGTAGTTAGATGTATGTTTTATCACATAATTAAATTAAATCAGGGTGAAATCCGCAGAAGAAAACATGTTAATCAGCCAAAAAGATAATATCTTTATATAAGAACTATCAACAGAACCAAACTTGTTACAACGTGTAGTGAAAGTATTATACGTGTATTGACAGGCACCTTATATATGTGTTATAGTATTATATTTAACGATGCAAATTACTTGTATTAGAAATGTATTTAAATAATTTTCCGAGTACTTAGTATTTCAATACATTTTCAAAACGGATTTGCGTAAATATTTCGTATTAGTATACTTTCAATACTTTTTTGGCAAGTATTTAATAGCTGAATACATTTGAAATAATTTATGCCCGTCTCTGAGCACCAGCCGCTGTGGTCGAACCCTTCCGTGTATAAGCTCCGCAGTGATCGTTCACGCTCACTGCTTGCTGGTGGGCAGGGCTTAATGCCGCTCATGATGATCGGTGACGGTGAAAAAAGCGTACATGTATTTTGGCCTTAAGAATAAACAACAAATGAAGTATAACGGGAGCTAATTTTTCCATATTTCGTGTCAGATCGATGATATTTACAACATCTGAAGAGTCCATCGTTCTTAGGTATGGATGTTTAGAACGTCCCTGTATTAACTTCCCAAATAACGCTTTCTTATCTTTTTCTCAGTTGTTCCCTTCATCTATGCTGAACGCAATTAAACGTCCTACCGTAATGTTGTGAGACCATACCTGGCCCACACAAAAAGTTATCCTTTTCGAATTACATGTATGATCTGTGCATTTTAAAATCCCTTCTCGGAAGATTTCGTCGTACAACGAACGTCTTCATTGAGTACCTCTTTAAAAAGAGGGGTCTGAATGGTCGTAGCCCCGTGCACTTGTTATTGGAACCTGATATGTTAATGAAACTCGAACTTCGTATGGTCAAACCTTTGATATCTAATTAAATTAACCAATATTTTCTGGTTATTATCATTCTCCCAGAAGTGAGCCTACCTATTAATTAAATACGCATTAAAGGTGATCAAGTGTATCAAAGAATGTTAGCACTTTTTCCTCTCTCTCCTAATACTGTTTTTTTAGGCAGACTGTTTTTTTTCTTCAATGATAGACTTCAAGTTGAACAATTTGAAACATCCCCCAATTTGCTATTATTTTAGTCGATTTTCATCTTTGCATGCTCACATTTTTATTCTTCGATCTCTACATTTTCGCAGTTATCCACCAGCTACTGGAATATTTGCAAAGCAGAGAGGCGCTCAATCGGAGAGTCAGTTTGATTACTCTTAATAGATTCTCCTACTGAATTTCAATCTAAAAGTTCATTGACATATTGTATGTCCAATTCTTGGTCGGTAAATATTCACCACGTAAATAAAGGTTCAATAAATCACACAGTCAAAAGCTTGCCTTCAAAAATAAAACGTTCATATGTTTGTGTACAGGAGCGTGGAACAGAAATGCATTTCCCAGCATAGGAACATTGCCACATTATTTCAATTTTCACCTGCTCAACTTTAAAACTTTTCTAAAAGTTTGATGAACTGAAATATGCGCTGGTCCTTTCAATGTAATAAAAGTACGCACTTGCCCTATCACTTAAACAATTTTGCAACTGATAAGACCTAACACACACAGCACTTCTACTATACCACCACTATAATGACCTTAAATAACAACAGGATGCACTTGGCTCTGGGGCATGTGTTGTTCTTGTTCTAAACGAGTGTATTTGTCACGAATGGGATTTGAAAGGAATCTTCAAATTCGAAAAAGTTTTTGGGGCATTGCAATGTTATATGATGTAGGTTACCGATATTATGAGATTAATGGGAATGAAATGGCCTTTGTAGTAGATGAGCTATTTTGCAATTTAACAGAATACAAAAAAAATGTGTTGTGTTCTCTTGTTCGTGAGATCATTGTGATTCATCACTCTTTTTCTTATGACGCTCTTTTTCAATCACTGTTTCTTTATTTTCAATCAACAGTTCCTCAATACAAGGGGTTAACACTCAGATGTTGGTCAATATTTTTAATGGGAAATGATGGTGAACATTTTATAATATGAGAAGACAGAGACACGTAATCAGGTGACAAGAAAACATTATGGTACTCAACTTTCAAAGAAATCCCCACTGTATAAAATTCCCGTGAATTTCACGGTTAAACACCGAATAAATCACAGTATTTTACCGTCAGGCATATTATACAGTAAAACACCGGGTCTAAATCCAATTACGGTAGAACAACCGTGAAAGGTAACAACAAGTAGATTTTAAATCAATGGGTTTAATTAAAGAAATTTACTTCAGTTTAAGCGTAAATGACTTGAATAAATTTTGATCAGTTACCATGAACTCCATGAGGTATGTTTTGTTCATACAATAAAAAAAACATGCAAGAAATAACTTAATAATCAATATCTAGGAAAATTTCTCCTCATAATGAAAACACGAATGATCATTCTAGTCAATGATTGATTACATTAACTGTGTTTTTCTTAAAAATTCACTTTATATGTGTTAATTTAGGCTCTAAAACGTTAAAGATTGAAATATCCGTTCGAAAAAATTGGTTGTAAGGTGTTTTTCTCATCATTGCACTGTTCAACCTTAATTTATGCAGCTCTAATAAAAATAATGCTATAAAAAATAAATGAGTTGTATACAAATTTTTTGTTGCAAGAAATGTTTTGGTAAATTAATCGATGAGAAGTTTACCACGTGTGAAGAGTATTGGAACTCATTTCCCAGAGCAAGTGTGGTTGCGCGGCAAGTTGAACAGCAAGTGGAATTGTTCGCGAAAGAAAACTATACTAAAATCATATTTTTAATTGCATTCTATTAATTTTGTTTTGTTCTTATTGTCAGCATTTAATAATTTGAAGTTTTTCTTTCTCTTATATTAGTAGTCAGCATGTAGACTTTATGAGTTTGGTTTTTAATTCGTCTGACGTTTACCGGTGATCATCGTAAAGCACAGGTTGTGTTATTTTTGATCTACTCATACATAAAGTATAACTGTAGGTATTGAGCCTAGTGAGAATTTTGATGAGCAAAATTATCGTTCCTAAATTCTACCAATGTACCTTTCAAGTTTCAAATTTGACGAAATTAGTTGTAAATAGATCTGTGGTAGTTTATATTAACTAAACCTTTTCTGATCGTGCTGCTTCTCTCAGTTCAAATGCTGTAGATTGTCAACTCAAATCAGAAAACAGGAGTAGATTTTCCTTCAATGGCATTGATTGGACACATATACCATACAGATAGCCTAAATTGTGAGTTGATTAGAGGATTCTCAAATAATCTGAAATATATGATAAAAAAACAAAATAAAATCTGTTGAAAGGCTAGTCTGAAGCACCATTATCATTGTCCATTCTGTAAAAAATTATGAAAATTATTTGTACTGTATGTAAGTCATTTTGCATTTCATGAAAACTTGTGCAATATTGCATTTTTATGATTTGGTGACAAATGTCCAGAAAATTTAAATCTTATACTCTATTCCAAGCACATATTGTGGGAGGACATGGAATAAATTTGTCTAATGGAATTCAAATTCTTAAGTGGAGCATCTGAGATCTCCAGATACCTTTTTGTAGGGTGAGTTACAACATAGCAATCAAATTTGTTAACATTCTATTGTTCTGCTTTGACATTTCAATGGCCATATGAAAGATGGTAAAATAATTAAGTGCCCTATTAATGATTGTGGTGAATTCTCAAAAATTTCTAGTTATGAAAGCCATTATTGAAGTGCCCATAGTGGATGTTGTCAAGATCAGATTGCATTAAAATATTTAATATCATTTGGTGTAAATGAATGCAGTGTTGGTATTCATTCAGTAGCATTTTCAGCTGGTGAACTTAGCTTTGATGTCTCTGGTACAGGAGATAAAACTGATACTAATGAAACATGAAAAAAAGCAAGCAAATAGTGATAAAAATTTAGGTTGATATAATATAGAAGGATTTTATTTAGGAAACCTTGCTTTGTTTTATTTCAAATTACAGGCAAATTTATTACTCCCATCATATTGTTTGAAGAATTTCTTGAAATTCACCAACAAGGACACGTTACTGTGACCAAAAATGTAATCAACACATTTAAAAGTAAAACTGACATGATAAGTTTAACAAAATTAAATAATTTTTATAACAGCAGATCTGTTTACATTTACGTAGGAAATTTTAGCCCTGACTTCAAGTGCAAAACAATATTTAAAAAAATATTTTATTATGTTCAACCATCTGAAATCAAATTAAAAAATAATGCTCACTGTAAAATATTTTCTTTTTAATTTATTCCTGCATGTAGAAGCCTAGAAAGTGAGTGAATCAAAATCTCTCTAAAATGAATCTGCTTGTATTAGGATAGTTAACTTGGCTGAGGAAAATGACAAACCAGAGGTCAAATTCTTCATTTAGGCATGAAAATAATTCTCTTGAACTCATTCTCCATCAAGAGGCTTTTGAGGATTGCAATATACCTTGCTCAGGTTTACCCCTTAAGGTCTAATGCTGATCATACCATTCTGGTTTTGCAATAAACAGGAAAAGGTTTCAACTATTTAGGATGGGCAGCTTTTTTTGAATATTGGGTAAAAGACCTCAGGATTCCAAGAAAAATGGGACTAAATTTGGCACAAACAGGATCAGAGGCACTATTCCTTGTATCACTAGACACAACTTTGGCCCTCATTGTGTATTGGAGGATTCACGCAAATATTTTGTAGGTATTGCTTGACTCAGAACAAGATTTTAACCAGAATCCATTGACTTGTCGCAAATCCAGCCATTGCTTAGTACTAAAGTCCTGCAAGTCACCCAACACCTTGCATAATAAGGGACTAGGGCTTTGGTTTCTTTAAAACCAAGCCTAAATTGTAAACGCTGCTAATCTATGACAAAGCGGGTGTCGAGAATCTGTTCAGAATGATCAATTTTTGCGAATTAATCAATGAAAATTCTTGTAATTGTGTGTGACGAATTTTGTGCGCATTTTATTTTTTAGCTTGAACTTAAATTGTGAGTTTATAAAACTGTGTTTGGCACATTCCAACGGAACGAGTGGACCACTCTAACATGTGTGTAGGCCTGAATGTTTACATTCAACATAAATTTATGTATCGGGTCAGCGGAGCAGGCACTCGAGCTGAGGCTAGGGTTGTGCTTCGTAATCAAAACTCAAGAGTGCGAACAGCGAAGGCAGTGTTGGGTTACCGCGAAAGGCAAGATTTGTTGACCGCGAGGCCTAGGCTAAGGGGCAGAGGCGTGAGAAAGCTTTCCCGCCATCGGACTTAGACTTCAAGAATTAACACACAAAATAGGGACGAAAAAGGCGTGCTCTGCTCACAGCGAATAGGAAGCGTATAACCTCGAGAGCAGCCAATAGGACAGAGCAGACGATTGTTTAGAAGAAGTAAGAGTGGGACTATTGGTCGTTATTCGAAAGAGGGCAGCCCCCCAAAAAAAGAACACTTTGGCTAACACGATAACAAGAGTCAGTAAGGTGTTGCGGGCCTCTCAATAAGGTGCTTCGCGGCTAGGCATTATTATGCCTAAAAAATTGTGTTACTCTGCGTCGTGAATAGGTGTTGAATTAAATGTGATACTCTCGAACATAAGTGAGAAACGAAACCTGTTGAGATATATATTTTGGGGAATCAACGAATTAAAAGTTTACATTTTTTTACTTTTTGCAGAGAGAAGAAGATTCCGTAACGTGGAGGTTGTTCAAAGAAAAATGTTAATTACTTCGTAAGGGCGGGTAAGGCTCGTGCTTTTGTTACAATAGATACCGCTAGAAACGATAGGTTCATATAACGTAAAAGAGAATTGGAGCAGTTGAATTAAATGTGGATTATGTGCATATATATATGTATGAGAGAATTGCAGAATTAAAGTAATTGTTAAAAATTTTTGTTGCTCCACAGGAGGGCGGCTTTCCTTTTTGCTCCTATTGATTGCAAGCACGACTTCTTCATAAAAGCGTCCAAAGACAGTATATGCACCGTGTGAGAAACAGGGATTGAACTGAAGCTGCTTTTGGTTAACCGAACTTGTGGTCCGAGGCTGAATGGCAAGCCGTCGTGAAGTTGGAATGTGCCAACCCATCAGTTAGGCATTGTTTCATTGTATATGTCCCGAGTGTAATTAACTTAAAGATATTGACCGGTCAATTAGGCAGGTGATATTTGTCAATATGTGTTACTTGCAATTCCAGTAGATTTCAATTAATGCTTTGTACCAGGGTCTCATCATAAGAAATTCCTTAACATTTTAATGTGTTTAAAAAACCCCGTTAGCACTAGCATTACAGCTCACCGAGGAAAATAGCGCTCACAGATGCGCTGAGTAAGTGTATCAGCTTTCATCGGTGAGTACCATTTTTTTTAGTATATGTACTGTAATTGCCGATTATTATCCATTAATTTCTGTGTTGTTTATATAACATGGAGGTGGGCCATTCCTCTAATCCGAGAGCCTGATCTTCTTGTTAATAAAATGTTAACAAGGAGGAGGGACCTTTTCTCGTGACAACGCAATTTGGTGAGATCAACACGATCGCTTTGTAATTTGTGTGAATTTGGTGAGTGTAGTATAGCAGTTGCATTGTATTTTTTGCGTTTGTTATTTCATGTGCAAAACGTACAGAAATTCAGTAGAGGTACATGTCTCGTAGTGATGATTTTATGTGTTCCGGTGTGAGAAGCCAGCAAGCACACGGCCATATAGATCAAGAAAGTGAAAGTGGTTATAAAAGTGATAAGTTTGAGTGAGAAAATTCTGGTGTGTTCACTCGATTAATTTCAAAGTTTCAGTAAAAGTTTTACAGTGAGTAGGTGTGGAAAACATTTGAGTGATCGCAAAATTTTGAGTTTTGGAGAAAGTGAATTGGAGAAGATCGACACTATGCCTGCGCGCGGGAGGAGGAACAACAACCGCAGAAATGCGCCAGCGACGCCACCACGACCCGAAGAGGAAGCAGTAAACATGCCCGTGGTAACGAGTTGCGTGGGAGCCATAGGGGCCAAGTTTAGGAGAGGCGACGATGTAGGGGAACCTATGGCAAGGTTGAAGTTTTTAACTGGCAATCTGAACAACAGCGAGCAGGTGAATGCCTTCTTCCTATGCCTAGGTCCACAAGAGGCAAAGGAATGCAATAAAATAATTGGTACACTAACGAACCTACGAGAAGCAGAAAGATGGCTGCGCTCCTACGCCGATCAGGTAGAACATCCGACGCAAGCGCTGTTTGAAATGGTGACCAAGAAGCAAGCAAGCCGAGAGGGAGTTTCAGAGTACCTGACGCGCCTGGAAAGGCTGTACAACGAGAATTATCTGGAAAATCCGGAACGAATCCTTGTAGATTTGATGTGGCTCGGATTAAGGGATAACATCACGAGACCCTTTCGAAGTGATGCGCGACCTACGACAGTACAAGAATTGAGGGACATGGCAATCGAAGTGGAAAATCGACGGATAGTACCAGTACCAAGGGAAACGACAGAGAAGAGGGAACCGGAGAGAGAGAGAGCGCAGCGAAGCGAGAGAAGGCCACAGCATGAAACTGCACGTGTCGGCCACACGACGCGGCATTCGCCACAACGGCCAAGAGGCTACCGCCATGAAGCGCCACCCTGGAGAGAAAGGAACAGACAGATACGACACTCTCCTTATCATCGAAGAGGAAATTATGAAGCACCCCACTGGAGCGAAAAAGGCAGACTTAGGAGTCATCAGCACCAAATTTTCCACGCAAGAGAACCACAGCCGCATCCGGAAGTACCACTTGCACCTGCGGTGGACTTAGCCCAGTATAGAGCAGTGCCACCGCCGTGCGTCAACTGTGGAAAATTTGGGCACCTAAGAGCTGATTGCAGAGTGCAACATTTTGCAGGACAGCCAAAAAACGGGATAGGAGACCGTTAGCTCCACTAATAAATCCCAGCGTAACACTCCAAGTGAATGGTACACCTGTTGCCGCACTTCTTGATACCGGAGCAAATATATGCTTGGTAAAGGAGCGTGTGGTTGCGGGGATCAAAAATGCTAGTGTGAAAGGAACTTCAACAGCATTAAAAACAATTGGAGAAGAACCCGTGCCGGTGCTGGGAAAGATTAATGTGCCAATTAAAGTTAACGGTCAGAAAATTGTGCAAAGATGCTTTGTTGTGCGGGAAAATGCATTCCCAGGAGACCTGCTAATAGGAGTAGAAGTAATGAACAAAGTCAATGCCAAGCTAGACTTCGAAAAACGTAGGGCATCACTGTTTGGCACGTATGTGAACATGTTTTCAGCACCAGGACCAACTTCCCCAAAAATTTTGTGTGTAACGCGGGAGGAAGCATCGGTTACTCTCGCTGAGGACATTACAGTGAAGCCTCGCGCACAAACCATGGTAAAGTGCCGAGCAGATGGCAAGTTCGATGGGAAGGAAGTGATTTTAGAGCCTAGAATTAAGTGGGCGCCTTACGTCGGAGCCACCGCTGCAAAGGTACAAAATGGATATGTTTTGATGCCTGTGCTTAACCCTTTTGATGAAGAAATTGCTCTAACTGAAGGAGCACTAATTGCAACATGCCACGAAATCTCGAATGAAGGTGCAACTGCTGAAGAAAATAAAGATGAAAACAGTGAAGCAGAAAATCTCCGCAGAGAGAAGCGCTTTCAGCAAATTAACGAGCTTGACCTCAGTCACTTGGATGCTGAAAAACAAGAACAAGTTAGGAACCTGCTGAAGGAATATCACAAGACGATTAGTGCAGACGAGATGGATATTGGCCACGTCAAGGGAGTGAAATACAAAATTTTGCTGAGTGATTACAGGCCAATTCAAACGAAAGGATGGCGTATTCCGTACACCAGCCAAGAAATTATTGATAAAAAGGTCTCGGAGATGATTGAAAGTGGAGTTGTGCAAGAGAGCACAAGTGCTTGGAAAAATCCGCTCGTACTCGTAAGGAAACCTGGAGGAGGCCACAGAATTTGCCTTGATCTGCGAGCTGTGAACATGCGAGTGGTGAACGAACATTACCCGATTCCCAACATCATAGGAACCCTGGAAGAAGTTGCTGGGAAAGAGTACTATTCCATTGTCGATGCAAAATCAGCCTTCCATCAAATTGAGCTAGATGAAGAAAGTAAGCAGTACACGGCATTTCAGACTCGACAAGGCAACTTCGAGTACGCTCGGCTACCTATGGGACTCAAGTGCTCAACATCAGTGTACCAGAGAGTAATTTGTCATGTTCTGAAAAGGCAACTTGGAAAGTTCGCCGCTATTTACTTGGACGATGTGTGCGTTAGCTCTATGACTTTTGAGAAGCACCTAGAAAATTTAAGGGAAGTTTTGCACGAATTTCAGTGTGCCGGAGTAAAAATAGGCTTAGACAAGTGCAAATTTGCGCAAAAACAAGTGAAGTACCTAGGATGTTACATCAGTCGTGAGGGACTTATTCCGGACCCCAAGAATGTTGAGGCCATGCAAAATTACCCTAGGCCCACAACCGCACGCAAAGTCCGCTCGTTCGTGGCAGCTCTCAACTTCTATCGGCGGTTTATCCCGCACTTTGCCACAACCGCTGCACCTCTTAATGCACTGACTAAGAAGGGCCATAAATTCAAGTGGGAGGAAGAACACGAGCAAGCCTTCTGTAAACTTAAACAGCTCATGATAGAAGCTCCAGTACTGAAGAAACCTTCTCTAAATGAGATGTATTACTTGAGCTGTGATGCCTCAAATGAGGGCTCTGGCGCGGTCCTTGCTCAGAAATGTAATGGTAAGGAACAACCGATTGGATACTTCAGCAAAAGATTCAATGATGCTGAAAAACGGTATTCAATAACGGAGCGTGAAGGATTGGCAGTGGTTGCCGCTGTAAATCACTTCTCACCTTATCTATACGGCAATAAATTTGTCGTGATCACAGATCACACTGCCCTCAAATATTTGTTCAAAGGTAAGAACACCAAGAACAATAGAATTATGAGGTGGGCACTAACACTCTCACAGTATGATTTTGAGGTAATTTATCGGCCAGGAGCTCAGAACGTGGCGCCCGACGCATTGTCGAGAAATATTGCGAACGATAACGAAGAAGAAAATCGAGACGACGAAGCCCCTAAAACAGTGTTCGTCACGACGATGTTAGATGAAACTCCCAGCGTACAAGAGGCGGAAAGCAGCTTGCGGCAAGAAAATGTGCGAGCAGAACAATTGAAAGACCCGGTTTGGGGCCCTGTGCTGAAGTATCTTGAAGGTGACAAATCAGGGGATGCTCCAAGTCTCGCTCTAAAACCCGAAATCTTCACCGACGGAGGCATATTGTATTTCAGAAAGACACAACGAAAGCCTAATAGAACAAGGCACTTAATCGTTGTGCCAGACGCTCTGAGAGAAGCAGCGATGACGTTAGCGCATGATAGCACAATCGCTGCACACCAAGGTCGTGCTAAAACGTGGAAAAAGCTCATGGAATTTGGGTACTTGATTAACATGTCTCGCGACGTTAACAAATACATCGATTCGTGCATGCAGTGCCAGAAGCGTAAGATCAACAATCGCATTTGTGTTAGCATGGGTTCATTCCCTGAAATTGACAAGCCTCTGGACAGAATAGGTGTTGATTTGATTGAAATGCCAGTCTCGAATGAGGGCCACAAGTACATCTTAACCGTGTTGATCACTTCAGTAGATATGTCGCTGCTTTCCCACTCAGAAGCAAGACAACTGAGGAAGTGACTCGAGCGTTAACTAAATTCGTAACCACGTATGGCCCTGCGAAAACGCTCGTCTCAGACAGAGGTACAGAGTTCACATCAACATTGTTCCGTAACGTGTGCGAAAGATTAAAGATAAAATATCACAACACCTCATCGTATCATCCGCAATCAAATGGAATGACGGAACGTCAGAACAAGAACATCAAAACGGTGCTGTCTCACCTCGCAGCCAGCGATCAACCATCGTGGCATGATGCTTTGCCGTGGACATGCTTGGCACTGAACACAAGTTATCAAAGTGTTATTGAAGAAATACCGTATTATTTATTCTTTGGTAGGGACGCTGAAATTCCTGTTGTTGACTGGCTGAAAACACCTCGCATGGATTATTCTCTTGGGGACAATTACAGTGCCGAGGTGAGCGCCCGACTTCACAATGCGTTCAAAGTAGTGAAGGCCAAGTCCAAGGCTTCACACGACAAGTCGGTGCAAATGAAGGAAAGAGGTGTGAAAAACAACCAGGTGGAGAGCGGAGATATTGTTTTATTACACAATCCTACAGGAAAAGACGAATCTGCAAACGCGTGGCCTACAGACTGGGTTGGGCCGTTCCGGATTATTAGAAAGAGCGACACAAATGCAACCATTAAAGCACTATATAGTGACCGACAAGAAAGGGTTCACTTGGATAGATTGAAACTTGCCCATTTAAGAGGAGAGGCTTTTCCCGGTACGTCGGACGTCGCAGCTGAGCCAGGGAATGGAAACGGATATGAAACAATTGAGAGCGAAGATGAAAACCTGAGGACAGAAAACCACGTAAGCGCGAGAGCTGCGTACAAAGAGCGGCGGAGCTATAATTTGCGTTCTCGGTGTAGGTGAACCGCCAACTAGAAACGAACTGCAGAGTACTGAAATCATGCATCGACTTGACTTTGCGGGATGTGTTCTTGTGTGTTTAATTGTAGAAAAACTCTTGCGTAGGAGTGAGTTTTTTTTAGCACTGTACTGCTTTAACCTAAGTGTGTTCTTTAGTAGGATTGTGTTATTCTAGCTTTGAATTAAATCTAATCTCACTCACGAGAGTGTGATGCTTCGTTCAATAGGAATATGCTATAGGTTATGTAACTCCAACTTTCTTTGCTCACAAGAAATTTCGTCTGGATGAAAATCTTGTTGAGCGATCTAATCTTATGCTATGCGTAATTCTCATTTTTCTCTCTTGCTAAGTAAAGAAAATTGAGCGTTTCATTAGGTTAATTTCGTGTGTTTCTCAAGAGGAGTGCTTTGTTTCATTTGTAGCGTGCTTATATTTCCTCGCCGAGATCTCGTAGAGCGTAGGCGCTTGATACGAAATAACTCTGGCGAAGTAATTAGTTAATATGAAGTTCTTAGGCTGAGGCTATCTCAGGCTTGCTAATTTTATCAATACCTTTAGACCGTTCATTTTCGTAACGGGGAAAATATGTTTAGCGTCAGATTATAGGTTGCGTTTCTTTCGTGCTGTAGTGTTGAATTTTCTGACTTTGTGTCTTTCTCTTGCCCTGAAAGAATATCGTAAACACGGTATTCCGGAAGGAATTATTCTCATCTTACTCTGTAGAGTGTAGTACATTTCTTTTCAGACTTAAGGAATTAATTTCTTGGTAGATTAGCGTAGTGTGTACTTCAGCCCAAAACAGGCCAGAACAATTGCATAACACGAATGCGTCTCGTATGAGCAGCAATTAAGGAAGAATCACGTGGTATACAAGTAATTATTTACAAGAACAACGAACACATAGCAACTGTACAACATAGGGGATACAGCGCACTTGTATTGGAAGTATTTGATTGTAGAACAAACTCAAGCGTTGCATTGGGAAACGACGAAGATATATGTACGGCTGAATATTTTGCACCATGTTCTGAAGAATGCCGAAGGCACAAGTAATTAGCCCAGGATCGTTGGCGGTTGAGCTGTGGCTGAAGACATCGTCCAGGCATATCGTTCCCTAACAAGCTCGCATCGGGAAGGGCTGCTCAAGTAATTGGCAGTTAAGACTTCGTAGTGGAAAGCACCACAGACCGACGGAGTACCAGGATGAGGAAGGAAGGAAATACGAAAATAAAGGAGAAAATAGTCAAGGATACCTTAATGTAATAGCGTTCAAAAATGCTTTTATACAGTGAGCACTCCTATAACACAGTAATAATGCTTTATATTATTGAGTGTTGAGACGAACTTAAGTTTTTTTTGGAAGTTGCATCGTGACATTTATGCGTAGTAAGGCATTCCTGAAACTAGATTGCAATTTTCCTGTGTTTTTTTTTTAACTAGGCAAATAATCACTTGGAATATTGAAGCCGCACTTTAGGCATCTCTATTTGTCCGTGAAATAAAAAAAATTAAAAGAGAATTACGTCGGATAGCCTTTGAATGATACGTACGATCTTCGAACAATATTAACCCACGAAATTCTCGCATAAATAAGAGTGTTCACTCGGAGAAAATAAAACATTATCTCGTGTCTACCAGATTCTACGTCTACATCAAGGAATACTGAGGAATTCTACAGAATACCAGTGTGCACTACGCAGGATTGTGACTCGGAATACTTCAGCATTACTTCGTGGAATTCGGAACCCTATCGCGAAGGGAGACTATATTGAATGAGATTTATCGACGATTCGACTTGTATTTTCCTCCAGATCAATATAACTTACTGACGTATCGATTTGTCTGATCAACGAAGCGACGTTCATGAGTAATCTGGCGATTAAAAAAAAACTGAGTTGGATAAACGTCATAAAATATATGTGAAACATTGCACTTAACATGATTTGGTGGTAATTTGAATCGTAAAAATGATCCATCTTACAGAACGCAGTCGTGGAGTTAGTGTGGTGTATAGAAATTTTTTACGAGTCTGGATATCGGGCTCGCAATACTTCCTCCTGAAACTAAGTACCCATCTTCAACGCGTGTGTGAAGCTATTGAAATGCCAGAAGAGAAGCATGGAAGGAAAACAGATTCTGTCAACGATACCAAAGGAATCAACGTCGAACTATGAACTGCAGCGGCAAGGAATTGTACAACAGAACATGCGAGTGTGAATTGAAATCTGCGAAATGGAAAATCATCGATACTTTAGGATGTCTGAGGCGTGGGAAAGATGCCCGTGAAATTGTGTGAATGTTATTAGGGTTTAGTACTCAAGTACTTAGTACTAAGTACGCACTTCACTTCGGCGGGGAACAACAGATGCATCGGTTAGGTGAAGACAACACAATATATTACGCTGTGGCTGATTGTATTGTAATGAATAAGATTATTAAGTGTAATGTACCCTGTTTCTGCGGAACAAATTTTAGATGATAATGTGCTTAAGTAGAATTTACCATGTGTGTCTTATATTGGCTGCATACTGTAGTACTTATTATTCAATAAATAGCTGAAGCTAATTCAAAAAAAAATTGTCAGGCCAATTTTTTTTAACTCTAGGAGGGCCGTCCTGTCGAGAATCTGTTCAGAATGATCAATTTTTGCGAATTAATCAATGAAAATTCTTGTAATTGTGTGTGACGAATTTTGTGCGCATTTTATTTTTTAGCTTGAACTTAAATTGTGAGTTTATAAAACTGTGTTTGGCACATTCCAACGGAACGAGTGGATCACTCTAACATGTGTGTAGGCCTGAATGTTCACATTCAACATAAATTTATGTATCGGGTCAGCGGAGCAGGCACTCGAGCTGAGGCTAGGGTTGTGCTTCGTAATCAAAACTCAAGAGTGCGAACAGCGAAGGCAGTGTTGGGTTACCGCGAAAGGCAAGATTTGTTGACCGCGAGGCCTAGGCTAAGGGGCAGAGGCGTGAGAAAGCTTTCCCGCCAACGGACTTAGACTTCAAGATTTAACACACAAAATAGGGACGAAAAAGGCGTGCTCTGCTCACAGCGAATAGGAAGCGTATAACCTCGAGAGCAGCCAATAGGACAGAGCAGACGATTGTTTAGAAGAAGTAAGAGTGGGACTATTGGTCGTTATTCGAAAGAGGGCAGCCCCAAAAAAAAAGAACACTTTGGCTAACACGATAACAAGAGTCAGTAAGGTGTTGCGGGCCTCTCAATAAGGTGCTTCGCGGCTAGGCATTATTATACCTAAAAAATTGTGTTACTCTGCGTCGTGAATAGGTGTTGAATTAAATGTGATACTCTGGAACATAAGTGAGAAACGAAACCTGTTGAGATATATATTTTGAGGAATCAACGAATTAAAAGTTTACATTTTTTTACTTTTTGCAGAGAGAAGAAGATTCCGTAACGTGGAGGTTGTTCAAAGAAAAATGTTAATTACTTCGTAAGGGCGGGTAAGGCTCGTGCTTTTGTTACAATAGATACCGCTAGAAACGATAGGTTCATATAACGTAAAAGAGAATTGGAGCAGTTGAATTAAATGTGGAATATGTGCATATATATATGTATGAGAGAATTGCAGAATTAAAGTAATTGTTAAAAATTTTTGTTGCTCCACAGAAGGGCGGCTTTCCTTTTTGCTCCTATTGATTGCAAGCACGACTTCTTCATAAAAGCGTCCAAAGACAGTATATGCACCGTGTGAGAAACAGGGATTGAACTGAAGCTGCTTTTGGTTAACCGAACTTGTGGTCCGAGGCTGAATGGCAAGCCGTCGTGAAGTTGGAATGTGCCAACCCATCAGTTAGGCATTGTTTCATTGTATATGTCCCGAGTGTAATTAACTTAAAGATATTGACCGGTCAATTAGGCAGGTGATATTTGTCAATATGTGTTACTTGCAATTCCAGTAGATTTCAATTAATGCTTTGTACCAGGGTCTCATCATAAGAAATTCCTTAACATTTTAATGTGTTTAAAAAACCCCGTTTGCACTAGCATTACAGCTCACCGAGGAAAATAGCGCTCACAGATGCGCTGAGTAAGTGTATCAGCTTTCATCGGTGAGTACCATTTTTTTTAGTATATGTACTGTAATTGCCGATTATTATCCATTAATTTCTGTGTTGTTTATATAACATGGAGGTGGGCCATTCCTCTAATCCGAGAGCCTGATCTTCTTGTTAATAAAATGTTAACAAGGAGGAGGGACCTTTTCTCGTGACACGGGCAATGGTGGGAGTGCTGCACTTTTCCTGGCGACTAACATCATGAACATAAAAATAATTTGTTCAACTTATCTCCTTGATCGAATCCAAACCTCTATTGGCGGATTTGGGCAAGATGACGTGAGAGCTGCGCCTGGCTCGTCACGTCAGATCCCAACAAGCCTCGATCGTGCGCGCATGTGCTTGTGCGCGCTCTGACTGACCGGTTCCGACCCTGCTTCTACGGGCATCTCGCCCTGGACAGCCGGCTATATTGAAGAAGGTGTCGCCTGAGACATTATTTTCGAAACCTTAAGGTGAGCCTCCTATTATTTGTTCCTTTTGTCATGTTTAAGCGTTCGTTTGCAGTGTTCCCTGACCTTCTTGAGGCCAGTTGGCAAGACTATGTCTTTCTGAGCCAGCTTTTGCTGGAAGTTTCGCCGTTGGTCGGACGGCGGGACAGACTATTGGACCATGTAAAATGGTTGAAAGTTACACATTAGATCTTGTTGGGCTTTCAAAAGGAGTGAACTGTGCCAGAGGTGTTCAATTAAATTGTGTATTTAATTTTTTTTATATCATGTTAGTCAGCCTGGGTTACCTCAATGTCTGGGTCATGACCTATTTGAGGGTATTGTGAACTAGGCCTGCTCTTTTCATTTAAGGTTTGGTCTGACTGAAGAAATGGTTGTCTTATGAGGGATTGAATAAATTGATGGTAATTTTTCAATACTTTGAGGCAAATACGTGTAAACACAGTGAAGTAAGCGCATCTGGAAAGAAGTTAAGCCTAGGAGGGCATGCTGTTGAAAACTGGTGCTTACTAAGATTGATGGCACTCATAATATGCAACAAAGTTATGTACTCAAAAGACTCCACTTGGTGCTGCTTTCTACTGTTTTGGGGTATTGTTGAGTTAATATGTGCTCCAAAGAAAACTAAGTGATGCTGCTTGAATGTGTTAATTCAAACCCATCTTGAATTACAAAAGACATTTCCTTTGAATGGTATAAATCCCAAACACTATTAACTAAGGCAATTTCTAAAGCATTTGTCACTCATACTTGTAAAGGTGTGTTCACTATAGCCATAATTTCAAGATTAAAGGAGCTGGGTAGTATTTTTCGGACCCTATCAACATTGGGTCATGTGAAAAATTTTTTGTGAATGAAACTTTAATTGAGTTCCAAGCCATACTTGCTCCCTTCAAGTTCTCTAGTGAAAAATATGGATTTATGATGAAATGACCATCAGAGGATCTCAATGCAAGAAAGAATATATTAGTGTTGACCAAAGCATAAAATGATATGAAAGATGTCTAGATATTTGGGGAGATTTTTTTTTATACCTACATCTGGTGAGAATTCAGAAAGTTTCTTCATTTTTTTTGTTGTGTGAAAGCATCTGTCAATTCTTTATTTCAGCCTCTATGTCCATCAAATTTTCACTTCCTTGGGCAGGTCCAGAAATATAATGATTGAGTTATAAAAAGCTCATCAATTATTAGGAATGACCTTCAGTTGATTCAAATTTGCATGCCAAGGAATTTCTGGAGGTGTGCTTCGGGTGAGTAAATTTAATTGTGTAAGGGGCACAACTTTGTATCAATAATTACTTTTGGGTTTATTGTTGGATAATAAATTGCCTGTCATTAGAAATTCTTCCAAAAAAACAATGCTGAGGCTACAAAAATGACTTTAGGAATGTTAATGCTTTCCTACTGCTTCTTTAAATTTATACCAATAAAAATATCCAGTTTAAAGTGAGACTATTTTTCATCTTCAATCCTTCGACAACCAAATTCATTATAATTTAAGTTGCATGTGTGTAGTCTAGCTAATTACTGAGTCCTTAGTATTTTTTTTTAATGTAGCAAATGGTGAAAAAATCAAAGCATTTACCATCTTGATTTTTTTTACAACTTTTGCTATCTCGTAAACTTTACACAATGCTTCTCTAAGAACCAATGTGAAAATGAGCGAGGCATGAATGAATTTGAAAGTAGAATATGTAAAAATATCTTAGCCATTGTGTCTTTGGTTTTTGTGAGTTCAATTTAACTATTTTTTGGAAGTTAGGATGGATAAAAGTCAGTCACCAGACAAAACATTAATATTTCAATTGTGAATTCATTTTCTTTTTGACTTGTAGGCTAAATGTGAATGAAAAATATGCTACTACTTTGCTCACTCTGCTATGCTACTTTGTTCAGTTATTTATCTAGCATGATGCCAGAAAAATGGTAGAGGCCAAGAAAAAAAGACTGGCCTACATCAAATTCATTTAACCAGAAATTTTTACATTCGCACATGCTCTGAAATATTTTTATTTTGTTGGATCATATATTCTTGATGTTTGACTTAAACAAGTAGAATGTTCACTGATGAAGCAAAAATGCTTACAAGAATGTGCAAGCATTCTAGTTCATATAATTATGTTCAATTTTCTTACATTTAAAAAAATTCATGGTATGAGGTACTTAATGTTTCTCTTCAAGATACAACTACTGTGTATTTTGATGTCAGTGCTGCCAGGAGAGGAGATTTGAAGCCTCTATAGCTTAAGGTTTGGTTGGCCTTCCTTTAGTTCAAATGGAATAAGTTCTTTGGCTAGTTACACACTGCCTCCTTTTGGTTCACTGTTGCCTTTTCTGCTCCTATCAATTTCTTCTCTAACTTCGAGCTGGTTTCATGAATTACTTCCAAATTCATATTTATGGACTTGGTGTGGGGGCACACCTTGTCAATCGATTTTCTTATCACTTGATTCCTTACTAAATGATGCCTTCCTCTCTTGGGAAAACCCTTGGTGTGTGGTTAGGGAGAATCAAACTAGACTTGAATTCTAATCTTTGATTCTTGATAATTGAGTTTCTTACTTGCAATTTAACTTTGAATAAGTATTTTTATTCATTAAATGAATGAATCTCCTCTTTATATCTCCTAATTTATGTAAGTTTGTGCATGTTATGCCTAGCAACTCCTAGTGGCATTTTGAAATGAATTATAAAGTTTTTTTGACAGCTTATGAGTGTTACTTGAAGTGCTACCTTTACTATGAATCCACTAATTCACAAATCCATTGGGTAAATAAATTCTACTCAAAATATTTATAACCAATTTTAGGAAAGTCAAGTGTTTTAAAAATGTTGAAATGTATGTAAATTAAAGTTGGGATATCGGCAATGAACCCCCGACAAGTCGTTACATTTCCCTTGTTCATTGTGGTTAATAGAACATTTCCCTATTTAAAGAGCTAGTGAATGAGTGTCTGATGCAGCTGTGAGAAGCATGAATGTTAAGGGGCAGTTACAGTATTCAATTTAAAATTTTTTACTTATGTTGCAGCTGTATTTTAATTCAATTTTAGGGACCGAATCTTGTCAAGACAATGTTAATTCATATTACTAAATATTTATCTTTTTGCAGGTAAAAAAGCTGCTGCAAATACATCGGATCCCAACAATGCATCAACCATCTACAAGTACTGAGATGGTTCAGTGTTGGATTCAGGCCGTGATAACGTCCTCACCTGGCCTCAATAATCCCAATTGGGCACACGAATTTGAGGTTCCATTGGAAAAGATGTCCAGTCGTGATATCATCGATGTGGTTGAAAATGAAGCTCGACCTACGCCAAGGCCGAGGTGCGATGTGCTACGCGTCATCATAGAGGCCGCTATGATGGTAACTCATAAGTCTGGCAAGAAGGCCCTGGACATAATAGCTAGGAAGTTTGTGGCCGAGTATCCACTATCGTTCCATAATATAATTTGAGTAACTCTTGTTGACGGGAGTTAACATTTGAGATCAAATGAAGACATCATACCATAGCAAAGCATTATGGTTAATCAATGAACCCGAAGGTGCTCTCGTTCTTCAATGGCCTTCCAGATTTTCAATGGACGGAAATATGAACATTGTGAGCCTTTAAAAGTTATAATAAATATCTTATTACGCTCCCAATTGACTCACTTGATAACGTACAGCTAAGTTCTATCCAAAAATCTCGTAATATCTTCTTCAAATATTTTTTTAATTTTCCAACATTTACTGGTAGCTTCCCGTATTCTTATTTTTTTACTAACATATACAGTTAGCTTCTCGCTTTACTGACATCTGTTGCATAAATATGTATATATTGATCTGCAATCATTGCTGAAAACTCTTGTATTTCTCCACTTACAACACTCGTTTCGTCACTAGGTCATCCACTGCTTTCCTTTCTTTGCAGTTCCACATATCTTATTTGCACTAATCGCTTCTGATTTATAGTGGATTAGATGGTTGCATCTCCTCAGGGGGATCCAACTATTGTATCTATGGGAATTAGCGCTCCCAGGGGGACAATGTGAGGGCCCGAGCTAAAGGTTAGGTAGGCTTTCTTTTTGTTAAAATAACATAAGTTTTGTTTTGTTACGGACCATCTTTTTTCGGTTCGCTGCTGTCATGTTTTTTCAGCACCTACTACTTTCTTCTTCAACTTTGATCTTGTTTTATGAACTTCTTTCTCATTGTACTGTTTGTGTGGTCTTTCTGCATAGATTTTACGTTCCCTTAACTCCATACTAAAGGGTGTCTTCTTCCTTCCTCTCTTTGGATCTCATTTGTTGAGGATAGGGAGGCTTAAACTAACTAATAATCTATAATAATCTAGATGGTTGCATTGCTTGCACTGTTCGCTTAGGGGATGAGATAATTTTTGTTAAGCATATCTTGCGATATTAGCCCGAACTTGATATTCTTGATTGTCATTACGAAACGCCATTCGTGAATGTTTTGCGTAATAGAAGCCTAAATGAAATTATTATAGTCTTAGGAAATTTCTTTTGTTCGTGGCTCAATTATTAAATTTTTGTTCTGGTAACCCCTAACTTTTAGACCTATCACTTGATCCCTATATGATGTTTACTCGTGTTGACCCATGATCTATGCGAAAACAGTTTGAACGTACGTACTTCATACACTGTGTTTATACGTATTATATGCTTTGTATTTTATGTAGAATAAAAAATGATGTGAAAAAATAGGTGGATGGTAAACACTTTGACTGCGATGTGCACCACCGGTGGTATACGGAGGTAATTTTCACAATGCTGTTGACCGACCAATAGTCGCAAAATCTATTCTCTCTAATATTTAATCAAGGTTAAATGAAGGCATGATCCAGAATATGTTTGTTTTTTTCCAAATAGCTTCCTACAATAAACTTTAAATTTGAGTTTGGTGTTGAACTTAATATTTAGTTGCCGCAGTCAAAGTGTTCGCTGGTTATATAATAAAATTATGTATCAGAAGTTAAATGAAAATAGGAATAATAGGATAGCATTCACCAATGTGTTTTTGAAGTTGCAGGATTTCTTATTGACGAAATGGATTTTAAAATCTGAAAAATCTACTTTAAAGTGTGTCCTTTATCTTAGGCCTCATTTTTCCAATGAAATGGTACTTCGCATGCGTGTGAACGTTCACTCTGTTGTTAAGGGCGGACTGTGAACTTCCGGAGTAACCATTGTTTTTGAAAAAAGATCTTCAAAAATCAAATTCTTGATGTAAGAAAGCGAAATTAGTACATATTTTAAAAACGCGGGATATCAACGTTCTGACACTATTGGTTTTAAAAGACCACGAACAAAAGCTGTAAAAACTTGAGCCTAGTGCTGGAAAACTCTTTTCTATAAACAGTGCACTCAAATTTATTATACATTTGAGTGCACTGTTTATAGAAAAAGAGTTTTTCAGGACAAGGCTCAAGTTTTTACAGCTTTTGTTCGTGGTCTTTTAAAATCAATAGTGTCAGAACGTTGATATCCCGCGTTTTTAAAATATGTACTAATTTCGCTTTCTTACATCAAGAAATTGATTTTTTGAGATCTTTTTTCAAAAACAATGGTTACTCCGTAAGTTGTAAAGATTCAAAAATACGTTTATTCCTCGATAGATTCCATGGCAACGGATCTGAAGTTGGCAACATCGACCCCGCCCATAGGACTGCATTTGAATCTCTTCCTTACTTTGGTGCGCAGTCAGAGAAGTTAAAGAAAGAATTGGCTGGTGTGTTTTCGAGATATTTTTCTGATGTGAATTTTAAAATAATAATGGTAAATAACTTTAGAAAATCGTCGTTTTTTAATTATAAAGATAAGCTTCCTGTCGATATGCAAGCTACTCTTGTTTATAAGTTTAGTTGTGCACGCTGTGCATCAGAGTACATTGGATGTACATCCCGTAGTCTTCGCACTCGAGTAAGCGAGCATTCTGGTAGGAGCTTTAGAACAGGCTCAATTTTGTCAAAACCCCCATTTTCCGCCGTTCGAGAGCATTCGGACGAGTGCGATGGTGCAATTTCCATTAATCAATTTTCAATCTTAGCAAAACGTCAGTGTTAAACATATATGCGCATTTTAGAGTCCTTGTACATTTTTAAACTTAAGCCGGGTTTAAATAACACTCAGAGTTCTTTTCCTTTAGCCGTTGCAAATAGATAATCGCAATTAACCCAATTTTATAGCTTGTTTATAGATTTGTCATTCGTAGATTTGATTTGTCATTTTGTCTATTCTTACTTTTACTTTGTACTTTTCAGAATTCTAATCACTGATGATGGCCTGTGGCCGAAACGTTTGAAATTAGGTTTTATTCGAATAGACCTTAAATGATCAAAGTAGCTTGTCTTGCTCTTTCATTTTTGATTTGACTTCAGTAGTACTTACGGGAATATTTTCATAATTCAAAGAACAACGTTATAGAGAATACTTATTGATGCGATAATTATATTCCGAAACGTTTGCATCAATAAATGTTCCTATAACGTTGATTCTTCTTTTTATTTTGATTTGACTTGTATAATATTAATTATTGAACCGAATTGAAATAATCACCAGTCGTCCGTACCTTTTCTTAAGCAGAGGATGTCATTGTGATTTTCTTTTAAAAGTGAATAAACGATCCGAAATTGGAACATTGTTGAAGTCATTGACCTATCGCTATGTGATTTCTGGGTGTTTAGGTAACTAAGGTCAGTAGAACCTATTTCCAAATGGATGATTTCATACCAATGTCAATTGCCATCTTTTTTGTCTCACAATCACTTGCATTTTACACAGTAATGCGGCTAAAAATGATAAAATATACTAGTTTTACCACCGTTTTTTCGCGGCAAACCAGAAGAAAATACTGGTTTATACCGTTTTCAATACCCAAGTTTTACTGCTATTTTACGGCAATTTCGTATAAATTACAGTTTTTTACCGTTTTTAATTTCCGGGTATTACCGTTTATGGCACGGAAACACCTTAGAAATCACGGTTTTTTACCGTTTTTAACTCTCAGGTTTTACCGTTTTTTTCACGGTTTTTTGTTGGCAGAGGAGTTGCCAGACATTTTACCGTGAAATCACGGTGAAATTTTTTACAGTGCAGCGGCGAGAATTGTATCACAGGGTCTCTGTATTTACGGTAATTTAAAGAGTCGGAAGGAGTTTAAAAACACAGATACAGAAGATCATTCGACCACGTGATGATGCCGTCTTTTTCGACCCCTCAGGATGCCGTCCGTTTCCAAAATATTTCTAAGGCAGATGTTAGCATCCATTGAAGACCCTTTCAAATGAAGCCTCGTATCAGAAAGAATGCTCTCTGCCGTTACCACGACTCGATATAAGCCAAGTGATCGAGGGTATGGCTATCGCGGGTGACCGACACAATATGAAACATAACAGTAAAAAATGGAAAGAGCCTATCGCAGCAAGGGTTAATTTGCAAGGGCTCAAGCCTATCATTATTTATATATTTATTTAATTATTAAAAAAATTCTAGCGTTCTAGTTAGACAGTTTGACGCAATCAACAGAAGATTACATGTAAAATTTCTTATTTTTTCGTTTGCCCGTAGTTGAGAATGATCGTCTTCTACGAGCCTTCACCGTCTTTCTCACTGGTAACGAGGGCAGTTTATTGTTGGTTTGTTGTTCATATAGCTGGCTAGGCAGTCTATAGAATTTCTCCGTTGACAACGTTCCCATACGATGTTGGATTTCGCTGCGATAATTTAATGTAGACCGGGTATAAGGTTTCTGTCGACATTCTTTCCTTTGCTCGGTGACTGAATTCGGCAGTTATGTACTGAGGTGCATAACAAATGTTCATGTCAGATGAAGTAACAACGTGAAATGATACTGCATCCGAAATTGGAGAAGATTGTAATTAGATCTGAAGTACTAAAGTTATGAAAAAATTTCTCAGCTGAAGAGTTTTGCAACTTAAAATAAAAATGTCGAATCATTTTTACGAGTTTCATCAGCGGGTTTCATGTAGGCGGTCATGCCATCCGTGCGTGAGGTAACAAACGGAATGTACATTTTAATTGCCTCTTTTAATAAGGATGTTATTCAAAATCTCATCAGAAAACCTGAAGTCATCAGCTGCATTCAGTATTGCACCGTCGTTCCAGACGTTGCTATCCTGGAGTTTGAATAATAATAAACAATAATAATAATAATATATATTGAAATCAACCTAACACAACGGTGTTATACAATATTGAGACATTTAAATACAGGAGCAGTTATAAATAAACAACAAGATTTCAAGCCCGTAGTTAGTCTAGGAGACTATTTGGGCACAAATAGCAAAAGGAGTAAACACCATTTAAGACTTATCTACTGAGTTTCCTAGAAATTGATAACTTAATACAAATAGAACCACATAGTAAACCACTAACGTGAAAACTTTTATATAGTTCAAATTTATTTATAGATCACACTGAAACAGGCCAATTGGCTTCAGCGAATGAGACAAACGGGCGCGATTACGCTACCGTGACAAATCAACAAAGTGACCCATGAACACATGCGATACGCTTTTAGTTTGCTGTAGTTAATAGTTTGCTTTTCTCACAAAGTAGTTTTACCTTCTGATTTTAGATTTACGCAATCTAATGAGAGGTAGAGATACCCTTTCCGATCGAGCACCTTTATTAATGTGTTGAGAATTTCCTTGTGCGCCTCTCAGGTACTTTTCAGTTTGAACTTTAGAGGCTTTCAGCTGACCGGGGGCGGAGGAGGAAGCTATGTCGGCGAGATATTTTTATACATAAATTAGAGAGGTAGCAAATGCGAGAGGTTACATAAAAGAAAGGAAGAGAGAGAGGTTGAGAGGCTTGATATTCACCAGTACACGACGGACTTGAGCTGTACTGTGTACTCGTCCTGTGTTACTTAACGGTGTAAAGTGAATCTACCGAGTGCTGCACATCGCCTGGGCATTTTCCAACCTTCTCGTAATCTTGGTTCTTTTCTTTGACCGTGCTCCTGATTTGGTTTGTGTGAATGTGTGTGTTTCATGTTTATTTTGTTCACCTGGCCATTCAGAGCGGTATTCATAATTACTAGGCTTTCTAGCCGCCTCTAACGTTACTTACTTGCCGGTTCTGTCGAGCCGTACTTACTTACTTGCCGGTTCTGTCGAGCCGTACTTACTTACTTGCCGGTTCTGTCGAGCCGTACTTACTTACTTGCCGGTTCTGTCGAGCCGTACTTACTTACTTGCCGGTTCTGTCGAGCCGTACTTACTTACTTGCCGGTTCTGTCGAGCCGTACTTACTTACTTGCCGGTTCTGTCGAGCCGTACTTACTTACTTGCCGGTTCTGTCGAGCCGTACTTACTTACTTACTTACTTGCCGGTTCTGTCGAGCCGTACTTACTTACTTACTTACTTACCGGTTCTGTTGAGCCGTACTTACTTACTTACTTACTTACCGGTTCTGTTGAGCCGTACTTACTTAGCTGTCAAGCTACTCTCGTGTATTAAGAGCCCGTTGGGCCATCCTTAAAAACGTAAACTCTTATTGATGCTTGCTCTGAATGTCATTCTTCAACTGTCGTCTTTTCGTTATTTTTCCATCTCTTACCTAACCTCCTTCTAAAAGAAGCTCCAATGGCTTCACTCGGGAAGTAATTCCTTAGGTGAGGGTCATTAGGACTTGACTCGTATTCAATTTCAAATTTGTGCCCTACGTTGAAATTTTATTGAAATAACTGCTGCGCGAAACTTGCTAGTTTTGTGTATTACGCAAGCTTACTACCGTTTTCTTTTGCGCAGTATACCGCCACTACGGCCGGGTCGGGACTGCTTCCAACCCGACAGCAGATGAGGGCGTCATTTCGGCCCCGCTAAATTCTTGTTGAGCGCCCATCTGACTCCTAAATTTGTCCGAGGTTCCTACCCTTCTGGAGGTACCATTCAATACATGAAAACGGTACCTCCAGTCTCTCTCCGAACACTCGCATGTGATTTCCTTACAAATGAAACAACTCTTTCTTCAATCTTTCGACCTTCTGCTTGCTTTCTTGTCTTGTTTTTCACCTGATCGTTTTCGTACTTGGCCTTCTTCTCTAATGACACTCTGTTGAGAAAATGTTTCCTACACAATAGTTAGAACATCATATTTTGACTGAAACTTTCTTTATTTGATTCTTATTATATTTAAGGCGATGAAGTTCTTATCACGTTTTCCTAAAACAGTTTAAAATGTAGCGACAGAATGATGTTCATTCGAACACATTTTTGAAAAGAACTTCAATGAGTGAATAACAGCTTCAAAATAAAAATGACAATTTTCTACAGCAGGCGATTAATTCTTCAGCAAACTCAGTCCGTGTCTTCGTAACTTTCAGTTAGCACAAAAAGCGATTTACCGCGAACTTTTATGGACTATTGATTATAATTATTTGATGACAAAATTGAGTCCATTTGAGAGCATATTAAATCTTGAGTTCAATCCTTTGACATTTTGATGCAGTAGCTGATCCTTAAGCTTGCGCTATTTATACAAGGCCAATTTTACATACAAGTAGGCTCTTTATTTGCTCTACGCATCTTAGGTGATAAGAATACCCTGCTACATGTAAATGTAAATTGTGTTCAGTCAACTTTAGAGTGGATGAAACACAAGGAAATATTTATACTTCAAGAAATGTGAGCAGTTTTATACAGTAGAAGCTATCTCGATGCACACCTTATTTGAATTTGATCATTATTAGCACCATTACAAATCATTATTAGCACCATCATATTGTTTGCACCAAATCTAATTCACCATGAATTCCACTGGAAATAGCTCACCACTGAACTTTGTTTTCGTCGAAACCAAGTTTCTACAACGTAAGGACAATGACAAGTGTTGAGAATGACATTGTTTTAGGGACACTACAAATTGAGAATCAATTCTACAAATATTCGCTGTCTCATCACATCTTGAGCGCGAATTACGTTGCTGGGCACAACTGTGAACAAAATGCCAATTCGTTTATACACAAATATGTCTTGTAAAATCCATTTTAATTTTACAAACACAAATGAAGTTTATGTGCTCTTGTCACACAAAACCTTTCGCAGTATTCACCCAGTCTTACTTTTTCTACGGAACATCAATGATTTAACCGCACAAGTATACGGGCAGCTAATAGGAAAAATGACTTTGGAAAATCAACTTCAAATATTTCCAGTAGTATTTCGATCCTTTTCGTATCTAATTTAGAGGACATTGTTACTGTGTGATACAACAGCGCCTAACGTATATTCCTACAGCACCGCTCAAGAAAGTAGAGAACATCTCATGCAACGCTTAGCTAAAGAAACAGGAAGTTTCTTGCATTTCATTCATTGTGCAGCCACAGGCGTTACGACCATGAGCTCAAGAAGCGCTGCACTCTCACTGATGCAGACGCGGTGTAAGCCAGTCGTCGACTCAGGGTTCTTCATCTGTGATGTGCAAGTCGGTAACACACCTTGAAGAAATGAATAATTAGATAATTTAGCCCTTAACATCTCTACGACATGGTGAATCCTGAATATTATTACGGTTCACTAAGAGGCTTACGTCACTTTCCAACAATTTCTTGATGATTTTTGAATTTGGGAAATAAAATACGCGCAGTGGAGAATTATTCAACTTAAATTAACATTAATCGTACTCATGCGATATTAAGCTTAGGTGCGTAGAGGATACTCAAAGTTATCTACCTTGTTTTTTTTAAATTCTTTTGCCACATGCTCAAAATGGTGGACATCTTACAACATCGACATAACTAATCCAATGCTTGCTTACGTACGTACTGTCCCTATAATTAACTTTATAAAATGCAAGAACTTTTTCTACAAATGGCATCCATTGTGTACAAAACTGAACAGGCAACAAATATAAGGAATGCGTTTCAATGGTTCTTTATACAGTGGGACCAAACTTCTGTTGAACAAACTTCAACATAAAAAGTCTAGCCCGTTGAAATAAACATTTTTTCTCGATATTTGTGCGGCCAAAATGTTACATTGAAGAGTTACGAGGACTTGAAATTCGAAACGTATTGAAGGAAACTTCGTAATATGAGAGTGGCATAAAAATGCTAGGAAAGCGTTTTTATTACAAACTCGAGAAACAAAAGAGCCTCCGTAATTATTATTTTGACCGCAAGAAACATATTTCCTGTCGCAAGCTCAATGGCTTCCATATGTTATGCCTCTAGATTTATTTTAAATGCCTCTAGATTTTATTGGTATTTGAAGGCTTGGTGTACTAAATACCGATACCCTTCGAAGAACTCTTCATCGGCAAAATTGTTGAAGCCTCCTCAAGCGTTCGTGAAACTCCTGGTGTCTTCAATTGTGTCCTACAGGCGTTTAGAAGCCTACTTCGCTACAAATGAGTTATGATGAACATCTTTCGTAAATGCCTAACCTAATTTTAAAAATTTGTTTCTTGCGTTCATAATAATTGTGGCTGTCATTCTGTTTCTTGTATTCATAATAAAAATGCCCTCCTAACTTCTAAATTTCAGATCCTTGCTGTTCTCAATTCTCAAACTACGCAATAATTGTCTCAAATGCATTTTAAATTTCGAGTCCTTGTAACTCTTTGATGAAGCGTTTTTGAGCTCACGGTTATTGAGTAAAAAGTGTTTATAACAACGGTCCCGTCTTAAAGTTATAGTTTGTTCCACAGGGTGCCGCTCACCCAGTGTACAATAATTTTCTCTGATAGCGTATTTCAAATTCTGGTAGGCTCAGTATCACTTAATAAGCAAAACAAATTAATGAATATTTTACATCCGAATGGAATATCATGGTGGAAATAAAAGCCTAAAATAAACCCGCAATTTATTGTAGTGGACTCTAAGTGATACACGACAGTTAATTAGTTCCCCGTTAACGCTTTCAAAATCCGATAATCCAGATCACCAGATTGAGGGTAATGGTCACTCCAAGCTTAAATGTATTGTATGATAAATTGTACAGAAAAAAATTTCGCGCCTTTAAATCCAATTGGTTTAATGGTAGGTTGCTGCTGATTGCTACTCAAACATCTCAGTAGCCATTTTTTTTGACCTTGCTGAAGTGAAATCGCTTTCAGAATAAAAGTGTGATAATCTCGATGAACAAATACGGTTCCCTTTGAGATATTATTGGGATATTAGGAGTAGTCATTTCACACCACTTTTTGAGTCAAGTAATGCTGTTTGGGGGACAACTTTCATGAGAGCATAAACGAATATGTTTCCCTTTGTGATATTATTGGGATATTGGAAGTAGTCATACCAGACAATTGCGGGGGTCAAATAATGTTATTTGGGTTAGCCTATGCATGACAGTATTAAGCAGAAATACTTGTGCTCATTTGCTCTTGAATAGCTATCCCGTGTTCAGTCAGGCCGCTCACTCTTCTGTCTCAAAGTACATCACTAACCATGAAATTTCCCAGCGTGTGCGTCCCTTCCCAGCAGTGCGTATGCCTCGCTGTTGGAGGTTCTTCACCAGCAGATGAAGACCACTATCGGAAAGCAGATCGCTTAATATCAGGGCACTGTACCTGCGACGAGATTTAACGAGTAAGAAAAGCGAGGATAGAAATTGCATGAATGACAGCGTCGTTTCCAAAATATCAAAGATATTTCATTCACACCTGACCCGTTTCTGTGCCTGATTCATGATGATTTTTTAGATGTACTCTGCTGTACATACATACATACACAAATGGTTTAAGATCTCTCAGTTGATACTGAGCTAAATTTTAAAGTTTAGCTAAATTTTAAAGTTCGAAGAAATTCACTCAACCTTTTTATTGGAACACTGTCAATCGTTACAAAGTACTACATATGAAGTCTATAAAACGCAACGTTTCGATGTACAAACATCATCATCAGGCTGAAAATGTACAGAAAAATTTATCAGTCACATTGGTATAATGCAAATCTAATTCTTAAGCTATATGAGACTAGAATGAAAGATGAAATCACAGCACAAAAATATTTTATAAATGATTAGATATAAAGTTTATACATATTTTTGTAGTACAAATTTCAAATCTAGTCAATTGTAAAATATTTTTGTGCTGTGATTTCATCTTTCATTCTAGTCTCATATAGCTTAAGAATAAGATTTGCATTTTACCAATGTGACTGATAAATTTTTCTGTACATTTTCAGCCTGATGATGATGTTTGTACATCGAAAAGTTGCGTTTTATAAACTTCATAGGTAGTGCTTTTTAACGATTGACAGTGTTCCAACAAAAATGTTGAGTGAATTTCTTCGAAGTTTATCACGTGATAGCTTCAACTGTTTCACAAAGTTGAGAAATTAGAAAAGAAGATGATAAAAACTACTACTCGAAAAATTTCATTTTCGGAACTAACCTTTTGCTAGTTGGAGCGAAGGTCTCGATTGTATGGACTAAAACCTCCATCGATCCTCCATCAGTATTTATTATAAACAAGCACGGGGGAGGCTGCTCGGGGAGTGGGGCTGGTTTCTCATCTCCATTCAGAGGCAAAGCGAATACACCTGGGAACAGAACAACAAATCAAATCAATCATCACCATCATCAGCAGTATACGTAAGGAATAACGATGTTATTGGACAATACAGCGACACCAATGCTAAGTCAAGGTACCATTTCTCATTTCACATTTCTCTCTATCCTTACATAGACCACGGTTTCCCTTGAGTGCCATCAGTTCCAGCGGCGTTTGCAACCAGAGAATCTGCCTAGTTGAGGCTGATGACACTGATGACAAAGCTGCGATGCCAGCGTCGGAGCCAAGACAGCCATTGAAAGACACTAGTCGAATTCTGTAAAATATTTAAGATACGAACTTTATCGTAAAACGACATGTAACACGAAAATGTTGAGCTTTGTTAGTGACAAATGCCTTTGGAGGAAATTATGTAAGAATGGAGAGGGCATTGGGTGGGGGGAGTAAAATATAGAAGAGTAGACACGATTTCGAAAAGCATTTAGCGCTCGCATTTCACTATATTCTCATAGCGTGCATATGTTTTCAATCATATTAATCTTGGCAAATACACCACACTTTTTAGTACTTACTACATGTAGTATACGTAGGTTTCGAGAATACTTGACTTACAATACCACACTTACCTAATTGCCAGAGTAGATCTGCTCGGATCAATCTCTCTCTGTTACCCAAGAAAATAGCAGGAGTGAAGCGAATCCGTTCGACAAAAACATGGCCTGATTAACCTGTTCAAAACATGAGCTCCTCACCTGCTGTTGAGAAGAGGAGTGACCAGGTCATCACATGCACTGAAGGCTTCATCATTGAAACTACGACTGTTAACGAAGTCGAGTCGCATATCTCCTTCTCGGTGCATTACCACTTCCGGCCACGGGGTCCTCCTCAGCTCACTCGCGTCTATCTCCACGTGTAGCAGACGAGGCTGAGCGTGGGGCAGCATAGCAGCCACCACAGCTACATCTCTCTCTTATGATAACACTCGATATCGTTAGTTGCCAGGTACATCCGGAAAAAAATTAGATCCTAAACGTCCCTTCTATGCTCATAAAAAGAAAGGTTCTTTGCCTCCTTAATTTTGGAGTTGATGTCCGTCTTTTGACCGCATTTTTTCAACACGAGTAACTCGAAAACAGGCTTAGCTTGAGCAGTTAATTTTTACAACTGTCAACAAACTTTTTCAAAAATTTATAACACAGTGTTTAAAAAAATTACCAGAAGCAATAAGCTGGAAATAACATAATAGCGAACAGGGTCATTGCACCCGAACATTAACTCATATTTTAATAATTTACAGAAAGGAGACCAAATTGGTTCAACTGGGTCATTGCATCCAAGTATCAACTCCTGTTTTTAAGAATGTAACAGAAAATTTCTCAGTTACACTTCAAATGAAGATAACATGGCTCATTGTGAGGAGCGCCCACAATAGAATTGAAAATAAAAGACAACGAAGGGCTGAATAGAAATCGATGGCATTAGAAACGAACGATGGAATTAGAAACGGACAACGAAAATTATGGCAAAAAACATGCTTATAAACTAACAAATATTGATTAGAGAACACGTATTCATTCAAACACTTAAGGAGCTTCACATAATGAAAACATAACGAAAAAGGAATTAATTGTTATATGTCAAATGTCTAGGTAAAGCGATGCTGAAAAAGACGAGCGCTGAACGCTGGATAGCTTTTAAAATTTACCCAGGTACATCCTACATCGCCCATCGACTTATGGCATTAGATGAATACCTTCTTAATTTAGGGCCTAGAAATATATCTCATTCATTGAATCTAGAAATTTTAATTATTTTACAGATCGAACATGTGCTCAACAGTACGTCGAGCGCGCGCTCTTTTAATACTAACTGTTCTGGATTAGCAGTTTTAAATAAGAGTATTATTTTTTTGTTATTCGACTTTTTTCACCGCGATGTTCTTCAACTTAGCTCTAATGGGTTTCCAAAAGTTTTTTGATTTTTCAGCATTGATGTACCGTAGCAGAAGATTTATAACATTGGCTCTATATCATTTATTTTTTGGCGTTTTCCTTCAATTTTTTAAACAATTTACTCCACATGTGCATTCATCAATTTAGGAGCATATATGCTCGATACAAGATACGTGATGTTAAGTTGCCGAGACTTCAGTGGAATTCGTCATTTCCAGATACGTTCATCAACGGGCATCGAAACCTCCAAATCAGTTTTCGATGAAACTTCATTTTTAAGTGAATTATTAATGAAATATTTTTAATTGAAAGTAAATTCCATCCACCTGTCCGTCAAACGCAAGTGTTAAGATTCTTCTGTATTTTTACATTACAATAAATTCTAACGTACTGAGAGTTCCAGAGTGACATCTTCTATCGCAAGGAACATGTTACAAATTTGTGGTCATGGCCACATAGCAAGCCATTGAGTCGCCTCTTGCACAATACTTACTTCATACAACACTGACTAATCACATCACACCGTCGCTTCATTCAGTACCGGCAATTCACGAAACATCCTCACTTCAAACACTTTAATACCACGCTACACCTTCTCTTAAAACAGCACCTGCTCATCTCACAACACCCTCTTTCTACACAACACCAGCACATCAACTTTACACTACACCGGCGCATCACACAACACCCTCACTCTATACAACACCGGTCCATCAATGTAACATTTACCCTCCATTATTTGCCAAGTTTTTTTGTTGGCGAGCGTCATCTTCGCCGACTTTTTTGCAAGCTGTGCGACCCCAGGGCAACTCATCATGCAGCGCTGCCAGTCTTTGAGATTGATGACGCCAGCGTCCTGCAGCGCTCTTTTCAGCTCGGGCCAGCGCCTCTCCAACAACCGCGGGTGGTTGGCGCTTAGATCCTGGATCACGCACAGGAGCACCTCGAAATATCTGGAAATCACATGGCATTGTATCATGACATGCTAATCACATCGTAGCGATCGCTGGATTGCCTTTTAGAGTACTGACGTTCAACCTTCGATGACGATAAAGAAATGAGCCTTCATCATGATATTCTGCGTGGTTTCGAGTGAAGATGACGTCTATACCCATTTCGTCGTCGACAATGATGAAATTGAACGTCGAATCCTGCTGTATCGTTTTGTGAACAGAAATCATTCCATGGCAAAATGGCTATGCTTCTAATAAGTAGTTCACGTTTCAACAGGAATCGGATTCCGCTAACACGATGAGCGAAACAGTTTACTCGGTCAATAACTGCTGTGTAGGATTCTAGGAGAAAGACTTTCGGCTTTCCAACTCGCCTAACCAGAACCCGGTGGAGTATTTTTTTGGTTTTTAAATTGAGGTCAAAGTTTGTGCGAAGCTCCACAACAGCGTCACAGCCCATAAAAAAGAAATGAAAAGGCCATGAAATCCTTGGAAACGACAAAACGCAGTGTCCAGTTTTCGGAAACGTGTAAAAGTTGTCACCATAGCTGAAGACGGTCATATTGAATGAAACCTTTTTGCTCCTGTCCTGCTTAGTAAACTGTCAATATTTCAAAGTGTTATGTTACCTTTTTCTTGAGGTATTCAAATGTAAGCTGAGAAACGTGTAGTGATACATGTTAAATAGGTAATATGTACACATTCGTCGCCACCATCAAAAGAGCGCGAAACACAGTCTGCGGACCGCGAGAGGGGAATAGGGATGTGCCTCACCAAGAGAAAGGGGGAGTATGCGAGGGACAGGAGCAGAAGGGAGAGTTAGTTCACACAGCTGAATACATGAAGAGTCGATTGCAACATGAATATATGGCATGGAAAAGACGAGGGTTAAATTTCATTTCCTACAAGTAAGGGAACATGGGTTTTTTGGGACTCTAAAGAAAAGTATTTGAGAGGGCTCTGCGAAGCAATATTAGATGGAAGCGAGGGACACGTATGCATAGGGAAGTGGCGCTCAATAACGAGCCAATAGGAGAGGCGGGATTTTCGCGGGCTCCCCCACAGCCCACATCGCGCGTCAGTTGGGCTGAAACTATAAAAGCTTCACGGGGGAAAATAGCGGGCACACTTCAGCGTGTACCTGGTTCGGTGTAAGATGTAGGCCCAGAGAGCAACAAGGGGAGGTAAGCAAACTGTGGCGTGTTAGGAAGTAATAGGATTTTAAATCAATCAGAATATTAGTTTTTGTTCTTGAACGATTAGGGCAGTCAGCAATCAGAGATTGTGTTACAGTTTTAAGCAAGTGTAATGTTTTGTCATTTTTGCTCTCAAGTAGGGTGTTTTGATTTACCTTTTTTAATATGGGTTAAAATGGTGGTAAATATTCATTAAATCATTTCACGGATTGAGTTCGGGTTAAATGGGATGCATTGAGTTATTAACAATAGTGAGAGCGTCGTTTTAACGTTCCATTGTGTGGGAAAAGCTCGGTTGTCTGTAACACATTGTGCGGTCAGAGTTGGCCATACATATCAATGAAGCCATGTGGCGAGTCAAGGAAACTCACTCAAAATACAAAACTTCTGTGGTTTTCATAAAGTATTCGGTTAATAAATAATTATGTTTGATAGGAATATAGTGGGGATCTTGTGAAAATTTTCGGAAATTAAGGGGAGTAGAGCAATTCAATTTGGAAGAGTTTATTAATAGTCATATCACAGGGAATAGATTACTCAACCCCTTTGTTGTTCACAGGAGGGAGGGAGTGAGAGTGACATTGACAATGATGGAGACTATCACCCAAGCGTTTGGTGTCACATTAAGTTATCATCACGATGACGCGAGCAGTGGGGATCGTCATGAAACCCCTGTGCGCCAAATGGGGACCAGCCGGCTATCTTGCAAGGCGCTAACTATTAGAAGTTGTGATGTGTATTCATCTCGTAGTGCGCGCTTTCGACATTTGTGAGAAAGTCTGTCTGTTTCTGTATATTGTTGATCGTAACGCAAAAGTTGGATACCGCATCAGTGTAGGTTTCTTGCAGTTGTTTCATATATTTAGGTATATATGCGCTTATAATGAAAAATTCCCGTGTTCATGCGCCTACTTAAAATAAATTAATTACAAGTGTTTAATTATTCGTTTCATTTTCCCGTGTTGATTGGAGGTACTGGTGTGGGTGAGCAAATCAGAGTCTTACTACATTTGTATTTTCACCTGTTCTATTATTTCTCCTTTGTGTGTTTTTCCTCTCTAAATTTTCTTTTCCCCCCCAACTATGAGTTTTAAATCCCCCACTACGGATACAGATAAGATCCAGCGCTTAATCTGTTTCGTGACAAACGGACACTACACGAATTTCTCTGAGAGATATTGCACACCAACTTAAACATATATCCAAACTGTGTTTGCAAAATGCTGAATGCATAACACGTTAAGAAAAAGTAATTATTTCAAGTTTCAGTGAGAATGCTCCGAAAGAGACAGAGCAAACGGTAAAATCACTCACGGTTGCAAAAAAGGAGGGGATTTGGTGAACGCTGTTTTGACAGTCTCCCATAGTTGCCTGAAGTTTAGTAGCCTCGTTGGGGAAGGTTCTCCATATTTTGCAAGTTTGTTCCTGCGATAAGAAAAAGTATCATAGATATATTTTTCATTATGGTTTCCATGTAATCCAAAATGAGGTAAATGACTTCGATGAAACATTTTCTCGGGATTGTGAGATGTAATTGGTATCAGCAAAATATACGTACACGTTTAAATATTTAAGAGCTTCAAGTTTTAACTGGGTCAAATCAAATCATAAACGAGAGCTTACTTTTCAATTAATTATTGATAAGAAAATACTTTGAAAAAATAACTACTGACGACTGTGACGAATAATGTGTAAAGATAAGACCATGTAGGGGAGATCATAAAATAAAATAAAACACTAAAATAAGTAATCAAAATGTTTTTAGTTGAAAAGTATTTGGAATCGCACCGAAGAAGGATAGGGGATAATGAGTCTTTTAAGAAAGTCGATTCATCGGGAAGTCGAGGAGTAACTGCTTATGTCTAATAGGCTTAGAATATTTACTTTGGCCATAAATTGGCGATGAAAAACCCGCGGATTCATCTGGACATTTGTAGAAGGATGGAAACACCAGCCAATAGACGGAGTCTATACTTAAGAAATGCGCACTAATTAGTATTTTTTATCGTAATGAGGAGTCAAAATTTTACGTGAGAAAACCTTCAGAACATAAAGTTTACCTGAGCAAAAACCCTTTTTGACAGTGCCACACGAATAGACGTGTGCGCGATAGTTAAATTTATTTGTTTGGAAGTGTATGAGAGAAATAATTGGGATAAAACTACCATATGAGTAGATGCGTTGTAAGTAAACATATCGGTCAATGCGCATTTATCAATGTTGTCGCTGAAAGTTGTAATTATAAATATCAATTGTTAAAATCGATCAAATGAGAGATGCTCGAGTTTGGATAAATAGATGTACTTTCAGAGAAAAACGTGAATGTATTTTTATTTTAGATTGACAAGCAAATGGAAAAAAAAATAATTTGAGTTCACGTTTTGTTTAAAAGATACGTCATGGCTTGCTGAAATGTCACACTTAATAAACTTACTAAAGAGCTGGAAATCCAAGACACTTAGGGTCACGAAGGTGAATGAAGTTATCACAATCAACGTCATTTCAATAACGTTGAAGCGCTAAACTAGTTTTTGTGTTATGAAAATGTATGTTCAGTCGGAAATATCATTTAATAAACTGAGACATAAATTTGTGGAATTTTTACAAAATAAATCTATAAAAATAATTAGGGGATAGTATTAGAAAGCTCTCTGGCTAACAAGTGGAGGATCTTGCCGGGATTTATTTCCTTAACCTGTCTTAGCTTCAACTACCGTCATAGTGAAAGAAACATCCTGAAAAATTTGTTTTCTCGTGTTCAAATTCGAAAACGCATGCCGGAATAAAAAATGAACAGAATGAGTATCCAAACGTAGCGTTTGAAAGTTAAAAAAATGGTATATAGAATTCAATCATGTGCTCCTGGTTCTCTAAATGTGTTTGGTTTACGAGTCTATGTGAGTGGTAAAGGAACTACCACTCACACAAGGAAAAATAAATTAACACAAAATTTGATAGAATAGTTAATCGTTGACGATATTTTTTTTTTAAAAGCAGAAATGACTTACACAAACGACCAACTCATTTATATATATATAAATTTCAATTTTCTTAATCTACCCCCAAGGGTTTTATCAGTATAAACTATATCCGTTTTACTATTTTCCTTATTAACAAAATTGCTCGAAATAATATTCATATTAGTTTCCCATCCAACTATTTTTTCTAAGATGTGCATAGAAAAGGAACTGAAAATTCGTGATAGACTAAGTCATGTCAAACTTTAATCATTTATCATTTACTTCTGAACTATTACCTAAAAAAATATTGAAAACCAACAAAATTGAATTTAAAATTCTAAATAGAAAGTCGACCCGAGGTGCTGAAATGATATAATTTATATAACGAAGAGAAAGGTGAAACGTTTACACATAAATTTCCCAGAATTTCTTCTTTCGTGGTAGCCGCGTGCACTAAGGCGCTACCACAGGAAGGTATGGTCGAGACTTCACGTGTTCGAATCCCGCATAATATGACATTTCCTAAGGAAACAAAACGGTTTAATAGATACTTATCGATGGTAAATATTAAATGTTAGGTAAGACTGATGTCTAAATTAAGTATTTTTTGCTTTTTATAACCAGAAATGACCTACACAAACCATCAAGTCACTTATAGATATAAATTTCAATTTTCTCAATTCACACGTATTGTAAAATATGCCATTTATTTTGCTTTATTCGGGAGCATTTTAGAAAACCATGTTTTCTAGTTCAACGGCTCAACGGTTTCTCGTCTCAATGTATTCTCTAACGATATTAATCTGCTTTTAATATCAGCATTATCATCCACCTATTTGTGTGATGACTCATCCAATTTTTCTATTTCATTTGTATTCCGTTCATCTCACTTAGGGCAGAAGGCTCTGTCCATATCAGGCGCCTTACTGTGGAACAAACTTCCCTTGAGTATTAAAGTCCCTCAAAGACCGAGAGAATTTAAAGCCAAAATAACTCGTCATCTTGTGTCTCAATAATAATTCTTAGTTACAGAACATACTGAATGAGTACTGACGAATCTCATTAGCCTGGAATCTCCGTTGCTGAACAATCTCTCTCGCTCATTGTTTTATAATTCAAGACATCACACAACAGTTTTGAAGTATGCGTAGGTATTATGATTTGACCGCCTATACGTTTTCATTTGCAAACATGCTTACTTGTATATGTGTGTACGTATATAGGTGTATGTGCGCATACGGGTGTATATATGTGCACGTACAACTGTGTCCACTAGAGTAGATAAACCAGTCGAAGGTTGCATTTTATGTCATTCCTCTCCGTTTCTGTGCAAGCATCAAACTAGACCGTCATGGTACCTATGTGTGTGTGTGTTTATCAATTGCAGACATTCTGCACCATATTACAAAGATAATGTGTTTTTTTTCTAATATGAAATTGTAAAGCGTCCATGTAAAAAAAGAAAATAAATAAATTCGTTGTGTGATCATCCATTTATACTGCAGTAATATGTTCATTCTGCTAATAGTTATATGCTTATAATAATGTGATACCTATGTTTGTTTATCAATTGCCGACAATTCGCGCCATATTTCAAAAATGATGTGATTTATTTTCTGATATGAAACCTTTATAGGACATTAATGTTTTCTTTCTTATTCACGTCCCACAATCGTTTTCATGTATCTGACTTAAGTAGACTGTTTTGTGCCACTATTTTTAGTACGAAATTTTATAAAATTCATGCTATAATGAAAAATATTTTCTCCGTTTCGCTCGATTGGAATTCTGGTTTATACCGACTAGTTTATGCTGATATTTGCGCACGTGCTTACTTGTGTATATGTGTACGTGTGCACGCTATGCGCATGACACTCTGTAGAATGCGTATGTATTGCCTCGATGCATAGAAATGCATTTGTGTATGCTTACGAGTTTGGTGTAAGTATGTGCGTGGGTATGTTTGTGCATGCGTATGTGTATATATTTACATGTATACGTGCACATATGTGTTTACTAGACTGACAACTAGTATTTTGCTAGAGATAAGGGTCTTTTTCTGTGCACTCTCAACTTGTAACATTACTTAACTCGTCATCTCTTTATTTTTGTAAAGCATTCATGTAAAAACTATACATTTGTTGTGCGATCATCCATTTATATTTAAATTAAATGCTTATTAACTAATGACCGTTATGTTAAAATTGTTGAATCATAAATACAAAACTTATAATCTTCTTGGTCCTCATGCTTATGTGTACATATATCTATATATATATGTGTGTGTGTGTGAGTGTGTGTATGGATATATACACACATGCATACGTATATGTACATATGTGTGTATATGGAAATATATTTATATTTTTTTTTCATGTTTCCTTAAAATGACACTTGTGAACATTGACCGAAACAATCGATTTTATATATTATTTCCTGGCGTCAAGAATTGCGAAGTTTTATGTCATGTACATGTAAACTGTCAAAAGTGTTTTCACCCCACAATGAAAATGCATCGTCTATGAAATTGTGTTATCTCTTATAATTATCATTACATGTATTATCAAATGTAGATTAAGCTAGATTAGGAGTACATTGCCCTCAATCATTTCATTTCGACTAGTGACACGAGTTTTTCAATACTCGTGTGTGTGTATCATCTAAGTGTATTAATTTTAAGATATTTTGAAAACCAATGATGGTACTTTTGCACCATCTATATTGGAAATATACTGTTTTTCCTTTTCTTTTTTTCTTATGATCATTGCCCTATCCTGTTCATAGAGATTATTTCTAAAAGTCTCAATATATGAACTAATGTCGTTGAATACTCTCTTGAGGTTTGCGTAGCCTAGTTTCATATTTTTATTGCCTCTTCTTCCAGCCTATTAATATAATTTTTAAAGAAGTCTGTGTTCTGAAGTACCGGTACGAATAACCTCTATTTTTACTCAGATATTCTACTATGTTCATCGAGATTTGTCGTAATTTCCTTGAGTTTTTCTTGCAAACCTCTCGTATTCTCATCTAAAGATGCTTGGATAGCATCGCTTTTGAACTGATAATTTTCATTGGTAAGATTTTCTCTTATCGCTATATATTTTCTGAGATGAAGCCTCAAATTTTCCTAAACTTCGTCAACATATTTTTATTCGTAGTATCAAATTCTTCGATGGAAAAGAAATATTTGCGAGTCTTCTATTGTTCATTTCGAAATTTTGATATTCATCAAGATATTCAAAACCTATTCCAGGAGGCCCTAATTGTGAAGAAAAAAATGATTTTTTTCCTTGTTGTCCAAAAATATTTACGCCATCACTTTTTATACAGAGAATTTACAATTCTCTAAATTTTCTCGAACTCTCATAGATATCAAATTGTTTACTCGGCCACTCAAACTCTCCACTTCCTGGTTTAATTTTATATTTTTATCAGTTTCATTATGAAATATTAATTTGAACTTACCGATTTCATTCTGATTAGAAATAATGTTTTTTGAAAACTCCTAGAAAAGACTTTCGAAGTCCAATTCAATTTTGTATGTTTCAGTAAAGCATCGAAAGACAATCCTTGAGCTGTAAAATAATGTGCTGGATCTAGAGAATAAGTTTTCATGCATGTTAGTCTAAATTGTTCAACTACTTCTGCTAGTAATAATCTATGAATGTTGTACAATTGAAAGCTCTCCGTACTTTGAGTGCATGTTGAAATTCATCCTCTAAAATGTTTTTATTATTTAATCTACTGTAGAATTTACTTTTATCTGGTAAGCTATATACAGTTCATTTTTTATAACTATTTACATATTCATACGGATAAATACCTTTTTTTGTAGATCGATTATAATTGTTGTTCATTGGGAAAGAACTTCGACAATTCTTTGTGCTCGGATAAATTCTTCGAAAGTTTATCTAGAGACGAAGGTGAAAACCTGTAGCTGTCTAAGAATCATAAGTCTCTGGTAATATCTTTAATTTTTCCTGTATGTTTACAAACATAAGAATCAACTTTTATTGTTTGTGTTAAACTAATATTTTCTTCATCTGTTTGTGGAATAACATTCAACTTTCCAGACATATTTCCCAAGTTTTTCACGAACAAATGAGCATCGTAATTAGACAAATTATGCAAAAAAGTAAAAACACCTATATAAGATTTGAATTCCTAATTTTTATGTTACATTTTAAATGAGATGCACCTCTGTAATGACCTGTCAACAGATTGTGGTCTCGAACTTTATAATTATTATCCGTAAATTCTTTGCAACATACGTAGCATCTTGAGGTTTCTTTATATTCTTTGAATTTATCTGATGGTAAATACATTTTCTTATTAATTTCCAACAGACTATGAATTCTCTTGGTTTCTTTTTCTAAATATTCTACAAACTTTTGGGCAGCATGTTTGCCATTATATATTTCTAAACGGGAGTATTCATCTACTTTCCTGCGCTTGTGTGTGCATTAAGACGAAATCATTTGCGGTGGTTAACTTTTCGTATTTTTCCAGCTATGCAGAAAATATTATCGACTCATGATCCAAAATACGCGCACCCTAACACGAGTTTCTTCAACTACTTGTCATAGGGATTTTGTTTTGTTTTCTTAGTCACTCATATTCATTTTACATTTTCAAAACAAAATTAATTACCGCAAAGAAAGAAAGAAAGGATGTTAATGTGATAGTATTTTAGCATCTTCTTTCTCCTTTTTTTTCGTTTTTATTAAAACATTTTTCAAAAAAGGCCACTTTTTAAATTCACACTGAATTGTAAAAAAAATCGAATTTTTTTTTCAGTCTGATTCTTATGAAATTTACCTATTATATGTAAATTTTGAAAAGAAACACAATTTCATTCATACATTTTTTTGATTCAGGCCTTAGTTTTTGAAAAAAAATTACATTTTGGTTTTTAAGTCAACTGGTATTGATTTTTCAAAAAATTAGAACTCATTGAGTTTTTGTGCTAGAACAAAAACAAAGACAGTTTTAGAATCCTTGGAACATATCTAACAGAAGAATGTTCGCAAATTTTCCATTTCTTTTTTTGTTCTCTTTTATACGGGGTTGAAATGGCTCAAAAATTTACTATTTTGGTGCTTTTTCACTGGTGATATTTCAGGATGTAACTCCTCATTCAGTTTTTATGCTGGAACAAAAACGAAGACAGTTTTAGAATCCTTGGAACATTCCTAACAAACTCAAATGTTTTTTTTCCATTTCCCATTTGTTCTCTTTTTATATGGGATTGAAATGGGGTAGATGACTGAATTTTGGTCCCCTCCCCCCCCCCCTGGGGGGATCTATTGTCCGTAGCGCCATAAAATTTTAGGAACGAATAGTCCATCACCTAAGGGTTCTTTTCCGACAATAACATGAAAAATACCCATCGGAGAGAAAAGGTGCCCGGAGAACCCCCTTAATTAATAAAGACAGATATGAACCTAAAGGTAGGGATATTCGAAATTTTGATAAGTCATATATTACTAAAAAATGCTTCGAAGATTGGAATTATTCCTAAACATATAACTGTTAATCGCTTATGTTTATTAGACAAATAAATTTATTTCCATCAGTGAGTTGGTCGTTTGTGTAAGTCATTTCTGCCTTTAAAAAGTCTAAAATTCGTCAACGAACAACTATTCTATCAAATTTTGTGTTAATTTATTTTCTTTATAAGATAATTGTGGTGAATTGTACCCTAAGTGATAGTTCCTTTACTACTAATGTGTGCTGTCAGCGATGTTTTGAAGTCGGCGATCTTTCGATATCATATTCCAGTTTCTAATATATGAAATTTGCTTGAATACAAAATTCTGAAACAAATAACCGCACATAGCGAACAGGGACCTACTCAGAAACAGTCACAGAAGCCCATAAGAAAATAGTAATGAAGTTGTACGTCTAACGATTAACCTACTTCATTAGTATACAAAACAGTTTTTTCTCGTACGCTTACAGAGGTATATTATATTAATACTGTGTTTACGATTAACAAGTGAAAATTGGAGTATAATTCATTTTTTTTTGTAAGGAGGTGTGCCATTACTCCATTTTAAAATGTTCTTGTTAATGTACATTACAAAGTGTGGAAACGTCTCGTGACAAAACCATAAATTTGTGAACATGCAAAGGAAGTTTCGAAAATTTAATTGCAACAGAATCCCTAAGCGTCATAACGACCTAGATCAGAAGACAGAGAACACTTATTTGAGGGTAGTTTTTTGAGATAGAAAATGAATATGATGATGTAAAAAACATAAATGGGATTGATGAACTATAGTTTAAAATCATAACATCAATTGAGTACGAAGATTTCACAAGGACACGAATTCTTAAATTACTACGAAACGGATATACTGTAAGATATTCCGCATCAGTTCATTTCTTACTCAGTGCAATTGATGTTGCCTACATCAGCGATGACAATGATCATTAGATGTAGTGCGGAAGAGCAAATTTGAATTAATTCATGGATCCTAATTCAGTTAAATAAATTAATGGAACAAATATACTTCTTTCGTTGGCCTAAGACTGCAACAATTTTGCAATCCTTAAGATGATGGTAAAATTTTCAGGTGACCAACTTTGTATTAGTATTAGAATATGATGTAGAAAATTACAAGTAACGTGAACGAACAGAATTGAATCGAAATTCGAACAAAGCTATCGTGTTGATGAAAGTATCAACCAATAACAGCAAACCTGTACAATATATTCCAATGGTTACTGCTTCTATAATTTTACCCACGAAATATCTACAGTGAGTATTGTAAATATCAATTAAAATTTAATCATTTCTAATCTATTATTCATGAACTACAACTTCTCACCTAGTAATGTTTGAGTTTATGAACTCATCTACCTTGAATCTTGCAGTACGCGTTCAAATGTTTCAGCATAACAATTTAGCAATCGTCGTCTTGATTTCAATTTTTGAGAACTTGGTTTGGGTGAAATATAGCAGACGTCAAGAAAAATAGAACTTATCAAAAAGGCAGTGTTAAAACTCTAAAAGAGTAAAACTCTTGATCAAAATAATTAATGTATGTATTCACCATCAAGAGAAATGCCATCAATCGCCAACGATATGAACAATGAACAACAAATATTTTACAAAACTATCATACAATATATGTTTAGGGCTACGAATATGTATATCAAGAAATATTTTTGTACTGTCAAAGATCATTGAAAATAATTCACTTTAGCTTGACTTACCTAGTGCTAGACGTTTTTGTTGCACCTAAGACCTTTCCGACAGGTTTCTTAGTGTCAATGATCTTCTTGACAACGTACCGAGCGGCAAACCGTTCTTGAAGAGTTTTGTGATGGAAGGTCCATGAGATAGATCCTTTCCGAGCCAATGGCCGGTGGAGTTTGAAAACCACAGAAATAAATACCTGAGTGTCCACATAACACACAGTCTTGTCGGTCTTAAGTTCACTTTTACACAGTCGCTGAAGGTTAAGAAATTCATCTTCAGGGAAAGTTAAGGCGCCTTCACCCAGTAACTGTAAGGCCAATTCGCCAGCGATGAGAAACTGATCATCGATAAAAACGTTCAAATCACCGTGTCCTGAATCACTCAGCTTTTTCTCAATGAGGGTTCGGTACAGAACGAAGAATTCTTGGGCAACTTGGGCAGGATTCTGTAATCGAGGGATTCTGTGCGGGAGATTTCTGAAAAGATGACAAAACAGCACCAAGTTGATGGGTTCTGTGAACATTCTCCGAAATTCGCTGTCCAATTCAGAAAAACAGCGTTGCAATGCTTCGCTCTGTGCAGCATTTTCAAGATAATTACCGAGCTTTTTCAAAAAAGCAAGTTGATCTTCCAGAGCTATGAGAGGTAAAATTTCATACTCATTGAAACCAGCGTCATGCTTCGCAAGCAGCTGACAAAGCAATTTTGCAGATTGTGGGCGAGAGGTGAATATTACTCGGCAATTTATTCTCCACGCTTTCTTTACCAGCTCTTGTAAAACTAACATAGAATTCGGATTGGCCTCATCAAATGCGTCGACCAAAAATAACACATCAAGACGAAAGAGGGCTGCCACTACTAATTCCGTTGTGAACTCTTCGCAAAGGTCTTCAAATTGTTGTTCAACCACTTCACTCAGCGTCGTTGCCGTTCGATCTTTACAATCTATGTAAACAAGCAAGCTGAAGGCTTTCAAATAATCAGTATTTGCTTGATGCAATTCAAAAAATTGAAGAGTTATATTTTTCAAGAGGGTTGTTTTTCCGGACCCAGCAAGCCCTGACACGACTATAAACTGTTCTGTAGCTTCGAGTAATTTGGTGTATGGGAGTACGTTTCTATTTCGCTTGCTTCTGAGCATGACCTCGAGAGCATGGGGCACGTCTTGCCGCATTACTTTGCCTATGTCAAACATCAGTTGTTCGCGAGTGAAAATTTGTTTCAATAAGTTTTTCGTTTGCTCTCTTCCCCGACTTAACAGAGCTGCACAAACGTATGATAGGTCTGTTTTGTTTAAACTAGATATGCGAAGAATTTCATCATCTAGTTTCTTCGTTAGTTCTTTCACTTGCGTTGTAGAAAGACAGTACGATTCTCGTGCCTCATTAATAACAAATTTAAGAGCTGACACAACCTGGTAGAAAGACGCTGGATCACCAGCGAAAGTTTCGCTGTGCACAATTGCGTCTCTTAAATTTTTGACCTTTTTTACTGCGTGGATGACCAAGGTAATATCTTGTGCTTGCACTGAGACATTTCTAACTTTTTTGTAATTTTTTAGATGATCCTGAGCTGGAGGTTGCCTTGTGAATACTATTGCTATAGCTTCCCTCTCCCCTTTAACACTGAAAGGTCGATGTTTTTTGGCAGTTTCATTGACACTTTGTCAGTCCTGCTATGTCGTCAGTTTGCGAAGAGGCTGGTCTCGGCATCGGCCTATCGTGAACATAAGTTAAAGGAAGCCAGTATTCTTCAAGGAATATCTCGACCTGTTTCTTAACTTTCCAACAAACATCAAGGAGACAATTGAGTGCTGTCATGTCTAGTTTGCTAAGATTATTGGCGTTTTGAAGCCGAGACCCTAAGAAACTGCACCAATCTATCCACTCTTTATCGCAGATTATTCTACCACGTATTTGTTCCGCATAAACTCGGTAATTATCTGAGTCTGCTTTGTGGAGGCACTCGTAATTTATAACACGACGAGTAATCATCGGGGCTAAATGCACAGCACCGCATAAGCTCCAAAATAAAGCGCTCATGTCATTTGGAATGAATGGAAGAGGAGGCAGTTGTGCACTTTGAGGCTGCCCAGCTGTGGCCATTTTGAGGTTTCTGAAAAAAATTTAAACATTGATTTAATAACAGTTTTGCAGACCATACACTGAAATGAGTTTCCTTCAAAGAAACTTTTTGGCGATTTGTTATCATTTATGCAAATATTATGTTCAAATCATACCAAAATTAAAGAATTTGATTCGTAGTAGCGGATGATATATCTGTTAAAATCGAAGAAACAATACTCTCACAATTGTTCAGAGTTATTTCTTAGCGAACATTGCACTTCAATCAATTTTACATGGTACTCATGCTTGGATGCTCTCGTCAACAAACAATAGTTAAATGAATTAAAGAAACAGAACATGGAATTAATTGCTGAGGAATGTTTCCTTCATGATGAATTTAACTGCAACGCAGAACAAAATTTGAGAAAAGATTACTTTCACATCCTAAAATTGATAGGAGTTTTTGATGTGAAATAAGTAGCCGGTGGAATGCATCTTCCAGTTGTCTGAAGTAGTTTATGAAAAATAGAGGTAGCTCCGGCTAAAGATGTGATATTTTAATTTCAGTCATGAAGAATGATTGACGTTTTAATATCTTACGTTTCATTTGTTAGTTTTACTCATCTTTCTTTACTGTGGCGTAGTGTTATCAGTTTTTCTTTGTACATTCTAACTTGAAAGCACAAAATTTCAACATATTTTTCAGTGATCTCATCAATTAAATTGTTCAGGTAACAAGTCATTTGAAATGAAAATTGTAATTGAGTGAAGGTGACTAAATGTTCACCAATCGTTCTGCTACTTTTTTCGAAAGTCGTCAGAGCTATTCTCTTACCTACAGGCAGAAACCTGTATATTTTTAGGGATAAATATACTAAAATGTTCAACAATTATTGCAAGACAAGGGTTGAAAAGAATCTTCACCAGCTGCATGACACGAGCCGCTGAATGAGTACCCTTGTACATAGATCAAAGAAATAGGTCATAAATACATTCAGGATGTGGTACAAAATTGCCTTGCAACCTTCTGAGCGCTGGTTGTTTGGTAGGGCGCGTCAGCATACTAAGTCACCGCCGTCTCAGATGCCGTTTTCTTGTGTTTCATGAGCTGTAGTGTGGTTGTGATCTGCACAGGCTTCTGCTGTAATAGGTAATCTCCCACACCGCCTATCAGCCTGTTCATTTGATAATTAGTTCATTTTAGTAGCTTCACTTCACTAGAACTTTATGTTCTCAAATTTTACCTTGACATATGAGATAGAGTGAAAGGAGCATCATTAAGCAAATTAGTAAAATGAAACCATGTCTTCTCAATTCCACCTTGTAGCCTGCGAAAGATTAAGATGAGCCCAAATCTGCCAATTCGGAATATTTGACATTACATTTCGACAGTTCCTATATTCTTCCACTCGTCATGATAATATATACACTGCACAGTAAGAATGTACGTCTGCGTACGAGGTGTGAAGTCTCCACTTCTCTGTTCCTTCGTATTTTATCGATGACGTTTCCTCTCATATAAATGTTTACAGTGCTTCCGAAAATAGGCACATCAATATCAATCCCACTCAGGAGGTTGTTAGAAGACCCATGGTACGAAATCGCGAAGTTAGAATTCTGTTCAACAACTGACATCCTACTCAGTTATGATCAGTTTCGCGTGTTCAATTTGCCTAAAGTTTCAGACACGAGAATATTTACATACATTGATATTTTCAAGGGAACTTATCAAAATTGTAATTGTTGTTTTAGTATTTTAGTAATTTAGCCTATCACTGTAAGAATTATTTTTGAATATTTTGATAAGCATGAGTCAGTAATGGCGTCCCAACTGAACTGAACCACATGAAGGGTGTATCGAACTCGTATCACACGCTCTTATTTTATGCAAAGTTTGTCTCATTATCAGTAAAAATCGCAGAAATGTACTTGTCCCAATTAACTATGTATATATATACACATCAAAACTCGGTATGTGTCACATTCGACACACAATGCAGTGAAGGGTTAATATACTGACTTTTAAGAATTTCCCATGGGATCATCCTAAACAAGATCTATTTGTTCCTGACTGCAGCGTCTATGTAGGTTAGCCTGCATGGGACGTTAACTGATTTGGGCTTTGTCTCTTATTCCGCACAGTGTATGTAGTAAGTTTTAACATTTGAACTTATGATGAGTTTTATGCTATCAGTATATCTAAAAGAACACTCCGGGCCTTTTGCTCACGCGCGCTTTGCCTGACACTCCACTTTTCACGCCTTCTTGCACACCACTGTCTGTTATTACGCCGCTCGGGTGCAGGGTTGCCAGATGATGTGCACCACTTTTAGCCAAATGTTCCCAGAAAATTAGCCACAATTAGCAACTTTTATTTTTATTGTAAATACATTAAAAAACAGTGATACAGATAAATGTCTTGCCTTGTTGAGTTCATTAAATTGGTTCCATGGCAATGTCTTCAAATTCTTGTGAAAATTTTTCTTCTGAAATTTGTTTGCTGCATCCTGGTTGGTCAACTTCATTGATATCTTGTGCTTCGGGTGTTAAATACATGTCGCTTGTGAAAAGGCTGAGCATTCTTTCTGTTACATGAAAGTCTTTGCAACAAGTTTTATTAGCTAGCAAATAAGATTTAATTCTCAAGACGGAGTCTATCGTTTTAGTTGCTAACTTGTTTCTTTGTTTGCTCTTCACATTTATTACAAATGAAAAAATGCATTCCACAAATGCATTACTAATGGGTGCTGAGAAAAGGTTGAGTATCACTTGACCAATGTCAGTAAAATATTTTTCTCCGAGAGCATTTTCAAACTTGATACCCATTGCCCAAAATTCGATTGGATCGGATGGTATGCTTCCTGTTTCGATCTCTTCTTTCCAGTTAATATGAAGTAAATTCACGTACTGATTTTCAATTTTGCTGACGTCATAATTGCTTATGAAGGCGTGAAAAGATTTGGGTAAATCCTTAAAATCTGATCTCATTTGAGTTAGCACTCTTTCAGGTTTGAAAAGGTGGAGACTCTTCACCACGTTATCGTCATCTAATAAGCGACATTCTAATTGTCTGCTTGCCTCGATAACAACATTAACACATTTTTCTTTAATGATATCCTTCTCTTTTTCTGGCATTGTAGATTCTCTGAGAAGCAGCTCAAATTTGGCTCCAAGAAATCTTGAATCAATCTTTTTTTTGAGTGACTGATGAAGCATTTCAACATCTCTATTTAACTTGCACACATCTGCGTGTGTGGCCTGAAATGCAGCATTCAGGTGCTCAAAATCTTGAATTATTGGTAGTAGAAATGTAAGATATAGCAAATTTGCTTGATCATTCAGCATGGCATCAATAATATTTGCATGGTAGTTGCGTTCTTTGTCTTTGAGTAGCTTAAAATACAATTTTAGCTCCTCCCATTTTGTCACGAAATGAGGACGTGGCTGGTGCCTCATCCACATTCGTAGTGAGGAATCGAAACCTCATAGTAAAAGAGGAAATGAAAAACACAGAGCGGAAAACACAGAAAGAGGAAATGGTAGAACAGTTGGAAAAGTAGAGAAAGTAACTACTGATCTGCTCACTCACACCAATACCTCAGTTCAACATGGGAAATGAAACACTCAGTTAATGGTACATTATTGATTACTTTATTTTAAGTTAACTAATGAACACGAAAAATCGTACATTGAATTAATGACCAGTGCATGTTCAGACATATGTGTGGCAGAATGTGAGAAGTTTACACTGCAGCAATGCCCAACCTTTGCGTTACATATCACAATACCAGGGAATAGAAATGTTGCTCCCTACCAATGCCAAAGCGCCCACTGCAAAGCGTATCGCGTTTCACTGCACCAGCTCACTCCTACGCGCGCGCAATCAGCCTGCAACTTTCCTGTATGTAGCCGACCTGCTACTCAGTATGTGCACTGAGGTTGACTTGATGGAACTTGAGTCGTTCCTCAGATGTTTGGCTATCCCGCTCAGCGACATTTCGCTGAAGGTTGCCCCTAGGCTGCCTGAGATTTGAGAGCTGCAGAGGGCACCACGACTGACCAACTGCAAAGACAGCGCTCGGTTGCAGAGAGAACCCCCCGGTTGCGGAGGCCCAACTCAAACCCAACCCGCCTGTGAACAATGACAATATTAAATAACTACACTCCACTTGAATCTTTATTCCTTGCCATGCCCCTACTTCAAATTGAATTGATTGAAGTTTACCCCCCTTTAATCCCCAAATCAATCATAAAATTTATTTATTTTCCCTCTAACAAATCACAAAGCATTCTGTTTCGGAATAAAAATGAAAAACATTTAGCCTGACACTTCAATAGTTCAATAAGACACGAATATTCTGATTTCCCTCTAAGAAATAATGTGACAATTCTTTCATTCCCCACATTAAAGTAAAACTCCAAACACGAGAACAATTCGAGGATAATTTAAAATGAAAACCCAAAGATCAAATTCCAATATCAACAATGAAAATTACTGCGCCCCATCTAGACAACAACTTCAATTGCAATAAAAATTGTCAACCATTTCTACTTGAATCCCTCCACTCTTTTTATGAACACAAATTTAATAAGCTGCATGAGATTCTTCAAAGAACAAAGAACAATATCTCACCTCCCCCTCGAAGAACTCGTATCCCTACATCTTGTCTCGCACCAGGCTACAGCAAAAAAGATCGGTTACCCTACTCCTTCCTTTATATATGCCTTCCCTCGAACAAAGAATGCGCTCCTTGGGCTTTGCTACACCCGCGAAAACTGAAAGTGACGTAGCGTTTCGCGATTGGCTAACCCTCAAGCGTCACCTCCCTATACTGACGTGTCCCTTACCTCACAATATTGCTACGCATATATCTCTAAAATAAACCCAGAAACCCCTGATTTCTTACTCATATGAAATTCAATTTTTAACCCACTGTTTTCTGTGCTATGTTGTTTATTTACAACAACTCCCGTATATGCGATGTATTTTGGACTAGCTCTCGAAATGGCCTCTACCCCCCTTTACCTACTTCTCCCTGCTCCTGTACCCCCCATACCTCTCGGGCAGCCTAGCGTCGACCTGCCGGTTGTCGCGCCTGTCCTCTCTACGTATATAGATAACTTTTGTTGAATATATCGTTACATCCCCGCGCCCTTCGTAAAAATTTGAGCCAATGCAGTTGGTTCAAATTTTCCTATGAAAATATTAAATTCTTATCAGCTGCAGCTGCAAAATTTTCAATTAATTCAGTGGAACGCTAGCCTTGACACCCTGTATCACACAAGCCGTAAAATATCATTCGTACATTGAAAACATACATGGATACACAAAAGGAATGAAACGCACACAATATCATTTTATTAAGGGACCCTAATAAAGAACACAATGCTCTTGAGAACCGCATCTGTTTCATATATTCTCACATACTCAAAAACGAAGAAAACTCGCATCCGCTATGTATAATCTTCCATTTGCAAAACGAAGGAGACACTCATCTGTTACAAATAATAGACGCACGACGACATCGATTAAAAAAATCGAACATTATTCGCTTGATTTGTCTTCATAAATTCAGTCACATAAGCAGAGAAAAGAAAACACAATGCGATCAATTAATACAGCGAACTTAGCACAAGGACATAGACATAGTAAATCATCCTTTCACTTGGCATTCACGTAAAAGATCTCAAAGTGAAATAAAGTTTACTCCTGAAATATTTTATTCTCGATGAATCTCAATTGATGATTTCAAGTTATTTCTGCACAAGTCTTTCGGGGGGTACCCCTGGGTCTCAGGTGAACAAAATATAGCAATGCTCCAAAAATTTTCATCCTTCGCGTAGTCCATCACTCCTGTGGTATTATCAGCGACTCGCGTTAATACGCGTATGATTCCTTTGGGTGGGCTCGTCAGCCTGTCTCCTCGATGAAAGTTGATCATTTATGATTATCTACAAAGCCATCAGGTTAGGACAACTCATTTCCCGCCGGCTGGAAGTGCAGTTTAGACCCCTGAGGTTTGGATATATGACATCTTTATTGACGGTACAAGTCTACTCTATTGGAGCAGAAGTTACCCATGAGATTTCCTAAATGTAGCAATAACTTGGTATCAATCAGCGACAAGTTTAAAAAATAATTTTTCAATAGTGTCGCCTGACAAGTTGCTATTTCACCTACAATATATTTCGTAATACAAGTAAATACTTTCAAGTTTTCCCGCAACATTGCGAATGGCCCGTTTTTATTCGATGCCTTTCGATCACAGGACCACTAAAAATGAAAACAAAACACATATTTAATTTCACATACATAGGTGCTTGTGGATTACCAAGAGATCTACCCACTGGGCCGAAATCTTTTACCTGAGAACAAGCACACAAATACATGTAATATTGTGACGTTGATCAGACGTGTGTCATACTCTGCTGCATACAGCCTTTCAGAGTTTGACGTTGATCAGACGTGCGTCATACTCTGCTGCACACATCATTTCCGACAATCCGACCAACACACACGAAAAATAATCCTAAAGTCATTAAGTACTGGCATTGTGAGCATCAACCTGATCCCAGCCCCGAGACTGTACTCTTCATCTTCATTCATCTCTCTAGATGAGAGGTATTCCGTATTCACCTAATCAACAAATCTTCTGTATATACAACGTTCGGGTCAGCAGAATTATCTTGAATCCGTTGATTTCACGGCAATGTTTGTGTCTTAAAAACTACGTGTGATTTGCATATCCTTTAGTTTGGAGTATTTAAACTATCAGTTTCTTCAATCACGACCGGTGCGGAGAGAAGCGAATTTTAAGTTCACACCAGATCGTATTAAGTACTAAAGTCAAAGCTCCAATTATGAAACCCGGGTACATGTGTCAATTGCCTATTGTTTCCTTTAAAAGATGGAAGTTGTGATGCGCTTGCAGAAACACAGACATTATAATACACGTTCCCTTTGCCAGTAGACAATCCATGAAGACGCAATCGATTAGTTAACCACCCACAACCACTTGCTTGGATATGCACAAGTATGTTAGTTATGAGTAGGCAAAAACAAAAAGTCACATGCGGTAATTAAATCACAGTTCCTATGTTAACCCCCCACAGTCAATGCTCACCAGGCGAAAAGCAAGAAAATTCCTGATGACACACATGATAGGTTAGGGAATTAGGAACCATTCTTACACTATAAATACAATACTTAGAATAAATGAAAACATCCTAGCACAGTCAAATCACGGGATCAGCTCAGCCAGAACATGAGGCAAAAGACACCGAGCGAACCCCCCTTGAATTTCAGCGACCAGGTAACAATTTTCATTTTTAACTTAAATAACTACTCAATATGTTTTTGAATTATTTACAAATATTCATGCGTTGACCCGAGAATTTATATTTTCTATATGCTGCCTAGTTGCCCCACTCGATGTCTGATCTATCGATGAGAACAATCATAGCAAACAATTTTATTATTTACTCTGCTCCTTTAAAAAGCTTATACACAGGGTATGGCACGCAGAACACTTTACAAATTTAATAACTCGTAAAGGGCAAAGCAAAAAAACGAGTCACAATTATTTCAAGTGAAATCCCGGCCATTTAAATTTACATACATGTTTTCAAATTTTACTCATAATCAATGCTACCTTTACTCTAACATATTGCTCTACCACATTCATACGGCTCGCACGGGGCCTCACTCTTGACCTACTGACAGACAACGAGTGCCCGAGATCACTTTTATTATCCTTGCGTAGAACAAGTTGTAAAATTCGAACACACCCTCAGCTTCACTCGCGGTTACACACACTCAGTTACATCCTACTATAAGCCTCACAGAAACAAAGATTTCGCTGTAAAATGTTTTTGCCTGCTCAAGCTGATATGAAACACCACATGGACACATTACACTACATCTATAGGAATGGTCACTTTAAACAATTTAAACAATTTAAACAATTTAAACAATTTATTTACCACAGGTGATACAGAGGTAGAATTTTACTTAAGTCTAGTACAATGGTCAAATTTGAGTATAGCTACCTGTGGGCCCGAATAAGTTCAGCGACTTCTAGGGCATCCTACCATCACGTTATTCTAGGGTGTACAAAAAAGTTAAACCTAGTTCACTTAACCTAGTTTCGCATTAGACTGATCATTGAGATAATTAACTCGATATTTTATGCTGTATTTTACAATATAGGTCAAGTCGGCTATATTTAACAGTATGTTCGATAAAACGATTCAAGAGCAGAGAGAAGATTGGTTATGGTACACAAGGCAAGTTACATTATGACATTATCATTAGTTACATGTAGGAGGCAAGATTTCGACACGGTGATCTTACACGACTAGTATTCTGATAGGAAGTGAGACTCAAGATGTCTTTTGAATACTTTGTACGAATTACATTCACGGATCTCTGCAGGTATAGAGTTCCAAGTTTTGGTTCCAACGAAGAGAATACTGTGTTGCGACCTGGCCTTTGAATAATAAGGAAGCATGAATTTACTTCTATTTCGGGTTAAATGGTCGTGATGACCAGTTTGCGCAGTCAATAATTGTCTTAGGCTATTGTCGCCATCATTTCTTAATGTTTTGTAAATGAAATTACAGATGGAGATTTTGTAGAGATCCGAAAGTTTAAGTATTTGTAAATTTTTGAAAGAATCATTTGTGTGAGCATTATATTCTAGGTTCTTTACCGCTCTGACAGCCCTTTTCTGCAGAGTAAAAATTTTGTTGGTTTTATTTTTATCAGTTCCGTGCCATGCTTCTATTCCGTATTGCAAGTATGGAGAAATGAGCGTTCGGTAGAGCATTTGTAAAGCTGCTTCAGGCAGAAAATTTTTAACTTTATTTAGGATTCCGATGGATTTTGATAATTTAGAACTAATATGAGTGATGTGCTCTTTGAAGGTCAGATGTTTATCTATTATGATGCCCAGAAACTTACATGAGTTGGTTTCTTCGATTTCACCTTCGCCAATTTTAATGCATGGGAGCGATACATCTTTCTTGTATGAGAAAGTAATATAATTTGTTTAATCGATATTTAGGCTTATTTTATTAGCTTTGAGCCACGATGAAACCTTGTGAAGTTCAGTATTTATACTCTCCACAATCATAGCAGGATTTCGGTTCGGGAGGACCGCAGAAAGCGTACTGTCATCAGCAAAAAGTATGAATTTGAAGAATGATGTAGATTTTACAATATCATTGATAAAAATCAGAAACATGAGAGGCCCGAGAACAGATCCTTGTGGAACTCCATGGCTAATTGTCTGTGGGTCTGATTTTGCGTCGTCAATGACAACGTATTGCTTCCGATTTGTTAGGTATGATCTGAACCAATCATGGGCAATCCCTCGAATGCCATAACAGTGTAGTTTCGATAATAGTATTTTATGGTCCACACAATCAAATGCTTTTCGAAAGTCAAGAAATACAGAGAAGACAGGCTTTCCTTCATCTATATTAGAATAGAGGAATTGTAAATGATTTAATATAGCCTGTGTTGTTGATTTTTTAGAGCGAAAACCGTATTGTTTATCGTAAAGAAATGATTTTTGTTCAAAATAAGAGTACACTTTTTTATACACAATCTTTTCGAATACTTTGCTAATAATTGGTAGAATGGAGATAGGTCGATAATTGTTTACACAGGTTTTTTCACCACTTTTAAAGATAGGGGTTACTCTAGCCACTTTGAGGGAGTTCGGGAAAGTGCCTAGTAAGAGAGACTGGTTAATATTTGATATCAGTGGGGCTACAATGTCAGCAATAACTTTAAGTACTTTAGTCGGAAACGTTTGTAACCCACTCGATTTATTTTTCATGATGTTTATGCACGTAATTACATCGGAGGAGTTTGTAGGCGATATTTTACATTATCTTGAACAACATATTCAATTTTCTTTTTATCGGCATTATTCGGTTTACAGCAGGAGTTAAGGAGATGCCAAGTCTTTTTAACGTCAGTTTTGAATTGAGTAAACTTGAGCGTAAAGTAGTTCTTTTTTGATGTTCTTATCTGGTTTGTTACATAGTTTCTAAATCGGTTATATGTTTCTCTAGATATTCGTCCTTCGCAAAGGAGGGCTAGGTACGCTTGACGTTTCTTTATATTTATCACGATGTCTCTAGTAATCCAGGGCTTTTGTTTATTTTTCGGGGTAACTGTACGAGTTACAATTGGGCAACACTGATTGTATGCGTTCATTATAGTTTCAGTCAACTTTACTACTGCTTCATCAATGCTCGTAGTATTATTGTTTTGTTGAGAGATGTGCAATGTAGGCATTGATTCTTCTAGAACGGTGCGCATTTCTTCAAGATTTGATTCGTTTATTTTACGATATGAGTAAGTTTCAGCCCGTGCCTTGGTGCAAGCAATATAGACATTTTTCTTAATAAGAAAAACTGGGAAGTGATCTGATAAGTCAGAAGTAATTATTCCAGCAAGAAAATCACTAGGGTCTGTCATAAAGATATTGTCAAGCAGCGTAGCACACTCTGAAGTTATTCGTGTAGGCTTTGTAATGATCGGAAGGAAGGATTGAGACTGAAAGGTAGTTAGGAAATTAGAGATTGGTTCATGGCTTTCATGTTTCAGTAGATCATAATTGAAGTCACCGCATATTATTATGTCATTGTATAAGGGCCTGTTGAACTGAGAAATAATACGATTCAATTCATTCAGGAAGGATATAGGACATGCTGTAGGAGGCCTATACACCGTTCCAAGCACAATGCGTTTACCATCTCTAAAAAGTTCTACGAAGAGTGATTCTATATGATCCTGATTCATTGTTGCACTTGCTATGGTTCTCGAGTCTATGTGGTTAGATATATATGTGCTGATGCCTCCGCCCCGCTGGTTTTTTCTTAGCGAATGGTAACTATGATAATTTTCAAATCGAATCATGTCTTTAGTCGAGTCATCTAGCCAGCTTTCGGTGAAGCTAATCACGTCTAGGTTATATTTAAGTTCAGTAATAGTACATTGAATCTCTTCCAATTTTGGATAGAGTGACCTACAGTTCCAACACAGGAGTGAGAAATCTCGGTCAGTTATTCGTATAGTTTCGTTGAATTCTGATATATTAGTATACCTACACTTTCGAGAGTCGTTTAGGTTTGGATATATTCTGTTCAAATGATTGAAATCTGGATCGATTTCCTCAAATATCTCAGGGTGATCAGTCATTTAGAATAAGTAAAAGTAAGAATTAGGTACTATAGAGCTTAAAACGAAATACAGAGTCAAGCTTAAAGGGATATTCCAGTCTAAAAAGTAGCTTATTAAGTAAGAGAGAATAGAGTAAAAAAGAAAAATCTAGCGCGATTTCGTGAGTACACATAAACTCAGTCCATGAGCGAGTGATAATGGAGTTCAATATCACAACATTGGTGCAAACAGATTGCTGAGGGCGTTTTCACAAGTTCACATACAACAGGTAATAAGTTTCCAAAGATTATGACGACAATGATACAATCAGCTAATATGGTTTACGCGTAATAATAACTGTAGTGGTAAATAAAGAAGAATTCACAGTAACATTGGTTGGTGAAAAATTACTAATTGCGATGTTACAAAATGTGACACACAGATGTCATAGATGCTTACACACACATCTATTATTTATTTGTTATAATATTGGAGTTCGATATCACTACATTGGTGCAAACAGATTGCTGAGGGCGTTTTCATAAGTTCACATACAAGAGGAAATAAGTTTTAAAGATTATGATGACAATGATAACAATCAGCTAATATGGTTTACGCGTAATAATAACTGTAGTGGTAAATAAGGAAGAATTCACAGTAATATTGGTAAGTGAAAAAATTGCTGATAGATTATAATGACAATGATATAATCAGATTATAAGAAGATTACAACGACAATGATATAATCAGATTATAAGAAGATTACAACGACAATGATATAATCAGCTAATATGGTTGTACGATGGCAGTGGAGGGCAGAAGCGATTATCAGATTATAAGAAGATTACAACGACAATGATATAATCAGCTAATATGGTTTACGCGTAATAATACTTAAGTGGTTAAGAAGAGAAAAAATTCACAGTAACATTGGGAGGTAAGAAATTGCTGATTGCGTTGTTTTATAAAGTTCACACACAGCTGTCATAAATGTTTACAAGCACATCTGTTATACATTTGTATAGATTCAGGTTGAACTAGCATCAAGTTGAGGTTTACTGACATGATACCTAATTGAGGTTAAATTAATACGAAATGGACATATATAGGGGATGAAAATGAAATTGACTAATTTAGGGGATCACCTAGTCTAGTCACCCATGATCTGCTGTGATGACTTATTTAGTTGTTGCATCAGGTATTGCTCGAGGTCATCTGGCGTGTTGATCTCGCGGCGTCTTGAATCTGGGTTTCCTGGGTTGAATATGAAGATGTTTCCATCCTGTGTTCTTGGGATTCCAACTTTATCGGGGAATTTCCTTTTGGCCATCCTCAGAATGTACATGACGTTAGCTCGTGAAGGTATGAGGTATTCATTTATGAAGAAGAACTGTGGTTTCTTTTCTCGGCAGGCGTTGAGAATTTCACGTTTTTTGTTATAATGTTTTAGTTCAAATGCAATGTTTCTTTGATCTACGTTCCCAGTTGTTGTTTTTTTCCCCATTCTTGTAGCTGACGTAATGTCAGTGACGGAGAGGTCAATGTTGATCTTGTCCTTCAGGAGCTGGCAGACTGTATCCTTACAGATTTCGCCTGCGTGAGATGGCGGTATTTCCCTTCCAGAAATGACGAGGGTACATTTTTTGTCTTCAATGTCTCGGCGCTGATCATTTTTTTCCAACTGGTCGAGGCAGGAGGTTAAGCTATCTATTTTCTCATTCTGTTCTTCGAGAATTTTTTTGTGTTCCGCTTCTTTTGTTTCAAATAGCGTTTTAAGGTGGCTTATTTCATTTTGCATTTGAACAATATCACTATTAAATTTTGTCATCACTGAATCGAAGTATTTTATAAGGACAGAAACCACTTCTTTACCGTCTTTCGTAAGGCTAGACACATCAGGGTATTGACCAAACTTCGGTTCAAACTCGATGCTGTTGTTGCTGCTGTTGTTGGTAATGCGTCGTTTGTTAGTCATCTTGAAGATGGAGGGAGTTCGGTCGTTGTGTAAACGAGGGTTGAATACTCTCACACTTTTGAGGGAATATTATACTCTTAGTTTGATTATTTTTATATATGGGGTATTTAAATCACATTTGAATACTCAGGACGAGAGTGGGTACCCATTTAGGTTAGAGGTACATTCTTTCTAACAATAGGCACTTTGTTTCGGAGCGAGCGCCACACCCGTCCTCACGCCACGGAGTCACTGAAGACACTTTAAACAGTATAACACAAATACAGGGCATAAATTCATCTTCCCAATAGCATTCCCGTCAGTTTTAGATTCCTCTAAATCTTTCAATGTAGATAAAAATCGCAACACACCGTTCACGTGTTCTTCCTTAAAAATATAAGCACTAAATGTAATCAAGACTCCTTCCTCACGAGGTAGATCAATGAGACAAGAAAATCCTACATTTACTCGCCAATGCACGGTAGACATTCTTGTTAAAGTTTTATTTTCTTTTAACGTAATTTTCATTTATAATTTCTGTGAAGGAGCATTACTTGTACTGCAATTCAGTTTGGTAATTCATCATTAGCAAGAAGTATCTCGTTTCTCCAACCACCATACCAGATAGATTTAATTTCGATCTCAACAAAATTAAATTAGTTAATCAATCAAGTTCCGCAACAAAATATTTGATGACTTTTAATTTTTTGAGAAATTCTGTTGACTTTGCCAGATGAATAATTAGCATCTCGTTTTCTATACTAATGCTTTGGAATTATTAAGCTTTAAGGAAAATTTTGTCTGTTTCATGTATCTAAATGACAATTTCACAAGTTGTCAACCGTGCAATATACGTTAACCTACACTAAGGCACTAAAATTAAGCTTTGAGCAGCACGAGCAACACTCTAAAATGCTATCACATAACTTGTGAAAATTTACATTCCCATGTCACTGATTCGCGCGCTCCTACTTAGATCTATTTTCCGTGTCTATTTTAATACTTCGGCAGCCAAATGCCGCCTAATACTACTTTAAGATGGCTGATTCTACTTCAAGACTGGCAAATGCAATTATCCAAAACATCTTGAAATTGTGCACGCAGCACACTATTAAGAAAGGTTTGTAGATAAATACTCAAGATAATTCCCTCAATAAGTGGGCAAATTTTTTGAACGAATATCTGAACACGACCCACGCTCTTACTCCTGCGAGACATGCCGCTTGCGGTTGCTTTATGGCTCAGGAATTTTCTGATAAACCTCTCATGCTTGCAAAGCTCGACAATGGATAGCACAGACCATCTTACTACAGAATATTTTCAAACAGATACTTGCGCAAATTCAGGGAAATTACTTTAACACACAAATTAATGCGATATACTGAAAATAAAATCATGTTCACTGTACGTTAATTGGGTTTCTTTTTAATCAACATGATTTGTGTTAGGTGGATGAATGTAATTACCGCTCCTGGCTTAGGAACTTGCAACAAGAAGTTGACAATATAAAAGAGAGAAATGATTGACTTCACCGGCATGAGAGTTCACAAAAACACAGTTTAGAATGCACATAAACAATAATTACAATTTTCAATGCATTGACTGAGAATCGGTATTAACTGCTCAAAACACTGCATCATTTTCACAGAAAAATTGCATGACGTGCATATATTATCTATCACCCGCCAGACTCCTGATATCATTCGAGCAAAATTCAATTTCTGTTTTTCAACATTTGGAGAGAGAAAATTCAATTTCTGTTTTTCAACATTTAGAGAGAGCAAATTCAATTTCTGTTTTTCAACATTTAGAGAGAGCAAAATTCAATTTCTGTTTTTCAACATTTAGAGAAGATAAAAAAAAATCACTGCTTGAAAATACTGGTCACGCTGAAACACGCTACTTTACACATGCTCTCACTTAGCATTATTCACTGAGCCATTGCAAACTTATGCCACTCAAACCTATGTTATGTGCGCGCTGTAGAGGCCTCTACACTTCAAACTTGAATTTTATGGAGCCAGCTATGGAATGCGCTCCCAGACCGTACAGCCCAGTCTAACAGGAAGACCCCAACCGCAAGCTTTGGCCGCTGCTTTACTGCACTCTAGTCTCAGCATCCACTACAGTTTTAGAGTGCTCGACTGGCCTTGAAGCATTACTTTGAATTAGACTCACTTTCTTTGAAGAATCACTTTGAGTTATTATTAAAATTTTATCAAACAGAAAGAATTACGACACAAAAAAAAATTCCCATGTAAACCGAAGTACCGGGTGGTTAGCAGAACAGTAAATAATTTAATTCAGTTTGAGGTGTCACGAAATGAGGACGTGGCTGGTGCCTCATCCACATTCGTAGTGAGGAATCGAAACCTCATAGTAAAAGAGGAAATGAAAAACACAGAGCGGAAAACACAGAAAGAGGAAATGGTAGAACAGTTGGAAAAGTAGAGAAAGTAACTACTGATCTGCTCACTCACACCAATACCTCAGTTCAACATGGGAAATGAAACACTCAGTTAATGGTACATTATTGATTACTTTATTATAAGTTAACTAATGAACACGAAAAATCGTACATTGAATTAATTGTTGCGATACGGAGACGAGGGTGGGTTTAGGACCCCCCCTTGCCCATACGCTGAGGGAATTGCAACCCCCACACATGTTATAGTATTATCCTTTATGCTTGCGTACACCTGCATACCAGACATGGAGAATAAAAGGATTGAAGATTTACACGAATTTATTTGGGGGGAAACACGTGGATAAATCACACAAGGCATTGAACGAAATGATTTGAAAGGGCACAACTGCATTAATGAAAGGCACACACATTTCTACCGTTATAAGACTCCAAACACGACATGATATAAAATGTGATGCTTACCGAGAATTAGAGTTACCAATACTTCCGCGCTGCCAACAATTTACGAACACACAAATCATGGTTGCCGTACGCAACTCAAAGCACAAAATTACGAGGTTGACAAATTACAATTTAACCTTGACTCGCAACATGGCACCCAAAATATATGAATGCTTCGCATGTTATCGCGTAGACCTAAGACACAAAATCCTCACACAACGCGCCACCTTTAATGCACTGAACAGCGTGTCGCACTTTGATTCCACTATCACACTTTAAAGCAGTTTCAAAATACTCAATACCACAAAAATTTAACACTTCCGTGAGGCGCGGTCGCTGAATGTTCGGTGTAGACTTTTTCCAACTTTGCGAGATCTTCAACAGAGTCCTCAGAGTTCATCACTGCGGCGGTGATACTCATGCTCCAATCAGGAAGGCGCTGCTGCTGTTCATTCTTAGCACATTCATGCTCCCCACATCTGCGCTTTGGCTGCGTTGGCGTGCTGGCAAACTGTATATCTCTTCTTGTTTCCTTCCGTTTTGTTGGTGAACGCGTGACTCCAGAGCTTAATGCTGTGGTTGTCTGTGAGCTTATAATTAGCGCAGAGATTCTCCATGGGTGTTTCACTTCACGTTGAATTGTTGATGTGCTCAGGCCGTAATTCTTCGAGCAGGTTTCGTTGCCGGTTGAAGCTTCGACGATACGCCCGCAGTCTCCTTGAGCTTTCGTAGAGATTACCAGCATGTACTTCGAGCAGGTACTTGTTGCCCAATCTTGTCGTTCTTGAAGAAGTTAAACATCAGTGTCGATGTTTCCAATGGAGTTTAATTTTGGATTGTAACAAAGACCGGGAAGCCCCGGCATTGCCGGCTTTCGTTGTGGCGCTCACTTTTATGCGTCTCTCTTGTCACGAGCCCGAGAGAAAAATTCCTCCCGAGGCTTCATCTACCCGCCTTATATATGCGCGTCTCGGATCCTTCTCGAATGTTCACGAATATTCGCTGTTACAATGACAGCATTTTACAGCTGATTGGAGGAATTCTTCCTTGTCCTGACGTCTCGAAATTTCATTGGCTAGGTGCCCGCTTTCTTGTGCCACACCTTCTCGCGTGATCGCTTGGCAAGCGTTCATTGGTGTAGATGTTGCGGCTTTTGTTTAAGGCCAACCCTCGTATCGCGCCTTCGTGCGAGGCCTGTTCCCATGCCCAGGCGACGGCCGGCTTAACGGCTTATACATTCCAACGTCTATCGCAGTTTTTCGCGCTTTTACCTATAACTGGCCTCGCAACACATCGTATTATATAAGATATAAAATATTTCACTACTAGTATATAAGATATTTCACTGCAGGTTTTTGACTTTTCCTAAAGTGAAGCATTTTCCCAAAATCTTAATAATTCCCAAAAATCTTAATATGAGAGTAGTATCTCTGGACAATACAGTTAGAGTCGTGTGTACAATATGGAAAGTGAAATGTTTCATTCTTTCATTTGAGAGTATTTGAAGTCGTTGGGTGCATTCTTTCAAAAGTTAAAACCGGGTTGTCGAGTCTGAAATGCCGTGTACTGTTTACTTTCTTCATCTAGCTCAATTTGATGGAAGGCTGATTTTGCATCGACAATTGAATAGTATTCTTTGCCAGCCACCTCTTCCAGTGTCCCTATGATATTGGGAATTGGGTAGTGTTCGTTCACCACTCGCATGTTTACAGCTCGCAGATCAAGGCAACTTCGAGTACGCTCGGCTACCTATGGGACTCAAGTGCTCAACATCAGTGTACCAGAGAGTAATTTGTCATGTTCTGAAAAGGCAGCTTGGAAAATTCGCCGCTATTTATTTGGACGATGTGTGCGTTAGCTCTATGACTTTTGAGAGCCACCTAGAAAATTTGAGAGAAGTGTTACACGAGTTTCAATGTGCCGGAGTCAAAATAGGCTTGGACAAGTGCAAATTTGCGCAAAAACAAGTGAAGTACCTAGGATGTTACATCAGTCGTGAGGGACTTGTTCCAGACCCCAAAAACGTGGAGGCAATGCAGAATTACCCTAGGCCCACAACCGCACGCAAAGTCCGCTCGTTTGTAGCAGCGCTCAACTTCTACAGGCGGTTCATTCCCCACTTCGCCACAACAGCTGCACCCCTTAATGCGCTGACTAAAAAGGGGACAAGGTTCAAGTGGGAGGAAATACACGAGCAAGCCTTCTGTAAACTTAAGCGGCTCATGATAGAAGCTCCAGTTCTGAAGAAACCTTCTCTTAATGAGATGTATTATTTGAGCTGTGATGCCTCAAATGAGGGCTCGGGCGCAGTGCTTGCTCAGAAATGTAATGGTAAGGAACAACCGATTGGATACTTCAGCAAAAGATTCAATGATGCTGAAAAACGTTATTCAATAACGGAGCGTGAAGGATTGGCAGTGGTTGCCGCTGTAAATCACTTCTCACCTTATCTATACGGCAACAAATTTGTCGTGATCACAGATCACACTGCCCTCAAATATTTGTTCAAAGGTAAGAACACCAAGAACAATAGAATTATGAGGTGGGCACTAACACTCTCACAGTATGATTTTGAGGTAATTTATCGGCCAGGAGCTCAGAACGTGGTGCCCGACGCGTTGTCGAGAAACATTGCGAACGATAACGAAGAAGAAAATCGAGATGACGAGGCCCCTAAAACAGTTAGAGTCGTGTGTACAATATGGAAAGTGAAATGTTTCATTCTTTCATTTGAGAGTAATTTGAAGTCGTTGGGTGCATTCTTTCAAAAGTTAAAACCGGGTCAACTCAAGTTTTTACTGAGCGGAGTCGGAAAGGCTTTTTGATGAATTTCTGTAGTTCCCAGAAAACAGTTAGAGTAGTATTTCTGGACAATACCCTCTTCGCCCCAGAAAAATTTGAGCCAACTTGCAAAGTGGGTTCAAATTTTCACCCGTTAATTTTTAATTATGACCTTTACATACCCCTTACGTTAAAGAGTTAGAAAATATTCACCCCCTTTTTCAATTTCTTAGCTTTTCCCGACATCAACATATCCCTACATATCACCTCATCATTCACCTTCTTGCAACACGCCGATGTTGACGCATTTATAAAATATTCATTAATACCTGACACACACTAAATAATTGAAACGCATCTCTTACACACATTATTGTAGTACGCAAATACCAAAGAACACAGTAAAGATACCACACATATCCAACAACTTGAACGCATAAATAGAACACACACGACATATTATTCTCGACTTACTCTCGGCAAATTCATCAACATAGATAAACATATAAATTAAAGATCGAAAAATCGGCGAATTCGTTACAAGCAGAGACATCCTTTCAGCTTTCTCGGTTGCAATCCACCTAAAAACACAATCTCAAAAATGGAGGTGATTTTCAGCCTCAAGTTTTCTTCCTCATAATTATTATTTCAGCCTGTGGTTCAAAGTAGACGTTTTCCTTGCAACAAAACTTGCTGTTGCTCCTCCTGCGAGCCTAGGTACAGCTTGTTGTTGTTGTTCCTGTAACTTGCTGCTCCTCGGCTTGCTACCGATCCTGGCTTGCTACTGATCCTGGCTTGCTACTGATCCTGGGCTTGCTACTGATCCTGGGCTTGCTACTGATCCTGGGGAGGGCCCCCTGCTGAGAATCGAGGTATTCTGAAGCTTTTCCTTAAAAAATTCATCTTTGGCGTCACGTGAACTCGTGGAAAATTCCGTAGATCCTCGTTGCGTCAAATCGCGGACAAATCCTGTAGATTACTGCGTCAAATGCGCGTTACACTCCCACGTAGGAGCTCATAAGCTCTTTCATTGTAAACAAAAAAAGCACATTTACTTACGAAGACCTTCAGATTTTGGTTCTCAGTCTGCTCGTCGACTAGCATAACGTAAACCCCCGAGGTTCGCGTTAAATGGTTAATGATCTCCTTCCGAAAATACGCGTTTGATTGTCTAACATGGTTACTTGGTAATCGAGAGACAGTGCATTCCGTAAGAAATGTTTCCTCGGTTTCCTTCAAATCTGCCCTGAGTGAGGCTGAAGTGAGCTACGCGAAGAATTCCTACATACATACATAAAATATTTAATTTCCGGTATCCTCAACCAACTCTAGACAAAGCCGAAATTCGTTCGACGGTGTTACTAATCGGTCAAATCACCTCACAAGACTATATGAACATTATTACACATGAGGTACGAAAGAGCAGGAAAATCACCAGGCAGGTCGAATTCCCGCATCCGCACCAATAAAAAAAACACATATACATTGGGTATTGTCAAGGCGTCTAACTTTACGTTATACTCTGCCGCGAAGGCTTTTCTAACGATCAGACATTATGCCAACACCGACACACAAGAGAAAAATTACACATAAATTGGGTACTATCAGCTCATCGGACTTTACGTTATACTCGGCCGCGAAGGCTTTTCTAGCGATCCGACATTCTAACAATACCGACAAACAAAGAAATGCAAAAATAGACAAAATGTAGTGTTACCAACCTGTCAAACTTTACATCTTACTACGCCGAAAGGCTCTTCAGACGATCTGACATTGTGATACACTGACACAAATGCAAAAAAAATAGACATAACACAAATTTTATCCGATTCTCAGCCCCAGAGACAGTGCAGCACATTTAAATGATTCCACGTTGCCGCAAGATTATATAAACAATGAATACACAGTGTGTCATCACTCTGTTAGACTTTACATCATACTTTTGCTGAGAACAACCGTTCTGATGATCTAACATCCTGATAACACACACAAAAATGCAAAAAGACATGATTATTCACCTAATTCTCAGCCTTTGAGACATTGCACAATTGTTAATTATTTAATGATGTCATTTCTTCGTCGTCCTTCAATTACTACGCATTTAATTCAATGCTACTGATAACATTTAATAAACATTCCTTCCTTGTTCTCACAACATCCTACATTCTCGCGTTCCGTAATACCACACTAGAGTTTTAACCACATCATCTTGAACGTACCAACAAATTTCTTAATTGCGAGTGCTATCCACAAAGCAATAAATTACGGCAGAGGCTCTCTGCTGCGCGGTTCATCCCTCTCACATATATTCTCGATGAAGATTTCACTTGTACCGTCCAGTCGCTATGCATTTTCAATTTTTTTTTTAACGCCATAAATCAATTCGTCTGTAGAATTACACTCCATTTCGAAATATTGAGCATTTTCTTCGTAGAAAATAAACATATCCTAATGAAGTTGATAATTACATCCTAATTATGCAAACACACTATCGCCATTAGTCACGATTGAATTTCAATTACTGACGAAACGGTCAACACAGTTTAATCAAAGTTGGTACCTAATCATGTTAACGTTCAAAGTATTATAGTGTGCTTCCGTCCCTCCAAGCTCGTGCTCAACCATAGATGGCTCGTTTGAATTACTTTGTTGATCAGGCAAAATTCAACTCTCACGAACCTGTCCAAAATCCGCGCACGAACGAGAGAGAATGCGTAGACAAATACGAGGAATGCATTATAAAATCCAAAAATTATTCTGAAGAATTCTCATGGATGTTTCGTTCCACCGATATAATTCAATACCGAATGTTAGGTCATTTTCGCTTTCAGTACAAGTAAATCTCTCTGTTTAGCGAGACGATACTCCCAGGCGTACGCAGGAAATATTCATCTCTCACACGAGGCAATACTTTTACTTTGCGATAAAATGCGAGGTCGAATCCCACTCGAGAAATGGCGTAGTATTTCTTCAAAATCTACACAACTCTATCTCTTTCGCTGTAGTAGAATTCAGTTTCAGTAAGACATAATTTGCACCTCTCACATGAGTATAACTTGAACATTCCCTTAGACGACGAACGATTTGAAGAAAAATACACAATCTTCCAATTAACGCACACTTAAAAAAAATGAAAATTCATTCATCGGCAACATGTAACTGTTTAGAGTACACAAAATTGCATTAATCCACGTGTTCCCTTAAAATCTACAGACACTTAATATAATAAAAACTCCTTCCTACCTGAAGGCCGCTAGGATTGAATAATCTTAAATTACTACGCTCTACCGTCGAATTCACATTAAAAGGAAATTTTTAAACATCACGAATTTATAAAAGTTAAGGAATCAAAATTTTTATGCTCAGTGAATTTGATATAAAGGTATAGATTGACTCATGTCAGTGTCGAAATGGATTGTATACTTGGCACATGGGAAAATTTACCCAAAATATTTAATGATTTTAGTGTATTATTATTATTGAAGCAATTATTTGAATTCTCACTCTGATGTACTGGAGCTTATCACAATGATCTTGTGAATAGAAAAGGAGGATGACTTTACTTTACTTAACACACGAGCAGATTCGTCATTTATATCCAAGTGCCTAAAACCAGACTACAAACTGAATGTGCAGCATCGTTGAAAATCATCACTTACTTTAAAACACTACATTTAATTTTTATCCTAAGCACCGCCACTTTGATAGCAAGGAAATTGATTCTCAAAAATTCCCATTACTGCTTCTCAGCAGATGTCAATTTAAATAATTGAAGCACTCAAATATCAACTAATGAAAATTTGAGTTATGTTGCTAAAGCTGATTGGAGAAGCTTGACACACACGAGGCCAAAAATTCTGCAAATTATTTTGAGTAAGGTATCATTAAAAATGAAAATTCCAACTGGATTAATTACTAAAATGTCTCAAAGCCCAGAAAAATGTAAACTTGTCTCAAAGATTCACTTGAGATAAGGCGTTATCTGCTAAAATTACGGCGTTAGTTTCCAGAGCCATCGCTGCACACCTAAATTCAGTTAACCCTAATAATTGTACAGATCATAGAAAATTCAACCAAAGATTCAGCACTCAAGAAAAATTTTATCGAACACACTGTCAAGAAAATAGAGCAAGTATTTGATGCAATATTCACTCAGACAATATTAACTAGATTAACTTAGCGACACAAAAAAATGAGCAAAGATTCCAGAAGGTATAAATTTCTCGTAGCATTTCGAACTTAATGGCCATGGATTACACTCAGTCAAGTACACTTCAAATTAGGAGCTCAGAAATGGTTCGACTGCAGCTGCCAGAATCTCAAATTTTATTGCTCCACACTCTCACGCATTCATAACTCCAAGCTGTGGAATGCCATTACACAACGCAGGGCAGTTTCCCGAAGGCAAGACCACTCGCCACCACAAGAAACTACACAGAGCAAGCGAAATACAATGCCGGACAAACCCTTGCAAACGACTGGACTATTATTTGAATTCTTTCTTGAGGGACCGTTACAAAATTTATATAAAAAATTCTTTAAGCAACTGAAAATGATTAAATAAAATTCTCCAAGCCGATATACAGACAGTACGCTTGAATAGGACAATTAATATTTTTCCTGTTGCGATACGGAGACGAGGGTGGGTTTAGGACCCCCCCTTGCCCATACGCTGAGGGAATTGCAACCCCCACACATGTTATAGTATTATCCTTTATGCTTGCGTACACCTGCATACCAGACATGGAGAATAAAAGGATTGAAGATTTACACGAATTTATTTGGGGGGAAACACGTGGATAAATCACACAAGGCATTGAACGAAATGATTTGAAAGGGCACAACTGCATTAATGAAAGGCACACACATTTCTACCGTTGTAAGACTCCAAACACGACATGATATAAAATGTGATGCTTACCGAGAATTAGAGTTACCAATACTTCCGCGCTGCCAACAATTTACGAACACACAAATCATGGGTGCCGTACGCAACTCAAAGCACAAAATTACGAGGTTGACAAATTACAATTTAACCTTGACTCGCAACATGGCACCCAAAATATATGAATGCTTCGCATGTTATCGCGTAGACCTAAGACACAAAATCCTCACACAACGCGCCACCTTTAATGCACTGAACAGCGTGTCGCACTTTGATTCCACTATCACACTTTAAAGCAGTTTCAAAACACTCAATACCACAAAAATTTAACACTTCCGTGAGGCGCGGTCGCTGAATGTTCGGTGTAGACTTTTTCCAACTTTGCGAGATCTTCAACAGAGTCCTCAGAGTTCATCACTGCGGCGGTGATACTCATGCTCCAATCAGGAAGGCGCTGCTGCTGTTCATTCTTAGCACATTCATGCTCCCCACATCTGCGCTTTGGCTGCGTTGGCGTGCTGGCAAACTGTATATCTCTTCTTGTTTCCTTCCGTTTTGTTGGTGAACGCGTGACTCCAGAGCTTAATGCTGTGGTTGTCTGTGAGCTTATAATTAGCGCAGAGATTCTCCATGGGTGTTTCACTTCACGTTGAATTGTTGATGTGCTCAGGCCGTAATTCTTCGAGCAGGTTTCGTTGCCGGTTGAAGCTTCGACGATACGCCCGCAGTCTCCTTGAGCTTTCGTAGAGATTACCAGCATGTACTTCGAGCAGGTACTTGTTGCCCAATCTTGTCGTTCTTGAAGAAGTTAAACATCAGTGTCGATGTTTCCAATGGAGTTTAATTTTGGATTGTAACAAAGACCGGGAAGCCCCGGCATTGCCGGCTTTCGTTGGGGCGCTCACTTTTATGCGTCTCTCTTGTCACGAGCCCGAGAGAAAAATTCCTCCCGAGGCTTCATCTACCCGCCTTATATATGCGCGTCTCGGATCCTTCTCGAATGTTCACGAATATTCGCTGTTACAATGACAGCATTTTACAGCTGATTGGAGGAATTCTTCCTTGTCCTGACGTCTCGAAATTTCATTGGCTAGGTGCCCGCTTTCTTGTGCCACACCTTCTCGCGTGATCGCTTGGCAAGCGTTCATTGGTGTAGATGTTGCGGCTTTTGTTTAAGGCCAACCCTCGTATCGCGCCTTCGTGCGAGGCCTGTTCCCATGCCCAGGCGACGGCCGGCTTAACGGCTTATACATTCCAACGTCTGTCGCAGTTTTTCGCGCTTTTACCTATAACTGGCCTCGCAACACATCGTATTATATAAGATATAAAATATTTCACTACTAGTATATAAGATATTTCACTGCAGGTTTTTGACTTTTCCTAAAGTGAAGCATTTTCCCAAAATCTTAATAATTCCCAAAAATCTTAATATGAGAGTAGTATCTCTGGACAATACAGTTAGAGTCGTGTGTACAATATGGAAAGTGAAATGTTTCATTCTTTCATTTGAGAGTATTTGAAGTCGTTGGGTGCATTCTTTCAAAAGTTAAAACCGGGTCAACTTAAGTTTTTACTGAGCGGAGTCGGAAAGGCTTTTTGATGAATTTCTGTAGTTCCCAGAAAACAGTTAGAATCGTGTGTACAATATGGAAAGTGAAATGTTTCATTCTTTCATTTGAGAGTAATTTGAAGTCGTTGGGTGCATTCTTTCAAAAGTTAAAACCGGGTCAACTCAAGTTTTTACTGAGCGGAGTCGGAAAGGCTTTTTGATGAATTTCTGTAGTTCCCAGAAAACAGTTAGAGTAGTATTTCTGGACATAATGACCAGTGCATGTTCAGACATATGTGTGGCAGAATGTGAGAAGTTTACACTGCAGCAATGCCCAACCTTTGCGTTACATATCACAATACCAGGGAATAGAAATGTTGCTCCCTACCAATGCCAAAGCGCCCACTGCAAAGCGTATCGCGTTTCACTGCACCAGCTCACTCCTACGCGCGCGCAATCAGCCTGCAACTTTCCTGTATGTAGTCGACCTGCTACTCAGTATGTGCACTGAGGTTGACTTGATGGAACTTGAGTCGTTCCTCAGATGTTTGGCTATCCCGCTCAGCGACATTTCGCTGAAGGTTGCCCCTAGGCTGCCTGAGATTTGAGAGCTGCAGAGGGCACCACGACTGACCAGCTGCAAAGACAGCGCTCGGTTGCAGAGAGAACCCCCCGGTTGCGGAGGCCCAACTCAAACCCAACCCGCCTGTGAACAATGACAATATTAAATAACTACACTCCACTTGAATCTTTATTCCTTGCCATGCCCCTACTTCAAATTGAATTGATTGAATTTTACACCCCTTTAATCCCCAAATCAATCATAAAATTTATTTATTTTCCCTCTAACAAATCACAAAGCATTCTGTTTCGGAATAAAAATGAAAAACATTTAGCCTGACTCTTCAATAGTTCAATAAGACACGAATATTCTGATTTCCCTCTAAGAAATAATGTGACAATTCTTTCATTCCCCACATTAAAGTAAAACTCCAAACACGAGAACAATTCGAGGATAATTTAAAATGAAAACCCAAAGATCAAATTCCAATATCAACAATGAAAATTACTGCGCCCCATCTAGACAACAACTTCAATTGCAATAAAAATTGTCAACCATTTCTACTTGAATCACTCCACTCTTTTTATGAACACAAATTTAATAAGCTGCATGAGATTCTTCAAAGAACAAAGAACAATATCTCACCTCCCCCTCGAAGAACTCGTATCCCTACATCTTGTCTCGCACCAGGCTACAGCAAAAAAGATCGGTTACCCTACTCCTTCCTTTATATATGCCTTCCCTCGAACAAAGAATGCGCTCCTTGGGCTTTGCTACACCCGCGAAAACTGAAAGTGACGTAGCGTTTCGCGATTGGCTAACCCTCAAGCGTCACCTCCCTATACTGACGTGTCCCTTACCTCACAATATTGCTACGCATATATCTCTAAAATAAACCCAGAAACCCCTGATTTCTTACTCATATGAAATTCAATTTTTAACCCACTGTTTTCTGTGCTATGTTGTTTATTTACAACAACTCCCGTATATGCGATGTATTTTGGACTAGCTCTCGAAATGGCCTCTACCCCCCTTTACCTACTTCTCCCTGCTCCTGTACCCCCCATACCTCTCGGGCAGCCTAGCGTCGACCTGCCGGTTGTCGCGCCTGTCCTCTCTACATATATAGATAACTTTTGTTGAATATATCGTTACATTTCGTCACAATGGCATAAATGCACTTTCCTTTCACTAGCCATCTAGTGTTACCTGGAGTTATGAACTTTGTTGAATCTATGCATCCATCATTGAGCAACGTATATACTTCTTTGAATTCAGTTTGTCGGATGGAGCTACATTTAAACCATCGAGCTATTTCTGCTATCAAGAAATCAAGGTTTGATGGTAATTTCTTGTTTGCATATTCACAACAGAGAGCCAAACTGTGGCAAGTGCATTTAATAAACACAAGATTTTCATTTTTTTCTTTTAGTCTTGAGAGGACAGAATTGTGTTTGCCCCTGACATTACTTGCCCCATCTGACGAAAATCCAATGCAGTTACTCAAATCAATATTGTTGGTACTAAAAAAATTTTCAATTGCAGCAAACAGATTTTCCCCAGTAGTAGAAACAACCTCAATCATACCCAAAAACTCCGTTTTCAAGCTGTTGAATTTTTGAGAATAAAACCTCACACACAAGCATAAGTGCTTCACTGATGAAATATTTGTTGATTCATCAATAAATAAATAATATTTTACGTCTCTCAGTTCCTGCACTAATTCTTCAAAAAGTGACAAACTTATGACATTATTAATAAGACATGCACATTCGGTTCGATGGAGTTTCAAATGCTCCAAAGTGCCGCCTTTGCAATATTCTTTAACAATATCTCCAAGATGATCAACTGACCGAATACTGCAATGGCAAGCAATTGCCACGCTGAATTTAATGTCAAATTCTTTCAGTGATTTACTTATGGTTTTTGGTTTCACGAACTTTGCAAGCGATTGACAACTTTTCAAATTTTTTTCTTTGTTCCTATGCTTGTCTGATTTTTCACGCATCACTAAATTATGCTTCTTGAACTGCGATATTGTGCATAAGCATAGCTTACAAAAACATACATCATCTTTAAGCATCAACCAAGAGTGCTCTTTCTCCCACTCCTTATTGTATTTTCTACCAACAGATTTCTTCGCGCTTGCAGCACTCATTATGAGCAAGAATTGCTTCGTTTCCTTAAGAACAGTGGTTTTTCGTTTTGAAACACTTCAATCAAATATAGAAACACGAATGGAACACTTTTATCGATGTCATTGATAGAAAGAGTTCTGATTCCCGGTAACGCTAATTAAGTTTACAGGGGCACTGCCTTAGCTGGACTGAAGCAGTTCCCGCCGCCGGAATACCGCCAGAAGTTCTAAACTCGTTTCGATATCGTTCAAACCGGAACAAACGCGTTGCGTTTAGGATGCAATATAATTTTTTCGTAATTAGTAAACAAATATTATCAACAATCAGTAAATTAGCCACAATTAGCCAAAATTAAGGTGGCTAATTCTCAAAAAATTTTCCTTAGCCACAGTTCATGAAAATTAGCCACTTTGGCTAAAATTAGCCACATCTGGCAACCCTGCAGTCGGGTGGACGGTTCACGCCACGCCCAACTGCCCAAGCCTTCCACGCTCGTCTATCTTTGTCCCCAAGGCTGGCAGGTATTTTACCCTAGAATGCCCTTGATTACCCTAGAAAAATTAATAAGGGCACTGTAAAAATTACCGTAGAGTCTTTCATAATGCTATTAGCTTAACTAGTAATTACGTAGCATCGACATATTTTTGTTAAGTTTCTCGGGATTCCTTAACTAGTGAATGATCTAAACACTTTTTATGAAAATGTGTATAAAATGAAATCCTTCAAAAAAAATCACGAAAGATTTCTCAAAATGTGGATTGGTAAACAACTCAAATATTCAAAGCACTGTGGTCGACAAAACTGAAGTCCAGGTTTTCAAAACCAGTGCTCACAATTCAATAATTATAACCACAACAGAAGCCAACAAGAAATCTGGAAGACAATGCTGACCTGTGAGATCCTTTTCCTGGACGTTGTTGTGAGTCGTTTGACTGATCCAAAATATATACAGTAGGAATGAACTTTACGTGCGTTGTTAAGTATAGCATTTGATCAATCCGTTCAAAAGAAGAGAAAGCCTTACTGAATGCAAATAATTTTTCCTCTTCAGGAAGCTATACTACTCACTTTAAAAATTGGGCTGTGGAAATATATAGCTTAAACTACAGTCTACAACATAATAAAAACGCTATCAAGCGTTCCGCATTTTACATTTCAAAGGAATTGACATTGATGAAGGTTCTGCATATGGAGCATTACGTTTGTTTCATTAATAGCCTTAATTATATTTGAATTAATTGGAAAATTAGGTGCAATGAGGCCAGATTCTTTAAGGCAGAGGTCTCCAAATTGTGGCCCGCGGGCCACGCCTGCCACATAATATCGTCCGGCCCGCCAAACAAATCCCTGTGTGGTGACCTTGAAATGATAATATTTGAGGAAACTTAATTACTAGCACTGACTTTTTTTTCATTTTTTATTCCTTCGGCCCGCATTAAAATAGGAAGTATATAATGTGGCCGCTACATTGTTGAGGTGAGATACATTGTACGCATCGAACCACGCAAGGTTGCATTTTTCATATTGGTTCTTTTTAAAGTTTTGGTCAAATTTAATCGGCTAAAAAAACATTCAACGAAAGCATTTGAAAATGGGAGGGCGAACAAAGTTGAAATTATAATTTAAAGATTTGAAAAACATGGTAGTCCACTGGTATATTTAGAGCTAAACATTGTTTCCCAGAAAATTAACGGCTCACATGTCTGATGTTAATTGTTCATCCAAGTAATGTTTATGCCACTCTTACTCAAAACAGTTCTTATCGACCTACTATTTCATTTGAGGAATTTCGTCTAATATACAAGGAGTTTCAGAACAAGAAGAACAAAATTGCACACCAAGTAGAAAATATTCAAATAATCACTTTTTTTTCAATGAATCTCTGAAAAATTTCAGGCATTCGAGATATCAACTGTTTATTGTTTTAGAGAATGAAATTTGATAACACAGTTACTCGCAATATGTATTTTGCATTTACTTTACAAAAATTATTCCGAATGTGTTCCACCAACATCAATGCACCATTCAGATCTTAGCCTAGACGACTGCTGAATATTAGGAAACACGTCTGTCATTGCAAAAATTTCACCTTGGCACCCACTGAAATTCTGGCCACGACATCTTCCTCAAATTTAATGGGTGTAGTATAACCAAGGCTCTTCATGTATCCTTCTTGCAAAAAGTTTTTACCGAATATTACTAAAACTAGATTTTATTATTTTAAACTCTCATAAAATAGTAGTGATAATTCGGAAATTGGAAATAAATATTGCAAGTAATTGTGCAATTACAGTTCATCCTCTAAAACAATTAACAGCTATGATCTCAAAAACCTGATTTTTTCGGAATATTTCATAGAAGAAATAGTGTTTATTTGGTCATTTACTACATTGTGTGCAATTTTTAACCGCTTATTCTGAAACACCCTGTATTTGACATAGATTTTGAAGTCAGTATTGAATTATTACTTGGGTTTAGTAAGCTTTCGAGGTGATGTAAAGAATTGTAGACGGAAAACATTTTTTTATGGATTAGTAAAACTGCTTCAACCAAGAAGTATTTACTATTGATAAAAAATCTATTTCTCTTGTGCAGAAATCCTAGTTACCATTGACATCGTTTCAGTTGCTGTCATCCCAACGAAAATATCATCTACTGGCACAAAAGCACAAGAGAATCTTGGATTGGATGGATTCATAAATGGTTGCATTCTTCACAAGAGCAAAGCGCATATAATCTGAAAAAGCTCCTAATTAGGCTGTAGATTTCTGATCTTAGATTGAAGATATTCGGAGAGTCAGACTGAAAAAGGGTAATAAATGCGTTAAATTTCCCCAAGTTTTAATTTAAGATCTGCAAATTAGCCCGGATTAGCTGGTTGTTTGAAGCATTGGCAATCATAGCATTTACCTGAGTTCGATCGCTAAACGACAACTCAGAGTACAGTGTGGGTGCGTCCCACTGCTTCAGCCATAATCTTCTACAAAGCTTGTAAAGAAACTGCACGCTGCACATTGCGAAAATAACAGCAACTTGTTCAGTAACGGTATGTAGCACGTTAACTTGTGTTACATTTATGAATCAAATGTTGATACGTCCGTCTCTCCGTGGTACAGCGATTAAGGGATCGGGCTCGTATGTTGGAATCGCGGGTTCGTATCCCGGCGCTGGCGCGGAGATTTTCCCCGTTGGGTATAAGGGAAAAGCTCAAGCACAATACCCCACTCAACCCAAGTGTCGGAAATGGGTACCGGCTTTACGGGAGAACCGTCATGGTGTCCTATATATAGGATTAGTTATAAGACATTTGAAAAACCATTGCTAAGACCATTTGTATCAGGCTTGATTGGAAATAAAGCATCCCAAAGATGCCGATGTTAACCTGTTAACCTTCTTCGAATAAATGGTTTCTGCTCAATTCATTTTTATTTGGGAAATTCAACTGTAGGTATTGGCCATCTCCTGTATTTTAGCACCATTATTTTAAACTAGATATAAAATACTGATTACACCCTGTATTTTGCATATTTTCTCCTTACCCTAGACTGTCCCCTATGAGGGGTCTGATTACCCTAGACTAGGGTAATCAGATAATCAATACCTTAGGAGTGAAAACACTCGCCCCGCCGGCGCCGTGGAGCCATGGTGTCGGCAGTGATCACGCTAGCTGCTACTCATCAAACTTTGAAAAACCTTGATTACAGCATGAAAAACCCAGACTGACTAAGCATCCAAACGCTAAAAATTCGTTTGCATCAATTACGTTTATTCAAGTTTTAAATCCGGGTGCTCCACAATTTTGTAATTGACTAAGGTTTCTTCGTTAACTTGCTCATGAAAATGTTCATGATTTGCATTCTTAAGTGGCACGGTAAAAAATTGGTTTTTGTCCTTTTTATGCAATCCAAATAATTTATCATTGATTAATTAGGACATTGCAGCAAGCGTCTGGATGCACTAGTATAGCGCTTCGCCTTAACTTGTACACAGTATTACTGGCTTGACGCCTTAATTCAGCAACGCTAAAGTCATATTTTGCCACTTGCTTTTTTATTTATGTGAACATTGTTAACCAGTGCTTAGGTAAAGACAGCAAACTTCAGCACTTCTGGCAAATCAAAGATTACGCTCACATGACTGTAATGTCCATAAAAAATTTCAATCCTGAGAGTTCTCATCGATCTGTACGCAGTGAGCTGATAACTATCTTCATTGTCAAAATCACGCAAACCCAAAATAACCGTCGGTGAACTTTTGTTCATGTGAGCTAGTTCAGTGATAGTTATTTTCTATATTCAGTCTGTACACATCACAAGCGACCGTATTACGAGGGTATAGACGTAATGCATAGAGAAATACAACATGTCACACTCTTGTATTTTGAATTTTGTAGGTGAACAAAAAGTTATACATGATTGTATTTACTTTTGTGCTTGAAATTAGATAAAAAATTGGCGTAAACTGGAAAATACTTCCTCCTACAAAACTTAAAAACCCATATCTAAGTGGAAAAACCTAGCTTGGGCCATGACTCATTGACTGAGGATCTCAGCTCATGCAGGGTCGGTTCCGCTAAACAAAGGAGGATTGATTGACCAATGCCTGTTGCATAGATGATGAATCATTGCAATAACTGTCTCAATCGTGTCTGATAATGATTGCATTATTGAGTGGCTAACCGTTGTCTCAGGAAACTTTTAGAGCACTATAACCGTGCACCAAGCTACCCTGGTTTCGGTTGGCGATACTTTATCCTACCTGCTGTCTATTATCGTCTTGATCATCTCTTTGAGAAAAAGTCATCACATCTTCATTTTATTTTATTCTAATGCAAAAATTCGTTCCATAAACTCTCATTTTGCGGATGGACTTCATAATATTGGGTGTAAATATGCAATATGCTTCTCGAATTCATTTGATGAATGAATTACTTGAAAAATATAACTTATGCAATTTCAACAGCATCTGAGACAGGGAACGAGTCCCAGAAAAGCACAGTTGGGTGATTTTGGCTTCATTGTGCGAAGTTTATTTGGGCATCGCAAAGGCAATCGGAAGGTGGCATCATGTGATAATACGTTCAGCTCTAAATTCAAACTCTCCTCCGCCATGCAGTGGAAATATATGAAACGTTCAAGAACAGGTAAAAGTCATCGTGATATTTTTAAGTTTTATCTCAGTTTACTCCTCGAGCTGTATTAACACGTTCGTCAAGGCCTTATAATCGAATACTGTTCCAATGTTTCTGACCTCCATACTGCATCAACACGACTGAAGTTGCATACGCACGAAAGGTTGATGAAAAAAGAACAACAAATTCAATTCCACGAAACTTATCTTAAATGGATTTGTTGGTGATTAGAAGAGAAACACGCACTCAAAATAAGCAACTACTTCGCGTTTACATCAGAGTAGCAGTTAAATTCACACATTTCAATAAATCTAATTAAACTCAGAATATGATGTACAAAATGTAACCTGGGAAATGCCACAAACTTACATCACCTATCAAACTCCACAACCATAATCTCGTCTCCTGTTATATACTTCTATCTAGCCCAAAACTTTCAGTCGCGTTGTTCTTTATGAGTGTATGAAAAAATTTCATGAAAATAAATAAAATCTTTAATGTCTGTTATGTTTCATAAAAAAATGTTTTATGAAAATAGTACTAAATGAAATCTATTTTTGAAAGCTAATTTACTGAAATTTTGCATGAAAAAAAATTTCTGTTGAGGAAGAATCTCCTAGGACCCATTGGCATTGCATTAATTGGATAAATAAACTTGGCTATGCCAAAACTATTTATGACCTGCAAGATACTTGTGAAGATATTCCTTCAATTACCCTTTAACCTTCTCACTAAAATTGACCAGAAAATAGTACTCATAAATACTTAATACAATTTAATATTGCATCATGGAAAGTACTTGCTGCACTGTATGTCACAAAAAAAACACGGATAAAATGCATGTCCAATATGTGAGGGGTAACTCTGTTACAATTATTCAAGTTGATAATATGCTTTACTTTGGTGGAGTATTAAAATAATTGAAGACAATTATTTCTTCTGCCGAACGAATACACGATAGATGTCTTTTATGCTCATGGTCGTCGTAGAACATTTCTCGTTTTGCTGGTTTGTAGGAAAAATGTTCTAGAAGCGACAGTGGGACGATCCTAGATTTTTTTCATATTTGTGAAGAGATTTGAACTATTTTAAAGAGGGCATCCCACTTGGTCAACATTTTTCGTCCGATTCGCTTGAAAATTGGCCAGTATATGTAGTAGTTGAAAGTAAACACTTTTTATTCGTGTCACTTTCTCGATTTAAGCCTTAGTTTTTTTACCAAAAATTAGGTTTTTGGTAAATTATTATTTTTATTTCAAGACGTATCTCCTCATTCTGTTTTGATGCTAGAACAAAACCAAAGACAGTTTTAGAATCCTTGAAACATTTCTAACAAGGAAATGAAGCGAAATTTTGTTACGAAACGTGCCCGGTTTAAGCACGTAACGCAAGGGGACTTGAAACCCCCCCCTCCCCCGATGGTAAGAGGGGAAAATAAAGGTACGAAATACACAGTTAGAGAGTTTAACAGGAAAGGTAGGAAATTAACAGTGCTTACTGGGTGTGTACCACGCGAATACCGAATTGACAAGCATGGGGAGAATAACAAACATTGAAAGATTAAAATACATTTATTTTTAAGATGAACACGTGGATATGGGCACAGGGAAATATATATATCGCCACAATAATTGCGCACCAATGCCCTCAGGCAAGATGCTCAAGATCTGCCACCCAACACTTCCATCCGCTTCATAGAATTTCTTGGCAACTATCAAACAATGAATTTCGCACACTACAAGAAAATTAGAAACATGAAATGAATATCCTGGTTAGCACACACATAAAATGCATGGTTATGCCAAAAATAGATTAGAACCTTGACTCACAGCAAGGTGTCAATTATAGAGTGCTTCGCATTATACAAAACACAGATTCAGAACACGAGGTAAATACCCACATCACACAAATCACTTTTGATTGCGCGCCACTCGGATAGCACTGTTCGGTTTGCCACTTAGATTTCAAGTATCACACTTTTATCTCGGTTTCAAATTTCCTATGCCACCAAACTTCACGAGCGGCAGTCTCAATGGGAATCCCAGCAGCAGCCGGAAAGTTCTCCCTCAGATGGTTTGCTAGACCGCTCAGCGACCTTGTTCTCTGTCAAGAGGTCTGCGTGCTGCTGGCTGTAGAGAATCTCCCGTCAAAGACCCAAGTCACCGCGATGGCTCAGCTGCCGCGTAGGCCAGCTTCCCACCCGCCTGTGCAAATAATAAGCGGGGGTTGAGTAATCTATTCCCCGAGACATGAACGTCATTAAATCCCGCATAATGACATTCAGAACACGTATAAATGAAAACCATTTAGCCTGCACTTCAATAATCCCATAAACACACGAATATTCTGATTCCCCTCTGAGAAATCGTCACACGAATTTTAAAGTGAACTCTAAACACTCCCTGCTTGAGAACAATCTACAAATGCAAACCCTCCAATAAGCACACGAACATTCTGATTCCCCATTTTATCCCATCTCAAAAACAATTCCCCTTTGAGAAATGATCATTTTACCCTCATACTAAAAGTCCAATGCAAAGCATCCTGTTTGAGAGAATCAATGTAATAAAATGAAAACAAAACTAATTAGCATTCTGCAAATCACTGCGTCCAAAAGTTAGACGTACTACGCTTCGATGACTCCACATGAATTATCAAGCCAAGTTAACCACGTATTCTCACCTCTCCTCTCCTCTGTCAGAAAGCCTACATCCTTGCCACTGCACCAGTCAAATAGACCGGTTCCTCGTTCATCCTGAGCCTTTATACCTCACCCGCACAAAGAACGCGCATCGTGGGTTGTGCGGAATGCCCGCGAAAATCCTCGCCCTCTAATTGGTTCGTTCTTAAGCGTCACTTCCCTTATGCTACGTGTCCCTCTCTCCAATTTGAAATTACTCCGCTCTTTACTCTCAAATACCAACATTCCTTAGTCCCTTGCTCGTAGGTGATAATCTTTTTCAACCCGCTATTTTTCTGTGCTATTTTGTTTATTTACAATAACTCCCGTATATGTGATGTATTTCGGGCTAGCTCTTGAGACAGCCTCTACCCCCTACGTGCTCCTCCCTTCTGCTGATGTGGTACACCCCTCATACCCCTCACGATCCGCGCACGGCTGCCTATGTAGCCGGTTGCTTGCCTCTGTAGCGTCGGTTTTTCATATAAATATATATGCATCATATTCCTTATATTGTAGCAATTTTAACATTTTGAATTTTTTTTTTTGATAATCGATTTTTATGATTTCATCACGAAGAAATTATTTTTGGGCTTAGAGCTATACAACTTTCTTTTCAAATTTTGAAAAAAGCTTTATTTCATTGTTAGAAATGTTCCAAGGATTTCAAAACTGTCTTTGGTTTTGTTCAAGCATCAAAACTCAATGAGGAGATACGGTTTGAATGTTGAAAGTTATTTGTTTGGATATAAGCCAAACAAAATTTTTTGTTGAAGTGTAATATAATGGACAATGTATGTAATTGAATGCAGTTTCAATTTTTATTTTAATAATTTCCATACATAACTTCATATTCACACTGTTAATTGTGATTTCCAAACCAAAATATAATTTGTATTTATTTTTCAAAAATATGAAATTTTTGTGTCTGATTCTTATGAAACTTGACTATTATGTGTAACTTTTGAAAAGAAACACAATTTCTTTCAATCATTTTTTTATTTAGTCCCTAGATTTTGAGAAAATTTGACATATTGGCTTTTAGGTATTGATATTTCACTGGTATTGATATTTCAAGACATATATCCTCATTCAGTTTTGATGCTAGAACAAAAACAAAGACAGTTTTAGAATCCTTGAAGCATTTCTAGTAAAAATAATGAAGCGAAATTTTCCATTTCCCGTTTTGTTGTCTTTTTATATGGGGTCGAAATAGGGTCGAGCATTAAAGATTTTGGTCCCCTTATCTATTGTCCATGGCGCCATAAAATTTTAGCACCGAATACTCCACCACCTAAGGGTCCTTTTCCAACAAAAACATGAAAAATGACTATCGGAGCGACAAGTGCCTGGGATGATCTCCTCAATTATTTTATAAAAACTGTTTAGAAGCTTATGTTTACCACTGAAACAAGTGCGTAGTTTAATCAAGCAAAGTGAGGGCTTAAGTTTTCTTACCATAACTTTTTTGCAAAGTGTCAAGCGTAATATGTAGCATTAGTCAACCATGCTCTTTCAATCGTTGAGTTCAGTTTTTAATCTGTATTCAAGTCGGTTTTTGTCTCTGTTCGTGTTAGTGAAAGATTATATTGTTCCTTTCTTTTGATATAGAGAGTTAATTAACCATTCCAAACGGCCTACAAATTTTGTATGGTAGGGGTTGGATAAAATATGTTCAGCTCCCCTATGCCACAGCCCCTTCACTCGTGTGTCGCGTGCTCAGGTTTAATTGCTGACCTACTCCAGTCAACTGTGCTTACAAATGCATTGCAAATATTTTTTGTTCCCGTGTTCCAAATTCCTGCCCAGGGTAGGATTTACGTTACGCTTACTGTTCACTGATCGAAACGCAGGCATCGTACTTGGACTTTTGATGCTGTGTGCGACCCGCATAATAATTTGCACAACAATTTTATCCAATAGGTGCAGGAGTTAACCGAAATTTCAAGTCTATTATAAGAAACAGGTATTTTCTGAATCTGCCTTTCTTTGCGCATGATTGATTGCTATTCCATTGGGATTTCCTCATCAGATATCGCGTCAGCAAGGCGGAAAAAAGAACTTGATATCTCGGTTCCTATGTTTTCAATAATACAAAGGAAACTGTCCATGCCTAGGACCACACTTGCTGTAACGGCCGCAATAAAAGATATTTTGAGGATATGAATGTACTAGTGCTTGGAGACAGTTAATGTTTTTCTTGGTGAGAGTGTTTTAATTAAAAGCATGGGACTTGTAAACGCGAGAATGGACCTCTATTGTATTGAATGTATTAAAGGACACTTCATCCGAGCCTTACTCCTAGATTTGTCGATCAACTCAAAAGAAAAGTTGACCAAATGCTTAAAAATTCGAACAGGTAAAAAATCACTCAATATGGAATTTCGTTACCGTTCTTTATTGTTTAAATTGTGTTAGATAAACAGGAAGAGTTATTCTCTATTTCAAGATAGTGGTAGCAAATGTTACTTCTCCGATGAGACAGTTTAACAAACGCTTCCAAAAATGAGTACTTCGCGCAATTTCACAACTTTTTAGTTCAGGATATTTTAGCCATCATTTGTTCAAAAATCTTCCATTCAAAGGCTGATGTGTTGATATATATCTAAAAAATTTTATGATACTATCAATGTGGTAGTTTTACAACCTTTCACTCTTCACTCTTTTGTCACAAAAATTGTATCAGATCCAAATAGGTTGACGAACAAATTACCGCGTTCTGACTTGCTTCGGTCCATCGACAGTGTAATTGCTTCCACGTCAAACGCTGGTGGGAATTTGATTTGTTAACCATGTAAAATGAATTCAACGAGCATGGAGTGTAAAGTGACTCTGGTAACGAGAATTTTGTAAATCAGCCACATGTTCTAGGATACAAAGCCCGCCGACTGGAAGCTGTGCGGTTGCCACCCAGGTGAGATTCCCAAGGATTAGTTTTCTGATGTTCGACGTGTTCCTGGTCGAATACGATGCGACTACTCCTGTCGGTCATAAATTCACTGATGTTCGCATCTGACTCGACTTGGGAAAATAGCTGGAATAGACGCAGAAGCAAATAGGTTTTCACGTCTTGGCTGCGTTTACATGCTTCTGTGCAAAAGTACACTCTGATGCGCTGAAAGTCAAGATGATGATGATGGCAATCAATCAATTGCCAAACAGGCTTGAGCCAGTTGTAATACATACCCACGTGAGCCAAAAGAGATTTTTTAATAAAATTCAAAAGAAAGGAAAAATTTACGTGTATCATTTAAGAATTTAAAAATCGTTCTCTTCACAGTGCATTCATTGTGAATGAAAAATAAATCCTTTTCTACCTATGTCCCTGTTTTGTAAAATTAAAGTAAGTGGCGTCAGAGCGCCCGTGTCAAATCGTGCTCACCAGACGCGAGGCAATGACGGCGACATCAAAGACCACACACAGTCGACGTTTCCGCCTCGCAGGTCAGGGAAGTGCCAAAATTGTGGTTTCCACCCCAGCTGCACGATGCGCTCTCCAGCTTCTGCGTGGAGACCTCGGAGGCAGCAAATGCCTGGAATTGCAACGTCAAACTGAAGCGATGTGGACTAGTATATCAGATTTGTTATTCATTGTCAAATTTCAAAATTATGAATCAATAGAAATTTGGTTCATAAACTATACATGACATTTAGTAACATGGAGTTCAGGTATCCAGTAACATGAGAAAGTATAATAGCAATTAGTAAATTAATACAGCAATTGAAAGGACATTCGCGATTATAGCGAAACCACAGTATTTTTCGTTTTACCGTGTTAGTTGATAATACTGGGCAACATTCAAACGTCCCTGAAGAATGCCGTAATAATATTTACAGCATGTGTAACACTGATGAAGTACTTTACTCATTTCCTCATTCTGTTCAGTACATTCTGTTCAGTCTGGTATTAGATCAACTAGGCTAGAGTAACGCAGCCTTTAAAAATAACGGTTTCATTTCAAGTTAGACATATAACTTAATTCTGAAAATCAAATTTGCAAAAACTGCTAAAGTGCGAGCCTCTCAGTCTTTAGATTTTTTGTGGTTTCATACGGCTGTCAAGTCCATAATTTTAACGCTTACTTTTAAATCAAGAAATCGAAGGAAGCCTTTAATCATTAGTGACAGCATGCTGATGGATGCTAGGCATTGGAGTTCTAGCAGAAAAGTTTTCAGTCGCCATGTTCTTCAAGAGTCTATGAAATTGTTTCATGAATATTGAAGTAAATGTTTATGTATGTGTTAGAAAATTGTTTCACGAAAAAAAATGAAACCTGTCTTATAACACTACGTAAATAAGTGACAAGATGCTTTCACATTCATCATTTTACATCTTACCCGGCACCCAGGAACGCTTACTTCAATGAATTACATGCAAAACCGGGAAATCATTTTTAATGGACGGTTGCTTTTCTAACAGTGATGAATACTTACTTCATGAATATTTAATCAATTTCTTAGTTCATGCTAAAATTGAATGCCAGATCTACAGGCTGGTAAGGTAAGGAGAAATGAAAACAGTTGAGGACTATCAAGCAGGTACCTCTAAAATGAAAGGAGCCAATTTAAGTAGTAAAACAGAAGAAATTAATCCTATGAAAATGATATCTGCGGCAGCAGTCCCTGATAATCAAACTCCTGTCACAAGTCTCAATGTAAGGTAACAAGCCAATCAGTGTGTTGTCTGCGAGAGGAGAGAATGGAACTTTATTTAAACTTCACAACGCGTTTGTACCAATCGCCCTCCAGGCGTTCACGCTAAGATGTGGCTGGGTAATCGTTGTTGATAGGAGTGTCATTCTGATTTTCTGAGACCGAAGCATGAAAATCACAAGATGCGCGGTCACGGTGAAGATTCGATTATACTCTAGATATTTCCGGAGTGGTGCAGAATTTACTAAGAACCTTCAAAAACCAACCGTCAATATAAAAAGAGAATAAATCAAGTTACATTTTTTTCTATGGACCTTTTTTGGTTAAACAATCGTATCAAATAACATTGTCAGGCAGCGCAAGTGGTGTCACCTAGTTTGTGTTAGTTTCCCTTAATCTTAGACATCTTCTTTATGTGTTCAGGTGCCTGTACTCGGCCTTGCGTTTTGTGTCTGCGACCTATGAATCGTCTGTTTATTTACTTTACTTAACCCCATAGTTTAACATGTATTGTATTTCAATATTGCCGTATTATTTTGATTGTCTAGCTGAATAGCCCTAATATTTGAAATGTAATTTTGTGTGGTGTACCATGTTATGCAGTCGTTCATGTTTGTACACTCTATTTTTGCAAAAAGTAAATAAATCATTGTTTTTGCTAAAATATATCTGTGTATGTAAGAAGCACTGTAAAGAGATTCCGCAATATACAATTCACATCCTGAGGTCTAAAGAGTTTTCTCTTCTCCTATTTGCTACAGGCGTTACTCTACTACGATACCTCGCCTGAAAAGGTGTTTCGGGAACCACCTCGGGAGGGCTATATATTCCGCATAATTTATCGAAAAGGAAGATGCTATCGCAGTTCGGCAAATCATGGAAAATTACTGAGGAGCCCTATCGGACTGACATCGGCGCAGACAGTTGCTCATCTTCCTAACTGTTCCGCCGTAGTTCGGCACAAGCAAAAATTACTTCTGTTACCCTAGCGGACTAATAACGGCGTAGGCGGTACCCACACGAACCCCAGGAAGGGTAGCTGCGCAGTAAAGCTAGCGCTCCCAGAAAAGGGTAGCTGCACAGAAGACAGCCCCTTTTCCACGAACCCTCACGTCGACCGCACGACGGTATCGACAAACATTTTATTCCTCTACTAATGATAAATATTTCCCCACTTAGTAATCGCCACGCGCCTGACCTACGTAAAGGCCATTTTATTTTGACTTAATTGATTGCGCTAACGACTTCAATCCTTCGATTCTTTTTAACAGCGAAATAAACACATTTGTAGTTAAGGAGATGTGATTTCAGACATAGATATTAAAAAGTTTCAGAGATATGTACTAGAATTGGGAATGCTAGGTCAGTTAATGCTCATTTATAGCAATCGTTTTAAGAAAATTTTAATAAATACATGGTTATCATCAAAGTACATATCAAAATCAAACTTGGCTAAATTATGAAGATTAGTGCTACTAAATACTAATTTTAATGTATTTTCTCCAAAAAATGGAAACCATTAGAATATATTCAGTTTGATTTTCCACAAAATATGGAATGAGTTGATTCTGATAATCTTCCTTGGCCTAAATTCTCACACCTACATAATCGTAACCTTTCGTAGAGAATTCTATTTTTCAGTGTTTCCTTCTTAAAGTTATATTTATTGTAGCATCAATATTTATGATCACAATCAGAAGTGAATTTATTGCAGAGATTTTTGAAAAAGACCATTTTCTAGACGCTCTACTGCATGGTAATCAGAATTGGAAACCCAAACTGCTATTACCATCATTTTTGAGCTTGAGTCATGCTTCATGGAAACTGTATCTAAATGTCACGCCAGTTAATTCCACCACAATATATTTGATGAGTATTTACTCACTGAATGCTCGCAGCTTAATTCTTGACCTGAAGTGGCTGCAATTTTAATTCAAATTGGGGGTCACCTTTGGGACGTTTCCTTTAATGGACGCTGTTCGTGCATCAATTTCTGGAACTTATTCCCACTCTCAGAATAAAAGTTCTATTAAGGAAAACGGGTATGAAATTTTCCATAATTTTGTGTCAGATCGATGATATTTTCCACATCTGAAGCGTCCGCCATTCTTAGGTATGAATTTTCGTGAACGTGCCTGTATTAACTTGCCAAATAACGCTTCCTTATATTTTTTCTCAGTTGTTCCCTTCATACTGTACATGCTGAACGCAATTAAAAGCCCTACCGTAATGTTGTGAGACCATACCTAGTCCAAAGAAAAAAGTTGTTTCTTCCGAACTACATGTATGAGCTGTACTTTTCAAAATCCCTTCTCGGAAGATTTCGTAGTGCAATGAAGGGCTTAATTGAGTACCTATTCAAAAAGTGAAGGGAAAAGTCTGAATGGTCGTAGTTCTGCGCACTTGTTAATAGAACCTGATATGTTACTAAAACTCGAACTTCGTATGGTCAAACCTTTGATATCTTAATAAGTGATCAAAATTTTCAGGTCATTATCATTCTCCCAGAAGTGAGCCTTCTTATTCATTAAATATGCATTAAAGGTGATCAAGTTTATGAAAGAATATTAGCTATTTTTCCTCTCTCTCCTTTCCTTTTTTTCAAGGAAACTGTTTTAATTCAATGATTGATTCAAGTTGAACAATTTGAAACATCCCAGCATATGCTCTGATTTTAGTGAATTGAACCTTTATATGCTCCCATTGTTATTCTTCAAGCTCGACATTTTTCCAGTTATCCAGCAGCTTCTGGAATATTTGCAATGCAGAGAAACAAGTCTGTTTGATTACTCTTGATTGATTCTCCGACTGAATTTCAATCTAAAAGTTCTTTGACATATTGTATATCCAATTCCAGATCCGTAAATATTTACCACTTAAATAAAGGTTCAATAAATCGCACACAGTCAAAAGCTTACCTTCAGAAAATTAACCGTTCTTGTGTTTGTGTACAGGAGCATGAAACAAAAATGCATTTTCCAGCATTGGATTTTTGCCACATTATTTCAATTTTCACCAGCTTGATTAAAACTTTTCTATTCTTGGGATGAATTGAAGTATGCGCTCGTCCTTTCAATGAAACTATTTTGCAACCGATGAGACCTAACACACATTGCACTTCTACTATACAACCACTAATGTCCTTGAATAGCAACAGGACGCACTTCGCTCTATAGCATGTGTTGTTCTTGTTCTAAACGAGTGCGTTTTGCACGAATGGGATTTGAAAGGAATCGTTAACTTTGAAAAACTTATTGGGGCATTATAATGTTATATGATGTAGGTTACCGATATTATGAGATTAGTGGGAATGAAAAGGCCTTTGTATTTAGATGAGCTATTTTGCAATTACAGAATACAAAAATAATGTGTTGTGTTCTCATGTTCGCGAGATCATTGTGATTCATTACTCTTTTTCTAATGACGCTCTTTTTCTAATGACACTCTTTTTCAATCATGGTCTCTTTATTTTCAATCAATAGTTCTTAAGCGAATACAAAGGGTAAACACTCAGATGATGCCAACATTTTTAATGGTAAATGATGATTAACATTTTATAAAATGAGAGGACAGACACACGCAACCAGGATACAATAAAAATTATGGTGCTAAACTCTCAAAGAAATCAAGGGACGAAAATTTTATTACAGAGTCTTCGTATTAACGTTAATTTAACGAGTCGGAAGGAGTTTAAAAACACAGATACAGAAGATCGTTCGACCACGTGATGATAGGCTCAGGATGCCGTCTGTTTCTAAAATATTTCAAAGTCAGATGTTAGCATCCATTGAAGACCCTTTCGATGTGAGGCTTCGTTTCAGAAAGAATGCCCTCTGCCGTTACCACGACTCTATATAAGCCAAGTGATCGAGGGTCTGGCTATCGCAGGTGACCGGCACAATATGATACATAACAGTGCAAAATGAAGAGAGCCTATCGTAGGAGAGAGAGATAAAATGGAGAGAGCCTATAAATCACGTTAATTTGCAATGGCTCAAGCCTATCCTTCTTTATGTATTTACGAGTGATAAATACATTCTGTATGAATGTATTTATCACGACCCGTCAAAAATATACAATAACTTTCGGCAAATCCCATGGCATACGTTCCTGTTTCTCAACAATACATGTGATATTCCTTCAGACTTTGATCTGCTGGGTTAATATGCCGAAATTAATTGTGGAGCTGATGAAGCATGTCTCACAGATACGCTCATCACCCACTTTCGGCTGGAGGGTAAGACGCAAACACGGACGGACGGACGGACGGACGGGGCTCTTATTATACCCGTAGTAAAGAAGAATAGATTTATTTATCTAAAAACCTGAGTCTAGCGTTCTATTTAGAAAGTTTGACGCAATTAACAAAAGATTTCACGTAAAAATTTTCATCCTATCCCTCGCCCGTATCTGAGAATCATCGTCTTATACGAGCCTTCACCGTCTTTCTCTCTGTTAACGAGGAGAGTTTAGTGTTCGTTTGTTGTTCTTATAGCTAGGTAGTTTATAGAAATTCTCCGTTGACAACGTTTGATCCGATGTTTGGTTTCGCTGCGGTAATTTAATGTAGACCGGGCATAAGGCTTCCGTCGATATTCTTTACTCTGCTCGGTGACTGAATTCGGCAGTTATGTACTGAGTTGCGTAACAGATGTTCATGTCAGATGAAGTAAAAACGTAAAATGATATTGTATCAGAAATTGAAGAAGATTATATTTAGATTTGAAGTGCTAAAGTTATGAAAAAAATTCTTAGCTGAAAAGCTTTGCAACTTAAAATAAAAATGCTTAACCATTTAACGAGTTTCATCAGCGAGTTTCATGTAGGCGGTCATGCCATCCGTGCTCAAGAAAACGGACGAGATATCCATTTTAATTGCCTCTTTTAATGAGGTTGTCATTCAAAATCTCATCAGAAAACCTGGAGTCATCGGCTGCATAAAAAGTGGTTAGTTGGATTTGGATGCATTGGAAGAGGTTAGTTCTCAAATGAGCAACTTTGAACACGTTGCTACGGACACCGTAATACCAGACGTTGTTATCCGGGAATTTGAATAGTTTGCTTTTCTCACAAGCAGATTTTTCTTTCTGATTTTAGATTTACACAATCTCGTGAGAGGTAGAGAGACTTTTGCCGATCTAGCACCTTTATTGATGAAACAACTTGCTTCTTTCTTCCATCTTTCGACTTTTTGCTTGTTTTCCTGTTTTATTTTTTACCTGCTCGGTTCCATACTTCTACAATCATTGGGCCTTACTCTACATGATTCCTGTAATAATTATACACATAGTTGGCTACTAGCTTGGTCTTCTGCTCTCTAATTATACTCAGTTGAGTAAATGTTTCCCACACAATAGTTAGATCAAAATATTTTGACTGAAACTTTCTTTATTTGATTCCTATTATAACGGGTGGTGCAGAGGAAACGCATGTTTTTAGAACCGCTAGTACGCGGCGACGGGAGGGGGTATTGACGTTGAACGAATGTTGGCAAACGGCCCATACAATGCCGTTTTAGTCGCTATGGATCGTTGGAGCGTACAACATCGTTAATTCATTAACAACACAATCAAATTGTTTTTTTTTTCACAAATGTTAATTCACCATCCATTTCGTTGCAAATAGTTCAACACTAAACCATGTTTCCTCTGAGACCACGTTTCTACAACTCAACGCTCATGACAAGAGTTGTGAATGACATTGTTTTGCGGACACAAAAAGCTAGAGAAACACTTCTTCTCTGTCACTGATTCATCCCATCTTCCGAGGGAATAACGAACGAGGGAAAAACGGACAAAAAATTTCCATTCTGCCACACACAAAAATAAACGACTCCCCATTTTAATATTTCAAACACCGATTGAGTTGGAGTGTCCCTGTCACACCGCACCTTTCGCGGCACTCGCCTAATCACTTTCAATACGGAACATCAATGATTTAACCGCCCAAGTATTGCCCATGCAACAGGCAGCTAAAAAAATAATCGATTGTTGAAATCAACTTCAAATATTTCCTGTAGCATTGCCTTCCCATTTGTACCCTATTTTGAGGGCGTTGGTATTTGTGAGACGACATCTCCTAACGTAAGTTTCTACAGCATCACTCATCAAAATAGAGAACATCTCATGCGACGCCCAGCCAAAGAAGCATGAAGTTCCTTGTATTCCATACGATGTGCAGCCACAGGCGTTCACGCCTATGAGGTTCTTAAGAAGCGCTGCGCTCTCATGGATGCAGACACGCGGTGTAAGTCAGTCGTCGACTCAGGGTTGTTTATCCGTGATGTGCAACTTGATTTCATCATCCCTGGACGAGGCGAATAATTAGATAATATAGCATTTGCCATCTCCACTCCATGTAAATCATTATATGTAGTTGACTGAAATGCTTATGTCACTTTTCCACGATTTCTTTGATAATTTTAGTCGAATGTGGGAAATACGAGTAAAATACACGCAATGAAGAATTATTTAACCGGAATTGATAATATTCATACGTTATAAGATGATAAACGTTAGGTTAACGGAGGATACTCAAAATTATCTATCTTATTTGTTTTCATCCTTCTAGCACCCGCTGAAAATGGCAGTCATTTTACCCAACTTCGACACATCTAATCCAATGCTCGCTGATGTGCGTTCCGTCCACATGCATAATGAACAGCATAAAATGTAAGAAGTTTCGCGACGAACCCCATTCATTTTGTATAAATATGAACTTGGAACATATATGGAAAAATGAGTTTTAATGATTTGACAATTTTTGAAATGGCTGCATGTACTAGGGCGACCGGATTTCTGAGGTGCAAACTTGACAATTAGGTTGAGTCTGTTGGAATAAACTTTTTTTTCTCTATAACCGTGCAATCGAAAATACTTCGTTGAGAGTGACAAAGCCTCAAAATTTGACACGCATTAGAGAAGAATTCATATTATGAGAGTTGCTAGAAAATTAGTAGTAAATTACTACTAATTAGTAAATTAGTAGTAAGTCAGTAAAGCATGTTTATTACGACCTCAAGAAAGAAAATGGCAGCCTTAATTACTATTTTGACCATAATGAAACAGATATTTGCTGTCAAAGTTATTAGAAATCTAAAATAAACATCGTTGTATTGGCTGTGGCCGCCATATCTTAAGCTCCAAGGTTTCCAGATGTTGCGCCTCTAGATTTCTACTTCTAGGGACATTGAAGGGCTTAGGGTACGAAACACCGATACATTCCGATGGCGACCTCATTGCTAGAATTGTTGTAGCCTCCGCAAGCGTTCGTGTAATTCCTGGTGTCTTCAATTGATTCGAACAATCATTGCACAGGCGTTTGATCTCCTACATCGCAACAAATGTCACGTTTAACATATGTATTTTGCAAATTCCTAACCTAGTTTCAAACAAAGTTTATTGTGTCCATATAATTTGTTCTGTTATTTTGCTTTTTTATTAAAGAACACGATCTCTTAACTACTACATTTAATTTCCAAGTCACTCTCCATTCTCTAAGTACGCTTTTGTCTTTGATTCAGCATTTTGGACAGCAAGGGTGTTGGGTAAAAAGTGTTCACTTTAACGGTCCCAACCTAAATTTAAAGTTTGTTATACAAAATACCTTTCCCACAATGTACTTTAATTATTTATGATAAGGTATTTCAATTTGAGGTAGACTTAGTATCACAATGAGCAACACAAATTTATGAACATTTTTACGTTCTGATGCAATTACATCGTGAAAATAAAAACTTAAAATATAGTCCGCAAATTATTGTAAAAGACCTTCAGTAATACACGCTTTCAAAAATCGATAATCCACATCACCAAATCGAGGGAAATGCCCACTTCAAGCTTACTTGTATTGTATAGAATATCGTGTAGAAAAATCTTTTTCGCCGCTAGATTCAATCTGTTCAATGCTACTCGAACATTTCAACAGCAGATTTTTTTGGGCTTAGCCGAAGAAATATCGCTCTATAAATAAAAGCGTGATAGTCTCAAAAAAAATGTTTCCCATTGTGATATTATTGGGATGTCAAAAGTAGTCATACCAGACTACTACTGGGGTCAGACAATGCTATTTGGACTAGCGAATGCATGACAGAAAGAAGCAGAAATGCTTGGGCTCATTCGGTATTGAACAGCTCGCACGCGTCTAGTCAGGCAACTCACTCCACAGCTGTTTAAAGTTCATTACAAACCAGATAATTTCCCAGCGCGTGCGTCCCTTCCCAGCAGTTCGTATGCCGCGCTGTTGGAGGTTCTTCACCAGCAGATCAAGCTAATTTTCGCCAAGTGAAGAGACTTCATGTCTAGGCATGGATAACTGCTCCATATCCAGTGGCAGTTCGACGAATAACGTTAGCTCACTGTATCTTCAACGAGATTTAACGAGGAAGTAAAGCGAGGATAGAAAGTGCCTGAATGACAGCGTCGTTTCCATATAAATAAATAGATTTCATTCATACACAAAGGATTTAAATTCTCCTAGTTAATAATAAGGCAAACTTTCAACCATAGCGTATTTTAAACTAGTTCAAGAATACTGAATACACATTTCGTCTAACGTTGGGCGGGCTGTTTTTTTAATATACTGCCTCGTACAAGAAGCAAAAAAACGCATAGATTTGACTGTTTTTCAGAACTGGCTGTTTTAGGGAGGTTCAAACTAACTTCTTAACTAATCCTTATGCTTTCAAAACTCTGTTTTGTAAGCTATTCCGATGCTTACCTAAACCTATTCATTGCATTAATAAATTCTGCCAGTGAGGAATTTGGTTCATCGCATGAGTGATTGTAAAGGATGGTGCAAAAAACGGTGAAATACATGCGGTTTTAGGACCACTCTGTGTGTAATCGAAATCCTTTTCAAACTGCCAATGAGGGACAATCAGTGCTGAATAATTTATGAATAATTTTCCAATATGTTTTAAATATGTAATGCAAATATTCTCCCTGTTGCAATAGGTAAAATAGGACAATTAAAGTAAGTGATACAACTTAAGTCTGCGCAGATAGCCAGTTGCAAACATCCTACACCAGTTGCAAACATGAACATACTACGGGCTCGATATCGACAGTATTCCTAAGTTGGTTTTAACAATTGAAAATTAAGATAAATGAGAAATTTCCGATGCATAAATGTTGTTTTGACTTTTCATGCCAACATACACTAAACAGCTAAAAATTCGCTAGAAAAATATATATCCGCATGCCAAATGAATGTGGTGATAGCTAATGGCTGCTTCATTCCCATGTAAAGAAAACTTCCTTTTTTTTCGCGAGCGCAGATGTTCAACCAAAATTGCCGGATTCAATATTGGAAAATTTTGCTGTATTCTTGGCATGCGAGTGCAATCTTCACAAGTAAAACTTTTAACAGAAATGATAAAAAAAATCGTAACGAAGGAGTGTAGTTAGAAGGAAGATTCTTATATGAAATCCCTATAGTTCTTTCCCTGTACGAATCCTTGAAACATGTATAAGAAGCGCCGGATATTCACCACAGTCGTTTGTTTCATACGTCTGAAAATTGTCAAAAATATTGATTCTGAGTTCAGTATGAAAAAAATTATGATTCAAAAAAGTTCTTTTTCTGAGCTCACCTTTTGCTAGTTGGAGCGAAGGTTTCAATTGTATGAGTTAAAGCCTCCATCAATCCACACTTAGGACTATATATAATCAAGCTCGTGGGAGGCTGTTCAGGAGGTGGGGAGGTTTTCTCATCTCCTTTCAGAGGCATAGAGTGTACAGCTGGGAACAGAACAACGAATTAATACAATCTTCACCATCATCAGCAGTATACGTGAGGAATAACAATTGTAGGCTCTCTTTGTGGCCTATGATATTATAGGGGAATAAACTTCCCTTTACCACACGGTTCAATAAATTGATACTAGCCCGTTGGGTGCTCTCATGATTTATTCAGGGAACATGAACAAACATCACAGTCCTTTTAACGGTAGCACAGTAATAGCAAGCAATGATAATAGCAATGACATTGGCAAGTTTCAAAATATTGAGGAATTGCGAGGTGCCTGGAAAGATAAAGAATAAAACTAAATAAGACGGTAACAAGAAATAAATGAATATGCATATGTCATCAATATATGTCTCAGTATAATCAAATCCAATGTACTTAAAAATAAACAAAGACAATTCAATAGTGAACTACACGCTAGCCGATTGTCACGCATCTGGCGCCTAGAGAATCGACCTAGCATTAGTACGCTGGGATAATTCTTTTAACTAGCTTTTAAGAAGCATGGACGGCGCCAACAACAATATTATAGAACAATGCAGGGGCACTAACGATAACTCAAGGTTTCATTTTTTATTTCACTTTTTTCTCTATCCTTACTTAGACGATTGTATTTTCCCTTGAGTGCCATCAGTTGCAGCGGCGTTTGCAACCAGATATCCTGCTGGGTTAAGGCTGATGACACTGAAGCCAAAGCTGCGATGCCAGTGTCGGAGCTAAGACAGCCCTTAAAATACACTAGTCGGCTTCTGTAAAATTTTGAGGGTAATAACTTTATCGTAAAACGACGTGTAACTCAAAAATTTTGAGCTTCGTTAGCGACAAATGCCATTGGAAAAAATCAATTAAGGATAGAGAGAGCGTTCGGTGGATGGAGTAAAGAGTAGAAGAGTAGACATACTGTATTTTAAAAACTAGCATTTAGCGCTCGCATGTCACCATTTTCTCATAGCAGGCATATGTTTTCAAACATATTAATTTTTGCATGTACACCCCCTTTTTTTAGTACATACTGGATGACGTAAACATTGGTTTCAAGAATGTTTGACTTGCAATACCACACTCACTTAATTGCCTGAGGATATCTGCTCGGATCAATCTCTCTCTCTCTCTCTCTGTTACCCAAGAAAAAAAAAATGAAAATGAATCTGTTCGACTAAAACATGTCCTGAATAACCTGTTTGAAACATGACCTTCTCACCTGCTGTTGAGAAGAGGAGCGACCAGGTCATCACATGCACTGAAGGCTTCATGCTCGAAAGGCGAGCAGTTAGATAAGGCGAATGTTATATCTCCTTCTCGGTGCATTACCACTATAGACCGACCGGGGCCCCGGCCCCGGCCAACCCCGGCCATTTTGACTGACCCCGGCCCCGGCCCCGGCAAACCCCGACAATTTTTGCAGACCCCGGCCCCGGCCCCGGCCCCGGCAAAATAGTGCCCTAAACCGGGGTTTTGGCCGGGGTTATTAGTTTTTTACTACACCTTTTTCACTTCAAATTAATCCAAGTCAAGGTCAATTTAATCCAAGTCAGATTCAAATTAATCCGAGTCAAGTTCAAATTAATGCAAGTAAAATTTAAATTAAACGTGCTAAGTATCCAGCATCAGGAGGCAGAGTGTGATTCAGATCTTTGAGCTAAGTAACATATAGAAATCAATTATAGAAACTTCGTATTAACTATACATTAAAGTTGTTTTTCAATTCTACATTAACGGCAGCGTGATTCCATTCAAAAATTTATGTTCAACGACAATTTTATGTTACACATGCACATACACGTAGTAGTATCGAGGATTTAATTACTCATTTAGAGATTTACATGCATGAAATTTCGTTTTATCACATATGTAAAGTCATATATGCATGCAACTACGAAAGATTACCATTGGATGATATGTAGATTTAACCTTTAAAAGAAATATAGCAACGAAGTCTGTTTTTGCTTGTTCAAACGATTTTTGTAAAAACAGGTTTTATTTTTTTTCACCGATCGAGATGATACATTTGCCTAGGCCTATTCATTTGAAGGGATGGCCCAATTTTTCTTGCTATTGCGGAATTGTATCTTTGTAATAATGTACTCATATAAATTGTAATCAAATGGTATCGTACATAAGTACTCAATGAACCGCATTTGCTCATTTCTTTTAAAGGTTAAATCTACACATCGTCCAGTGGCAATCATTTGTAATTGCATGCACATTTGATTTCATATATATGATAAAGTGGAATTTCAGGCATGTAAATCTTCAAATGAGTGGAAATAAATCCTCGATACTATGTGTATCTGTAACATAAAAGTAACTTTGAACATAATTATTTGAATGGATGCATACTGCCATTAATTTAGAATTATAAAACAACTTTAATGTGTAGTATGATATGAAGTTTTTATAATTGACTTCTAACTGTTACTCCACCCAAAGATCTGAATCGCACTCTGCCTCCTGATGCTGGATACTTAGCACATTTTACGACAGCTTGTTTTAATACTGCAGAAATTTTATGTATTACTTGCTGAAAGGAAAAACGTTTTTCTTGCTCATCACATCCAACAGATACATTTTTAATACAAAAAACGCTCAGATTAACGAGGGCTTTATGTCGATTCTTAATTCAACTTAGGGCTGGATTAATTTGAACTTGATTTGGATGATTTAAACTTGACTTCGATTAATTTGAACTTGACTTGGTCTGATTTGAACTTGACTTGGATTGATATGAATTTGATTTGGATTCATATGAACTTGACTTGGATTAAATTGAAGTTGATTTAAATTAATTTGAACTTGACTTGGATTAATAATTTGAAGTGAATAAAGCGTAGTGTGCCCGGCTACCCGGCACCGCACGTGAAAAATTCACTTGTCTTTTAAATGAATTTAAAACGATTTCTCAAGGGATTTGCGATTTCAGTGCAATCCTGAAGAACATGCAGTCACTGAGAAGAAAAAGCAGTACCTATGCTACCATCCAGGGTAATTATAATCAAGTGCGCAGTTATTGACATGAAAGAATCTCGACTTGGAGAGGTCCTAATATCAGCAGTTATTGAGAAGACGCTATTGAGAAGTTAATTTACTTTTGTATTTCCTCTGAAATAGCAAACTGAATTTGGATACTGAGGTCCGGAATTAGTCTTGTTGTAATTATCTTCTCTGTTGGAACTTGAAACTTCTTATTCAAAAACACTACAAAATTAAAAAAGTTTCCTTCCCCATAGGGTCGTAAGGATTGAGCGCGTCACAAAGCCAGTAAATTAACAAAATCTCTCTTTTTGTATTTGGTCAGTATTATTTGGCTACCAGTTTTTAAATTGAGTAAATATTTAGGTTCTTTTAAAGTCAGCTGTTTGCCGGTAGACGAAGACGACTTACTGCAATCGTCAGTTTTGTCGCTGCTGCAACCTAAAATGCCTTTGTTTGTTTTCGATACATAGACATTTAGTTTTTTTTCTTGTGCGTTTTGTTTCTATTTTTCAATTCTTATTCGTTGTTTGGTTTTTCTTCAGCTTCCAGGAATTGATCATTTTGTGTCGATTTTAGATGGCCCCATAAATATTCAGTTGAGAACGTTTTCTAAGATGCACCAGCCGCTGCTCGTCATATATTTGCTTCACAAATGGTGCACACTTCAATTTCTACCCTCTTCACCGATTTGTGAAAGTAATCCCATACTGCTGACGCACTACTCATAGTCATTATACCGGGTGTCCCACAAAAATGTCACTGAGTTTCAATTGATTATATTTCCATTTTAAATTTGCATATTTTAATTTTCATTTTTTCAGAATGTAGTAAATTTTATTCAATTTTGAATAATTTATGCTTTTAAACATCGTTAAATAACAACTTTACATTGATCGATTAACTGAAACGGATAGAAAAACTAATTTTTCGAAGGAAAACATTTTAAAACAATATTGATGTTCTTCCTTATTTTGCACTTTCCAAAAAACCGAATAAACAAAAACTTGAAAGAGTAACAAATCAATACATTAAATAAAGTTTAAATAAAAAAGTAATTTAGTATCCTTCGACATACCCATCATTTCTCTCAAGGCAAGCATTACTTCTAGCCACTATTAAACCAAGAGTTTTGCGGATCATTTCACCGTATTCGTTTAGTCCTTGAAACACTTCAACTCGTTGTCGAAGAATTATTAATGATGGAGGTGATGTTTTGAAAACGCGTTCTTTCACAGTAGGTATTGAGAAATGAAGAAGATCACCAGTGCTCTTTTTAAAACTTTTCCTTTGAACAAGTAGTTTTTCGGCCTCTTTCAGTAAATCGATCACTGGAAAGTGGTTATTAAACGATTTTCAAAAACTTGAATTATTCGTAAAATGAAACGGAGAACCATTATAAAATGGAACATTCGTTTAATGGCAAACGCTTCGGAATCTCTGATTCCATCATCAGTGCTGTAGAACAAGGAATAAAATACCTACTGTGAAATACCATGTGAAATACCTACTGTGAAATACCTACTGTGAATGTATCGTCTAGGTACCTGTGGTACCTAGACGATACATTCGTTTTGTTTCCTTCACAGGAAGAGGCCCTACAATTCTGTGACTACATAAATGGATATCACGAATTGATAAATTTCACAATGGAAACTGAGCAGAATGATAAATTGCCCTTTTTAGACGTTCTCGTAAAGAAAACTAATTTAACGTTCACCACCTCTGTTTATAGAAAACCTACACTTACGGAATTATGTACCAATTTTTTCAGATGCACTTACAAGGATTATAGTAAAACAAGTGTCACTAAATTATTGCATAGAGCATACTGTATTTCAAATTCATATAAAATATTTCATGACGAAGTGAAATATATCACAAAGTTACTTATACAAAATAAATACCCTTTATCTTTAATTAACAATCTGGTTAAAAAGTTTTTAGACAAAAAAAATTCCTCTCCGTGTACAATTCTGACAGCACCAAAGCAGAAAGTTTTCGTCTAGCTCTCTTTCTTATGCTATCTTTTCAAGGAGATGAGAAAGGATCTGTTATCTCTGATACACTCTCATTTTACTTTCATTGACGTGTTGCCATTTTATAGAAATAGTTTTAAAATAAGTTCATTTTTCAATAGGAAAGAGCGTTTGGAAGACTGCCTGAAAAATGGTTGTGTCTACTTGTATAAATATGATTGTTGCCTGCAGTCCTATGCTGGAAGTACCACACTCCAGCAATTGATTCGTCACAGCCAACACTCGATCTGGTATCTCCCATATATAGAATCGGCCGTCCATACTTATCTCCCTCCCAGTCAGCCATAAGAGATCATTGTCATAGTTCAAACCACCCTTTCAGAAGTTTTAATTTCTCCATACTTTGTAAAACTGCAGAGGAATTTGACCTTAGAATTTTGGAATCATTGTTCATTTTTACCCATAGACCTCAGCTAAATAATGATCAAAGTGCGATGAAATTAAATATTGCCCCAACTGTGTAAATAGGAGTGACTGGAGTGTGTTGGAATTTGTGTGCCCGTGTGTGTGTGTGTGTGTGTATGCAATTCGGTTACTTTGTGTAGATGTTATTGTGTGTTGGTTTGATTGCTAGAATTTAGGTGTATGTGTACGTATGGCTTCGAATGTTTAAAAGATATAGTGTTTTTATTTTCAATGATAAGGCATAGCTATTTTCCGATGAAGGTATAGTGATATTAATTTCTTGTAGCTTTTTCGCAATTTGTTCATTATCGTTTTCAATTCCTTGTTTTACAGCACTGATGATGGAATCAGAGATTCCGAAACGTTTACCATCAAAAGAATGTTCCCTTTTATATTGGTTCTTCTTTTCATTTTACGTATGAGATTTCCTAAAAATTCCCTTATAATTCTATTAAATTATTCGAAAAGGAAACAAGATTTACCACATTGTGAAAAAAAGACAATTCAAATATGTTAATTTAAAGCGGAGATAGAATCAATTAAAAAGTCGAGGACATTTTTGTGGAACACCCGCTACATTTAATTACTATGTTTCCGTATTGATTAATTCAACAAGCAGTGCAACTGCAAGTCTACAAAACTTTATTGACTTGACATAAATATACACCCAACCGCAACCGTAATTCAACAAGCATTGAGCCACTAACCGGCGTTGTGCATTACGTCGTCGTGACACGTCCTGAGACGGTCTGAACCCCGGCCCCGGCCCCGGCCCCGGCCGTGGTAAATTTGATAACCCCGGCCCCGGCCCGGCCCCGGCCATGACAAATTTGTTGACCCCGGCCCCGGCCCCGGCCAAATTTTTAACCCCGGTCGGTCTATAATTACCACTTCCGGCCACGGGGTCCTCCTCAGCTGACTCGCGTCTAGTTTCACCTGTAGCAGACGAGGCTGCGCGTGGGGCAGCATGGCGGCCACCTCAGCTACCTCGCTCTCTGATGATAACACTCGGTGCCGTTAGTTGCCAGGTACATCCGGAGAAAATTAGATCCTAAACGTTCCTTCCACGCTCTTGAGAAACAAAGGTTCTTCACCTCCCTAATTTTGAATTCGATGACTTTTGACCGCATTTCTTTAACACGCGTAACTCGAAAACAGGCGTAGCTTGAGCAGGTAAATATTACAACTTTCTACAAATTTTTGAAAATTTTTTAAAACACATTGTTTGAAAAAAATTTTATGAGCAATAAAGTGGGAATAAAATCACAGCGAACAGTGTCATTTCATCCAATCATTATCTCATATTTTAAGAGTGAAACGGAAAAGGAGACCAAGTTGTTAAACTCGGTCATTGCATCCAAATATCAACTGATGTTTTTAAGAATGTGTGTGACAGAAAATTTCTCAGTCATAATTCAAACGAAAATAACATGGCTCATTGTGAGGAACTTTCCCTGTAAAAATGAAAATAAAAGACAAAGAAGGGCTGAATAGAAGGAGATGGCATAAGAAATGAATGAAAGTGTTAGAAAAGGATAACGAAAATGAAGGCAAAAAAGATGGAGCTTATAAACTAACAGTTATTTATTAGCGAACACGGATTCACACGAAGACTTAAGGAACTTCACAATTAAAAAAATAAAGAAAAAAAATTGATGTTTGAATGCCAAGTGTCTAGGTAAAGCGATTCTGAAATAGACGAGCGGTGAACGTTGTATAGATTTTAAAAGTTTACCTAGATACCAAAACCCATCGGACTATGGCATTAGATGAATACCTTACTAATTTAAAGCCTAAAAATATATTTCATTCATTAAACCTAGGAATTTTTAATTATTGTACAGATCGAACAAGAACTCAACAGCACGCCGAGCCATGTAATACTGTCCCGGCTTTGCAGTTATAAATAAAAGAATCATTTTTTTTTTTCGACTTCTTTCATCGCAAAGTTCTTCAAGTTTGTGCTCTTATGGGTTTCCAAATGTATATTCTTTTCTTTTCCGCCTTGATGCACCGTAGCATAAGATTTTAATGCATTCACGTTTTCCTTCGACTTTTTGAACAATTTTCTCTGCATGTGCCTTCATCAATATCCTACGCAGTCTTTAGTAACTTAGTTTACGGTACATTATAGGCCTGTTAAGAGCACAGACGCTCTACACGAGAAAAGTGATGTCAAGTTGCTGAAATTTCAGTGAACTTCGTCTTTTCCAGATACACTCGAAAAACGGGCAAGGGAACCTCCTAATCCTTATTCAATGAAAATTCTTTTTTAGTGAATTATTATTGAAATATATGTTGTTGGAAGTAAATTCCATCCACCTGCCAACCAAAAACAAGTGTTAAGATTTTATTGTATTTTTACATTACAGTGAATTCTAATGTAATGAGAATTTCAGAGTCACATCTTCTATCGCAAGGAACTTGCCACAAAATTGTGGTGATCGTCACTTAGCTAGCCGTTGAGTCGTTTCTTGCACAATGCTAACTTCATACGACACTGACACATCACACCACTCCGTCATTTCATTCAGCACCGGCACATCACGCAACACATCACACTCTGAACAGCTCCAGCACATCACACAACACTCTCACTTCACACTACAACGGCACATCACTCAACAACCTCACTCCATACAACACCGGGCCATCAAGTAACATTTACCGTATATTATTGGCCAATTTTTTTTGTTAGCGAGCGTCGTCTTCGCCGACTTTTTCGCCAGCTGCACAACCCCAGGGCAACTCATCATGCAGCGCTGCCAGTCTGTGAAACTGCTGACGCCAGCGTCGCGCAGTACTCTTTTCAGCTCGGGCCAGCGCCTCACCATCAGCCGCAGGTGGTTGGTGCTCAGGTCCTGGATTACGTACAGGAGCACCTCGAAATATCTGGAAATCACATGGCATTGCATCATGGCACGCCAATCACATCGTAGCGATCGCTGGATTGCCTCTTAAAGTATTGACGTTCAACCCTCGATGACGATAAAGAAACGTGTTATAGTTTTACTGTAACTGACCTTCGCCGTGTTCAAATAAACGTTAAAAAGAGGAGTTGTGCGGCCAAACAACCATCTTCTAAAAAGATCCGTCATCGGATAATATGTTCTCGACAATAAGCACAGCATTTCTGAACTCAACGACCTACGCTTCGAGTCAAGCATCACCAACCGCCAGCATCATTCGAAATCAACCAGCGAACCTCGTCCCCTCTACGAACCCCACCATTGGACTTCGTGCCTTCTGCTCTGCGTCTTCCACGTGTAACAGGGAACGCTGCCAAGTACTCCATTTCCCTTCATATATTCCAACTCCTTCCTTAGGGAACTAAAATCTTATTCATTCTACGTAAATTACTTGCTTATTAATTATAAAGCTTAATCCATTTTAATCATCTCGCAACACTTGCTATTTCCTATGATATATTAACGTAAAGCTTCCAGAAAGTGAACGTGTTTGTTCTCACTCATGACGGAGACACGCAAGCTGCTTCTGGGGGATGTGCACAAGCGGCATTAGAGCCTGCGCCATCAATAGAGCAAGACGTGTGATCCTCCACTCTTGCCCTTGCAGGCGAGAGGGGGAAGGTGGTTAGCTTAAGTTGTGTTTGACTTATCAACCGCCAGTCGGAAGTAACACAGCTAAGCATCTCACCATGTACTCATCTATATTCTCGTCAATGCCATGAAGTAGCTTCATGTATAGGTGTAGAGTTATTTCGTTCGATGTGTTAGGCGTTCTTGGTTTCTCTGCTAAGTGATTAGTGAGGAGGCATCACCTCACGCGATATGTGCGCATCAGAATTGTCAATGGATTAATGATCTAGGTTCATAAATTGATCGAGTAATAAGGTTATCCCGCTTATTTAAAGTCATGATGTGAATTCCTATAATTATGTCATCCGATAGATTGGAGTAATTTCCGAAATTTAATAACATCAGTGTTAATTAGATTCTTTATTATGCTATGTACATCGTGTGTCATTCTACTTTCCGAATATGTCATTCTTTTCCTAATTGAGTTGAAAGACGTCGCCATTTTAATATTAAATAACATTATGAACCTCTCATTATTTATCCTAATAAGGCCCTAATTGATTTGCTAATAACATCAACAGTAAAAGTAAAAGACATTGAAAAGTCTCAGTCTATTTCGATCTTTATTATCAACAAAATAGAATAATTGAGACCCTCTGTCTCGACCATCAACCGAAAGAAAATGAAAGCGACGAGAAAATAACGATGAATAATGAAGGAAAAGAACTGCCTCTTGGAAATAGGATGGCAACGACGTGATCTCCCAAAACGGAATATAACAAACGAGCCAGCGTCATGACATTCCGCTTGGTTTCGAGTTAAGGTGACGTCTATACCCATTGCGTCGCCTACAATGATAAAATTGGATGCCGAATCCTGTTGCATCGTCTTATGAACAGAAATCATTCCATGGCCAAAGGGCTAGGCTTCTAATGAGTAGTTCACGTTCTAACAAGAATAGAATTCCGCTAACAAGGCGAGCAAAACCATTTACTTGGTCAAAAAGTCCGGTGTAGGATTCTGGTAAAAAGACTTTCGGCTTTCCAACTCACCTAACCAGAACCCGGTGGAGTATCATTTTTGGTTTTAAATCGAGGTCAAAGTTTGTACGAAGCTTCACAACAGCGTCACAGCCCTTGAAAAGAAATGACATAGGCCATAAAGTCCGTGGAATCGGTAAAACGCAGTGTCCAGCTTTCGGAAACGTGTAAAAATGCCACCATTGCTGAAGACGGTTATATTAAATAAAAACTGCTTTCTCCTATCCTGGTAAGTAAACCGTCAAAATTTCAAAGCGTTATGTTACTTTTTTCTTGAGTTATTAAAATTTAAGCAGAGGAAAGGACACTATGCGAGTTTTTCTGGACAATGGGACACTAACTGATACTAGGACACTAACTGGACTAAGAACACTAACTTAAACATACCTGCAAACTGTGTTTGCAAAATGCTGAATGCAGAGCACGTTATGAAAACCTAATTTTATCAAGTTTTATTAGGAAATTTTCGAAAGAGACAAAATAGACGGTAAAATCACTCACGGTTGCAGAAAAGGAGGGGATTTGGTGAACGCTGTTTTGACAGTCTCCCATAGTTGCCTGAAGTTTAGTCGCCTTGTTGGAAAAGGTCCTTCACAGGTTGCAAGTTTGTTGCTGCGATAAGGAAATGTATCATAGAAATATTTTTCATCTTGGTTTTCCCTGTGATCCAAAATGAGGTGAATGACTTCGATGAAACATTTTCTCGGGATTGTGAGACCTAATTGATCTCCGAAAAATACATGCACACGTTTAAAGATTTACGTGCTTTCCGGTTTAACCGGGTCAAATCAAATCATAGATGAGAGCTTGCTCATCAATTCATTATTAGTGAAAAAATATTACGAAGAAATAACTCCTGACGACTGTGACGAATAATGTTTAAAGATAAGACCATGTAGGCATAAAAAAATAAAAAACACTAAAATAAATAATCAAAATGTTTTCCGTTGAAAAATATTTGGAATCGCACCGAAGAAGGACAGGTGATAATGAGTCTTTTAAGGGAGTTGATTCAGCGGGAAGTCGAGGAGTAAGGCTTATATCTCAAAAGTTTAGGGTATTTGCTTCGGCCGTAAATTGTACATGAAAAACCCGAGGGCGACGAGGGAAATAGTTTGCTCCAGCTAGACATTTGTAGAAGGATGGAAACAACAGCTAACCTACAGACAGAGTCTACACTTGAGAAATGCGCACTCATTAGTCTTTTTTATCGTAAGGAGTCAAAATTTTACATGAGAATTCCTTCAGAACTTGAAGTTTAATTGAGCACAAAACCTTTTTGACAGTGTCACACGAAAAGACGTGCGCGCGATTGTGAAAGTTACTTGTTTGGAAGTGTATGAGAGAAATAATTGGGATAAAACTACCTCATGAGCAGATGCGTTGTAAGTAAACGCATCTGTCAATGCGCATTTATCAATATTCATCAATTAGGTTTTAATTATAAATAACAGAAATGAAAATCGATCAAATGACGGATGCTTGAGAATGGATAAATTGATTCACCATCAAAGAAAAACATGAATGTAATTTCATAACAGATTGACAAGCAAATGTAAAAGGCTAACTAGAGTTCTCATTTTTTTCAGATACGTCTTGGCTTGTTCTAATAACACAACTTATTAACTTACTTAGAGTGCATGGAATTATCTAAAGAAATGTCATGCCGATAACGGTGAAGCGATAATCGAGATTTCGTATAATGAAAATGTATGTGCAGTCTGATATACCACATAATAAATAAAAATAAATTCATAGAACTTCACCAAAGTGAATCTACAAAAATAATTAGGGGATAGTAAATAGAAAGAACTCTGGCTTACAAGAGGAGGATCTTGCATTGATTTATTTCCTTTACCTGTCTTTGTTTTAATTACTGTCAAAGTGAAAGAAATCTCGTCCTGAATAATTTATTTTCTAGTTTTAAAATTCGAAAACTCAAGCCAGAATAAAAAATGAACAGAATGAGCTTCCAAACGTGGCGTTATGAAGTTGAAAATATGAGTATAAAATTCAATCATTGTGATCCTGGTTCTCTACATGTGTTTGGCATCTGAGTCTATGTAAGTCTGCGATCCTTCGATATATATTTCAGTGGCTCATTTTCATAATAGTGGGGAAGAAATTGGCAATCGGCATTAAGATTTCAAGGGTATTTTTAATTGTTGAACAACAATTTGCTACTGTGAGTTCTCTGTATTGCGATCGTGCGATAGGAAAAAATTTACTTGAGTCCAATTATGTTAAATATACAATCGTATTATATCCCAAGCACACTTAGAGAACTATACCGCCTCAGAAACAGACACAGAAACCCATAAGAAAAGAGTCATGGTGTTAGAAGGCTAACGGTTACCGAACTTGATGAGTATCCATAATGATTTTATTTTATTTTTGAATGCCTATTGTGGCGTATTATGTTAATGCTGTGTTTATGTTTTAATAGTAAAAATTAGAGTATCATTTATATGTGTGGCAGGAGGTGTACCATTACTCAAATTCGAAATGTTCATGTTAATGTACTTTACAACGTGTGGAAACGTCTCGTGACACAACCATAAATTTGTAATCGTCTGAAGAAAGTTTCGAAAATTTGATTGCAACAGCAATCCTAAACGTCATAACGTCCTAGATCGGAAGAAAGAGAACAATTATTTGAGGGTGTATTTTTGAGTTAGAAAAAGAATATGATGCGAAAACGTAAATGGGACCAATAAACAATAGTTTCAAATAATTACATTAATTCGGTACAATGATTTCAGAAAGACACAAATTTTGAAATTACTACGAAATGGATTTAAGATAAAAACGATGACCAATAATCAATAGATGTAGTGTAGAAGATCAAAATTTAAAGGAATTATGGGATTCTAATTCAGTAAAATAAATTGCTGAATAAATCTACCTTTTTGTTGGACAAAGACTTCAACAAAATTGCAACCCTTAGCTAATGTTGAAATTTTAAGGTGACTAACTCTGTACCATTATTAGTGTTATACTTCTCACTATAACTGTCAATGATCAATGATTAAAGAAAAAAGGAAACAACGGAAGAGGCGACTGGCTAGCGTTTCATTCCATAAAAGTTCTAAAAGAACCACACAAGCTGAAGATGCCATAAGTCTATAGTCTGCAATCACAACATCTATACCTTCTAAGGATCAATTCGTCCGGACGCCTACGATACGACGCGGAGATGACGACAGAAAATGCCAAGAACATCGACGTAGAATTTCATCTTATGTTTTCTTAATGTTAATATTATCTAAACGGGGATTTTAGTATAACTATGTTAATAGAATTAATTATCAATGTATTTGGATTGTTTTAGGAAGTGGCTCCCTTTAATATCCTCGAACGTTAATATCATAATTAGGAATTAGCATTTCGCGATGGAGCAACCGAGAGGGTTGCCTTTGAAGGACGCCGAGAGGGGGACGCGAGGGATCAGAGAGAACAAACCTGAGTTAGAGGGCGCTTTCATGCGCTACGGCCTTGCAGCTGTTTGGGCTTAAATACAAAGTTTAGCGTGATAAATATAAACTACTGATACTTAGAATTGAGCCTTAGAAATCAATTGCTTATTTAACCGTGGATAATGTGCTGTGTTAAACAACATCAACCGTCAACTGTCAACAATGGCGCTAACATGGAGAACCGGTCGCGGGAAGTCAGCCCGTCAACGATTCCTCACGTATAAGATGAGTACTCCCCCAATCCATGCCTATCTAGATGTTCTTGATTTCATCATGCCTCTAAGTATGTAGGACCCGTTGCTAAATACGTAGTTAATTTCAATCATATAATATTAATTGGAAGTGCCTGGTATTTGCCCTTTTATAGAGAAGGAGAGAGAGAGAGAGAGAAGAGAGATTTTTTGAAAATAATGCAAACTTGAAGCCTTGAAACACGGCCAACACGCTTACCGAAGACCTTTGAATTTAATCATGATGTTGTTTAAAATATAAAATCAATTCAATATAAAATATTCCCATTAAGGGTGGGGGCAGCTTAGATTTTAATTTATGATGATTAATAAAGAATATATTAAATAAAAGAGAAAGGCGAATAGAAAAGACACAACCATTGAACGATATGAAAAGATCACACACAAGAGGAGAATCATTATAGTGATGTGGCATCGGTGAAATCAAATATACAATCAACATCAACTAGAATATGATGTACAAATATTAAATCCGCATTGATGCGTCTAATTCTCAAAATGACAAGTAAGACGAAAATCACTGTACGTATGGTTATTTTATTAATACAAACAGTAAAGTCTAAATAATTAAAATTGAACGTTTCGAACTAAACAGTTCATCTTCAGCAAAAGAATTCTGCGACAAAATACAAAGCAAAACGAATATGAGTATATTAAAACTACACTAAACAAAAAATATAACAAAAATAGAAATAGTCGTAGATCTAAAGCTACAAATAAAAAATGAAATAACTAAAACCTAAACTAATGATTACGTATATGCAGCGAGAAGAGGAAAAACACTTTGAGTGTCATTTAGAGGGGGTCTGATCTTAAAGATGTATAGCGACTCAAGGATGCATAAATCAATCATGTGAGGAGCACCTGAAAGGATTTTAAAATGATTTACGGAAACAGGGACGTTACAGTTTTCAGCATGGGATTGAACAGAGGACAGAGGTGGGGAACCAAGAGAACGACAGGTTCTACAGCTGCGCCCAACGTACTTAGCTACTCAGCTACTCAGCGTGCTCAGCCCGTATATTTTTTTGTACGAAAATCCTACTGTGAGTATTGTAAATATCAAATAAAATGTAATCATTTCTGAAATTTCATTTGGGAACTGCAACTTCTCACTCAGCATTGTTGGAGCTTACGCACTCATCTACTTGGAATAGGGCAGTACGCGATCACTCGTACCAGCATTACAATTTAGTGCGTATCGTTTTGATTTCAATCCTTAAGAACTTAATTGGTTAGGGTGATATATAAAAGATGTTAAGACTAATAGAAATTCATCAAAAAAGCAGTATTAAAACTCTAGAAGAGTGAAACTCTTGGTAAAAAATATAATATACATTTATTATGTCTATCACTATCGAACGAAGTGCAATCAATCGTCAAAAAATAAAAACTTAACAACAAAAATTGGGCAAGACTATCACACAACATAGTTCGTTTAGAACTACGATCATATACAAATATTAAGAAACTATATTTGTACTCTCATAGTTAAGTGAAAATAACTCACTTTAGCGTGACTTACTTAGTGCTAGATGTTGTTGTTGCACCTAAGATCTGTTCAACAGGCTCCTTAGCGTCTTTGATCTTCTTGACTACGTACCGAGCGGTAAACCGCTCTTGAAGAGTCTTGTGATGGAAGGTCCAGGAGATATATCGTTTCCCAGGCAATGGTCGGTGAAGTTTCAAAACTACTGAAAGAAATACCTGAGTGTCCACATAAGACACAGTCTTGTCGGTTTTAAGTTCATTTTTACACAGTCGCTGAAGGTTAAGAAACTCATCTTCAGTGAAAGTTAAGGTGCCTTCACCCAGTAACTGTAAGGCCAATTCGCCAATGATGAGAAACTGATCATCGATGACAACGCTCAAATCAGCGTAGCCTGAATCACTCAGTTTTTCTCAATAAGGGTCCGGTACAAAACGAAAACTTCTTGGGCAACTTGTGCTGGATTCTGTAACTGAGGGATTCTGTGCGGGAGATATCTGAAAAGATGACAAAACAACACTAAGTTGATTGGTTCAGTGAACATTCTCCTCACTTCGCTGTTCAGTTCAGAAAAACAATGTTGCATTGCTTCGCTCTGTTCAGCATTTTCTAGATAATTACCGAGCCTTTCCAAAAAAGCAAGTTGGTCTTCCAGTGCTGTGAGAGGTAAAATTTCAAACTCAGTGAAACTAGCGTCATGCTTCGACAGCAGATGACAAAGCAATTTTACGGATTGTGGGCGAGATGTGAATAATACTCGGCAATTTATTCTCCAAGCGTTCTTTACCAGACCTTGCAAAACTAACATACAATTTTGATGCGCTTCATCAAATGCATCGACCAAAAATAACACATCAAGACGAAAGAGTGCTGCGACCACTAATTCTTTTGTGAACTCTTCGCAAAGGTCTTCAAATTGTTGTTCAACCACTTCACTCAGCGTCGTTGCCGTTCGATCATTGCAATCTATGTAAACAAGCAAGCTGAAGGCTTTCAAATAATCAGTATCTGCTTGATGCAATTCAAAAAACTGAAGAGTTATATTTTTCAAGAGGGTTGTTTTTCCGGACCCAGCAAGCCCTGACACGACTATAAACTGTTCAGCAGCTTCTAGTAATTTGGTGTAAGGGAGTATGTTCCTATTTCGCTCGTTCCTGAGCATGACCTCGAGAGCGTGAAACACGGCTTGCCGTTTGACTTTGTCAGTGTCAAACATCAGTTGTTGGTGAGTGAATCTTTGTTCCCATAAATCTTTCGTTTGCTCTTTTCCTCGACTTAACAGAGCTGCACAAACGTACGATAAGGCTGTTTTGTTCAAGCTAGACATGTGATAAATTTCATCATCAAGTTTCTTCTCTAGTTTTTGCACTTCCGTAACAGAAAGGTAGTACGATTCTCGTGTTTCACAAATAACCAATTTAGGAGCCGACACAAATTGCATGAAAGACGCTGGATCTCTAGCGAAAGTCTCACTGTGCACAATTGCATTTCTTATATTTTTGGCATTTTTTACTTCGTGGACGACCCAAGTAATATCCTGTGCTTGCACAGAGACATTTCTAACTGTCTTGTAATTTTTTACCTGAATCTGAATTGGAGATTGGCCTGGTGTTGTGATACTCCTTGCTGTAGCTTTTCTCTCTCCTGTAGCACTGAAAGGTCGATTTTTCTTAGCAGCCTTATCGACACTTAACAGTCCTGGTATTTCATCAGTTTGCGAAGAGGCTTCTATCGGCCTATCGTGAACATAAGTTTGAGGAAGCCTGAATTTTTCGCGGATTATTTCGACCTCTTTCCACACTTTCCAAAGAGCATCAAGGACACAATTGAGTGCTGTCATGTCTAGTTTACTAGGATTGGTTGCGTTTTGTAACCGAGACCCGGAGAAACTGCACCAATTTATCCACTCTTCGTCGGTGATAATTTTACCACGTATATGTTCCGCATAAACTCGGTAATTATCTGAGTCTGCTTTGTGGAGGCACTCGTAATTTATTACATGACCAGTCATCATCGGAGCTAAATGCACAGCACCGCATAAGCTCCTAAATAAAGCGCTCATGTCATGTGGAATGTTAGGAAGAGGAGGCAGTTGTGCACTTTGAGGCTGCCCAGCTGTGGCCATTTTGAGGTTTCTGAAAAAAAGTTGAACATTGATATTACAGAAGTTTTACAGACCATACGCTGAAAAAAGTTTTCTTCATCGAAACTTTTGAACAATTATTTATCATTGATGAAAATATTAAATGCAAGTCAAATTAAAACTCATGAATTTAATCGATAGGAGACGATTTTATTTCTGTAAAAATTGAAGAAACGACACTTTCACAAACGTTGAGGATTATTTCATGGCGAACATTGCATTTTAATCAATTTAACACGTTATCTTTGTTTGGAGGCGTATGTCAACAAACAATAGTCAAATGAATTAATAAACAAAACATGCAGTTAAATGCTGAATAAAATTTCACTCATTAAGAACTGAATCACAGTGAAGAACAAAATTAGAGAAAAGACTACCCACACAATCTGAAATCGATGAGAATTTATGGCATGAAAGTAGCCCGTGGAGAGTATTTCGCAGTCGTGTTCAGATATTTAGAAAAATTAAAAGTAGCTCTGGCTAATAAGATGATGAATTTTAATTTCAACCTTAAGGAAGGACTGACATTTTGATTTCTTAGGTTTCTTCTGTTCCTTCAACTCTTCTTTCTTTACTGGGCCGTAGTGTTATCAGTTTCCCTAAGTACATTCTAACTTGAATGCACGACATTTCATCACACTTTCATTGATCTTGCCTAATAAATTATTCAGGCATCAATTATTGATAAGAATTAATTTAAATGGTAACTTGCATTTGGGTGAAAGAGGCTAAATGCTTACCAATCATTCTTCTGCATTTCCAGAAGTCGTCAATGCTGTTCTCTAGCTCACAGGTAGAAACCTGTAAATTTGAAAGATAAATATACAATGAAAACAGTCCAACAATTGCAAGCCAAGGATGAAAGAGAATCATCACGAGCAACAAGGCACGAACCACTGAATGAGTCCCTCTTGTTCATATCTCAATGTAATAGCCCAGAAATACACTCAGTACATGATTTAGAATTGCTATGTGACAAACCTACCGAGCACGCTCGGTTTGGTAAGAGCGCGTTAGCTTCCAAGGTCACCGCCGTCTCAGCTGCCGTTTCCTCTTTTTTTATTGAGTTGTGCTCGAGGAAGTAAGCTGCTCAGGCTTCTTCTGGTAAGCTATCTCCCACTACGCCTATCAGCCCGTTTTTTGATAATTATTTCATTTTAGTTGTTTCACTTCACTTGAACTTTATGTTCTCAGTTTTTACCTCGACATCGGTAATAGAGTATGAAGTTCATAACGATGCAAATTCATAAATTGAAACTTTATCTTCTCAACTCTACCTACCTTGAAGCCAGTGACAGCAAGATGACCCCAACTTAGTGAGTTCAGAGTATTTAACATTACAGTTTTACAGTTCCTATATTCTTCCACTCGTCATGATAATATATACACTGCACAGTAAGAATTTAAGCCTGTATGAGAGTTGAGGTCTCCACTTTGCTGTTTTGTTCGTACCTTATCGGAGACGTTTCTTCGCAAATGAATGCTTACAGCGCGTTCAAAAATAGGCACATCAAAATCAATCCCATACAGGAGTTATAAGAATCATGGTACAAAATCACTAAGTTAGAATTCAGTTCAACAACTGACATCCTACTCAGTTATAGACACCATTTCTCATGTGCAATTTACCTAAAATTTCAGTCTCGAGAATATTTCAATGTATCAATATTTTCATAAAAACAAATCAAACTTGTACTCATTGTTTCAGTATATTAACAATGTAGCCCTTCATTGCAAGAATTATTTTTAGAAATCTGTTCAAGCACGCGTCAGTAATAGCGTCCATACTGGACTCTACCGCTTGAGGGGTATTTCGAATACGTATCATACGCGTTCATTTTATACGTAGTACGTCTCATTATCAGTACAAACGCAGAAATGTACTTTTCTCAGTTAATTCTATATGTATATACACAGCAAAACTCGGTGTGTGTCATGTTCGACACACCATGCTGAGAAAGGTTAATATACAGACTTTTAAAAAATTTTTAAGGGATCATGCTAAACAAGATCTATTTGTTCCTGACTGCAGCTTCTATGTAGGTTAGCCTGCACAGGACTTTTACTCCTTTGGGTGTTGTCTCTGATTCTGCACACTGCATGGAGTAAGTCCTAACACTTGAACTTGTGATGAGTTTCGTGCTACCAGTTCATCTATAAGAACACTCACAGCCTTCTGCTCATGTACGCTTTGCCTAACATACCCCCCTCCACGCCTGTTTGCTTACCACTGTCTGTTACGTGGAGGGAGTATATATGGAGGGAGCATAGCCGTCTGTGAAGAGAACCAGTTTTTGAGATTCCTCCTCTGTTTGTGGTAACCAATAGCCGTCTCGCGAGAGTGACGTCAGCACGGAAGCCAGTTACCTACCAACTACGCTAGAGTGTGCACACGCTTGCTGAATGCTCTTCCAGCTGTTTAGTTAATCATTCAATCGTTAATGATTAATTTGGCATTCTAAGACTCCGAAAGACAATACATTGTGTTTCTCAACTTGAGGACACTTAATAATATCAAAATTACTAGCAAAGATACATTAAGAGTTGAAAACTATAACGATTACAGGCCCTTGATTATAACAAATTAGAGCGACTTGCACGCACACCTCACCCTTTGACTTGTGGTGAGGTACTAATTGTTATGCTTCTCCGCATAACTGTGTAAGGAACATCGCTAAGAACATCCAACAACCTATTCATAAATGATTCTAAAAGAACAAATAATAAGCCTGATTTCTGCGAGAAAGCATCATGAGATACATTCTTGAACAGTCGGCTCGTCAGAAACGACTTTCGGACGCCGAGGAAACAAAGAACGAACAACACGCCAAAGGAAGGTGCTAAGGACCTCAATGGTGTCTCCTTTTTGCTTTAATTCATAATGTTTGACATTGTTTTGTGGGGATTTTTATATAGTAATAAGTGTAAGGTTAATGATGTATATTTTCTTTTCGATAGTAGGGATATATTACGTTCATATTGGTAACTTTGCGAGATCGTTATTCGAAGTTGGAATCTCAAACGATGCCGAACGCGGGTTGTCTGAGGAAGCGAGAGTCAGTAAGGACGAGGGCACCACTGAGAATAGTTATACCAGATTACTCACCTTCCTTGGCCCAGATGGGCCGAGGCTTGTCTCCTAAATTAACTACGTTAAAGTCATCCTAGAACATCTGTGTTCTCATTCACTTGCAAGTAATTCATATTACATCACTCGACTACAGTGCCAATATAACGTCAATTGTCGATGTCAATCTAGACTGCTAACTGTCGGCCATTGATACAAAATGGCGAACGCAACCTGCGGGACTCGACCCTCATCAACCCTGATCTCCAAATCTCAGATAAGTCTCCTTCTGAAGTTATGTCGATCTGAGATTCCCTCTCACACTTCTGGGTATAATAGGTTGCGAGTGCGTAAATCGCGTACTTTCAAATAGGTTGCGTATATTCAAGAACTAATGTTTCGATATTTTCTTTGTTCAATAGTGAATTCCTTTAATGTTTCGGTGTCTTTAATATCCTTCAGATAGATAGGAAGAGATGATATGGATGATTTAGAAAGAAAATGATGATGTTTGAAGCCATGAAACACGGCTAAAATGTACGATTAATTTATGGTCTTACGCTCTTAACGCTTACCGAAGATTGAATTAAATGTTTATTCAGATAAAATCTGAATTGGTGGCAGTTACCTTGAAATTTACAAGTAGAAAATATATGAAAGTGACAAATAATCTTAATGTCACGACAAATAACATCATGAGAAAGGAATAATTGAGGAGAATAAAAGAATGATGTGACATCGATGTAATGAAAATAGGGGAGACACGACATAATCTTGCTTTGGAAAATGAGGTGGGGTTGTAAGGAAGGTGGGTGGAGCCAACTTCAGCCAAGCGTATGTGGTTGGCTAAGAATTGTGACGTGTCGGGCATTGAGAGTGCCCGAGTGTTTCAACTTTTGCAGCCAAATTGAGCCCGATCGGAGTGCGCTATGCTCCCTCCATATATCCTAGCTCCATGGCCTGTTATCGCGCCGGCCGGCGCCGTGAAGCCATGGTGCCATTGGTCAGCATCCTGCTGGGCGGAAGTTATCTCGCGAGTTGCTTCTCATCACACTTCAAATTTAGAAAAACCTAGATCACATCATGAAAAACCCTGACTGACTAAGCCTCCAAGCGCAGAAGATTCGTTGGCATCAATTACGTTAGTTTAAGTTTTAAATCAGGATTCTCGACAATTTTGCAATTGACTAAGGTTTTTTTCGTTACATTGCTCCTGAAAATGTTCATGATTTGCATTATTAAGTGGCATGTAAAAAAATTGGGTATTGTCTTTTTTATGCCATCCAAATAATTGATCATTGATTCATCAGAACATAGCGGAGGACATCTGGATGCACTAGTAACGCTTAATTCTGCCAAGCTTTAGTCATATTTTACCACTTGCTTTTTGTTTATGCGAACAATGGTAACTAGTACTTAGTTAAAGACTGCAAACTTCAGCACATCTGACATATAAAAGATTCCGCTCACATGATTGCTATGTCCATGAAAAATTTCAATCGCGAGCGAACTAATCGAGCTGTACACGGTGAGCTGATAACCATCTTCTTTGTCAAAAGCACATAACCGTTGGTGAACTTATATTCACATGAGCTAGCTCAGCGATAGTTATTTCCTATATTCAGTTTGTATACACCACAAACGACCATATTACGAGTGTATAGACTGTTAAAAATGTATACAGAAATACATGTCACATCCATGAATTTTGAATTCCGTAAATGCCTGACATATTATACATGTATGAATTTGAATTTTGCGCATGAAATTTGGAGAAAAAATATGCGTAAATTGGAAAAGACCGCCACCCACAAACACTTGAAAACCCATATCTTAGTGGAAAACCCAGCTTGGGCTATAACTCATTGATTGAGGATCTCAGCTCATGCAGCAGCGGTTCCGCTCTACAAAGGGGATTGACAAATGCCAGCTGCATAGATAATGAAGCATTGCAATAGCTGTCCCAGTCCTGCCAGATAATGATTGCAATAACGATGGGCTAACCGTTGGTTCACGAAATTTTCAGAGCACTATACCTGTGCGCCAGGAGAGCCTTGTTTTGGTTGACAATACCTTTATCCTTCCTGCAGTTCACCATCGTCTCGCATCTTTTGCCCATGAATAGTTTTGAATACATGTTTGAGAAAAAGTCACCATATCTTTGTTTTACAGTTTTCTACAACGAAAATTAGTTTCATAAACTCATATTTTGCGGGAAGACTGTAAAATATTGCGGCATGTGATGATTTGTTTTTCCAATTCCTTTGGCGCACGAATTACCAGAAAGATTAAACTTGCACTCGTTTAACAGCATCTGTGATAGAGAATGGGCTGCAGAACTGTACACAGTGGGATGCTTTTGGCCTTCCCTGCGCAAAGTTTTTTTAGGCATCGTAAATGTTATCGGAAGGTAGCAGTAGGTGGTATTATGTTCTGCTTTAAATTCATACTCTCTTCCCACGCTGCAGCGAAAATTTTTAAAACGTTTTATAACCGAGCTAAGTCATTGTGAGATTTTTATGTTCTAGCTCAGTTTACTTACGAGCAGTTTATTCGCTTTTTTGCGTTCGTCAAGGCCGTATAATCGAAAACTGTTTCAATATCTCTGATCTCCATACAACATCAACACGACCAAAATTGCCTACTCACGTAAGGTTGATGAAAAAAACAATAGGTTTTATCCCACCAAACTTCACTTCTTGAATTTGATGATCACTGCATGTGAGTAGAACTCACAGTTAAAATAAGCAACTACTCCGCGTTACATCAGAATAGCAGTTAACACATTCAATGAATAAAATTAAACTCAGAATACCATATACAGTGTGCAGCCTGAGTAATGCCACCAACTTACCTCACCAATTAAGTCCCACACCCCTAATCTAGTCACCTGTTACATACCTCTACCTAGCACAAAATTTCCGGTCACCCTGTTCTTTAAGAGTCTATGAAAATGTATTTTGAAAATTTAAATGAATGTTTATGTTTAGGTTAAAAAAATCATTGGCACGAAAAAAAATGAAACCTGTCTTAGAATACTACCTAAATAAGTGACAAGATGTTTTCATATCATATTTATTATATTTACTCGTCCACCAAGGAGCGCTTACTGCAATGAATTACATGCAAAAACGGGAAATCATTTTTAATGGACAATTGCTTTTCCAACAGTAAAAAATACTTACTTCATGGATATTTATTGAATTTCTTATTTCATGCTAAAATTGAATGCAAGACCTACAAGCTGGTAATAAGATATGAAAACTGTTGAGGACTATCAAGCAAGTAGTTCTAAAATGAAAGGAGCCAATTTAAGTAGCAAAACAGAAAAAATTAAATCCATAGAAGTCAAAGCCCTGTCACAAATCTCAATGTAAGGTAATAAGCCAATCATTTTGAGGTTTGCGAGAGCAGAGAGTCGAACTTTATTTAAACTTCACAACGAGTTTGCACAGAGGCCCTCCAGGCGTTCACGCTAAGATGTGGCTGGGGAGCCGTTGTTGATACGAGTGCCATCCTGATTTTCTGAAACCGAAGCATGGAAATCACAAGGTGCACGGCCACGTGATGCTGCGATTATACGCTGGATATTTACAGAGCGGTGCAGAATTCACTAAGAACATTCAAAAACCAACCGTCAATTTAAATAAAGAATAAATCAACTTAGAAATTTTATTGATGGACCTTTTTTGGTTAGACAATCGAATCAAATAGCATTTTATTCTTTACTAATGAGAAATTTTTCACCTTTTAGCAATCGACACGGCCGATATCAACCAATAGACAATAAAGAACTAAATCGATTGTAGTAAAACTACTTTGCTAAAAATTTTGTTACATTAATTGTATGCAGATGATAGTTTCTAGGAGCAAGTTTGTAATTTTGGTAATAAGCAAGGCATTTCATAATTTTTTACCGGTAATCTAGTGTGCAAAATATTTTTACGCAGAAAAATTAAAGGCAAAAACCAAAGGGACAAGGCTATTGCTATTTAAATCCTTGCTATTTTCAAAATTGTGCACTACAATTCCTGTCAAATTTGTGATAAATATTGAACTCTAGTTTAACCAATTGCGGCCTAAGTGTTGAAGATTGTTCAGGTTTCAATTATCTCCGAGGAACCATCAAAGTTGGCTGCACATTTCGGCCTAGCCTTTTTTTAATACCCATATTCCATCAAAATAATCCACAACATCAACTAAATTAATTGTAATTCATAACAGAGTTACCCTTATATTTTAGACTGGCATTTTGATCTGAGTTTTTTGAGACGTTGAGAGCCTCAAGTATTTTTATGTTGCCACATTAAATTGTAAGGATTAAATTACGGGGTAGAGATAGTTCAAACGTATCATCAAACCAAGCCTCAATTGGATAATTTTGTGGTTCATTAAGTATTTATAAATATTATTCACAGGTAATTTCATGGGAGGGGGTTAAGCGGTAATTTGAAGCATTTTTTTCACGAGCATATTCACGAGTGTGTCATCAATAGTTTTGGCATAGCCTTTTTTGCCCAATGAATGCTAGGCCAATGGCTAGAAGGAGATTGTTTCTGAACAGACATTTTATCTTTTGTATTCGCAATTTTCTTAAATTAGTGTTATAAGATAGATTTAATTTTTTTCGTAAAAGATTTTTCAACATAAAAGACCTAAACATGTATTTTATTTTTCATAACAAGTTTTCATAGAGTCTTAAAGAACAAGGCGACCGGAAATTTTGTGCTAGGTAGAGGTATGTAACAGGTGACTAGATTAGGGGTGTGGGATTTAATTGGTGAGGTAAGTTGGTGGCATTACTCAGGCCACACACTGTATATGGTATTCTGAATTTAATTTTATCTATTGAATATGTTAACTGCTATTTTGATGTAAATGCTGAGTTGTCGCTTATTTTAACTGTGAGTTCTTCTAATTATCATCAAATCCAAAAAGTAAAGTTTGGTGGAATAAAACCTATTGTTCTTTTTTCATCAACCTTTCGTGAGTATGCAATTTCGGTCGTGTTGATGCTGTATGGAGATCAGAGATATTGAAACAGTTTTCGATTGTACGGCCTTGACGAACGCGAAAAAGCAAAAATACAGCTCGAAAGTAAACTGAGATAGAACATTAAAATCTCACAATGACTTTGCCCGGTTATAAAACGTTTTAAAAATTTTCACTGCAGCGTGGGAAGAGAGTATGAATTTAAAACGGAACGTAATACCACCTATTGCCACCTTCCGATAACATTTACGATGCCTTAATAAACTTCGTGCAGTGAAGGCCAAAAGCAACTCACTGTGTGCAGTTCTGTAGCTCATTTTCTATCACAGATGCAGTTAAACGGGTGCAAGTTTCATCTTTTAAGTAATTCGAGCACCAAATGAATTAGAGGAACATATCATCAGATACTTATATGCAATATTTCAAAGTTTTCCTGCCAATTAAGAGTTTATGAAACAAATTTTGTTGGAGAAAAATATAAAACGAAGAGATGGTGATTTTTTCTCATAGATGTATTCAAAACTATTCATAGGCAAAAGATGCGAGACGATGATGAACTGCAGGATGGATAAAATATCGTCAACCAAAACAAGATTTGCCTGGTGCAAGGTTATAGTACTCTGAAAGTTTCGTGAGACAACGATAAGCCCATCATTAATGCAATCATTATCTGGCAGGACTGGGACAGTTATTGCAATGCTTCATCATCGATGCAGCTTGCATTGGCCAATCAATCCCCCTTTGTTGAGCGGAACCGCCGCTGCATGAGCTGAGATCCTCAATCAATGAGTCATGCCCCAAGCTGGGTTTTTATACTTAGATTTGGGTTTTCGGGCGATTGTGGGTTGAAGTATTTTCCAGTTTACGCCAATTTTTCCATCATATGACTTGCACAAATTCAAAATCATACATGTTTAATATTTTATTCACTGACAGAATTCAAAATTCAAGGGTGTGACATGTTGTATTTCTATATACGTTTTTATACACTCGTAATATGGTTGTTTCTGGTGTGTACACTCTGAATGTAGATATATCGTTATCACTGAGCTAGCTCATATATATAATAGTTCACCGGCGGTTATTTTGAATTTGCGTAATTTTGACAATGAAGATAGTTATCAGCTCTGGGTACAGATCGATTAGTACTCTAAGGATTAAAACTCTTCATGGACATTGCCATTATGTGAGGGGAATCTTTAATTTGTCAGAGGTACTGAAGTTTGCAGTCTTTAACTAAGCACTGGTTAGCAATGTTCACATAAACAAAAAGCAAGTGCCTAAATATGACTTTAGCAAAGCTGAATTAAGGCGTCAAGCCAGTAATACTGTGTACAAGTTATGGCGAAGCGCTATACTAGTGCATCCAGACACTTGCTGCAATGTCCTAATAAATCAATGATAAATTATTTGGATGACCTAAAAAGGACAATACCAAAATTTTTTACCATGGCCCTTAATAATGCAAATCATGAACATTTTAAAGGGCAAGTTAGCGACGAAACCTTAGTCAATTACAAAATTTTCGAGAATCCGGATTTAAAACTCAAATTAACGTAATTGATACAAACGAATTTTCAGCGTTTGGAGGCTTAGTCAGTCTGGGTTTTTCATGATGTGAGCTAGGTTTTTCTATATTTGAAGTTCGATGAGTGGCAGGCAACTCGCGTGATAACTGCCGCCCAGCAAGATGCTGACCAAATGACGATCATCGACGACGACAGAGTCCAGGGCTCCCACTCATGGGTTTTTCCACCCAGATCTTGGTTTTTTAGACCTCTCCTGGGTTGCTGGGTTTAATTTTTGAAAAATTCGCTAAATCTGTTTTTTTTAAGTCAGACATCAAATTCATCATTAACTCGCATAAATTGAACAATGCAGTTAAGAATGTCTGAATCTACATCGCATGCAAAAGCATATCATATACAAAACTAACTCAATCGAATAGGGAAGAACGTGTTTAATCCGTTTTTCGCCCGTTAAAACGCGTAATGAACGAGTAGCAAACGAACTTGCACGCCTGGCCAGGCCGGGATTAACCGGTGCCACACAGCGCCACAGTCAGTGAGTTCAGTCCTTGGTGAGCTTAAGTAAGTTGTGTTGCTTCGATTTGCTTGGCTCGTTGCAGTGACGTGACTGATTGTGACTAAAGCGGCTCATAGACGATCAATTTTATTGTCAATATAATTGATAATGATGAATATTTACAATTTAATTGATCGGATTTGGGCTTGATTGTCAACCGTCAATTTAATTGACTTAGTGGGCAAAAAAATTTCATCAATATATTGAGTCAATGGTATTGAAAATCGAATTGATCGTCTATGGGCCGCTTAAAACTGATATTGCATTATTTAAAAGTGCATGTAGAAATTTATTATAGATATTTAATTTTCAAATTTTAGCCGCAGTAGTGTTCAAAATGGCTAGCCTTCCAAAAAAGATGGCTAAAAAGTGGTATAAGCAATCTTTTAAAGAAGAATGGTTGAAGGACGAGAATTTGAAAGAGTGGCTTAAAGAAGATCCTAGTGAAAAGGGCTGTAGTTGCTGCGGATGCTGAGATACAAAAATAAGAAATGAAAATAAGTCTATGTTGTTAGCGCATAATAAGACTGCTAAACACGAGAATAACATGAAATGTGCGAAGTCAACGACGAAGTTGGATGTATTTTTCAAGAAACCGAAGCTTACAGAAAACGAGGAGGTGGCAAAGGCAGAACTGATGATCTCTGCTTTCATTGTCGAGCATCATATGCCATTTGCTCACACTGATCATTTGATAGAAGTGTGTAAGAAAGCCTTTCATGACAGCACCATTAAATTGCTAAAGGGGTTAAAATGCAAGCAACAAAAGCATCTTATCTCTTTCGAGAAAGAATTGCATACCATGAAAAACTGGAGAGATGTCATCTACGGAGTATGTCACCAGCGCAATGAAAAGCGCCTTGCCACTTGCCCAACAGAAAAGTCGTCTTAATATTGATATTAGCGCAGCAGAAGAGAATTAAGAGGAGGGACAGGAATAAAATCAGCATTACCATCATTATTTTCCCTCATGTATGTTAACTTTTACTTTTTCCTATTAAAATAACACTTCTAGGTTATTTTGAACGAATCTGGGTTTTTTTCATGTTCAATCTAGGTTTATCTGAAAATTTAGAGTGGGAGGCTGGGAGCCGGTCAGCCGGAGCCCTGCGACAGTAGAATAATATAGTGCGAGCCTGCGACTGACACTGTCCTGACACTCTGACACTACTGACAGTGGTGTGCAAACAGGCGTGAGGGGTGGTATGTTAGGCAAAGCGTGCCGTGAGCGTTCTATCTGCCGTGAGCAGAAGGCCGTGAGCGTTCTTATAGATGTACTGAAAGCATGAAACTCACCACAAGTTCAAGTGTTAGGACGTATTCCATGCAGTGTGCGGAATCAGAGACAACACCCAAAGGAGGAAAAGTCCCATTCAGGCTAACCTTCATAGAAGCTGCAGTCAGGAACAAATAGATCTTGTTTAACATGATGCCATTGGCAATTTTTTGTTGTTGGTATATTAACTCTTCACTGTATGGTGTGTCGAATATCACACATACCGAGTTTTGCAGTATTTATGGGAATTAATTGAGACAAGTATATTTCAGCGATTTTTACTGATAATGAGACATACTATGCATAAAATGAACGCGTATGGTACGTGTTCGACACACCCCTCAGCGGTAGAGTTCAGGTTGGACGCCATTACTGTTGCGTGCTTTTCCAGATTTTCAAAAATAAATTGTTGCAGTGAAGGGCTAAATTAATAAAATACTGAAACAATGGTTACAAGTTTGATAAGTTTCTTTGAAGATATCAATACATGGAATTATTCTCGTGTCTGAAACTTTAGGTAAATTGAACATGAGAAATGTTGTCTATAACTGAGTAGAATGTCAGTTGTTAAACTAAATTTTAACTGAGTGATTTTGTACTATGAGTCTTATAACAACCTCCTGTGTGGGATTGATGTTGATGTGCCTATTTTTGAACGCAGTGTAAGCATTCATTTGCGAAGAAACGTCTCCGATAAGGTACGAAGAAACAGCGAAGTGGAGACCTCATCTCTCATGCAGGCTCAAATTCTTACTGTGCAGCGTATATATTATCATGACGAGTGGAAGAATATAGGAACTGTAAAACCGTAATGTTAAATACTCTGAAATCACTAAGTTGTGGTCATCTTGCTGTCACTGGCTTCAAACTAGGTAGAGTTGAGAAGATAAAGTTTCAATTTATTAATTTGCATCGTTATGAAGTTCCTACTCTATTACCGATGTCGAGGTAAAAACTGAGAACATAAAGTTCAAGTGAAGTGAAACAACTAAAATGAAATAATTATCAAAAAACGGGCTGATAGGCGTAGTGGGAGATAGCTTACCAGAAGAAGCCTGAGTAGCTTACTTCCTCGAGCACAACTCAATAAAAAAAGAGGAAACGGCAGCTGAGACGGCGGTGACCTTGGAAGCTAACGCGCTCTTACCAAACCGCGCGCGCTCGGTAGGTTGGTCACATAGAAATTCTGAATCATGTACTGAGTGTATTTCTGGGCTATTACATTGAGATATGAACAAGAGGGACTCATTCAGTGGTTCGTGCCTTGTTGCCCGTGATGATTCTCTTTCATCCTTGGCTTGCAATTGTTGGACTGTTTTCATTGTATATTTATCTTTCAAATTTACAGCTTTCTACCTGCGAGCTAGAGAACAGCATTGACGACTTTTGGAAAGGCAGAAGAATGATTGGTAAGCATTTAGCCTCTTTCACCCAAATGCAAGTTACCATTTAAATTAATTCTTATCAATAATCGATGCCTGAATAATTTATTAGGCAAGATCAATGAAAGTGTGATGAAATGTCGTGCATTCAAGTTAGAATGTACTTAGGGAAACTGATAACACTACGGCCCAGTAAAGAAAGAAGAGTTGAAGGAACAGAAGAAACCTAAGAAATCAAAATGTCAGTCCTTCCTTAAGGTTGAAATTAAAATTCATCATCTTATTAGCCAGAGCTACTTTTAATTTTTCTAAATATCTGAACACGACTGCGAAATACTCTCCACGGGCTACTTTCATGCCATAAATTCTCATCGATTTCAGATTGTGTGGGTAGTCTTTTCTCTAATTTTGTTCTTCACTGTGATTCAGTTCTTAATGAGTGAAATTTTATTCAGCATTTAACTGCATGTTTTGTTTATTAATTCATTTGACTATTGTTTGTTGACATACGCCTCCAAACAAAGATAACGTGTTAAATTGATTAAAATGCAATGTTCGCCATGAAATAATCCTCAACGTTTGTGAAAGTGTCGTTTCTTCAATTTTTACAGAAATAAAATCGTCTCCTATCGATTAAATTCATGAGTTTTAATTTGACTTGCATTTAATATTTTCATCAATGATAAATAATTGTTCGAAAGTTTCGATGAAGAAAACTTTTTTCAGCGTATGGTCTGTAAAACTTCTGTAATATCAATGTTCAACTTTTTTTCAGAAACCTCAAAATGGCCACAGCTGGGCAGCCTCAAAGAGCACAACTGCCTCCTCTTCCTAACATTCCAAATGACATAAGCGCTTTATTTTGGAGCTTATGCGGTGCTGTGCATTTAGCTCCCATGATAACTGGTCATGTAATAAATTACGAATGCCTCCACAAAGCAGACTCAGATAATTACCGAGTTTATGCGGGACACATACGTGGTAAAATTATCACCGACGAAGAGTGGATAAATTGGTGCAGTTTCTCCGGGTCTCGGTTACAAAACGCCACCAATCCTAGTACGATGGAAGCCTCTTCGCAAACTGATGAAATACCAGGACTGTTAAGTGTCGATGAGGCTGCTAAGAAAAATCGACCTTTAAGTGCTACAGGAGAGAGAAAAGCTACAGCAAGGAGTATCACAACACCAGGCCAATCTCCAATACAGATTCAGGTAAAAAATTACAAGACAGTTAGAAATGTCTCTGTGCAAGCACAGGATATTACCTGGGTCGTCCACGAAGTGAAAAATGTCAAAAATATAAGAAATTCAATTGTGCACAGTGATACTTTCGCTCGAGATCCGGCGTCTTTCGTCCAGGTTGTGTCAGCTCTTAAATTGGTTATTTGTGAAACACGAGAATCGTACTGCCTTGCTGTTACTGAAGTGCAGAAACTGGAGAAAGAACTTGGTGATGAAATAAATCGGATGTCTAGCTTGAACAGAACAGCCTTACCATACGTTTGCGCAGCTCTGTTAAGTCGAGGAAAAGAGCAAACGAAAGGTTTATGGGAACAAAGATTCACTCATGAACAACTGATGTTTGACACCGACAAAGTAAAGCGGCAAGCCGTGTTTCACGCTCTCGAGGTAATGCTCAGAAACGAGCGAAGTAGGAACGTACTCCCTTACACCAAATTACTCGAAGCTACTGAACAGATTATAGTCGTGTCAGGGCTTGCTGGGTCCGGAAAAACAACCCTCTTGAAAAATTAAACTCTTCAGTTTTTTTAATTGCATCAAGCAAATAATGATTATTTGAAAGCCTTCAACTTTCTTGTTTACATAGATTGTAAGGATCGAATGGCAACGACGCTGAGTGAAGTGGTTGAACAACAATTTGAAGACCTTTGCAAAGAGTTCACAAAGGAATTAGTGGTCTCAGCCCTCTTTCGTCTTGATGTGTTATTTTTGGTCGACGCATTTGATGAAGCAAATCCAATTTCTATGACAGTTTTACACGAGCTGATAAAGAAAGCGTGGAGAATAAATTGCCGAATATTATTCACATCTCGCCCACAATCTGCAAAATTGCTTTGTAAACTACTTTCGAAACATGACGCTGGTTTCACTGAGTATGAAATTTTACCACTCGAAGCTCTAAAAGACCAACTTGCTTTTTTGGAAAGGCTCGGAAATCATCTAGACAATGCTGAACAGAGCAAAGCAATGCAACACTGTTTTTCTGAACTGAATGGCGAAGTGAGGGAAATGTTCACTGAACCCATCAACTTAGTGCTGTTTTGTCATCTTTTCAGATATCTCCCACACAGAATCCCTCCCTTACAAAATCCTGCCCAAGTTGCCCAAGAAGTCTTCGTTCTCTACCGAACCCTTATTGAGGAAAAGCTGTGTGATTCAGGCTACGCTGATTTGAGCGTTGTCATCGATGATCAGTTTCTCATTGTTGGCGAATTGGCCTTACAGTTACTGGGTAAAGGCGCCTTAACTTTCACTGAAGATGAGTTTCTTAACCTTCAGCGACTGTGTAAAAATGAACTTAAAACCGACAAGACTGTGTGTTATGTGGACACTCAGGTATTTCTTTCTGTGGTTTTGAAACTCCACCGACCATTGGCTGGGAAAGGGTCTATCTCCTGGACCTTCCATCACAAAACTCTTCAAGAGCAGTTTGCTGCTCGATACGTCATCAAAAAGATCAAAGACACAACGATGCATGTTGAACAGATCTTAGGTGCAACAAAAACGCCTAGCACTAAGTAAGTCACGCTAAAGTGAATTATATTTCTTTTTTTCATTCTCTTTGCGAGTACAAATAGATTTCTTGACATATATGATCGTAGTCCTAAACGAACTATGTTGTGTGATAGTCTTGCACAAATTTTGTTGTTTATTTTTCATATTTTTGACGATTGATGGCACTTCGCTCGATAGTGATAAATATAATAACTATACATTAATTAATCTGGTCGAGAGTTTTATTCTTTTAGAGATTGAACGCTGTTTTTTTGAAGAAGTTCTATTAACGTTAACATCTCCTATTTTCCACCCCAACCAAGTTCTTCAAAATTGAAATCATGACGATGTTTGTTTAAATTGTAATACTGGTACGTGTGAACGCGTACTGCCGAATTCTAAGGAGATGAGTGCGCGAACTCCAAAAATACTAAGTGAGAAGTTGTAGTTCACAAATAATATTTCAGAAATGACTACATTTTTATTTATATTTACAATACTCAGTGTAGAAAATTCGTGGAAAAAATTATAAGGGCAATTACCTTCGTTATATATTATATAGGTGCGCTGTTTTTGACTGTTTCTTCATCAATAGCGGTAACATTGTTCGAATTTCTATTCAAATCTGTTCGTTCACGTTACTTGTGATTTTTTACATTATATTCTAGGAATGGTACAGAGTTTGTCGCCTGAAAATTTCAACATTAGCTTAGGGTTGCAAATATGTTGAAGTCTTTGGCCAACAAAAAGGAAAAAGAATTCCAGATTTCATTTAAATTTTGCTCTTTCGCATAACATCTATTGATCATTGGTCATCGTTGTTTTTGTCAACATCACTTGCACTGTGTTGGGTGTGAACTGATGCAGAATATCTTAAAACCATTGTGTAGTAATTTAAAAATTTGTCTCTTTCCGAAATCATTGTACCGAATTAATGTTAAAATTTGAAACTTTAGTTTCAAAATCCCATTTGCGGTTTTCACATCATATTTTTTTTCGAACTCATAAATATACATTCAAATAATAGTTCTCTGTCTTCCGATCTACGTAGTTATGACTTTTAGGATGCTGTTGATGTCAAATTTTCGAAACTTCCTTTCCACGATTACATATTTATGGTTGTGTCACGGATGCTTCGACACTTTGTAATTTACATTAACAAGAACATTTCGAATTGGAGTAAAGGCACACCTCTTGACAAACATATAAATGATACTATGATTTTCACTCGTAAAACATGAACACTGCAGTAACATAATACACAATAGGCCTACAAAATGAAATAAAAATTGTTATGAGTACTCACCAACTTCGGTAATCGTTAGACTTCCGACTTCATGGCCATTTTCTAATGGGTTTCTGTGTCTGTTTCCGAGGCGTTACCGTTCTTTAAGTGTGCTTGAGATATGGTACGATTGTATATTTCACAAAATTAGACTCAAGCAAATTATATCCTATCGCACGATCGCAATACAGAGAACTCACAATCACAAATTGGTGTTCAACAATTAAAAATACCCTTGAAATCCTAATGCCGACCGGCTAATTTCTTTCCCCTCATTATGAAAATGAGCCACTGAAATATGCATCAAAATATTGCAGACTTAAATAAACTCGGATGCCAAACACATTTAGAGAACCAGGATCACAATGATTGAATTCTATACTCATACTTTCAACTTCCTGACGCCACGTTAGGATGTTCATTCTGTTCATTTTTCATTCCGGCATAAGTTTTCGAATTTGACCATGAGAAAACAAATTGTTCTGGATGAAATTTCTTTCACCATGACCGTAGTTGAAGCAAAGGCATCTAAGAGAAATAAATCACGGCGAGATCCTCCTCTTGTTAGCCAGAGTTCGTTCTACTTATTATCCCGTAATTATTTTTTTGTAGAATTACTTGGTGAAGTTCTATGAATTTAATTCTCATTTTGTGGGATGTTTCAGACACATACATTTTATATCATATGAAAACTAGTTTTTCGCTTCAATGTTATCATAATGACGTTTCTTTAGATAATGTCATTTACTTGCGCGGCACCTAAGTGTTGTGGATTTTCAGCTATTTAGTCAGTCGATAAGTTATGGTACTAGAGCAAGCCAAGTCATATCTGGTAAAGAAAATGTGAACTCTAGTTATTCTTTTACATTTGCTTGTCAATCTATAATCAATATATATTTACTTTTTCTTTGATGGAAAGCTCGTAAATCTTTAAACGTGTGCGTATATTTTGCGGATAGCAATCATATCTCACGGTCCCGAGAAAATGTTTCATCGAAGTCATTTACCTCATTTTGGATTACACTGAAAACCATTATGAAAAATAAAACTATGATTCATTTTCTTATCGCATCTACAAACTTGCAACCTACGGAGGACCATTCCCAACGAGCGACTGAACTTCAGGCACCTATGGGAGACTCTCAAAACAGCGTTCACCAAATCTTCTCCTTTCCTGCAACTGCGAGAGATTTTTACCGTTCTGTCTCTTTCGGATAATTCTCAATGAAACTTGAAAGAATTAAGTTTTCAAAACGTGCTCTGCATTCAGCATTTTGCAAACACAGTTTGCAAATATGTTTAAGTTAGTTTACAAAGCCTTGCAGAAAAAATCGCATAGTGTCCTGTTTTCTGCATAAAATTTGAATAACCCAAGAAAAAAGTAACATAACGCAGTGAAATTTTGACGGTTTACTTAGGACATAAGACAGAAAGTTTTATTCAATATGACCGCCTTCCCCCATGGTAACAACTTTTACACGTTCCCCAACGCTGGACATTGCGTTTTGCCATTTCCACGGACTTCATGGCCTTTTTCATTTCTTTTTTATGGGCTGTGACTCTTTTTTGGAGCTTCGCACAAACTTTGACTTCAATTTAAAACTAAAAATAATACTCCAACGGGTTCTGGTTCAGCGGGTTGGAATGCCGAAAGTCTTTCTCTCAGAATCGTACCCCTGATTTTTTGACCAAGTAAACGGTTTCGCTCGCCTTGTTAGCGGAATCCAATTCCTGTTGGAACGTGAACTACTCATTAGAAGCCTCGCCCTTTGGCCATAGAATGATTTCTGTCCACAAGACGATACAGAAGGATTCGGCATCCAATTTTATCATTGTGGGCGACGAACTGGGTGTAGACGTTATCTTCACTCGAAACTACGCAGAATGTCATGACGCAAGCTGTTTGTTTGTATCGTCATCGAGGGTTGAACGTCAGTACTCTAACTCAGTCTTGCTTTTTCGCTGCCTGCATGCATGTTTTTAGCTGCCTAAGCGATTAAATTGCTTAGGCAGCGAAAAACATGGCTGCAGGCGGTGAGAAAGTTGAACTGGGAAGAGGGAATCCAGAAATCGCTACGATGTGATTTGCATGCCATGATACCATGTCGGGGCCAAGTTAACGAAAGACCCCCAAGAGTTCTAATAGCGGGGATGCGCAACCTAGACTCCCAACTGAACGGAATCCTCGGGTAATGATACACAACAGAACATTTAATTTACTGATAACAAGAAGAAAAATAAACTTATCTACAAGAAATTAGGCACGTAACAAGCGGCTGTTACACAGGCCGTGACGATAAAGGTAGGAGTATGACAACTGCAAGGCGGGTGAGGCGACAGGAAGCTCAGCAAACGACGAGGTAGTGAAAGTGGCAGGAATAACGGTGGTGAGTTATGGCGGCGAGTCATAGCAACGTGCGATGAAAGAGGCTCAAGCGTAGCTCCACCGTGGCCAGGAGGACTTCCAGCCTACGGGTACACCATCAATGAAGCATTGCTAACGAGACCCTATAAACTATTTAGATGAGAAGAGCGAGAGGAAATTCGAACGGGTATGATTAGTTATTAATACCATGGGGAAACACAGGCTATCAGGAAACACAGGTGTCACGAGAAAAGGGCCTGCCTCCTTGTTAACATTTCATTAACAAGAAGATCAGGTTCTCGGAATAGAGGAATGGCACACCTCCAGGTTATTACATAAACAGCACACCAAATAATAAAACATAATCGACATTACGGTACATATACTAAAAGTAGAGTGGTACTCACCGGTGACAGGCGGACCCACTTACATTGGCATATTTCTGATTGCCCCGTGATGTTATGATCGAGCGCGCCGTGATGTCATGATCTAGCTCTTCTAATAGAGTGGGCATGATACACGGGTGAATTCGTTCAACATTTATGATTTCCAGCTACACGTAATACAAACATCAATGGGTGAACGCACAATGAATGGTATTAAGAATAATGCAAACTAGTTGATGGCATCTAAACAAACTGGCGTACGCTAAAAATGACTTACATCACACAATTATACCGAAATATTGGCTGGCCAGCCCTAACCGCATGTTGCTTATACCCTCAAACACAACACAAATAATGCCTGCAATATCTCAGCGCTCCCAGCAGCCCAGGGGTTGTCGTCGCTTCGACCCACACATTCACGAGCCAACGCAGCTTCAGTTCAACTGACTGTCTTATCCACTGTTCAAAGAATGTCTATAGCTAATTTTGCCAGTTTCGGAGCTCCCGAGCATTTTCTTTCCTTGCGAACTTCTATCCTCAGGTACAGGCCTCCCACCTGGAAGATCAATTTATAACCCATTAATCTGATAGCACCCATTAAGCTCCCTTCAAACATTTAAATTTTTTACGTCACTGTATGCCAACAAATTTCAGTAAAATTTATTACAAATTTATCTGTTCCCAAGAAACGGCTTCGCGCTTACCCTCCCAGAGACGTGGCTTCTAAATGTTCCATTAATGATTCCCACGCTGGTTGGGTTTCACTTTATTTCTCTGCAAGTGAGAACGAGAAAATGTATGAATTTCTGGATTACATTATGGCGTAAAACTTTAGTATAAATTTTCAATACATACACTTATTTCATTATTTCTTTAAGCACGCTTGTCACCGTGAACACACACGCGTTTATTACTTCGCGTCACGGTCTCGCCGGTCGAACTGTCCATTGTTCCTCAGACGCCTAGCCTATTTCCTGAGGGTTGTCCTCTGTCTTACATTCGACCTATAAGAATCTTAGGAGCCTCGGAGTGCCCGCCTACCTCTTTTCTAATTGGTAGTACCGCAGCTCGCCTTTATTTCTTTCTTAGCATCATTTTTCTTCTCACGCTCAGCTCCTTCGAACCGACCGTTGGTTTGCCGACTCTCTCGGTCTGAGTGTCTCGATTTATCTTTGACTACAAGGCGACTTTGTTCGCGCTTGGGTAGGCATTTTTTCGAACGTCTCAATTTTCCAAGGCTCGACCGAATAAAAAAAACTTGCTCACATCACAAAATAGTCCCCTCCAGAAACAACACACTATGTAAACAGCCATCGCTTGGGCTCTCGCATCTTATCGCGGCCTCCTAACATTGCTGCGTCAAAACATACAGCATAAAAACATACATGTTGAAGCAACCCTTCCGTACTGCTGGGATTTACTGAGATATTTCAACACACAACTTTTTACGTAAGCACAAAATTTGTTACGTTACACACAATTACAAGAATTTTCATTTTTAATTCGCAAAATTTGATCATTCTGAACAGATTCTCGACAGACGGCCCTCCTAGAGTTAAAAAAAAATTGGCCTGACAATTCTTTTTTTTTTTAATTAGCTTTCAGCTATTTATTGAATAATAAGTACTACAGTATGCAGCCAATATAAGACACACATGCTAAATTCTACTTAATCCCATTATATTCTAAAATTAATTCCGCAGAAAACAGGCTACATTACACTTAATAATCTTATTCATTACAATCAGCACGGCGTAATATATTGTGTCGTGTTCACAAAAATTTACGGGCACATTTCCTTCATTCTCGAACATCCTACAGTAATGATGTTTTTGTCTTGTAGATCTCTATTGTCGTTTCCATGTTCTGTTGTCCAAGTCCTTGACGCTGCTCTTGACGATTCGATGTTGACTCCTTTGGTATCGTTTACCTATTTGCTTTCCTTCCATGCTTCTCTTCCGGCATTTCAATAGCTTCACACACGCGTTGAAGATGGGTACTTAACTTCAGGAGGAAGTATGGCGAGCCCAATATCCAGACTCGCATAAAATTTCTATACACCACACTAACTGCACGATTGCGTTCTGTAAGATGGATCATTATTACGATTCAAATTACCACCAAATCATGTTAAGTGCAATCTTTCACATACATTTTATGACGTTCATTCAAACTCAAACTTTTAATCGGCAGATTACTCATGAACGCCGATTCGTTGATCAGACGAATTGGCAAATCAGGAACTTATGTTGATCTGTCGAAGAATACGAGTCGAAGCGTCGATAAATGTCATTTAATACAGTTTCCATTCGCAATAAGGTCCTGAATCCCACGAGGTGATCCTGAAGAATCCGAGGTATACCCGGCGGTGGTATCCTGTATCAGCGGTGTCATCCTGTCGAATTCCTCTCAGTATTCCTTGATTTCGACGTAGAAATTCTGGTAGATACCATGTGATATTTTATTTTCTCCGAGTAAACACTCTTATTTGTGCGAGAATTCCGTGGGTTAATATTCTTTGAAGATCGTACGCTTCATTCAAAGCCTATCCGACGAAATCTCTTTTAAAATTTTATTTCACGTATAAATAGAGATGCCTAAAATGCGGCTTCAATATTCCAATGTGATAATTTGCCTAGTAAAAAAAAGTTCACAGGAAACTTGCATTCGAAATTCAGGAATGCCTTACTAGGCATAAATGTTACGACGCAAATTCCAAAGTACTTAAGTAAGTTTCAACATTCAATCATATAAAAGCATTGTTATTGTTTCATTTGAGTGCCCACTGTATAAAAGCATTTTTGAACGCTATTACATTTAGGTACCCTAGACTATTATCTTCATTATTTTCGCTTCTCCTTCCTTCCTCATCCTGGTACTCCGTCGCTCTGTGGTGCTATCCGCTTCGAAGTCTTAACTGCCAATTACTTGAGCAGCCCTTCCCAATGCGAGCTTGTTAGCGAACGATATGTCTGGACGATGTCTTCAGCCACAGCTCAACCGCCGACGGTCCTGAGCTAATTACTTGTGCCTTCGACATTCTTCAGAACATGATGCAAAATATTCAGCCGTACATATATCTTCGTCGTTTCCCAATGCAACGCTTGAGTTTGTTCTACAATCAAATACTTCCAATACAAGTGCGCTGTATCCCCTATGTTGTACAGTTGTTATCTGTTCGTTGTTCTTGTAAATAATTACATATATTACACGTGATTTTTCCTAATTTGCTGCTTATACGAGACGCATTCGTGTTATGCAATTGTTCTGGCCTGTTTTGTGCTGAAGTGCATACTACGCTAATCTACCAAGAAATTAATTCCTTAAGTCTGAAAAGAAATGTCCTACACTCTACAGAGTAAGATGAGAATAATTCCTTCCGGAATACCGTGTTTACGATATTCTTTCAGGGTAAGAGAAAGACACAGAGTCAGAAATTCAACACTACAGCACGAAAGAATACGCAACCTTTAATCTGACGCTAAACATATTTTCCCCGTTACGAAAATGAACGGTCTAAAGGTATTGATAAAATTAGCAAGCCTGAGATAGCCTCAGCCTAAGAACTTCAGATTAAACTAATTAATTCGCTAGCGATATTTCGTGTGAAGCGCGTACGCTTCACGAGAAGCTGGCGAGAAATATAAGCATCCTACAAATGAAACAAAGTACTCCTCTCAAGAAACATACGAAGTTAACCTAATGAACGCTCAATTTCCCTTTACTTAGCAAGAAAGAAAATGAGAATTAAGCATAGTATAAGATTAGATCACTCAAACAAGATTTTCGTCCAGACGAAATTTCTTGTGAGCAAAGAAAGTTGGAGTTACATAACCTAGAGCATATTCCTGTTGAACGAAGCATCACACTCTAGTGAGTGAGATTAGATTTAATTCAAAGCTAGAATAACACAATCCTACTAAAGAACACACTTAGATTAAAGCAATACAGCGCAAAAAAAAACTCACTCCTACGCAAGAGTTTTCTACAATTAAACACACAAGAACACATCCCGCAAAGTCAAGTCGATGCATGATTTCAGTCCTCTGCAGTTCGTTTCTAGTTGGCGGTTCACCTACACCGAGAACGCAAATTATAGCTCCGCTGTGTCCTGGACGCAGCTTGACGTGTGCTTCCCGCGCCTCTGGTCCTCATATCTTGTTCTCCGCTTTCGCCTGTATTACCAGCCCCTACTGGCACAGCCGCGTTGTCCTCATGGCAAGGGTAAGCCTCCCCGCTGAGAAACGCCACCCTCAGCCTATCTAGATGCACTCTCTCTTCACGTTCATTATAAATTGCTTTAATAGTTGCATTGAACTCGCCTTTTTCCATTATTCTATATGGGCCTATCCAATCCGTTGGCCATGCGCCGTCAGCTTCAGGCCTTCCAGTCGGATTATGGAGCAGCACAATATCGCCCACCTGGACTTTGTTGTTCTTGACTCCTCGCTCTTTTAATTGTACCGACTTGTCGTGTGACGCTTTTGATTTTGTTTTAACAGCCTTGAAGGCGTTGTGAAGACGTTCAGTTACTTCTGCCGCGTAGTTTTCTCCCAGCGAGTAATCTATTCGCGGGGTCTTTAGCCATTCAACGATTGGAATGTCAGCATCTCTACCAAAGAACAAATAGAATGGAATTTCTTCAATGACGCTCTGGTAGCTGGTGTTCAGTGCCAGGCACGTCCAAGGAAGTGCATCAGGCTCGAAGATTGATCGCTGGCGGCAAGGTGTGATAAAATAGTCTTGATATTCTGATTCTGCCGTTCCGTCATTCCGTTTGATTGGGGATGATATGCTGATGTGTTGAAGTATTTTATTTTCAATTTTTCACACACATTTCTGAACAAAGCTGACGTGAACTCGGTGCCCCTGTCTGAGATGAGCGTCTTGGCTGGGCCGTACGTGGTCACGAATTTAGTCAACGCTTTCCTCAGTTGTCTTGCTTCTGAGCGGAAACGCTGCCACATATCTACCGAAGTGATCGACCACGGTCAGGATGTATTTGTGGCCCTCGTTCGAGACTGGCATTTCAATTAAATCAACACCTATTCTGTCTAGAGGCTTGTCAATGTCAGGGAATGAACCCATGCTAACACAAATGCGATTGTTGATCTTACGTTTTTGACATTGCATGCACGAATCGACGTATTTGTTAACGTCACGCGCCATGTTAATCCAGTACCCGAATTCCATTAGCTTTTTCCACGTTTTAGCACGACCTTGGTGTGCACCAATTGTGCTATCATGCGCTAACGTTATCGCTGCTTCTCTCAGGGCGTCTGGCACAACGATCAAGTGCCTTGTTCTATTAGGCTTTCGTTGTGTCTTTCTGAAATACAATATGCCTTCGTCGGTGAAAATTTCGGATTTCAGAGCGAGACTTGGAGCGTCCCCTAATTTGTCACCTTCAAGATACATCAGCACCGGCCCCCAAACAGGATCTTTCAATTGTTCTGCTCTCACATTTTCTTTCTGCAAATTAATTTCAGCCTCTTGTACACTGGGTGTTTCATCCAACATCGACGTGACGAACACTGTTCTAGGAGCTCCTTCGTCTTGGTTTTCTTCTTCGTTGTTGTTCGCAATATTTCTCGACAACGCGTCGGGTACAACGTTCTGAGCTCCAGGCCGATAAATTACCTCAAAATCATACTGTGAGAGTGTTAGTGCCCACCTCATAATTCTGTTGTTCTTGGTGTTTTTATCTTTGAACAAATATTTCAGGGCCGTGTGATCAGTAATTACAACAAATTTATTACCGTACAGATAAGGTGAGAAGTGATTTACAGCGGCGACCACTGCCAATCCTTCCTGCTCCGTAATTGAATAACGCTTTTCAGCATCATTGAATCTTTTGCTGAAGTATCCAATCGGTTGTTCCTTACCCTCACATTTTTGGTTCAGAACTGCACCACAGCCGTCATTTGAGGCATCACAGCTCAAGTAATTCGTCTCATTTAGAGAAGGCTTCTTCAGAACTGAAGCTTCTATCATGAGCTGCTTAAGTTTACAGAAGGCTTGTTCGTGTTGCTCATTCCACTTGAATTTGTGTCCCTTCTTGGTCAGCGCATTAAGAGGCGCAGCCGTTGTAGCGAAGTGTGGAATGAACCGCCGGTAGAAGTTGAGGGCTGCGACGAAGGACCGGACTTTGCGTGCGGTCGTCGGTCTAGGGTAATTCTGCATCGCGTCCACGTTCTTGGGATCTGGAATAAGTCCCTCACGACTGATGTAACATCCTAGGTACTTCACTTGTTTTTGCGCAAATTTGCACTTGTCTAAGCCTATTTTTACTCCGGCACATTGACACTCGTGCAACACTTCCCTTAAATTTTCTAGGTGACTCTCAAAAGTCATAGAGCTAACGCACACATCGTCCAAGTAAATAGCGGCGAATTTTCCAAGTTGCCTTTTCAGAACATGACAAATCACTCTCTGGTACACTGATGTTGAGCACTTGAGTCCCATAGGTAGTCTAGAGTACTCGAAGTTGCCCTGTCGAGTCTGAAATGCCGTGTACTGCTTACTTTCCTCATCTAGCTCAATTTGATGGAAGGCTGATTTTGCATCGACAATGGAGTAGTATTCTTTGCCAGCCACCTCCTCCAGTGTTCCTATGATGTTGGGAATCGGGTAGTGCTCGTTCACTACTCGCATGTTTACAGCTCGCAAATCAAGGCAAATTCTGTGGCCCCCTCCTGGCTTCCTTACTAGTACGAGCGGGTTTTTCCAAGCACTTGTACTCTCTTGCACAACTCCACTTTCAATCATCTCCGAGACTTTTTTATCGATAATTTCTTGGCTGGTGTACGGAATACGCCACCCTTTCGTTTGAATTGGCCTGTAGTCACTCAGCAAAATTTTGTATTTTACTCCTTTAACGTGGCCAATGTCCATCTCATCTGCACTAATCGTCTTGTGATATTCCTTCAGCAGGTTCCTAACTTGTTCTTGTTTTTCAGCATCCAAGTGACTGAGATCGAGCTCATCAATTTGCTGAAAGCGCTTCTCTCTGCGGAGATTTTCTGCTTCACTGTTTTCATCTTTATTTTCTTCTGCAGTTGCATTTTCATTCGAAATTTCGTGGCATGTCGCAATTATTGCTCCTTCAGTTAGAGAGATTTCTTCATTAAAAGGGTTAAGCACAGGCATCAAAACATACCCATTTTGCACCTTTGCAGCGGTGGCTCCGACGTAAGGTGCCCACTTAATTCTAGGCTCTAAAATTACTTCCTTCCCATCAAACTTGCCATCTGCTCGGCACTTCACCATGGTTTGCGCGCGAGGCTTCACCGTGATGCCCTCAGCCAGAGTGACTGATGTTTCTTCCCGGGTTACACACAGAATTTTCGGAGAAGCGTGTCCTGGTGCTGAAAACATGTTCACGTGAGTACCAAAGAATGATGCCCTGCGTTTTCCGAAGTCTAGCTTTGCGTTGACTTTGTTCATTACTTCCACTCCTATTAGCAGGTCTCCTGGGAATGCATTTTCCTTCACAACAAAGCATCTCTGTATAATTTTCTGACCGTTAACTTTGATTGGCACATTAATCTTTCCCAGCACCGGTACGGGTTCCTCTCCAATTGTTTTTAATGCAGTCGATGTTCCTTTCACGCTAGCATTTTTAATTCCCGCAACCACACGCTCTTTTACCAAGCATATATTTGCTCCGGTGTCAAGAAGTGCGGTTACAGGTGTACCATTCACTTGGAGTATAACGCTGGGGTTTATTATTGGAGCTAACGGTCTCCTATCCCGTTTTTTGGCTGTCCTGCAAAATGTTGCACTCTGCAATCAGCTCTTAGGTGCCCAAATTTTCCGCAGTTGACGCACGGCGGTGGCACTGCTCTATACTGCGCCAAGTTTACCTCAGGTGCAGGTGGCACTTCCCGATGTGGTTGTGGTTCTCTCACATGGTAATTTTGGTACTGTTGGTTCCTCAGTCGGCCTCTCTCACCCCAGTGTGGTGCTTCATAATTCCCTCTTCGGTGATAAGGAGAGTGTCGTACATGTCTGTCCTTTTCCCTCCAGGGTGGCGCTTCACTGCGGTGGCCTCTTTGCCGCTGTGGTGACTGCCGCATCGTGTGGCCGACACGTGCAACCTCACGCTGTGGCCTTCTCTCGCTTTGTTGCGGCCTTTCTCTCTCCTGATCCCTTCTCACTGTTGTTTCCCTTGGTACTGGTACTATCCGTCGATTTTCTACTTCGATTGCTATGTCCCTCAATTCTTGGATGGTGGTAGGTCGCGCATCACTTCGGAAGGGTCTCGTGATGTCTTCCCCTAATCCGAGCCACATCAAATCTATTATGACTCGTTCCGGATTTTCTAGATAATTCTCGTTGTACAGCCTCTCCAGGCGCGTTAGGTACTCAGAAACTCCCTCTCGGCTTGTTTGCTTCTTGGTTACTATTTCAAACAGAGCTTGAGTTGGATGTTCGACCTGGTCGGCATATGCACGTAGCCAAATTTCTGCTTCTCGTAGATTCGTTAGTGTATCAATTATTAGATTGCACTCCTTTGCCTCTTGTTGACCTAGGCATAGGAAGAAGGCATGCACCTGCTCGCTATTATTCAGGTTACCAGTCAGAAACTTCAGTCTCGCCATATGTTCCCCCACATCGTCGCCCCTCCTAAACTTGACCCCTATGGCACCCACGCAACTGGTCACAACCGGCATGTTGACTTCCTCCTCTTCAGGTTGTGGTTGCGCCGCTCGTCCGTTCCCCCTTGCGTTGTTCCTTCTCCCTCGCGCAGGCATGGTGTCGATTTCTCCAATTTAAATTTTCAAAACTCAATTTTTGCGACCACTCAAATATTTTTAAAACCCACTCACTGTGAAATTTCACTGACACTTTGAATTAATCGTGTAAACACACTAGAATTTTCTCACTGAATCTTATCACTTCTATAAACACTTTCACTTTCTTTAGCTATGGTAGTGCGCTTGCTGGCTTCTTACTCCGGAATACAGAAAATTTTATACTACGAGTTATGTACCTCTACTGATATTTGTACGTTTTGCACATGAAAATAATGCAAGCAAAAAAAATATATAATGTACCAGTTACACTACACTCACAAGTTCACAAAAATTACAAAGCGATCGTGTTGATCTTGCCAAATTGCGATGTCACGAGAAAAGGGCTTGCCTCCTTGTTAGCATTTTATTAACAAGAAGATCAGGTTCTCGGAATAGAGGAATGGCACACCTCCAGGTTATTACATAAACAGCACACCAAATAATAAAACAAAATCGACATTACGGTACATATACTAAAAGCAGAGTGGTACTCACCGGTGACAGGCGGACCCCCTTACATTGGCATATTTCTGATTGCCCCGTGATGTTATGATCGAGCGCGCCGTGATGTCATGATCTAGCTCTTCTAATAGAGTGGGCATGATACACGGGTGAATTCGTTCAACATTTATGATTTCCAGCTACACGTAATACAAACATCAATGGGTGTACGCACAATGAATGGTATTAAGAATAATGCAAACTAGTTGATGGCATCTAAATAAACTGGCGTACGCTAAAAATGACTTACATCACACAATTATACCGAAATATTGGCTGGCCAGCCCTAACCGCATGTTGCTTATACCCTCAAACACAACACAAATAATGCCTGCAATATCTCAGCGCTCCCAGCAGCCCAGGGGTTGTCGTCGCTTCGACCCACACATTCACGAGCCAACGCAGCTTCAGTTCAACTGACTGTCTTATCCACTGTTCAAAGAATGTCTATAGCTAATTTTGCCAGTTTCGGAGCTCCCGAGCATTTTCTTTCCTTGCGAACTTCTATCCTCAGGTACAGGCCTCCCACCTGGAAGATCAATTTATAACCCATTAATCTGATAGCACCCATTAAGCTCCCTTCAAACATTTAAATTTTTTACATCACTGTATGCCAACAAATTTCAGTAAAATTTATTACCAATTTATCTGTTCCCAAGAAACGGCTTCGCGCTTACCCTCCCAGAGACGTGGCTTCTAAATGTTCCATTAATGATTCCCACGCTGGTTGGGTTTCACTTTATTTCTCTGCAAGTGAGAACGAGAAAATGTATGAATTTCTGGATTACATTATGGCGTAAAACTTTAGTATAAATTTTCAATATATACACTTATTTCATTATTTCTTTAAGCACGCTTGTCACCGTGAACACACCCGCGTTTATTACTTCGCGTCACGGTCTCGCCGGTCGAACTGTCCATTGTTCCTCAGACGCCTAGCCTATTTCCTGAGGGTTGTCCTCTGTCTTACATTCGACCTATAAGAATCTTAGGAGCCTCGGAGTGCCCGCCTACCTCTTTTCTAATTGGTAGTACCGCAGCTCGCCTTTATTTCTTTCTTAGCATCATTTTTCTTCTCACGCTCAGCTCCTTCGAACCGACCGTTGGTTTGCCGACTCTCTCGGTCTGAGTGTCTCGATTTATCTTTGACTACAAGGCGACTTTGTTCGCGCTTGGGTAGGCATTTTTTCGAACGTCTCAATTTTCCAAGGCTCGACCGAATAAAAAAAAAACTTGCTCACATCACAAAATAGTCCCCTCCAGAAACAACACACTATGTAAACAGCCATCGCTTGGGCTCTCGCATCTTATCGCGGCCTCCTAACATTGCTGCGTCAAAACATACAGCATAAAAACATACATGTTGAAGCGACCCTTCCGTACTGCTGGGATTTACTGAGATATTTCAACACACAACTTTTTACGTAAGCACAAAATTTGTTACGTTACACACAATTACAAGAATTTTCATTTTTAATTCGCAAAATTTGATCATTCTGAACAGATTCTCGACACAGGCTATCAGGAAACACAGACAACTCACTTGCTAGAAATAGAGACCCTATCAAATGTACAGTATAATTATCTAGTTCTCTAGGGTTCTAGGGTGCAGCACTGCAAAGAAGAAAACACAATTAAACTTTCCGAAAAGGCTATATCTACAAGTCGACTACAAGAATAATTTTACAGCAAGGAGGGAGCCAGGAGAGGGCTCCATCCCCGCTCACAGAGAGTGAAATAGACGGGTCCAAAACCGTCTCGTCTTTAAGTAATATGTACATGTCAGCTTCTAAGAATACCGGACGCGGAAGGAATATTGTCACCCCTACATACCATACCATATGATTTCCAGATACTTCAAGATATCTTAGAGTGAATTAAGTAACGCGTAGCACTAGTTGAAGACCTGCCATATTAACAATACCATGTTATTGCCAGATATTTCGAGGTGCTCCTGTACGTGATCCAGGACCTGAGTGCCAACCACCAGCAGCTGCTGGAGAGGCGATGGCCGGAGCTGAAAAGAGCGCTGCAGGACGCTGGCGTTAGCAGCTACAGAGACTGGCAGCGCTGCATGATGAGCTGCCCTGGGGTCACGCAGCTTGCCAAGGAGGCGGCGGAGGCGACGCTCGCTCACACCAAAACTTGGAATATATGGCACAGTAAATGTTAATGGATGGGCTTGTGTTGCGTGCAGTGAGGATGTTGCATAATATACCAGCATTGTTTGAAGTGAGGGTGTTCCATGATATACCAGAATTGCTTGAAGTGAGGGTGTGGTGTGTTGTGTCAGTGGTCTATGAAGTGAGCATTGTGCGAGAGACGACTCAATGGCTAGTTAAGCGATCTTGACCACAATATTGTAACATTTCCCATGAGATAAAAATGTAACCCTGGAACTCACTATACATCAAACGGATGGAAAAAAATAATGTAATCTAACGTCGTTTTCGGTGGGCATGCGGATGAAATTTAGTTTCAAAAATAAATATTTAGGTAATAATTCGTGTAAAAAATTAAAAAATAAGCTTCTTTGAATAAGGATTTGTAGGTTTCCTTGCCCGTTTTTTTGGTGAAACTAGAAAAGACGTATTCCAATTAAGTCTCAGCAACTTAACATTACGTTTCTTGTGTAGAGCATCTGTGCTCTTAACAGACCTGGATTATACGGTAAACCAAGTTGCTATAGTTTGCGTGAGATATTGATGTAGGCACGTTAGAAGAAAATTACTAAAAAATCGAAGTAAAACTCTAAAAATTAAATAATATAATGTCAATGCATTGAAATCTTATGCTTCGGTACATCAAGGATGAAAACTAAAAGAGATACATTTGGAAACCAATCAGAGCACTAAACTTGAAAAACTTCGCGATGAAAGAAATCGAATAAAAAAAATAATACTTTTTTATAACTGCTAAGCCGGAAGTGTATTAAAAGGGCACGAGTTCGATGTGCTGTTGAGCACATATTCGATCTGTACAATAATGAAAAATTCCTAGGTTCAATGGATGAGTTATATTTTTAGGCCATAAATTAGTAAGGTATTCATCTATTGCGATAAACCGATGGGTTTTGGTATCTAGGTGTCAGGCTATTGTCGAAGATGCCGACTTGTGCCTATGTAATTTAACAGGAGGGAAAATAATTCTCCTCGCATAACTAAACTCTCGTATCACAGATACTTGAGAAGCATATTTCCGTCTCAGATTTGAAAATTTCAACATCTTGATTTTTATATCGGCTCAAATTTCGCAGCTCCTCTATATCATCGCGGAAACTCCACAGCTAGAATTCGTTCGGCTCTAAAAACTCGAAGCTTGATTAGCTCGTAGCTCATTCATTTCGGCTCAAATTTTCGACGCTTGAAAAACAGCTTGAAATCTGGAAAATAATTCGCATCCGGAAAAACCTGTGGGCAATCCCCAACTAAATAAATTAAGTCAGTAAAACCTGACTTTCTATTATCCCTGAAGATACCAGGAAGATCCCGCCGGGATAAGAAGAACCAATCTAAGTAATTCTCAATCGGGCAGAAACAGGAATCGCCCACCTGACTATTATCGTTGGCTCCAAAGAAGGACCAGCCAAATAAATAATCTATAACTGGCACCCAACGTTGATCTGCCGAAGCAACTATCAAACTCTTGGCGCCCAAGAGGATACAGCCAAACGGAATATCCAACAATTCGGCTCCCGAACTAGGGACTACCCTAATAAATATCCAACAAATTTGACGCCCAATGTGGATACGCCAAACCAAATATCCAACACTAGGTATACTTTTAAAAGCCAGCCAGAGTTCAGCGCGCGACTTTTTTAGGATCGTGATACCTAGACACTTGACGTTTCCTCATTTATTCAATTTTATCTATTTTTTCGTTTCATGATGCTCCTTAAGTCTTGGTATGAGTACGAGTTCGCAAATAAATTACTGTTGATTTTGGGCATCATGTTATATGCCTTAATTTTCGTTCTCGTTTCTAAAACCATCGTTCGTTTCTAATGCCTTTGTTCGTTTCTAATGCCATGGACTTCTATTCAACCCTTCGTTGTCGTTTATTTTCACTTCTATAGAAGTTCCCCAAAATGAACCATGTTTTCTTCGTTTAAATTGTAACTGAGAAATTTTCTGTCACATTCCTAAAAAACATGATTTGATATTGGATGAGATTACCCAATTAAACCAATTTGGTTTCCTTCTTTGCTACATTCTTAAAAAATGAGTCAATGTTCGGGTGAAATGACTCGGTTTGCTATGATGTTATTTCCAGCTATTTACTACTGATAATTTTTTCAAACACTGTGCGCACATGTCTATCACATGACATCTCCGCACATGTCTACCTGTATCTGTGACACCTATAAGGCTGCTCGTATCGAAGCCTAGGTGCTCATTCTGTCAATATCCGTCCTCCCGCCAACATCTGGACAGTAAATCTTCTCCAAGCCACTTGTGTTTCACCTAGCCCTACATGAGTGCACATGATCCTGCACATGTGGTGGCCTTAGTATGTGGTAAACTCGTACTCACATAAGTGTTATCAAGTGTCCAAGTATTGATAATTTTGAACATTATTCGGTCTCGATGTGTACCGGAAGAAATCATCAACTCTGGCAGCCGCAAGAAACTACCCTTGTATTTGGCATCAGCATACCAAAAATTGTGCTACTGAACGCAGACACCCAAATTATTATATTGCTCCACCACAATTCACCACTAAGAACAAGAGTTTTGATATATGAAGCCGGCGACGACGTTGAATTAGTCTTCGAGGTCAAGATCTGCGCCTTCCCAGCGGCAAATATCCAGTAAATGAACATTTTTGCTAATTTTTGAAGTGCTACAAACATTTAAGTCATCAACAATTTATTTTTAAATTGTGTTGCAATACTTACTACGACAGTGTAACTATCTGTACCAGTGAAATTGTATCAAAAACTGTAACCAGTGATAAGTGATACGTGCTACGATTTAAAAGTATCAATAACATCGTGCAACATCAGTCACCAATATTACCAGCTCTTCAAAAAAGCAGCAACATCGCAGCAGCAAGGCGACGAGATCTGCAGCAGACTTCTTGTTGCAGTTAAGTTTTTTTTTTGAAGAAATTTTTCTTTTCTCGCCTCTGGGGCGAGCGATTCTCTGTCTCCAAGCAGGCTATATTTTTGATTGCATTTTTTTCTGTATACATCCGATAGAGCACTGCTGAGCCACAAGCGGCAGTTGCATTCTGTGCATTGTGAGAGACACAGCCGTGTCCGACGTATCTGGAATAGCAGAATTACCACCTATTTACCTTCAATTATCGTCGTAAGTTTCAGATTTTTATTGTAATTGAATAGGAGTGTTAGTGGAAGTGTCTGAAACACTTTGATGTTACTTTTTGAAGCCTTAAATTGATATAAATTCACATTCCTTTGCTGTGAAGCAACGATTTTTTTTAACACCTTGTCGAGAGCTTTATCGTGAGCTGAAGCAGTCACGTGTGCACTGTGTGGTATGACTGACCAGTCACAAGTCTTATTGTGGTGCTAAAAATTTTGAGTTTCAAGATTAGTGACGCTATTTCCTTGCTTTTCATTGAAAGTATTGGTGATTAAGTATTGATAATTTTGCGGTGATTATTTTACGTGTACACCTATTTAATTTTTTTTGTGTGTTGATTGATTTTAGGAGAAATAATTTCTATTTTTGTTTTACGAAGTACGAGATTAAATTTTGATTGATCTATGATTAATTTTGAATTTTTTATTGATAATAGGGAATTATTGAATTATTGATTTATGAGTAGGATAGATGTCTGACTATTCTGATAGTGAGGATGAAATAATACGTACAGAGCCTACTGTAACTAGATCAGGACGAGTCAGTACCCCCAGAGTGACTAGTACGAAAGTAGTTAGCAAAATGACAACCCCAATTACAGCAGTTGCTGGTCCTAGTAGTGCTAGTAGTAATGTAAATACGACGCAACTTGCACGCGATATTGCCGCAAATTTAACTGTTCCGAATGTAGGTAGCATAATGACGAATGCGGAGTTACCAATTTTTCGCGGAAGACGCCGAGCCCAAGATGCTGAGTTTCTCGAAAATAAGACATTCTCGACCCATATACAAAACCTAAGGGCTTATATGTCACTATTGCCAGACGCCCAAAGTGATCAGAGGCGCAAGGAGTTTCTAATCAGATCGGCGAACAAGAACGTCGGAGATTTTAATACGGTTGTCACGAAACTGGTAAATGCCGACCTAAATTATACGTTCGATCAAGTTGTTCAAATACTAGAAGACATTTACGTCTCACGTGGTGAAAAAAGTATACACGCCCTAGCTTGTGATTTAAATAAATTAGAGTTAGTGAAGAATGACGCGTTGGCCGCGCAACTTGTTACGTCGTTTTCAAAAATAAGAAAGCTATCAGAAAGTATTTTAGATTCAAACTCACTAGGATGGCAACGACACGCGTATTTTCAAAACTGCGCGACTCAGGCAGAATTAAAAAAATTTGTTGGCGATAGCATGACGTATAGCCTGGCTTTAGCTACGTTAGGACCCTTGCTAAACGAGTCTTTCGCCAGAAAAATCTTTGAATCCCAGTTTAGTACTGCGGAAGAGTTATTGGCTAGATTAATTTCTGCTGTGAGAACCCAGGCCGAAAGTAAACAAATACTCGCGCGTACGTACCAAGTCAGGCAAGACAGTGAAGCTTACGTAGGTGAGATAACCGGTGAATTTGAGGAGAGAGTTGACGAGACAGAACAGTTTCCGCAAAGTGAGGTATTCTACGGCAGTGTAGGAAATTACCGAAGAAACTTTCGATCAGGCGCACGTAGGTTTATTCCTAGGCCCTGGCTCGCACGAAGTACTCGCACAAGAGGTAGAGAATTTAGTAGTTACGTAGGAGACAGAGGAATTGGTTCCCTGGAATGCAACATGACGAAAATAGAGAACAATAGTTCTGGTCAGTTGGCAGGAAAAAATTTTGAGTACAGAACCAAAAGTGAGAAATTTCCGCGTGGATGCTTTGCGTGCGGCGGAGCCCACGTAGTAAAGAATTGTAGAGCATCAGGTACGGAAGTAAGAAATTATAAGGCGTATCTGCGTGGTAGAGGTAACGCAAATCGAGGTAAAAATGAAGTGCATTGGGCAGAAACCGAGTCAGGTGATTTTTTACCCTAGGTGAAGGTAGAGAGGAGGAATTGAAACTGATTGAGCCCGAGGTAATTAGCGGTACCAACCTCGTTAAACTAGAGACCGTGGCAAAAATTCCAGATACCACCGAGATAACCAAATCGTACATTGACCCCGTGTTTAAATGTAAAAATAGATATAGTTTGCTGCAAGAAGAAGAACTAGAAAATGATCATGATCAAAGTAAGACTGTCGAATCCTATTTCTCTGTGAGCGTTGTAAAAAATGTTAATAAAAATACTGGATTAGTATCATTTAAAGAGTGCAACAAACCGACCATCATTATTACAAATAACGATCAGTATTTAAATGCTTTGATAGATAGTGGCTCAGAGAAATGTCTTATAAGTTACAGACAGGTTAAAAATTTGAGTAATGAAGTAAAGCCGAGTCATCTCAAAGTGAAAGGCATTAACGGCAAAAGTGACGTCACCGGTGAAGTAGAATTATCCATTAAAATTCCCGGCACTAATAAAGTAATTAAAACAAGCGCACTCATAGTCAAGGAAGCTAAGTTTAACTATGACCTGATACTAGGTCGAGACGTTTTGAAGAACGCAGTGATTAATTTCAGAGATAAACAACTTCTCTGGGATAATATTTCAATCCCTTTTCAAGATTTAAATGTGGAACCTTTGTTAAGTAGAGAAGTATGAATGAGAAAGATAGTTAATAGTGACTGTCTGTTGTCAGAGATTGCTGTTGCGAGAAAGAGCAACAGGAGATTAAAAAATGATGACTGCGGGAAAAAGAGAGAGAGCTCAGCAGTGGCTGAGCCAGCACAGTCAAAGAGTACGAAGCAGTCAATAGTGCACTGTAATCAGTCAAGGAGTACGAAGAAGTTAATAGTGCACTGTAATCAGGTTGAAATACCTGGTAATTCCGTAAATGTTGTATATGGATTTATTAAAAAACCTATTGCAGGAGAGTATATGATTACCAAAAGATGTCTCGAAAATGGTGCTATGATAGCCGATTCAATTGTTCAAGTAGACGACGATGGTGTGGTACCAATTATGATGCTGAATTCAAGTGATGAGACTCTATATTTATCAGAGAATACAATGATATGTAATGTAGAATTCATCGATACTGATGAAATCGAGAGCGAAGTGTATTTAACAAGTGTTGACACAGCACTAAGAGATGCTAGTGAGGTCGAATTAAATTCTGTCGCGGGGTCAGGTACGACTAAAGTTGTTTCGTCAGGTGGTGGAATTAATGCCATTGTCGATAGTAAACTTGCGTTGCACGCTGATACTCGTGGCAGAGGTGAAATTCTTGTTGACGACAAGGAGTTAGGATTTAATGCAGAAGTAAATGCAGTTTTAATAAGTGGAGAACGTGGAGAAAAGGAGTTAAGACGTGACTTGACAGACAAAGACGTTTCATGTAATGAAGAAGACATTCAATTACCCTTAGTTAATTTGTTAAATAAATTTAGAGATGTAGTGACCTTAGAAGGCGAACAAATAGGTGTTACTAATATTTTGAAGCATCAAATTCAGTTGAAGCCTGATGCTCCAGTGTTGAATTTAGTTCCCTATCGGATACCTCACAAGTACCAAGAAGAGGTAATGAGAATAACTAACGATATGCTAGATCAAGGAATAGTAGAAGAGTCAAACTCTGACTTTAATTTTCCTGTCATTGTAGTTAAGAAAAAATCAGGAGAATTACGCCCCGTAATAGATTTTCGTTCCTTGAATAAAGTATTAATTAAACATTCATATCCAATTCCCCGCATTGACGATATTTTAGCGACTTTAGGAGGTAACGCTTGGTTCTCTAACCTTGATTTGCGCAGTGCATTCCATCAAATTGAATTGGAAAAAGAGAGTAGAAAGTACACGGCATTTAGCGTTAATTATCGTAAATACCAGTTTTGCCGTGTACCTTTTGGTCTTTCTACTTCTCCAGGAATTTTTCAAAAGGCAATGACCTCAGCGCTTACACCCATTTTGGGAAAGCTCGCGTTTGTTTTCCTCGATGACATTTTAGTATTTTCTAAAAGTAAAATTCAACATTTATCGGATATAGAAAGCGTTCTTAAAATGCTTAGATCCGGAAATTTATCATTGAAGCTTGAGAAATGTAACTTTTTCAAGCAAGAGATCGAATATCTGGGCCATATCATTGCCGCAGATGGAATTAAATGTAAATACTCACAAAAATTGCAAGATTGTCGAGCGCCAACCAATGTTAAAGAACTGCAACAGTTTTTAGGTTTAGCGAACTATTTTCGCAATTTTCTACCAAATTTTGCTGAAGTAGCAAGTCCCTTGTATAATCTTTTGAGAAAAAATGTAGTTTATACATGGACTGACGAATGTCATAAAAGTTTTGAGTTTATAAAATCTCTATTGACGTCTGACACAGTTCTGAGACATCCCGACTATAACAAAGACTTTCATGTTTTTACTGACGCTTCCAATTCAGGAATTGGTGCTGTTCTAATGCAGGCGGATGATTCAAGCGACAAAATTCTAAGACCTATAGCTTACTATAGTAAAAATTTAAATTCCAGCCAGCGTAGATATTCGACTACCAAAAAAGAATTTTATGCGATACACGCCGCTTTAAAACATTTCAAATATTTAATTACAGGATATACGGTTCGCGTCTACACCGACCACCGTCCTCTCGCGCCACTTTTTAATAAAAAATTACCCGACGACACCAATATGTCACGCTGGTGCATCAATGTACATTCATACGACCCAGTTGTTAAATACCTTCCTGGGAAAGAAAATGTTGTGGCTGATTATCTAAGTCGGTTACCAATTAATAATGATAAATTAACCCTTAAAGAACTAAATGGTTGTGAGGATTTGGAATCCGCACATGAATCGGAAGTTTGTATTGTGGAGACACGAGCACGAAAAAAAGGACTGCACGTGACAAGGAACGAGGTGATTGACCCGCCGCATAGCGACAATGCTGACAGAGCAGCAGACAAAGAAGCGCGACCACCGCTTCTAGACTATGTACCGAAAGAAGCAGAAATTGCTTGGACTATTAAGGAATTTATCGACGAACAAAACACTGACGCTTTCTGTATAGAAGTTAAGAATGCCCTGTTGCATGACAGTATTTCGACTATTCCTGACTTAGAAAAGTTTCTAATTTTAAATAATATTCTTTATCGACGAAGAGAAATCGATAATCGACCGAGTACAATTTTGACAGCAGTCGTTCCAAATTCTTTAATGCATAAAGCTATATTAGCGATACATAGCTTATATCATACAGACTGCAAACATACTCTGTTCAAATTTAAGTTGAAATATTGGAATCAATTAGAAAAAACAATTGTGCGTAAGTTTGTTGGAGAGTGTGAAGTTTGTAAAATTCTTAAAGCAAGACCATCTGTGCCGATCAAAATTTTGACAGCTCCAATAGCTACAAAACCTTTTGAAGTCGTATCAATGGACCTATTAGGACCGCTTAAAATTACAGATAATGGGAATAAGTACATACTAGTAGTTATCGACCTTTTTTCCCGTTTCTGCAGGTTGTATGCGATCTCCAATCGCAGTACTGACACAATAATTGCTTGTCTAAGTAACTGTTTTGCACTATTAGGTTACCCCAAAACACTCATCTCAGATAACGCGTTAGAGTTCACATCCGTGGCGTTAAAGCAGTATGCAAAAATTCATGATATTGCTAAGAGAGAAGTTTTAGCTTATAGTCCACATTATAATGCGATCGTTGAGCGCAATAATAGAAAAATAAGTAATCTTTTGAAGTTGTATGTTAACACTCTTACTCATACCGAGTGGGATCAATTGCTTGAAGTAGTTGAAAATGCGTTAAATAATGCATTAAACTCTACGTTAGGCGAAACGCCGAGTTTCGTGATGTTCAATCGTGATACATGCCCGTACTACCAGGCAGATAATTTCGATTCAGTAACATATAATTTTGATGATGAATTAGATTTAGTTAATATTAGAGCCAGAGAAGCCGTTCGAACAGTAGAAAATATCAGAAATTTAATTATCAATCACACGACGGAGCGAAATCTCTATAGAAACCTTAAGCGGCGCAACAAAGATATTAACGTAGGTGACAGAGTTCTTTTAAAGAATCATAATAAATCCCATAAGCTTCAATTAAATTGGATTGGGCCTGCGATCGTCCAAAAAGTGAAACGTAATTATGCTGATATCAAAGTTGGATCTAAAATTGTTAGGAGTAATCTAAATCATTTGTTACCCCTTAAAAAGGTAAAAAATGTGAGTTAAAATAATAATTTTATTAGGTTTTGACGTTGACAACACGACGATTTACGTGTAAACTTTTTACCTTCGTTTTAACAGTTATCAATAATGCTAAGGATGTAATCATAATTTTAAGAGTTTTTTTGCAAATATGTTTTGCGGTCATTTTAATCTCAGTAATCCGTTGAATTTTATAGGTTATTCTTATTCTTACGATGTACTCAAGTCAATTGAGGTTATATTTAGGTATTTTACCCCTGAGGAATTTGTACCGTCTAGCTTTCAGTTGTCGCTAAGACGTTTTATAATTTTTTTTCTCAAATTCACTCAGACATTCGTATTGCTAAATTGACGTTTTAATTGTGAACGTCTGATCAGGCTGCGAATTGAGTTCGCTGAGCTAGAAATTTATACAGCGAGATGCGCACTTGCGGTCTTGCCGAGCTATTTTTATCTGATCCGGAATGTCATTGATCTAGATGTCGATGATCCCGATCGTTCGACGGTCAGCAGAAATTTAAATTAAATTCATAAGACAGGTGTCTTGTCACCTGACACATTTTTTTATCTCAGCAATCAGCGATTATATTTTGTATGCGAGAGTTATCGTGGTTCAATGACTCTGGTCAGTCAACCGAGATTGATACCAAATTATATGTTGTATTTATTTTAATTGATAACGGCCATGCTAATTTTTCTGTATCTTTCCCTTGCAGGAGCGGGTGCTCGATGGGAAACGCACAATCTAACATTGACGTTGATACGCTAGTGTCAGCTTTGTCCACTCATTCCACGACGATAAACGAAAAGTGGGTCCACGAAAACGCGGTAACCAAGATGGAATTACTGCCAGACCGTGTCACCGACATCGTTATTATGGGATTAATCCTGTCTACGATGATTATGGGGACTATCCTCTATCACATCAAGAAGCAAGTTAAGATGTTAATGGCGACGCAGCGTGAGAATTTTTCTCATGCCATGGCGCGGGGCAGGCCGCCAAGGGTCCTCCATCAGGACCAGTGATTCACGTCGCGCGCGATCTTGTGGTGGTAAATGTGCCACACTTAGGGCGGGCTGGACGTCCCAGAGATGCGGGACGCAATGGCCGTTCCGGTAAATCCTGCAGGGGCGCGACGAGTTAAATTGAAAATGATTATTTTTTGATAGGTTGAACAAATTTAGAAATTAGAAATAATCGGAAAACTTTGGAAAAGTGTTTAGATATTAGTTGAAAAGTAAAGCGTTCTGAAATTATGTGCAGTGAAGTAGGAATTGCGTATCGCGAGAAATATGCGATGCAATGCGCGCAGTGTTTTTTTCTATCCATGCTTTTAATGTTCTATTTTAGCTAATTTATTAAGCATGCGTTTAATTTAAGTATACTATTTTTAATATTGACGCAAATTTCAATTAGCAATTTCTTTATTTGTTTTTGGTGTTAGAAGTTTGACATTTCTAATTTGAAAATGTTGTGTTTTTGATTGCATTTTTTTTTAATTGTGTGCCAATTCGAAATTCGAAACATTGCGAAAATTTTTTTTTTTAAATGTTTGATTGCGACTTATTATTTTTGTTTTGTTTAAATTTTTCTAATAGGAGTATTATGCGAAAACACAAAAGGTATTTGCGATGAGGCAACGGGTAATTATTTTTTTATTAATATGGCGTAGGTTGTTTTTGACAATATTAAAATGGCGTTTCAATGTGACCCTTTTACACCGTTCTTCATGGCTGTCGACGTGCTGATTATATTTAAGCACGGTAAGTCAGCAGCTTTGCTTTTTGCGCGTTTCCTTTGCTTTGCTTTTATGCTTTTTAATTATTAAGTTTTTCCTAATTTTTTCAAATGCATTAACAATTTTTCTGTTTAGAGTGTATTAAAAATTTATTTTTATGTTTTTTTGGTTGTATGTGGTAAAATGTTACCTGGTTAACAGAAACAAAAGTGTTTAAACATTTATTTTGGCTGCGTTTCGGTGCGTAAATTTTATTTTGTTGTATTTCTAAAAATTTACTTAACCGTATTGGCGTTTTATACTTATTTTAATATACTAAACCATGCTGTATTAGCGGCGAGGGTAAAGTATTAAAGTATTAATGGGGAATATTTTTTTTTTCTTTCTTTCGTAACATGTTTTCTGCGACTTGAAATTAGTAACTTAATTAATTTATTTTTTTTTCTTTCTTGAAGTTCTAACATGTTTGCTTAGTTGCGTTCTAGTTCGATGCGTTTTAACTATAACCTTTTTGCTTTGCGTTAACATATAATCTTATTAATGGTGTTAACGGTTTTTCTTTAACAGTTTTCAAGCTGCGTTTATTAATTAAGGTTATTAATCATGATGTAGAAGTTTCTTTCCACACGGAAGGGTACGTATAAATGTGTTCGCAAAAGATACCCTCGTGATTGCTTGTTTTTCTTGAAGTATAAATGCTTGGTTGAAGATATACTAAGAATTGTTCAGTAGATCTTTGATTTGTTTTGATAGTATGATTTGTGATTTAACGTAAATTCATATTAAAAACGGTTTATGATTTATGTAGTTGAAATCATTTCATAAGCGTTAACTTGACTTAGAATTGTCATTTATAATTTTTTTTAGTTAATTGTGATTGAGTCACTTTTTTTTGTTTTTTGATTGATTGTTGACCACCCTTGGTAACTATTTTTGTTTGCGTGGTAACTATACTTTAAGTCCGTGAGGTTTAGGTTACCGTTTATTTTTTTTTGGAGCGTGGTCCTCTCTCTAAGAAAAATGAGGGGGACAAATGTGCGCACATGTCTATCACATGACATCTCCGCACATGTCTACCTGTATCTGTGACACCTATAAGGCTGCTCGTATCGAAGCCTAGGTGCTCATTCTGTCAATATCCATCCTCCCGCCAACATCTGGACAGTAAATCTTCTCCAAGCCACTTGTGTTTCACCTAGCCCTACATGAGTGCACATGATCCTGCACAACACTATGTTTTAAAATTTTTCAAAATTTTTTCAAAAGTTTGTGACAGTTGTAAAAATTATTTCCTCAAGCTAGGCCTGTTTTCAAGTTTCGCGTGTTAAAGAAAAGCGGCTAAAAGACGGACATGAACTCCAAAATTATGGAGGAGAAGAACCTTTCTTTTTCATGAGCATAGAAGGAACGTTTAAGATCAAATTCTCTCCGGATGTACCTGGCAATAACGATATCGAATGTTATCATCAGAGAGCGAGGTAGCTGAGGTTGCCGCCATGCTGCCCCACGTGCAGCCTGATCTGCTACAGGTGAAACTAGATGCGAGTAAGCTAAGGAGCACCCCGTGGTTTGATGTGGTAATGCACCGAAAAGGAGAAATGAGGCTCGACTTGAACAGCAACTCTCCTGTCAATCATGAAACTTTCATTGCATGTGATGACCTGGTCACTCCTCTTCTCAACAGCAGGTGAGAGAAGCTCATGTTTTAAAAAGGTTATTCAGGCCGTGTTTTAGTCGAACGGATTCGCTTTACTCCTGCTATTTTCTTGTGTAATGGAGAGAGACATTGATCTGAACAGATATACTCTGACAGTTAAGTAGGTGTGGTATTGCAGGTCAAACATTCTCGAAACCTAAGTTGACGACATCTAGTAAGTACTAAAAAAATGTGGTGTATTTGCCAAAATCAATATGATTGAAAACATGTGTCCACTATGAGAATGTTGTGAAATGTGAGCGCTAAATGTTAGTTTTCAAAATATTTCTACTCTTCTATTTGTTACTCTACCCATCTAACGCTCTCTTCATCCCTACTTGATTTCCTCCAAAGGCATTTTTCACTAACAAAGCTCAACATTTTCGATTTAAGTGTCGTTTTACGATAAAGTTCGTACCCTCAAAATTTCACAGAATTCAACTAGTGTACTTTGACGGCTGTCTTGGCTCCGACGCTGGCATCGCAGCTTTGGCTTCAGTGTCACCAGCCTTAACCGAACAGATTATCTCGTTGCAAACGCCGCTGCAACTGATGGCACTCAAGGGAAAATACAATCGTCTAAGTAAGGATAGAGAGAGAAGTGTAATAAAAAATGAAACCTTGAGTTAGCATTGTTGTCGCTGTATTGCCCAATGACATTTTTATTCGTCACGTATGGTGATGATTGTATTAATTTGTTGTTCTGTTCCCAGCTGTATTAACACTGCCTCTGTATGGAGATGAGAAAGCAGCACCCCGTGCTTGATTATAAATAAAGCTGATGTAGGATCGTTGGAGGCTTTAGCTCATACAATTGAGACCTTCGCTCCCACTAGCAAAAGGTTAGTTCCGAAAATGAAAATTTGAATAGTAGGTTTTATCATGCTGAACTCAGAATCAATATTTGTGAGAGTTCTCAGGCGTATGATAGAAACGGCGCGTTTAATATCCGGTGCCTCTATACATGTTTCGAGGATTCGTAAAGGGAAAGAACTAGAGGGCTTTGATATAAGAATCCTCCTAACCACACTCCTGTGTTACGATTTTTCTTATCATTTCAGCAAAAAGTTCTACTTATAAAGTCTTCGCTCGCATGCTAAGAATACAGCAAACTTTTCCAGTATTGAATTCCGCTATTGTGGCTGAATATCTAGCGATCTCGAAAAAAGTAAAGTTTTCTTTACATGGGAATGAAGCAGCCATTAGCTATCATCACATTTAGTTGGCATGCAGATATACATTTTTCTAGTGAGATTTAGCTGTTCAGTGTAACTGGGTAGGAAAAATCAAAACAACATTCACACATCAGAAATTTCTCATTCATCTTCATTTGCAATCGTCAAAACCAACTTAGGAATACTGTCAATATTGAGCCCGTAGGATGTTTACTTTTGCAACTGGTGTAGGATGATTGCAACTGGTTTTCTGCGCAGACTTAATTTGTATGATTTACTTTAACGTTCCAATTTTACCTAATGCAACCAGTTGAATATTTTTATTACATATTTAGAACACATTGTGAAATTATTCATAAATTATTGAACACTTATTGTCCCTCATTTAATACTTTAAATTTTCAGTCTGAAAATTGAATCGATTACACACAGGGTTACCCAAAAAACCACATGGATTTCACCGTTTTTTGCACCATCCTTTATAATTACTCACGTGATGAACAAAATTCCTGACTAGAAGAGTATATTAATGCAAATTATTGGGTTAAGATAAGCAACGGAATTACTCACAAAGCAGAGTTTCGAAAGCATTAAGATTAGATGACAAGTTAGCTTAAACCTCCGAAAGACAGCCAGCGCTGAAAAACAGTCCAATCTATGCGTTTTTTGTGCTTCATTTACGAGGCAGTATATGCAGAAAAAACAGCACGCTTACCGAAAGACGGTATGTGTATTCCAGTGCTTGACCTAGTTTAAAAACGCTGTGGTTGAAAGTTTAGCTCATATCAACTGGGAGAATTTAAACCATTTGTGTATCTTTGTAAAGCAGAGTACAACTAAAAAAATTCATCATGCATCAGGCACGGAAACGGGTCAGGTGTGAATAAAATATACTTATTATTATGGAAACGACCAAGGAAGTTGAATTCCAACTTCCTTGGAAACGACGCAGTCGTTCACGCACTTTTTACCCTCACTTTTCTTCCTCGTTAAATCTCTTCGCAGGTACGCTCAGCTGACATTAGTGGTCATGAACCCAACGATTATAGTATTGCGGAACACTGCCAGCAAAAAAGTCCCTCTGTATACTGAAGGTACTCTTGATCTCCTTGTGAAGAACCTCCGACAGCGAGGCATAAGAACTGATGGGAAGAGACGCACGCGCTGGGAAACTAGCAGTTTAGTGATGTAGTTTGAGACACATGAGTGAGAGGCCGGACTGAACTCGGGATAGCTATTCAATAGCAAATGAGCACAAGCATTTCTGCTTAATACGGTCATGCATAGGCTATCCAAAATAGTATTATCTGACCCCAGCAATGATCTGGTAGGACTACTTCTGATATCCCAATAATATCACATAGGGAAACACATTCGTTTATACACTCATGCATGTTTTAACCCAAATTGCATTACTTGACTCCAGTAGTGGTGTGTTATGACTACTTCTGGTATCCCAATTCTGACATCTCAATGGGAAACGTATATGTTCATCGAGGTTATCACATTTTTATTCTTAAAGCAATCTCTCTTCAGCAAGGTCAAAAAAATAGCTACTAAGATGTTTGAGTAGCATTCAGCAGCAACATACCATTAAACAGATTGAATTTAAAGACGAAAAAGAATTTTCTGTGCGTTTTACCATACAATACATTTAACCTTGGAGTGGCCATTACCCTTCATCTGGTAATCTGGATTATCGGATTTCGCAAGCGTTAACGGAAACTAATTAACTGTCCTGTATTAATGAGGGTCCACGACAATAATTTGCGGGTTTATTTTAAGCGTTTACATTTACCATGTTATTCCATTAGGACGTAAAATGTTCATGAATTTGTGTAGTTTATTTAGTGATACTAAGCATACCTGACTTTGAAATACACTATCAGAGAAAATAAAAGTAGACGTTGAACGGCACCCTGGTGGTACAAACTGTAACTTTACGATGGGATCGTTTTTACAAACAATTTTTACTCGATAACCGTGTGGTCAAAAACGTTTTATCAGAAAGTTACAAGGACCTTAAAAGTTGAAATGCATTAGAGACAAATGCGTAGTTTGAGAATGGAGAGTGGCAAGGAAATTAAATATAGAAGTTTGAAGGGCATTTTAATTTTGAATACAAGAAACAGAATAACAGCCACAATTATTTTGAACACAAGAAACAGATTTTTGAAATTATGATAGACATTTACGAAAGATGTTCAACATAACTCTCATTTGTAGCGACGAAGGCGTTCAAATGCCTGTCGGACACAATTGAAGACACCAGGAGTTTCACGAACTTTTGCGGAGGCTTCAACAATTTTGCCGATTAAGTGCTCTTCGAAGGATTTAGGTGTTTAGTACACCAAGCCTTCAAATATCCTTAGAAATATAAATCTAGAGGCATAACATCTGGAAACCATGGAGATTGTGATAGGAAATTTGTTTCCTGCGGTCAAAATAACAATTAAGGCTGCTCTTTTGTTTCTAGAGTTTGTGATAAACATACTTTTCTAACGTTTTTATGCAACTCTCATATAAAAAAGTTTTTTCAATGCGTTTCGAATTTCAAGTCCTCATAATTCTTCAATAGAACATTTTTGACGGCACAGTTATCGAGAAAAATTGTTTATTTCAACGGGCTCGACTTTTGTTGAAGTTTGTTCAACATAAGTTTAGTCTCACAGTGTAAAGAACTTACAAACAAACTTTATACCTTCGTACAAACGTTTTTCTACTTTCGCACAAACTTTATATCTAGTCATTTATAAAATATTTCTGTGCTGTGATGTCATCATTCATTCTAGTCTCATATAGTTTAAGAATTAGATTTGCAATTCACCACTGTCACTGATCAATTTTTCTTTAGATTTTCAGCCTGATGATGATGTTTGTACATCGAAACTTTGTGTTTTATAGACTTCATAGGTAGTACATTTTGACGATTGACAGTCTCCAATAAAAAATGTTGAATGAATTTATTACGTGATGAACTTCAACTAGTATAAAGAACCATTGAAACGCATTCCTTCATATTTGTTGCCTGTTCATAGCTGTTCAAACTGGATGACATTTGTTGAAAAACTTCTTGCATTTTATAGTGTTCATGATGCGGACGGCACGTATATAAGCAGGTATTGGATTAGACATGCCGATGTTGGATAAGACGTCCTCCATTTTTAGCAGGCGTAATTAAAAGGATTGAAACAAACAAGGTAGATAACTTTGAGTCTCCTCCACGCTCCTAAAGCTTATTATCGTATGATGTACGATTATTGTCAATTTCAATTGAATAACACTTCATTGCGCGTATTTTATTTCCCACATTCAACAAAAATCATCAAACAACTCGTGAAAAAGTGATGTAAGCCATTCAGTGAACCGCAATAATTTTCATGATTCACCATGTCGTATAGATGTTAAGTGCTAAATTATCTATTTATTCATCTCGTCCAGGCCTTGTATCGAATTGCACATCACGGATGAAGAACCCTGAGTCGACGACTGTCTTACACCGCGTCTGCATCAGTGAGAGCGCAGCGCTTCTTGAGCTTATGGTCGTGAACGCCTGTGGCTACACAACGAATGAAATGTAAGAAACTTCCTGTTTCTTTTGCGGGACGTCGCATGAGATGTTCTCTACTGTCATGAGCGGTGCTGTAGGAATATACGTTAGGCGCTGTTGTCTCACATAGTAACAATGCCCTCTAAATACGGTATAAAAAGAATGGAAATGCTACTGGAAATATTTGAAGTGTATTTCTCAAATCATTTTTCCTATCAGATGCCCGTTAAAATGGCTATAATTGGGCGGTTAAATCATTGATGCTCCGTAGAAAAAGTAAGACTGGGTGAATGCTGCGGAAGGTTCGGTGTGACAAGAGCACACATACTTCATCTGTGTTTGGAAAATTAAAATGGATTTTACAAGGCATCTGTGTGAATAAACGAATTGGCATTTTGTTGACAGATGTGCCCAGCAACGTAATTCCCGTTGGAGATGTGATGAAACATCGAATATCAGTAGAAGTGATTCTCAACTTGTAGTGTACATAAAACAATGTCATTCTCAACTCTTGTAATTATCCTTGCGTTGTAGAAACTTGGTCTCAACGGAAACAAAGTTCAGTTGTGAGCTATTTCCAGCAGAATGCATAGTGAAAAAGATTTGGTGCAAACAACATGATGGTGCTATTAATGAAATTTAATCATCAAGTTCAAATAAAGTTTACCTTGAGAGACTATTAGCTTCTATAAAACTACTAACGTTTCTTGAGGTAGAAATATTTCCTTGTGATACGTCCACTTCAATGTTGATTGAACACAATCTACACTTGGATGTAACAGGGTATTCTTGGCACTTAAAGAGCGTAGAGAAAATGAAGAACCTACTCGTACGTCAAATCGACTCAGCATCAATGGCAAAAGTTTACACATCTGATACTGCGCCAATATGTCAGAGCCCTTCTACGATTGAATATGAACTCAAATTGACTCAATTTTGTCATCAAATACTCATCACTTCATAAAAGTTCGCTGGAGATCGTTCTTTGCGCTGAATGAAAGTTACGAATACATGGACTGAGTTTTCTGAGAAAAATACAAACTACCAGTGTGCACGTGCCGTCGAAAATTGTAATTTTTATTTGAAACAGTAATATACAAATCAAAGTTCTTTTCCCAAAATATGTTCGAATGTATATCATTCTGATGTTCAATTTTCAATTTTTAGAGAATAACGTCATCATGAATCTAAATCGTCAAACGTATATTGGGATTCAAATAAAGAAAGATTCAGTAAAATGCAGTGTTGAGACATTACTCCACAAGATGTAATTAGAGACCAGAAGACGAAGCGAGGAGCTAACTATTTGTATAAATATTACAGATATGGTGTAAAGTGGGGTACAATAACGCAAAGAAACAGACGCCACAGCGTCACAGATGACTCATCTATCATTATAGACTGACTTGACACCGTCACTTGGTAAGATCGATACTCAACATTAGCTAGCTTGAATTAATTCCAGAGTAACTTATGAACGATATGCAGGAAACGACTCGTAAGGGAATGGAGGTTTTGAAATTCGATTTAAATATGGATAACAAGTTTGATGGGGCGACACAATTTACAGACATCCGCTGAACGTACCAGATGCACGCTTGGTGCAGACTGATCGTTTTCGAACCGTGGATTGGATTTCCTATGTAAATACCCCTATAAGTTTTGTAAAATTCATGACGGCGGTTGAATCAACTGAGAACAGAGGAAGGAAAGTTCTATCTCTCTAGTTTCCATACCCAGATAGAGAATTAACCTTGACAGCCTACTGGTAAACGAAAATCAAAACGCTCAAATTTGAGAGGAAAAACATCGAAAAGAAAAACGCATTGAACAACATATGCCTGAAACAAATGAAGAAACATTTACAGCGAGACAAATATTTTTCCAAACGAATTTCAAGCAGAGAACAAGATCGCACAACAGTTGCATCGGGACAAATGAACATTCCCAATCTCCGTTGTACTGATAAAAGAGACCAGATATCCTCAGTGACCAGACCTCAAGGTTGAAGCAAAAGCGCAACATCTCCGACATCTAGGCTCGTCACGGACAAAGCTCTTCCAAAAACTCATAAACTACGCTTCATGTAACGCAGAAGTGTCAAAAATACTGCCATTTTGTCAAAAATACTACATCTTGTCAAAAATACTGCCATGATGTGAACGTTATAACTACAGCATAAAATGTATTATTTACTGCACAAGATTATAAAGTACAGTAGATGCAAGTGCCCGCTCACCAGCTTCATATTGCTAGCCACTATAAAGCCTTCAACCACTTGAAGCTCTTTGCCTACGCTCACGTGTTGCTTAGCTCTTCCGCTTCACTGTTGGAAAAAACGACGCAAATTTTGAAATATTGGGAGTAATCTTCTAACCTAATAATACCCGTTGTGTATTTATTTGAAAATCTGTTTGGTGTCCGCTTCTCAAGAAACATAGTATGTCGGAGTTTGCGGTATCATGGATACCGAATTCCTTACAATAACATGAAAAGATGGTCTTTAAATGCATTAATATGTTTGATTGGTACCAGGATGTGTTCGTTTAGGATACGTTTGGTTAGATTAGGATAGGTTAGCATAGGTTATGTAATATTGACAGAATTTTTACACGAGTGCACCTAGGAATTTCCACGGGTACGAGGAATTTGCACGGGTCCTTCTATTACCTAAAAATACCCTTGGTTTATTGGTTTTGAGTTCGCTTCTTCCATTTCTCTGTCATGCTCATAAAATAGCCATAATGACCGTATCTGTGATGCGAGTTTCACCAGTGCACAAATGCAATAATACTTTTTTATCACGAGTACTGTTAGGATAGATATTTTTGTTAGTCATCCCCGTCTGAAAAGTTTGTGTAAGAAAAGTATCGAATCCCGTCATTTTTGGCGGCCCGTGCACACTAGTATAGTATAGCCCACCCCGTTCCAACCAAATTTTCCTTATGAACTTCGATGGTATTAAAATGTTATTTAGGTGATCTAACCTATGCCGTCCAAAAAGAGAGTGTAATGGCTTCTACCTCGTTCATTTGTATAGAATTGCTTGACTCGTGCGGGTTATCGTTATTGAACTCATTGTCGATACTGTGAGACATCATCCGTACACTGTTTAGATAATGTAAATAAAATCGAACAACTCTTTGATATTTATCATTTTACATCTTACACGTGCACCAAGACATGCTAACTCCAGTGACTTACATACAACAGCAAAAAATCATTATTTACGAACGATTAATTTTCGAACAGTGATAAACACTTATTTGATACGTATTCATCAAATTTTTTATTTCATGTTAACGTTGAATGTACAACCTACAGGCTGGAATCAGGATATGAAAACAATTGAGGACTATCATGCAGGTGGCTCCAAAATGGAAGCAACCAACGTTAAGTAGCAAGATGTCCGATATTAATGCTGCAAAAACATCTGTAGTAGCCGTAAAATCCCTGTCCCAAATCCCAATGTAAAGTAATAAGCCAATCATTTTGTCGTCAGCGGTAGCAAATAGTCGATCTTTTTACACTGCACTACGTGGTGCCGAGGCCCTCATGGCGTTCACGCTAAGATGTGACGAGGTAGTCGTTGTTGAAGGGAGTGCCTTCCTGATTTTTTTAACGAAAGCATGAAAATCAAGAGGTACACACCAACGGAGCTGCTTCGACTATCCTCTGGATACTTCTTAGAAGAACGGTGTAGAGTTTGCTAAGAACCTTCAGAAGCAAACAGTAAATATAAGGAAAGAACCAATCAAATTAGCAATTAGTTTATTGGTAGACTTTTCTTGGTCAAACAATCGTATCAAATAACATTTTATCGCTTTACTTGTAAGAAAATTTCCACCACTTAGTATTGTCACGCGACTGACCGGCAGAGAAAGGCAGACATCAATCAATAAACTAGAAATAACGGAACCGAAAATAGTAAAGATTAGTTTGATACCATTTATATTACATTCAATGTTTGTAGATAATATTTTCTTCTAACACTGTAGTATTTTTTTGTTAAGAGGCAAGGCGTACCATAATTTTCTTAATCTAGTGTGTGAAAACTTTTTGTACAGAAAGATTAAAGGGAAAGACGAAAGGGACCAGGACTTCAAGTAAAGACAGTTAATTAAGTAGGTTACGCTCAAAATGGGCAATGCTGTTAAATTACCGTCAGAGAGCTCAGTTACGGGAGCTGCTGTTGCTGGCTCAAAAGTTAATTCAAATTACAAGAGTTTAGGTTAATGGAAGTCGCGCTTAGGAAAAAAAGTTTCAACGAAGCTATAAAGGACATTAACTCTCAAAATAAATACGATGGAAAATTGTTGTCCTTTAAGATACTTTTACTTCTCAGAGGTCGTCGATAATGCCTAACTTACAGCCGGTGAGGGACGTGTCTTTGTCAAAAAATTTTTAGTTCGGTTAGATTAAAAGGATTATCAAAAGTTCCCTACCAGTTTGAATGAGAGACAATGAAGTTTAACGATCCAATGGCCACTGTTCACTAGTCATGTGTTGCGAGCACATGGCCTTACCATACCAAAGGTAAATTACCTTCTAGACCACAGTTTGATGCTATTACTCATATCTCTTGAGGTGTTGACCACATCTGTCGAGAACTACAGCTTCTCAGACCCGCGGATACCGCACTCGTCTAGCGTCCGAGGCATCTCTGGCATATACGTCGCGAGATGATCCAGCTCCCGGACTTACCTGGAGAATTTATGAGAAACTCTCACAATAAATCGAGATGAGGTTTTAACACCTGTTCAAAGATTTTCCTTATTTTTAATAAATGGTCATGAGATACGTCATTAGAAAATCGAAGTTACCCGATCTGACCGTGATTATCTTTCGCATAGCTTCATTTCTTTAATTTTAACTGTTAAATTATTTTACTTTGAATTAAAGGCCTCCATTTATTCTTAAGATTAGTAACTTTTTACGTGAACTGCTCATGAAAAGTTCCGAAAACACTTTATCCCCACTTTTGAAAAATGTTGATGTTTCCTTGACCCATGAATGTGAACTCCTCTTCGGTATTATCTAATTTCACTAAAATGATATTGAATCGCAAGACATACAACTAATACGACTTTAAAGTATCCCAAATGCAGACATTTAGAAAGAAATAAGAGGAATTATGCGCGGTCATTAACAACTTCTCACACAAACTTGACGATTGTCTAAAACTATAAACGATGATAAACTAGAGGCTCCTGATGTAGAACTACTCCTGACTTAAAAATTAACCACTAGGTATGACGAGTGTAATAATTTGAAAGTAATTGTTCAGGTTTTATTTTATATTCATACTAATACCATGCACTCTAGTGATCTTTGACATTGATGCCTTTTAAATGCAAGGCGAATACGTAATACTCATATCTCCTTGTAGATCCGTTTTATAAAACATTCTCCTTTAATGAACTGATTTTTTTTAAGAAGTGAAATAGGATGGCGATTTAGTCTAACGTTTCCAAAATGTTGCTGCTCATGGGAAGTTAAGATATTAATTTCTCTTCATAAATATAAACAAAATCTAAGATCGTCCAATGGACGTTTCTAGAATATTTTCCCAAGATTTCTGTAGAACGAGAATTTTTCTACGACGACCGCGAACATGAGAGAAATGTTTAACGTTTTCGTTCGGAAGCGAAAATAATTTTCTTCAATTATTCTTCATCACTCTTAAAGATTGTTCATGTACAAATTCTACTTCATAAACAATCGAAATTGCCATCTCATTTTGAGCTAGCCTGTAATACCCATACTGCACAAAAGTAATACATCATTTCTTCAACTTGATTCATTGTAATTCATAACATAGCTAGACGTTACAGATTTGGCTTGCAGCTTGATCTGTGTTTCTTGCGTCGTATGTTACTGTGCCAAAAGTCATTTTCTTGATGCAACATTAAATTGAAAGGATTAAAATACGAGGTAGAGGTAGTTCACATGTGTCATCAACCAAGCCTGAATTGATTGTTTATGTCGTTTTTCAAGTATTCATGAGTATTCTTTACAAGTCATTTAAAGTGAGGGGATTAGATGGTAATTTGAAGCGTTCTTTTCACGAGCATATTGTTTGTCATCAATAGTTTTGAAATAGCCTTTTTTGTCCAATGAAAGCTATGCCAAAGCATCCAGGAAATTCTTCCTGAACATATGTGTTATTTTTTATGTTTGCAATTTTATGGAGTAAGTGCTTTAAAATAAATTTCATTTTGTATTGTATTCATGGACGCATAAAGAACAATGCTTCTTGAAATTGTGTGCAAATAGAGGTTTGATACAGGAGGTAAGATAAGGGGTGTAGGATTTAACTGGTGAGGTTACCCAGGTTACATACTGTATATTATACTCCAAATTAAATTTTAATCATTGAAATGTATGTACTTAACTGCTATCCTGATGTAAAAGAGTATTTGCCTATTTTGATTATCAGTTTCTCTTCTAATTAACATCAAATCCTCGAAATGAGGCTTCGTGGAAGACAATCAATTGTTCTTTTTTACATCAACCTTTCGTGCGTAGGAAATTTCAGTCGTGTTGATGCACTATGGAGGTCAGAAATATTGAAATAGAATTCGATTATTTGGTCTTGACGACCGCGTAAAAACAGATCGAAAAGGAAACTGAAATAGAACTTGAAAATCTCACAATGACTTTTCCCTGTAATTAAATGTTTTAAATATTTTCACAGCAAGGTAGGAAGAGAGTTTGAATTCAGAGCCGAACGTATTAAAAATTTATGCCACCTTCCGGTTACTTTAACGATGACTGAATAAACTTCGCGCAGTGAAGGCCAAAATCATCTTACTGTGTGCAATTCTGGAACTCATTCTCTATCACAGAGGGTGTTGTACTAGCACAAGTTTCATTTTTTAAGTTATTCATGCACCAAATGAATTAGAGAAACATATCACCAGATATTTACACGCAATATTCCGAAGTCTTCCAGCAAATGACAGTTTATGTGATAAATTTTTGTTGTAGAATGTAATAAAACAAAGATGTGATTTTTTCTCAAAGAGATACTCAAAACTCTAGGCAAGAGATGCGAGACGATGATGAACTGTAGGTAGGATAAAGTATCGTCAACCAAAGCAAGGCTTGCCAGGTGCACGGTTACAGTGCTCTGAAAGTTTCGTGGGACAACGGTTAGCTACTCACCAATGCAATCGTTATCAGACAGGACTGGGACAGTTATTGCAATGCTTCTTTGCAGCACAGCAAGCAATGGTTGATCCGCTTTTTGTTGAGCGGAACCGCCACTGCATGAGCTGAGATCTTCAGTCAATGAGTCAGAGCCCATGCTGGGTTTTTCCCCTTAGATATGGGTTTTTTGGCAATTGAGGGTTGGAGTTTTTTCCAGTTTACGACAATTTTTCCCCCAAATTTTATGCACAAAATTCAAGTTAATTCATGTATTATTTTTTAGTCACCTACAGAATTTAAAATTACAGGGTGTGACATGTATTTCTGCATACATTTTTATACACTCGTATTATGTTTTTTTTTCTGGTGTGTACAGACTGAATATAGAAATATCGTTATCACTGAGCTAGCTCATATAAATAAAGGTTCACGGGCGGTTATTTTGAGTTTGTGGGATTTTGGCAATGAAGATAGTTATCAGCTCGGTGCGGTGTGACTGGGAAACTCCAACTTAATCCGTGTTTGCAATATTGATATGGGTTTACAAGATATTTGTGGGTTTTTGAATTGACATTTTTTGTCACTTGTTCTCAGGTACGTAATTCCCTCAGAAGATGTGATGAAACAGCGTAACAGAAAAATTATTGTTTCTCAACTTGTGTTCATAAAACAATGTCATTGTCAACTCTTGTCATTATCCTTGCGTTGTAGAAACGTGGTCTCGGTGAAAAAATAGTTTCGTGGTGAACTATTTGCAATGGAATGCATGGTGAATTAAAATTTGTGAGAAGAACAATTTGATTGTGTTGTTAATGAATTTTAAGTTCAAATAAAATTTACGTTGCGAAACGAATAGCTTCGTCACACTACTAACGTCTCTTGAAGCAAAAACATTTTCTTGTGTTCCATCCACTTCAAAGTTGACTGAACACAATCTACACTTGGGTGGAACAGAGTATTCTTATCACCTAAAGAGCGTAGAGCAAATAAAGAAAACTACTCGTATGTCAAATCGCCTTTGCATAAATGGCGAAAGTCTACGTATCTGATACTGCATCAAAATGTCAGAGCCCTTCTACGATTGAAAAATGAACTCAGATTGACTTAATTTTGTCATCAAATACTCATAACTTCATAAAAGTTTGCTGAAAATCGGTCTGTGCGCTGACTGAAAGTTAGGAATACATGGACTGAGTGTTCTGAAATAGGAGAAAATTGGGCGAAATCACGTAGAGCTGCAACATAATTAACTGTCAAATTCTTCTATTTTTTTGTACAATTTTTGAAATGTCAAGAAACCGTTAAACTGTTATCCATGAGCCTGTGAACATAGAGAACAAAAATCACCCAGGAATGTGTTTTATGAGCATTCGGCCGTTACGACGAACATCAGCGTGGGAACAGTATAGCAAGAGCGAAACATTTCTTAGCTTATTCCCTTAGAAGGGAAAGGCATTTCAACCCAGGATGTGGAGACCACGGGGAACTTTGCTTTAGCCATCTCGAATTACTGGGCTAGCTCTCGGGCATCCACATGGGCTGAGACACAAACACAACACGAACACACAACACACACAACACAAAACGCACACACAACACATGCACACAGGCATGGAACCAACCGTGAGAACGCCGAATCACAGCGAGTCTTCGCGTGGTCGTCAAAGCCGCACCCAACGAGCGCTCGCAACTATGCCGAAAGTCGGAGGTGTGTCAGGAACGCCCACCATAAGCACCAATTAGATTTTGATACATCAGGACATCGAACGGCTTGACCAATCAGAAGAAAATGACTGACTTTGAAACGGCGAGGAACCTAGATGGTTCGAGAACATTCTGGAAGGAACAAGCGAGGGACTTGTAAGGAGCGGACGGGAGAAATCGGGAGGCTTTTTGTTTCGAGTTCGCGAGAGGAAGTAGACGTGATCTGAGGGCAGGCGAGCGTAGCATGTCGGCACGCCGCCGACATGCATTCCACATATGCAGCAAATTTAACATCGTAGTAAAGTTAACGTCGAAGTTTCAAGAACGCAACGTCGGACACATGCAGGCGTCGAAGTGCTAACGTGTGGGGGTAATCTCCTTGAAGCATGTTAGCGTCGCGGCGATGACCGTTAACGACCGCTCAACAACGGTTCTACGGAAGGATATTCAAGAAATGTTTCGACTTCAACACCAAGCTCGTAAAAACTCCCACATGCAAGCAACAACAGCACAGTGACGAAGTTTGCTATGATGCAACGCAGCAACGAGATCATCAGAATTCAATCTTCTTAAACCCTCAAACGAGCGGTTCTCAATTTAGAGCGCTGGACGAGAGCATCACCACCGAGGCAGAAGACCGCCGAAGATGGTCAGCATTATGTCGGGCGCTCTGCCGCAACATCGCCGGAAGAAGCAGACGCTTGAGAACACCACAAAAGAAAAATGGGCCGATCAACTCTACGTGCATTCTTCAAGCAGTATTGGAAATGTATTAGGTCATCGAAATCTACAGGGTGCAAGAAAGTGTTAGTGCGAAATTCCTGGTTGAGGACTCTGAAAATTATCTAAAGAGTGAATTGCAAGTCAAGTAATAGGTGAAAGCAGTGTGTTGAAATACAGCGCGCAATTTTTCCTGTATGGTTTTTTTTTATTAGGTGTTGAGTCATTGTTGGGTGCGCTAATTATAAAATTATTTTGTGTTTTACTGTGGTGTTGTTCACTTAGCAGGAGGATGTGTTTCGGTCACAAAGCAAGAGTTCAGATGGTACGTGATGCGAAGTGTTTTACTTAATTTTTGAACACCTCGTGGTAAGCAAGGTTTTTGCTGTTATACATTGCATTATCCCCGGTTTCTTCGTGTTTACGCTAGCCCATTCATGGACTACGTCTTCTGATTTTATTCATAGTGCGGGAAGTTCTTTTGTAGTAATCATGAAATTGTTGCTCTAGCGTTCATTGTGATAAGGAGCGCATATTTCTCATTCTTTGTGTGTCTCATTATGTTGCTCATGCTAACCCGACCATTTAGTATGCTATCTTATCGTGATTCATTGTGCTTAGATTCCCTTTGATGGTCAACATACAGTTTGGAATGACGTTAATTATGTAATCGTTGCTCTAGCACTCATTGCGACAAGAAGAGCATATTACTCATTTTTTGTGTGTCAATTTAGCTCAGAATTTGCTTGTCGACAATCCTTATTTTTTATCCACGTGTTCTAAAAATAAACCCATTTTAATCTTTCGATTCTTTAATTTTCATGATGTTCTACGGGTTGCATGCGAACACCAAAATGTGTAATATTATTGTTCTATTTGCGGGGGTTGCAATTCCCCATGCGTGCAAGAGGGGGCGGCGGCCGCTAGACCGTATACCGACCCTTTTCTCGTATCGCGACATGAGTTTTCTGAGAAAAACGATAAATTACCCCTTTGCACGTACCGTCGAAAATTGCCATTTTTATTTTGAAGCACTAATTCACAAATCAAAATTCTTTTCCTAAAATATGTTCGAATGTTTATCATTCTGATGTTCAATTTTCCACTTTTTGAGGATAACATGGCCATGAATTTAAATCGTCACACGTATATTGCGATTAAAATAAAGAAAAATTCAGTCAAAATGTGGTGTAGAATGGAATGATGTAAAGTGAGGCAAAATTATTGTACAAGGGGAAAGAACAATCAGGTGAAAACAAGAGCGCATACAAAAATTCGAAAGTGAGAAGAAAGAAAGGGCTTGTTACATCAACAAAAATGCTCGATCACAATGTTATTGGTACGATATCGCATCCTCTCACAAAATTACGGACGTCCAAAGTCAGAGAAAGAAAAAGCTGCTCTGCGCGAGTAGCAAACTGTTCAAACCCCCGGATACCAACGTCTGGTACGGCGGTGTGCGTGGAAACAAGATCAAAGATGCTCAAATGAGTGATAAAAACTTTCAATACTGTGTGAGAGTGTTACTTTAGGTTCTCTGGTGAGATTTAGAGTGCCATACTTCGAAACTGACACTTCATTGTCTCACGCACAGATGGAGAGTTCCCCGGGTAAAAGTTACTGATGAAACTCGTTAATATCATTCGACATCGATGTTTACCATCAAATTAGAACAGTGACTTTGAGTATGATGATCAGGTATTTTCTTCAAATTGATATTCGCGATCTGATCATTGAAGAAGTAACATTCACAGCTGAATTTTAAGTAGTTAATCTTATCATCTTAGAAATTTTCTCATCACGTCGGTAATTCAGATTTAAATACTTTTTTATTATGATTATTATTTCACGTTGCTACTTCATCTGAAATAAACTTTTTTGTGATTCCATTGAATTAAAAAATAGCTCACCTAGGTACAAAGACTTTTTCATTCCCACCAATTTTTTAGTATCAATACCCTACTTCACATAACTTTACTATGCCCCAATACTTTTTCAAATTGTACGAATCCTTTCACATGCCATTCCAGGTAAGTAAACGCGTTTCGAACAAGTACAACACACGCCGCAGAGCCGAGCGCATGCTGCTGTTGCTCAAGGTCATCAGTGGTGGTATTGCAGAAGTGCAATGTGTGTTCGGTCTTATCACTTGCAAAATAGTTTGATTGATAGGGCGAGTGGAAATTTTTACTGCGTGCGCACTTTGACTATATTGAAAAGATGAGCGCTTACTTAAATTATTGCCAGTGCTGGAAATGTTTTAAGCTTGAGATGGTGAAAATATGAACAATGAGTCCATGAACCTGTACACAAAAATACATTCCTGTTCTAAGCTCCTGCACAAACACGCGGACGGCTAATTTTTTGCTGCAATCTTTTAACTGTATATGATTCATTGAACCTATATATTTACCGCTCAAAATTGGATATAGATGTGCATTTTTCTAATTTCAATGAACTTATAGATTGAAATTGAGAGGGAGACTCTGTTAAGAGCAATCAAACTGACTCGCCAGCTGAACGCCTCCCTGCTTTGCAAATACTCATCCAATGGTAAGCTGAGACGGATGCTACTGTTGATAACTGCGGATATGTAGAGCTGTAAGAACAAAACAATCCATCTATAAAGATTGTAAATGACTAAAATGAGAGCAAATGCTGGAAAGTTTAAAATCTTTCAACGAATTATGAGTATCGCTTTCACATCAAATTTGTACGTCAAAATAAACTGATTATTAGGCCAAGACAACTTGAGGGCAAACACTGAAGACGAAAACAGTTTGCACTGAAAAAGCAGTATCTCGACCGAGAGGAAAACTGCTAATATTCTTTGATGAAATTAATATCCCATTTAATTAATAGAAGGCTTACTTCTGGCAGAATGGCATTGGCATGAAAATATTTATTATTCAATGAGAAGACGAAGGTTTGATCATACGAAAATAGAATTTCAATAAAACAACATATCAGGTTCCAGTAACGAGTGCACAGAGCTACGGCCATTAAGACCCCACTTTTTGAATAGGTACTTAATGAAGCCCTTCGTTGCAGGGTGAAATCTTCCGCATCATCAGACGATGAGAAGGGATTTTGAAAAGCACTGCTCTTGCATGTAATTCGAAAACGATAACTTTTTTGTGTGGGACAATGCATGGTCTTACGGTAGGACGTTTTATTGCGTTCAGCGTGTATGAAGGGAACAACTGAGAAAAAATATAGAGATAGGCTATTTAGGAAGTTGATACGGGTGTGTTAAAAAATTACAGTTGCGTTACCTTTTTTAATATTTATGTCTGAAATCTCATCCCTTCAACTACAGCTATGTTTCTTTTGCTGTTAATCAGAGGATTGAAAATTATTAGCGAAATGAACTCATTCAAAACAAAATGACCATTACGTCGGTCCATCATCACTCGCGCAGATTCTAGTTTATTGACAATTTGAAAATTTGAAGATATTTCAGGACATTTGTTCAGAGAGGGAATAAGTGCTGTCAGACGCAACGAAAAATGTATTCTTACGCATGTAATTTGAGTTGATTTTTAGTTTTTCTCCTCAGTTGAAGAATCAATTGGAAAAAAAATAAAATTGCCCTAATTGGGTTTCATGAACATGACATTTAATTAAATCACGTATCATTAATCATGTGTCATGAAATAATTTATGAATAGCAGTGAATCGCAGTCGAAGAACGTAATATTAGAAAATTATTTCGTAAATGCTAGTGTTATTCCTAAATTTTATTACTTTTTTCAGGCCTATTTATTAGAGTCACCTCGGAACGTTTTTTATCGCCCTGGGTGAGGGCACACTTCAACTCACAATAGTGATAATTTCAGTCACAAATACTAGGATTAAACTGTGCGCATTATTTTTACAGAGCCTCCCACATATTTTGAATTATCAGTCAAAAGCATTTCAAGACTATCATAGAACATGACAGGCGAATAGTGAAAATGCACATTCAATTGAAAATAAAAAATATGAGATATCAGATAAGCAACGCTAAAAAAATATGAATCTATCTCATAGAAATGATATTCTCGGCGTCCGATTCATTGTTTGATTCTCAATGGAGAATATATAGTCTCAGTTTGCAGGTCTGCGACTAGGACGTACCAGGTCTTCAGCCGCCGAACCAATTCATCAACCACCATGCACATGATGAGCTGAACATTCTCAGTCGAAGTTTATCCTCTGCTATCACATCAACTTTATTGAGTCACGTTATGGCGAACACTTAAAAAAACTACGAAATAATAGCACCAAAGCTATGAATCTTGTGCAGGACTAAGTGTTTAGGGAACACACCTCACTTTGAAGTATCTCATTTGTAAGAGTATTATGCTAGTGTAATCGCAATTAATCTGGACTCATTTAAAATACTCGAATTTAGCACATCTTCATTAGAGTTGAAGGGGTTTCACTGTATGAATGATGTGAATACTTTCGATTTATCGAGCGAGAAAACTAAATTCAATATTTTTTATGAACCAAAATGTCGTGATCGATCTGTTAGCAAATGAATGGGACATCGCCAGTAAAGCAATACGAACTATATTAACAGTTAAAGCTTGCCACTAAATTTCTCCTGACGTACTTCATTATTTTGATTTTTTTAGTCATATTTCATGAAATCCCGACTCTTCTTTTGCTTAATCTCACAGGTTACTGTATCACAATTTCAACTGAGTGAAGCTTTCACCATCTGTAACAAAGCAACAAGATGTGAAGGAACCCGTTCAAAATATTTAAGACTGGGATGCATGACTAGTCTCTTTCAAAACATATTCGTTTCAAAATTTTCACTGATTCATATAATTAAAGAATTGTAGATCGAATATTGTTATGCCAATTTTTTTGTAAACGTGTCACAGCAATGGTACTGCAAATTCTCTTCATCTCATCCTCTGAAATTATTGCGTTACGGCTTGTTCGTAAATTTCTCGAACGCAACCTAATTTTTCCAGCTATAGATAACTAAATTATCATAAAGTTAACTCTATAAATAAGAGTTGAAATGAACTCGAACACCGGAAGAAACGGTACCTCGAATACCTCATGGTGTTCTTGACTTATCGCTATCAAAAATCTTAACCCGCGCACGGTCGCGCATCCCTCAGAAAAGTAGTCAATTTACCCGCGTTACTCTGCCGCTCCCTGTTCACTTACCGTAATAGGCAGAGATGTAAAAATATGAAGTAATGAGTAAAAAATGTTGCTTTACACTTTTATGTTGTCAGATTTTTGATAACTTGAACCGTTTCTTTGTAATATAGAGTCAAACTCCGTAGATTTTTGCACAACATTTCTTCAAAGAGATCAATGGCCATTTTTTTGTTTTGGGAACAATGTAATGTTTTTCATTGTTATTTTATGCAGAAATCCTTCCAAACCTGCTGATGTTTTTATTTTTCCTCTACAACAATTAGAAAAAAAGTTATGACCATTTATATGTCTACAAAGTGTTATCCATTCTACGTTTTAGTTCCTACATAAATGCATGTTTGCATGTCTGGTTATATTACTGTAAGTATAGTGTTTCGAAACTTGTAATTTTCCCACAATATGAATAAAATACTGCTCTACACGCTACTGACTTTAGATTTGTCTTATTTGCCATTTTTGCGAAATAAGGCGAAATAAAGCGAAATAAGGCCCTGAATAGTTTCGCTGGTAACTGAGGCAGCCACTGACTGTTCGCACGCACACCCTCTCACGGTCGCCTCATTTACCACACTGACTGTGCTTACCCCTCCCAACTTCCAAGTGGTTGGAGCTCTGCCTTAACCCCCACAATGTGGGGGTTTCTGGCTCCAGCTGTGTAGCACTCGCTGAGACGATCATTTTGGTGTATAACAACTTGGGGTTATGCCTTACGTCTGGCAACCAGTGAGCCTGGTAAATGAGGCGACCAGTTATAGTTCGCGGGATAAGACCCATCCACACGTGCATACTTAACTGCAGACTTGCCTGCGCAAACCGGTTTGCGCAGGCAAGAGCGTGCGTATGGACACGAAAACTGTACACCGTGCAAGCCAATAAGAGCGGCCTGCGTAATCTTCAACATGTCAGAGATTAAAACTGCGCAAACTAGATCGTGCAGTTAAGTATGCGCCGTGTGGCCACCTTTTCAGATCGTCGCCGTGTTTGTTGTCATTTGTGCACGAGGCAATAGAAAAATGCCAACAAGTCTTCGTCGTCAGACTCGACCGATGCTAACAAGATCATCAAGTGAACTGAAGTTTGCGCGTATTTACATGCAACGTGTGGACACACATCAATTTGTCGCAAGTATGCGCAGGCAAGTCTGCGCAAACTAGTCTGCAGTTAAGTATGCACGTGTGGACGGGCCTTAATACTGCATGTTCAAAATCCAGAGATTACGAAAATTGGCACCAGACTGAAGTCCGAAATCGTTGCACGTTATCAGGTATCATGATATACCCTTTAATGTCGTAAAGTTGTAAAATATATTCTCTGCCACTCCTGATTGACTGCAGACTTGACCGCGCACATCAGGCTTAGGACTGGTGAACAAACAATCAGAAGTGCAAGACAGATCCAAGTGCTGCCTGACTTGCAGCGCCAGTTATGTTTTCCTCCAAAGTTTCCTCATTGAAACTCTATGATTCTTAAGACTTTACAGCCTACCAGAGAAGTATACCTATTTTTTTAGGCCTCAACATTTTTTAATGAATTTAAACTCTCGTATGCAATGAAATAGTAAATTGATAAGAGAAATTTCACCTTAACAGCTAATGATCATATGATTTTCCTCACCAGCGGAGAAATTTGCTTATTTTTTTAAAATCGAAATGCGTTTCTCAGCCTAAAAGTACGATGAACCGTATTTAAAATTTGCCAGAATTATCTGCACTACTGATAATTGTCCTTAAATTTTAAACCAACACTTTTGCTTAGTTTTCTGAAGTTTATATGCCAACTGATGTTTGCTCACGATATGAGCAAAGGCTTATTAAAACTCTTGAGCGAAGCCGAAAGAGGAATTGAGGCATTTCACTTTCTATAGTTTGTACCTCATATATTTATATTGACTTTCAAATCTAAATGTTGTTAGGGCTATTTCTCTACAGAAATATAAATCGTCAATTTTGCCGATCAGGCTTGGTAACAAAAACAAATCCTAACTCAGGGATGTAGTTTTTAGAAACACAATAAATCCTAAAGTTCTGTGCATTCATTACTGCACAAATTTTCTTTGTTCTAAACAAGTTTTTATAAAAAACGGCATTATTTGAAAACTGGAACTTTTCCTATCGATCGTGTTTGCTATCATGAGATATTGGAGCGACCACAAACACTTTGGCTCATTTCCATAAGATTTCAACTCACGAGCAGTACAGAAAATAATTTTTCCGACTGCAATGAGTGTTTTGGTGAGCTGATATTCAGGCACTTTCAAGGAAACTTTAATTCGAGCTGAAAAATAGCGTCAATCACATAAATTGAAGTTCTTATTTCTCTCTCTTTTCTAAGAGTGCATCACTTGCTGTTATATGTGAATCAGTTGGAGCTCGTGTATTTCACAGCCATTTGTTTATTTTTTAAACACTGGTGTAACCAACTATTAGCTGGTGTTAGTTTACCGTCGACATCTTTCTTCCGTGTGTGTGACCGATAAAGGAATGGGCATATCTTCCGGGAGAAATGGCATCGCTGTCCGATTTAATGTTGGATTATGCTACTCGGAAATTTTCCTATTCCGTTGCATAGTCCATTTTTCCTGTTTTTTTTAAAGTGCGACTTTTAAGATTCTCTTTATCAAACGGGAAATTCTCTTAGATGATGGTATAAATTTCACTGGAAACAAGCACCTTAATCGTAATAATAGGATTGGAATTGATCAATGGCGAAATGTAACTGGTACCACCAATAAACAAAAATTTATGAATCCAGTAAGGCTCACTCACCTGATCTACGAGTCCCCATTTTTCATTGTTTAGAAAAGGAAATAATCCATTGTTTCTCCTACTAATAACTACACTTGCTACTAAGATAAGCATGTACGTTGATGATAAGGTTATCCTGGACTGCAATGCGGGAGCGATGTTGGAAGAGCGGGTGTTAGATACATCTACGTGTCCATATTTAGGCATATTTGGGAAACAGTTCATCATATCTACATGTTTCGTTGAAAATAATGCCAAAGTTTGCTGTCACATGTTTTTTATTTCATTTTGCGATTTATCTAAAATACAGAAATATGTGAAATATATATATGTATCCATATAAAACATACATGCCATTAGGAAAATGTTTGAAGATGAATTCCAGAGTGGTAGGAGTAATTAGATGTTTAACAAATGTTAATTTGTGGAAGTGTCCCGCCGTCCGACCAACGGCGAAACTTCCAGCAAAAGCTGGCTCAGAAAGACATAGTCTTGCCAACTGGCCTCAAGAAGGTCAGGGAACACTGCAAACGAACGCTTAATCATGACAAAGGGAACAAATAATAGGAGGCTCACCTTAAGGTTTCGAAAATAATGTCTCAGGTGACACCTTCTTCAATATAGCCGGCTGTCCAGGGCGAGATGCCCGTAGAAGCAGGGTCGGAACCGGTCAGTCAGAGCGCGCATAAGAACATGCGCTCACGACCGAGGCTTGTTGGGATCTGACGTGACGAGCCAGGCGCAGCTCTCACGTCATCTTGCTCAAATCCGCCGATAGAGGTTTGGATTCGATCAAGGAGATAAGTTGAACAAATTATTTTTATGTTCATGATGTTAGTCGCCAGGAAACGTGCAGCACTCTCACCATTGCCCCGCTTTGTCATAGATTAGCAGCGTTTACAATTTAGGCTTGGTTTTAAAGAAACCAAAGCCCTAGTCCCTTATTATGCAAGGTGTTGGGTGACTTACAGGACTTTAGTACTGAGCAATGGCTGGATTTGCGACACAATCCCGGCAAGAAAAAAACGGAGTTTTCTTTAGAAACTTCCGTTACACAGAAACATTTACATATTAGGGTTGCCTTCCAGCGAAAGCATGATAAGGACTTTTATACATTTTATGCACATTTAACGTTTAAGTTTAGATAGTTAGGAAAGGAAATTATAAATGACCTTTCTTGATCAAATATGCCAGCTTACTACGTTTCCGGCTCGCTGCCTGCCTTTTAGGCCGGGCAGCAGACGCAGCTTCGGGTTCCTCGGACTGAGCCGAGGAGTCCGATTCAGAAGAGACAGAAGAAGAGGAAGAGTATTGCTGACCTCTAGGGCGCTCAAGAGAAACAGAGCTACCCGCACGAGAAAAAGAACTCTCGGGAGGCTCGAGACGAGGATGGAACTCCTCGTGCGAGCTCCCGTCTGCACTTTCCCACCCCTCCTCAGAAGCAGCAGTAGAAATAGACAACTCCAGAGGGTATAGCAGAGAAATTTTAACGGCAGTTTCAGAGTTGTCAGCTTTAACTATTCTAACAACACGGACCTTGCCATCGCGTCCAGGCAACAGAGCGATGATACGAACTAAGGTCCAAAATGGTCTAGGTCTTACAGGATGCCGAAGTAGGACAACCTGACCCACAGATAAAAATTTATTGTTAAGAGGGAGAGTTTTTAGCGGATAAGGACCGCGTAAAGAAAGAAGATATTGAGTATACCAGAGCTCCCGGAACTTGGCAACCATCACGTCGCGCCGCTCTAGGGCTGAGAGCAAATGCTCCCGGCGCTCACCGTCTTCGGTCTCCAAGTCCGGAATCTCATCGGAAAGGATTAACGAATTAGAGGTAGGATAAAGTTGAAGAAATTGTATAGGCATGATAGGCAAGATCGTGTCCCCCGTCTCAGTGCAAGAAAGAGGACGCCGATTAAGATTAAGGGTAATATCAGAAATGGCAGTAAGAAAAGTAGAATACGGACAGGTACTGCGACCGAAAAGTTTATACAGACAATCCTTAATGGATTTGAACAAACGTTCCCAGATCGCTCCAAATTGAAGACTATAGATCGGGACCCTACATACAATGTCACATGGAAGCCACGTGGTTAGGTGCTGGTTACGTGGATTTTAGTTGGCAAAATGGATTTACCACTGAATATACTCATCATAGCCATATTAGTACATTGCATGCTGGATTTGATACGTGGGATCCACGTGTGATTTCCTATTAGCTACCACATTGCCTTCAAATAAATTTTTCCACATGAGAGGCACGTGTGTATGCAACCTACTTGCTTATGAACGGCTGTTAAGAAAATATTGCGTATATATAAATAATAAAATAATTGTTATATGTTTTCGATGAAATGTCAAAGATTCCATTCAGAGCACATATTAAATTCTACATTTATAACCAATTACCCGTTTACACATCAGATTATTCCCAAATTTACTAATATTTTCTTGATGGTCAAAAATATATACGTTATTATTTGTAGTATTCAGGGTCAAGCTGAGATAAAAGAAACTCTTTGTGCTAAAAAATCTAACATTCGCCTTTTCAAGTCTTAGTTGTGTCTTATTCAGTTGTAATGCTCATTTTAAACATTAGTAATAACTAATAAGTTAATCATTTCCTATGAAATATATGCTGATAATCTCTTTGAACCAAAAATTGGGATAACTAAATTCTATATATGCGTCTGGTGCGATTTCAAAAGCTTTCGTAAAACAATACTGAAAGACAGAACACACCAATGAATAAATTGATATACACACATGAAACTATTTGGATAAGTTTTGACGTTTCGATTTCGAAAGAATGTGCATCTGGCAACTACCCCTCCTCTCAGACGTTGTGGCACCTCCTATTCAAACTTCCGTGCTCCGTCTTCCGTGACCGTTACTTAGTTCTACTCAAGACGTGATCGGTGTTAATTGTGCTCCTGTATATTTCTAGGAACATCATTCAATTCGCAGTATTAGTGAATCTAAGTGGAAGATAGGGATAATTAACAAGACGAGCTTTTCACTGTCCATATTAGAGACATTAAAACTGAGCATAGTTCTTATGTGCTGCTGGTTAAAGCGATACGGCTGGTTAATTTGTCTTCATTACTTTCTGTTGAACTGTAGCTCATTTTGGTACTGAAGCCATGAACAATAATCTGATTTTATTACAATAATTCTCTCATAAGCACGCCGTTGTGATGAGGAGTGATGAGTCGCTGGAAATCGTGTAAGATTAATATACAGAGTTCTAGTTCTTATATAAATGTAAACCTTTCGACAGTAATGATAACTTTAATTGTGCTATTTCTCGTTTGCGCTGAATGAATAAAATATCTTCTAATTCTTTTTCTTGTAATTCATTTTGTTGCTTTGTGGTACTTATGCTATAAAATATATTTACGTAAGCATTTAAATTTGAAATACCGCCTAAGAAATCCATCATTACAATTATTGACTGGTAAGATTTTGTTTCTTATTTCATTATTTATTGTGTTGACCTTCATTTTGAGGGTTTATCAGTCTTCACATTATGGATGAGGTTTGCGAGTATAATTTATTTTGTCAATGTTTTGCCTGAATTCGTCATGACACAATAGAAATATACAATGAAGGACAAATTTACACCCTAAAATGCATAAACATGTATTCACAACCATTATATATGAATTTGAACGAATTGGAAGTGAATTGTTAAAAAATTTTAATGCATTTGAGGGCTAAATTCATTCTTCATAGTTCATTTTTATAGAACCATGATGTTTCATATGTGAACATTAAAGTTAGCGCTGCCATTTTATCATATTTAAGGAATTGAATTTGTTTCTAAGAAAAGTTAACAAAATCCAAGAATAAACAATTAAGCTAGTACAATTTCTTGATTTTGATTGATGAAGTTTGCGGTGCCATTATATTATAGAAAATTAATTTGCTTAAATAAAAATGTGACAATTCATAACTGAACAATTCATCTGTCATCTTGATTTTTCGAGTTTGAATATTTATATTCCCTGCCATAGTATTAGTGGACTTAAATTTTTTCTAGAAATCATTGCAAAATTAAACAAAAAATTCCTTGCTGACGGTCAGGTTTTTCCATTCCAAATTAATGTGGTGGATATCTGCCCTGGAAAAAATTTATGAACGTGCTTTTACTACGAACACCCAACTGGGTGTCCCGCCAAAATGTCCCCGACTTGTCGGTTGATTATATCTCCGCAATAAATTAACATATTTGAGATGTCTTTTTTCACAGTGTAGCAAATTTAGTTTCTTTTTCGAATAATTTACGTTTTTGAAAATAGTTTAATAACCACTTAAGTGTTATGACATACTATGCGGTTGCGGCAGCGGGAAACTGTTACCGCGACCGCGCGCGGTGAAAACGCATTTGTAGGTAGATGACACATTGGCGCGCTAACCGTGAAGGTTGTCGCGCGTTTTTTCGTACAGTGCTGTTTGGAACTCTGAACAGAATGGAGGTTTCACATTTCATAAATGTTGCCACTGTGTGCGCTGCTGAGAGCGAAGGATTATTGGATATGCCTCGTGTACGGAGATATTTCGTGCACCCATACAACGTGGCTGAGACAAGTTTCCTCGTTTTTATGAAAATATTAGAGAGCACAGTGATAAATGAAATAATAATTGCTATTACAAATCAGAAATAATAATAGATAATAGATAAAATAATAATAATAAACAATATTTGATGAAAATATATGGATATCTTCCTGATATTCTATGGGAAACTAGAAATGAATTGCGTTTACTGCAGCGCTGTGAGCGGCTAACGTGTCACTAGTCATTACTTTCTGTGTTGACTGCTCTAAACCGCGCCGCGGTAAATCTCCTTCCGCCGACACGCGCGGTAGAAAAAATACCGCGCGCGTTTTCCGCGCCGCGGTTTCTCTAGTATGTCAGGCCTGGTAAGACAACACGTGCTGACGGATTTGCGGCTACTGCAGCTTTGCGCGGAAGCGCGTTTTAACGCTTAGTATGTCACTACACTAACAGTGATCGATTTACTAAAAGAGGTAGAAAAACTAATTGTTCAAAGGAAAATTTTAAAAACAACACTGGTGATCTTCTTCATTTCCCAATACCTACTGTTAAGAATAATTTCACAATGATGTATCCTACATACCGCCAAGTCTTTAAGCCCTCTGAGAGGTTATTTACTTTCTTATTTCATCATTTGAAGACACTTAAAATGCAGCTAACTAACTATCAATGAATTTCCATCGTATTGGAATACGAAGCAATGGAAATCTATAAAAAAGTTTGAAAAGCGTTTAATGAAACATTCCCGGAAGGGAACTCGTCATATAAGAAGACTGTGTTTCTCACTGTTAGAAAATGTGGAAGAAAATTTAATGCTCTTACTTTTTCACCGCTTTTCGTTGCTTCATATTCATTCCAATACGATGAAAATTCTTCGATCGTTAGTGAGCTGCATTTTGAGTGTCATCAGACTTCAAATGATGAAATAAGAAAGTAAATAACCTCTCAGAGGGTTTAAAGACTTGGCGGTGTGTAGGATACATCATTGTGAAATTATTCTTAACAGTAGGTATTCAGAAATGAAGAAGATCACCAGTGTTGTTTTTAAAACTTTCATTTGAACAATTAGTTTTTCTACCTCTTTTAGTAAATCGATCACTGTTAAGTGGTTTTAAACGATTTTCAAAAACTTAAATTATTCGAAAAAGAAACGAAATTTTCAACACTGTGAAAAAAAGACATTTCAAATATGTTTATTTATTGCGTAGATATAATCAATCGAAAAGTCGGGGACATTTTCATGGGACACCAGGTATAGCGTGGTGTAAGTTATGCCATGGAGGGTTCATAGTCTTTGTTCTTCTTTGAAAGCCTTATTTATAGAAGCATTCAATTTTTGAATTTATCTTATTACAAGTCAATGAGTACAAAGAAAATTTGAAATGTTTGAATAATGGAATTATTCACTGCATCTTAGCCTGGCTGTTAACCCTACTTTCTTCACTCGGGAAAAAATATCGCAATTTGCAAGTTGCTCCGAGATCGTCGGTTGATATTTCATTCACAATGCATGTGCGCCTTTGTGAATTAACAGCCTTGTGACATAAATATTAGTATAATACTTGTATATATGTCACTAAAACACGCTACAAAGAGTGGTGGAGGCTGCCATGAAACCCTATGAATACTGAAATGCCATTCCTTTCGCCACTAATTACTGTCCCGGCTGATAAATTACTGCAAAGCAAGTCGCGAAACATTTGCAAGAGTGTTCATAAAATAACCATATATGGAATCAAGGATTAGTGAGGGAGGAGAATGGCATTTTGGGGGGACGTGTTCTACACGTTTGATTCCAAACAGGTAATCTCCTACAAAACATGACAATGCAGCGGCACCGTCACACCGAAGCGATCAACTAACTTTGATAACCACATGGAAACGGTGTATAATACACGTCAGTAGAATTCATGGTAAGTCTGCTTGATTCATAGATGGAACCCACGCGTAATTACCAAATGGATCTTAGCTGGCAGAAGCGAGGGATAACCATGAGGCATATGGTGTCCATGTAGAACCCACATCCTCGACACGTGTCGTAACCATGTGGGCACCAGGTGGGGCCACTTTCCAAAAGTCCATGTGGTTTCCACATAGCATGGGCAGATAGAACCCATATGTAAAACATCTACAATCCATGTCGTAACCATGTGGTTTCCATGTAGAACCCACATCCTCGACAAGTGTCCTAACCATGTGGGTACCAGGTGGGGCCACTTTCCAAAAGTCCATGTGGTTTCCACATAGCATGGGCAGATAGAACCCATATGGCAAACATGGACAATCCATGTCGTAACCATGTGGCTTCCACGTGACCTTGTATGTAGGGGATAGTCTTAAATTTAACGTTAAAGGTACGAAAACGATCTTCATACAGAGAAGAAGTTAAAACCTCTGACAGAAGATCAGGAGCCGCTAAGAAAGTCCCAGCGTTATCGGAATAGACTGTAGTAGGAACTCCCTTATCGTTGGTGAAACGAATAAAGGCGAAACAAAATTCTTCCAACGTCTTGGAAGGGAGAAGCTCAGTATGAATGGCTCGGGTCTGAAAACAAGTGAATAACAAGAGGTACACCTTCTGTTTATAACCAAAAGGGTCTAATACCCAGAAATGGGCAGAAAAGTCCATTCCCGTAGTAGCGAAAGGCCTCACAAAGTTTACACGAGTATCAGGTAAAGCAGGAGGATCAGGATAGGAGAAGTGTTTAGAGTTAAGCTTTTGGCAAATTGTGCACTTAGATAACACGCTACGAACAACACGCTTACAGCGTGGTATCAAATAACCGTCCAGCTTGAGCTTTTGCACGGTGGTATCAACACCTTGATGGTTTAAGCATTTGTGCGTATGCAAAATTAACAGATTAGTCAAATGCGAAGAACTAGCCAACAGAATCGGATTTCTAGTTTTGTAATCCAACTCTTCAGAGGCAACAATACGGCTACTTGATCTAACTAAACCGTGAGAGTCAAGAAAAAGATTAAAGGATCTAACTAGCAGAGGCGGACGAGGACTTTTGTTAGTCAAGGCCTCAATCTCGTCTGTGAAATGCGTTTTTTGCATAGAAGAAATGAGATACAGAAAGGCTCGCAATTTAGCCTCACCCCCATCTGCACGCCTAAAGATAGCGACAGCTCTAAATACTTTCTCCATCGTACCCAATAGTTTGGGATAGGAGGAAAACCGTTCAAGCTCCACAATCGAAGCTTGACGTGGGGGATTAATATTAACTGCAATACATGCATCTGAAACAAATTGGTGCGGAATGCAACCCAAGTGACCCTTGGGCCACTTATCCGTACTTTCTCGTATCCAAGAAGGACCTTCTAACCATAAAATTTTATTCTGTAAAAACTTAACAGCTTTAACACCACGTGTCAGCATGTCTGCCACGTTAAACATAGTAGGAACATACTCATAGCTGAAGGAAGCAAAAGTTTTACATTCTAATGTTTTACGCATATCTTCTAAGTCTTTAAGTCTATTGCTTACAAACACATTTTTTCGTGGAGGTTTGCCGCTCAACAACCAAGCTAATGTGACCTGGGAGTCCGTCAACAAAACTACGCTCGAGACCTTATAAGGGAAATTAACGTCACACATCAGAGATACAAGACATTGATAGGCAAGAAATACGGCCAAAAGTTCCAGAGAAGGAAGAGTTCTTTGGCGCGGAGGCGAAACCTTAACTTTAGAGAACAAAAGCGTACTGCGTTCTTCTTGGACCCCATAAATACAGGTACCAAAGGCGCTAGCACTAGCGTCACAAAACACTATAAGTTTAACATTTTTAGTTTCGTCTAAATTCATTCTAGGAAACTCAAAATTACTCAACTCAGAAAACTCATGACAATAATCATGCCAGTCCTTATGTAACTCGTCTGGAACATCTTGATCCCATCCTAGTCTCAGAGGCGTTAACTTTCGTAGAATGAGCTTACCACGTACAGAAAAGGGAAGCAAAACCCCTAATGGGTCATACAAAGACGCAACTTCAGACAGTATGCTCCGACGCGTTTTACAGGAAGAATCCAAACTTTTCACGGACAGAGAAAGAAGATCAGAAGAAGAATTATAATTGTATCCCAACACTCTGGAGTGCACTTCGGCACTACAAAGAGCAGGGTCAATTTGCGAAAGAAGTTCAGAATTATTGGATTGCCATTTGCGCAACGGAAACCCACTCTCTTCAAAGGCTCGGTTAGCGCGCTGAAAAGTGCTAAGCGCAAGCTCAGGACTATTAGTGGTAAAGACTAAGTTATCGACGTACAGCTTATTGGCCATAACGTCTCGAACTACTAGGTCAGTCGAAGTGTCTGCATGAAGTTTAAGAAGATAGTTTAGAATATAGGGAGATGCCACGAACCCGAACAACAGAGTCGTGTATCGAAAGTATTGAAATTTACCGTCCTTGTAAAGGACGAAACTGAATTGGTTACGGTCAAATTCACAGGCTAGTTTTACCTGCAGAAAAGCCTTAAAAATGTCAGAGAGCATGACTATGGAGTTAGCCCGAAAATACACCAAGAGTCCCAACAAATTGTTAATAAGATTTGGACCTACATACGAGGCTTCGTTTAGACTTGGTAAGTTTCCTATTTTCAAGGAACAGTTGAAGACAGGGCGAATTTTTGAGGTTTCGACATGCTCACGCAAGACAGGTCGGTGAGGAATCCATTTGTGCACTCGCACGTCCAAAGTTTTGAAAGGCAAGAGTTCTATTATTCCTAATTCGAGTTGCTCAAGAAAAACATCATTATACTGCTTCTCAATCCCCTTACGAGCGTTATCAGCTGCAACCTTACGAGCAAGAAACCTCGCGAGCCCGAAACTATGGGGAACTTTAGATAATAAATTTCGATTCCAAGGCAGACGAATTGAATACTTGCCTTCCACATAAGTGACACTACTTTTGAAATCCTCTAACTTCCTGTCATACTCTTCCTCTTTCGAGGGCACCCCTATGAGCTCCAAGTCTAATAACTTATCTAGACCTGCCTGTACATCACAGCGCTTGGTAGCGTCCAACACGGAAGAACACACTTTAGGAGAATCAAAAAAGGTCTTCAGCGTACTTCGGTAACGGTTTTGGTTTAGTTTACATTTAGATCTCTTTCTTTTAGATTTCGGTTTAGTTAAGAAAGCGGAAGAAGAAGAAGAAATTTTACTCAAATGAGTGTTAGCAACCTTGACAACAGAAGTTGATGAGCAACTGTTTATTGTCTCAGTTTCAGAGGCAACAACAGGAGAAAGAGAGGACTAATAACACTTAAAGTCCCCGAAAGGTAGAAACCCATTAGAAACACGCATGACCTTATAGTCGGCTACGCGTTGTAATTCAAGGACTTTAAATGCTTGAAGAGCATCGACACCTAAAATGCCGTTAACTTGAATATTATCCTCAACTATTTCCGGAAAGGAAGTGGATAGAGGAGACTTAGTTACTGAGCAATTTTAGCTTGCAGACCCTTAATCCCCATTTGAAGGTTTAAGTTCTGCATAGCAAAGACATCAAGCTCGTACTTCTCACTGTCTGGAAGCACGAGTTCAATGTTAATTTGCTTACCCCTTAACGGGACAGAAGCTCCTACAGTGTTAACAGTAAGTTTCTGTAAATCAACTGTAGCACAATCAGGGATAACAGTAGTTAAGTCGATTAGCGACTTCTGACTACCTGTATCTATCAAGAAATTAATTCTCTTAACTACCCCACAATACTTAGTAGTAAGAGCTACAATAGGGCACATCCGAAGACGTGCCTTTAACCGTCATGAGGAGGCGGTAGCAAGGGTAGAAAATGCTACAAATTTGGGACACATAGGGCTAACGTGGGTGTTAGCCTTACATAAAGAACAAGAAAATGGAAGACCCTTAATTTTTGTAGGGCACTCAGAAATTACATATTTGCCACTTAGACAAACTGTACATAGTAATAACTCACCAACTCGTTTTACGCGCTTTGAATGCGTATCAAATTTCTTACAAGAAAAAGACGAGTGGCCAGTTAAATTACAAAAACGACAAACCTTAACACTGGGCAACTTATCGAGCACAGGAGAAGGTTTAGTTTTATACCTAACTTCTGTTCGGGTAATTCCCCCCACCCTCTCATTACGGACAGGAAGAGAAGATTTGGGTTTATTGTAATTTTGAGTTTCAAGAAGAGAAAGCACTTGATGTGCATTCTCAAACATTTCTAATGTAAAGAAGCTCGCTTTAAAATAGCGAAGGAGTTCCAAGAGAAAGAAGTCAGGGAGTTTAGTTTTAATGATAGAAGAAAATAGTAGGTTGCCAGACTTCTCGCTACAGAAGTCTAACAACAACTTAGATAGCTCGAGTAGCCGAAACTTGACCTTAGAGAGAAAGTTCCCTATTTCGGCCAAGCTCTGGACACTAGGACAGCTGATTAACTCATCAAGAGCCATAGAAATAAGTTTATCAGCATTGAGAAAATCTTGCTTGAGTAAAGCCCAAGCAGATCTGAAACTAGACTCTTCATTAGGAAGACCTTCAACAAGACTGAGAGCCCTCCCTTGAAGCTGATATTTAAGAAAGATAAATTTTTGCCCCTCACTCATACTAGGATAAGCTTGAAGGGCATTAAGAAAAGACTCTTGAAAATGAAGGAAAGCAAAGGGACAGCCCTCATTGTCGCTAAACTTCTTTAACGTCAACTGAGGGGCTCTAAAGATATTCAAAGGAACATCAGAAACTGAAGCCTTAGAAGGCTCAGAAGTAGGAGCGGTATCACTCAAGTTTGACACCTGGGAAGTAGGAATAGAATTTTTAATTTCAGACAAAAGCTCTATCCCCTGCACCTCATACTCGGCACGCCTAGCGAGTTCCTAATCAGACACTTCACTAATATCAGAAGGAATAGTAGCGGACAGTTGTCTATAGGACTGTAAAAGGCCACTCAACTGAGGAACGGCTTCCAGACGGAAAGATAGGTCACAACCAGGAGACAGAACTTTCTTCCGAATAGCAGTTATACTACATTTCAAACCCCGAAATTTTATGCCTAGGGCTGCAGCATTATTATTGTCACACATTGTTATAAGAAATGCAATTTATCAGGCTTATCAGGAAAACTTTTATCTAAAATATAGGTCTACACTTATCAAGTGGACAGATTATATCCCTTTAGAAAGCATAGAAAAATACTAATAATACAGAAAAATATACAAAAATTCAATTACCCCACCAGGCACTTTTAAGTTTCACAACATTAATTTTTGTTTACATTTACTCTTTACACAAATTTCAAAAATTAGCCTTAAATATCTTTAGGCTTTAAACTTACACAAATTAATAAGAGTGAACCCAAAATTGGTTTAGACAAGGAAAAAAAGGCTAGAACCTTTAAACGTAAGGCCAGCAACGAATACCCTGCCTAAAATACAACACAGGTATCACTCAACGCAACTTAATTCTAGTGAGATCCAACAGCCGAACCCCGGCTATCCGGACAGCACGCTATATCGATTTAATTTAAAAAAAATATTTGGTTTTTATTAGTTTATAATGAAGAAAATTTATTAAAGAAGAAATGAAAATTTACAAGAAGAAGAAAAAATAGGTACCAGGATATTATCCTGTCGCACTCCAGCCAAGCTCTAACGTCAAAAGCACGGAGAAAGCCGGCTGAATAGACGTTTTAATTAAAACTGCTATTAGCAGTGTTTGAGAGAATTTATATTCTTTAGGTGAGAAGAGATATCAATTTAAGAAAAAAGCTAATAAGTTAAACTTTGAGAAGATGTGAAGATAATTATCTTTCAAAAATGGAGGAATAATTATTCCCGAAAGAAGAAGTCAAAGTTCAACCTCAAATAAAGAAGTCAAAGACATTATTTTCGAATAAAGAACTATGTCCCGCCGTCCGACCAACGGCGAAACTTCCAGCAAAAGCTGGCTCAGAAAGACATAGTCTTGCCAACTGGCCTCAAGAAGGTCAGGGAACACTGCAAACGAACGCTTAATCATGACAAAGGGAACAAATAATAGGAGGCTCACCTTAAGGTTTCGAAAATAATGTCTCAGGTGACACCTTCTTCAATATAGCCGGCTGTCCAGGGCGAGATGCCCGTAGAAGCAGGGTCGGAACCGGTCAGTCATATCGCGCATAAGAACATGCGCTCACGACCGAGGCTTGTTGGGATCTGACGTGACGAGCCAGGCGCAGCTCTCACGACATCTTGCTCAAATCCGCCGATAGAGGTTTGGATTCGATCAAGGAGATAAGTTGAACAAATTATTTTTATGTTCATGATGTTAGTCGCCAGGAAACGTGCAGCACTCTCACCATTGCCCCGCTTTGTCATAGATTAGCAGCGTTTACAATTTAGGCTTGGTTTTAAAGAAACCAAAGCCCTAGTCCCTTATTATGCAAGGTGTTGGGTGACTTGCAGGACTTTAGTACTGAGCAATGGCTGGATTTGCGACAGAAGATAATTCGAAAAAAAAGATTACCCTTCTCATTTCGTTGGATGAGTTTAAATATCTGGTCTCACTATGGCAGTGCAAAATTAAACCGTAAAATTATTATATTCATGGAATGTTACGATTCATACACAGCTGTCGGTGAATCCTAGTTAAAATGAATAATTCGTTTATTTTAGTTCTGATTTTGAAAGCTAATACAATTTCACTGCAGCAAAATATGCGCAAAAACACTTAAAATACATTAAGAGACTGATATTGTCTCGCTTACCGGCAAGAAGCGACAACTTCCAGGTTTACCTGGCACAGTACATAGTCTTTTCTGAAACGCTGCAACTAAGATTTGACAAGCTAGACAATAATTAAAGAGTGCTCACCTGAAACTTCGAAGAATTTGTTCAGGGAACATTCTCCACTGGAAGCCGGCTATCCGGGGCTAGGATTCCCAGAAGCAGGGCCGGTTGAGGTCGAAGCACGCAAGGCACACGTGCGTCCGACCGCGAAGTATGACTCTCACTGAAGCTGCAGCTCGCGAGAGCTGCCTCTTCAACGCCGGTTCGAATCCGCAGCTGAGGCTTCGGATTGATTCGCAACAAACAAACGAACACTTTAGGGTTGTTCGATATTAATTTTTGCTGCCAGGAAGGTGAAGCACTCCAACCATTGCCCGCTTGTCATATTTAATTAGCGTTTTATTTATTCGGTCAGTTTGAGGTTAAATAACGACCTAGTCCCTGATTGTGCAAGATATTAATTAACTTGCAAGGGACTTAAAAAGAGAAGCAAGGCTGGAGTTGCGACACAATCCCGGCAAAAGAAAAGAACGGAGTTTTCATAGAAAATTCCGTGAAATACACACAAGTACATGCAAACGTCCTTCCAGCATAAACTGGAAAGGACTTATAATAAATTTTGCGCATTACACATAGTTTGAAAGGGTTTACAATTGCCCTTTCTTTATTAAATAAGTCAACTTACTACGCTGCTGACGCGCTGCTTGCCTTCTAGGGCAGTCAGCAGAAGTAGCTACGGGTTCTTCGGAAAAGGCCGAAGAATCCGTGTCAGAGGAAGAAGTAAGAGGCTGACCTCCAGGGTGTTCAAAGGTAGAACTACCCCGTTGAGTTTCAAAACTCTAGGGAGGTTCGAAACGAGGGTATAATTCCTCGCCCGAACTACTCCCGTCTACGCTATCCCCCACCTCCTCTGGAGTAGGATCAGAGACAGCTAACTCCAGCGGGTATAGTAGCGAGACTTTTATGGCGCTTTCAGAGTTATCAGCTCTTATAATTCGCACAACACGGACCTTGCCATCGCGACCAGGGAGCAAAGCACTGATGCGAGCCAAGGCCCAAAATGGTCTGGGTTTTATAGGGTGTTTTACAAGTACCACTTGACCCACAGGTAATAGTTTATTATTCAACGGCAAAGATTTTAGAGGATATGGACCTCGCAAGGAAATTAAATATTGAGTATACCAGAGCTCCCGGAACTTGGCAACCATGACATCGCGTCTCTCCAAAAGAGAGAGCAAATACTCGCGATGTTCGACATCGTCGGTCTCCAAGTCCGGAAACTCATCAGACAGAATTAAAGAATTAGATGTAGGATATAGTTGAAGAAATTGAATAGGCATTATAGGTAAGATCGTGTCCCCCATCTCAGTGTAAGAGAGAGGACGCCGATTAAGGTTGAGAGAAATATCAGAAATGACAGTAAGGAAAGAAGAATAGGAATAAGTACTGCGGCCAAAAAGTTTATTCACGCATTCCTTTATGGACTTGAACAGACGTTCCCAAATCGCCCCAAATTAAGGACTGTAGATTGGGATAGTTTTGAACTTGATATTAAAAGGGCGAAACCGCTCTTCATACAAAGAGGAAGTTAACACTTCCGATAGAAGATCGGGAGCGGCGGTAAAAGTTCTAGCATTATCAGAATATACAGTGTTAGGAATGCCCTTTTCGTTTGTAAAACGAATAAAGGCGAAGCAAAATTCCTCCAGAGTCATGGAAGGAAGAAGTTCGATATGGATAGCTCTAGTTTGGAAGCATGTGAACAATAGTAAATAAACCTTTTGTTTGTGACCAAAAGGGTCTAATACCCAAAAGTGGGCAGAGAAGTCCATGCCTGTTGTGGCAAAGGGCCTTCCGAAATTTGTACGAGCGTCAGGTAAAGCAGGAGGATCAGGATAGGAAAACGCTTTGGCGTTTAGCTTCTTGCACACCGTGCATTTAGCCAACACGCCGCGAACAGTACGCTTGCAGCGCGGCACGACATAACCGTCCAGCTTAAGCTTTTGAACGGTGATATCGAGCACTTGATGATTAAGAAGTTTTTGAGTGTGCAAAATTAACAAATTGGTCAAATGAGAAGAACTAGACAGTAAAATGGGGTTTCGAGTGTTATAGTCTAATTCTTCAGCGTTTGCAATACGACTATTAGATCGAATGAGACCGTGCGAATCAAGAAAAAGATTAAAGGTTCTGACTAACAGAGGCGGCCGAGGACTTTCATTTTTTAAGGCCTCGAGCTCGCCTGCAAAGTATTTACTTTGCATAGAAGAAATAAGAAAAATGAAGGCTCGCAATTTTGCATTGCCCAAATCTGCACGTCAAAAAATAGCGACAGCTTTAAATACTTTCTCCATCGTGCCTAGTAATTTGGGATAGGAGGAGAAGCGTTCAATCTCCAGAATAGGAGCTTCACACGGAGGAACAATATTAGCATTAATACATGCAGCTGAAACAAATTGATGCGGAATGCAACCCAGGTGTCCCTTGGGCCACTGGTCCTTACCTTCTCGGATCCAGGCAGGACCTTCCAACCACACTGTTTTACTCTCGAGAAACTTTGTTACTTTAATACCTCGAGTTAATAAGTCTGCCATGTTGAACATGGTAGGAACATATTCATAATGGAAAGAAGCTGAAGTTTTACCTTCCAACGTCTGTCGCATGCTGTCTATGTCTTTAATTCTATTACTAACAAACACGTTCTTTCGTGGAGGTTTACCGCTCAATAACCAAGCCAGTGTAACCTGGGCATCGGTGAGAAAAGTTATATTGGAAACTTCATATGGAAAGTTAACGTCACACATTAGAGATACAAGACACTGATAAGCAAAGTATACAGCCAGAAGTTCAAGAGAAGGAAGCGTTCTTTGTCTAGGAGGCGAAACTTTAACTTTAGAGAAGATTAGCGAGCTGCGCTCCTTTTGGACACCGTACATACAAGTTCCAAAAGCGCTCGCGCTAGCATCACAAAAAATTACTAGGTCAATTGTCTCAGTTTCAACTAGATTCATCCTAGGGAACTCGAATTCATTCAATTCAGAAAACTCCTGACAATAGTTACGCCATTCTTTACATATATCATCTGGAACGTCTTGATCCCAACCTAGTCTCAACGGTGTTAACTTACGCAAAATGAGTTTGCCTCTTACAGAAAATGGTAATAGAATCCCTAACGGGTCATACAAAGAAGCAATTTCCGACAGCATACTCCTACGAGTTTTACAGGAAGGATTCAAACTTTTTACAGATATGGAAAGAGAATCAGAAGAAGAATTAAAGTTATAACCCAGCACTCTGGAGTGCACACTGGCGCTACAAAGAGAAGGGTCAATATGAGACAAGAGATCAGAGCTATTTGACTGCCACTGACGCAAAGGAAAGCCACTCTCCTTAAATGCTTTGTTTGCGCGTTGAAAAGTGTCAAGCGCAAACTCGGGACTATTAGTTGTAAATATTAGGTTGTCTACGTACAGCTTGTTTGCCATCACGTCTCTAACCACCAAATCACTAAGAGTTTTAGCATGAAGTTTAAGAAGAAAATTGAGAATATATGGGGAAGCAACAAAACCGAATAATAAGGTTGTATATCGGAAATATTGAAATTTACCGTCTTTAATGAGAACAAAACTAAATTGATTACGGTCAAATGTCTCAGCTAACTTCACTTGAAGGAACGCTTTGAAAATGTCTGCCAGCACAACAATGGAATTAGACCGAAAGTACACTAATAGACCCAGCAAATCGTGCATGAGATTAGGACCTACATATGAGGCCTCATTCAAACTAGGCATTTGCCTTGCTTCAGCGAGCAATTGAAAACAGGGCGTATCTTGGAAGTAGTAACGTGTTCTCGCACGACAGGCCTATGCGGAATCCACTTGTGCTCACGCACATCTAATGTTTCGAGTGCTAGAGGCTCAATTATACCAAGCTCGAGTTGTTCAAGAAAAACATCGTTGTACTGTTGCTCTGTCCCCCTACGAGAATTAGAATCAGCAACCTTCCGAGCGAGGTGCCTAGCAAGCCCGAAACCATTAGGAACTTTCGCTAACAAATTACGGTTCCAAGGCAAGTGGACACTATAGCGGCATTCGGCATAAACTACGCTACTTTTAAATTCTTCCAATTCTTTGTCATACTCTGTTTCCTTAGAAGGTACCCCTATCAATTCCAAGTCTAACAGTCTATCTAGACCAGCTTGCACATCACATTCAGTACCATCCAATGCTGAAGAACACACCTTGAGAGGTTCAGAAAAAGTCTCCAACACACCATGGTAACGATTTGCTTTGGATTTACTTTTTTTACTTTTCTTTTTACGTTTACTTGCAACAGTAACAGAGGAGGAAACTTCAGACGGAACAGCCGAAGAAGCAGGAATTTCAGTCGGAACAGAAGGGAAAGAAATTTTAGATTGAACAGCAGAAGAGGAAGAAATTTCCCTCGGAACAACAGAAGAAGTCGAGCCACTGTCTCGTTTTTTAGCGGCTGAAGTTACGACAGGAAACAAAGAAGACTTATAACATTTTAGTTCCCCAAAGGGTAAGAAACCGTTAGCTACGCGCATAACTTTATAGTCTGCAACGTGTTGCAATTCAAGCACAAGAAAAGCTTGAAGAGCATCAACACCTAGAATGCCGTTGATTTGAATATTATCATCAACAACTTCAGGAAAGGAAGTAGAGAGAGGTAGCTTAGTTTTAAAAAGCTCGAGTTTAGATTGCAAACCCTTCATCCCCATCTTCAGGTTCAAATTCTGCATTGCGAAAACATCAAGCTCATGCTTCTCACTGTCAGGAAGCACGAGCTTGACGTTAATTCGCTTGCCCCGTAACGGGACACAGGCACCAACCGTATTTACAGTAAGTTCGTGCAAATCACCGGTAGAACAGTTAGGACTAACCGTAGCCAGGTCAATCAACGTCTGCTGACTCCCGATGTCAATAACAAAATTTACGCGTTTAGATAGATTGTTAACCTTAGTAAAAAGAGCTATAACATGGCACATTCAAAAACGTGCCTTTAACCGTCAGGAAGAGGTGGCGGCAAAGGAGGAAAAACTTACAAATTTGGGGCATAACGGACTGACATGGGTATTAGCCTTGCACAACGAACAATTAAAAGGTAAGCCTCTGCTTTTTGCAGGGCAAGCCTTAGCTAAGTGGTTGTGACTAAGACACACGGAGCATAATTGCAACTCGCCTACTTGTTTCACGCGTTTTGCGTGAGTATCAAATTTACGGCAAGAAAAGGACGTGTGACCAGTCTGATTACAAAACCGGCACACTTTAACACTAGGAAGTTTAGAGGACTCAGGAGAGGATTGAATTTTAATTTCTGCTCGAGTCTTTTCCTTCACCCTATCATTGCGAAGGGAGAGAAATTTCTTAGGTTTAGACTTAGTTTCTAAAAGAGACAGCACATGATGTGCGTTCTCAAACATCTCTAGTGAGAAGAAACTAGCTTTGCAATAGCGAAGAAGTTCTAACCAGGGTTTCGGAGTCGGAGGAATAAATTTGCGACTCCGACTCCGACTCCGACTCCACCTTTCCAGAATTTGGCGACTCCGACTCCGACTCCGACTCCACCTTTCTAGAATTTGGCGACTCCGACTCCGACTCCGACTCCACCTTTTCAGAATTTAGCGACTCCGACTCCGACTCCGACTCCGCCTTTTCAGAATTTGGCGACTCCAACTCCAACTCCGACTCCACTTTCCAGAATTTGGCGACTCCAACACCGACTCCGCCTATTCACAATTTTGTGACTCCAACTTCACCTATTCATAATTTATAAGATGCATATTATATTTCTTAACTAGTGTACACGGAACGTCAAAAATGTCGGGATTCAATACCTTTCTTCAACAAATTTTTGTTTGAGTTGAGTTTCCATGCTTTCAGTTTATTCCAAAGGTAACTTAATTTTCTTATAGGAGAAATAAACACTCAGAACACAGTTTTTTTTTGACCCGCAAGAGAAGTAGTTATAGCCATTCGTGTCGTATCCAAGGTGCAGAAATTCAGCGTTACTGAAAGCGACTGCGAACTTGTGTATGTATATTGTAATATGCAATACAGTACATTGTATTACAGTATGATCGCTCTGGATCGCTCTAATTGTTTTGAAAGTGACTTATTATAGAGCACTTGCACAACGAAAATGAGTGTATTAATTGACCGTGAACTGAAACCAAGACCGCCAGTGCTAATTTCTTTCTATCAATTATTTTTAACAGCGTGACACAAAACGTATAAATAAACACACGACAGTCATTCTTAGTAGTAAACGGTTGCAGGTGTTGAAACCTGTGCATATGTTCATTATATTCTTCATTAGCGAACGACTTTTAAATTGACTACAGAATGTTAATAATCAAGATACTAGTGTACATGATTGGTCAAAAATGACGGGATTCAATGGTATTGTTTTAAAAAAAATCTCAAGATGAAAATGACACACAAATATATCCATACTAATAGTACCGCGATTAAAATACAGTATTCTCGTACTTGTGCACTGGTAAAACTCGTATCACAGATACGGTCATTAAGCATCTTTAAGAACGTCACAGACGCACCCAACAACCAAGCAACACCTGTGCATTATAATTTGAATTATTGTTCGCAAGAAGTTTTTAAAAAATTTACCGTACATTTTAAGCATTTAAATGCCTTTTACGTTTAAACGCGATAAGCCACATTTTCTTGCCAGTAGATTCGATTTTCACGCAATGTTTTTACTTATAAACAAAAGTGAGCAGAAGCCAGTTTTTTCACAATATTTCAATGGTATTTATGATACTGTCCAAGCAAGCAGATTCCCATTGTAATGACATAGGGGAAATTACGCACGAGAACATATACTTATTTATAAATTGACGGACACCTGGCTTTTTATTATACCGGGTGTCTCATAAAAATGTCCCCGATTTTTAAATAATTATATCTCTGCCTTAAATTAACATATTTGAATAGCCTTTCTTCACAATGTAGTAAATTTTGTTTATTGTTCGAATAATTTAAGTTTTTGAAAATCGGTTGAATAACCACTTTGCAATGATCAATTTACTGAAAGGGATAGAAAAACTAATTGTTCAAAGGAAAAGTTTTTAAAACAATATTGAAATTCTTCCTTATTTCGTACTTTCCATAAAAATGAACAAACAAAAATTTTAAAGAGTAACAAATCATTACCTTAAATAACGTTTAAATAAATAAAGTAATTTAGTATCCTTCGACATACCCTTCATTTCTCTCAAGGGAAGTATTACTTCTAGCCACCATTGAACGAAAAGTTTTACCCAATATTCCACGGTTTTCTATCAGTTCTTGAAACACTATTATTGAGAACACTTGAAACCTCTCAGAGGGTTTAAATACTTGTTGGTATGTAGGATACATCGTTATGAAATTATTCTTAACAGTAGGTATTGAGAAATGAAGAACACCAGTGTTGTTTTTAAAACTTTTCCTTTGAGCAATTTTTCTACCCCTTCCAGTAAATCGATCATATTAAAGTGGTTATTCAACTGATTTTCAAAAACTTAAATTATTTGACGAAATGGTATATATTGGGAAGTGTGTCAGCTGTTGTTCGCAGATGATACAGCGCTTGTGGCTGATTCAGAGGAAAAACTGAGGAGACTGGTTGCAGAGTTTGGTAGAGTGTGCGAAAGGCGGAAATTGAGGGTAAATGTGAATAAAAGTAAGGTGATGAGATGTTTAAGAGGTGGAGTGTTTGGAACTTTGGATGTGAGGTTGAATGGGGAAGTTTTAGAGGAGGTAGAGCATTTTAGGTACCTCGGGTCGGATGTGACTGTTAAGGATAGTATGGAAGTAGAAGTGAGGCATCGAGTGAGTGAAGGTTGTAAGACATTGGGTGCAATGAGGAAAGTTTTTGAATGCAGGAGTTTGGGTATGAATGCTAAGAGGGGACTGTATGAAAGTTTAATTGTGCCAGTTTTGTTGTATGGAGCAGAGTCCTGGGGGTCGAGAGCAGCTGAGAGGAGGAAGTTGGATGTGTTTAAGATGAAGTGTTTGAGGAGCATGTATGGAGTAACTAGAAGAGATAGGATCAGGAATGAGTTGGTTAGGGGGCAGACGGGTGTTATCAAAAAGTTGAGCAGGCGAGTGGATGAAAGAGTGCTTGGATGGTTTGGGCATGTTGAAAGAATGAATGTTGAGCGGCTGGTGAAAAAGATTTATAAATGTCGGAAGTGAGGGGTCTTCGTGCGCGAGGTAGACCACGGATGAGTTGGATGGATGGGGTGAGACGTGCTTTGTATGAGAGGGGTCTGACTGTGGACGTGGCGAGAGGAATGGCTGCGGACAGAAGTGAGTGGGGGCAGTGTATAAGGAGGTAATTTTATTTTTGACGCGTTACTGGAAGCTGCCCGCGTGTGATGGGGTTGACCTGTCATGTGCGGGGGGAGGAGCTGCACTCAATGAAGCGGTCAGGGTAAACCAGCTATGGCTGTCGGGCCTGACTGTGGAAGGTGGTTGTGCTGGGGCTGCTGCTGATCCTGGCAGTTCAGGTGCGGCCAGTGCTGCCTCTCTCGCCTCCTAGTGACTAAGTGTGGTGATTGTGGCCTGCTGTCGGCTACCCTCCCATAGGGAGGATAAGCCCGGTATATGTATATGTATGTAAATTATTTGAAAAGGAAACAAAATTGACTACATTGTTAATAAAAGACAATTAAAATATGTTAATTCAAAGCGGAGATATAATCAATTAGAAAGTCCGGGACATTTTTGTGGGACACCCAGTATAGTGTTGATTGTTCTTATACAATAAAAGGTCAAGTGTCTCCTTTAAACAAATAAATAAATAGGTTTAGCTATTTCGTGAGCGTAATCTCTCCAATGTTATTACAATGGAGTTTTAGGATTTAAAACTTGAGGGCGACTGTTCGAACATTTATTTCAAATACAGAAGAACTTGAAGGGAACAACAGCAAGTCGTTTCCCGAGATGCGCAAAAAGAGAAACAGCACCCAAGTAAGGCGTATCTTGAGGACTCCAACAGTACGCACAGCAGCTTCCTATGTAGTTTTTTATTTTTAAATTCCTTTAAAATGGAGACCGAAGATCTTCTTTCACGTAAGGATAGTTTTTAAAACGAAACTCGCTAAAAATAGAAGACAACCAATGGACGTGGCCGGTCATCAGCACGGTACTTCGGTAGGAAATTTTAGAAGCCTTCTGAGTAGATAGACAGAGTTTTAAGATGTTTGGTCGCCGACTAGCTGAATATCGTATCTTAGTGCAAGATTGCATATAGCACTAAGATTTTAACAATCAATTGACAATTAATTACATTGAATAATAAAAGCCTATTCAAGAGGCTGCAAGAGCCGGGTCGAGGAGCTCAAGTCGCAGAAAGAGACTGCTTTTTATGGAAGAGAAATAAGTTAGAGTTACTAGGCCCACTTTTATTAAAAGGACGACATGCTGCCCAAGCAGAGCAAGCTCGAAGATAATTTAACGAGTGAAAGCCAAAGCGTCTCGAGTAATGTTAATTACAGCGATTTAAGGTAAATGCAGGTCTGATAGAAGCTCAAACATGCTTAATTATAGAAAGTTAAATTTAAACACAAAAAACGGAAAGAAAATTTGCAGCTGCAAAACAAAAAACAAAGAGCAGAAAGAACTGATTTAAACAGTTCAAATTCTTGTCTGTGAACTGAAGAAAACTTTTTCTTCTACAAAGCCGCCATCAGAAATATGGTTCTTCCACAAAGCCGCCATCAGAAATATGTAAGATTTTCAACAGGAAATTTCATTTATTAAATAAAAGTGGCAGTCCGTCTTTGTTGGTAGGTTTGTCTCCCTTTCACGCTCTTAAAGATGCTCAATGACTGTATCTGTGATGCGAGTTTCACCAGCGCACAAGTGCTAGAATATTTTCATCGCGGGTAGTATTAGGATGGATATATTTCTTTATGATCCACATCTGGAAGATTTGTATAAAGACAATATTGAATCCCGTCATTTACGACGGGTCGTGTACACAATTGTGTATACTGAGTGTTTCAGAACACGAGGTACAAAATTGCACACCAAGTAGAAAATGGCCAAATAAACACTTTTTGTTTTATGACATTTTCCCCACAAAATCGGGGTTGTGATGTATTAGCTGTTTATTGTTTTAAAGAATGAAATTGAATGACACAATTACGCGAAATACTTATTTTGAATCTACTTTACAAAAATTGTTCAAAATGTGTTCCACCTAAATTTATGCGCTTTTCGAATGTTAGCCTTAACGACTGCCGGATATTAGGAAACACGTCTGGCATTAAGGTATATCACCTGCAGCCACTGCAATTCTGGCCACAAGATCTTCCTCAGACTCAATGGGTGTAGCATCAACAAGGCTCTTCACGTGTCCCCAAAAATTGAAATCGAGTGGAGTCAAGTCAGGAGATCTAGGAGGTCATGCAACTAGAACATTTCGCCCGATCAACGTAAATTCAAAATAAATATTGCGGGTAATTTAAACATTAAATTTCATCCATTAAAATAATGAACGGCTAATATCTCAATGTCTCTTTCTTCGTAAAATTTCATAGAAGAAAAGCTTTTATTTTGACATCTTCTACTTGGTGTGCAATTTTTTTGCCTCTTATTCTGAAACAACCTGTATATTACTAACAAGTGTCTTCTGAGTAGGTAATGTAGGCACTGCCTACCCTGAGGAGCATGGAGATGTATCAACAGTTTTTTATTACTAAGTATGCGCTAATCCAGTGAAATTATAATAGTTAATTCAACGACTATGCTTCAAATCCCCAAAATTATGATATACATGTAGATAAGGTAGGCCAGATTTGCACACTGCCTTTTCTTCTCTATATCTACACTATGCAGGGTAACAATGCAGAAAAGGTTTCATATTATTGATCAACACTATGTTACATTTCGGCTATAACCAGCAAAAGTTGTTCTGGTTTCGTCGCAGGGGCCTGACGTTTTCGGAACGTTTTGTTTACGAATGAAAGTCATTTTTAGCTTCTTTGCGTGTAATATGATACTATCTCTTTTTCTCATCTTTTATACTTTGTATTTGACACTTTCTTATTTTAATAAACGCCCATGTTCTTCTCATTTCGTGCTTTTTTGGAGCAATTTGAAACGTTTCCAAAAAGAAAATTTGTACTATCGCATAAATACAACAACCATTGCAGCTGAGATAGTGCATTGCTTTCAGTTACAATATGTGTGTGACAATAATTGAAGTTTTTGCTAGTGTGTGTTATTATTTCCATTGAAGCTCGTTTACATTGTATTTTAATTATTTTCAAGTGTGTCAATGCCGATATTGATTACCTTACTACATTTACAACTCTTCCTTAAGAAGAATTAATTAATTATATAATGCTAAAAACCGGATACTATAGCATATTTTAAAATTGTATAAACATATGTATAAAATTCTTCATTTCATCGTATTCTTACTTAGAAACTGGGGAGTGATACGAAGATAAAAATTAAACATGATAATGATATAGTGGAATACAATATAACTCTGAAAGAACCAAACAACATTTAAAGAACAACTTTAGAAATGATCAGAAATTTGTATTATTAATACATGTTAACTTGGCCTAAAAACAAGGAATCCATATTCATTTTGATAACATAACTTGAAAACTAGAAGTCTTTATGTACCAGATCATAGCTTCAGGTTTTAGCAAAGACTACTCATTGGCATTTAATCATAACCTAAAGACTATAAATATTTAAGATCACAACATAACTTCAAGTTTCTGCAAAGACTAGTCATTATCAATCAATGCATCATTAAGAGCGTACAGAGTTACCAGCCCTTATGTGAGTACAATGTATTGCATCAGCTGAAATGTTGTACAAGTAACTTGCAAAATATTTACTACGATTCTCTACATCCTATGTCTTAATTGAAAGGGAAACAAACGAAACAGAAATATACAGAACGAATTTGCAATGCTTTCAATTACTAATTCTTGCTTTTCAACTGCAAAATATGCATGATTACTCTAGTACAGTTGTATTTCTTTATCGTATGTATCAAACATACGAGCAAAAATTAGAATCGAAGACACCAAAAAATAGCGAATCCAACCTCGACTCCACCACATCCGAATGAACGACTCCGACTCCGACTCCGACTCCGACTCCACCACATTCGGAAAAGCGACTCCGACTCCGACTCCGACTCCACCACACTTCAGAGAAGCGACTCCGACTCCACCACACTTCAGAGAAGCGACTCCGACTCCGACTCCGACTCCACCCTAAAACATGCGACTCCGGCGACTCCGACTCCCGACTCCGACTCCGACTCCGCAACCCTGGTTCTAACAGGAAAAAGTCAGGCAGCTTGGTTTTAATTATGGCAGAAAACAAAAGATTTCCCGATTTCTCGCTACAGAAATCTACACCAAGCTTAGAGCGCTCAAGTAGACGAAACTTTTAGAACGCTCAAGTAGACGAAAGTAAAGTTTAGAAAGAAAAGTCCCTATCTCTACTAAGCTTAGGACACTGGGACAGTTAATTAATTCGTCAAGAGCGAGAGAAATGAGTTTGTCAGCATTTGAGAAATCTTGCTTGAGCAAAGCCCAAGCAGCTCGGAAACTATTCTCCTCGTTAGGAAGTCCCTCAACAAGACTAAGAGCTCTTCCCTGTAATTGATTTTTTAAGAATATAAATTTCTGCCCCTCGCTCATGTTTGGATAAGCTTGAAGAGCATTTTGGAAAGATTCCTGAAAATGAAGAAAAGAAAAAGGACAGGTTTCATTATCGCTAAACTTTCTCAAAGTTAGCTGAGGAGCTCTAAAAATATTCAACGGCACATCCGAAACAGAAACCTTACTAGCCTCAGAAGGAGGCTCGGTATCATTTGAGTTTGATACCGGTGCCGAGGAAACAGAATTTTTTAATTCAGCTATTAATTCAACAATTTGTACTTCATATTCCGCGCGTTTAACAAGTTCCTCGTCCGATACTTCTTCAAGATCGGAAGGTAGAATGGAGGACAGAAGTCGAAAATCCTTTAGAAGGCCACTCAATTGAGGAATAGCCTCCTTTAGGAGGGAAGGAGCACATCCGGGAGAGAGAACTCTCTTGCGCAACGCGGTTATACTACATTTTACTCCCGGCATTTTTAAGCTAAGGGCTGAGGCATTATAATTTTCGGTCATGATGGTAAAAAAAAGATAATAAGTAGTAGTCAATAGGCTTATTAGAATAACTTTCAACTAATCATAAAAGTCTACACTTCACAAGTGGACAGGTTACATCCTCATATTAAATATAGAATAAATACTAATGACACATAAAAGAATACAGAAAAGGTTACTTCCCTCACCAATTAATTTTTCTTTCACATTTAGAACGTTACACACTGATAGTTTCACAAAAAATTTTCAACTTTTTGCTTCAATATTATTTAATTTTTTCACTTACATACTAGCACAAAATTTCAACGAGAAAATTGTTCATGTAAGGTAAACTAAATACTAGCACCAAAAACACAAGGAGCTAGCAACACGAAAAAATGTACCTTACACAAAAATACACCTTAATCTAGTGAGATGAGAGACATACCGGCGCTGGGCCCGGACAGCACGGCAAACAGCGTAATTTTCCAAATTACGGAAAATTATTATAAAACTTTTTTTTATTATTATTTTATTTTATTAGGAAGGACAGTTTATTCGAAATTGGATAAATAAATTTGTGAAGAAAAAAAGATATAGCCACCAGGATTTTCCCTGACGCACTCCAGCCAAGCCTTTACTAAGCAGCCGGCGAACTAACCATGTTGGCCAGAACTACTTCTTCGCAGCTTTTTAAAAATAAGAATTTTTTTTTGGAAGATAAATTTGAATCTTCAAGTGAATAGAAGAATTTGATTTAAAAAATTCTTCGTATAAAAGATTCGAAGATAATTAATAAATTCTTCGAATAAAAGAATTCGAAGGTAATGAAACAAATTTTTCGAATAAAAGAACTATGTCTCGCTTACCGGTAAGAAGAGACAACTTCCAGCTTTACCTGGCACAGTACATAGTCTTTTCTGAAACGCTGCAACTAAGATTTGACAAGCTAGACAATAATTAAAGAGTGCTCACCTGAAACTTCGAAGAATTTGTTCAGGGAACATTCTCCACTGGAAGCCGGCTATCCGGGGCTGGGATTCCCAGAAGCAGGGCCGGTTGAGGTCGAAGCACGCAAGGCACACGTGCGTCCGGCCGCGAAGTATGACTCTCACTGAAGCTGCAGCTCGCGAGAGCTGCCTCTTCAACGCCGGTTCGAATCCGCAGCTGAGGCTTCGGATTGACTCGCAACAAACAAACAAACACTTTAGGGTTGTTCGATATTAATTTTTGCTGCCAGGAAGGTGAAGCACTCCAACCATTGCCCGCTTGTCATATTTAATTAGCGTTTTATTTATTCGGTCAGTTTGAGGTTAAATAACGACCTAGCCCTGATTGTGCAAGATATTAATTAACTTGCAAGGGACTTAAAAAGAGAAGCAAGGCTGGAGTTGCGACAATATTAATGTGGTTCATCGTCATGAAGTGTGTAAGGTTTTTCTTTCTTGTCACCTACAAACTAGATTTGAAAATTTCCAGTAACTCACTCATACTAAGAAATTTGATCACTCGTACTAGTTTGTTTTCTTGACCACATAATCATTGTGTGGCATAGAAGCGCCGAAAATTATTCATGAAATGAAATTAATTATTCAATCTGATTTGCATAAACTTCTCGCTTAGGTAATTTGCAGTATCATGATCAGTCAATTGAAAGTCAGTTCTTAATTCATTCCCGAGCAAAATCAGTCAAAATTCTGCTCTCTTTTTTTAAGAAAATGGTGTTTTCCTTTAATATTTTTTCGTATATTTAATTATAAAATAAGCAGATCACTGTATATAGAAACTGCCTTTTCGATGGACTCCAAATCCTTCATGGCCAACGATCAGTTTTGTCACCGCCGCTAATGAACGGTCACCAACCAAGCAGAAGCTGTGAGCGCCTTCCGCCAAATCAACGCAGGTCGACGACCAGATTATGTCCGCATTGTTTTTTCTCCATCCGAGACCCCTTCAATGTCTTTTTGAAATTCTCATTGATATAGGCAGCGCTTGTACAGGGGACAAAGAGGTGAAGATTTTAGAAACATTTTGGAGATCTAATCCAGAAATAGACGCTCAACTGCGCACATTCATCAACATCTACGGGTAAAGAAAAATACTTCTTGATCTACTGTTTTCATTATTTCCATTGCATTTATATGTACGTTAACTTACATCGACAACTTTGATATTAATTATCTCAGTTTCTATACCTAAATGAAATCTAATAGATAGCTTTATTTAGTTTGATATATCAAAGATAGTTTCATCACCAATTTCACGTAACTACTAATTTACAAAAGACCTTTACAGCATGGCAAATTGAGCATTATCACGATATTGAATTCATCTGTTCCAATGATGAGAATAAACACTGCTAGGAATAAAGAACTCTCAGTTTACACCTTTAAACTATGAAAAGCCTGTAATGGGCCAGTATAAATTGAGCCAAAATTTTTGTACAGATCATAAGCTACTAAGTTGAAACAGTTGTGTTAATCAGAGATCATTTTTGTTCAAGCTGAAAGTGAAACTTTTTCAAAGATTTTGGGCTATGCTCTGTGCTTGTTGATGGGGATCCTGTGATTTAACATGGTAATTACAGAGTGTACAGTAAAAATAAGTTCAAATAATACAATTTTCAAGTAATCAAGTATTTACCTAAAATCTGAATATAGCACTCATTGAATTAACCAAGTATTTATCAGAACCTCACCCATCATCAGACTTGAACTTAATAACAGTAAAGACATTTTTTTCTGATTCGTGATTGAAAAACCTGCCATGGTGGCGAAACACCGCTGCTCAGTTATCTGAACGATTTACAATATATAAATATGGAGAGAAGGAAATTAGGAATAAAGTGTTAGAAATCATCATGCAGTTTGATTCAAATGACTGAGGCTTCTTTGGAACTTTGTATACGAAATATCACAAAAACAAAAGACGTTACTGGTCTTATATGGTTTGCAAGCCCTAAATTATATTTTTTTCAATGAAGCTGTCCTTAAATCGAATTACATTGAATTTGTACAACCTACATATTGATTTCACATAATACTTAGCAGAGGCATCATATGATTGTAACAATTTAAAACACTGAAATAATTCCGAAGGAAACTGTCGGGTATATTCATTCCGCAACAACATTACTGCAGAAAAGATCTCAACTGAATATTGTCAATAAAGCCATCTAGGACATGGATCATTTCTTCAAATAAAAATTACTGTACCCTTCAGCATTTCGACGATAAAATACATTTCAGACAATCTAGTATTTCATGTAAATGTTATGGTGCTTCATCGGCGGTTGCAGGAAAGTTAGACACTTCATCATCAGCAACGGCCTAGAATTGGTGTACTTTAGCATTAGCAACGATGGTGAATTTAGTTTAGACTGTCTACCTTGGAGACGCTTGTGGCATATTCTGCCCTCTGGTAAATAAATTAATATCCATACGTTAAGGAGCATGTTGTTACTGTCTAATTCTAAAGAAAAACATTGAGTAAATCTGAAGGATATGTCAGTTATTGATTTTGTAAATTTCGATGCCTTAGCATAGTTAATTAGATCGAAATAAACAAGTTTTCATCTATGCACTTTCCATCTCAAATGAGTATTTTATTAGTTATACCGGTAAATGACTTACCGCAACTCCAGTGTTTGAAGCGGCAAGTAATTCAAGGAGCACGTCGGACAGCAACACTGCAATGCGCACTCGCTTCCAGCGCGATCGTCATCAAAGACGAAACCAAACCTACGGATATACCTCGTTAAATACTCATTTGACGAAAAAAGTGTATAGAAGAAAAGTTGTTTATTTCGATGTTATTACCGTGATTCCAGCAACAAAAAATAAAAAATCGATGAATAGCTGTTTGTACGAGCGCATTCGTCATCAAAGACGAAACTAAAATTACCGCTATAAATCGTAAAATACTCATTTGAGACGGAGAGTGCATGGAAGAAAACTTGTTTATTTTGATTCAATTAATTGGGTTCAGGCACCAAAAAGTGGAAAATCGATAACTGACATATCCTTCAGATTTACCAAACATTGAGCCGTACTTATTTTGAAGCTCAAATTGAAGTTTTTCAGGTTTATTGTACATGATTTTAGGCAAATTTTATAATAGTATGCATCTAGTCTATATAGAAGAACACATTCAAGTATTTCAAGCATTTTCATAATTTTCGGAAAGATTAATTATCGTTAAATTTAGATGGTCTTTAAACAGAGTCCACCCTTTGATTGTCGTCAAAATCAAGTGCACGTAGCCGTGTTCTAACTGCAAACTCAGGTTAAAAAACGAGCGAACATTAGCTAACCTAACATTCCGGCAGATGGCAATCACTGATGGGAATTTTATTCAAAACCAGACTGGTATAAATGCTTAGTAAATGATTTGTATTGCTTTAATTGTTTTTCTGTTTATAAGTAGTGTTTGATTCCCTGCAAACAAGCATACACCCAACATTTAATAGAATGTGTTATCATCTAATAGAAATTTTATTGATTCCTAGGAATATTGCATCTCAGCCTCGAAAATTTTATCAGCCGCGTGCCAAATTATAATTTTATTCAACGTTTTTTTGGAGGTTGGAAATTAAGTTATCTCTTTGTCTCCCGTGCTTTCAAAAAATATTTACACTGGAGTAGAAATTGAGATGTAACATTGCACTTCACAAATATTACGTTTAGAGTCCAAGTAACTCTGACCGAACTGAAACAACGATACTCATTTTTCTTCCAAATTTCATTCAGCATCAGGACAAACAGTCGCACAGAGTACAACGGATGAACCGTTGAAAGTTCAACTTGAGTAACATTTCAACTAATTTCATGCCAACAATAATTATTGGTTGCAGCAACAAGGTGTTGTCCTTCTATGGCTCCCCTGAGCTAGCCCTTCGAGCATCTCATGCCAGAGGTCGCTCCAATCTTTTTCTGGGTGTGCGCCTCTCTTCCTGGTCCGATGTGTGCACCTGCCAAGCGCTGACAAAACACCTGCGCAGTAAGTTGCAAAATTCAAAACATTTTATAATGTTAGTGATGACATTCCAGAACTGAAAGAACACTTTTTTAAGATTTTGTCCATTAAATTTGCGTTGTTTTCTTTATTTATTTCTTTTCTTTTAGTAACTGAAAGTGAGTGATGTTATCTTTCAGTTACACTGCTTCTATAGAGAACTGTTATGAGAAGTTGTTTTGAAAAAATGAATTATACGAGTGTTCTTCATTTGAAAAATGACGTATTGTTGTACCGAACACTAATGGTAGAATTCAGAAATTCATTAATGTTTGTCATTCAAGTGCAGTGTCGAGTAAACTTTGTAAAACATCGACGCATTGCGAGGATGTTTTGAAATTTAGGTTTACACTAAGTTAAATTTGTCACAATACATTTTTAATTATCATCCAGCATTGATAACCGTTATCCATACAGTTCCTGATTAATGACTGATTGTGCAGTCAGAGGGAAAGAGCACGTTTTGCAAATTTATCACAATTGACGGCTGTGTGTATTCAAATACTCACTTCAATGCGGATTATTATCAATCAGCTGATGTTAGAAATGAAATATAAGAAGATAAATGCATAAATAAGGTACACACAATGATACAACAAGAAAATGAAAAAATGAGAATAAAATGGTGAAAAGTTATGAATACTACTAATAAAAAATATAAAAAAGCACTCCTTGATTTGAGTTCTGCTACGTTTTTTTCAAAACAATTGATTCACCAACATTAAGATCCACAAGTCAAATTTCGTGCTAGTTTATTTTTTCTGTCCTTGCTGAAGTTCATGCTCAATCACGAACTGACTAAGGAATTATCACACCAAAATTCTCAAGTCTTTATGAGAAGGAGCATAAACAACTCCAATGCCTATCATCTATCAGTCTGCAGTTACTTATGATTAAAGGTTTCCTTCAATTTCTTGATGTAGGAGTAAGCATTAAAATTATGGACTTGACAGCCATAGGAAACCATGGAAAATACTAAGACTGAGAGGCTCAAACCTTAGCAGTTTTTGTAAATTTAATCTTCAGGATTAAGAAATATGTTCAACTTAAAATATAGTTGTCATTGTTAACGGTGCTGTTTCTCTAGTCTAGTTGATCTAATACCAGACTGAAAAGTATGTACTTAACAGAATGAAAAATGAAAAAAGTAATTCATCAGTGTTACACATGTTTAAAATATTATAACGGCATTCTTCAGGAACGTTTGAATGTTGCCCAGTATTATTAACAAGCATGGTCAAACAGAAAATACTGTAGTTTTGCTGTAATTGCAAATATCCTTTCAATTATTGTTTTAATATCCTTATTGCTATTGTACTTTTGCATGTTGCTGGATGCACAATGTCTTGTATAGTTCATAAACCACATTTCTATCAATTCATAATTTTGAAACACGACAAAGAACAAGAAATCTGATATGCTAGTACACATTGCTTCAGTTTGGCATTGCAATTCCAGGCATTTGCTGCCTCCGAGGTCTCCACGCAGAAGCAGGAAATATACTTATCTTTCAGTTTGTCATCTGCCTGGAGATTGATAATTTCGGTCAATATTGAGTTTAGTGTTGTCATCGATTTTCATAATTTCGTTGGCAATAATCAATGAAGGAACACATTTGAAAATGTTTTACAAGAATGACATTCTGCTTGCTGATGTGTTATTTTTGAATTATTCAACTTTGAAGTTGGCTTGTGCGCACCAGGGAAGCGAGCGCGGCAAGCATAATTGAATTAATAACGGAAGCTAACCCCCTATTACAAACATAAAGAGGTTGGGTCATGAGCGGTAGCCCCAGTTCTTCTAATGAAAATTATAAATAAAGGTTTCTAGTGATGTACGTTTACATCATCTCCAATGATGGCCACCCGGTACCCAAGATGGTGGCCGCCATCTTGTAGCCGATATAAACGAACATCACTAGAAACCTTTATTCATAATTTTCACTAGAAAAACTGTGGCTACCCCTCACGACCCAACCTCTTTATGTTTGTAATAGGGGGTTAGCTTCCATTTCAACTCTGAAATTGCACAAAAAAAGCCATTCATGAGTACCACTTGTATAACTTCAAACTTGAATAACTCGAAAACTAATTATTTGCGAGCACATTGTCATTCGTGTAAAACGTCTTACTTTCTACTATATTACCTTTCTATGGCAACAAAATTATGAAATTTGTTGACAACATTAAACTCAATATTGACCATAATTCTGTTTGAAATTTGGTTGGAAAATTTTCAGCATTGTAGTTGAATGGATTATTAATGAGCCTGATTTCATTTGCTTTGGTATCAAGGTCAGCAAATTGCTCCTGAATTTTTTTTCAAATCTGAAATTATTGCATTTGCAAATGAAGAAGGAAATACCCCTTTACTTTCTGTACAAAACTTTTCACAGCATGGAAAATCAGCAAAATTCTTAACTTTTGCCTGGTCTTCAAGTAGCGCAAGTTCTGCTCTGAATGCCTAGACATGAACAAAGTAGTCACTGATCTAATTTATTTTGCCCTGCAACTTCAGATTCAATTGATTCACATGACCTGTCAAATCTGCTAAAAATGCCAATTTCCAAATCCATTTACAGTCTGTTAATAATGGTTGAGGTTTATTTTTCTTTATGAAAAATAAATCAATTTCTAATCTGAGCTCAAAGAAATGCAGCAAAACCTTCCCACAACTAAGCCATCCAACAGAAACAAGTTTCATGACACAGAACACATCAACATATAGGCACAATGCAAGTTGATGGATTTGGCAAAGCAGAAAAATGGGTTTGAGAATCCTCCAACCTGACAAGCTGTCATAATTTGCCCAACTAAATCCTTCTTTCAGTTCTTTGTCTAAGGCATATTTTTTCCTCCATCAATTGTCACACACTGCACTTGTTTACATTCTAGGACTTATCAATTTTGAAGAGATTTTCTTTTTATCAACATACCTCTCCTGTTGCGTCCACTTTACCTTCTTTATGTTATTACCAACAGTGAAAGGTTTTCCTTTTTTGGACAATGCATAGCAAATTTTGTAACTAGCTCTAATTGAAGTTTCATTTTCAGATTTTTTTTTATTGAAAACAGCATGTTGAAAATGCTGACTCAGCTGAAATGGTTCAAATTTTTTAGTGCATTCTGCACATGGGATGTGTGAATAACTTGAACTATGTTAAGATTCATGGTGCCAACGAATATTGTATTCCTTCAGAACAGCAACACTGTTTCTACATATGAGGCATAAAGCTTTATCATTTTCTTTCACAAAAAAGTTGTACAATAATTATTTTTTCAAGGCCAACACACAAGGATATGTTTGGCGGGTTAGATGTGGTCCGTGAGCCATAGTTTGGAGACCCCTGCTCTAGAGAGAAAGCACTGGAATTATACAGAATGGCTTCTGAGCATTCAATGAAATGATGGATGACATTTATTGATTGTTGTAGTTGCTGAATTATTTGTGTTGTTAGTGCATTGCTGATTGATTTGAGGAGTGTGTGTTGTGATTCAATTGTATAAAAGTAAGTAGGTAGGTATGAGAGCTCGAATTCATTAGGTATAAAAATATTGAGCATGGCATGAGGTATAAGAATATTGAGCATGGCATGAGGTATAAGAATATTGAGCATCTGTATAGCAGAGTGCTATTAAATCATCTGAAAGAGGAAACAGAAAGTGCATTGGGAGACAAGCTGTTCAGTTTTTGGCAGGATTGACGATGTGTGGATCTGATTTTAGCAGTAAAACAGATGGTGAAGTAGATCATACAGTTGATCAGCGAGAGTTGTTTGAAGAGCATTGAGTGTCTGGTGTAAACAGTAAGATACTTAAGAGCTATTATATAAATAGAGCATGTGTGAGAACTCATGGTATAGTGAAAGTAGGGTTTGCAGTACTTATGAGTTTGCATCACTGGTGTGTAATGTTTTGTTTGTTAAATATGTATACAGATGGAGTTTTGTCTCAGGTGATGGCAAGATTTTTTTTGGGGGGTTGGGGTTCAAAATTTTGGCTGCTCAGAGCACAACCATCAGTACATAACCCCTACTCTGTGCTGCTATTTTAGCATTATTAGCCAAGATGAAGAGAAACTGTAGACTCTAAGAGTGTTTATAAGGGTTTCTTATAGAAAGACCCCCTCCGGGGGGATACAACTATTGTATCTATGGGAATTAGCGCTCCCAGGGAGACTATGTGAGGGCCCGAGCTAAAGGTTAGGTGGGCTTTCTTTTTGTTAAAATAGAATAGGTTTTGGTTTTGTTACGGACCATCTATTTTTGGTTCATGGCTGCCCGGTTTTTCAGCACCTACTACTTTCTTCTTCAACTTTTTCTTGTTTCATCATGATCTTCTCTCCTAGCTTTCTGTTTCTGTGCCCTTACTGCATAGAATCAACGTTTCCCTAACTCCACACTAAATGGTGCCTTCTTCCTTCCACTCTTTGGATAGCTTTTTTTGCGGATTGTGAGGCTTAAACTAAATAATAATCTAATCTATAGACAGACTCTAGTTGGTTGTAAATAAGAATTTAGACAAGAAGTGTTTATCAAAAATTTGTATTATTTGGGAGTGCTTGGGGCTGCTAATAATGAATTAGAAAAGGTTAAGTTAACAAGCATAGGAAAGTTTGTAAGGAGCTGCATGGAAAAGTGATCCAACTATAAATGCTAGAAAAATTGTAGTGTAAGGAAATAAGGTATTTTGTTGTTCCATTGGTTGAATGTACTTAATTCCCCATTGTATTTAAATATATTTTAGTCAGTTCTTTTCCTTTACAGAATGCTTTTTTAATTCTTTTCAGCTGCATCCGACAGTAAAGATAAAATAACTTGATAGTATAAGTTTAATCAATAAATACAACACTCTAATAACCTTATAAAACTTTCCTTTGTGTGAAAGGAATATCCTGTGTGATCAGGACTTTCATTAGGTAAGTCATTCATCTTTTATTCAAATATAGCTTATGATGCCAGTCCTTTATCACTATAGTTCATATGTATTGCAGGATTAAGCTATTTGTTCTGATTATTTTGAAATATAGTCATGATCAAAGGAATCACATTTTTTTTCAATTTGGAAGAACATTTATGAGTGACCTTTTGTATTGCTATTGCAGTTTGTACAGTAGGATGAGTTGACCCAATACTGCAACCTTTAAGGTTCTGATTGTTTGTCCTTGTCCTTGTTTACCTTATAATTATAATACTGAAGGTCAGGTGGACACCAGCGAGTTGGTCTGGCTGGAGTGCCTGGCAGTGTTGGGGACCACTGATTGACTTCTGGAGTCTGACAGGTGAGCCTTCATGGCCTGCTTTACTTCTTTAACCCGTCTCCACATGGCCGATCTACCGGGAGGTTTGAAGAAAATGGGTCAACTCTGCAACGCACTGTACATTCAATAATCAAGTTAGAAGTTTCATTGGGGGTTCATTGTAAAGGGAGAGAGTTGCTCTTTCTGTCAGTGGAAAAAAAATGACGCTACTCCAACAAAAATCTACAGAATTTAAGTTTCTATTTCAGTAAAATACAAAAAAAAAAAAATCGGAACATCACTGGCCATTTTTTACTTATTGCACTTTCATGTTTTTTATGATGAATTTTCATAGATTTTGAGTTGCTGAATCTTGTGGTATGTGAATTTTTTTTTCAGGCCTAATAGTTCCGGAGTTATGTGTATTACATGCAAAACACAGCTTTTATTTTTCAGTTCATTTTGAGTATAGGCTGTATCAAGCAGTTTCATTGCTTGTAAAGTGTTTGATATACGTAGAGCTTTTCCTCCCGAATACAATGGTGGTATTATTTTTTGCCTAGGAGTAAATCTGTGGATTTGGACTCCCATTTTTGAACCGAAAAACATATAAAAATAAAAATGCGGCCGGCCTTCTAAGAGGCAGAGTGTGTGCCTCAGCTACATGCTGGCCTTCTAAGAGGTTGTGCAGCACCGGTAGCTACACTCCAGACTGAGCAGAAGAATCCATACAGATTTGAACTTGGTACCTCTCCTCTCCTGTTCTCCCCACCTAATTTTACCTTACACCAATGAATAGCGCTCAACGAGACGCTTAAGACCATATATGGCAACCCTAGGTTTGCTGATGTGAAACATGTACTAGCTTTGCCGACCTTCTAAGAGTCCAGGACGTGGCGACGGGTTAATGCTTCTCCTCAAATCCTGGGACTACTTGGTTTGTTAATTATTTGTTCCTATAGTTTGAGCTTTGTTTAGTTTTGAGTTGCCTTCAGTTCCTATATAACTATGTTCAAGATATGATTGCGTGTGTAACATCATGTAAGACCTTTGAGTTCCTAAAGTTTATGTATAGAATTTTAATTGAATCTTAGTTTTTATTTATTTATCTATCTTGAATTTTTTTATCATTGTGATATCTAATTTACCTATTTTGTGACAGTCAATAATTCAAGTTTTTAGTGATTGAATTTTGTGCTATGATTTTCAGTGTAGATAGAAATTCATGAGTCTTCTCACATGCAGCCTTTGAAATTGCTAACAAGTTACCCATATCATCATTTTGTAGTTTTCCTTGATTTTCTTTTATATTTTTCTCATTCAAAAGGTTTGCTGTCAGTGTTCCTAACTTGTAGATTGTTTAGTTGGTGTTATACTGGTCTTCAAGAACCTTTAGCATTCTGTATTGAGGAGGCAGACATTTAAGTGTTCTCCTAACAGTATGAGAGTTTTGGGCTGATGTGCTGGATGGTTATGAAACTTGAGGCTCAAAAGTAGCTGATAGAAGTTGATGCAATGTACTCCAGATGAAGTATCTGAGGGATATGGCAGGGGTAACATTTTGAGGTATGTATATTACTGAGGCAAGGAGTATGATGAATGTGGGAAGGGTGGCAAAAAGTATGAACTGCTGTGTTGAAGTGGTTTGGCCATATGTTGAAATGAAAGGGAAATTGTTGGTAAAGGAAGCAATGAAGTCAGAAATGCTGGGAAGAAATGTTTGAGGTTAGCCAAAAAATAGATGAATGAATGGAGTTGAAAGTGTGCTGCACCATCATTTCAGAAGATGAGTAGATAGTAATTGTGAGTGCCTGACTGATAGTCATGATGGGTATGGCTGGAGGTTCTTGGCTTGCAGGAATGATCATGGTTTGGTAAATAGGATGTGTAATGGGGTCAGTACTGTTGGTCTGAAACATTGTGAGTTTTATAAAACTGCAAGAGTAAATCCACATGGTGCTGGTGGGCCTTGCTGTGGAAGAGATACCCATGCAATGTAGATGTGTGAGAGGAAACAATTGAAAGTTGTCCTCTCTGGAGGATACAACTTTGGTGTCTGTGGGAATTACTGCTCTCAGGAGGAATTGGGAGATCCCAGGCTGAAAGTTAGGAAGGTATTATTTTTATTGAAAAAGAATAATTTCATTTTGTTGCAGGCCATCTTATTATCAGTTATTACTTTTTTTCTCTATATCCCTAACTTAATTCTACAGCTTTAATTTTGTTTCTTAAACTCTTTTCCTTACTTGCTGTTTTTGTATGCAGGGGTTCCTGTGTGCCAGCAGACCTTAAGTGTGTTGACTTCTTGTTCCTTAACTTCAAACTGAATGCTGCCACCAACTTTCATGCCCTTGTAACACCTCTTTTGGGAAATAGAGGCTGAAACTAACATATCTAGTATAATACTCTAATTCTATATTAAGCAGTGCCTTCTTTATTTCTCCTTCTGGCTCTCCTTTGTTAGGGTAAAGGAGGCTTCAAACTAATTTATAATTTAATCTGTGGGTTCTGACCCAGGTAGACTGTTTTGTGCCACTATTATTAGTAGGGAAATATAAAATTCATGCCGTGATAGTAGATATTTTCTCAGAGTCCCTTAATTCGTATGCTAGTTTTACTGACCAGTCTACGCTGATATTTGCACACATGCTTGTGTATATGTGTGTTTGTACATGCTATATGTGCGTATGTGGGCAAAGATGTCATTACGTAATGCATCATTTCACTTCATTATTGTAAAGCATTTATAAAAAGATTTATATATATATATATTTGCAGTTAGGTTTTTTTAAATAACTCTTCCAGGTTAAAATATATATTAGGCCAAGCTTTCGAACTCACAAGTGGAGTTCATCATCAGGGCTGAAACATTCACAAGAGCTGGACGCATATGGCTACACACGTACGTATCTATGATACAGTCTTTTAAAGTTTTTATTATTAAGCGGGCTTCTACTTGGTACTGACATCATTCCAAGCACATACGCTGTCATTTTGGAGGTAATAATTTATTTATTATCAGGAAATAACATGGGGGGATATCTTCTCTTCTATTAATTGATGCGGAATTTTACCTAGAGTAGCACGCTTCTATGAATTTTCTTGACATTGTTTTCGACTCCGTTGCTAAAATATTGAAATTTTCGATATTCATTTAGTGACCAGTTTCTTGATGGTGTTGGAAAACGTTACTTGTTATTTATCGAAGCTGAATTGAACGTGTATGTTCCTCAATGCGTTACTTCGCTGTTCTCCCAGTCTCTCCTATGTATGATGCTGCACATTGGTTGCAGTCAATTTAGTATACAACATTTTTTCTCTCTTCCTTGGACCTTTTGTCTTTCAATTTACAAAGTTGATTTTTCAGACTATGAGTGGATTTACTACAAAGCACAATATCCAATGGTTTGAGAATTTTTGCCACTCTTTCTGTGACTCCGTTAATATAAGGTACTGAAACAAATTTTCTACCATCGCTTGACGCTGCTGGAGGCATGGCTGGTTTTGTGACTAAAGTTGCTGATTTTTATATAATTTTAGAGGGGTATCCATTATTTTGTAGTTGTTTCTTTCACAAATTCAATTCTTGGATTTTATCCGTTTCTTCTGTGCAAATCGAGAACGCTCTTCGTTATAAGGTTTTGACGGTACTCAATTTATATTACAAGGGGTTATAACTTTTGAAGTCCAGGTAACGGTCATTTGTCGTTAGTTTACGGTAAACTGCGCATTTCAGTTATCCACTTGGTTCACGGTGAATTAAAACGTCTAGGAATGGGATTTAGTTGTCCTTTTCTACTTCAGCTGTAAATTATATGCATTAATCAAAGGTGTTTATATGGTTTAGGAAGGTTTCAATTGACGTCATTGGTAGTGCTGTTAAACAATCATCCACAAAACGTTTCCAAAAGATGGGCTAGACGGGCGGGGCTTCAAAGATCTTCCTTTCCAGAAGCTACATCGTAAGCTCTGCTACGACAACGGACACCGGAGATCTCATAAGTACATTTGACAAGATCCTCCCATGTTATTTCCCTATAATAAATGAATTATTACCTCCAAAATGACAGCGTATGTGCTTGGAATGATGTCAGTACCAAGTAGAAGCTCGCTTAATAATAATTACTTTAAAAGACTGTATCATAGATACGTACGTGTGTAGCCATATGCGTCCAGCTCTTGTGAATGTTTCAGCCCTGATGACGAACTCCACTTGTGAGTTCGAAAGCTTGGCCTAATATATATTTTAACCTGGAAGAGTTATTTAAAAAAACCTAACTGCAAATATGGAACCCAGGCGTCAACTATTCACCTTGATATATATATATTTATTTACCATATGTGGGTGATCGTGCAACATATGTGTATATATATACATATGTTGCACGATCACTCACATATGGTAAATAAGACGCTTATCAACCAATGATCTTTTCATTGCAATCTTTAATTAAAAATCGTTACAATATTTCATTAGAAATTGTAAGCAGCGACACATACTGAAAAAGTTGTTACAAACTTCCTTAATTTGCTCATTATCCTAAAATTCAATACATCGCACGGCGTTTTTCAGAATGCAAATGTATTGTGATGGCCTTGATGCATAGATATGTATTTGTGTATGTTTGCGTGTTAGGTGTATGTATGTGCATTGGTAAGTATGTGCATGTATATGTGTATATATTTACATGTATATATGCATATATGTGTGTATAAACTGGCAACTAGCATTTTAAGTAGAGATAATGTTTTTTTTTTCTGTTCACTCTCAATGTGTAGCATTACCTTATTCCTCATCTCTTTATTATTGTAAAGCATTTACGTAAAATCTATACATTTCTTGTGTGATCATGCATTTATATTTAAATATAATGCTTATCAACTAATGATTGTTATGTTAGAATTGTTTAATTAGAAATACGAAACTTGTAATTTTCAGGTCCTCATGCTTATATGTATATATACAGGATGTTTTTTTTTACTTTGAACAAACTTCGAACTTAGGTACAAAAACTCAAAATAAATCGATTTTCATGAATGACAAAATGTCCAAAACTCTTTAGTTTTTGAGTTATAGTTACTTGAAGAATATTAGAACTTCAAGTAGGATTGCATGCGCACACCATTTTTAGCGCTACCTTTGATAGTTTAAGAGGTTTTTGGGCCCCACTAATGTAGTATTTTTGTAATTTTACAATGAAATTCGCGTGTACACGTTTTACGAATAAGAATAAATTGTCCTAAATGAGTAATTATCAATTATTATCATGTAAGCTAACCATTAATCAGTAAACATTGCAGGACACAGGTAAAAAACATAATCAATACAAACTTTAATGTAAGAACTTTAACGCAAGAACAAACTTGAATACAGTTTTATTACAACAGTTACTTGAAATGGCCTCCATGAACTTCAACACATTTACGACATCTAACAGCCAGTGAGCGTCTTACAGATTGAAACACGCCAGGCATTTCCGTAATACGGCCAGCTGAGTGCACAATGCGTCCAACCAGATCCTGTTCCGATTCAACAGGAGTGGCATACACGAGGTCCTTCATGGTTCCCCACAAGAAGAAATCCAGTGGCGTCAAATCACTCAACTTAATTGGTGTGCGGCCCAGGTATAACATGCACTCCAAACATGCTTTGCGACGCCATAACTCGAAAACTAGAGAGTTTTGGACATTTTGTCATTCATGAAAATCGATTTATTTTGAGTTTTTGTACCTAAGTTCGAAGTTTGTTCAGAGTAAAAAAAACACCCTGTATATATATTTTTTTCATGCTCCCTTGAAATGACATTTTTGAACATCAGCCAAAACAAGCGATTCATATATTATTTGCTGGCTTCAAGAATTTCAAAGTTTTATGTCATGTACATGTAAACTGTCAGAAGTGTTTTCACCGGACAGTGAAAATGTATCGTCCATGAAATTGTGTTCTCATATAATTATCATTACATGTATTATCAAATGTAGATTAAGCAACATAAGAAGTACATTGCCCTCAATCATTTCTTTTCGACTAGTGACATGGGTATTACATTACTCGTGTGTGTATCATCTAAGTGTATTAAGGGGACGGTCTGGGGGGAAAAAAAGTCCGTCGATTCTTGACGGATTTTTTCAAGATTTTCACAATTGGTGTCAATTGATGTGGCATTTCTTTTTAAACTCGTGTGTTTTTTTCATAAATTCATAAAAAATATGATTAAAAAAAAACTGAAAAAAGGTGTTGCGGAAAAATACACTTCGCCCACAATTTTAAAGTTACAAAACTGGATGAAGGTTTTCTAGGTAGCTAATTGTCTTGTCTTTCGATCCGGTGGTATGGTTTTTAGATAATTTGATTTTTTGAATTATGAGAAATTTTTTCCCAAAAACCGACCACTTTTTCCATTTCTTCAAATTCTTCTGCTTCTAATTTTCAACTTGATTTGAAATTAAAAAAAATATACCACTGCCTCTCTAAGATAATTCAATCGCTATCAATTGATATATTTGCCATTCCTGTACCTTCACACCTGTGGGGTAGGTGTCTCTTCAAAGATCAAAAAGTTAACTTTTCAGAGAGCCATTTTTCTAAAAAAAAAAATTTTTTCATTTTATTTCTAAACATATCATTTGTTTTCAGTAAGTTTTACAGCTATTGTAGATCTTTCCAATCTCTATCGACTGCTATATTAGCCATTCCTGTAACTTTAAAACTGTGGGAAAGGATTCATATCAAAAAACAATGAATCCAAATTTCAGAAAACCAGTCATTTTTAAAAAACAATTTTTCATTAATTACATAGAAATTTTAATTTTTTCAACTCTTTCTCCTGGTAGCTCTTCTTGAGCCCTATCGAATGATATATTTGCCATTCTCATCCCTTCAAAACTGCGGGAGGTGATTGTATGTTTACACAACAGCTAATTAGCTGATGATGCAGAGCAGCTGGACTCAAAACAAACACTCAGTTACATCATCATAATCAACACTGAGAGTTGGAATGTTTCATTCGAGTACTAAAGCATTTCAAGCAAGGTGATGAATGAACTTTCTTGCTATTCCTGTAGAGAAAAACTCAATACTGACTCGTAATGAGGGGGGAAGAGGGAAATAACCCACCCATTGGCGCGCCCCAAGGTCACGCTAGTGCGCGTCTTTTACCCCGTCTAGAAGACAAACCAATATACATACTTGAGAATGAATTATACCGTTGGATGCGCAAGAAAATACTCTATGAGATCAGTTTATAAACCAAAATCCTACCATAATCCGGAAGTGGACCCAGACCGTCCCCTTAACTTCAAGATATTCTAAACCCAATGATGGTACTTTTGTACCATCTTTATTGGAAATAAACTTTTTTTCTTTTTTTCTTTTTTTTAACAAGAGAGGTGAATCTGATTCTTGCTGGTTGGCCATCATTTCTTGGTGGAGCGGATTGACCTTGGTGATAACATAGTGTCTGTTAATAGTGTAGCCAGTTTTTGAATGCATTTGATATTTAAATTGTTGAAATGGAAAGTTTGAATGAAATTGGTTCTATAGAGAGGACTAAAATCTAACATTTTATTTTGTTCTGTTAGGCTTTCAGAATAACCACCACAAGTCTCAAGACATCATCATCAATATGAATATCAATTTGTGCTACAACATACTTCAAAGTATTAAGATGAATAAATTGAATGACTTCTGTGGCATTGTTTTTCAGTGGAGCAATGGTGCAATGTGGAATACAAAATACTAATCATGTCACCAAATCAAAATACTAATCATGTCACCAAATAAAAAAATGAAGTCTTAAAAAAGATGCAAATCAGGTAATCTTTATGATGGGGAAAATTTGATCTATGTGAAATTTGTCACTGAGGAAATAAGCACATCAACTAATTCCTAGTTTCACGTATGGCATGGGCTGTAGTTTCACTTTGTTGAGGCAATTCATCAGGTTCCATTTCCAGGCAGAATTCTTTTCACAATTTAATTGTATATATGAGTAGTCATTATCCTCATCCAAGTCTCCACTAAACATGAAAAATTCTAGCAAATTATTTCATTGTGTCGATGTATGTTCTGAATATTGTGGTGGCTAATGCAAGGTTAAACACAAAACAGAACATATAATTGATCTTGTTCATTTTGATAGAATGTGCATCACTTATGTATCATTACTGTTTCAAAATGCTATCCCAGCTATCATTTTATAAAATAAAATTCCTTCTCAATTGATTAACCCTTTAGTGACCATTTTTTTTCTAGTTTGGAAAAAATTGTATAATTTTTTTTCACTTATATGATAACTATAGGGCATATTATTATACATCTAAACTTCAAGGTTTATTTTAAAGAGAAATATTATAAGAAAACATATGGTCCACTTAGACCTGAAATAGTGCTAAACAAAGGAGCACCATACAGTCCTATTGGACTTGAGGGAAAACTTCAAACAAATTACTGAAAAATATTTCCTTTCTTTGTGTATTATCTGGCAGAGTTGAACATAAGATGGTACTATGATTAAAAATTGAATTAATTTAGAGAGAAATTTTACTCAAACCTCTTGCTGGACAGTTTCAATTTCAAAACAATTTAGTTTGATAAAAAGTTTCAACGCAGTTTCTGTTTCTCCCACAACGTGGATGTACAATGTATTTCGTGCAAAACATGTTTATTTTGCCTTGGTAACCAAGATTTTTTCACATGCCCCTGTTTTCATGAAATATTGGTAAGTGATTACCACCTTCATGCCTGATATTTTAATCTGGAATTAGTTGTTACTCTCCGCGTCTACCTTTTCTTTGCACACTTTTGCTCTCTTTTGATGGCCGCCCTCTTTTCTTCTGAGTACTTTCAGCTTTTGATCAAGGAATTTACAAGGTTCAATTTGAAGTCACATAATGACAGCCTATTGTAATATGCAACTCTCTGAGAATTTTCAGCTCCACGCAATAGTAAGTAGCTGTTCACCACTGCCATATAAAACAACCATATCAAACCAATTCACAACACAATATTAGCAACTGATACCTTAATCTTCTCCTTTGCTCTACAAACAAATTTCTCTCACTGATGTAATGGAGCAGATGTCAGGAAATTAGAAGCAAGGCAAACAGACCTGTTATCATGGCATTTCACAGCAGTGATTGAAATGCCATCAATTTCAGCCACATGTTCATCAAATGAACTTCTGTCCAATGAGCAGTTATCAACCAAATGTACATTCAATTTTATATCTTACCATCTTTTTTGTGACAATTTAAGAACTATTTTCATTCAAAGCATGAGCTAACCAATGGAGACAAGTGTTTCATCAGTTTTGGTCACAGATATTTGCGTACAAATACCTAACTGTCTAAATTCAAGGTTATATAGATTGAGGCGTTTTGACAGATCATTTTGCAGAGCTAACAGAATAGTTTGTTCACAAATTTTTTCAATAATGTCATCAGATACTAGACTCTTGAAGTAATACATTGGAGACTCAATGTTGTCATTTTTGATGGGATGGCTTACAAAAACATGAACATCCTTTCCCATATGTGGTGATGTTCTCACAGAATCCCAATGAATACAGTCAGATTTCTTCCTTTTGCTTGTTACTGTAGTGTCAGCAATACATTCTTCAGCAAATAAGTCCTCTTGATCATCTATATCGTGTTTTCCTTGCTTATATTTTGCATGAGCGCTTCGAAATCAGGATCTAGAACATTGTCTTCAGACAATCTGACTCCACATCACTTGCTCAATCTAGTGAGGCTACTTCACTGTCAGTTCTGCTGGACGTCATCATGGTAATACTGTAGAATGATATTGCAGAGAATGTAGAAGAGGTACCTGAAAACAAGAACTTTGTAATTATAAATTTGGCTCTCATCTAAAAGGACTTGTTATGCCATTTTGGCTTACCACACCAAAATTAAACATTTATTACTTGCTAAGATACGCAAACAAGTAATTATGATCAAAAGATGAAATTTTTTATACGGTATAAAATTCCCAATCAAGTCATGCATGGTGCTTCAGAATAGCTGATAAGAGTCTGAATTAAACCATATTATTCAAATCGTAACATCTGCATGTGCTCTTTATATTTTGGATGTTTTTTACAGATTTTATTAAAATGAACATGTTATATCACAAGGTTATGCAAATACCAGACTTTGGGAATATATATATGGAATACAAATACTTGTGCAACTACACTGTTTTGAAGTAATAAATAATACTGTTATTTTTAATATCTGCCTAAAAATCTATTAAGACAGATAATTTGGTAATAAAAAATAGTTATACAGTCGTACCTCGGTACTCGACCGCCTCTATTTTTTGACCAAATTGGTGCTCGACGAAAAACTTCGAGTAGAAAATGCATCGGACCTCAAACAGATTTTCAGTACTCGACTAGCCGAGTCGCCCCGAATGCGCTCCTCGGCCCTTCTCGGCCAGCGAGTAAGCGTCAGTTCGAATCAGACCACCAGCGGAGTAAGACGTTCGCAGTCTGTTTAGAGTATTTCTTCCCAGATTTAGACATTTTTATGTTGCTCTAGCCCTTAATAATGGGTCCAAAGAAAGACAGTGATAAGGGGAAGGCAAAGAGAAAAACAGTGAGGACCACCACTATTGAATGAAAAAGGAAATTATAGCAAAAAATGAAAGTGGTGTACGAATGCCCGACCTCGTATCGCAGTACGTGGTGGCAAAGTCAGCTGTTTCCACTATCTTAAAGCATAAGTAAGTGTTAAAGAAAGCTGATGTTGCAATGGGAGTGACAGCAATTAGTAAGCAAAGGCCTCAGATAATGGAAGAAATGGAGAAGTTGCTTCTTCTCTTCACCAAGGAAAAGATGTTGGCAAGGGACAGCATTAGTGAAGCTCTCATCTGTGAAAAAGCTCTTCAAATTTACAAAGATGTATTGAAAACTACTGGAGGTGAAAGTGCTAGTTCATTTACTTTCACGGCAAGCAGGGGATGATTTAATGGTAAGAACGGATTAAAATACTTTCTATTATTTCTTATGGAAAAATTGGCTTTGGTGTTCAAACAAATCGGTGCTCGACCACCACCCCAGAACGGATTATGGTCGAGTGCCGAGATATGACTGTATTTTGAAAATGAACTCTCAAGACCAACTAGACCACACGGTCCTTTTTTAATTGTGCCATTCCCATGACCATTAGGATCGGATAGTCCTGTTTACAGAATATAACGTAACTATCTTACTAAAATCACAAACGTTACTCTAAATTCTTCATATATCAACATCAATACTCATCATTCATCAATAAATTTAGACTCAAATCTCCGCTGTTGTAGTCATTGTAGTTCAAAAAATGGAATTTCTTGTGTAAATAGTATAACGTGTCTACAGCTCCCAAAAACCGCTTGTGCAATGCAGTGCACTGAGCCAGGCAGGCAAAAGAACAATGCTGCAACATGTTCTGATGCATTCAAAACCTAGTAGCACCTCATATTGCTTACTGTTTACTTATTAAAGCAATTATCCGAAAGAAGACGGTATGGTCCTTCTGGTCGCTAAAGGGTGATAATAGTATCATTTTGCATCAGTTTCAGGGCTGAATCCTGACTAAGAAAGATTTCTAGAGAAAATGAGGTTTAGCTTAAAAAGTCCTTATGCCGGGGCCACACTATGCTAACGTTCGTTTGTCAAATGAACTCCGTATGTCAAATGAACGCTGGAAGGCCCGTTCGCTGATCATTTGATGAATGGATGCTCATCATTTCGTGAAAGGTCGTCGGAGGTTTTCAGTCACCAAATGAACTACGAAGAACAAAGATGGCGGACAGTGTTGACGAGTTTTGCAGCTGTTATGTTGACTTTAAATGATAATTGTGGCCAATTTTGGCTAGAGATATATATAAGATATGGTTTTTAGTTGTTTTCGTAGTAGTATCAAAATGTAAAGCAATGAAATTCAGTGCTACGTCTTGCAGTTTAGTGAAAAAGCAAGTAGCCTGTTACCAATCAAATTTAGCATTGATTTCCAACAATGTCGACATGTTTTACATGGATGATTATGTGGTAATTGAAAAAATTTTGGTTTTGTAATTTTTTAGCATTGCTCATGAATGCTATTTACTGAAAAATGTGTCAAACAACTTGCTTTGCAGGCGTTTTTATTGCAGTTCCTTTCAGTTTATTAAAATTTATTTATTGTTTCTTGGATTATGAAAGTTTCAATATAATTGAATAGAATTATATTTCATGTTAAAGTGGTAAATTTATTTAATGTGTTGTATGAAAAAAGATCCATCTAATTTTAATGTCTTTTGATTTACAGATCCTAGACAACCAGAAGTTAGATATAACTTAAAACTTGCATTAATTATGTAGACCTTTAAAAAGCAATCGTGATTAAATAAACATTGTGAGTGTATTCAGGTTTTTTGGGGACCACCAATCAGCTTTATACTTCTAGGTAAGTGTAATGGTGTGCAAGAGTGCCTCAAGAGTTCATTTCTTTTTTTTTTGCAGGTGTTAAAAGTGAATTAATTATGTAAATATTCTAAATGAGCAGTTATTTCATTCCATAATGAAATAGGTCATTTTGAGAATGCAGGGTTAAACATTGGCTTAAATCAAATTAGGATAGATACTGAGAAGAATAATGTAATTGAAAATGCGGATGCTAGCAAAAAATTTCTTGAAGTATTTTTGATTCATGTTGCACTCTTTCTTCAAGTGGAAATTAAAACGGTCAATTTTTACTTTATTGTTGTCAACGATTTTCATAATTTTGTTGCCAAGAATCAATAAAGGAACACATTTAAAAATGTTTTACATGAATGACATTCTGCTTGCTGATGCGTTATTTTTGAATTATTGAACTTTGAAGGTGGCTAGTGCGCGCCAGGGAAGCAAGCGTGCCAAGCATAATTTAAATAGAAACGGAAGCTAACCCCCTATTACAAACGAAAAGAGGTTGAATTGTGAGGGGTAGCCACAGTTCTTCTAGTGAAAATTATAAATAAAGGTTTCTAGTGACGTCCGTTTACATTATCTCTAATGACAGCCACCCGGTACCCAAGATGGTGGCCGCCATCTTGGAGTGGATGTAAACGGACGTCACTAGAAACCTTCATTTATAATTTTCACTAGAAGAACTGTGGCTACCCCTCACGACTTAACCTCTTTACATTTGTAATAGGGGGTTAGCTTCCGTTTCAACTCTGAAATTGCGCAAATAAAGCCATTCAAAAGCGCCGCTTGTATAGCTTCAAACTTGAATAACTCGAAAACTAAGCATTTGCGAGCACATTGTCATTCATGTAAAACGTCTTAAAATGGACTATATTACCTATCTATGCCAATAAAATTGTGAAAATTGTTGACAACATTAAAGTAAAAATTGACCATTACAACCAACAATCACTTGATCAGGTTTAAAAAATCCACTGTTCTTTGTGATTACCATTAGTCATATATTTCCCTTCAGGATTACTGCATAATCTTATGTTTAACCCTTTAACGCCCAAGTGGACTGTATGGTCCTATTTCAAAAATAACAATAAATATTGTATTTCATATTCAATTTGTTCACTAATGTGTTCTTTGAACTTCACTGCCGAATGGCAGTTCCATCACATCTTGATAACAGTGACAACCTAATGCCAGTGTCGGTTTAGTGATGGGTGTTTGTCATAACGGTAATATGAGTATAAAAATGTGGGCGTTAGCGGGTTAAGCAAATGGTGTTAGATATTTATTTTTAACTTTTAAGTTCTGTACAATGAGCACGAGCATGTCAATGTTGAACACAACAAAAATGATAAGTAGGGCCATTATTACCTACCAGTGTTGATGGGCAAACATTATTAACATTAGGTTATGAGTTTAGATAATGTTTGTAATGGTATTGTTGTTCTGTGGAGTACAACAAGTAGTATAAATGTTAGTGATGTACCGAGGTATCGGTATCGGTATCGGCAGTATCGGCCATTTTTAGTGGTATCGTATCGGTATCGGTATCGGCAAAATCTGGCCGATACTTTACCGATACTTTCCAATATTATGTATTTTATCATCAAAATTAAGGTCTTAAATCATAAAAGTAAAAGTATGTAACCTAATAATACCCGTTGTGTGTTTATTTACGATTTGGTGTCCGCTTGTTGATAAACATCGGTTGTGTGAGTTTGCGGTATCATGGATACCGAATTCCTCAGTGTAACATTAAAAGATGGCGTTTCCATGCATTAAATATTTGACATTTTATCAGGATAGGTTTTGTTAGGATAGGTTAGGTTAGCTTAGATTAGGATAGGCTAGGTTAGCACAGGTTAGGTAATACTGACAGAATTTTTTCTCGGGTCCACCTAGCATAACAATGACATTTTCCATGGAATTTCCACGGGTCCTGCTACAATCTAATAATACCTTTGGTTTATTTGGATTCCGCTTCTTCCATTTTTTTTTGTCACGCTCATAAGGAGAGTTATAGTGACCGTATCTGTGATACGAGTTTCACCAGCGCGCAAATACAAGAATATTTTTCATTACGGGTGCTGTTAGGATGGATACATTCGTTGGGCACCACATCTGGAATATTTTTTAAAGAAAGTTAGTGAATCCCGTCATTTTTGACGGGCTGTGCGTACTTGTAATCAAATACAGAGCCTATTCATACCTAGTAAATTAGTTAGCTAACTGTTGAGTTATAGCATTTAATCAGGCCCGCTAACTGAATTCACTACTTTGAATTCCCGATGAGTCACGTACGGTCATAACTGAAAGCTATGTAGCATGAATAGCTAAACCCTGTAGCGACATAAAATTATTATACTTTTACGACTAAAACCTATATAGTTTGACCTAATATCCACTTCTTAAAGTATGTGACAGGGTAACAAAAACCAAACCAATTTAATAAAGTTGAAGGTGCATTTGAAAGTTTTTGTGAATTTAGTAGAGAAGTAGCTGAAAATTCTATTTTAATTTGGCTTGTAAATCGTCATATATTCCGAAGCTAAGAATTCATTTTAATTTAGCAAGTATATCGCCGTTCATAACAAATCTTGTATTTTTCTTCTATGTTAAGATGTTTAAAAAATTACATCTGAACGGGTCAGTTGATTGCTTTAATCTCAACTTGATGACGAATTTAAAAACGAGGGAAATTCCAAGGAACTTTAAGCATAATCATATTTACTGGGAAACTTTTCGGAGTCCAGATCCATCATCAGTTCGTAAAAGTAAAATTAATTATGACTACAATGAAAGAAAATGTTGGGTACAGTCACTAAAGGAAATCACGAACACAAAACATAAATCAAAACATGTCCTAGAGAAAATAAAATCGACAAGATCTACTTACAATTTGCCATGGGTAGGAACTGTCAGAATTGTTGAGGGCCGGTTTTCGTTTAACAATATGTAGCGACTCTAAAATTCTGAGTTCACATGCAGTTGAAGCCGAATCTAAGATTTTGAAGTCCGCAGAGGATATCGGTACGTTGCATTTTACTGCGTGATTACGTACGAATTGTGCGAATTGGTTCCCCGTGCGGAAGCTCAATCCCGATGTTCTGCCATTCTGATATAAAAATTTTGTGCCGTCATGCCGACGTACGGTGATGTGCACTGCATACCACTGTACAACTGTAAAAATAAATCAGAAAGGCTCGCTTCTCTATCAAAAGCGTATCCTTGTCTTGTACCGGAATTTTATAATTTTAAGGTTGCTTCTTTTTTCCGGTACAAAGATACGCTTCCGATGGAGATGCGAGCCTCTCTGATTTATTCTTAACAGTTGTACAGTTGTGTGCAGTGCACATCATCGTACGTCGGCATGACGTCACGATATTTTTATAACAGAATGGGCGAACATCGGGGTCGAAGCTTCCGCGCGGGGAACTAATTAGCTTACTCCTCACACTCCGCAGTATGTTATCACGCAGCTAAATACAGCGAACCAATATCCTCTGCGGACTTCAAAATCTTATATTCGGCTTCAACTGCATGTGAACTCAGAATTTTAGAATCGTTACATATTTTTAAACGTAAACCGGCCCTCAACAGTTCTGATAGTTCCTACCCATTACAAATTGTAACTAAATAATAGTTTTGTCGATTTTAGTTTTTCTGGGACATGTTTTAATTTTCTTGATTTCGTTTAATGCCTGTATCCAACATTTTGTTTTTTCTTCTATTGCAGACATAATGATTTGTACATTTACGAACTGATGATGGATCTGGACTCCGAAACGTATTCTTAATAAATATGATCAAGTACCTTGAAATTTTCGTTTTTAAATTCCTCATCTTATAGATGGTTGAGTGTTTGCGGATATTTTCGGTTTCGGGGCTTATCGAATTTTTTTTTTTTTTCTTCACCAAAGTATGTAGGGTAATGTTCGAATGGCCGGACGGTTCGAATCGTCGGTCATTCTTAGTTAATTTTAAATTTTTCCGCTCGGTAGCTATCTAAAAACTCAACCCGCAATGCCTGTAGTGGTGTAATCTGCTACGCGTCTTACGGGGTGGCTTTTGGATTGCTACTGATCGTCAAAATTGAAAATTAACTAAGAATGGCCGACGATTCGAACCGTCCGGCCATTCGAACATTACCCTACTCGTATTTGGTGTGAATAACACGAAAATGACAACCCCTTTTTTGGAGAAATGGTTTTGGTCCACTTTTGGAGCCAGTTGCTATTATTGCTAGTCTACATTACGTTGCAATACGATTAGAAACGCATATCTATTGAATGGATTTCATTTTGTTATTTTTCTCGACAATATAGTTAACATAGCAAGAGCATTTTATTTATCATAATTGGAAACTTTATTGTAAATATTTTTATATTATTAGATATATTAGCAAATAATTTTATTATAACCCCCATGTAGGGCTTATAATGGTTTTATTTTAATACAAGTGTGCATGGCCCGCCAAAGATGGGATTCAATACCTTTCATGAACGAATTTTCAAGATGTAGATGACAAACAAATACAATATATCCATCCTAACAGTACCCGAACCGTGATGAAAAATATTCTTGTACTTGCGCACTGGTGAAACTCGTATCACAGTTACGGTCATTATAACTATCCTTATGAGCGTGACAGAAATGGAAGATACAGACACCAAGCAAATAAACCAAGGGCAAGGGTATTAATTAGGTAGCAGCATGACCCATGGAAATGCCAAGGACAATGCCATCGTTAAGCTAGATGGACCCATGGAAAAATTCCGTCAACATTATCTAACCTATGCTATCCTAATTCTATGTCGTAACTCGCACCGCCACAAAGCACGTTCACGACGCAAAGGCCTAGCGATCGTCATTACATGGTAGCAACTGCGATTCTTGTAGGCCCTACACCACTAATGCGTTGTCCACTGTTGCCAATACGTAGAACGGAAAGTCGGGTAGGTTTAAAATTTTAATGCCGAGCACATATGTAGAAGAACACACAAAGCTCTCTTGACTCGGAGTTCCCCTCCAGTGACAAATCACCATCACTCAAAAACGATTACTTCGGGCACAGCTATTCTCAAAATTACTATATATAATTTAATGTCTTTTAATTATTCAATATGGCCTGAAAGCTGCACAAAAGCGACATGGTTAGGAAAAATGGGCAAATTACGGCGATCACAACAACCTATCCAATACTACTAACCTATCCTGATAAAATTTCAAACATATCAATGCATGTACAGACGATCTTTCAATGTTACACTGAGGAATTCGGTATCCATGATACCGCAAACTCAGACATCCTATGTTTCTTAAGAAGCGGACACCGAACAAATACATAAACAAACATACAACGAAATACGTATTATCAGGTTAGATGATTGTAGAAGTATCGGTATCGGTAGTAGTATCGGTCAAAGTATCGGTATTTTCAAGCATCGGAGTATCGGTATCGGTATCGGCCAAAAAATGGGTATCGGTATCGGTATCGGTCAAAAAAATGGTATCGGTACATCACTAATAAATGTTAGTGGTGACCTATTTAAACTGCCAGTTATTTGTATCACATTAGATCCTGAAATTTTGCTCTCAATTTTGAATTTGTTGTTTTATCTATTGAATGGTTAATATTCTATTTACCTGGTGCTGATAATCTATGATGAAATTAGTCTGCTCTATGTTGTTGTACTCTTAAATTTGTACCTTTTTGCAATTGTGAAAATTAGTACAAATGTCTTATTGCCATTCTGCATGACAGTGGAATTTGGGCATTAAGTTTGATACTTTTGTTTTAAAGTATTTGGCAGAAAAGTTAGAATTCTGAAAATGGGTGAGATTCTCTGCAAATTGTTCTGAATTTAGGCGAGAAGCTTGTGGAAAAGTGTGCACTTGTTACTGACAGTTTTAGAAGAGAAGTAAATATAGCTTGATAGTATTTTTTTCTTAACAACGTTAACATTTTGCTAGGAGGGCAATTTCTAATGTAGACAATCATTGATTCATGAATGTCTAAATTTAGATTATACAGTTGAGGTTTTATGAAAACTATCATTATGACATAGATGAATTTTTGTAGTCATGTGTGACCCTCATGTAACATAAAGTGGAGGGTTTTATTGTTCCTCATTTGAGTTCTCAATGAAACTCATGGAAAACCTCTCCTTCATTAGCTAGTAATTTTTAGTGTTGGATGAAAGTCAGTACCAGATTGTGTGACTGCGTACTCTAAACATTATTTTAGCAATACCTAATGATATATCTTTCAATATACAATTTTCAAACATTTCACTACACATATCTCAACTTCTTGTGTTATTCCCTAACAAAACATGTTTATTTGCAATAAAGCTCATGTACTGGAGCATACAAATATGTACTATGTACTTGAATAATCAAGTCTGTCACAAACACTATTGCAAGAATTAATATTACCAGAAACTATGTACAGGACTATTATATCAATGGTGTAAGAATATTTCTAAATGATATTATTTTTTTCAGATCTTCTAAAGAAGAGGACATCCCTCCCATGCTTCTAATTCTTGCGGCTCCTCGCTTCTGAAAGGATGAAAATATCAGGGTCTGGAGCTGTGGAGAGCGAGCCTTGGATGCACACTAACCTTATGGCCTCTTTTTCGGATTATGCGCCCCCGGACTGTAGCATGAGCAGCATGAATATTAATTCAAGTGACGATTTTGTTACCCACATTTCAAGTGTAAGGCAAATAATCAAAGAACCCTATACAGAGTATTGTAGTGTTGGTCAACAGATTGGTTTCTGAAAGAACTTGAAAATACTGTAGAAACTCAGTTAATGGGCACTTCAGCCGAAATTGATGACGATATCGTTCATGTTAGTAGTGGATCCAAGCCTCAAAATTGTCTCGCTTGCACCAAGCCTTCCCCGGCAGCAGATACATGTATTGATGTCATGGGCAGTGGGGGATTTTGTGAGTGTAAAAGGAGTAAGAAAGATGACAGCATTTTAATTGAGTACGGTAGAGTTATTTCATGAGAAATATTTTAATGTTGAGAGCTCATTAGCGTGAAAAGGAGTGCTGGAAATGATAATTACACTACCAAACTTGCTGTGAACTTGTGCTTGATAAAGTGAATGGCCTTGCGGGTGAAGAAAAAAGGATATTTATGTCGAAACTTGCTAAACTCTGTTCTAAGAATTGACAAGTGTTAGATGTCATTTAGTGGCCTCTTTAATAATATTCATGAACTTATCTATAAATTGCTTCCCTGCCTGACTGTGAAATTGTACCTTTCTTTTATCTCAATGTATGATAGGGTCAATTAAGTTATACCTTATGTGTTATAATAGCATATCTAGGGACAGTACAATGCTATTCTATAATATGTTACGAACCATCCTATTATTTTTGCTCCTTTTTCACTTATTTTTCCACCCCAAATACTTCACCCTTAACCTTCATCTGACTTCATAAATCTCCCGATTTTCTGTTTCTCTGACACGAGAAAAAACTATTGTATCTAAGGGAAGTAACGCTTCCAGGAGAAGAATGGTATGGCACGAGCTTGCTGAAATAGTGTTTCTGGTTTTGTTTTAGTGATCATGTCCCCTCAAGGGGATACAATTATTGTATCTGTGGGAACTAGCGCTCCTAGGGGGACAATGTCAGGACCCGAGCTGAGAGTTAGGTAGGCTTTCTTTTTTGTTGAAATCAAATGTTTTCGTTGTGTTAGGACCACCTTTTTTCGGTTTACTGCTGTCCTGTTCTTCAGCTCCTACTACTTTCTTCTTCAACTTTGATCTTGTTTCATAATCTTTTTTCACAACTGACTGTTTCTGTGCCTTTCTGCATAGATTCCGCATTTCCTTAACTCCATACTAAATGGTGCCTTCCTCCTTTCTCTCTTTGGATCGCATTTGTTGCTGGGTAGGGAGGCTAAAACTAACGACTAATCTAATCTAGTGATCATGTTTTTTCGGCTCATTGCCATCTTTTTCTTCAGCACCTACTACTTCCTTCTTGCATGTTTGTTTTATTTGAATTTTCTTCCCGACTTCCTGTTTAAATACGCATTGTATCCTGTGTGGCAAGACACTCGTTTTACCACACAAGGATGGCCTGTGTGAGACATACATTGTGCTTAGATTTCCGGTGTACGTGTCCATACTCGATGGTCCCTTCACTATTCCTCTCTTGATCACGTCGTTGTCGTGACTAAGATGATTTAAACTAACGTAAATAATTATAATAGTAACTAGTAATTATTATTATCCGCCGTTAGTATGCGCACGTAATCATCTGTAAGAACACATATGCATACATTTTTCAATACGCTGTTGAGTTATAATATAATATAATCTAAGGTGAACAAGGAAACTATTCAATTTAACTTGTGAGGATGCGAACTATAGCTATGCACCATATCTGCATGATGGTAGGGCATACGAGGAAATGGATGAAACTATTTCATTTAGTGGCAGATTTTTAAGCTAGAAACGAGTGTGGACAAAACTGTTTATTTGGTAACATTGGTTTACGTTGTTTGTTATTAAAAATCGGATTTTTTATACTTGTTGAAACTCTGCACATAGATTTTGCGACAATGCGTGATTGTGAATTCAGATTATGGATGTTCCTAACCTTAACACGTAATCTAGTTTGCAGTAATTACATTTCCTAAATCCTGTTGATGTAGATCTTTAGTTAGCCTTCCTAAGTCAAATAATGATTTGTCAATGTTTTATTTAACGATGAAAAGCTGGAATGAAATACATGATGTTATTGAAACAAATTATTTTTTTTTTGATTGACCTAATACATTCATTTCAACAAGTAATGCCAGAAAATAATGAGGAACTATTATTTCTCAGATATTTCTAACACTTTTAGGCCGCATTTCCACAGTAGTGTTAGTGCATGGAGTCCCAACACTTTATCCAGCAAGCACACAGCTCCTCCGCTTGTGAAGTAGTTCTTCAGCTGGTCTCTGATGGCTGTAGCTGCCACAGCCGATCGACCGCCTCAACACAACGAACCGAATGATGTCCAGTGTTTTCCCTCCAAATGCGGGTTGTGCACGATCCAGTGATAATGTCCTTTTTTCAAGATCAAGCGGGTTGATGTAACGGAAGTCTTTGTGATCATTTAGGTAATAATAAAGAGCGCAAGTTGCTAGAGTGGTAGACTGGATTCTCTTGACTGTGATGTTTGTATCAGTACGGAAAACTCTGAACGTACTTGACGGTAAGCCGAATGCGCTTGTCGCTGTTTTTCGTGCTCTAGAAAGACCAGCTGAAAACTCTTTGGTCGTGAGAAAGGTTCGTACAAGGATAATGCTTCATGAAACGAGTTGGCAATGGCAACGCATCATCTGCCGCTATAACGTGTGGAGAAAGGAAGTTGGTCACAAGAAGTTCACGAGTATGGGGCATGTTCAAGCTGTTAGAATCGAATGATTTCCTAAAGGATGAGTTATTGAACACTCCTGCGTCATGATACTCGATCATTTGTAGCGAGGTATCAGAGAGTAATTCCGAGTCGATCACAAGCAGGGAAGCATTTCTGGAACTTGGTGTCGTGCTTGCAGATTACTGAGCTAACTTTGCCCAGTATGTCTTATACCTTCTGCAAAGAATAAGAAAACTTTTGCATAATTCTTGTTAGTATTAACACGTGAAAATGACTAACACCAAAATTATATATCAGAGAAAGCCATCATATTATTCTTAACGAAAGCGATGGAGAAGACTTATCTTGAATCAATTTTTTTAACGTTTCATGCCCTAAGCTCATTCTCAACAAGGAAAACTTGCACAATTTCAACAGATAACAATAGACAAAAATTCGAAACATAAATGGAGAAACCTTGACAGTTTAATGACTTCAATCCCTCCCCAGTCGCTCCATCTGAGGGTTGCTGAGCACACCTGCAAAATCATCGAACTGGTAACATTCTTGGATCCCCTTTTCATTCTTGTATTAGAGAGCATTGCTCAACTCAGCCATGTTACCAAGCTGTTGTCAGCGGTAAATTCAAAATTTTTCACTCCAATTAAATGAAATGTTTTATGATCCATCTAGAAGAAACGTTAAAAAATAATAATTTTCTCCGTATGAACAATCTCACTTACCTGCAATCGTTTACATCAGCAAGCAGATCTTCTCTCAATCGATTCGGATTGTTAGCTCTATTTCGCCATGGTTTTACCCAACATTTTCTTCTAGGTTTCGCTGTTTTTGTACTTTCATCAAAAGTTGCGGTCAGAAAAGTTGCTTCGGCAGCAATTTCTAGGGCTCACACACATTCGCACGTCCTGCTCATCCATATTGCATACCTACTTCGGTTTGTTTACATGCGATGAACGTCGGACGCTCATCACAGAGGTGAGTCAGAGCCACACACAGTCGTAATGTGGCCTGACTTGCTTAACGGCCGTTTGACATGACGAGTGTCCGTCATTCATTTGACGAACGAAAAATCGTAGTGTGGCCCCGGCATTAGTAGTAAAGGAGGCTACTGTTTGTCTAGTTAGCCTTAACTGAATGAGAAATTTTTTCCAGCTGTTGAATTGTCTCACCTTTGTGAAGGACTGTGTATTTTCAGCTAGTATCTCAAGCAAATTTCTCCCATTTAAAATCACTGAATTTGATTAAATCCTTTTTCGGACCCATGAAAAATCCCAAAACCATTGTAAATTATAAATGAGAATATATTTTTAAATAAGAAATAAACATGCATAATCAACATATTGCAGTTAAACACCTGTTGCGGGATGTAGCCTTCCCTCGCAACAAGCGCAGCAAAATCTTGGATGGACGTATCGGCTGCTTTTGCGTCCGCACTCGCAGCTTTGCGGTACCTCACCTCTGAATGGATGCCAGTTCTCTTCTTAAAATTATCAAACCAGCCATGGCTTGCCTTAAATGCTTCGTCTGATGCCTCTTTAGAAGTTGATGCTTCTTTCTTCACTAAGTCTGCATAAATACTCCATGCCTTCTTGTATATTACCATCTCCATCACTGTATCTCCTGCCAACTCCTCTTTCACCCATACGAGCAGAAGCTTCTTCATTTCCTCGTGGATATTTGTCCTTAATTGGAAAAGAATTGTGGTTCCTTTTGCTGGTGTAGCACTCTTGATGGCATCCTTCTGCTTCAATATCATACAAATTGTCGATGTACTACAGTCATAGATCTTTGCGAGTTGAATTACTCGTATGCCTCAGTCATGTTTTCCTATTATTTATTGCTTTAGTTCTACCAACATCATCCTCTTCCTGTCACTATTGTCCTTAGCGCTAACTTTCATTGGCCCCATGATAACACACAAAAAAAAGTAACCATCCAAAAATAAAGCAAAAAAGAGTACAGCGAACAAGATACACTTTAACTCAAGCACGTAACACGTGCGACTGAGATGCTCTCGGATGATGCTCGACCCTGCGCACCAACTAGCGGGACGCTCCGGAAACACGGCTTGTATCTCGGATTTGGGCTCATCTCTTGAACAAAAATATGGCCTGAGCTCCAGCTCGTGTTGTTGTGGGACAGGTAGGCTTCCTACCATCAACATGTGTGACCTAGATCCATAGCACTAATGTACATTGATTGTGAGAGACCTAACCTATTTATGACTCCTATCTTGTCTCAAGGTGAATAAATAAGCCCACACTCCCAGGTAATGGGTTTACGATTCTTTCTTTTTTTGTTTATTTATACACTATTAACAATGATTACAGAAATATACATAGGAAAATAACCGGGAGTGGACAGTAATAAATTCCCTACCTATAATGAACCCTACAAATGAATACCTCCAATTACAACACAGTGGGCGACTATACCAGGAATACTTTAGCACAGCAGCAACTCCAGGATGATTTTCTACCCAGCAATAATGGCTGACCCAAGGCCTGGCCTGTAGGAACGCAAGCGCGGTAGGAGCAAAAGGGCGGCAGAAGCCGGAGTGCGGCAGCGGCAGGGTATGCCGGAGTACGGCAGCAGCCGAGTAGGCCGGGGCGCCGCAGCAACAGATTAGGCCGGGGTGCGGCAACAGCAGGGTTTGCCGAAGTACAGCAACAGTGGGGAGTGCTGAAGTATAACGGCAGCAGGTGGAGTACCGCAGCGGCAAAAGATGCCGGAGGAAGAATCAGCCGTTGTAGGCTGTTCTTCAGTCTCACGCTGTGGAGGCTGGTACCACAGAGCTCTGGGTGATAGCTCTGGAGTACCCCGGTTGGCCTCTACTTCCGCTCTCCAATTGGAGGTCAATTTGGAGGTTGGAGGTCTGGAGTACAGCAGCCGCAAGAGATCGGAGGAAGACTCAGCCTTTGTGGACTGCTCCTCAGTCTCAAGTTGTGGAGGTTTATTGGAGGTCTTCCTGCCAATCCGTCACGCATAATAAATAATACCTTACAATAATACAAGCAATAGAGTACATAATTTCTCACTTTTACCTAAATAATAATCAATATCATTTACAAATAAATATTTCAAAGTAAACCTATACGTTCTTTTATCAATCCTATCGCTGCCTATTATTCTTACCCTTGCTGGATGATGCGGCTCTTAATAATCTGCTTGTATACTATATTGCTGAACAACGGAATCTTATCCTGAACCAATTAACATAGATAAATTTGTTCTGAAACAGAAAAAGTAGGGGTTAGGGGAATAGGCAGATTGCACCATCTCATTAGCAAACACGGTTTAGGAGACTGGTGAATCGCCCCATTACATTCTCCCCCACCAAGTGCAACCATAGGGTGCACTTAACACCTACTGCTATCTTCTGAACACTGTACACTTGTCATATACATACACTAATATCACATCTTAAATCTATAATTACAATAAATAACTCTAGTGTCTATAATTTCCAAGTCATAGGAAGTTTATTACAAGATGACACTTTGATAATGAACTTTACAAACTACAACATATCTTACAGACGCATAGACACATTGATATCAACATACCGTTCGACAGAACACGGCAAGTTGCTGGTATTGTCATTCGACATATCATGACAATCCATACACTAAGCGCAGACATTACACAAATTACCAATAGTTATTTACAAACAGTCTATGTACATTTTAATCGCATCACATTTATTTGCAATAAAAGACACCGCATTAACACATATTACTTAACCTGCTATTTAACCCAATACTTAACTTACTACTTAATCTACATGATTTTTTTGTATTTTTATCTTTTGTTCAATTTTTTTTTTTTTTTTAATAAGCTACTTATTTTTGACCTTATATTCTGATGTTCTTAACTGTACATTGGGCATGTTTTCCACATTCCCTCTAGCTCTAGTAATTCTACCAGAAGAAATGTAATCCAACCTTACCGGTGAAACACGAGGACTCTTGGTTTGTTCTCCATCACTAGCTGTAATACCAACTCTTGTACCACTAGACATGTATCTCCTTTGCCACATTTCCCGCAAAACTTCATTGTTGGATTTTCTATACCTTGATGTACTTTCTTGCATCTGTTTGGAATGATCCCTAATTCTCTTTAAAATGTTTAACTTCTCTTCTTCTCTCTTGTCAATAGTTCTGAATCCTGTGAAGTCATCTGTAAAGCCTGAGAAGTTACGGCTTTCCTCTGAAGTGTTGCTTACAAATAATTGTAGAATGTCTCCGGTTTGTCTTTCTTCGTCTGTTTCTCCTACTTTGTTTCTATCTTGAGCTTCCTGCTCAGAGCAGTTAATCACTTTTTGTAGGTAATTCTCTTAAAAGCTCCAAGCTCTCTCAGACCAGATTAAAAAATTCTCTATCAACGAGCTATTCTGTGTTTCTATGTTGGGACTTATCTGAAGTGAACTTGACTGTGGTGTTTTACTTTTTATGCTGGAAATTGGTTCATCCAACCCTAAGTCAAAATCATCTGACAAACCTCTAAACATAGGAGATGACATCCTATAATTAATGTTTGCTATTACTTGTGAATCCATACTTATTTGTTGTAATACTTGGTCTTTGGTGGCCTCACTGCAAGGGAGTTCGTTCAGATTTTTAGGAATTACATTGAGTTCTACTCTTTTAGTCTTCTTCTTTCTTTTCTTTATTACTACCTTTTCTTTTAACTTCGAAATTTTGTTTCTCAACTTATTCATCTCTTCATTTCCACTCTCAGAGCTAGGGAAAGGAAGCACAGTTTCCTCCCTTGAATCACTTGGATTACTACTAAAGATAATATTTGTAATCCCTTGGGCTGATCCTGCTTCACAATCACTGTCAGTGGTTGCTTTGTGGACTCTATTTTCTTCATTGAAGATAACATGTTCCTTCAGGTAGTCTGGAACTTCCCTCCAAAGCTTTAACTGCTTATAATGTGCTTTGATATTACCTTCATTTGAATTCATTCTCTGTAGTTCATAAGTTACACTATTAGATTGAACTTTGGTTACTCTATAAGGACCGTCATATTGTCTGGACAACTTATTTGCAACCTTATTTCCTGTCTTTATAGTTTTCCTTAACACAAGCTGGCCTACTCTAAATGGTGAGAACTTTGGATGTCCTGCTTTCCAGGTGGATGTTATATCCCTGTCTACAGGAATGTTGCGATCTGTTGGATGGGGTGTCTGCAAGATGCACTGAGATGGACTCATTCCTAATTGTGAATGTACAGTGTTATTGTGGACTATTAATGCCTGTGAGAGGTGATTATCCCATGTATGGGGATTTTCCTGTACTAACCCTTTCAAGAGTTGAATGATGGTACGATTGCACCTTTCTACACATCCATTAGATGATGCCTTGTACGGAGTGGAATAGATGTGAGAGATATTGTGGAATTCAAGTAGAGCATTGAATTCCTGTGACTTAAATTCAGGGCCATTGTCTGTTAGTACTCTGTTAGGAAGTCTAGTTATTGATGGAAGTACATGAGCTGAAAATGCTGCAGCAACAGTTTTTGCCCTTTTGTTGTGCAATGGTACTGCTGTTAGCCATTTAGAATAATGGTCAACAGCCACAAGAACCACAGAATTATTCCGGTTTGACTTGGGTAGCAACATCAGATCTACTGCTATGAGTTCAAATGGTGTTGTTGTTTCTATTTTGAGAGTTGGAGGAATAATGTGTTGATTACTAACCTTAAAAAACTGACAGTGGGGACATGATGCACAAATATCTTTAGCAATTTTGTCTAGTGCTGGGTGCCAAAAGCTCCTGAGAATGATGTCAACTAACTTATGTCTACCTATGTGAGAAAGCTGAGTATGGACCTTTGAAACAATTTCAGTCATCAAAGCAAATGACACTACTACTGACGAATATTTATCTGTATCTCGCATGAGTAAGTCAAGGTGCACTCGGAGATTCTTCTTGTACTTTTTGAATTGATCGAATGTTTTATTTCTCCAAAACTTAATATCCAGGTTTGTTGTAATATGTTCTTTCAAAGTGCTTATGGCTAAATCATTATTCTGTATATCAGTCAACTGTTCATTTGTTAAAGTAAATTTGACTTTGGGAGATAAGTCATCTATTCTATGGTGATAAGTCTCTGATGAGGAAGACTGCTCATCAACAACTGCCTCATTCTCTTGCTCACAAGTGATGTTTAGACTGAGATGTGAAGCTTTGTCCAGATCTGAAGTTGGGCTTATACGACCAAGTGAATCTGTTACTCCTCGGAGATGAGCATTCTGTGCTAGCTGTAGAGGATGAATTTGATGCTCTGATTCGTTCTTGATGTGCATGTGTTTGGATTGAAAATCTAGTACAATCTTGTTTTTGGATAGAAAATTGGCTCCTAAGATACAGCAACACGGCATAGTTTTTGTTGGGACCACTGCAAATGGCATACTGTCTGTAACTTCTACATCCATTAATTTAGGTCTTAATTGAACTATTTTTAATACTTCTGTTTGGTTCTGACCTATTCCTCCTAACAGCTTATTCTTTTGATTTAGTACTGAATCCTTAGTGATTACAGGATAAATTAAGTCAAAGACAGATTCACTAATAACACTAACTTGGGCTCCTGTGTCGATTATGCAACAGAAGCTAAGATCTTGAATTGTTGCAATGTACTTTCCCTCAGTGCTGTGATTACACAGACACTGTTTGGCAGTTGAAGCAGCTAGTAGATTATCATTTTCCTCTAGGGGTTCCTGGAAATTGACATGAATATCAACCGACAAAGCCTTGGATGAATGTGTAGTGTTGATGTTTTTCTCCTGAATGTTTTGTTGAATCCTGTCATTACATGCTGTTGTTAGAGCAATGACTGGATTAAAATGGATTCCAGCCAAACACTGCAGGTGTATGATTCTTGGTGGTTGGTAAACTTTGTCTGATTTATAGGTAACTGGAGTATGCATCCCATGGTGTACCCATATCTCTGTGTTGAAAATGTCACTTGCTGTTAGCAGAACTTCTTCACAAGGTAATTCTCCTGAATTTTTCATCAAGTGTAATTGTTTCCTTCTGGCCTTGTCAAGCTTAATTTGAAATTTATCTGGATTATTTAACAAGTGCTGCACCAGCTGTTCACGCAAAGTCTCATGATCTTCAGGTAAGTTTCTATCAGATTCATTCATCTCCAGTTCAGACAGTAATAAAAATAAAGATATGAAGAGTGAATTTCCTCCTCATTCCACCTTTTCCAGTACCTTTAAGCCTTTGGGTAATTCTGGGGTATTAGTCCATTGGGACCCTTCTGGAACTGTAGGTGTGTTGTAAATGACTCTGGATAAAGCATCAGCTGCTTCATTCTGCAGTCCCGGTCGATATCGAATGGTGAAGTCATATTCTGCAAGTTCATTTACGAAGGCCTGTCGAAAAAGTATCCGACCTTTGGCCAGAAAAAATACTTCAACAACCTGACGGGGTTGGGACCCTAATCCCCTTCAAAGTAGGCTCCTTGTGCTTCCACACACTTAGCCCACCGATCCTTCCACTGCCGGAAACACCTCTGGAAGTCTTCTTTTGGAATGGTGTTCAGCTCTGTCGTCGCGTTCCGCATTATCTCTTCTCTACTCTCAAAACGGGATCCTTTCAGTGGTGTCTTCAATTTTGGAAACAACCAGAAGTCGCAAGGAGCCAGGTCTGGAGAGTAGGGAGGTTGGCGAACGGTCGTAATTCCATGTTTGGCCAAGAAATTGCGGATCAAATGGGATGAATGTGCGGGCGCGTTGTCGTGATGCAAGTGCCAGTTGTTCGCAGTCCACATGTCTGGTCTTTTGCGCCGAACTGCATCACGAAGTCGCCGGAGAACATCCTGATAGTACTCCTTTGTCACTGTTTGTCCTTCCGGTGCGTATTCGTGATGCACAATTCCACGGACATCAAAGAAAACAGTCAGCATCACCTTGATTTTGCTTCGCACCTGCCGCGCTTTCTTCGGCCTTGGAGACTCGGGATGCTTCCATTGGGATGACTGTCTTTTTGTTTCTGGGTCGTACCCGTACACCCATGACTCATCTCCAGTTATCACGGTGTTCAGAAACCCAGGATCAGTGTTGGCGGTGTCCAGAAGGTCCTGTGCAACGTCACGACGGAGGTCTTTTTGTTCCGGCGACAACAACTTGGGCACGAATTTCGCAGCCACTCGGTTCATGTTCAAATCGTCACGCAAAATGGCATGTGCAGAATCTTTACTCACTCCAACCTCTTGGGCAATCTCCCGCACGGTCAAACGACGATCTGCCATCACCAAATTTCGCACCCTCTCAACAACAGCTGCACTCCGAGAAGTTTTGGGCCTGCCACAACGCTGCTCACTCTCCGCTGATGTGCGGCCATCTTTGAATCGGTTGAACCACTCCTTAATTTGTGTTACACCCATAGCATCTTCCCCAAACACCTGCTGAATCTTACGAATTGTTTCAATTTGAGAATCACCAAGCTTTTGACAAAATTTGATGCAGTGTCTTTGCTCAATTCGTTCAGTCATCTTGCAAGAAAACTAAATCCGACAAACACTTAGAACAGCACCTTACTTGGCGACCACCAGCCAGTGACTGGCCCAAGTGAATGCGGTGAAAAAAGTCAAGCATGCGCATTAAGATTCCTCCTTCCACCGTGCACAGTGGCGCCGCCTTAGAATCACTACTTTGCGCGGGAAAAATTAAGGTCGGATACTTTTTCGACAGGCCTCGTATAGTGCGCATTAACCTGGAGTTCTCTCTTGACATATTGTGTAAATATAATAATGGTTTGTGGTCAGTGTACAGTGTGAATTTTACTCCAAACAAAAATGCCCTAAAGGTTTTGATACCCCAACGTAATGCTACTAATTCTCTTTCTATAGTAGAATAGCGGCATTGGGCCTCCGAGAAGGTAGTGGATGAATAAGCAATTGTTTGGTATTGCCCCTGCTGTTTTTGCATTAAGCATGCTCCTGCTCCTACACCTGAAGCATCTACAAAGAGTTCTAGGTCTTCTGATTCTCCAGAATAATCCGGAAATGAGAGGGTAACTTCTTCGGCTAACTTGCTCTTCAGAGATTCAAATGCAATATTCATTTCTGGTGTCCAGTTTAAAGTCTTTCGTTTTGGTCCGCCTGTTAATTCGGTGAGTGGTTTGGCAATGACAGAACATTGACTCACAAATTTTTGTTGAAAGTTGACTAATCCTAAAAATTGCCTCAACTGGGTGACGTTAGTTGGTTTCGGAAAGTTCACAATTTTCTCCACATATTCTGGTGACTTTTGGATACCTTTACTACTGATTAGATGACCTAGAAATGAAACCCTTTCCTTGAGAAATTCGCATTTGTTAACTTTGATTTTGATTCCATTGTTCATTAAGGTGGCCAATACCTTTTCTACCATTGAGAGGTGTTCATCAAAAGATTTGCTCATTATTAAAATATCATCAATATAAACGATGATGTTTTGGAAGCACAAGTCAGAGAGGATTTCCTGCATGTTTCTTTGGAATTGGATACCACTATTTTTAAGACCAAAACTTAACCTCTTAAACTGATACTGATTGTGGGTTGTGCTGAATGATGTAAATGGCCTACTTTCTTCATCAATAGGGACTTGGTAGTAACCCTTAATTAGGTCTAACTTGGTGAAATACTTAACCTGGTGTGCACTAAGATTGAATCAGTCAAGTTTGGCATTGGGAATTTTTCAGGTTTGGTTACACTGTTGAGTTTTCGGTAATCCACACAAAGTCTTAATTGCCCATCTGGTTTTCTAATTGGTACTACAGGTGAAGACCACGGGGATCGGCTATCCTCAATTATATCTAAAGCTTTTAATTCTTGGCATTGCCTTTCTATTTCCTTATTAACCGGTTCTGCAAATCGTCTTGGTTTTTGCCATATTGGTGTGTGATTTGTAAGTTCTATTTTATGGGGTGTTACATGTGCCTTCCCAATATCATTTTCATCCTTACTTAGTGCTTCTTCAACATTCTTCAACATACTAACAACCCTTTTCTTCTCAGTTGGTTCTAATGTTTCACCAATGTCTAATTCAGCTTCCATCTTCTCCACAGTCCATTCTGAGGATTCTGATTCCTCTTCCTCAAGTTCTACAATGGTGCTCACATAACCTAGTAAGTCACCCTTCTTGATTCTACTATCTTTACCGGGAAATTTTTGGCGAACAATCACCCGGTTATGTTGGTTATTTATGGACAAAATGCCATCTATGCCTGTGCACTTCTTATTTTTCATTTTCCCATTATAGTAATAGGTGTCCCTTTCACAAGCTTCACTTTGGCAAATGAGATTAACCTGAACTTCTATTTCAGTAGATTTTCCTGAATAATAGATAGTTTCAGAGGCATGAACTGGGATAGATTCATGAATTATTCTCATGGGCTTTGCAGTTTCACCTAAATAGATGTCAACTCTTGCATTATTTTTAGCAACCTTTGAAATCATTCTTTTACCCATATTTACAATGAGCTGATTTTCAACCATGAATGGAGTCCCTAATATTATTGGATGATTTATAGCCTCATCAGGTACTACACTGAAAGTGGTTGTACAAGTCTTTATATCATAGAAGGAAAAGTTGAAGTGTGCTACACCAAGTGTTTTTACATTTACTATACCCAATCCTTGAAGGACAATGGAGTGGTCTGGGTTGCATGTTAGGTTTAACTGATCAACAAGAGATTTCCGTATGAGATTAGTGGCTGCACCTGTGTCAAGTAGAGCTTCTATCCTGTTTTCTTGGATGCGGGTTTCTACGATCAGTAACTGACCCGGTTCCAGAGCTGCCAAATTTACCCAGGCACTGCCATTGTCATCTGGCTGTGAAGTTCCTGGAACAGCATTATCGGTCTTGAGGCACATTTTTGTTCTTTGGCTTGCTTCTTCAACACAAACTGAAGAGAGTCTGGAAGGTTCCTTCCTTTCTACTTCTTCTTTTGGCTTTACTTGGGTGCTTCTTGTTATGCCGTGGTCACCTAAATAGTTAGTGGTTTCCGGATCATCACCGTCTTCATCTTCTACATCAAGACAATCAAAGCGATTATGGGTCTCAAAGGGTGAAAACAAAGTGTAGGGGTGCTTCTTGGCTACTGGCATACCCCTGTCTTTACCAGAGCCTGTCAGTTTGACGCCCCGCCATACAGGTTTTCGTCACTGTGCGCACGGTTTCCTTGGGGTGTTATGGGTGCAAAGGTAACAGTACCACCTGGAGTTCCTGGATTTTGATATATCCCCCTGGGAGTATGCTGTGATTGTGACCTTGGACGAAACCTTGTAGGCCTTTGGTTGCAATCTCTGAAATAATGTCCTCTTCTCCCACATGCATAGCAGGAATTTGTTTTAGTTCTGCATTCAGCAGCACCATGACCATATCGGTTACAGTAAGTACAAGTTATGTTGTGAGAAGTAAGCCTTGTCGGAGGTCTCATGTTGAAGTTCCTTGGTGGTCCGGAGTTGGCTCTTGAGTGACTGTAAGGCTGGTAGTTTGGCCTTTGATGTTGGAAGGAAGATGCACTGTGTAGAGAGACTGAATTTATTTGTTGAGCCTGATGGGTTCGGCTGTCCTGAGGAGAGTGTCTTCCAAAGTTGAGATGGTTGAAGATTGGAGCCTGGCTCGTACTACTTGTTCTTTGGTCATTCCTTGTGGCTGCATCCCGGTACAACTTTTTCTGACCTACACTAATAGTGATTTCTTTTTGGTGGTCCCCTTCCTCACTCTCATTACTTTCTGATTCTTTTTCATTTTCCTTTTCTACATCCTTGAACCTGGCACACTTCTGAATGGAGGACCATTTTACTTCTTTGTTGTTGATTTTATCACTGATCATTTGAGTTGAGATGATCCTTTTGAAGTCCTTAGGAATAGTTTGTAGGAACTTGTCCCGTAGAATAGAGCTTGATTGAACCTTATGTTTAGGGTAAGCTATTTTAAACAACCTCTCAACACGGCTGCTGTACAGGTAGAGAGGTTCTCCTTTATGGTATCTTATTTTATTAAAGTCCTCTCGGTTCCTCTTCTACCGTAATTCGGCCATGTCTTTATACCATTGAACCAGTTTGTACTTAATGGTGGAGTAGGTGTCCCCTACATCTCTCAGAGATTTCATTGCCATGAGGGTTTGGCCACGGAGCTGCTTCTCCAGCTCCCCTATCCAGAAGCAACTATCTCCTTTGAAATTTTCTTCACAATATCTTTCAAATCTCTTCAAGTAGTCTCTTAAATCCTGCCCTGATTTTTCATTGAACTTTTCTTGCTGAGGAATTCTCCAATTGTCGAATCTTTCCATTAGTTTTTGCAGTGTTTTGAGTTCCCCTTGCTGAGTGGTCAGGAAAGGTTTCCGTTTTGGAGTCCTAGCCTGAACTGATGAGTCAGAACTCAAAGTTCGAGAGTCAGCAGAGCTAGTAGAATCCTTGGAGCTAACACTCTCCTCAGAGGTGGAAGAATCCTTGGGTGACTGAGCAGGCCTATTTGTGTTTAGAATGGCTCCCTGTTTTACAGATCTTACCTTTGTAGACTTGGGCTTCTCGTCAGAATCAATTTGGATCTTTTGAAAATTCTTCTGGAGTTCAATCAACATTCTCTTGGACGAATTGGACATTTGTGAGGTATTCATTTGTTCCAGATTGGCTAGAAATTTATTCATATACTCACAGTTTTGCTGGATCAGATCCTCTTCCTGTTCTGAAATGTTTGGCGTTTCTTTACAGAGCACATCTGCAGCAGGAGGAGATCCTACCTTCTCACCTGAACCCTCTTGCTCAGCCATCTTGGCACCCTACTACCAGAAGAGAAGACCTCCAAGTTATTAAGTGCTATCCTATGCCACAAAATAATAACAATTCCTAACGTGGTTTGACTTGCCCTCTGTCCACAAGAACAGTATAGCTGCTTAGCAAGTCAACAGAAAAGTTTTGAGCCTTAGCTGCAAAACCAGAACCTAAAAGTAATGAATAACTAGGGCACACAGTAAACACATGAAATAAATAACATCCTAACCTAAGTCCACATCCTGGTTATCTAATGGAAACACCTTGAGACAACATTACCAGGTATACACCATAAGGCTAAATAATGAGTTGACGGTCGAGCTCAATTTGAATAACAGGTTGAAATAGCTACCCTAATTTACAATTTAAGAATCTTAGGTTACCCCGGAAAATCCTGGTCACGGCACCAAAAACACAATGTTGTGGGACAGGTAGGCTTCCTACCATCAACATGTGTGACCTAGATCCATAGCACTAATGTACATTGGTTGTGAGAGACCTAACCTACCTATGACTCCTATCTTGTCTCAAGGTGAATAAATAAGCCGACACTCCCAGGTAATGGGTTTACGATTCTTTCTTTTTTTGTTTATTTATACACTATTAACAATGATTACAGAAATATACATAGGAAAATAACCGGGAGTGGACAGTAATAAATTCCCTACCTATAATGAACCCTACAAATGAATACCTCCAATTACAACACTGTGGGCGACTATACCAGGAATACTTTAGCACAGCAGCAACTCCAGGATGATTTTCTACCCAGCAATAATGGCTGACCCAAGGCCTGGCCTGTAGGAACGCAAGCGCGGTAGGAGCACAAGGGCGGCAGAAGCCGGAGTGCGGCAGCGGCAGGGTATGCCGGAGTACGGCAGCAGCCAAGTAGGCCGGAGCGCCGCAGCAACAGATTAGGCCGGGGTGCGGCAACAGCAGGGTTTGCCGAAGTACAGCAACAGTGGGGAGTGCTGAAGTATAACGGCAGCAGGTGGAGTACCGCAGCGGCAAAAGATGCCGGAGGAAGAATCAGCCGTTGTAGGCTGTTCTTCAGTCTCACGCTGTGGAGGCTGGTACCACAGAGCTCTGGGTGATAGCTCTGGAGTACCCCGGTTGGCCTCTGCTTCCGCTCTCCAATTGGAGGTCGATTTGGAGGTTGGAGGTCTGGAGGCCTGGAGGTCTGGAGTACAGCAGCCGCAAGAGATCGGAGGAAGACTCAGCCATTGTGGACTGCTCCTCAGTCTCAAGTTGTGGAGGTTTATTGGAGGTCTTCCTGCCAATCCGTCACGCATAATAAATAATAACTTACAATAATACAAGCAATAGAGTACATAATTTCTCACTTTTACCTAAATAATAATCAATATCATTTACAAATAAATATTTCAAAGTAAACCTATAAGTTCGTTTATCAATCCTATCGCTGCCTATTATTCTTACCCTTGCTGGATGATGCTGCTCTTAATAATCTGCTCGTATACTATATTGCTGAACAACGGAATCTTATCCTGAAACAATTAACAAAGATAAATCTGTTCTGAAACAGAAAAAGTAGGGGTTAGGGGAATAGGCAGATTGCCCCATCTCATTAGCAAACACGGTTTAGGAGACTGGTGAATCGCCCCATTACAGTGTCTCAAGAACTCGAATGGCTGGCTGCTCGTATCTTGAGGTACCACTGTATAGGGTAGCCTGTATTAGAACTCTCATTGTTCATTGACTACTCATTTTCTTTATTTTATGCCATGTGATCTTTTTTCTTTCCTCTGTGAAAACATGCAATACTAATGAAACCTGAAACAAAATACTACTCAAATATTCAGTGTGTGATTTTTTCTGCAATGTAGAATCATTTTTTGCACATGCTGTTGATTTTTGTTGGTTTTTAATTGCTGTTTGATAGCTGGTCTCATTTATTTTTGCTTTTTTTCTTTGTAAACAGTCGGGTAAACAGTTGTGTTGTGGCAAGATGGAGTGAGGTAAAAAAATGGAGCTTCTAACACTGTCAGAAGTTCTGAAGGTTAACAATCTAAAAAATATTCAGTGGATGGTAGCAACCTCTATGATATTTAGAATTGTTTTGTAATTTTATCTACCAATTTTTTTGCAGGAAAATGTCATAAAATTGCAGGGTGTCATCAATTTTTGGAATGACAATTATCTGCATCACCTTATATATATGTAATGTATATTGTAACATGAAATGTGTGTCACCTGTTGGAAATTTGTTTTCATTTCATTAATGATCTTGGTTGAGTTTAATGTTCATGAGCATATTTGGGAAATGCATTTTGTGTAGCATTGTTCTTCGCTTGTGTTGGTTATTCATTGATTTCAATTTTGATTGCATGAGTGAATGAATGGCTCATTTATTACTTCTAACATTGTTGCTACGTTTGAATTAACTTCTCTGGTTCTCAAGGCTCAGTCTTAATTATGACAGAATGATTATGTCCATCATAATCCACAAGTTCTCACACCATAGGTGTGTCACTGTAATGGGGTGATTCACCAGTCTCCTAAACCATGTTTGCTTATGAGATGGTGCAATCTGCCTATTCCCCTAACCCCTATTTTTCTGTTTCAGAACAGAGTTAATACTGTAAACCGGTAGAGACTAAGTTCCAAGTGCAGCATAATATTATACAGGCAAAGTGTTCATAGCAGCATCATCCAGCAAGGGTAAGAATAATAGGCAGAGATAGGATCTAAATGAAAAAATGTATAGGTTCATTTAATGATTGAAATACTTTATTGTAAATGATATTGATTATTAATTAGGTAAAAGTGAGAAATTATGTACTCTATTGCTTGTATTATCATTGTAAGTTATTATTTATTATGCGTGGCAGATTGGCAGGAAGACCTCCAATCAACCTGCAATCGAAGAGCGGGAGTTGAACCCGACGGGAGACCCCAGAGCCATCACCCGAAGCTCGGTCGTGTCTGCCACAACTTTGAGGACAAGGGACAGCCTACAACAACAGCTGTTTCTTCCTCAAGTGCTGCCGATCTCTTGCTGGTGCTGTGCCTCGGCATCTTCTGCCACTGCCGCACTCCGGCATCTCTTGCTGCTGCCTTGCGCTTGCACCTAATGCTTCCATACCCCTGTACCGCTGCACCCCGGCCACCCTTGCGCTCCTGCAAGCCAGCCTTGGGGCTGAGGGGAAGTCGCTCTAGGGTTGCTGCCACGCTTGGTTACCCCTAGTATAGGTAACCTCTGCATTATAGTTGAGTGTTTATTTGGTTAGGGTTGTTTGTAAGAAGGTAGGTTATTACTGTCCACATCTGGTTATTTTTTCTATGTTTGCTTGTGTTATTGTTGTTAAAAGTGTGTGAATAAACAAAAAAGAAAGAGAAAAGTAATCCCATGACTTGAGAGTGTTGGCTCATTTTTCACCTTGAGACATGATAGAAATTGTAAATAGTTCATCCACAACCAATGTACAGTAGTGCTAGCGGTCTACGCTACTCATGTTGAAGATAGGAGACTACCTGTCCCAAAACAGATAAGGCTGGCGCCTAACCTGTTCGTAGCGAGGAATTGAAACCTCATAGTACAAGTGAAAAATGAAAACAGAGTGGAAAACAAAGAAAAGAGGGGGAAAGTAGGAAAAAGTAGCTGCTGATCTGCTCACCCACACCAGTACCTCAGGTTAACACGAGAAAATAAAAAACACCTAACATTTATTCTTGCTTTATGTAAGTACTAATGTTGAACACGTGATTGACATGAGGCATCCTTGGCACACAAAGAAATTTAAGAAACACAATCCTATTGAAATAACTTGCGCGAGCCACTGTGCAGCCGCAAAAGTTACACCATAGCTAACACCTCCTACACCATTTCATTCGATTGTAGCACGCGCCAACAAGCACAAAATCACATTATTGCCTATTACCCATGGTTCCTATTAACCGTACTAAGAAGGATGATGGAACATCCCCCCGAGCTCTTCCTAAATTTCTTGGAGCCTGCAAACTTGCTATGCTCTGTTGCTTGCTTGATTTCCCTCACAGTGTGACAGGTAGGTGGTAGGCCATGACACTTCAGCTTGGTGAGTGCCATTTTTGGGAACTGCGCTGCATTCTTAAGTAGTTTAGACTCCCACATCGTAGAGAATCTCAAGCCGCCAAGTTCACCCAACCCCTCCTGAGAACAAGGAGCAAATTGAGTGATCTAGATTCCTACTGAGCATGATTATTTTTATCCGACTACATTATGAAACCCACAAAGATGCATTAAGTGGAAGTTTAGTTTTTATGATTGAGTTTACTTGACAGACAAAATTGCCTCTTCCCCACAAAATGAATTTTAACTAACTCTCTCCCCATATTTTAATTTCACTGTGTAAACCAAAGCCTCCCATTCATTATGAATTCCCCTCTGCGAGACAATCACACCCTAGAATTTTACCCAACCCTCTCCCCATATTTTATTTTCACTATGTTAACCAAAGAATCCCATTCAAATGAATTCCCTCTGAGAAATGATTTGAATAATTCTTTCACCCCCATATTAAAGTGAAACTCTAAATATGCTCTGGTTGAGAACAATCTAAAAATGAAAACCCCAAAGAAATAATTTGCATTTTAATATCAAAAATGAAGATCACTGTGCCCCGCTTGAGACAACAACTGAATGAAAATATAAAGACATTTTTCAATGAGAACACAAATTTTCTGAATTCCTATTTTAATCTATTTCAAATAAAATCGAAACAAGAACCGACGTTACACGAAAACACTTCCTAACTCTAAACTGCCTTAGCACACCTCGTATCTATAAAATTTATCACCCATATCTACTTGGTCATTCCAGTCTTATAATAACATGCATTTATAACAAAATTTTAATATGCTGCATGATATTAGGATTCTCTTCACTTTTCTAACAAAGAACATTATCTCGCCTCCCTTCGTGGATCGCGTAGGCCTACATTCTGCTCTGAGTCAGTTGATCGGCAAAATAGACCGGCTAGCATACTCCCTGCACTATTTATATGTCCCCCCAAACAAGGGGCGCGCATCAGCTGAGTGGAGGCCCGTCGAAGCTGCAGGCCTGCTATTGGCTATCCCTCAAGCATCAATCACCTCTTTACACTGACGTGTCCCTTATTTCATAGAATATTGCTATGCCTATCCCTCTCGAATATAACCACCCCTAAGTCCCCTTGCTCGAAGATAATCTTTTTTTCCCCCACTATTTTCTTTGCTGTGTATTCAGGTTGCCCTCTTCTTATTATGTGTATAGATTTGCGCACTAGCTTTCAATACAGCCCCTCTGTCCTCTACCTACTCCCCATTTCTCTTGCCATCCCTACTCCCCTCTCACTTTGCTGATGTGTTTGCGGGAGAGTTTAGGTGCAAAAAGTTGTCTACTTGACCATGTAGAGTGTATCACTACTAAGAAACTTGCTGCACCTAAAATATATCATCATTAAATAAAGCACAGGTGCGAACAATATGTAATTGATACCTTTTTGTGAACCCTAATATGTAATAAACAGATAACATTCAGAAACTAAATCTAGAAGACCACTTCTGCCATGTTGATCTCCCACCAACGGGAGACTACAACTTGATCAAATTAGACAAATGATCCTTTGATTTCTGTTAACTACTCATAATTGATACCAGGTCATACAAAACCCAAAAATAACTCATATTAATTCAATAGTGCGTGTTTCATATAAAAACCATAGGATTTAAAAAATGGGTTTCACTTCAATGAAATAGTTTTGACTGCATACTCTTTTTTTTTCACTAAAGATACTTTGAATGGTTCATACCATTATGGGTAATTATTCATGGACCACAGTTTTATTTCTCTATATGTTTAATAAATGAATTCAAATTGTCCAATCCACTTGATATTGGGATATTTCATTGTTGAAATATTGGCTATATATTATTTTCTGCATGATGGAAAAAGAGTGTTATATTTTACATTTTTTTTGCAGGTTGTAGCTTTAGTTTTCTCAAACATTAGAGCAGCAAAACATTCAATTGCCCATTGCTCGGGTACCTAAACACCCAGCATGGAGCGTGCAGTGGTTATGGTGCACAAGCTGACAGATACTGAAGTGGAGAGGCTGTGTTGCAGGCAGGACTTCATCAAGCAGGAAACTGCAGCAGAGGACAAGGTGCAAGGTGAGACTTAGTTCTGGTCTGGATATGAGGTAAAGACAGTTGATCTGATGGAAGAAAACTAAGCCTTTCTAGTGTAGAAAACTAAAATGGTATTAAGTTAAAAGCTCTCCCCTCAGGTCTGAGGGCAAGACCTGCTGTTTATACTTTGGAATTTAACATAGGCAAAGAAAAATAAATTATCAATTTATTACAAAACTCCATGTGTCTTTAATTGAAAAAATTGATTTATTTGTGTTGGTAATTTTTCCTACAATGAGCCAAGTTGCTACACTTAAACACAGTTGTTGCTTGGTTGGTTGGTCGTCTCTCACGCTCTCAACATTCTGACTGCAAGGTGTGCTACTGGTGGCCATGGAGATTTTTATAATGCTTCTAGCTGACTAGTAGTGACAAACTCAATTCTCATAATTACTTAATTAAAGCAAAATGACAGTATGATTCAGTTAATGATTTATAGTTTTAGAATTGCCTATTACAATTGACTTTAAATTTGAGTTGAATATTGAACTTCATTTTTACCAATTGCTCTCAAAGTGTTAAGGATCCTTAACGGCAATATTTGTGATAATAAATTTCACATAGTTGTTTGTGATTTACATCTGGAAGATTAATTTAAGAAAAATATCACATCCTGTTGTTTTTAACAGGTCATGTACACTAATGGGATATAATGTCACAAAAATTTTACTCACAAAGAAAACAAAATTGCCCATTAAATATTTCTCTCTGATTATCATTTTGACATGGTTTGTGTGGCCAATTCTGGTTTGTATTGAATTTATTGAGTCAAACAGAAAATGAAACAAAGTTTGAATATAATGCAATTGATATGTGGGTTTTGTGAATATCAGGAGTATAGATAAATTGAAGTCCCATGCTGTGAGTGGAGATGTGACAACACTAGACACAAATAGTTGAAGTGTCTCAACATCATCTGAAACTTATTGTTCTGGGTTTTATGCTGTCATTTGCATGCATTTTGGTGAATCAGCCATATGTGGAGATAATGTGCAAATAATTGAAAATGCATTAGTGCCTGTATGTCTCTGTTCTTTGTAGATCATTGAAGTACCATATTTTTTGTCAATTTTCATGGCAAAATTTATGGTGTCTGCAACCTGAGCATTCACACCATGGATTTAAATAAAACTTACTCCCAGAGTAAACCTTATCCCACTGATATTCTTTCTATCTGCTGAACCATGCAATGAGTGTAATATGTATTTAAAAACCATTCATGGGGATGCAACCATTCTTTCTCTGGGAATCAACACTTCCCAGTGGTAATATGTGAAGTGCTAATCTATAGGTTAGGTAGGCCTTCCTTTTTTTAAATAGAATAGAATAAATTGGTTACAGACCATCTCTTTGCTGTTCACTGCTGTCCAATTTTTCAGCACTTATTATTTTCTATATCAAGTTTAATCATGTTTCATAAACTGCTGTCTTGACTTACTGTTTCAATGCGCTTTGTGCATAGATTCCGCATCTCTTAAACACCATAGTGAATGGTGTCTTCCTCCTTCCTCTCCTTGGAACACCGTAGTTGTGGATATGTAGGTTTAAGTAGGTTTAAACTTATATCTAATCCAATTTACAGCTTTCAAAAAAATTGCATTTATTTGTTGAAGATGATGTTGCTGGAAAAAAAGTTTTGTTGAGTTGGGGTGTTCATCTTCAGGGGTCAAAAGACCCCTCATACCCTAATAGTAGGATATGTGATTGTAAGAGGGTGTGGAAGTAGAATGACTGAGAGTGAAAAAGAAGAAATTAGAAGAATTATTATGAAGTGGAAAATGAATGTGTTGGCCCCAAGTGAGACAAAGTTGAAAAGTTGTGGTGAGATGATGTTTGGGAATGTGTGTGGAAGAATGTCTGGAGTGCATGAGAGAGAGAGGTAGAGACTATTATATTATTGAGGGAAAAAATCCAAGGGAAAGTAGTTGAACGCTGTGAGGTGTGAGCAAGAATAATGTGGGTGTGAGTAAGATGTGGTGTAGTGTCATGGGTGTGTGTGAGCGTATATTGACCAGGATTGGAGAAGAGTGGAGAGGAGAGAGAGGAGTTTTGGGAGAAGTTGTCCCAGTTTGTTGCAAGAGTGGGGAATGGTTGTAAAGTTGTGATGATGAGGGACCTGAATGCGAGAGTGAGTGATGAAGGGGTGGATGGTGTCATTGGCAGGTATTGGAGTAGCTGGGGTGAATGAGTGTGGTGAATGCTTGATAGAATTGTGTGTAAAATGTGAGTTAGTGATTGGGAATAGTATGTTTGAGAAAAGGAGTTTGAACACGTACACATGTAAATGTGAATGGAAGTGTGATAGTGGAAAGAGCATTAATGGGTTATGTTTGGATCTGCAGGATTGATTGGTCGTTTGTTTGACATGCTTGTATACGGTGGTGAGTTGAATGGGATATCAGATCATTACTTGGTAGAAGAAAAGAGTGAGTGGGGCGCAGAGAGGTGCAAAAAAGAGGAGAGGAAGGGAGGTGAGGAATGTAAAAAAATTGCATGAATCTGAGCTCGAATGTCAGGAACAGGAGAAGATAAAAGTAGAATATGGGAAGGTGGAGGTAAACGAGGTTGGTGGAGCACAAGAGGAATGGAAGTTATTCGAAGATACAGTGATAAAGTGTACAAGGGAAGTGTGGGGGGTAAGGAAGGTTGGAGGGGGGGGATTAGGAAGGGGAGTGAATAGTGGAATGGAGATGTAGGAGCAGCTGTGAGAAGAAGGCGGGGGCCTTCGGAAGATGGCTGCAAAGGGACAGCCATCAAAATTTCGAAGAGTATAGGGAGAGGAGATAGAAGTAAGAAGAATAGTAAGGAGAGAAAAGGGGGCAGTGGATGAGGAATGGGGAAGGAAGTTAGGAGGGGACTTCATTTAGAGAAGGAAGGTTTTTTGAAAGGAAGTGAAGAGTGAGGAAAGAGTAAAGGATGCTAATGGTAGACTGCTGGTGGAGGGATGTGATGTGCGGAAGAGATGGGTGGAGTATTTTGAGAAACAGCTGAACGTGAAGAATGGTAGGGTTGCAAGAGTGGTAGCGGTTGTAAGTGATGTTAGAATCCCTGTGTTTCGACAAGTGAATAGTGGTCAAATAAGAAGTTAAGTGAAAGGTGTGTTGAATGTGATAAAAAATAGGAAAGCTACTGGAATGGATGGTTGCATGGATGAATGTTTAAAGAAAGGAGTAAATGCGGTAGTAGAATGGTTGGTACGTCTGTTTAAGAGGGACACCAGAGTTTTTGGCCAAATTTGTCATTTGATTTTTTTGGAAAAATGTGATCCATAGGTGGTATGCTATTTTGCCCTTAAATTTATGGGGCTATGGGCACTTGAAACCCACCATCCCCCCAAGGGAGGGGTGTAAGGAGACCAAAAATCATGAATTTTTGGCCCCATATAAAAAGAAAACCAAAAATAAAATGAAAAATCAGTTTTTTGTAGTTTGTTAGGAATTATTTAAGGATTATATAACTGTCTTTGGTTTTGTTGTAGCATGAAAACTCATTGACTTGTTTTCATTTAGAATATCAGATAAAATAACATAAACATATATTTCCCATTTTCTGAAAAACTAAGGCCAAAATCGAATAAATGAATGGAACATAATGTGTTTCATTTTAAAAATTACATACATTGGCTTGTTTCAGAAGGATTACTCCGCAGATAAAAATTTTTCATTCATTGAGAAATGAAAAATGAACATATTTTTCACTTCAATATATGCATGTATAACAAGCAATTCACAGTGTTGATGTGAAATTATGCATGCATATTATTTGTATTTAGATGATACTACAATATGAATACAGCATTCAAGTAAAAAAATGTCCATTATATTACACTTCACCACAAAATTCTTTTTTGCCTTTTAGGTAAACACCTTATTTATAACATAAAAATCAATAGAAGTCAGTGAGTTTTCATGCTAGACAAAGAACAATGACAGTTTTGCAATCCATGGAATATTTCTAACCAACTAATAAAGATCTCGATTCCCCAGCTTCTACATTCCATTTCTTGTATCACAGTTCACAAAAAATGTTGTAAATTTTATTTATATATAATTTATACGTGTAATATCCAATTCACAGTGATATGAAATTATGTATGCATATTATTTTTAGATGATAATACAACATGAATACAGCATACAAGGGAAAAATCTCCATTATATTACATTTTGCCACAAAATTTTTTTGTTTGTTTTTTATATCAAAATATCATTTCCAACCTAAAAAAGAATAGAAGTTGACGAGTATTCATGCTAGAAAAAACAAAGACAGTTATGAAATCCTAAGAACATTTCTTACAAACTAATGTATCCTTATTTCCCAATTTATACATTAAATTTTTTTGTCACAGTTCGAAACCAATTATTTGGCACAATTTAATTTAGTTAGTGACGAAAAATTGGATATTGATAGAACACAGAAAAATTAGAAAATTCAGAACCAAATGTTTGTTAGAAATGTTATGAGGATTTCATAATTGTCTTTGAAATTGTTCTAGCATAAAAACAAAACTTAATTTTTCATTTTTTTTTTCAAAAACTAAGGCCTGAATTGAAAATGTTACACAAGTAAAATATGATTTGTTATGAAGTACATATACTGGCCTAATTTCAGACCAATCAGATTAAAATTTCAAAATCACTCGGTTGTCCATCTTAATGTGTGTTTTGATGCTAGTAAAATGCCTGTAGATCGGAGTAGTGCGTGTAGAGTTTGTTTTATTTGGGGTAGGGTGACAGGTATGAGTGCAGTAATTCCAGAGGTGTAAGTCAACCGAGTGATGTTGGGAAGTTGTATGGAAGAGTTTTAATTGGAAGAGTGAGAGTGATGACGGATGGTGTGCTTGCTGAAGAACAATGTGGTTTTAGAAGTGGTAGAGATGTGAATCAAATGTTTGCGATGAGAAAGGTGAATGAGAAATACTTGGCAAATGGAAAAGATGTGTATTGGACATTTATGGATCTGAAGAAGGCATATAACAGGGTGGACTGTGGGGCATTATGGCAGGTTGTACGCTTGTAGGAGTGGGTGGGAGACTGTTGAATGTGATCAAGAGTTTCTAAATTGATTGCAGAGCATGTGTGAGATTTGGGAATGAGGTGTGTGATTGTTTCCCAGTTGTGACAGGTGTGAGACAGTGATATTGCTGTGATTGTTCAATTTCTTTATGTATGGTGTAGTGAGAGAAGTGAATGCGAGAGTGTTGTGAAAAAACACGCAGTTGGTAGGACAAAATGGTACAACTACAGAAATGTGTCAGCTGTTGTCTGTAGATGATGCAGTGCTTGTGGCTGATCCAGAAGAAAAACTGCGGAGATTGGTTGCAGAGGTTGGTAGAGTATGCGAAAAGTGTGAGTTGAGAGGTGAAAGTAAATGAAAGCAAGGTGATGAGATATTCAAGGGGTGGAGTGCTTGGAACATTGGATGTGAGGGAACATGGTGAAGTGTTAAAGGAGATAGAACATTTTAGGTACCTTGGGTCGGACGTGGCTGTGAAGTATGGAAGTAGAAGTGAGATATCGAGTGATTGAAGGATGCAAGACATTGGGTGCAATGAGGAAAGTTTTTTAATGCAGAAGTATGAGAATGAGTATGAGTGCTAGAAGGGGACTGTTTAAAGCTCAATCATGCCAGTTTTGCTGCATGAAGCAGAGTCTTAGAAGTTTGAGAGCAGCTGAGAGGAAGTAGCTGGATGTGTTTGAGATGAAGTGTTTGAGGAGCATGTATGAAGTAACAGGAAGAGATAGGATTACAAAGAGTTGGTTAGGGAGCAAAGGGGTGTTAAAAAGATAAACGAGCGGGTGAATCAAAGAGTGCTTGGATGGTTTGGGCATGTTCAAAAAATGAATGTTGAGCGGCTGGTAAAAAAGATTATACGTTGGGAGGTGAGTGGTATTAGAGCGCGAGGAAAGCCACGAATGAGTTGGATAGGTGGGGTCAAACGTGCATAAAATGAGAGGGGTCTGACTGTGAACGTGGCAAGAAGGATGACTGCGGACAGAAGTGAGTGGAAGCAGAGATAAGGATTATTTGATGCGATCACTGGCAGCCTGCCTGGATGTGATAGGGTTACGGTGTGTCCTGTCATGTGCGGAGGGGGGGAGGCTGCTCGCAAATGAAGCGGTCGGATAAACCAGCTATGGCTGCCAGGCCTGACTGGAAAAGGGCTGTACTGGGCTGCTTAGTGATCCGGCAAGTCTAGTGCGGCCTGTGCGCCTCTTTTGCCGCCTGGTGGATAAGGATGAATGATTGTGGCTTGCTATCGGCTACCCTCCTGAAAGAAGGAAAAGCCTGGCATTTGTATGTATTTGGAACTTAATCCCACAAGGTTGAGCAATGCTGCCATAATTTAGAAAACATGTCACTCGGTTGATTTCATTATATTTCAATTATTTCATGATCGATTAAATACGTAGTGTACACCAATTTTTAATTCAAACTTGCAATTCCTTCAAAAATATTGTGCAGTGCAAAGTACGTTTTTTATTGCAAATTTTTATTGGATTTGCTAGTTTATTATGAATGATAAGTACTATTTATTCTGCAGACTTAATTTCTCACTTCTTATTGTCATTCAAATTTGCTGGTGTAAGCTAAAATATGATTCAGCTCTTTACATCTCCAAAGCTTTTAAGTATTAACTAATTAGTTGAAAGAATTGTATTGTGTTCCCTGCTATAAGTATCACTAGATTTCATTTCCTAACCTACTAAATCGTTCCAGTTTTTCAGGTGTTATAATAAACATAAAAATATCATCATTGTCAATATTATGAAATTATCATTGTTTTTAACATGTTATGAACAGTTACTAGATTTGTTATTTGAGATGCAATTTTTTTTTATGAGCTTGTGTCACTTGCAGAAGATGGGCCGAGCTCTGGGAGCCATCTAGGAGAAATTTACATCAAAAGTGAAGTGCTTGACGCTGAGCTGGAGGCCGTGACAGTGAAGGATGAGCCCATTGACTGGCATCAGGAACCTGAGGTGCTGTAATTGGTTGCGTACTTTCCTCTTGAGTGCTTCTAATTGGTTGCTTACTTTCCTCTTGAATGCATCCGATTGGTTAATTTCCCTCATGAATGGTTCCAATTAATTGCTGACTTACTTCTTGAATGCTTTAATATTTATTATTACATGCATAATTAGAATTTAATTCACACGCATTCTGTTTCTACCTGTTCTTGGCCACCTCTCAATGTTTTGAACATTTTTGACCTAATTGACAAAACTGTAGCTTTGTGGATTTAATTCTATTCCAATTGCTTTATTAATTATATAAAGCTTCAAGATCAGCTTAATTTATTGCTAAACCGTTTCATTAGCTGCTGAGTGATGTTTTACTCAGGTTTCAGAAAACAGTAGATCTGCACACTCCATTTTTCTCGAGTTTCAATTCTGTTGAATTGAGATTTATTTTCTATTTGATTGCCTAATTGGTGTTTAGTGTAATATATCTTATTTTCATAAAATTATTGTGCCTGTCGTTGAGTGATAGTATCTTTGACTACTGGTATTGTGTCTTGTTTTGTAATTCTCGATGTGATCCACTTCATTTCCGTTCTCCAATCACAGCTGGTGTTGATTAAGCCATGGTTCCTTGATTGATAGTATCGAAGCTAATTTTAGCATGCATCTTGTGCATCCTTTTTTAATCGCCTTGTGCCTCAGCTAGTTGACTTAAACGACGCATTTTAACTGGTTCAAGCCAGTGATCGTTTCAAGATGCTTTGAAATTTTCTTTTGCCTTCTCAACTTCTTCAAACATAATCTGACAAATTTTTTATAAGAAGCTGACCTTGTGGAACTGTTGCCCTACGTTAAACCGTATCAATTACTTAAGGAGTCAGATTTTTCATTTTTATACGTGTGTCCTGCGTTGTGTGTGTGAGACCAACGAAAGAATAATTTTTGGTTGTTTTGCCAGTGGAAAAATCACTTCAGCCACTTTCGATCATTCAGATACAAAATTTCTGAAACAATTGAAGTTACTTCTAAATTTAAGAAGAATATTCAAGTTGGTTTATATTTTAAAGAGACAAACGTGAACAGTAAAATTTTGTGCAGGAATCTTTATCCAAAATATGATGGACATGAAAAGGCGCTATTGCATGTAGAAGATTTGGCATGAATGTTTCGTTGAATTTTTTTTCTGTATTCAAGTATTAACCGGCTGTGAAGAGAGAATGTGCTATTCAAATTTTTCTTCTGCTATCATTATTTTTTGCTTCCTTTATTATTTTTCATATATTTTTCTTGCATTGTGAACAGTTGATCGCATTTGCTTAAGATTAAAATAAGGACGGTTGCTTAAGTGCACAAATTTATCTTGGTTACCAAGTACTTAGGTACTCTTAATTGCAATTTGCTTATAATGCAGTTTTCTCCTGAGAATCATGGCCTGTAATAATCGGGAAATGTTCTTCCGCACAGGCCAGTTCAAGTTCAGGCTCTCATGCAGTTACTTTCAAGAGAGAAGTAGACAATGATTGCACTGAGGCCCGTTCAGGGCACGCAGAAGCAGAGGATGAGTTGAGGGAAGGCAGCTCTGGTGTGAGCAATACTAGTGCTGTTCATCAGCGACCAGCTGGTGCATCTCAAGGAAGCGCTGACTCGCTACCATCAGATGTATCCGGTAGCGGCAGTGGTGTTGAGGCCGCACCACCTGACAGACAAGTGTCACAGCCCTTCTTACTCTGTGAACATTGCGATAACTCCGCCGGTGGGAGGGATCTTATGGAGCTGCATCTCCGTGTCAGACACAAATTAGGATGTTTCTACGATTGCGGGTCGTGTGATTACTCCACTATGTACATGAGTATTTTGAATCGACACGTAGTGGAGCAGCATGATAATGAGAGCCGGTGTAAAGGTCTATCCGGGAGTTACAAATATCAAGGCGTTGAAATGACGGGGAAAGCTAGTTGTAGAGGTCAGCTGTTCAAGTGTGAATTTTGCGAATATTCCTCTGCTCGTAAAGGTTATCTTAAACTACACCTAGCGAGCAAACATGGTATAGGTGAACTGTTCATGTGTGAGTTATGTGACTATTCCAATGCTCGAAAGAGTAGTGTCAAACTACACCGAGCCAATAATCATGGTGAAGGTCAGCTGTTCAAGTGTGAGTTCTGTGACTATTCCTCTGCTCGTAAAGGTCATCTTGAACTACACTTAGCCAGCAAACATGGTGAAGGTCAGCTGTTCAAGTGTGAGTTCTGTGACTATTCCAATGCTGAAAAGAGGAAAGTCAAACTACACCGAGCCAGTAATCATGGTGAAGGTCAGCGGTTCCAGTGTGAGTTCTGTGACTATTCCACTGCTTATAAGGGTTATCTCAAAATACACCTAACCAGCAAACATGGTGTAGGCCAGCGGTTCAAGTGTGAATTGTGTGGTTATTTCTTTGCTCGTAAGGGTTCTCTCAAACTACACCTAGCGAGCAAACATGGTAAAGGTGAACTGTTCAAGTGTGAGTCATGTGACTATTCCAATGCTCGAAAGAGTAGTGTCAAACTACACCGAGCCAATAATCATGGTGAAGGTCAGCTGTTCAAGTGTGAGTTCTGTGACTATTCCTCTGCTCGTAAAGGTCATCTTAAACTACACCTAGCCAGCAAACATGGTGAAGGTCAGCTGTTCAATTGTAAGTTCTGTGACTATTCCAATGCTTATAAGAGGTATGTCATACTACATCAAACCAGTAAACATGGTGAAGGTCAGCTGTTCAAGTGTGAGTTATGTGACTATTGCAATGCTCGAAAGAGTAATGTCAAACAACACCGAGCCAGCAAACATGGTGAAGGTCAGCTGTTCAAGTGTGAATTTTGTGATTATTCCTCTGCTTATAAGGGTATTTTTAAACGACACCTAGCCAGCAAACATGGTGTAGGTCAGCTGTGCAAGTGTGAATTTTGTGAATATTCCTCTGCTCGTAAAGATGAACTTAAACTACACCTAACCAGCAAACATGGTGTAGGTGAGCTGTTCAAATGTGAGCTATGCCACTATTCCAATGCTAAGAAGAGGAGGGTCACACAACACCGAACCAGTAAACATGGTGAAGGTTAGCTTTTCAAGTGTGAATTTTGCGAGTATTCGTCGCTCATAGGGGTAATATTAAACAACACCTAGCCAGCAAACATGGTGCAGGTCAACTGTTCAAGTGTGAATTATGCGACTATTCTTCTGCTCGAAAGGATACAGTTCTAAAACACCTAGCCAGCCAACATTGTTGCACTAATGCCTTTCTTTTCTAGATGTGAAATGCACATTTATGGGCTGTTAAATTGTCTAATCACATCATCACAATTCACATTTTTCAATATTGTAGCTCTTCAGTGTGGTCAAAGATCTTACGAATTTCTCCTTCTTAAGAATGTAACTTTTGTATCCATGGAAATTGGTGCTCACGGAATTTGACTGTTCCCTATACCAATTTTACTGGCGCCGAACTGAATTATTATCTGTGTATCGTGAAGGGAACAGAACATAGACAAGGATATGATCAGGATTACTTTCACTTAGTGAGTATTCTAGCTTACCCACACCTTCCCGAGGTGGTACGGTTAGTATACCCACTTGGAGTTATAACTCATTACACATTGTATATGTCAATTTCATAACAGAGTGTTTATAGGATTATTTATTAATTTATTGTCAGTGGGTAGAACCAACGTGGGGGCGCCCACCAACATCTGGGTCTTTAATAGATTTTTTTTTTTGAATACTCATTCATGAAATTTCTACGTATATTATAGGAAAATACTAACCAGCCCCCTGGATTTATCAAGGGGACTCACCCCCCTGAAACTAAACATGATGTGTGAAGAGTGTCCAACGGGAGTTGATATGGGGGGATAGAAAGCTCGTAAAGTGGAATGAGAGATGAAGACCGCGGCGATTCTCACCGTGAAATGGAGCAGAGGAATAGGATTGAATATGTTCAAAAGCTGATAGCAGGAGCAATTGCTTTAATGAACGATAGATCTGCAGAGAGACAAGTAGCCACAGCTGTGGCAGTGGGTGGTGCTGGTGGAGTGAGTGAGATTGAGGGGCGGCTGAGGAAAATCGAGGGGGCAATATTGTTAGCACAATCTGACTCACCTGCAAAAAAAGTCTACCAACGGAGAAAAAAGAAAAACCATGAAAAATAAAAAAGAAATACGGGCCTCTAGTCGTGAGAGCCGATAAGCAATATTTCCCGAAGTATTTCTCAATGACATTTGAAACAGGAAAAAAGAGAACTATCAACCCATTTAACATCGTCGACAAAATTGAAGAGATAACTGGAACAAAACCAATAAGAGTCTGCAGCATGGGCCATGAGATGATGATGGTGGAGGTGCGGAGCGCGGTTCAGGCAGAAAGGATAGTTGGCGTGACGTGCGTGGAAGGTGTACCGTACCAGACGACAGAATACGGCCGATTTAACCACTCAGGAGCATTAATATATATCAGTGACATCGACATTGCCGATATCGAAGAATTCAAGTCTGGCCTGCAGGAACAGTACAACGTAGAGGAAGTAACAAGAGCAACCTTCATTAAACTAAGATATCCTGGAACTCAAGCTTTTTTGATAACATTCCGTCAACCGACAGTTCCATACAGGATCTGTATCCCCGGAGAAAGACAGGACACCAAGGTATACTAATTTAATAGTAAGCCAATGATGTGCTTTAACTGTCAGGAATACGGACACACCGCCAAGCGATGCCGCAGCACCTCGCTTGTGGGCAGGAAGTGTGCTTAGGTGGACCATTCCTCCCCGAACTGCAGATCTGAGCAGCTGAAGTGTGCTCACTTTAGGGGACCTCTTGCAGCTGGAAGCACCCAGTGTGACAGAGAAATGGAAGAGAGAAGTTTGTTGCAGATAATAGAAGGGAAAGGTAAAATAAGAATGGCGAAACAAATCAAAGAGGGTGTGCATGAAACTGAGCGAGTACCATCACCTGACAAATTCTTCACACATTTCGACTGCAAAATGAATGAAGCGCATCGAAGGAAAATGTCACCATGGCTGCTTGAAGAGTGCATCACTCAACATCTCGGAAGCAAGCCAAAGGCAATTAGAGACAGTAACAAGACTACATTTACTGTAGAAGTGTGCAATGCCACACAAAGCCGTAAAATGAAGCAGATACGCCAATTAAATGAACTGCCGGTCACCGTTGAATAAAATCTCGACTTTGCAGTTCAGAAAGGCATCGTCTACCTCTACGAATATGATCTATAAAATTTTGAAGTTTTTGGGACGGGTCTCTTAGAAAAATGTGGTGCGCAAGATGTAGTCCAGGCAACATGGAAAAAGCCCAAAAACCGACTCGCAAAACCGAGACCTATGTTGTGCAAAAGATTTCAGGAGTGCGGCCATGAAGTGAAGTACTGCCAAGGCAAATAAATCTGCCCTAAGTATAGCTTGCTTGGCCATGAAATAAACGAATGCACATCAGAAGAAAGTAAGTGTTACCCCTGCGGTGAGGGACATGAAACTGGGGGCGAGGAATTGTCGGTTGCGAGTAATCGAGGAGGAAATTTTAGTTATTCAAAGTAAAGAGCGCTTGTCGACGGGGCAAACCAGAGTATTATTCAATTACCGACACCCCAACTTTTCAATGAATTACAGCAAGGCAGTAATGACACCTATCAATCATGACTAAATAGAACGAACAACAAGTAAGGAAAGAAATCGTGCAGATGACTGGAACCTGTATCGGATCCGTAGCAAAACAAGAAGAAAACAACAGGAAAAGTCAGTGAAGGAGACGGTGGCCGGAGCAGAAGGTGGTCCGCGACAGGAAATAGAAATCCGAGAGAGATGGACGTGGTTTGCGTAAGTCCTAATACTGGAAAACTATACACCACTAAAATCAACCTAATCAATAAGACTACCCGCGAGAAAGAAAGAGAGTCAAGAATGAGAGAAACTAAAAAGATATTTGATGAATACACGCAAGAGGCACGAAGGAGAGTGGCGGAAGAAGACAGAAGTAACTACGAAGAGTAGCTACGAAAGTTTACTCGCCCTAAAGTCAGAGCCTTAAAGAACAGCGGTAGCGTCGAAATTCGGGAGAGAGCTACAGGCGGAGATCTCCTGGGGGACAATAGGAATGAAGAAAGCCCGGTCAACATTCTAAGGAGGGCCATAGACGCAAGTGGAGGTAATGGCGGAGGAAGAAGTCAAGTGATATGATCATCATATCTCGCATCCAAGAAAAATTTCGTGCTAATTTTGGCTCTGGTCGGGTCGAGTGTTCCTTTTGACAAGCCGCTCATTGTTAACTTTGATAAGCAAATAGCCGAGCGCACTGTGCTGATATCCTCAACTCTCTGTCCAGAGGGGGTTGCAGCATGGGTCAGCGCTCGGCCATGGTGAGGGCGGGTAGCTGGAACCTCACCCAGGAGCTCTAGCTACTGTCAAGGAAATTCAAACCCGGATAATCCCCATCTATCCTCAAATGTGGGAAGAATTATGATATGCTCAAAATTTTTGTCTTTGCTTTATCAGTTTTACCTCGGTATGGTTGCTTCCACGAGGTCCTCGGTGGATAAAATTGAGCTAACGGGCCTGAGTTACTCTTAATAATATTGCTATGAAATCATAATTGCATCATGACTAAGGTAACTTTGGTAAACTACCAAAGCGACAACTAAATAGTCCCTGACCGACGTTGTCGTTAACTGAGATTATTATTATTAGAATACCTTTAATTTTACTAGAAATAAGTAGACATGAGTAATTTTATATTGAGAAGTTTTCTATAATCCAATACATCATCTTTTATGCTTTCAATAAACTTCCATTTTTGTTCACTTCTTTTGATGGTGAAATGTTTAGGTAAGCCTTGTGCGACGGCCGCTCTTCCTTGTATGGGACGATTGGGAATCTCTTGTGCCAGCCTTATTTTGATGAGAATTCGAAGTCAAAATATTTGTTTAATTATGAATCACATTTCCCAAATTGGTGATTAGGTCCGTTTTCATTGACATGTATGTAGGAAAAATTTATTTCAAATTTCTAAAACCTCGACTATTCATGACAAAATAATTTATTTTCATCTATCATACCTTCAACAAAATCAACTAGCTCATGTGTGAATGTAAGAAGAGACTTTCGCCAAGGCATTTCAGTAGTTTTGACGGTTTTCAGAAACTCACAGTGCTTGTGTTCAGAGAAAGATATTCACGCGAATAGATTATAATTTCAATTTTATCAATCAATTATTAAACCTCTAACGCAGCTGTTGTCTATTTTATACGGTTTTTCTTTCAATTTGTGCCTTTTAAATTGAACATTATTCAAAATTGGAATGGGTTATAATGAATTTCATGCAAAAACTTTTTGAAAATGTACTGTCTTTCTTTTTCGTGGAAATATTACTGTTTCAACGTATAAATTTTTTCTTGTCGTTCTATTTGTGAAATTTGTTTTACATCCTTTTCCGTTTTTTAATATGCTGCTGAGGAAATGCACCCCTTTGTTAATTCCACTTCTATTAATTGCGGATACTCCTCAAATTAGATTTACGACTCTTAGTATTGAAGATTTTCTAAAAACTGTTGTGGAATTGAACTGTTTTATTTTTTCTTATTATCAAACCGGGATTGCTATCATGTCCAACTGCTTCTGTATTATTTTCTGAGTATATAAGTAATCATATCTATTATTCAGACCGGCCATGGACTTCTGTTCAGTTGGTCTCCACTCGGTCAAATATGTGTAAATAAATTCGGGGAACAATAACTGGATTAGGTCGTTTGCGTTAGAATGTTAGGTCAAAAATAACTTTACAGAGCTTTGATCCGTTTTAACTGGTGTTTATGAATGAAAATGAATATTTCCATGCAAAATATCGCCTCTCGCATGTAAGTGACTGAGTAGTTCCAAAAAATGTACGCTTCAAAACATCAAGTCGCTGCAAATTTATCTGTAGGGTTTTATACTGTTTCAGGGGTTCCGTCGTCCTGATGAGTATCAACTCATCCTTGTGATCATTGGATTTCCAATCAAAATTAGTTCTAAAGATCGCGTCTACGACTTTTCATGTAAGAGGGCTGGAGTTTCAGTGACTCAGTTCACGATGATTCTTTATCGGTGAAGGTACTGATACAATAACGGTAAACGGGCGGGGCAGGGCAGCGCCCCAGCACCGCTGTGCAACGGGCACACGCCACAAGCTCGGCGGTGTCCTTCCGAATGCCTGACTCTGAATGCCTGACATTACAGCGTGTTATTTTGGTAGCAGTATCTTAGGTGGGCTTCCCCATATTGATAACAACAAGAATAACAACACAAGAAATCCCGACTCCGACATATCGAATTTAAACACACTAAAACCTGAGGAGGATTTGATATAAAAACTTCCTGCGAACGGACGTCAGTTCATGAACAAGGATGAGTTGCGAGAAGCTCCCATAGACATAATAAAATACTGCTGTGAGATCTTAAAATTATAGAATTCTATGCTTCTCGTGTTCCTGTGACTGTCGTACATTTTCTTGCTGAATGCCCAAGATACTCTGCTTTCCGCAATGTGTGTTTCCCAAATCTTCGTGGCTGCGCGGAGGATGTGTTAATTGGAATACTCAGGGAAAACGAACGCTCAGGCTTTGACGCGGGAGCGTTGCAACTGTTCCTGGAGAGGTGCAAGCTATATTCTGAGATTTAGCAGGAAACCACGCAGTAATGCACTATAGCCAGGCCTAATATCGTATTGGAAGATTGTAGATGAAAAACTGCAATATGGCCGGGCGCACTACGTTGGTACCTTGGGGGGTTTCAGCGTGGGTAAGGCGTCCGGCCATAAATGGGTCGGCAGCTGAAACACCCTATGGGGTTTGGCTGCCCAGTGTGTCCGAATGTACTATAACATGTACAAAATTTTTCAATGGGGAGACAATTGTAATCTTGGGATGTAATTAAATCATGATCATATAATTTTTGATGTTCAAATAATGTTGAAGTCCACCCTACGCGGTAAATCGGAAAAGCTCAATATTGATTAAAATATGTGACCTTCGGGGCGATATAGTTTGAATAACTGAAGCGCTAGCAAACCTGTGTTACTACTACTACTACTACTATGCTTCTACAATCTATTCATGTCATCCCGAAGAAATAATGCACGTATCATGTTAATGCTGTAGATATGTTCATTCAAATTAGAATAGTTGTCCATATAGTAGTTTCCGTGATTACTGTGATACTTACAGTTTATATCAATACAGAAATGAAGAATTGAAGTAATTATTTCACGTGTTTGACGGGTTTCATTTAAGGAAAACATCCTGGTTTTTCAACTTTTTACGTCCGATTCGTTTGAAAATTTTCCAGTATTTGTATTTTGTGAAAGTAAACCTTTTTTACTCGTGTCACTTTTTCGATTTTGGCCTTAGTTTTTTATTTGACGAAAAATGAGTTTTTTGGTATATTTTTATTGATAATTTAAAATGGGACTCGTCCTCGAGTTTTGATGCTAGAACAAAACCAAAGACAGTTTTAGAATCCTTGGAACATTTCTAACAAACTCAAATGGGCTTTTTTCAAATTCAAATTTTTTCAATCTATTTCAATTTTTTTTTAACTTATAAAATCAACAATTTTTTGGGTTTAGAGCTATATATTTTTTTTAAGAATTCGAATTTGGAAAAAAATCATTTGAGTTTGTTAGAAATGTTTCAAGTATTCTAAAACTGTCTTTGGTTTTGTTCTAGCATCAAAACTCATTGAGGAGTCCCATTTTGAATGTAAAGTTTTTTTTATGGGTATAGGCCATAACAAAATTTTCGGTTGAAGTGTAATATAATGAACAATTAATGTAATTGAATGCAGTTTTAATTTTATTTCGATAATTTCCATACATAACTTCACAATCACACTGTGAATTGTGATTTATAAAAAAAAATTATTCGTTTTCAAAAATACGAAATTTTTTATTTTCAGTCTGATTCTCATGAAATTTGACTATGATATGTAACCTTTAAAAAGAAACACAATTTATTCATTTCGTTTTTTTATTTAGGCCTTAGTTTTTAAAAAAAATGACATATTGGTTTTTAGGTATTGATATTTCACTGGTATTGATATTTCAAGATGTTGTGCGCAGCCACCTTAACCAGTGGACTGAACTCCCCGAATTAACGGGCCCTACGGCACACAAATTTACCGGGAACCCGTCTAGGGCCGGTAACGCTGAAATTTTAAGATAATTAATGGCAAGTCTAATCTTAGCGGGTGTCTCACCTGAAGATCTTCGAAAACAATGTTCAGACGAACAATCTTCACTGTAGCCGGCTGTCAAGGACCCAAGAAGTCCCAGGTAGCGAGGGCAGAATGCCGAGTCATGCGGAGCACACAAGAAGAAGGTGCACTCGCGTTCACGGCCGATTTCAATCTGACGTGGCAGCCTTCGGATGCCACGCTCCTTAGCTTGCTCGAATCCGTCGCGATGGCTTAGGACTCGAACAAGAAGATCAGGCGAACGTTTTAGTATTTTAGTTTACATTTTTCGCCGTAGACGTGAGGAACCCCCGCCATTGCTCCACTTAGTCGTAAAATTATCAGCGTTATTAATTTTAGGCTGATTAGAAAGAGCACAGCCTTTGCCTCTTATTGCGGAAGGCCTTTTTGTGCCTTATAAAATCCGCAAAGGACCTCATAGTTCGAGCAATGACTGGAATTTCGATATTGTATCTCCTCATTCAGTTTTGATGCTAGAACAAAAACAAAGACAGTTTTAGAATCCTTGGAACATTCTTAACAAACTCAGAGGTTTTTTTTCTATTTCCCATTTGTTCTCTTTTTATATGGGGTTGAAATATGTAGGGGAGCAAAATTTTTAATTTTCGAGCCCGTTTCAACCCCATATGAAAAGAAAACTAATGGGAAATGGGAAATACCCCATTTGAGTTTGTTAGAAATGTTCCAAGGATTCTAAAACTGTTTATGTTTTTTTCTAGCATCAAAACTGAATGAGGAGATACATCTTGAAATATCAATACCAGTGAAAGATTTTGGTCCCCTTAACCCCACCCTTCCCTGGGGGGGGATCTATTGTCCGTAGCGCGATAAAATTTTAGGACCGAAAAGTCCACCACCTAAGGGTCCTTTTCCAACAAAAACATGAAAAATGACCATCGGAGTGACAGGGGCCTGGCAGGGGCCTGGGATGTTCCCCTTAACCTTCGATAATAGCTCGACACGCGAAACTTCGAGTTGTTCAGAACGGATGCCATTGTTAATGACAGCTTACCATCAAAATGCAATTCTTGTCTTTTGCGAATATCAAAAGTGGCAACATTCCGTCAAACATTCGAGTAAATTCATGGCTTAATTTTTAATGTTTTTAGGGTGACGTTTTCTCATTAAATATTTTACGTTAACTTGACACTAAAAGTCCTTCAGTTGTGTTGACAAAACATGAAAATAAAATGAAACATTTTCAATTAGGATTCAAATGAAATGTTGATTTATACATTTCTAAACACATAGAATAAAATATTTTGACATCTCGATGGTCATGAAAACCATCGAACAAATGATCTAGAGAAACCTATAACATGTTCCCTTTGTTGGGTTATTGTAAGATTGATAATTCATATAAACACAGGTAAAAATATACAATTGTTGATAAGCACTTTGTCGAACAAACTTTAATTGAAGGTTGGGACCGTATCACTCATTTGCCGTGTGGTCAGAAATGTTCAGTTCAGTTGTTACAAGGATATGAAAAGTGAAATATTTCAGAGAAAAATCGTACTCTGGAAGTGGCCAGCAAATGAAATCGAATTTGTTAGTTAGGAAATCATTTCTGTCATAAATACAAGGAACAGGTTAACTTACAGCGCCAATTATTACATCAAGAAACTGATTTTTATGCCCCTCGACAGCGAAAAATCATGGGAAAATATGGCACATCCTCAAGTAGCACTGATTATTACAAGGGCGCACGAATGTGCGCCTTACGTTATTTATCATATTTTCAATGCCAGAAGTGAAATTAGAATTCAACTTTCGTTTACTCAAACGAAATTTATGGTGAAGAGATACCTAGTGCTCGTATTTAACACGTCGATCGCAAACAGGTTTTATAGAAGCAGTGTCCAACAGAATGTGTATCTCACGGACTACGGAACTTTTTTCAGTTTGGAACTGAAGCTGGTAGAAGTTTTGCAAGTACAACGTGTCGTTAGATAGATATCACTCTACAGCCCCTAGCGTTACTTTCTTTGAAAGCCTGTGGTTTTTTGACCCAATTTGCCTTTCTTTTTCGCTGTCGAGGGTCTGGAATTAGGATGTGTATATGTATAAGATGTTTAACGTAGCGCTCGTCTGTTGCGATGCAGGCGTTCGAACTTTGGTGCAATGATTGTCGGACGCGATCGGAAACGCCATGAGTTCCATAAATCATTGCGGAGGCTTCAAAAATTTTACAGATAGGGTTTTCTTCAGAATGAGTCGGTGTTTCTCACACCAAAGTCTTCAAATGAGCATAGAAATTGAATTTGAGTGCGTAACTTCAGGATAACTCTGTTGCCAATCTCAAAAACGGTCTTAACCTAAAATTGAAGGCTTTTAGCCAAGTGCCGGTCATGCTACGCAATGGACATTTATATCTGTCTCGTACAGTTAGCGACGAAATTATTCGTACACCCTTCGTCTTTCAGAACTTTCTAGAATTACTCAGAAACTATTGTTGCCACAGTCATACGATTTTCACACATCGTGAAGCACATATTAGTGACATAAATACGAAGTTTCCAGAACAAAAGGTTATTTTTTAAAGATAAAACAAGCTGAACTTCAGAACACGAAATGACAAAATTATTCATACAGCGAGTAGTATTACACCTTATTGAAGTTAATCTACCATTTGAGTACATTTTTAATAAACAATAGAGTGACCGTTCATCTTCATAGCATTTAGAAGCCTTTTATTAGAGTTCTTGACAAGTTTATGTGTAGTTTCAAATGAAATATTGCTCCATTCTTCAATGGCGATACGTTTCAATTCATGAAAATTCTTTGGAGCTCTTTTTTTTATATTGACAATTAATTCCTGCCACAAATTTTTATTGGGATTGATAACAGGACTCATCATAGGCCATGGCAGCACATTAATCTTAATTTTTGGAGCCAGCTAGTTGTAAACTTGGCAGTGTGCTTTGGGTCATTGTCTTGTTGAAAAACCCACCGCCTTCCAAGTCTCAAACTATTAGCTAATACTTTCAGGTTTTCGTCCAAAATAGAAATATAGTCATCAGAGTTTATCTTCCCTTCAATTGCAACCAATTTTCCAGTAATCGATGCAGCAAACCAACCCTAAAACATCAGTGATCCACCACCGTGATCTACTGTTGGCACAGTGTTCTTCGGCAGAAAAGCCTCACCATTCTTACGCCAAACCTTGTTCACGTCATTGTGCCCAAAAAGCTCGATAATTTCGTCACTCCATAATACTTCTACCAATAGCCTCTGTCCTTATCCAAGTGTGACTTTGCAAAGTTCAAGCGAGCAGCAACATGGCATGGCTTGTGGAGCGCAGTCTTTCGAGGTCGGCGTCCGTGCAGGATTTCCTTATTCAGACAGCACTGGATTGTGCGATTGCTCACGCTAGTTCTCTGAGCGTTCAATTTTTCGGCAATGTCGTCTAGCTTCACTCATGGATGAGCGTTGACCTCAAAAAGTAAAACATCAAGACACATTACCTTTAACCTAAACCTCTGCGAGCAGTTAACACTGAACCAAATTACAGAAATAAACAAATTGATGGCGCTTGCTTAATGATTCTAAAATCGATCTATCACGGCCCCCGAAGGGCATTTCTGTGAAGAGAAGAAATTAAAAAGTATAAACAGACAAATGAAATAAAGCGCTCGTGCAAAAATTATCTCTATATTTGTATGCCGAACAAGCCATGCATTTAAATTTTGAGAGTAAACTTGCTTACGCATTTCTAGATGTGCGTGATGTGTTGCGCGATGTTCTTTATAAATTACTTAGTGACTAACCTTTTCTCAACACTTGATTGTCATTTACGATGGTGTTTTCAATCTGCTCCGGTATAGCGTTTTTTGTCTTTCTCTTACTTCGATAATTTCAACTAATAACTTGGGAGTTCCGAAGAATTCGTTAGTAGTACTTCGAATTATTTATAAGTTAGCAATATCTTGAAATATAAAATATCCAAGAGATGACATCTTTTACTTTTTATTCAACTACCCCTTGACAGAGTTAGACTATTAGCACGCCACGTATGGTTTGTCTATTAGTACGCCTCGCATATTTTTTGTCTATTAATATGCCTTATATGGTATATCTATTTGTACACCTCTGATAGTTTGTCTATTAGCACATCTCGTATAGTTTGTCTATTTTTATGCCTCGTATGGCTTATCTATTTGTACACCTTGGATGGTTTGTCAACTAGTAGACCAAGTATAGTCTTTCTATTAGTACTCGTAACTACAGACCAATCAGTCTCCTGCCTGTTATGTCCAAAATATTAGAAAAAGTAATAACAAACCAGCTCTCGTCTTACATAGACGAGTCACATCTACTGCATCGCAATCAATATGCTTACAGGAGGAATACCAGTACTCAGGACGCCCTGTTAAACATAACAGAAAAAATTTACAATGATATTGACCAAAAAAAATTAACTCTCTTACTATTGCTTGATCTCTCCAAAGTTTTCGACAGTGTTGAGCATAAGAAACTTCTACAAAAAATTTCAAACCTCAGAATAGACACTCAGTGGTTTGAAAGCTACCTACGAAACCGCTCTCATGCAGTGTGCTTGAATAACAAAATGTCATCATTCATACCAAATAATTTTGGCGTTCCTCAAGGTTCAATCATCGGCCCACTCCTATTTTCAATTTTCATCAACGATTTCCCCACCATGCCGGCAAACACAAAGATCTCAATGTATGCTGATGACGTACAAATTGCCATGACAAGCTCAACAGCGGATTTAACAGAAACACAAGCCAACGCTGAAAACCTTCTGAGAAATCTGAAATTGTGGTATGACCATAATGGCCTCAAACTTAACGCAAGTAAAACGCAATGCATTATTTTTGGATCACAGAATGCGACTGAAAATTTACCACCATTCAAGCTAACATTTGGAGACGATACAATTAAACCAGTCGATAAGGTTAAAAATCTGGGTGTTTGGTTTGACAAAAATATGACTTTCAATTCACACGTCGAAACAATGTGCAACAAAATTAACGGAACCTTAATGTTCTTTCATCGTATAAAGAACACACTTGACGAAAAATCTAGATTATTAGTGATTCAGTCTTTAGTTTTATCGCGTCTGGACTACTGCAGTCTTGTGTGGGGAGACTTACCTAAATGTCGTCAGGAAGAGTTGCAAAAATGTGTACACTTCGCCGCCAAAGTGGTATGCAAAGGAAATTTCAATAAATACGATCATGTCACCCCTCTTTTAAGAAAACTCGACTGGATCCCAATACCGAACAGATTCATGATCCAGAAAGCTCGACGAGTATTCTCCTCTCTGTACCTCCCCCAAAGTAATGCAGAGGTGGTAAAATTTGTTCCATCTAATATCCCAAACGAAAGACCAAACCGGAGGAACGATGTTTTAGTCAGTTACCGTTCATCTAACGTGGGACAAAAAGCTCTCTCAGTTTCTGGAGCTTTTTTGTGGAACAAGCTTCCCCAGCATCTCAAAAACTCTAAAACTGGAAAAGAATTTAGAGTAAATGTCTCACGTCATTTTGCATCTCTGTCATAGGGCCTGCAGCATCTCGGTGTGAACTTCCCATCTATCAGAAATTTTAATTTTTCCTGAAATTTCTGTTAGAAATTTGGAAACTATTTCATTTTACGTTTGCTAAGCGATTCGTATATTCATCTTACTTATTTCTGTCGACAACAATGAGCACCACAGCCGTCAGTTCAGTGCAGCAGAACGAACGTTCTTTCCATAATTAATAGTATTTCCTCATATTTATTTTGTTATTTCTTTCTCTTTTCTGTATTAATATTTAACGTCCGTATGACAAATATACCATGAAATATATTTTGTGTGTACACCAATAAACAGGTTTATAGATGTGAGGGTTGTGCAAAGTTTATAATGAATTAAATTTTTGGCTAACGTTGTCTCGCTATTTCAAAATCATTCTCGAAGATGTTTTCAATCGATTTTCGGCTGAGCTGGGGGGAAAGGGGTAATTTAAGCATTGCATTTAGTCTTTTTATTTTTATTTTTTTTTTCGTGCGTTCAGCGCACACTAGCACTGAACTTTCAAATCGGAAAAAAATCTAAATTTCTGTAATCAAAATTATTATTTTGGATCAAGGCCTAATCTTCCTATATGTGCCAATTTTGTGAATATTCTCCACTCAGATGTGAAATCCGGTCACAATGTTACTCCATTTTATCCCACGTACACATGTCCGTATAATGCTGAAGAGTTGTGTTGCTTCTTGACTATAACCTGATTTTTCTTAAAAATTTCTGGGAAGAAATTAAAAAACAGCTCATTTCTATGTTTTTCGAAGTCTTCTCTTCCTTTTAGTTATTTTTTGCGAAAAATTTCTTAGGATTACAGTGAGCTCAGCTGTCATTTTCTGTGTAGTAGATGGTAGGTTGCTTCTTTCTTTTATCTTATATATGTATTTTTTTCTAATATTTTATTTTCAATAAGTATATATATTAATATGTGTGTGTACTTGTGTAGGTATATATATGTATCTACATAAATAGATATACATGTTTCTATTTCATTTCTTTACGCAAAAACCATCCGGTTAATAAATATTATTGCAATAGCGAAATGATTTCAAAAATAGATCTAGCACTTCCCCAGAGGGCGTTTCTGTGAATCGGATTAATGTCATATATGATTAATGAAATAACGTGCAATTTGAGCATATGAATCGTAGTAAAATTATCTTTCTGTCCGTATGTTGTACAAGCTATGAATTTTGATATTGAATATATGTTTGTTTACCCATTTCTACCAATATTTTTTAGATATTTGTCAATCATGAGTGGTAACCGGCTTACACTGTATCTCTATTTTATCCCATGCACCCATGTCCGCATGATGTGGTGAATATCGAGAAGATATGAAATATGTTTTTGGTGGTGATAGGGCTTTGCATATTTGAATATCGAGAAGATATGAAATATGTTTTTGGTGGTGATAGGGCTTTGCATATTTTTAGGGCATATTTTTCATTTCTCATTCAAATACCCTTGACAGAGATAGACTATTGGCAAGCCACGTGTGGTTTGTCTATTAGTACGCCTCGTATATTTTGTCTATTAATATGCCTCGTATGGTCTATCTATTTTGTACACCTCTGATAGCTTGTCTATTAGTACACCTCGTACAGTTCGCCTATTATTATTATGCCTCGTATGGCTTATCTATTTGTACACCTCGGATGGTTTGTCAATTAGTACTCCTAGTATAGAACTTTTGTTAGACTACTAGCACACCACAAATGGTTTGTCTATTAGTACGCCTCGTATATTTTGTTAATTAATAAGCCTCGTATGGTCTATCTACTTGTACACCTCTGACAGTTTGTCTATTAGTACACCTCGTATAGTTTGTCTATTATTATGCCTCGTATGGCTCATCTACTTGTACACCTCGGATGGTTTGTCAATTAGTACTCCTCGTATGGAACATTTGTTTTAGGATGCCCTATATTTAAGAAACTTTTAAAAGCCAATATGTTGGCATGTATCTCATGTGACAATTTGGAAATACACGTTTTTTCTTTTCTTTTTCTTTTTTCGTATAGCACTTTTGTCTAATGATGTCTTATATTAAGAAATTTTTAAAATCCAATATGTTTGTCATGTATCTCATGGACCAACCTTTTTGGAAATGAACATTTTTTCTTTCATTCTCTCTTTCATCTGTAAATTTTTGTGTATTTTTATGCTTTTTCGTGGATATTGTGTTCACTACTTGCTTAAATTATCGACGGTCACCAATTAATGTTTTTTAACTGAAATACATTCGTCTTTGCGATTTTCTTTGTATTTGAATCGGTAAGCTCCTTTGTGCAGTTCAATATTTCAGCATCACAGACAGTAATACAGTTAGCAATGAAATAATTCGTAAACCCCTCGTTTTTCAAAACTTTTTAGAACTACTCAAAAACAATTGTTGCCACAGGCAAAAGATTTCCACAGGGTTTGAAGCATATATTAGTGACAATAATCCGAAGTTTCTAGAACAAAATCTTATTTTCGAAAGATTTAGGAAGCTGAACTTCAGAAACACGATTAGACAAAATTATTCATACCATTGAGAACATTACATTTCATTGGGAAGTACTAACCGTTATACTTTTTTATTGAAAAAACTTGTGTCTAAAATTTTCTTGAACATTCTAGATGTGAGATCATTCTAGAAAATTGTGTCAAAGCTAACGGGGAGCCAGATGACAGTGTTTCCACGAGCAGGGTAATTACCCCAGTTTAGGGTAATCAGGGGTACCCTAGGGTAATGTTTAGGGTAATGAAAAATATGGGTAAATCTATGGTAATCAGAGCGCCGTGAAGGAAGTGACCGCCCAATCTACGAAAAATAGAAAATTGAAAGCCATTATGCAAGCACACTACTGGTTACCACTTGAACGAAATGTAATGAAACGGGTCAGAATTTAGTGTTCACAAAACTGCACTGCTGCTGTGGTTAGTGTCGCACATTTGAATGTCATCAGGTATCGCTCACGAGAGACGGCGCCAAGATACGAAGCCATAATATCTCTTGTCCATTTCGTTTTGACAAATGATTCTGAGTTGCATTTTGCGAATAAAAACTCGATCGGTGTCAGCAACAGCCAGTCGACGAAAGTCACTGTCCTATTCTGATCGCTCTAGTGGTTATAAGCTTCAACAGAATATTAACAGGTATGTTTGTTTTATTGTTAAATTCCACAACTAATATATTTCATCGTAGAAATAATTAATAGGTTCATTTTTGTGATAGTCATTGAATTAACAGCAGAGTTACCTCACAGCGCCGGTATTTTGCCAGCTAATTAGATGGAAGATGGAAGGCGTCTTAATTCTTAGCCTTGCTGCACGCCAAAGAAGCATGTTATTGTAGCGATGCAAACAAAAAATTTAGACAGGGTTCTTTGACACTTCGAGTTACAAAAGGTGCTAAAAGCAAAAGGAAGAAGCTATAAAGTTAGTTACAAAAATTCATATAAACAAAAGAGTACAGTTATCGACTTAAAACTTGCAATATTTGTTTGTATTCTCATTGTCTTTCGCAGTAGCACGGACGTAGAATTTGATATAGCTGCGATCATGCCTAGAATTCCGTCAACCGAAATTGAAGCACTAGGGGTTCAACAACTGAGTGTTGAGGAAAGTTTATGCAAATTAATAAAAGCAAGGTAGTTTTTTTCCAAAGACCTCTGAATTTCCTCACCGGCCCTTCAGGAAATGAAGAAATTTGATAACTTTACGATAAATTTTTATGAGTTGATAAGTGAATGTGATTGCAACGAAGTCTCTGAGAAGCATATGTGGTGTAACAAGATTGGATAAAATCCGTTATGAAAACATATGACGAAGGTCATGTGTGAGGGAAGCCAAAAAATCATCACAGAGAGTGGATCAAAGTGTTAGGTTAGATTGAGCATGTGGAAAAAATGGCTCTGAAACGCGTGAATGGATGGAAAATTAAATGAAAAATAAATAATTGTACTAGGGATAGGTACACATATTATTGCATTTCTTGCAGCATAGCAGATGATCGTGCACCGAGTGAGGAAGAGCCAACGACACCACCTCGAAAAAAGGAAAGCTCCACTTGAAAGCTAGAAACAACCAGCAGAAATTTAAAGATTCGTTGACATCGGAACCTGGGTTTGAGGGATGCTTCGCCAAGTTCTCAAAATCAACAGAGCAAAAGGATGTGGAATATTGCAAGGTTTGTCGAACTTATATTACTTGTGGTGATGGCGCCACATGCTCTCAGCGACACAAACAACGATCCATGGTGGCAAAAAAACCATCAATTGCCAGCTACGTGCTATCCAATGATCCTCTCGAAAATCGTGCTCGTAAAGCGGAACTGCAAGTTTGTGCATTTTTAGCTAAGCTCCACCTATCGCATTGTGTGAGCCTCTTTTAGTTTGATGAAAACAATGTTCCCAGATCAAGAGTCGCATAAAAAAAGGGCGCCTTGGAAAACAGCGGGCATCAAAATTAATTCGACAGGTTTTTGGCAAACATCTTGTACGTGACATCGTCTGGATATCAAACCAGCATTCTAACGTCGTTCGACTGGATTTTCCTCCTGACGCTCATGCTGTATGTAACACAGGACTTATTCATACCGACAGAGCTCTGGTAACCAGTCCATTTACCTTTTAGTTAATTAATGGATCATAGTTCAGGATTAGCTGTTTTGGGGTAATCTGGGGTAATCAACACCCTTCAGCTAGGGTAATTAGAGTCGCCTCGCGTGGAAACCCTGCCAGATGAGTAGAGCTCTGTCATTCGTACACTAGCACCACTATGCGAAAGACTGAGGAGCTCGGTGTGGACCTCAGAGAGAAAATTATTGACTGCCACAAAGCTGGAAAAAATCATGGTGACATATCTAAGCTTTCGAGCATCCTAAAATCTACAGTAAAAATCTTTAGATCTGTTTATAAAAAAGTTTGCTAAGTTTGGTACAGTAGAAACGTTACCTGGGGGTCGTCGCAAACAAAAACTTTCGGTGAGAACTTCTTGAAAATTCTGTCGTGAGGTCAACGCTCATCCATGAGTGAAGCTAGACGACATTTCCGAAAAATTGAACGCTCAGAGAACTAGCGTGAGCAATCGCACAATCCAGTGCTGTCTGAACAAGGAAATCCTGCACGGACGCCGACCTCGAAAGACTCCGCTCCACAAACCATGCCATGTTGCTGCTCGCTTGAACTTTGCAAAGTCACACTTGGATAAGGACAGAGGCTATTGGTAGAAGTATTATGGAGTGACGAAATTATCGAGCTTTTTGGGCACAATGACGTGAACAAGGTTTGGCGTAAGAATGGTGAGGCTTTTCTGCCGAAGAACACTGTGCCAACAGTAGATCACGGTGGTGGATCACTGATGTTTTAGGGTTGGTTTGCTGCATCGATTACTGGAAAATTGGTTGCAATTGAAGGGAAGATAAACTCTGATGACTATATTTCTATTTTGGACGAAAACCTGAAAGTATTAGCCAATAGTTTGAGACTTGGAAGGCGGTGGGTTTTTCAACAAGACAATGACCCAAAGCACACTGCCAAGTTTACAACTAGCTGGCTCCAAAAATTAAGATTAATGTGCTGCCATGGCCTATGATGAGTCCTGTTATCAATCCCAATAAAAATTTGTGGCAGGAATTAATTGTCAATATAAAAAAAAGAGCTCCAAAGAATTTTCATGAATTGAAACGTATCGCCATTGAAGAATGGAGCAATATTTCATTTGAAACTACACATAAACTTGTCAAGAACTCTAATAAAAGGCTTCTAAATGCTATGAAGATGAACGGTCACTCTATTGTTTATTAAAAATGTACTCGAATGGTAGATTAACTTCAATAAGGTGTAATACTACTCGCTGTATGAATAATTTTGTCATTTCGTGTTCTGAAGTTCAGCTTGTTTTATCTTTAAAAAATAACCTTTTGTTCTGGAAACTTCGTATTTATGTCACTAATATGTGCTTCACGATGTGTGAAAATCGTATGACTGTGGCAACAATGGTTTCTGAGTAATTCTAGAAAGTTCTGAAAGACGAAGGGTGTACGAATAATTTCGTCGCTAACTGTACGACACAGTTATAAATGTCCATTGCGTAGCATGACCGGCACTTGGTTAAAAGCCTTCAATTTTAGGTTAAGACCGTTTTTGAGATTGGCAACAGAGCTATCCTGAAATTACGCACTCAAATTCAATTTCTATGCTCATTTGAAGAGTTTGGTGTGTGAAACACCGACTCATTCTGAAGAAAACCCTGTCTGTAAAATTGTTGAAGCCTCCGCAATGATTTATGGAACTCATGGCGTTTCCGATCGCGTCCGACAATCATTGCACCAAAGTTCGAACGCCTGCATCGCAACAGACGAGCGCTACGTTAAACATCTTATACATATACACATCCTAATTCCAGACCCTCGACAGCGAAAAAGAAAGGCAAATTGGGTCAAAATACTACAGGCTTTCAAAGAAAGTAACGCTAGGGGCTGTAGAGTGATATCTATCTAACGACACGTTGTACTTGCAAAACTTCTACCAGCTTCAGTTCCAAACTGAAAAAAGTTCCGTAGTCCGTGAGATACACATTCTGTTGGACACTGCTTCTATAAAACCTGTTTGCGATCGACGTGTTAAATACGAGCACTAGGTATCTCTTCACCATAAATTTCGTTTGAGTAAACGAAAGTTGCATTCTAATTTCACTTCTGGCATTGAAAATATGATAAATATCGTAAAGCGCACATTCGTGCGCCCTTGTAATAATCAGTGCTACTTGAGGATGTGCCATATTTTCCCATGATTTTTCGCTGTCGAGGGGCATAAAAATCAGTTTCTTGATGTAATAATTGGCGCTGTAAGTTAACCTGTTCCTTGTATTTATGACAGAAATGATTTCCTAACTAACAAATTCGATTTCATTTGCTGGCCACTTCCAGAGTACGATTTTTCTCTGAAATATTTCACTTTTCATATCCTTGTAACAACTGAACTGAACATTTCTGACCACACGGCAAATGAGTGATACGGTCCCAACCTTCAGTTAAAGTTTGTTCGACAAAGTGCTTGTCAACAATTGTATATTTTTACCTGTGTTTATTTCATTGAAAGGGAAACTTGCAGATTGACATCATCGGTGTTTTCCTGAAATATTTCAGGAAAAGCGAAACTTGTAGATTGACATCATCGGTGTTTTCTCGAAATATTTCAGGGGAGTAGTGGTTTTTCGTGCGATATGTAATGCAACAGAAGTTCTATTTCTCTTTTGCAACATTGATTGGACATTCTAGCGAATGGTGATCAGAAAAGGACGGTAAAATCATTGTGCTGAGTACTGCTTGGGATTGTTTGTTATTACTAGGTCAAGAAGAGTATTGGAAGTGTTAGTAATGTGCGTGGTTCTTGAACCATTAGTGAATGATTAAATCTGAGCAGCATCCTGTTTAGCTCATTGTTTCTATTAGTCAGATCTACGTTAAAATCACCGAAAACATAGGAGACCTTTTGGCTGCAGAGATTAATTTAGGCGTATTTTTATTGAACTCTAATGTTGGACGAAGAGCTGCTTACTGATGTCTATAAAGGCTGCCGATAATGAAAGGCTTGTGTTTGTTTATTTGAACATTGAGCTAAACCATTTCTATGTCTTCGCATTTTCCTTTTAATGAAAATAAGGATGATGAGTAGACATATTTGATGAAAATGCGTGAACCTCTACCTCTTTTACTCTTGACTCCGTCGTAACGGAACAATGTGTTGCCGATAATGCTGAAATAAGAACTTTAGACTCGTGAATCGAACAATGTTTCAGATACGCATAAAATAGCGATATCACCACTGATCAACATTACCCGTATGTCATCCATTTTACCATTGAGACTGCGAGCATTTATGTGCACTATTTTGATATTATTTATCTCCATGGGCAGATCTTTAGTTGAGTTATTGCATTTGTGTGTCTTGTGCTCATCATAGCCGTGTGTCTATATGCCCTGCCCGCCGTGCAGGAAACGTGGGTTCGAGTCCCGGCACTGGATGGCGTTTTTCTCTGTTGGATATAGGAGAAAAATTCCAAGCACAATACCCCACTCTACCCAGGTGTCTGAAATGGATCCCGGTCTTGACCGGGGGAAAGCGTCATGGCGTCCTGGCGTTAGTTATAAGGCATTTGAAAATCCAATGTACAAGGTGATAATTATCAGGCTTGAAATTGGAAATAAAGCATCCGTAAATGCCTTCATTATTCATTTGCTAGGTTGAGTAGAACATATGGTATTAGCCTCTAGGTCTTTATTGCAGCTTTCCCTGGTTGTGACATCAGTCTTAGGTGAAAATTTAATTTGATCAATAGTATTTACCCACAAATTGGAGGCGGGAGCCACTCGATTTTTCATCACGCATTTGTACGAGGGCTCTATGGTGGTCCTCTTTCCGGTGTATGCTTACGGAGGATAATTTATCAGAGCAGTTAATGTAGGGGGAGATTGTTGTCTTCCAAATCCCATTGTATTTTTCATCAAATATGTGAATTGGTGTTCTCGTCACATTAGAAAGTATTTGGGGTATGAGGTCCCAACCGCATAATCGAAGACTTTTCTATCGTTGTTTTAGAGTTAAGTAGTTCGAAACTGCCACTGTTCGTGTCAAGGAATTTTGCATATTGGTCTTCGTTTCTGGCGCTCTAAGTTTTGAAGTTTTCCCGGAGATATATGATTCCATTGCAAGGTTTGTTTTGATGCAAGCTGTGTCGTTACTGCGTGGAGAAGACAGTGTCCGTTACCCATAATGTAAGTAAGCAGGCTCCATTTTGAGCGAACGTTCAACTCATTCAGTGTATCTGGAACGCGTGTGTGAATTTAGTTCACTGCTGATTTTTCGGCATCAGTATTGGTTTGGTTGTTCGTTGGGGGCTTTGCAGCGGTGGGAGGTTTTTCAGGGGTCGTTTTGCATTTTAGCATTCTGTATGTGACTGCGCGCGGGGTTTTAGTTTCCGGAAAGAGACTTGATGAGCAATAACTTTTTCCGAATTATTTGACCTTTTTGTGATGGTTTTGAATTTCGTTAATTGATTGACTTTCCCCTGTTCCCCCGTACGCAATAGAAAGTCAAAGATTGATTAAAAATGAGGGCATATCACAGTCACTATTAGTGTCTGTTGCAAGTAGAGCAAATTTATTGTTCGTACTTAGATTATAGTGGTCTGAGACCGGATTGGGGAAAGGCTCAGGTTCACTCACGTTGTGGATAGGTGAGTTACTCAAAACTCTGTTCGATGACGCTTTCAATTTTGAAGGGTCTGGTGTACCATGTGCATTGACGCACATAGACTGATTTTCTTTTTCAGAGCTTAAAGTGAGAATATTTGTTTCATTCCGTGAAGTTTTCGATTCACTGGAGTGATCCACAGTTCCACTTGTTGCTTGAGATTCATTGAAATGTGGACAATGCGGCACGGTGATTCTCAATGTTGATTTCATTGCGAGTTGCGCAAGTAAACAAAAGTTTTCTCCATCGGTGCGAGGCCATTGGAAGTTATTGAGTGCATCGGCATTATTATTTTCTGGGCAAGTTTGAAATTGGATCAAGTTTAAACCAGGGTTTCTGTGAAAATTCATCGCTTTATTGAATTATTGTGCACTGCAAGCATTAGCTTTTCAAATACGAGAAAATGCGAAGTTCCTTACAGTTAATTTTTTATTTCGGGCTAGGTCTGAGGGCGAGTGGCAGAGATCATCAGAACTCAACATATAATTAAAAAATCTAGGCATGTAATTGTAGTATCGTGGTATTTCATCACGACACGAGGTTTAGTAAAAGGTAGCTTTAACTACCGTATCTGAAGCCTTAACTTCAAGGAAAAGGAGAAGGAAACTCTAGCTAGGTTCTTATTTTTGTACTGCCTGGTCGATACACCGACTCTGCTTATAAGCTATAGCGCTCGGAAGTTAGACAAGGCTTTTCCGGTGCATGCCAATGCGATGCGCCCCGAAGGCACGTCTTCCGGCGGAGGTCGCACTAAGACATGTGACCTGAACGCGATAAGGCATCCGGCAAGACATAATCACAGGTCTTCCGGTGACGCGTCAACCTCATCTTCGGAAATCCCATAAACACAACGATGCCTACTTCACAATATAACAACTACCCTCCCTTTAGATCAATATATATGACAAAAAGAAGGAAGAGCTCAACAACCCATTCGCATTTCAGGTTTAGTTACTCTACTTGATCTACGAGGTTCATTTTGCACAGGTGAACTGCTAACAGGCTGTAAAGCAGGATTCTCTGTTTCCCCACTACGGATAGATCCCAAATTACTGTGCAACAACTGATTTGAATGTCTCTTCCAGATTACATTTAATGCTAATATTTGTACATGAAAGATATTAACAGCCACTTTACTAACAATAATTCCTTTCAGCCACTTGGGAGCGCTTCTTAAATTTCAGAGCAAGAACATGATCACCGACATCAAATTGAGTTACATACATAGGCTTAGACCTGGACACAGAATATTTAGGATGAACTCCATCTCTGGAAGTAACAAATTTGCGATTGTTGAGCGCTACGGAGGGAGCAATTTTTGTAATACTATGAGGAATACAATGTGATTGAAATAACGCTTCTGCAAGACGGGATTTGAACGATTCAGAAGAAGAGAGTTTTTTCAACAGGTCTTAATGACTCTTACCCCTCTCTCAGCTTGCCCATTGCTTGCTAGAGAGTAGGGCGGAGGTGTGAGGTGCTCAATGCCGTTGGAAATTAGAAAATCTTTAAAGTCTTGAGATGAAAAGTTAGAAGCATTGTCACTTACGAGCACATCACACAACCCGTTTATGCTGAAAATCATTCTCAACGCATCGACAGTATCTGACACACTCGTGGATGGTATCACTTCGCATTCAATATATTTAGATAATGCATCTACAGCAACGAAAACAATTTCATTCTCGTAGAAAAAATGATCGACATGAATACGTTCAAAAGGACGAGAAGGAGTAGGCCATTCTACATTTCTAGACTTCGGCTTTGCTAGATTTAATTGACATTGAGGGCAACATTTTACGATGTCTTCAATAGTTTTGTCCATTCCGGGAAACCAAATAACAGATCTGGCCAACGACTTCATGCCACAAATGCCAGGATGTCCATCATGAAATGTTTCAATAACTAGACTACGCAATTACTTGGGAATTAGAACCCTTTCTGTATAAAGTATACAACCTTTCATGATGGTCATCTGAGGTAGCAGGTTCTTAAATTTAGACAAATTAAGATTAGGTTTAGGAGGCATGCCAAACTTTATGTATTGTTTAAGTTGGCATAGTTCGCTATCCATATCAATATGAGTCTTTATATTTTCACACGTGACAGGAGTTTTATCAAGAGAGTTCACTGCAAAAATCATTTCGTACGGTTCTAGTTCTTTTACCGTTGTAGGTAGGGGAAGCCTACTGAGACAATCGCTATTTACGTTACATTTACCTTTCGAATAGCTGAAAACATAGTCAAACTGGGAAAGTCTGAGAGCCCATCTTTGAATTCGAGCGGAACAGTTGAGAGGTACACCCTTGTTATGTGCAAAAAGATTACAAAGAGGTTTTTGATCATTATGGATAATGAACTTAGCACCAAGTAGAAATTTCTTGAATTTCTCAACGCTAAAAACAACACTAAGGCTCTCTCTTTTAATGTTAGAGTAGTTTTGTTCTGCATTATTTAGAGATCTTGAAGCAAATTGAACAGGACACCAATCATGAGAAGGACTAACGCGTTGCATGAGTATGGCAGCAACTCCATAACCCGAACTATCAGTTTCAAGAAGAGTTTCATGGTTGGGATCAAACAACTTTAGAGGTTTATGCGAACGAAAGATGTCTTTGATTATCTAAACACTTTTATCCTGTTCTGGAGTCCAGCGGAACTGTACATTTTTCTTAAGCAGCGAATACAGAGGATGCATGACATTAGAAAAGTTGGGTACAAAACGACTATAGAAATTACACAATCCGATGAAAGCTTGCAACTGTTTGAGGTTTTTAGGAACAGAAGCATTGAGAATAGCGTCTACTTTCTCAGAGTTAGGGTGAACACCCTTGTTATCGAAAACGTACCCTAGATAACCCACACAATCAGTTAGAAAGGCACATTTAGACTGGTTTAAGCGAATTCCAGCATTTCTGAGGACAGACAGGACTTTGTCAAGAACTTCCAAATGAGCATCATATGAAGAGGTCAAAATGAGTAGGTCATCCTGGTACACAATGATGTTATCGATGCCAGAAAGAGTCCTATTCAAGAACGCTTGAAAAATGGGCTTGCACGTAAACCATAAGGTAAGTAATTGTACATAAATAGACCTTCAGAGGTGCTAATGGTCGTAACCTTCTTTGATTCTTCGTCCAACGGAATTTGCAAAAACGCGCTAGACAAATCAATTTTTGAGAAAAACTTAGCCTCTCCGACTTGAGAAATTACATCATCAATAACAGGTAGTACAGATTAAACTGGATTCAGAAAATTATTAATGGAGGCTGAAAAATCTCCACAGATTCTCACACTGCCGTCAGACTTTAGAACATTAACGGTAGGAGATGCCCATTGGCTATCATACACTTCAGAAATTTTGCCCATACTCTGCAAGCGCTCCAGTTCGGTTTTGACAGAGTCTCTTAGTCCTCCCGTAACAGGGCGTGCTTTACAAAATACAGGAACTGCATTAGGCAACACATCAAGATGAATTGTTTCTCTAACGTTAGACTGTGAATCAGATGATAAATATGAATCATATTTGAACGACAAACTTCTCGGCAAACTATGACAATCCGTTTTATTTATGGAGTCGCATTTATCAGGAATGACAACGTTTACGTTGAGTTTAGAACAAATATCTTGGCCAAATAAATTGACTTTATCATCTTCCACAATGAAAAACTTATGATCAAAACTAACATCTTTATAAGTGATAGTTACTGAAGATTGACCAAGCAAGTTTACAGAGACACCACTGTACCCGAGAATTTTGCTGCACGTAGGATTTACAACAGCACCAACTTTAAGTGTATCTCTTTTACGTATAGTTGACACGGCACTGCCGTTATCAAGGAGAAATTCAACAGGTTTACCATTTAAGTTGCATGTAATCATAGTAGGCTCTTTAGTAACGGGAATTACAGAGGTGTATACTCTAAAAAAATTAGAATCATTTAAGGGATTATCAGAAAGTTCATGTACAGAATTACCGTCACAAGTATCGTTCCTAGGCTTTTGTAGAATAACTTCGTTCTTCAGCTGTAGAGGCTCACTTGAACTCTTCATTGACACATCTTCTCTTCCGACGTTGCACTGACAAGCGCACCTTTCCTGCTGCACTATGTAAGTGCGAGCTGCGTCAAATTTTCCTCGTGTAGGTCCCTTCGTGTAGGCTTAGCAGGAGGCCGTGCTGCAGTCATAGATTTTCAAACTTTAGAAATATGGCCTATTTTTCCACACGTGTAACATTTCAATTTTAAAGCATAGAAATTCTTTGCAAGATGCTTTTGCTTAGTTCCGCAGCGAATGCATATGTAGTTCGGCGGTAGTTTTTCTGTTGTGAAAAATGATGAAGATGAATCCTTTCGAATAATATCTTGAGCATCCGAGCTTAACTGTTCGATGAGTTTTGCATGTTCAACGCATTCGTTGAATGTTTTGCGATCACACTTCTGTAGAACTGCACTGAGAATTTGCGATGAATGTAGACCAGCCACGAAAGCATCTCTCAAGAGACGATCGCGACATCAATTTTCGTAGTTGCACGCAGATGCTAAGTCATTTAACGTTTTAGCATAACTTTCTATGGATTCATTAACACCTTGCTTCCTATTTAAAAATGTAACAGATACACCGACGATGGATTTCTTTACTTTAAATTGTTGGATTAGTTTTTCTTCAAGTTCCTCGTATGTAGGTAGCATCAGTGAGTAACGTAGGTTTAATTCTTCGTTGTAGATCAGTAATTATGTTTACCGGCAATGCTTTAATTAAAATACTAGCTTATTTAACGCCATTTTTTCTGAATTTCTGAAAAGCGTCTGCACACTGGACTTTCCAACGCTCTAAGAATTCACTCACTGTTTCCACTTTAACGTCGAACGGAGGATAGCTAACTGTAGAACCCGCCATCCTAACTTCAAAGCACTTCTAAAGTTCAAATTTACTTAGGGGATTCGAAGTTCTCGTCATCAATTGTAGTATCGTGGTATTTCATCACTACACGAGGTTTAGTAAAAGGTAGCTTTAACTACCGTATCTGAAGCCTTAACTTCAAGGAGTAGGAGAAGGAAACTCTCAGCTAGGTTCCTATTCTTGTACTGCCTGGTCAATACACCGACTCTGCTTATAAGCTATAGGGCTCGGAAGTTAGACAAGGCTCTTCCAGTGCATGCCAATGCGATGCGCCCCGAAGGCACGGCTTCCGGCGGAGGTCGCACTAAGACATGTGACCTGAACGCGATAAGGCATCCGGCAAGACATAATCACAGGTCTTCCGGTGACGCGCCAACCTCATCTCCGGAAATCCCATAAACACAACGATGCCTACTTCACAATATAACAGTAATTTATAAAATGGAGAAGGTCATCAATACGCAACGAGGGAACAGTTTGAATCCAGCACGAACGATCAATGTCCTTTCTTCGGACTGTTCTGTGGATATTGTCACCAAGCAGCAAAGTGTCATAAGGTTCTCAACAATTGGAGTCGACTTCAGAAAAAATACTGGCAGGTACAACGGGTGCAAAGTCTTGAGAACTTAAGAGTGAACTTAAGAAAAAAAGTTGCTTGATTAGGGTTTGAAAGTTTGATACAGTAAAGGAAATCGACGACGGGCTTGGAGGCCCACGTTGTCTAGTGATTTATTGAAAGAAGCTGCTACTAGAAACAGATTGTGTATAATTTCATGATTTTTTTGCGAGTTTGTAATTTGAAGCGGGTGTAAGTACCCATTAAAAGGAGTAACAGTGTTTTTGTATTGCTATGTACTGAAAATTTTACTTTGTTCTCGCAGCTTACTCTCTGGGGTATTTTACTGCCAGATTTGGTTTGTGCACGAATTTTATCGAGTATTTCATTTATAGAATGAGAAGAAATCTACTATGCTTGAAATGCCTGAACAGGATTCTTGATTATTAATAAAAACTATTCTGTCTTGTACTACTGATGAGGATGGCGTTGGTGTCCCTGTCGATGATGGACAACTCTGAGCGTTGTTGGTGCCGTAGAGCTGTGGAGAAGCTGCGCTGTTGATTTTGATGAGATGAGGAGCAGGTGGTTGTTGGGCTGCAGCTGAGGTTTGACTTCTTGGAACACACCAGTGATTACTGGAGGTTTGACATGTATTATTTCCCTCATCAGGCGATATTGGTTGTACAGTTGTTCACTGACGTTGCTTTGGAAGGTGACACACATCTGGTGGCTGTTTGCGAGTCTCCTGTCGTTTGAACACTAAAATCCAGTGGGTGTGAGGGTGATGATCTCCTATTTACAGGCATTGTGCTTAGTCAGGACGTATTTCGGCCTTTGAGAAAACTATTTTTTCGGGAAGACTTGGAAGACAGCGTTTGTTTAGATAGTGCCATTTTCCGAAATGCGAAGCGAGTCCTGTAAGGATGCAATGTGCGTTATTTGTGCAACGCTATAACTGGATTCCAAAACGAAGTATTTTTGGTATGTTTATCGGTGATATTGATTTGTTAATTTGTGCCTCGCTCGGTAAATATTTTATGAAAAGTGGGATAAATTCAAGCCGTTCATCGAGGTATTTAAGCTTACAACTGAGAGAATATAGGGTTGCCGAGGAACCAGGAGAGCAAGGTTGGCCGTGAACAATGACGTCTACATAATGATGGTTGGTTATACGCTCAGTGGTGCTCTGAGCTCTAAATGTCTGTTTCTCGAAATTGGTTGAACTCAATTTCACATATTGTAAAGGTCTGTTTACACGATCATCGAGTGCGTGCGTGAGCAGTGAAGAGAAACCCAAGCCCCGCCCACTTGATCTCGCTTCAGGCGCTTTTACTGCTCAATGACAATGCGGACTATGCATGTTTTCATGGCGCTGGCCAGAGCTTGTCAATGTCATTACAGACGCACTGTCATTGAGCAAGAAAATGCACCTGAAACGAGAACAAGTGGGCAGGGCTTGCGCCTCTCTTCACTGCTCACGCGCTCACTCGATGATCGTGTAAACAGGCCTTAAGACCAGGTCACTGTCTCCGACACGTGTCGTGATTATTTTTAGTTTCCGAGAGTTTCTCCCTGTTTGAAGGACGTTTTAATTATTCAACAGAAAGAGATCAGGTGCAAAGAGTGATGTCAAATATTGAGGGATACGACATTTATTAAATGTTTTGTTTCATTAATTAAAGAGGGGAGGGTATCGCGGTGTGCAGTTACATTGTCAATCTTTTCCTTCGTTCGAATGGACTTCCTTTCGCTGCAGTAATTTTGTAGGGTAAGCAGAAAATATCGTCTGTGGGATGACTAGCGCTTTGAGTAAGAACATATTTGAATTACAATTCGGGATATGTTGCACTTTTTATCTTATGTTCCCAGGTGATTGTGAATGTTTTTCAATTTCTCGTTCACCCGTCATTCTAATTGGAATTCATAGCTCACTTTAAAATATAGGTGTCAGGGAAGGGAGGTACGAAACGGAATAATTTTTCTCGAACATTTGACGTCTCAGCAGCCTAGGAGGTGAACAAAAAACATCACTGAGAGGTTAGACACTACCAACATTCATCAAATCAAATAAAATGAATTTCTCTAGTTGCTACGAGCGAAAAAGTTCAGGATTTTTCATGCTCTGAACGGTCAGCAGACGGAAGGCAAGGGTGCGGAGGTGGGGAATACGAGCTTGGTGAAGGAAGACTGAGGAAACAAGGACACTTCAAACAGGCCTATCATCTGAGACCGGGGCGAGCACAACATTTCCAGCACTGCTTTGTTGGCTTTGCAACTAAATTTCAATTATTTAAACAGAATAAGGCACAATTTATTTCCTTTCCTTTCGCAGATGAATTGGTAGTAAATACATTCACTGATAGTGTGATTTTTACTTGGTTCGATTATATTTCCCCTGCATTTTAGACGATTATTGCATCATTATTCCCGCACGTCCGACCGCGACTGATTCTACACCAAGTCCAATCCTAAAGCTAACAGAAAGTTTATTTTCAACCGTATAGACCAATATTTCTCAAAGTTTTGTTACTCGCGGCAAATTTATCAACCATTGACAATGTCGCGGCACACACCGCTAACTTTTGGATAAATTATGGAAAATTATTCTGGAAAATTATTGCACAATCGCTACATTTTTTAAAAGATCTAAGCCTCAAAGGGAAAAATTGCAAATGCGAGTAACAAAACTGACCTTTCAGCTTGTTTGAAAATTTTTAGTGCTGGTTGTTTCCACTTGCCGTTATTAGGGTGAAACGGGGTCTTGGTGAGGTTTTGCAACCTTTTCAATCCTTTTGTGAACATGGGATAACCACACTATCATTTCTTCCTCAACGAGCGTAGTCTTTTCTTTTTTTATACATTGTGCAATGTAGAGAACCCTAATTCACACAGATGAGAAATGGAAAATTGCAAGAGGACTGCCAGAGCTTTATCTGATAAGGCTGGAAATCATTTTTTTGGGTTGGAAATCCAAAAAGCGTCGATAGGGATAACAAAATGTTCTACTTTCAAGCTGCGGTCACTTGAAATTTTTGCTAATAATTATTCTTCTTCTTCATGTAATTGAAGTTCTTCATTATGCGGAAAAACCAATGAACGGATTACGAATCCAGTCATACTTCTCTGACGGAAAACAACGGCCAATGCTTTCTCCAAGTGTAGACAAATTTTTTACTATAATATGCATCTTTTTTTTCACAGTAGCTACGCGTTGTAGGGAACACATCCGTTTCGCCGTTTCCGACTCTGACCTTCCGAACAACAACTTTCTTTTTGAGAGATACCAATTTATCCGTGGATGTGAAAATTTTTTATTTTGGCCTTGCATGCTACTGTTAACGGTATTAAAACGACAGAATATGTCTGTCACATATTTCATTTTAGACTTCCGATAATTACATTTCCAAAACTTACATATTAATTACAAAATTGTTCAATCTTTCCTATTTTTGAAAAACGCAATCAATTTCTTGTGTAAATCATAAACACGAGCTAAGACTTTACCTTTCAATAGCCATCGAACTTCGGTAGGCATAAGTAAGCGGACATGATTAGAATTCATGCCTTTGCACGATGCTTCAAACACCCTCGACTTTAATGGCTTCCTTTTAATGTAATTGACTATTTCAATAACTTGCTGCAACACCTCCTTCAAATCTTCCTGTGATACTTTTAAAACTAGAACTTTTAAACGTAAAATACAATGTCTACGAATGACATCTGGATTTTATTTCTGTACTTGTGAAGCAAAGCCTTCAATATTGCCAGCCATACATGGTTTTCCATCAGATTATATGCCCCCCCAAGACTTCCAGCTAAAATTAATTTTTTCAAGATGGCTTGTCGCAACGTTAAAAATATCCTGGCCTATACAAGTTGTTTGCATCTCCTTACAGGACAAAAACTGATTGATGATTTCATCTCCATGAATGAAACGCACGAATACAAGAAACTCAGCACTGTTGCTTAAGTCAGTCGATTCATCAACTATTAAGGCAAATTGTGACACTTTCATAAAGCTCTGTACTCTAGTTTTTTCAATATTCGTTGACAAATCTAACATTCTTCTTATTATTTTTAAAAACTAATAAACGAAGAACTCTGTTAAATTTAAAATCATATTAATTAGAACTGTACAAGGTCTTGAAATAAAATATATACAAAATCTATTCACTGTGTAAAACTTTTCGGTGACCAGCTCCATCCTCAGTAAGTCATTCTGTAAAAAATTGAAAAAAAATTCAGTCATGTCTAAAGAACACAAGTCTTTCCATTAAAATCTACATATAATTTTGCAGGGGAAATGAGCTATTTGTACTATTAAGGACAGGCTTTTCTGTGGCTATGCATAGAGACTCTAAAATACTCAAGTCTAATTCATAAGGAGCAGAACGTAAAATTTTATAATCATCTTCTGCTATGCAATCGCAGCACTGTTCACTATGAAGGCGAATAGACGAGTGAGGCGGTTGGGTGAACATTCTTCCACTACGGTAGCTGATTCAGCGATGCTGGGCAATCCTAATATAAAGTGGCAAAGTCGTCATGCCGACATAGCCAGATATACATTGTACACAACTAAACTTATAGGCAACGGATGCCCGCATTTGCTTCGGAATCACGACCTTGTAGCGGAAAAAAGAGCCAACTTTAAGAGAATTGACGGCAATGATACATAGTTTCACGGCAGGAAAATGGCGTTTAAAAAGGGTTTCTAATTCTCTTAACATCTTATCAGTAAAATCTCCAAAATACGGGAATACACAATATAGACGTTGCATTGGCTCTGGAGGAGTACATGTTATGGAATATTTCTTAGCCAGAAATTTTTCAATTTGAACATGAACTATAGATGAAGGAAACCCATTTTGACCAAAAAACTCTTCAGAAAAGTAAATTCACAGTGCAAATCCACAAAGTTTGAACAAATGTTGAAAGCTCGATTCAATAATGTCTTTATAGTATTAATCTTGAACCTATAAGTACAGAAACTGAAAAAACTTTAGCCCAATCCAGTGCAAGTAATCTTCTTAAAAACAGAGGATTTAAAAGTGCGGCCTATTCTGGTAATTTGGGAATTTAAAAATGATAAACAATTATTGCTTTCAATTTCAACAGTAAATTTTATGTTAGGATGCTTAGAATTCAAATAGTCTCTGAACATGGTGGCATGGCTAGGGTCTTGAAAAAATACAAAAGTATCGTCAATATATTTTCTGTAAAATACGGGTTTGAAACTTGTGGGGCAATCTGCAAGCCATTTCTGCTCTCAATGGCACCAAAAAATGTTTGCAAACGTAGGACCCAAAGGGAGACCTATGCCAAGACCTTCTATTTGTTTATATAGTTTGCCAGGAAAAACAAACACAGAATTTAAAACCGAAAGTTCAAGTAGGGTTTATATTAAATTCTACTAAGCCCCAAAACCAAATCTGTTGACGAGGCAAAAAAAGGATGCAAAATTATATTGATGGTTTCTGTCAGAGGAATGTTGGTAAATAAACTTTCAACATCAAATCAAGCCATAGTTACACCATCCGCATTTTGAAATGACGTAATCTCCTAAACGAATTGAGATGAATTTTCTAAAGTATGCTCATTTTGGGTTAATGGACTTAATACAGGCACCAAGAATCGAGCTAAACTGTAACTAGGGGTGTTGACTGCGGCAAAAATGGGCCGAAATTAAAATTTTTGTAGAAAAGTTGGGCTTGTGCATTTTAGGTAGACCATACAATATTCCTGGACTTGAACCAGATACATACAATTTTGAATACAGTTCATTGGACAGAGCATGTAAATTTTTTAGTTTCCGCAAAAAATTATTAATCTTATCTTGAATTTGAAGGAAAATTTTCTTCCATGATTCAGTTATCAAATTGAATTTTGTTTCATCAGAAATTAGCGATACCATCTTAGTTACATACACAAATTTATCAACAATAACTATACCCTGCCCTTGTTCGGCTTACATAGTACGATTTGGTCATTTCGGCCTAATTCCTTCAGTACAGATATATCACTTTTTTGAAATACGGACGATAAAATTTTCTGTGGCTTAAAGCTACAGAAATACCGATGAGATAAAAAACGTAGATCTTGTAGAAATCTGGTACGAACAGCACACTGAATATTTTTGCACGAGTTTACAAGTTTTCAAATGATAGAAAGTATTTGTAAAAATCTAACTTGAAAATTGGCAGACAAAAATCCAGTCAAAAAGCTAATAAAACTTTTGTACGTTCTGGTAGAGATATTGCACTATTGTTGAAAATGACTGTGTTCAGATCACAATGGTTAATGTCGTATTGCCCACCGAGGTCTTCGAGTTTCTTCTTATGGGTCCTGAGAGTTGCCACCATGAACGCATCATCTTCAGCTTGCCAAAAACCTCGAACACACACCGCATCCAAGCAAGAGAAGAATGCACGAATTTCAGCTTCAACAGTTGCCACTCTCTCGGTCAAATCACACACTGTTGTCCTCTTTTGCTGCAATTCGTGCCGCAGCAACTTATTTTGCCAAGCCTTGTAGAAGTGAGATGAATGAAGAGCTGTCTTGTAAAGCTTAAATCGGAGAAACTTTGGGATTATACCGAAGGCATTGCATCTGGTAAGAAATTCAATGTCCAGAGAAGCCTTTAATAACTAGCGAGATAAATCGCAGTATTTAGGCAAAAATTTAAAACCATCTTCGCCGTATTCATTTTTCATGAATTCAGGAAAGTTATTTTTCTTCAATCGAATTATCTATAGAAACTTATAAACGAAGAACCCTGTTAATATTGAAATCATATTTACTAGAACTGTACAAGGTCTTGAAATAAAATATATACAAAAATCTATTCACTCTGTAAAACGTTTCGGAGACCAGCTCCATCCTCAGTAAGTCATTCTGTAAAAAATTGAAAACAGAAAAATTCAGTCATATCTAAAGAACACAAGTTTTTCCATTAAAATCTACATATAAATTTGAAGGGGAAATGAGCTATTTGTACTATTATGGACCGGCTTTTCTGAGGCTATTTATAGAGACTCTAAAATACTCAAGTCTAATTCATAAGGAGCAGTACATAAAATTTTAAAATCATATTCTGCTATGCGATCGCAGCACTGTTCACTATGAAGGCGAATAGACGAGTTAGGCGGTTGGGTTAAAATTCTTCCACCATTCTTCCACATTCTTCTCTTGCTTGGATGCGGTGTGTGTTCGAGGTTTTCGGCAAGCTGAAGATGATGCGTTCAAGGTGGCAACTCTCAGGACCCATAAGAAGAAACTCGAAGACCTCGGTGGGCAATACGACATTAACATTGTGATCCGAACACAGTCATTTTCAACTATAGTGCAATATCTCTACCAGAACGTACAAAAGTTTTATTAGCTTTTTGTCTGGATTTGTGTCTGCCAATTTTTAAGTTAGATTTTTACAAATACTTTCGATCAATTGAAAAACTCGTAAACTCGTGCATAAATTTTCAGTGTGCTCATCGTACCAGATTTCTACAAGATCTACGTTTTTTAGCTCATCGGTATTTCTATAGCTTTAAGCCACAGAAAATTTTCTCATCCGTATTTCAAAAAAGTGATATATCTGTACTGAAGGAATTAGGCCGAAATGACCAAGTCGTACTATGTAAGCCGGACAAGGGCAGGGTATTGTTATTGTTGATAAATTTGTGTATGTAACTAAGATGGTATCGCTAATTTCTGATGAAACAAAATTCAAATTGATAACTGAATCATGGGAGAAAATTTTCCTTCAAATTGAACATAAGATTAATAATTTTTTGCGGAAACTAAAAAGTTTACACGCTCTGTCCAATGAACTGCATTCAAAATTGTATGAATCTGGTTTAAGTCCAGGAATCTTGTATGGTCTACCTAAAGTGCACAAGCCCGACTTGTCTACAAAATTTCAATTTCGGCCCATTTTTGCCGCGGTCAACACCCCTAGTTAAAGTTTAGCTCGATTCTTGGTGCCTGTATTAAGTCCATTAACCAAAAATGAGTATACGTTAGAAAATTCGTCTCAATTCGTTAAGGAGATTACGTCGTTTCAAAATGCGGATAGTGTAACTATGGCTTCATTTGATGTTGAAAGTTTATTTACCAACATTCCCCTGGCAGAAACCATCAATATAATTTTACATCCTTTTTTGCCTCGTCAACAGATTTGGTTTTGGGGCTTAGTAGAATTTAATATAAAACTCTACTTGAACTTTCGGTTTTAAATTCTGTGTTTGTTTTTGCGGCAAACTATATAAACAAATAGAAGGTCTTGGCATGGGTCTCCCTTTGGGTCCTACGTTTGCAAACATTTTTATGTGCCATTGTAAGCAGAAATGGCTTGCAGATTGCCCCACAAGTTTCAAACCCGTATTCTACAGAAAATATATTGACGATACTTTTCTATTTTTTCAAGACCCTAGCCATGCCACCATGTTCAGAGACTATTTGAATTCTAAGCATCCTAACATAAAATTTACTGTTGAAATTGAAAGCAATAATTGTTTATCATTTTTAAATTCCCAAATTACCAGAATAGGCCGCACTTTTAAATCCTCTGTTTTTAAGAAGATTACTTGCACTGGATTGGGCTTAAGTTTTTTCAGTTTCTGTACTTATAGGTTCAAGATTAATACTATAAAGACATTATTGAATCGAGCTTTCAACATTTGTTCAAACTTTGTGGATTTGCACGGTGAATTTACTTTTCTGAAGAGTTTTTTGGTCAAAATGGGTTTCCTTCATCTATAGTTCATGTTCAAATTGAAAAATTTCTGGCTAAGAAATATTCCATAACATGTACTCCTCCAGAGCCAATGCAACGTCTATATTGTGTATTCCCGTATTATGGTGATATTACTGATAAGATGTCAAGAGAATTAGAAACCTTTTTTAAACGCCATTTTCCTGCCGTGAAACTATGTATCATTGCCGTCAATTCTCTTAAAGTTGGCTCTTTTTTCCGCTACAAGGACGTGATTCCGAAGCGAATGCGGGCATCCGTTGTCTATAAGCTTAGTTGTGTACAATGTATATCTAGCTATGTCGGCATGACGACTTTGCCACTTTATTTAGGATTGCCCAGCATCGCTGAATCAGCTACCGTAGTTGAAGAATGTTAACCCAACCGCCTCACTCGTCTATTCGCCTTCATAGTAAACAGTGCTGCGATCGCATAGCAGAAGATGATTTTAAAATTTTACGTACTGCTCCTTATGAATTGGACTTGCCTATTTTAGAGTCTCTATACATAGCCACAGAAAAGCCTGTCCTAAATAGTACAAATAGCTCATTTCCCCTGCAAATTTATATGTAGATTTTAATGGAAAAACTTGTGTCCTTTAGATATGACTGCATTTTTCTTTTTTCAATTTTTTACAGAATAACTTACCGAGGATGGAGCTGGTCTCCGAAACGTTTTACAGAATGAATAGATTTTTTGTATATATTTTAATTCAAGACCTTGTTCAGTTCTAATAAACATGATCTCAATAATAACAGCATTCTTCGTTTAAAAGTTTCTTCTTATTATTGTATCATTTGATTGGGGTATTTTGTTTATTTCCGTTTCAGTTTTTTCTCCTTTTATGCAATTTACAATCTTCCTACTAGCGGGTTAAATAACTGACTCGGCAAAAGTATGAGGTCTAAATTTCACGGCTATCAGATCTGTCACTTTGATGGAAGGAAGTTGAGCTCTTTCTGATATGTTCGAAGTTTTTTGGAAGCTTTTTGTTTGCTGATCTAACAATCTTTGAAAATTGCTAACTTCTTCATTTTGGAGATAAGAATGTTTAGTAGCGAAATGTCTTTCTAATTAACTTGGCACCATCGATTCATTGGAACCCGTATCACCATGGACAACACATAATAGACCTGGCCGCTCAACTGATCCAGTCCATGAAAATCCGAAAGGCAAAAATTCATCCTTGTATCATCGGTCGTGGTGAACATTAGCTTTTTTTGCACTTGAGTTGACAGGTTTGGTAATTTGCTTGCTGTTAGTGGACTCACAATCGTCACTTAGTATTTCTCTTTTTATAAACTTATCCATTGTTATTGAGGGTACCATTCAGATGGTGATATTTAATTTCCATTCATATCCAGAAGGAAATTATAAGGAAAATATAGAATTCTGTCATTTTTGATGGGCGTGTACACTAGTTAGATTATATTATTGGTAAATGAGTTATCATTAAATTATTATTCTAATATATATATGTATTAGAAATAAATTATCATTGCTACATAAATTATTGTTCGCAAGCAAATTTTTATTCAATTAATGTTATTTGAACGAATTATTTTTCACTTTTCAAAGTTATTGAACTTCCTGAGCTGTATTTTCTTCAATATTTTGAAACATGCGCTATTACGATCAAATACGCAAGTGCATCAGAGTGAGAAATGCAAGGAAACATGTCAAAAGACCTGAATACGTGTAATATATGAAGCGTTCATGATTCTATTGAAACATGGAGTGTTGAAACAGGAAAGGTTCATGTTTCTGTCGATATATAAAGAGCTTAAATAGAAAACGCTCATGTTTTCATTGAAGCAAGGGAAGTTGAAGGTAAAATCTCGTTTTAATTGAAACATGAAAATTTGAAACAAAAAATGTCATGTTTTTGGAATGGAGAATTGAAGTATAAAATTGTGATGTTTATCAGGAAACATGGAAATCTGAAATAAGGAAAATTCATTTTTTTAAACGAGAGTTTGAATATAAATTCATGATTGTATACAATTGAAACATCGTGGCAGTTGAAATAGAGAATATTTAGCACTTTCTAAGAAAATGGAAAATTGAAACTTCAAAGTCATGTTTTTCAAACTCGGGAATTGGAGAAAAGGACAATTTCATGAGCATGTTTTAGCAGCGATTTCCAGTTTTCACACTCGCTAAATGTAAAAAGTCAACCATCTTTTACATGTTAAAACATGTTCTTTCATTCCACATGTAAAAAGGTAAATATTCAATACATAAAAAGTTGACCTATTCAAAATACAAAAAATTGGAATGACAAGTTGACTTTATTCAACATGTAAAAAAGTTGAGTTAATTCAACATCTGAAAACGTCACCTCTGTTAAACATGTAGAAAAGTTAACTCTATTCAACATGTAAAAAGGTATGCAAGATTTGCAAAATTAAAAGCATTTGAGTGAAGATGAGCAGTTAACCAGAAGCAGTTAACCGGCACGCAAATCCACGATGCCGTCTTGAAAACGAATCACCACTCCCAAGAGTCTCCCTCCTGACTCGCGCAGTCCTGCAGCAGTAGTGTGAGAGTTGTAAACTTAAAGGGATCGTGTTCCAGCGAGCTAAACCGAGAATTGTAAACTTATGTGGATCGTGTTTTAGCGAGCTAAACCGAGAATTGTAAACTTATAGGGATCGTGTTTTTGCGAGCTAAACTCCCAGAATGAGTGTGGTTCAGAGATAGAGGCTGAAGGAACAGCACACCTTACTAAGCAGGTGTGGGAAGCAAAACATCCTCTTCTCTCTGTGTTCTCGATGATTCTGCGAATTTCTTTTTTCGTTTTCTGGGTTTGTCATTCATTTCTTGAAAGTGTTTTAGTTGTTATAAATACGGAAATTAAAATAAATGGCTGTTTACCATTATAATAAATTGACTTCAGGTCTAGCCTTTTAAAATTAAAATTTTAATAGTTTTATTTTAAACGAAATAAAAATCAACATCAAACTCCTAAATTCCATGTTCAAACCGAGATGTGCTAGATTGTTTCGTTTTAAAAACCTTAAAAGACCATGGAATGTTATCGCCACGGCAACCCTGATTCTGCAGCTCCGGGCCGAGTGTTTCAGAGTAAAGAAAAATAAACAGCGAAATACAAAAATAATTTATGGTGACTTGAAAAAAAATTGAGGCTCAATCCTCTCCACGTATTTTCCACGCCACCTGATTGCAGTGTACTCGGGATAACATTTAATTAAATGTTCGTTATCAAGTGTTACCTAATATTCATTGCACCGAGTATTTCATGGCAAAAAATTAAATAAGTATATAAGGACAGCGTCATGATGAGATACGTAATGCAACAGAAACAGTGTTCTATTGATTAATTAATAATGTTCTGTAGATAAATTCTCTTAATGAAGTTCTGGCATAATTTTGCACGCGCTGTGAGACTCGTTTAGAACAGACAAGGCAGAATCACGCATTACTATTGTTGTATATTAAAATATGCATCGTATAATGTGATACTGGTTTTATGAGTACGAGTTCCGGAGCGGAGGTTTGCGCGTCTTGCCGGATGCCTTATCGCGTTCAGGTCAGATGTCTTTATGGGACCTCCGCCGGAAGCTGTGCCTTCGGGGCACATCGCATTGGTATGCACCGGAAGAGCATTGTTTAACTTCCGAGCGCTATAGCTTATAAGCAGAATTGGTGTATGGATGATTCAGTACAAGAATAGGAACCTAGCTAAGAGTTTCCTTTTCCAACTCCTGAAGTTAACGCTTCAGATCGGTAGTTACAGTTACCGATACTGTAGTTTGCAGCTACAATTACTAATCCTAATATCGTGATGAAAAACCACGATATTACAACTATCCGTCTAAGCATCCAGCTATCGATTAACTGACGGCAAGCAAACTACTATTCGAATTGAGAGTTTAAATTGTCTGCATTGTGGTCAAATGCAGTGATGTGGGCTGTGCACATACATGTTTTAGATGGGTATCATTTCTGAAGCATTGAGATGAATATTCAATGTTTATTATTTGTCAAATATTCTCAAAGAAAATGTGTCCGTAATATGTACTTCATAAATGAAAATTTCTAGCTAATATTATCGAACAGTTATTTATCTTGAAATGGTTTTATAAAACGGGAACCGTGAAAGAGATAATTAAAAAATGCTCTCAAAGTCCCCTAAAGATGCTAACATTCGTTTTTACAAGGGATGGACACCATTACTGAAATTAACAATTGAGTTTTGAATTAATTGATTGGATGTTCTGCGCTTTAAACGATGTCATGAAAACTTAGTTCATTTGACACCTATGTTCATTTGGCGCCTACGTTCATTTGACACCTACGTTCATTTGACACCTACGTTCATTTGACGCCTACGCTCATTTGGCGCCCACGTTCATTTGACACCTACGTTCATTTGACGCCTACGTTCATTTGACGCCTACGTTCATTTGACACCTACGTTCATTTGTCGCCTACGTTCATTTGGCGCCTACGTTCATTTGACGCCTACGTTCTTTTGACACCTACGTTCATTTGACACCTACGTTCATTTGACACCTTCGTTCATTTGACGCCAACGTTCATTTGACGCCTACGTTCATTTTAAGCCTACATTCATCAGCCCGCTGATGTATCGAGATTTTTCAATGCCTGAACTTAATCTCTAACCTTTTCAGGGAGGAAAATATTGAGAACTACAAATTTAAATATTCAATTAACGCTTTTTATAATAGTTTTAAGGTGAACATCAGAAGTAACCGCTCCTAGGATCGCACCCGGCTAGATGCGACTTACGGTCGGCGAAAACGAACTCATGGAAGCCCGATAAAGTTAGGTCTACTAAGATTGAAGAGCGAGAATTTTCACGCGATACGACTTAAGTTTGGAAGTTCAAGAGTTTATTTCGATTGATAGGCCACAACCTGAGTTAAATTTAAAGTTGAAGAGTTAATTTCGAACGGCAACACAGTCGTGAGTTAAGTTTAGATACAATTTTGTATTTTAAGGTTTCCTCCGACAAGTTTTACTGTCTCTCTCCACAAACAAAGAGCATTAGAATTCCCTGAAATAAAGAGAACGTAACATTTATAACAGACTGAGGTCTGCAAAGAACCCAGAAAACGGTGTAGAGTGATAACAGTGTTCAATGAAAATCAATATGGAGGGTGACAAAAAATTTTCCGTTCCCGAGTGCAAGACGACATCAAGCCCTGCTCCTGCTGCCACAGAGATCAATGAATGCAGCGCACGCTTCGAAGAGGCTGGCGCTACAACTAACGTCTTGGCAAGAACCCAACGTGGTAGAAGGGTTCATAGTACAGGACCACGACAGTCGGCTACCAATACTGCAGAACAAAAAACAGTCGGTGAAACTTTGAAACAAACACAGATAAGGAACTAAAAATGTTACCAAATAAATTCGGGATATTTCAAACACTAACCCACCGACGGGAAACGATTGGCTTTCCAAAGTAGAGGCCTCAAAACGAAGCGAGATAGAATTGGAACAGAACCGTCGTTAATAATACTGCACGTTAAAGAACGTTAATACTGCACGAGTAAAGGCACAGTTAGATAACGGGGACAAAAGAGGCATGAATGTACGACCAAACTATGGCAATAATATAATGAACATTACAACTCTAACCCACCTACAGGAAGCTGAGGGCTTTTCGAGAAGTAGCAGACCCGAAGTGAGAAAACGGAACAGCAGTCTCAGGACGTTGATACTGCCCGTGATTAGAAGGACAGTTTAGGGCATGAAAAGGAGGGACGAAAGAATTCAATATGCGATATGCAAATAGATTGAAACTTTGATTTTAACAATTAGGCGACTAACTCTACTAAAGAATGGTAGTCTTCAGTAAAATACGTTCAGGCACAAGAAAAAGGTATTTTGATGGAAATATGTAGGGAGGAAGCGAACTTTATCCGAAAAGAAAGGAATAGTTTGAGATTCATTCGATGGAAATTAGATAAGAACTAGATCAGCGTTGCACTCAGATGAGAAGATCACATACGACCTCCACTTTTTGTAGAGCCGGGCACTTATACAATTTGATTTGATTTAGTTCGATTTTATTCGATTTGATGTGATCGATGGAGTACGCCAAGATGAAAATTGGTGCGTAGAACACAACACAAGAAAAATTAAGAGAAACGCTAATTACTGTAACTCTTAAGATAGAAAGAATGAAATACAAAAAGTTAAAGGTTGCCAGAGGAAACTGTGCCACGTAACACGGAAACTTTGATCAAAACGTTGACAGCAGTCAACTAAACGATTAAAGAATAGAGGTGACACAATGGTTAGGCCCCACCAAGGAAGTTGGATACATGGAACCGGCATCCCTATCTTTTGCCAGTCAAGCGAGTGAAGCCACTTCTGCCGTCCCAAGCCCCGCCCACCCGGCATTAGGTCCCTGTGTGGAGGTGGTGTTGCAGTGGAGGGGTAGCACCACCTCCATCATCAGCGACTGAAGACCGTGCTGTTAAATGGCAGACTTACGCTACTCTGTGCTATACGTTTTTTTCTTAGGCATATATTTCAATTGCGTCCTCGCTGAATGATAAAAAAACTCATATTGAGGAAACTCGTCCTTGACCGCAGCGTGGATAGCGGCGCCCTGTCACGCTGAGTGTCTGAGACGCACTGAGCCCCATCTCCGTGTGTGTGCCCGTATACCCTACAGCTACCGAAAATTGGCTTCACTTTAGAGCGCTGATGCCGCCTCCATTCTTAAACCTCCTTGGGCCCCACCATGATGAAAGTTACGTCACCCGACGTCGCCGAAGTTGGTTCGGAGCACAATACGTGCAAGGAGCATGAGTTCATGCGGAACAAGCTCTACGGGGAACGGAAAGAATCTGCAGGTCGAGCCGCTGCCTAACCCGAAGTAATCTCACTTAGGGAATATGAGTTCAAATATAATTTGAATTAAAAAAATTCAAGGTAATACTTTCCAACTCTGATTTTATGATTTTTTACTTTAATTCAAATTAATTTTTTTATTATCATTTTTTGTAGAATAAAACGAGCCATGGGCAAATTGAATGTTTAATTTTCGTGACACCAATTAATAGCAAATCTAATTTCAATAGTAAAATTTAAACGCATTATGGAAAGAGTTAACGCCTGTGCTGGGCTTGTCTACCAACAAGCCTAACCCTGACACATTTGCTGTTCTTGATTACCGCTCTTCTTCTTGAGTCACCTGCAGATTAAGAACGCAAATGAGTTCTGCCGCAAAGTTACCAGACTCTGCAGCGCTTCAGGCCGCAGCATCAGGCAGCATCGAGGCTGCAGCACTCGGTCACCAGGAAAGGAGGCTCCATTAGCTCTCCTAGGTTTCGGGACATCATCGTCGTTTACCTGGGACCTAGATTTAAGACATTTTCTTTCAAGATTCAATTTTTGTTTTTTATTCTATGAAGAAAATTGGATATCAACTTCTGTGAAAATACGAACTTCTTCATAAACATGTAAGCTCTTCGTGAAGCTCCAAACCGAAGATTGGAGCCGGGGCAGCTCTGCGCTCTCGTAGCCCGGCGCGGCATGGGGAAGTTCCGGCAGCGACTTCGCGCCATTCTGTCTTCGCCTCACGCAGTGGAGGCGTCGCAGCGGCTCAGCGGCACTCCTCGGCCGGCGCACGTCTCTTGAGCCCTACTGCACGGAGGAACGGCCTTCTAAGCCCGTCCTTTATGGTGAGTTGGGAAGCAATTCCAGTGCGGTGTTCTCTTTCCATCTCAGTGCGTCGATTATTTTAATAATTGCCAGTACGAACGGATATTATAAATTTCACTTTGGTCTGAGCCGTACATAACTTTAAACTTTAGGCACAAATAAGCTTAAACTCTGTAATATACCGAGTAATGTAAGTTCTAGTTAGAGAAATCTAAAGATGACAACGCTCGTGAAGGCAAGATCATCAGCCAGTTTCCGATTGGTGCTGGCCAGCTAAACAGTCCATGCTGACTGCAAGTGTGTATATAGATTATCCCGGACGTCTAAGTACTACTACTAAGTTTATAACATTGGCGACGAGATGTTGGTAGAACTGCTGGGAGTGACTAAGTAGTAGTGACTAGTGAGTGAACATAGAATTTGCCAAGTGAATTTTTTTTGTTGTTGTTCTGCTCACTGGTGTTGCTAGACTGGCTAGACTAGTGAAGAAACTCAGAATTGATCAAGTGATTGTACTATTTGTGCTGTGATTATTTTTTTTCTACTTTTTCACAGTGTGTTAAACTTACTAAAAATTCAATATGCCATTGATAGCTTCAGTGGGAGAATTTAATCCTTTAGAGGAAGAATTTGGAGACTATGAAACTAGATTACACTGCTATTTTTTAATAAACAAAATAGGAGACAAGGAAAAAGCCCCCACACTAATTTCACTAGTGGGTCCTGATATGGCAAAAGGTCATGGATCTAGCTACTGCTAAAGAAACCACACTGAGAGAAACAGTGGGATTGAGGCAATCAAATCCTATTCTAAATGTAGGTCAGAGTAGAGTTCAGTAAACTGCGTACAAGCCTCAGGGCAAGACTCAGACACAAGCTAGCCCCAAATCAGCATGCAGCGGCTGTGGTGGTTTGCACTGGCGTAGAGATTGCCCCTATAAAGACAGTAATTATCATGGTTGTGGCCAAAAAGGTCATCTAAAAAGTTGTTGTTTCAAACTAAAAGGGCAGAAATCTGCTAAAGGCAACAAAAATAATTTTGTGCAAAAAAAGGGGGAGGGAACACCACCCTAACCCTAATGGAACTAGCAATGGAACCAGTGCAGACTACCCAGCCCCCAATCATGGGTGTTATGGGGAAATATTTTCATTAGCCGAGGAAATGAAACCCCCAATCAGAATAAAATTGTTACTAAATGGTGTGCCATTAGAGATGGAGGTAGATACAGGTGCTGCCAGGTCTATCCTTTCAATGGCCACCCACTCTAAAATACCAACTAAGACAAGACCCGAGCTGAGACCTTCTGATGTTAAACTTAGGACTTATGGGGGAACAGAACTGTTAGTTTCTGGAGAGATTAGGGCTAGCATCCAGCATGAAGCTAGTGGTAGGGCTCCACAGCTAGCAACTATTGTAGTTGTAGACAGGAAGGGGCCAGCTTTGCTAGGTAGGGACCTGATTGATTCCCTTGGGCTAACTATAGTAGCAAATGAGGTCAACAAATTGACTACTTCCCTGAAGAGTTAGCAAATAAATTCCCCGACCTTTTTCAACCAGGTCTAGGTTTCTTTAAGGGAAGGAATTTCAAAATAGAAGTGGATCCATCCCTACCACCAAAGTTTTGTAAGGCCAGGAACGTGTCTTACACACTTAGACCTAAGGTGGAGGCAGAACTTGATAGACTGGTGCAGGAAGGTATCCTCACCCCTGTACAGTACTCTAGATGGGCAGCGGCTATCGTCCCTGTGCTCAAGGCTGATCAAAGCATCCGAATCTGTGGCGACTACAAACTAACCGTCAACAGAGCCACTAGGCTTGATACCTACCCTATACCCAGAGTGGAAGATCTATTTAGCGGGTTAGCAGGAGGAGCTATATACTCCAAGCTAGATATGTCTCAGGCATACGCTCAACTACCCTTGGATGAAGACTCCAAGGAACTCACGGTAATGAACACCCACAGAGGTTTATTTGCCTACAACCGTCTCAGCTTCGGAATTGCGTCCGCACCTGGAACCTTTCGGCGTGCCATGGAAGGACTATTGCAGGGCCTCCCAGGAGTGTTCTGCTACCTGGATGATGTTCTGGTGAGTGCCACTAATGAGCAAGAGCACAACAAGCGTCTCCATCAAGTCTTATCTAAACTACAGGAGGCAGGGCTAAAACTGAGAATGGATAAATGCCAAATTGGAGTACCACAGGTATCCTACCTTGGACACCAAATCGACTGGGATAGATTGCACCCCACTGCAGAGAAGGTAGCAGCAATCCAGGATGCACCAGCTCCTACTAATGTAAGTCAACTGAGAGCCTACCTTGGGCTCTTGAACTTCTACAGGAAATTTCTAAAATCATCTGCAACTATGCTGGAGCCCATAAAAACCATACTGAATGATAAAACTCCTTGGAAATGGGATGCAAGTCAGGAGAGAGCATTCCAGAAATCTAAACAAGCGCTCCTGGACTCCCAGACTTTAGTCCATTTCGACCCTCAGAAACCCATAGTGGTAGTGGCTGACAGTAGTGCGTATGGTGTGGGAGCGGTGCTGTGTCACCTTATTGATGGAATTGAACGCCCCGCCTATTTTGCCTCCCGAACTCTAACAGCAACAGGACGCAACTACTCCCAGACTGAGAAAGAAGCTCTGGCTATGGTGTTTGCACTCAGGAAATTCCATTGCTACCTGTGGGGACAGGACTTCACTGTGGTTACGGACCAAAATCCTTTGTTAGGACTATTTGATCCGGGCAGAAGCATTCCTCCGATGGCATCCGGGCGCATTCAAAGGTGGACTCTTCTACTACAATCCTACAAGTTCACCTTGCGTCACCGGTCTGGCGTACTGTTGGGCACGGCTGATGCTCTCAGTCGTCTACCCTTGACAACTCCCGAGGAAGCCACACCTATTCCTGCGGAATGGACGTCCTTGGTAAACTTCCTCGAGTCAGCTCCAGTCACCAGCACCCACATTCGCGACGGTACCCTAAGGGACCCAGTACTTTCAAAGGTATACAAATACTGCCAAGTAGGCTGGCCTTCGACGGTAATTGGTGACCCTGATCTCGCTCCGTATACTAGGAGGCGAGACGAATTGTCCACACAAAATGGCTGTGTGCTCTGTGGAGCAAGAATTAATGTACCCCAAGCTCTCAGACAAGCCATTGTGGATGAACTTCACTCTGGCCATGCTGGATCATCCAGGATGAAGGAGTTAGCTCGCAGCTATGTATGGTGGCCGCTGCTGGACAAAGATCTAGAAGAAACGACTAAGTCATGCAGCGAGTGCCTGAGCGCTCGAGCTGCACCAACGAAAGCTGAACTCCATCCGTGGGAATGGCCTGTGAATCCTTGGCGTCGCATACACATTGACTACGCGGGCCCAATGGATGGAAGATATTATCTAGTGATCGTGGACGCACACTCTAAGTGGGTTGAAATTTTTCCCACATCTACTACAACCTCTAGCGAAACGATCTCGTGCATGAAACACATTTTATCGACATTTGGATTTCCAGTCACAATTGTTTCGGACAACGCAACGTCTTTCACATCGGCTGAATTCCAAGAATTTGTGAAGGCATGTGGTATGCGACATATTACGAGCGCACCATACCATCCATCAACTAATGGACTGGCAGAGCGCATGGTACAAACGTTCAAGAAGAATATAAAAAAGTCAACGGAACCCCTACGCCTAGCACTAGACAGGTACCTGTTCAACTATCGGCTGACACCCCACACGACAACAGGCGTTACGCCCGCCGAACTGATGTTAGGCAGGAAAGTTCGCTCTCGTCTTGATCTACTTTGGCCGTCAGAAGCAATCGCGTCCAAAGTTGCTCAACGCCAGGACGCTCAGAAAAGATACCACCCGGGGTCTCGCGCGGTTGACATTCCGCCGGAGTCACCTGTGATGGTCCGTCAATACACACCGGGTTCCCCAAAATGGACCCCTGCTACTACCGTTGAGAAAACGGGCCCGGTGTCCTACAAGTGCCAACTGCAGGGGGGAGAGGTCGTTCGTCGACACCAGGACCAAGTTATTACCTGCTCGAACACCCTCCCCGGACCCAGGGACCAACCTACTGAGGAAACCGTGTTGATCCCACAATCTGCTCGAGATTCATACTCACCTCCTCCGGCTAATGAACCTGACCCCGAAACACCTGATTACTCGATTCCCACCCAGGAGGCAAAGATGCACGAGCCTCCAAGTGCTAGCATCTCACGCAGGCCTACCCGAGCTTGGAAGCCTGTAGTGAGAATGGACCTTTAGGATTGACTAAATGAAATAAGGGGATTGGGATACAGGGGAGGGTTTCTAATTAAGGGGAGAGGGGTGTAATATAGCGAGTAATGTAAGTTCTAGTTAGAGAGACCTAAAGATGAAAACGCTCGTGACGGCAAGATCATCAGCCAGTTTCCGATTGGTGCTATCCAGCTAAACAATTCATGCTGACTGCAAGTGTGTATATAGATTATCCCGAACGGCTAAGTACTACTAATAAGTTTATAACAAACTCTTTTGTAACCTAGCAACCAGTCTAGCTGGTTAGCTAAATGCCATTGTTTGGGCTAATATTGTTCAGCTGCTGCAGGCTCGTAAAATAGAGTAATCTTAAATCTTTCCTAAAGTTTTGTGAGCCGCGTCAGCATGACCTTTTAGTTTCCCTGCAAGGTATAAAAATTAAATAACAAAATTATATTTTCTCTTAAAGGTACGAATACTGGCTCAGACTTCTTGAAGCGAGCTGGAGGAGTTCGGAGGGAACCGCGCTGTCCCGTTGCTAAAACTCCGGGCTCCCACCGCTACGTCATCGGGGCGAACCGTGCCGGCCAAGCCATACATTTAATGTTCTATTCATTTTTACTGTTCGTACCTATGCTCAGTAAAATCATGGCTGCCGCATATAGTTTTACTCCTTTGGTAACCCTTCTCCAAATTTCATTTTCAAGATTTTTCATTTTAATTCATTTAATTGATCATTTATTTAATTATTTTTTAAATTCTTTGAAAATTTCAAAAAAGTTTCGACAGATGAACTAAAGGGGTGTTTACACTAGGGGACATTTCGGCCCTTGAGGCGCGCCTCGTGTAGACGAGGCTCACTACAGAGGTTCATATTTGTGTGTGTGTATTCGAAATTCCCGATTCGCTTTGAACGAATCCGTGCAGCGCCGCACGTGTGAGCGGCGCAGCTCTAGACCAGTCAGTGTGCAGTTGGTAGTCATCAAGTGAGGTAGCGCCTCTCCCTCACCCGTTATGGCTGACTCAACACTGCCGCGAGTAACTACACTGCTTTTAATTGAAGCCCATCAATGCCTTTGGCAGACTAAAAGCTGCGAATATAAGGAGGCTGCTTTCCATTTTATTTTAATGAAAATGAAAGAATATAGTAACATTTCGCTCATGCAAATAAAAAAGAGATTACGTAGCTTTACGATGCAGAAACAATATTCACACAAGCTCGTCTACAGCAATCCATATTTCATGGCAGCAGGCCACACTGACTGGTTTTGTGCCTTATGTTTGACCAAAAAAATCTAGTGTGATCTCAAAAAATATCGAGAAACATCTAGTTTTAAAAATAAAACTTCCAAAAATATATCTAGAAATAAATTAATTATCTACTATAATAGATTAGTTGAACAGTAGCATATAAGGATATTTATATCATAAATTGCTTTATATTAGGCAATTTATCTCTATATGAATTATCTAGTATCCTGATATTTACCCAAATAAAGCCTGGTATCTAAATATTCTTCAATTCCACACGTGTTGCGAGTGGAAAGGTCAGTCTCTATTTCATTGCAATTATCAATGTTCAGATTCCTACTTATCAACAATTGTTTTAAGGCTTTCACACCGCTATCTTCATCACTTTTAATAATTTTGCAATTACTAAGTAAGTTGATTCTACTTTATTAGATGCATTGCTTTAGTATATAACTGATACACCAAGTAGTTTCATGATAGAAATATCATTGCTTCCATCCAACAATAACCTGAACTCATTGTTACCAATATCATTGGTCAGTCTTTCGTCAAAATGAGACCACAATACATTCTTGATAATGCATGTGCATTTTATTCCATGATTTTTGATATCATCACTAGTTTTGCAATTGGAGATAGTGTGCTTTAGCTTATGAACCGTGAAATAGCCGTCTTGGTGTCGTTCATAATCTGAACATAACATGATCAGAATATGGTTGCTTCACTATTCAGACAATTTGCTTAAGTGAATTAACAAATATAATAAGAATGAAGTAGTAACCAACCATTATGGCTAATTCCTAATTCGAATTTACAGTAATCTATCATATACATAGCTTAATTGTAATTCTAGCTAGAAAATTTCTAGCACACTGAAAAAACTATTTAGATTTTATAGCTAACATCTAGGTTCGAAATTTTACATCTAGGCTTTAGCAAAAACATCTAGACTATAAATATCTAGAGTGGCAGCCCTGTTGAGCAGCGCGCGCTGCATGGCTCGCTCCAATGGTGTCTAGTCTAAACGCACATGTCTCTGGTGAAGCTCCACACGAGGCGTCTACAGGTGAGCCTGCAGCAAAATGTAGACCAGTGTAAACGGCTCTTAAGTTTCAGTTTTGAGGATGTTACAATGCTGCTTGGTAAAAAATTAGTGATGTGTAAATATTCATGGTGAACATAGCATAATTGAGCGTTTTTGACAATTTGACCATGTTATATTCTCTACTTGTTGCTTATATGAGGCATCGGAAATATTTTCTCGGCTTTGGAATTTACCAGTTAAAATGCAGCTCTGCAGGGATTTATGAAAGTCTAACCATTTCCGTACTTGAGGCAAATTAAGTATTTGATAATAAATACTATTTTCTTGAAAAATTTACCACAAAACCATTGAGCGGTCACGTTTTATCTGAAGGGAAGTCTCTAATGGAAAATTAAAACTTCTGCCTTCACGTGAGATTGGACGCGCTGTTCTTCCAGTGCCTGTTACGTCATAGTAGAGCTACACTCTGACGCACTTAGCCGACAGATTTTATTTCACGAACACTCTTTTTTAGAACAGATGAAGTTTGATGAAAATATAGCAGAGGAAATAAAAGTTTTGTCACTTACAATAGCTGCTCATGGAATGCAGAAACTCAGCAAATTCGAGCTTCTTATTAGAGAAAAAAATTATCTTATAATCGCCCTGAATAACCCTCAGTGGACTGACCAGTCCGGCTTTAAAGAACAATGCGTTTGAAGTTTTTATGCTGTCCAATTTTTTTTGTCTGAACTTCTCTATAGATGTTGCTACCGATCCAGCGTTGAGGAAGCATCGTAGATGTCATGAGAGGCAGTTCTTTGTTCATTTTGATGAGTTATTTTGGATTATATAATGGCTCTGATGACATGAATAGAAATGATGTAGAGCCGCGAATAACCGCTTATGCACCTGTGATTTCATAATTCAACGGGTACTCAGTAGTTATCTAGATAAAGCTTTACATAAACTTCGTTAGTTTGAATACAAAATAAATTTGACGGGAGATTTCGTGCACCACTTTTTCGGGCATTAAAAGTGAGGGATTTTTAGACGTACTGCATGCGATGATGAAGTGCATTTCTACTTCTGGCTCAAAATACGCATTGTACAACCTTTAAGTTCTCGCTATCACAGTACAGATGATGACTTGAATACAACCCACGCTGTCTGCAAGCAGCGACGGAGATCTCGTGTAGATCTCTCGCTAGTGAAGGCGCTCATTATACTCCTGATAAAATCAGTAAATGACTTTTTCCAGGCATTGATGTAGTAAACTGGCTGATAAATTTCGGTCATTTGATGCCTGATTTGGGTGTTATGTTATTGAACGGAGTATTACCTTAAGACACCTTTAGTCGCTTAGTCATTTGATCGCGGTTCTAAGGAGTAACCCAAGTGAGTCGAATTCACTTATGTTCGTAACAGACCGTTGATTTCAATTAATAATAATATTAGTAATAATATTACATTTGACAACTCGACAGCCTCCGTATTAAAGTCTAGTAATTTAGCTCATTCCAGTCTGCAGTGTACATCTCACAAGTTCGTACAAAACATGCAGTGTAATAACAAAGCATCATAAATGGAAACTGATTATCATTGACCAAATAAGTGAAGCATTAGTTTCTGAATAAAAACAGTTGAGAAGGATAAAGCGGAGATGTCACACACATTGAACTACAACATATATGATTTCAAAATGTTTCCATATTTCCGCGCTTTGAACTCCTTACATTGCTGTACTCTTCATTCACAAATTAATATCATTTCGCATAAATACTGCAAATTAAAATAGTCTTTGTCTATTTTATTCCATCGGTGTAATCTTAGTCTAGTTTTAGTGAGCGATTTTTTCAACAGCAAATCGGTCAACAACATTACCGCACAAAACACGAAGTCTCCTAGGCTCAGAAACTATATTGACAGCGACACTAAAATACACAATACCGCAATTAGGATTGTTATTCAATAATAAATTAAGAGATATCAATAGGGCAAATTTTTCCTTAGTTTTGCCTGGAACGACAAAACAACTCTTGTGATCGATGTTGTATAACATTTTGTACGTCAGGCAAATCAAACATATCAGTTTGCAAACTAAACTTTGAAATTTCAAGGTAAATGTGTAACCCAAGAAAGAATGGAAAAAGATAGATAAATAGCAAACATTTCGGATAAATATCTATATTTGGCATATTTATCCCACCAAGAAATTGCTTGAGTAAACAAATTATTTGATTCATCGTTAAAATAACGCCATAGGTCGTGGCTCCAATGCGATACAGACAACACAGGAGTACACAGTTTACTTCGTAATTGAAAACAGCTCGACTCAAACAGTTTAGCCTGTCTTAATTAGTCGTAAGGCAACAATCATCATCACGAGAAGGTCAAAGAGTATCAATAGTTCGGGTTCAGTTATCAGTACAACCCGAAAAGATACATGAGGCAGTCCGAAGTCTGCGACCCGAAGTCCTCGTCCAGCTGAGGCGCAGAGTTGCCGGCTTCCAGGTGCTTCTGGTACTCCACCAGCGGAGACTTGCTCATCCAGAAGCTGTTGCCGAAACCGCATACCTGAGACGGGCAACTGGAAGAAGAATATTGCAAAGTTATTATTTCCAATCCTAGCATGGGGCCTGGAAGAAAATATTGAATTTTAATGTTAACTCTCAACACGTGAGTCACACAGTACACTACATCTTTTTCACTTCAAATTAAACTAAGTCAAGTTCAATTTAATCCAAGTCAAGTTCAAATTAATCCGAGTCAAGTTCAAATTAATCCGAGTCAAGTGCAAATTAATCCGAGTCAAGTTCAAATTAATCCAAGTCAAGTTCAAATTAATCCAGCCCTTAGTCGAGGTAAAAATGACGTAATAATTTGTTAATATTGGTTTTTTTGTTAAATATGTATCTATTGGATGTGATGAGCAAAACTGGTTTCGAAGATTTATTTACAGTCATAGATATTTATATACGTGAAATTCCACTTAAACACATATATGAAATCAAATACATGCAAGTACAAAATATTATCTTTGGACGTTATGTAGATTTAATCAATTTAATATTTATTTACAATTCAATATATAATACTTTTAATACTTCGATAAATTTTAGAATAATCATTTTATGAATATTTAAGCCTTGAAAGTATTATACATCGAAGTGTGAGCACACACAAATAAAAGCAGTATTAAGTTAGAAACATTTTTTCTTGCATTATTATTATGTATTGTAAGTGGATCCTACATTTCTTCACATTGACGAACTCGGAATTAGATTGGATAACATTTTTATTGCGAATGCAGGAATATATCTGGGTAGTAATGTACATGTATAAATTGTAATCAAACGGAATCGTACATTAGTGCTCAGTGAATGGCACTTGTATATTTCTTTTAAAGATTAAATCTACATTTCGTCCAATGATAACCTTTTGTACTTGCATGTATTTGATTTCATATATGTGATAAAGTGGAATTTCTCGTGTTTAAATATCTATGAGTGTAAATAAATCCTCGAATCCAGTTTTGCTCATCATATCCAATAGATACATAATTAACAAAAAAACTCAAATCAACAACTTATTACGTCATTTTTAACTCAACTAAGGGTTGGATTAATTTGAACTTGACTTGGATTAATTTGAACTTGACTCGAATTAATTTGAACTTGACTCGGATTAATTTGAACTTGACTCGGATTAATTTGAACTTGACTTGGATTAAATTGAACTTGACTTGGATTAATTTGAAATGAAAAAGGTGTAGTTCCACCAGACGCAATTTTATGACTACTATCAGGAGTCAATATGCGGAGTAGCATCGTTTCTATATTAAACTGGTCTGTATCGACGTGAGTGCAAATGTCAAACAATTTCAAGTCGATAGGTGCTCGTCAGCTCATCCAGGGTAGATAAGCTTTTTTAAGCTCAAGTTAATTGCTTTGTTTTATTGGATGAAATTTGCGTAAACAGCTCATCTGACAAATACTGAAAGACTATCATAAAATACATGCAACTTTTTTTATCGAGGAGAAGGGGAGAGCAGGGCAAAATCCCCTATAGAGCTTCAACCATTGAACTGCGTAAGTCATAACCTTGAAAAAATTAACAATAAGCTTCGTTTCATTTCACTCGGTGGCGCTCATGAACTAAATTAATCTTCAATGAAATATCGAACAAGGCGCTCAAAACAAGAACATAAAGTTATTTCATCCCCCTCTCGTATTTCAGGTTTATGAAAATCCAATTGAAATATCTAAGCTTCAAATTAAAGTTTTCACTTGCACAATAAAAGAATCAAAGCTCAAATTACATCATGTGAAGGTTACGTAAGCTAATTCATTTAATTTCATTTGACCACGAGTAATACATAACGTAATTTTATCTGACTTGTCCTTGAATAAACTTAGACATGGACTACCTATCATTGCCGTTAGTTTCAAATTATGAAGTATAGTCTGAAAAACAACCGTAGTTTTACCGTCGTATTTCTACGGTAGGAATGACAGTCAGAAATCGATGGTAAATCACGGTCATCATCGTCGGCGGGCATTTTCAGCGTCTAAAATTACTGGTGATCACCGGTAATATATATATATACCGTTGGAATACTTACGATAAACGATGATAATTACCGTTACGCCGACGACAAAATTCAGACTGGGTTGATGCTAGATTCTTGAAAAATCATAAGCTATTGAGTTGAAACAGTCGTGTTAACCAGAGATCATTTTCGTTCAAACTGAATCTGAAACTCCCTCAAAGATATCAGGCCACTTTCTGTCCTCGTTAATGGGAATCCAATGAACTAATATAATACTTACAGAGTGTAAAGTAAAAAGTTAATTTAAAATAATACAATTTTCAAGTATTCAGGTATTTACCTAAAATCTGAATACAACGTTCATATAACATACCAAGTATTTATCAACACCTCGCCCATTACCAGACTCAAAGTTAATAATGTGGCGAATACAATCTTTTCAATCAGCCATGGTTACTAATCACCGCTGTTTTGTTATCTTAACGATTTTAAATACTACATAAATATGGAGAGAAGGAAATTGAGACTACAGCGTTCAAAAATCATCATGCAGTTCGATTTGAATGACAGGCATTATAATAACTTCATCGAAAATTTAAAATCAATAAAAAAATTTGCCCTAACAAATACTATGCTCGATAAATTTGCCTAACAATCAAATTATATTGAATTGTTCGATTAACTTCTAGGATTCGCAAGGTACTGCACAAAAACTTCATTTGATTCTAACAATTAAGCTACACTGAAATCCCTCCACAGGAAACTGTCGGGTGTATTATTTCCACCAACAATTGCAGGAAAGGCCTTAACAGTATATCGTTTATTACGCAGTCTGTATATTGAGGAACGGATCATGTACTCGTATTGAAATTCTCGTCCTCATCAGCATTTGGACGATAAAATATATTTCATACGATCTCATATTTCTTGTAGATTTTGTGGTGCTTCGTCGACGTTGGGAGGAAAGTGAAGCATTTATCCTCAGTGTCGGCCTAGAATTGGTGTATTTAGAGTTGTCGACAACAACAAATTTAGTTTTGAACGTCTAACCTCGATGACGCTTGTGGATATTCAACCTTCTGGTAAATAAATGAAAAACCATTCATTAAGGAGCATGTTGTATGTTGTCACTACTTCTGTCTAAATAACCTCAAATAGAACATAATTTTATTTTTTTTTTAACCTCAAATTGAAGTTTGCCAGGTTCATTGTTCAAGATTTTGAGCGAGTTTCGTTCGTGCGTGTATCTAGTTTATCTAGAAGAACATTCTTTGCAGAATTTATTAAATGATTAATTAGTGAACGTCCAGCGTTCTCATTCTGATTGTCGTCATAATAAAGTGCACCCAGTCATAATTAAGCCTAACAACGAATTCAGGTTAAAGAACAAGAAAACATAAGCTAAAATTTAACTTTCTAGCACATTACAATCACTGACAGTGTTTGTATTCGATACTCGACTTATACAATGGATATGAGCATAGTTTTTTATTTTGGGTTCCTTATTTGTGTTGAAGAGAGTGGCTCCTCAGAATGCCAAATCATTTACCCCCAGAGTGTTGAGTGTTGTGCTCTTTTATTATGCTCTTATGCTCTTAAAAACACAATTGTGCTCTTATGACAAATTTATTGTGTTTTTTTTATTTTATTGTATCTTCACATTCATGATGAATGGAAAACAGTCATTATAAGGTTGTATCCATTTTTCCTTGTTTCATCAATATTAATCTATTAAAGAAATGTTTTGTTTTTATTTCATATTTTATGTAATCACCTATGAGCAGTCAGAAAAGAGCAAGCTTGAACTGTAGTACATGTGCATAAATAATTGGAAGTTAGAAAGTTGACAAATGACTCACAGCTTGTGTCTCAATTTGCAATTGGGCAAATACATTTCAATTGTGTTTAAATAAAATGCAGTTATAAAGCAACAGTTACATCAATACACAGTAATTTTCCACGTGTGCTATATGCTTTACCTATATTTTTGCTGCACGTTTTTGAGGCATCCATTGCGTGGCCCAGCATATCAGACCTTATTTCTAATATAATGCTTTAGAATTTTGTTTGTTCCTTAACGTAGAGCTGTTTTAACTACTGAACATATCTATGAGAATTAGATCTTTTAAAGAAAGAATCTGAGAACCCAATGCCAAATGTTAAGCACGCCATGAATTAGCTGAAATAGATATTGCTTCTTATGGATGATCTTTTTTGGCTGTTTTCATTTTCTTATGCATATTTTATGGAAAATGCGAGAGCAAAAGGTTTTTTCCTGGTGATTTTACAGTTCTTAATTATTGTAAGAAAACTCATAACTTATGTTCATGAGGAAAAATTTGCTGGTACTCTGGACCTCATAGAAATTATATCTTAGAAATTCTGATGCTAGTGCACAACCATGTTTGTGTTTCTCATGTATGGATTATTTTTTACAGGTGGCTGGCAGCAGGTGGTTCACACACTTCTCTACAATATTTGACAAGAATATCTAAGCAGTCGCTCTCCATCATCATACCTGAAACTTGTGAGGCCATCTATACTGTTCTTAAGGATGAATACATGAAGGTAAGGATCTCGTTATAGTGCTGCGTTCAAACATTACTTTCTAATGAGTTTTATAATGTAATTCAACTGGAAAAATAAATGTTCTGAAATATGGCAGCCATTTTAAAATTTGAAGTACGTTGAAATCCCTCAAAATAGGGTAATGATATGAGTTAAAGTGACTCACGCTTCATCATGAATACAGCATTGACTTGGTACAATGGGAATGAATATAATAAGTGCACAATGTTCTTCAGATGCAGTCTGATCTTGGGGTGCTACTTGAATTGATGAACAATTGGTCAGAAAGTTAGTCGTGTGCAAAGTACGTATAAGATTTCTTCGATTGTTCTCCAGTTCATTGTAACCTACGACTAGTTCCATTATCAATGAACTTTGAGATGCATGAGGTAAATGCATATTTTTGCAATAAATTAACGCATGGATAGTAGTGGAATTTATGTAATCACTGTCTCCTTCCAATAAAATTGTTCAGTACTCATGAAAAGATGCTGTATTAATCATCAAATAAAATTGTGGTGGACTTCAATCTGTAATTCCTTCTGTTTTACTCTTTTACAGACTCCGCAAACTCAAGCAGAGTGGGAATCAGTAGCCAGTGATTTTTACCTGAAGTGGAACTTCACGCACTGCATCGGAGCACTCGATGGCAAACATGTACTCATACAACCCCCGAGAGAGAGTGGATCTTACTACTTCAGCTACAAGGGCTCACACTCCATAATATTGCTCGCTCTTGTGAATGCTAATTATGAATTTCTGTATGCAGACGTGGGAATGAATGGCAGGGTATCGGATGCCAGTGCCTGGGAAATGTCCAATTTGAAGCACAACATTGAAACAAATAAATTGGGCATTCCTTCTCCTCGAGCACTTCCTAACAGTGATGTGATCGCGTCACACGCTATTGTAGCAGATGATGTATTCCCTATGAAAATTTACTTGATGAAACCCTATTCATTGCGTGATTTGTCGCACCAACAACCATTTTCAACTATCGATTGTCACGTGCACGAAGAGCTGCTGAAAATGCGTTTGGGATTCTTGCCAATAAGTTTAGAGTTTTTCTTTCTCCTATCAATTTGCATCCCAAGAAAGCTGAGAAAATAGTTCTTGCTTGTTAAGCAATGCACAACATGCTACGTCGCACATGCCCAGATTCATGGAATGTTGACCAAAGTTCTGGTGTCTCAATTGGAGAACCTTGGCGGATGCCAACTCAGATGTTGGGCCTCCAAACACATCCTCGCAATGTGGCTGGTGATGCTAAGACAGTGAGAGACTCCTTTGCCAAGTACTTTGTAGAAGAAGGTGCAGTCTCTTGGCAAAATGATGTCTTGTGATGGTGTGCAGTGGCAGGAAATAATGTCCTTTAGACATACTTATGTAAACTATTCTTCTCATCAAGTTTTCAATATCATGTAATCCTGAATCTAAGCAAGGGGAATAAACAGTTGAATATTCAATGTATTTATTATCCCAATTGTTCAGGACATTAATAGTTCACATGAAAGAATATGAACCTATTCCGAATAAAATTTGTAGTCCCGGTGCCCACTACCATGTTAGTTTATGAATGCATGTTCAAATAAATGATTAACAAGGGGATAACAGTGAATGCAAAACGGTGTTCATTAACAAACAATAATTCCTTTGAATGACAAGAACGTATACGTAACTTTTATAAATGTACCACACTTCTCTCCATGTAATAGCTGTATTTTTCTAAAAACTAAGCATGCGTATTCATTTTTCTTTCAAATTTTAAAGCAAAAAAAAGAAGCATGAATAAAGAACACATCGCCAAAGGCTGAGGCTACGGTTGAAGTTATAGAAATACCTTGAAAGGTGAAAAGTTGCACAGGTGACTTATTGCAGGCACAGTTCATGAATATATAATCATACATTGACAAAAACCAGCATTCAACAAAATGCAGTGCGAATTTCTAAAAATAATTCATCACAAGCCATCCAATTCTGAAACCATACTGATAAAATTATTTTATGAATACATGTTTCATATGTAGATCATCAAACATTGCTATTTGAGATGACACTATTGTAAATAATTTTGTGAAATCTTAATCATTATAAATAAATAACTCTTAGAACTATAGCGTTTTATATTTTACATATCAAATAAAGATAATTTTAATGTTCAAATTTGTTGTTGCAAGACCAATATAAAAAGCACAACGAAGCAAGGCTTGAAGTCACCTATGACAGTGCATTTTTACGTATTCATAACTTTCTCATGAAAGCCCTATTGTACATCAGATTACCTTAAAATCGAACAGACAACAGCAAACAAGGTAATCACGAACAGCTATAGCATAACAAAATAAAATTTCGAATTACTGACCAAGCGCATGATGAGTAAGATGAACAAAGACTAGAATGGCATCAATATGCACTTCACTCATTCTATTCTCCTAACATTGTTTCCAGCATTGCAGAAAATTTTTACCAATCCTTCATATATAATTACTTTACAACATCTATACTACTAAAGTAAATACATACAATTTGCTCTAAGTACATCACAGTGCTAATGCCAACAAAGTCTTTGACTATTTGTTTGGTTTCCGTTCATGGGCAGAAAAATTCCTTTGCAAAATAATAAGAGGAAAGAATACAACATCCAAATCAGTTAGACTCACGATGAAGAGAAGGCATCCTACTCCATTCCATTAAAAATTCTTGACCATTACCTTTCAATTATTGTAGGTCTAATCAATGACATACCTGATGCAAGTCCGCTTAGAATGATTCCAACTATGAAAAATCTATTTTTTGTACATGGATGAACGACCAGACGATAGCAAATACCTTCCCATCGCACATGGTGCTTCAAAGAACTATGCTGAGCGAATAACCAGTAAGCATCTTGGCTGCCAACACTATGGAACACATTGGTTTGTATTCAGGCTGACCTGACACTAAGTTCCGAAGTGCATGATATCAGATATTAGCATAAGATATGTATTAAGCGTGGATGTTAAGCATTCATCACTATCGTGAATATTTCCGATATGTGACATTCTAGACGACTCGCCACAATAACCCTACGTTTAAATTATGCGAGAGTTTTCACTCAGAGTTCCTCTCTGCCCCTTGTACAAGGCATCAAATATGATTCGTTGTGCTTCAATAGCCTGATCTGGGTTCATTTTCTGGAGTAATTCAATAATACCTTGAGCAATGCCTGCAAATTTAATGGGATTTTCATTGCCTGCCTGAATTCTTCCCAAAGCTTCAGTAGCTGCAGAAATGAGCTGGTGAGCTTCACCCAACTGCTTTCTTGGCTTCTTCCGCTTTGGGGCAGAATCATCTCCAACGGACGAAGTGGATGGTTGGGATGCTGTTGCTGAGAAATTTTGGCAAGACATTGAAATTGCTGACAATGACCCAGATTGAACAACAGATTCTTGTGGCGATGGTGTAGAAGACTGCAGCAAATGTGATGAAATTGCTGACAGGGACTGAGAAGAAGGAAGATCCAACTGTGGGGATGACACCAGCACAGAAGAGGATGGCCTTGATGGTGGTAGGGATTCCTCAGAGGTAACCAATTCTAAGAAGGCCTGTGGATGGCCTTCAATCAATTCAATTCTTGCTTCGGCGGCAATGGACTGAAGGTCATCATCAACCTGATGGAAGAGAAGAAAATTATGTTTTAATAACAATACATGTCTTTCTACAAATGAACAAAAGTTTAAAAAAATGCTGAGACATGTTACATTAGAATTACACGTTTATGCAAACTGAGGGGTGATTTTGTAACATTTGAATTAAAGAGATGAAGTTCATCAAAATAGTTTTTGTTGGAGATGTGACAAAGCCAGAGTTTTGACAAAGCTAAAGCTTTGGCAGACTTTGGAACTCTCATGTAGCATTCAAAGTCAATAAAAATTACTTATATAATTTGAAACTAATAATCTTGATTAAGAAATTATTTCTTCAATTTATAATCTGCATTGCAAGTTTGCTCATTAAACTACTAAAATTTCATTTCACATATAAATGGAGAATTATTATATATAATAAAACTTTTTTCCTCTCTTTACCACGACAAAGATGTTCCAAGAGAGGAAGGATGAAGGCACCATTAGGATGGAGTTGAGGGAACGCAGAATCTATGCACTAAATGCATAGAAACAGTAAGCTAGGAAAGAAGATAATGAAACAAGAAAAGTTGAAGAAAGTAATAGGTGCTGAAAAACAGGACAGCAGTGAACCAAAAAAAAGGTCCGTAACAAAACAAAAACTAATTCTATTCGGTCAATGTGAAGTTTAATGCAATCACGGAAAATAATAATTCCGATCCCAGGAATCACGAAAGGAACGCACTTAAGATCGTTTTACATGAATGACATTCTGCTCGCTGATGCGTTATTTTTGAATTATTGAACTTTGAAGTTGGCCTTTGCACCCAAAGGAAACGAGCGCGCGAAACGGAATTTAATTAATAACAGAAGCTATTGCAAACGTAAAGAGGTTGGGTCGTGAGGGGGAGGCACAGTTCTTCTAGTGAAAATTATAAATAAAGCTTCTAACCCACCCATTAGGGTGACGACCGCAATCTTGTTTACATCGGTTCCAAGATGGCGGCGCCCATGGTGGTCGCCATCTTGGAGCCGTTGTAAACAAGATTGCGGTCGTCATCCTAATGGATGGGTTAGAAGCTTTATTTATAATTTTCACTAGAAGAACTGTGCCTCCCCTCACGACCCAACCTCTTTACATATGTAATAGGGGGTTAGCTTCCGTTATTAATTAAATTCCGTTGCTTCTTTTCGTGCGTGAATGCCAACATCAAAGTTCAATAATTCGAAAATGACGCATCAGCGAGCAGAATGTCATTCGTGTAAAACGTTCTTGAATGGGTTCCTTTCGTGATTCCTGGGATCGGAATTATTATTTTCCGTGATTGCATTAAACTTCACATTGACCTTCTATTCTAACAAAAAGAAAGCCTACCTAACCTTTACCTCAGGCCCTCACATAGTCCCCCCTGGGAGCGAATAAATGGAGAAATTAATTTTAATTCGCACTTATCCACTACTTATTTTTGATCAATAAATGCCATGAAAACCAAATGCTCAAGAAGTACAGTCTCTCATACCATGCTGGTGGTTCATTTTAACCCAAATGAAACAAAAAGCATTTATAATCCTGGGTCTTATCCTTATATCATACATGAAATAAAATTACAAAATTAAGAAATTGAAACAGTATTAATTACAGCCATGGACTAGGAATAATAACTATAGATATGCCTTCAATTTTACCATAAAATATACATTAGATATTAGTTTAAGCCTTCCTAATCACAAAAAGCATACAATATAAATAAACTTTTCACAAATGTAAAATTTGTACATTTAAAAATTCAATTAAATAGAATGATTGTAATGATGCCTGTGCATGAGTTTCAAATATGAGTGACTGTCATGACATGGGTCTTGGGTCTGCCATGACATGGGTTACTTCATGGGTGGCATGGGTTACTGGTTTGTCATGACATGGGTCTTGGGTGGCAACTTTACAACAGTTCAAGGAACTTATTTCTGCATCCATAATAAACCATATTTTATTTTAAAGACTAGACTTTTTATCTGAGGAAATAATTGTGTAGGACATCTCTTCTGACATCTTCATTATAATTGAAGTCTGGAAATGAAGGTGCAAATAAAAAATTTCCTGTTTACATGATACTGCATTATCAACCATCATTAGATCACTGATCTCAATATTCAACAATGAATTTTTTGAAAAAAATTATGCAAGAAATAAAAGACTAACCACTTGCAAAGAGACCGAAGGCCCAGCTGGCAGTTCCATAGTAGAGACACCTAGAGCCATTGTGTCACCACTGCTCAAGAACTGAAGTTCTTTGAAGCACTATAGGCGAGGTATCTATATATCGTCTGCTCCTGCCCCGCTTCGATGGCTATTTTGCTGCTGACGAATTTCTCTCCGAAATTGTGTGCGGAGTATATTAATTTTATTTTTGACGTTTTCAACAGTCATTGATGGACACGCTTCTTGCAGTTGCAATGTTAAAACATTGTATGCCTGAATTTTTCTAGACTTTCACTTATATTCATTACATTTAACATTCCAAAGGCAAGGAAAATTTCTTAGATTTTCAATTAAAAACAGGACATTCTCTTTAGTCCATTCTTTTTCATTCATTGCTTACTAACAGAATAGCCAAGTATTTGCAAAAATCTTAAAAATACACAGAAATTTGTTCAAAATTTAGTCTTATGTCAAAGGCTGGACAAATGATAGTTTACAAACAGCACTGAATGATAATTATCACTCAGTTACAAAAAACAGCCCATATAAACAGGTATCAATCCAATTCCAATTTATGCTTTTACTACACCACACACTTTACCATTAGGATGCTGTTATGCCCAAATCTACTTTTCTAGATAACAGAAATCTTTTTGATAAAAAGTAAGACATAAAAATTTGGAACAGCTAATTTATTACACTTCAATAAGACCATATAAAAGCATAAAACAAACGAAAACTATACATTAGCTAAAGCATAAATACTAAGCAAGGTTTAAATAGGATTAGCTGTTATTACAATTGTAGAGAAGGCTTAATATTAAGCAATCCACTTTTGGATCCAGAAACAAAAGCAGTAACAAGTCGTGGTAAATGTGTAGCGTTGGGTAGTAATCAATTTTCTTCTTTTTGGTGCCTGATCATCCTTAATTATGTCAAAATAAACAAGTTTTCTTCTATGAATTTTCCGTCACAAATGAGTATTTTACGTGTTATAGCGGTAAATTAGTTACGGCAACTCAAGTATTTGAAGCGGTAAGTAATTTATCGACCGCGTCAAATGGCAACACTGCAATGGAGTTTTGCTTCCAACACGCTCGTCATCAAAGACGAAACTAAACCTACGGCTCTAACTTGTAAAATACTCATTAGCCGTAAAAAGTGTACAGAAGAAAAGTAATTTATTTCGATGTTATTACCGTGTTTCAAGTAACAAAAATTAAAAATTTAATGAGTAGCTGTTTATTCGAGCGCAATTGTCATCAAAGATTAAACTAAACCTACTACTATAGCTCATTAAATACTCATTTGTGACGGAAAGTGTACAGAAGAAAACTTGTTTATTATAACTTAATTAACTATGATTAGGCACCGAAAATGGGGGAAATTAATTACTACCAAATGCTACACATTTACCCAAGTCCCAACAAGCAGTTTCTAGAAATGCAAAAAGAAACATAAATAATAAGAGTCCAAATATTTTTGCCTAAACATAAATATTCAGATTCTAAAGAAATATGTAAATGACCACATACAGCTAGTGCTTTTGTACCAACTAATTGGGTCAACAGGGCGGGTAAATTTTTAAAATAAGTTACAATTATGCTTTTTTAAAGCTACAACCATAAGTTTGTAAAAGATTGTCTATTTCTCCCTGATAATTCTTTTATAATACAATTTCGATTCTGGGGACTTGATTCTAATGTAAGCATCAGGCTATGAGGGAAATGAAATATTTAATAAAAAAAAATTAAATTTACCAAGAAATACAATAAATAAAGGCCACATATAGGCCTCGTGCAAATAAATTTTTGTGGCAATTTTATCAGCATATTAGTAGCCACCATTGTTGAAATACTACTGAAATATTTCCAAAATGTTATTTAGATGTCAAAATCACTAAACTTTGATAATTTTATGCATTTTCACCTTCAGTTCAGACAGTTAATATTTCAATTATATTCACATCCATTAAATCCAAACCTACTTACATATTCAGCCATTTCTGAATAAAATGAAATAAAAACGTAACGAAGTTCATTTTGGTATATAAATGTCCGTGCCACCCTACAATTAACTAAATTTGCACCAAAAACAGAATTAAATCGATAAAATAGGAAAAAAGACATAAAAACCAAGTAATGCACTCGCAGAATCACCTTTCACAACACATAAACAAGCGAGTGTTCGCTGTTTGATGGAAAGTTCGTGTTCGTGTTTTCCAACACGATGGAAAACACAAACACACCGAAATCTGCGAACTTTTCATCTGTGTTCGTGTTCGCGGACTTCCGAAAAACACGAACTTCGGCCGAAAGATTGATAGTGTGGACGGGCCTTAACACTGGCAAGGGGTAGTTGAATAAGAAATGAAAAATATCATCTCATGGATATTTAATATTCCAAGAGATTGCTAACAACTTATAAATAATTCGAATACTACTAAAGAATTCTTCGGAACTCCCAAGTTTGACTAGTTGAAATTATCGAAGTAAGAAAAAAACAAAAACTGCTATACCTGAGCAGATTGAAACACCATCGTAAATGACAATCAAGTATTGAGAAGAGGTTAGTCACTAAGTAATTTATAAAGAACATCTCGCAACACAGCACGCACATCTAGAAATGCGTAAACAAACTTACACTCAAAAATGAAATGCATGGCTTGTTCGGGATTCAAATATAGAGATAATATTTGCACGAGCGCTTTATTTCATTTGTCTCTTTATACTTTTCAATTTCTTCTATTCACAGAAATGCTCTTCGGAGCCGTGATTGATCGATTTATGAACCATTTAGCAAGCGTAATCGATTTGTTTATTTCTAGAATTTGGTTCAGTGTTAACTGATCGCAGAGCTTTAGGTAAAATGTAATCTGTCTTGAGGTTTTGCTTTTACGCAAAAAATAGAAATAGAAACATATATATACACATGTGAGTATATATATATGTACGAACGTGTGAATGTGCACACAGATACATAGACATTCATATTTGTGTGCGCACATATACACACACATGCACATGCACACACTTACACACACATATTCGTATACATACGTATTGAAAATGAATATAAGAAATATGCTAATTAACATAAACAATTATTTTGCACTTTCTACATTTAAAATAACAGCCAAAGCTCTGTGTAATCGTAAGAAATAACCTGAGGAAAAATAAGGAATAGAAAAAGGACTTCGAAAAACGCATAAATGAAATGGTTTTTCAATTTCCTAAAAGAAATTTTAAGAAAACTCAAGTTACCGTCGAGGAACAACAACAACAACAAAACATATTTCATATCTTCTCGATATTCTCTGCAACATCATGGATGATTTAGTTGTTTACTGTAAATAACCAGACGATCATATATTTTAAATGTACTCGCAATTGGAAATAGAGACTCGTTCACCGACCCTCTGCTATTTTTATTGGTTTTAGGAGCTCTTTTATTAGGAGTACTGAATCTAATGAGTGTCCTTTTACAGTGGCTATTTTTAGTTTTTCGATAAAGAAAAAGTCGTAACCCAGTACTCTACTTGAATAATGTCATACGACCTGTATTATGTCTAATATATTCGAAGGTGTGCAAAAAAGTTTATACGGTGTCTAATAAACTGTCTATATGAGCTTCAAAAAAATGAGTTAGCTCTTAACACTGCTCGCCAAATCATGAACTTGTTAACATTCTCTCAATTATGCGACAACTAACGAATGAATTTACATGATATTTTGTGGTAATGTTGGCACTCCTGATATGTAATGTTGGCACTCCTGATATGTATGTGATGAATGTGTGATGAAATAAATTATATTAGGCATATATATGAAAACCGACGCGACGCAGCAAGCAACCGGCTCTGCAGCGAAGCCGGGCGGATCGTGAGGGGATGAGGGGTGCACCACATCAGCAGATGGGAGGAGCACGTAGGGGGTAGAGGCTGTATCAAGGGCTAGTCCGAAATCCATCACATATACGGGAGTTATTGTAAATAAACAAAACAGCACAGAAAATAGTGGGTCAAAAAAAAATTATTGGCTACGAACAGGGGACGAAGAAGTCTGGGTATTTGAGAGTAAAGAGCGGAGTAATTTCAAAGTGGAGAGAGGGACACGTTGTCGGGGCCAAATTAACGGAAGATCCCACAAGAATTCTAATAGTGGGGATACGCAACCTAGACCCCCAACTGAACGAAATCCTCGGGAAATGATACACGGCGGAACATTTAATTTATTGATAACAAGAAGAAAAATAAACTTATCTAAACGTAATTAGGACGGTAACCAAGTGGCTGCTGCACAGGCCGAGAAGACAAATGCAGAAGTACGGCAACTGCGAGACAGGCGAGGTATCCGGAAGCTCGGCAAGCGACCAGGTCGTGACAGTAGCAGGAACGACGGGTGAGTAATAGCAGGCGAGCTATAGCAACGTGCTATAAAAGGGAGCAACAACAGGCTCAAGCGTAGCTCCACCGTGGCCAGGAGGACGTCCAGCCTACGGATACACCGTCAATGTAACATTGTTAACGAGACCCTATCGAAAACATAGATGAGAAGAGAGCGCGAGAGGAAATTCGAACGGGTATGATTCGTTATTGGTGCTATCAGAGAACACATACTATCAGAGAACACATACTATCAGAGAACACATACTATCAGAGAACACATACTATCAGAGAACACATACTATCAGAGAACACATACTATCAGAGAACACATACTATCAGAGAACACATACTATCAGAGAACACAGACTATCAGAGAACACAGACTATCAGGGAACACAGACTATCAGGGAACACAGACTATCAGGGAACACAGACTATCAGGGAACACAGACTATCAGGGAACACAGACTATCAGGGAACACAGGATTACTTACTTGCTAGAAATAGAGACCCTATCAAATGTACAGTATAATTATCTAGTTCTCTAGGGTTCTAGGGTGCGGCACTGTAAAGAAGAAAATACAATTAAACTTTCTGAACAAACTAAGCTACGATTATCGAAACTAAACATTAGAGCAAGGAGGGAGCCTGGAGAGGGCTCCATCCCCGCTCGCAGCAAGTAAAATAGACGGTTCGAAAACCGTCTCGTCTGCACGTAACATACAAGTCAAGTTGAAGAACACCGGACACGGGAGAAATATTGTCGCCCCTACACGACTCCCCCTTTTAAGATTCTAATACAACTAGAATCAAAGAAACAATTCACCTTAATTTTAAGCTTCTGTCGAAGCAATGTTCACATCTTAGAACTACGTCCAAGTCAATCGAAGAAATTATTCGTTCAAATTAGGGCTTTAATCCTAAAATTCGTGCTACGACACAGGATTATGAGTTAGAGTTCACTTCGAGGAACTAGCAGTTTATTCAATCATGAACCAAGAGACGGCTAAGCAAATCTGCTCCAATGTTCTTCGTACCTGGAATATGAACTATTCGAAAACCGTACGATTGCAGGCTGAGCGATCATCTCTTGAGACGAGCATTGTCGCCCCTCAACTTTTGTAATGACAAGAGAGGTTCAAGGTCAACCTCGTGCAAAATTACACAGCCCAACAAGTAGAACTTACTTTTATTCACGCGCCACACATTTGCGAGACATTTTATGTCGTAGAATACCGAGTCTCACGGTCTACCAACTTACGGCCGACGTGAGTTACAGGGGGTTTCCAAAAATTCCGTGACCAGAATGACCTGGAAGAGGAGACTCGTGCGCCATGGGTAATATACCCTGTCGGCAAGCTACTAGTACAAGGGACATTTTCACCAACAAGCCTAGCAGATTTTGAAGATACACATCGGCGGAAAATTAGGTCACGGTGCTGCTCAAATTTAAACACGGTATGATTTACGTAGATGGGATCAACACTGGGAAGAATTAGGGGCTGAGAATTAGGCTTCACATTTTTAGAGCTGGCGCGTGTGCTGATAGCACCCATGGACTCTGCTTTTAATTGTTCCCGAGGGAGGTTAGAAGCACCTTTCACATTTCCTATGATCACAGAACAAAACTTCATGGGAGCTCTGATGGCATTCACCCAACCACAATAATAGGGACAACGAATATAACACTTTACCAAGGGGAAAATGTCTTTCCGACCTAAATAGTCGGAGACTTCAACAGACTTACACTTCGACACATCTGTGTCTGGAAGTAATTCAGACGAAACAATGACGGCACTACAACCTGTATCTCTCACAATTGAGGAGACAAAAGTTTCATTTACGGTACCGCTTTTATAATAGGGATGTCTAGTGCGAGCATCGAGACAAAATTGAACATTTTCTGATTTATTGGTGTTACTACTAGCATACAAGAAAGGATTTTTGGGGCAGTTGCGCTTCACATGCCCTGGATCACCGCACACGAAACATTTGACAGGCTGGTTCCTCATAGTATTCGCTTGGGAGGAGGCTGGAGGCGAGGCTCTACTTACGTTCGGCGGAGGATCGAAACGAGGACTTCTGACGGACCGGTCGTTCTCCCTTGGGTAAGCTTTATGAGCTACGCACCAGTTATCAGCAATACGAACAACCTCGTCAATATTATGAGCATCTTGCTCCTTAATGAAAACTCTTAATTGGGGAGGGACGCAACTGAGTAACTGATCTACCAGGAAAAATTTCTTCAAACTCTCAAAATCTTTTGAAACGGCGCGGGACTCTATCCAGAAATCGAGGACCCTATCTAATTGAGCGGCAAATTGTTGGTAGGTCTCATCAGGACCAATACGCATAGTACGAAATTCCTCACGGTAGGTTTCGGGCGTTTTATTAAATCCGTCAAGAAGGGCTTTTTTCAGCCTCTGGTAATCACCAGTTACGTCAGGGGACAAAGCCGCGTAGATTTTCAAGGCCTTGCCTTCTAACAGAGATCCTAATCTGACTGCGTAAGTCCTTTCCTGAACTCCGAGCAAAGAAGCCACGCGTTCAAACCTAATTAGATATGCGGTGATATCTTCACCATCTTTAAGAACCGGCAACTTCGGCCGTAGAGCAACATCGGAGTAATCTACGTCAGGAGCTGGTCGATTTTGTAACTCTAATAACCTAATTTCATGAGCTCTCTCTCTGTCCTTTTCCTCAGCAATAGCAACTTGAGCAGCTCGTTCAGAAGCTCTCTCATCCCTATAAAAAGCTTGTTGCTTGTACACAAAGTCTACTACTGCGTCACCTCTCAATCCTAACTCTGCCGCTTCAGCGCGGAGCTCTGCGATTGTTGGAACCAGTGACATCATAGACAAAATTGAAAATGAGAATAAAGATACAAAATCGGAAAGAGCTTGATCAAGCTTCACACACACGTGACTGAACAGTCAATACAGGGTTGGTCGAACGACGCCCAGATTTGTTACGTAATCTTACGAAAGAACGTACAGTTGGAATTTTCCAGAATGTTCACAAGTAATAAAGTATTGCAGTGCCTGCTGCCAATACGTGAACATCCTACTTTACCAGTCACTCGTGCTGCTCACACCAGCCATTAAGAATTTCCACTCACCTCTCACTGCTGTCTCGCCAACAATGAACATTGGGGTACCAAGTGAATCAAAACCCGAGGTTAGGTCGGACAGTATGGAAAAATCAAGGTGCGCATCCCCCTGGCAAGGTCGCCAAAATGTCGGGGCCAAATTAACGGAAGATCCCACAAGAATTCTAATAGTGGGGATACGCAACCTAGACCCCCAACTGAACGAAATCCTCGGGAAATGATACACGGCGGAACATTTAATTTATTGATAACAAGAAGAAAAATAAACTTATCTAAACGTAATTAGGACGGTAACCAAGTGGCTGCTGCACAGGCCGAGAAGACAAATGCAGAAGTACGGCAACTGCGAGACAGGCGAGGTATCCGGAAGCTCGGCAAGCGACCAGGTCGTGACAGTAGCAGGAACGACGGGTGAGTAATAGCAGGCGAGCTATAGCAACGTGCTATAAAAGGGAGCAACAACAGGCTCAAGCGTAGCTCCACCGTGGCCAGGAGGACGTCCAGCCTACGGATACACCGTCAATGTAACATTGTTAACGAGACCCTATCGAAAACATAGATGAGAAGAGAGCGCGAGAGGAAATTCGAACGGGTATGATTCGTTATTGGTGCTATCAGAGAACACATACTATCAGAGAACACATACTATCAGAGAACACATACTATCGGAGAACACATACTATCAGAGAACACATACTATCAGAGAACACATACTATCAGAGAACACATACTATCAGAGAACACATACTATCAGAGAACACATACTATCAGAGAACACATACTATCAGAGAACACAGACTATCAGAGAACACAGACTATCAGAGAACACAGACTATCAGGGAACACAGACTATCAGGGAACACAGACTATCAGGGAACACAGACTATCAGGGAACACAGACTATCAGGGAACACAGGATTACTTACTTGCTAGAAATAGAGACCCTATCAAATGTACAGTATAATTATCTAGTTCTCTAGGGTTCTAGGGTGCGGCACTGTAAAGAAGAAAATACAATTAAACTTTCTGAACAAACTAAGCTACGATTATCGAAACTAAACATTAGAGCAAGGAGGGAGCCTGGAGAGGGCTCCATCCCCGCTCGCAGCAAGTAAAATAGACGGTTCGAAAACCGTCTCGTCTGCACGTAACATACAAGTCAAGTTGAAGAACACCGGACACGGGAGAAATATTGTCGCCCCTACACACGTCGCATAAGGAAAGGACGCTTAAGAACGAACCAATCAGAGGGCGAGGATTTGCGCGGGCATCCCGCTCAACCCTCCATGCGCAGCCTTTGTGCGGCTGACGTATAAAAGGGGTAGAAGGAGGCAGAACCGATCTATTTGACCGGTGCAGTGGCAAGGATGTAGGCTTCCTGACGGCCAGAGGGGAGGTGAGAATACGTGGTTTAATTTATTGATAATTCATGTGGAGTCATCGAAACGTAGTACGTCTAACTTCTGGACGCAGTGATGCTAATTATTATTGAATTGCAGGCTTGATGTTTTTTTGTTATGTAACAAAGTGCTTTGTGATCTGTTTTGTGAAGCGGGGGGTAAAATACTCATCCGGATTGATTTCAAAGGGAAATAAATTATGTTTGATTTTGAGAATTAAAGGGGAGTAAAGAAGTAATTCAATCAATGCCATGTGAAGTAGGTATGTTGCAGGGAATGAAGATTCAAATAGAGCTTGTCACTTAAAATGATAATCATTCACAGGCGGGTTTGGGATAGCTGGCCTGCGCGGCAGCTGAGACCGCGGAGACGTGGGCTGTGAACGCCTAACATCCGAGGGCCTGTAGCGACACAACCGGCTGAGCGTTCGCAACCTTGCAGCGGGCAACCAGCCTGGTATTCAACGCTAATGACGAAGCCTGGAGGCTGTGTTCGAGCCTCGACAGGCCAACGACAGGGTATTTACTCCAGTTGTAATAGTGAAGAATGAAGGGAAGAAGAGGCACGCCGAACAGTGCAGATCTTTGTTTGGCGCGCAGAGAGTGTTATGAATGTAGGCATCAAGTGCAAATTTACAAGGAGGTCTTCCTTATAATGAATACCGTGTGATAAGCAGGATTGAAGTCCTGCAGCGAATTTTTCTCCGTTTGTCTATGTAACATCATTATGCCGGATAAAACTATCATGTCGCAGATCATTAACATCTTACCTGAGGGCTCTGGTGCGAAAATGAGTGTTGCGATAAAAATATGTTTACTTGTGCCAAATTTTCACGTGTTCATCTTAAACAGAATGTGTTTTAATCTTCCAATGTTTTTTATTTTCCATGCCTATTATGTGGGTACCATGCAAGCACAAAGGTGTACTATATTCATTATGTGTGAGGGTTGAAAGTCCCTCTGCGTTACGTGCTCAGAGAGCATTGTTTTCGCGACATGTAATGTTGGCACTCCTTATATGTAATGTTGGCACTCCTGTTTAATCGCAGGATATCCTTCACGCGATATTCTGGCGCTGCACTCCCGCTGAAACTGATGATACTGGCACCACAAATTCAAAAGTTTCCGCTGTTCAGATGAATATTCGTCAATTGGCAGCGATAGGTTTAAATTAGATAAAAAAAAATTCTTCACTGTGTACTAATAAGACATAATCCACGGAACCCACAAAACGTGTCAGGATAGGAAACAAGAGTTCCAGGGCTTTCGGTAAGATTTTGCATGGTATGATACTTTTATTTGAGACTTTCAAGAACATTTATTTACCATTAGAACATCATTGTGAAAGACTGGCTTGCACGAAGAAAAGTTCTGCCTGTATAATCTGGATAAGGTGTGAAAAGTTAAGAATAAATGATCCAATGTATATAAATTAGGGAATGTAGCAGAACCCTTGACGATTTCATATGAAGCGTGAAATACAAAATCAGTCCCAGAATGTCAGATATTAGAATTCTTTTGCAGTTCAGGACATCGCTATGTTATTGTACGCAAGGGAGAAAAACAAACTTCAAAATAATATCAAAATTGTTTTTTACACCTCAACAAAATCTATCATCAACAATTTGTCATTTTTAGCGGCTAATACAATGATTTATATAACAATAAGAGTCGCGTCCGTCTGTCTGTCTGTCCGTCCGTCACACCCACTAGCAGGAAGTGTGTGATGAGCGTCCCTGTTGCGATATAATATATTTATTTATTCCGGGCTACATTTCATTTCACCTTCTTTCTTATTTCAAATAAAGAGGATGAACTAGTAAGAATATAATATCTGCACTATAAAAGAAGCAGCGTTTGTCCATCACACCCACCAGCAGAAAGTGGGTGATTAGCGTATCTGGGATCGAAAATTTATCAACTCCACAACTTTCGGTGAGGTAAACCATCAGATTCTGAGTCGGAATGAATATCGAGCGCATTGTTGGTAAATTGGAACGTTTATCATGCGATTTTTCGAATATTATTATAGATTTTTGACGGGCTGTGTACACTTAGCATCATCAACTCTATAGAAATTTAAATATTTTATTTCTTCTGGCCTTTATTTTATTTCGATTTCTTTCTTATTTCAAATAAAAGTGTGGACTAGTAATAATAATAATAATGAGAAAGAGTGCAGCCAAGTACATTCTAAAATTCAATGAAACATGCAGTGAATTAAATATTTAGCGAACACATCAATACATTTGCTGCAAAGCTTGAACGGTCAAAAAATAGCATAGTTGTTTTATTAAATGCGACGTTCTTCACTATATCCTGCATTCACTGTTTTGCGTGGGTGTACGTGCATCTGAATGGGAATACGAGTATGTATCACTTTCTTTGTCGATACTGAATATATTTTTGAGTGCGTATGTACTCATTTTTATATTTGTGTGCATATGTTTTTGCAAACATATGCGTGCACAGCAGCAAATTCTAAACTCACTCAAATCATGGAAGAATTTATCACAATATTTTCATCAGGATGAAACCTAAAAACTTCCGCAAATAAAGGGAGCTTCTTGGTATTCAGGGTACAGCTGTTAAGTATCATGTTTAGGTGTCAAAAACCTCCTGACAAATAATAATTAGGAGTAATGCCGACTGCCGTTGACAAGGAGTGGAAAACGAAGTATAAAGATTCTCTTTTCCAGGAATATTTATCTTTTCTATTTATTAAATAATTAAATAATTAATTAATTACCGGAGCAAATATTTTTGTGTATGATGCACCTACAAATAAACGGGCATGCCGTTTTTTTTGTTTCGCCAAAAACGCAGGAAAAGATGTGCGTGTTCCAGTGAGAACGCTGAATGTGTGCGTTCGCGTGTACATGTGCATGTGTGCCCTAATGCATGCGTATATTCGTAAACGTATCATACCTACTTACTGCACGGTCGTAGGTGGGTGTATGTGTGAGTGTCTGTTAAAACGCTCTTTTACAACCAAACATTCATGTAAACATCCATATAAACATCCGTTAAAATATCCAATCATCAATTCAAACATTCATACATGCTACATCCAGGCATTCATGCGCACAAATATATATATATGTATATACACAGACGCATATGTAAATATACATAAACATTCAAACACATATACATGCTCAAAGAGATCCACAAATAATAAATTATTTTACAAACCTACATTTTATTCATGGGCTCATTACTACCATCTACGAGTATGTACCCTTGGGTGCATTGCTTGAGTGCATGCTTTCATAAACGTGGCCATGTCTTCCTATAAGTCTGTGTGCGTCTTATTCCGTGTGTTTTTGTGGATTTATGCACGTCTTTATGCTTCCATTTTAGCTTGCTGTTTCTCTGCGCCAAGCATGCTGTATAGAATAATTTAAACAATTTAAACAATTTATTTACCACAGGAGATACAGAGGTAGAATGTTTCTTAAGTCTAGTACAATGGTCAAATTTGAATATAGCTACCTGTGGGCCCGAATAAGTTCAGCGACTTCTGGGGCACACCTTGAGCATAGATTACGTTTTCAACTTCCTACCACAGGATTGACCTCAGACACATTTGTTCTGAACTATATTTGCTAAATTTATAGCTAAATTTAAATGCTTTAATTGGTAAAGAAGACTATGAAAAGTTAGCGAATAATTGGGGCTAAAACTAAAAAAACATTTTCTGTAGTTCGCTAAATTTTTCCCCATGCGCTATGAATGATTCCTGGTGAATGTTTCATGCTGGCCATTATTTCTCGCATTCTGTTAGGTGAACATTTGGACGATGGATTTGAAAGTGATCACAAATACAGGATGTCCACAAAAATAGTCCACTGACCGATATGTGTATGTATTATACCGGAACCATACAACACTTCAATTCTGATATATGGTCCCAGTATCAAATACATATGTATATATACGTACAACGGTCAGTGGATACATTTTTTCTGGACATCCTGTATATCACACTGGAGCTACTCTAAACTCATGGCTTAGACCAAGTCTCTTCATAACACTGAGTAGTATGTTAAAAAGGACGAGATTGCATGTTGTTATCTTTTTTCGTACTATATGGTAATAAAATGAATGTCCTATGCTCTACGGCATGGATCTTTTGGTGCCATTGTAAAACGGTGATGTGTTTAGCATCTGTTTGTTTAATCAAATTCGAGGATGATTTTGCAAACATTTCTTCTCTGTATTGCTTAGGTATGGCTTTCTTTCATTTGGAATTACCTGTGATGATTTTATTCTCAACAGTGCCTATTTCTCCGTAATCATGATATAAATATTGATTCTATAAACTTAAGTGCTCATGCCTTTGCTCATTTTGAAATTTGAGAATCGAAACATTTTATGAATTTTTTTTAACCATAAATATAGATTCGGCAGCTTTCGCAGCGACTTAAAGAAGACATAATTTCACATATTCGCGTTAAATTTGGTTCATTTCGGAAGTTTTATGCAGGGCTTCAAGAATAATAAATAAAACCTACACTACATGTCATAAGCATTTACGAATCAAATCCCGCAATCGCATTAAAAATAACATCTCCGATAATATTAGTAAAACAGATTACGTCTTTGGATATTGAAGCAAACTTACCCTCAATGGAAATGATATATTAACCGATGCGGGAAACCGAACATGAAAGCTGGTGTCGTGTACTCTTAAATGGATGCATGCATCTTTCTGCTTACTATCTGCGGAATGATGCCTGAAGCCCTTCACATTTAATACCTTTGAATGGGAGAGCTACTCAAAGAAAAACTCAATATTTTAGAAGTGATCTAGCTTTTCAAAGTGTTTTTTGAGCTCAATAACACACGCTTTAAGTAAAGAAAAATGAGAAGAAAATGGGACGCCTTGAAGCGACGAGCAAGAACCGAGCGAAACCAGTAGTTCCTCTGTGACCTTGAAGAAGTTGATAGTGTTGCCACTGTCAGTGCTGAGAATTTTACCCCAGACCTTGGCTTTCATGGACATCTCGGTTTTTCCGCTTTTTTGTTGAATATTTTAGCTTAAAACTTATTCCTAAAATGACACATTGTTATGGATGTGAATACATAACAATGCCTAACAACTTTTATGCGTGAATAATAACATAGCAATTTTTATGAATGAATAATGAGTGTCTTGAGCAGGACGTAATTGCCATGTCGAAATTATCAAGGAAACCTTGAGGCATAATAACTGAATATTATCGCAAGAGACCTGCGAGTCAATTTCCGACCGGCTGCACGAACGGTCATTTGAACGAATTCTTTCTCCCTGAAAACAGGGTAAAATCTGCGTCAATTTGCTGAAGCTCTAGTTTCTTATATAATGCATTTAAAGTCGCAAGTTTAGTCTCAAAAACTTGGTATGATTTGGATGAATTAAACCGGCAGATCATGGTTCGAACGTATTCTCTCTTTTAATACGATCTGAATATATTGTTTTCATTTATTAAGAGTTCCATCAAGAAAGTTAAATGCACTGATGACCATCATCAGAAAATCAACGAAGAAAAATTTATCCATGGAGAAACGTCAAAATCAGAACAAAGGCATTCACCAAGTCAAATATTGTGGCGCACACATTTCAATCTAAATATAAAGGACAAAAAGAATATCATCCAATTATCAAGTTGGTTCTCCAGTGACGTGATAAAAGGCTTCTAAACACTCGTTCGAGATTACCATCTTAAGTACAGATTCGACTCGCCGCTGACGGCATTTCGTCCATCGTCCCTGAGAGACGGCAGCGAGAACTTTATACAAGTCCTAAACACTATGTGTTCCGAATGTCGATCCAGCTCGCTAAGTTTGGTTACAAAATGGCAGGTGCCAGCGGAAGCCATTGGATAGTCGTCACCAACGCATTGTCACGCGACCGGGCTGAAGAAGGTGAAGCGCATATCCAGCATATTTGGTCTTTAAACGTCTCACCGAGTACCGACGTAAAAGACTATCTGAAGAAGATCTATACAGGCATGAAAACTATAACCAAAATAGTAATTGAGTGTCTCAAAGTACAACATCGAATAGACACGTCCAGTTGTGGACCATTCTCTTCAGCGTTCGTTATGTCCGTGGTAAATGGTCTGGATCCCTTCCTTATTACCTATGACAAAGAAGAAATGAGAAGACACATTGTCTTCTACCTCGAGCAACATGTTCTCCTGGATTTCCCATCGTCAAAGAGAAAGAAAACTTTAATTTTGAAGAAGGAAAGCTACTTGGACTCCACGGAGCACGAATTTTTGAGAAAATAGGAATCAATCTCCAGTAAATTTTTGCATGTATAATATTTGTAATGTACAAATTTCTCCAAACTTGAAAAACACAAACACGTATTTACTCGCATTTCTACAGGGTGTCTAAAAAAACATAATCACCTTCTAATGACGATAAAAATATTATTTATGAACAAAGGGTGAAAGAAAATGGCTTCGAATCCAGAAGACAAATACAATTGAAGAACCATGTTCTAGACTGCTCAAATTGATAACCATATTTGTCCTGACAACGCTGATAACCTGCACCAAGGGATTTGCAAACGTCACAAAACAGGTCATCAGGAATTTCGCAATTTGTCTTTAAAATTTCTTTCCATTATTTTCGGTCTTCTAAAAACATTTCAGGAAAAACTTCCTCTCATCAAAGCTAAATTAATTTCCTGCCATGCTGTGATCAATTAAATATGCGTGCAATGAAAAAAAAAAACGCATTTTAGCGACAGCTGAAGCATGAATCCATATTTTTAAGACACCCTATGTGTGGACAGGAACAGTATATTAATGAATAAATATTTATGTCTTGCGTCTTGCAAATCCTACTCTTTGCTCTTTCATTTATAATCAGTATATTAATGTTGTAAATATCAACGGCGTAATTTCTTCGAATAAAGGTTTCTTTATAGCCCAAATTATAGTCTTACTATTACGGCAGACGGACTTTTGTCAGTTTCCCATTATAATGGAGCTGTAATGAAAGGCCTAAACATAACAAAGCCTAGAAGACGGGAGCAGTTAATGAGATCACAGGAGTCACTCAAGCCATAGCGTTTGAAATGTACCTAAAAAAGAAGAAATGTGTCGTCGTCGTCATCACTCTATGCCATCTTAAGAAACGCTTAGATAGTCAGTTGTGAGCGATAGTAGTATCCTGAATCGTTACACGAATGTATTCTTAGAAATTAAGTTATGCTCCTCAGCTATGATATTGTTTAGAAATTTTACATGGTCCACGTCCTATTCGACACGGTCTAGTTCGATGTGCTTCCGGCTTTGAAATTTGTCCTCGGATTTTTCAACAAATGCAAATGAAATGGTCTGTTGATTGAAAGAAACGTTGATGATATTATTACTTCGCATGTTAGAACAGAGTAAAGTTATGTGTTATGACGCCACGCGTAAGGGAGTTTAGGGTTAAAGGGAGCGTAGCCCCCCGCTGTCTGTGAATGTTCAGGAATGTCTCTATAGACCTCAAACCTAAAGAATGATTCACTCTTTCGTTTGAGAGTAATTTGAAGTCGATAGGTGCATTTCTTTGAAAGTTAGAGCTCCCTCAAACTTACCCCTTTTTACCCTGTTTTTAGGGAGAAAGACTGTGTTCAAGTTTGTGTTCGCGCAAGTAGTCGAAATTTGGCACGCAGGTGTGCAAGCATTGGTTTTTGCTTCAACTGGCAACACCGCATAAGTACAGGTTAGAACTTCGAAGCTCAGACTGTTCACTGCTTAGTTGCCACTCTAGCTAAAAAATAGCTAGATCTAGATAGTTTTCGTTCAATCTAGATAGCAAATGTGATATTATAGATAATAGCAATAAATCTATATAGTTTTTAAAATATCCTAGATAGTTTCTAGGTAAAAGCATCATTAATAAATCGGATGTTGCAATGCGTTAAATATGGCAACAGTAAGACCGTCCATTTTATATTTGAAGGGCGTTCAAGCGTTGTTTGAGCGACGCTACTCTAGTCACGTGAGTCTGTATCCATGGTCTGTGTGACTGATTGCTTCCGCCGGAAGTTAGTTGGCTTCGGGACTTGTCGGGAACATCAATGATCAGTTTCTCAGTTGCTGTCAGCTCGTGTGGATACTTGTTTGTGATACTGTGACTCCCGTGAAGATACCGAAATTTAAACAATATCAAAAAATTTTTAGGAAAGAATGGTTGAAAGATGAAACTTTTAAAGAGTGGATTATGCAATCTGAACTTGACGAAAACAAGGCTTACTGTAAGTACTGCAGGTGTAATGTGAAAAGTAAATACCGAGACCTAAAACTACATGCGAACAAACACAAGCACAACACGCAATCGTTGCCACACGAGGATGTTGTTCCGCTGACTTCAATACTTGAAAAGAAGAAAATTAATGAATCTTGCAACCTTGAAGGTTCCATAGCAATTTTTTTGAGTTATTGTGCTATTTCTATCTGTAACCACATGGTTGATATGTTAAAAAATCGTGTTTCCTTCTGTAGGATAGTCGATCATATGAAAATGCATCGCACTAAGTGCTCGAATGTTATTCAGAATGTGCTCTGTCCTCATTTCTGGGAAGAGCTCGATAGTAAATTTAGTTTGTTATTGGACGAATCAACTGATTTTTCCGTTACAAAACTGTTGGGAGTTACAGTAATATATTTCAGTAATGTATCTAATAAAGTTGAAACGACCTACTTAGGACTGGAACAACTGGATTAATGTGATGCAGATAGGATAGTCGCAGCACTTATTGAGAGTTTTTAATTTTTGTGTTTAGCTATTTTTCTGGACTAAGTTTTATCGAATCTAGGCATTTCTAGCTATATTTTAAAACGATTCTAGATATTTTAGCACAGAAAAAAGTCGCAAACTGCTTACAGTAGCTTAGCAGTTTGCCGCGCTACGGCATTGAGTTCAGCTGTGTGAGCGGCAGTCAAGTTCTAAGAAATATTTTTGTTTTTGTAATGAGATAATATGAGTGTAAAATTAAAGAAATTCGTTGATCGGAGAGTGTTTATTTAGTTTGTGCGTGATTTTCTGTGCTGCTAATTCTGCTGAATTATTGGATAAGAAAACTCCCGCGCGAGATTCAAGCTCTGATGAAAGAGTGCCATGACCGTCGAGTGCGGTTTCCAAGTTGATATACGCTGTTTTTTAAGTACTAAGTTATCAAACTAAGTCAGGCGACGAGTCACTGTTATTTACATTATTTCAAGTGATTTGATACATTTACCCAATGATACAATGCTGCTTGCTAAATGCGCAGTAGGTGGATATATTTTAAAATTCATAATTAACAGTAACTTGATTGATCTTTAAGAGAGTCGCAAATGAGCATTTAGAAAACGAGTGATTAACTATCATGAAATTTATTCCTGCAGCAAAATATGAACCACATGAACGTGTTTATTTTGATTTTAAAAGTACGATGATCATCTACGCGTATTTTGTGGAACTTTCAAAATTATTTGATTCCTTTAACGAACCGCCTTGAGAAGTTAGGTGAAATATAGTAAATGCCTTTAACTGGCGGCAGTACTTTCCTGGTAATGTTAGATCTTTGGAGATGAAGGTGAAAACATGTTATATAAATACCATCGAAAATATTAAATAATGAATAATGAAGGCATCTACGGATGCTTTATTTCCAATCAAGCCTTAAGCAGATACTCAAGTTTCATTTATTGAATATTGAGACAATTTTCAGCAACCTGTGTTTTCAAATGCTGCCTTACCTAAATGCCCTTCAAAAAAATTTACCTGAAACTTCACACGTCGAACTGGAATGATGTCACTCATGGAATGCTCATAGATATTGTTGAAGGGGTCATCCGCTAAAATCTGAGTTTGGATCTGTTTGGTCTGACATGTGGCCAGTATATGTATTTTTGCAAGAAAAACATATTTTATTCGTGTAACTTTTTTGATTTAGGCCTTAGTTTTTCCGAAAACTTTGAAATATTATTTTTTTCAGTCATTTTTATACATATTTCAAAATGATAGAAGTCAAAAAGTTTTCATGCTAGAACAAACTCAAAGACAGTTTTGGAATCCTTGAAACATTTCTAACAAACAAATGTTCAGTTATTTTGTATTTGAATTTTTTTATATATATGCGATATTTTACCACAATATAAAGTGGAACGATTTTTTAGTTTTGAACTAGGCCTATGATAAAAAAATTAAAAAGTACAAATTGGAAAAATACGAACATTTTTTTGTTAAAAATGTTTCAAGGATTATAAAGCTCTCTTTGTTTTATTCATAGCATAAAAACTTCTATTCTTTTGAATTTTGAAAATAAGTGACTTTACAGTACAGGCCACAAACAAAATTTTTTGTTGAAGTGTAATATAATGGAAAATTTATGTAATTGAATGCTGTTTTTACTTTTATTTTGGTAAGTTCCATACATAACTTCATATTCACACTGTGAATTATAATTTTCATGAAAAAAATTTACTCTATTCATAATAATTATGAAATTTTTAATTTTCAGTCTGATTCTAATGAAATTTGACTGTAATATGTAACTTTTGAAAAGAAACAATTTTATTATAAATATTTTTGATTCAGGCCTTAGTTTTTGAAAAAATTTGACATTATTGGTTTTTAGTCCATTGGTATTGCTATTTCAAAGGAATAGAACTCATTGAGTTTTTATGATAGAACAAAAGCAAAGACAGTTTTAGAATCCTTGGAACATATCTAACAAAAGCATAGTAGCAAATTTTCCATTTCCCGTATTGTTTTCTTTTTATATGGGGTCGAAATGGTGTCGGAAATTAAAGATTTTGGTCCCCTAGGGGGGATCTATTGTCTGTAGCGCCATAAAATTTAGGACCGAATAGTCCACCACCACAGGGTCCTTTTCCAACAAAAACATAAAAAATGACCCTCGGAGCGACAAGGGCCTGGCAGGGGCCTTGGATGACCACCTTAAAGTACTTTTTGAGTCAAAACGTCCTAGTTCGTAATACCGCAACTTCAGATCATTGTTAAAAAATAAATATTAAATAAGTTATAGCTTTTTCTAGCCTCCGTTAATTTTATCCTAAAAAGCAGGGATTTCACCAAATTCACCTTTTGAATGCTAGCAGCGCATGACGTACCAAGAACGAACGTGAGACTGCTTTGTTATGCCCGAACAAAGGAATAATTTTCAACTGCCAATGGCGGCCAGCTATTGTTGATATAACGCTCTCTTAAGTTTTACATTAAAGGAATATATGTAACTTTTGCATTGCAACCTGGATAAAATTTCATTAATGCTTGTGCACGAAATTTTTCAAGTTTGCAAACGTTTGAACTGAGCTTCCTAACACTACATTCTATTTTTTTTCAAGCTCTATCAAGTGGCAAAATTTTTTAGCGGCCACTTTATTGGCCTGTGTGGCGTCGGCAGGTCGATGGACGCTGCCTGCCGACGATTGAGTGACAGCTGTTGCGGCAGGGTAGTGCTACCGTAGGGACACGGTAGAGGAAACAAGGTAAGGTCATTTCTATGGGGGAAAATACACTTTTTCTGGTTGGGCTAGCCAATAGAAAAGCTTTATTTCAAACAAACCTTGTGACGTCACCAAAACGCCATGTCGTTAGGCCAATAGTGGAGACGGATTTTGGGGTAGCAGTGCTACCAGAAGCGAAATGAGCGCTGCCATTGATTCGTTGCCGTGTCGTCAGCAAAACCACACCGTCAACGAAAAAAAGACTGGTATGACCCTACCTTGTTTCCTCTATCGTGCGTAGGGAGTCCTCAGGTGTGCAACGGTTAGTAGTTGCAAATGTGATAAAATCATCCGCGCGATTCCGTCAGTCTAACAATTAATTTCAATTTGTGGCCACGTCTTTCACAAGCGTGCTCAAAATTTTCATTCGTCCGGAAAAGGTGCTCTATTTGCTAAAACTCAGAAAATTGTGAGAAAAACTGTGGGTAGGTTCTCAAGTTTTTTATGTCATTGTTAAACCGCAACATTAAGAAATTAATTTCAAAGGTTAAATAAGAAACTCCTTCGACAGAATGCTAAAAATCACGTTCAGTTTCTGTCCTGTTTCACGTTGTTATAACAAACTCATTCAAAACATCTTTATAGGTAACACATATAAACGGATTTTCCCTGAAAAACAGCAAATGTGCTGTTAAGGTATGACTGGCGATAAGAGTATTAATTATTCGTTCCGTACAAAATTATACTGAGTTTTTATTTTAGAAATCTATATTACTCGTCTAATCGAGGCTCCATCTGTCCGTCTATATGTCACACCCAGCAGCTGAAAATGTGTGATGAGAGTATCTATCATACAAGCTTCATCTCCACAATTTTTGGTGTATTAATACATCAGATTCAGAGTCGGAATAAACATCACGTGTATTGTTATGAAATATGAACGTGAGTTAGGTTAGGTTGTATAGAATGCTCGCAGTTGAGACTTAGGAAAATAAAGAAAAGCCGTAAAAATGCATGGGAAATCATGGGAAAGCCATGTTGAAGCTCAGTTGGTCCGTCTCTACGACACGCTCTCAGGGATGCACAAGATTTAAGAATATTTTTATTGCGGGTTCTGTTGGGTTGGATATATATGTTTGTAATCCACACTTGGAATATTTATTTCATGAAAAGATCGACTCCCATCATTTTTGATGGGCTGTACACACTAGTACTGTACATATGCTAGGGATAATTGAATATGTGTTCACTTGTGTTTATAAGTGTTTTTAGTACAGGTTTTAATTATTTAGACATTAATTTTTGTAACGTTTCAATTATACTCATCATCAAGCAGAAATGTTGAGTAAATACAGTACATGACGTCTCTTCATTCAGCAGTTAGCGATAAAACTAAATGAATTTTGCTTGCCATTTGTGTTTTCAGAATCGTTGCGATGGCTAAAGAAAGTACTGTTCTCAAAACTACTTTGCACGATGCTTCGTCGTACGTGGCAAAAATGCAGTGTGTCTTTTACATTGTGAGAGGTCATTTGGAATGGAGTCCCAAGTATGTGAGATATTTCCTAGACTTAGAATGCTCTGATAAGTGTGACTCAGAGACGTTCAGCGACTACTTGGAACGGAAAAATGATGGCCAGTTTTCAAACGATGAATTGAACAATTTAACCAAAGAATGTGGATGGATTTTTAATACAATGAACGACTCGAGCACATTGGATACATCTGCTCTTGTGCGCCTATTCGAATGTTTGTTCAGCATTAAGGAAAGTAAGGATCATTGGTCGATGATGGGCAAATTAAGGAAGCTTAGGAATCTTCGCAATAAGGTGATGCACAGTCTGGCTGACATAATGGATTCAAGCCATCTTGAGGTATTGGGACGTGAGCTTCACACTTTTATCAGAGAAGCTGGAAACTACTATGAACTAAACAGTGATGAAATTGAGGGTAAACTAAGGGAGTTAAGAATTGATTTCAAAGAACAGTTTGCTCAGGGTAAAATGCAATTGTATGAGGTTTTTGTATCTTGTGTGAAAGAAGGAAGATCTACAGTAAATAAATTCTTACAGGATACCTGTACTACTGAAAACTTACCATTCGGGATGGGTCGCGTCGATAAGCTGGGTGTGTTCCACGAACTTAGTGTTATGCTTAGAGATGGCAGCGGTACAGTACATAATTACAAAAAGATTTTTGAAAATCCTCACCCATTCATCATTGTGTCTGGTGTAGCTGGTTCTGGAAAAAGTACACTGTTAGAAAATATTGCAGTACAAGCTTTGAATAATGCTTCTACTTATCTCACGGATTACGACGTACTGCTTTATATTCGGTGCAGAGACCAGTACACAGATACATTAAATGAAGCAATAAGAAAGTTTATTCCGGACATGTGTGCGTTGCATGGGCATGATCTTGTGCGAGAAGCCCTAAGACGCGTAAGAGTTGTATTCCTGATCGATGGTTTTGACGAATACTCATCTGAAAAGACAGTCTTGCAGGATGTGGTAGATATGTTCTGGAAATGTCGTGTTATCATTACTACTCGGCCTCATGCAGTAAATAAATTGCATACCTTGCTGTCGCGCATCAAATACGAAGAATTCGAAATTGCACCACTCACCCGACTTAAAGAACAATTGAACTTCCTATCGAAGTACGAACCGTTCCTACTCGTCAATCAAAAGAAAGGATTTTTGCAAAGTGGTTTTAAGACAATGAAGCCAACTCTTAGGAGTTTATTTACAGAACCACTCAAACTGATACGGTTTTGTAAGGTGTTCATTTCCTTTCCGGATAAAATTAGTAAATGGGAAACTCCTTACGATGCCGCTGAAGACTTCTTTGATGTTTATCGAAGTCTAATTGAGACCAAACTTGTTCCGGCTTCATACAGAAATATGAACGCTGTAATTGTTGACATTTTTCAAGTTATTGGCTTGGCGGCGTTGGTTTATCTAAATTCAAATACTCTATCCATCAAAGAAGACGACATGAAGAAAATCCAGCGGCTGTGTCTTGAAATACTTCGAGAAAATCACAACATCAAGGATTTGGATATGGAAAATGTCCTCTCTCCGATCCTGAAAATGAAAAGGCCTATCTCGGGACAAGGAGTTGTAACCTATGCGTTCAACCACAAAACGGACCAAAAATATTTTGCGTCTCGATACGTCATTCGGCAAATTCAAACGGACTATGATATCAATCAAGTGTTATTGGGACAAAAATTGATCCCAACATCTGGGTAAGTGAGCTTAAACTGTATCCTGTCTTCGATGTGTTCATTTAAGGCGGTAAAATGCAACGAATTTTGAATTAAAATTGATCCAAACAGCTGCGTGAGTGAGCTAAAGCTTTTTCAAGCCTTCGAAGTGCTTATTTAAGGATGTAAAATTAATCGAATTTCTTCTTATACGCTCTGAGATTACTTCTCTTTAATTCCTTTACCGACTCGACTGGTTTTTAGTGCGTTTAGTAAAGGATATCACTCGAAGGATAATGAGTTAAATTCATAATTTGTCAGTTTAAATGCCAGAAAGTTTCCTCTCGAAGTGTTCTAGTTGGTTTCGTCACATTTTATCTACCACAAATATGTCACTATTTTTCGGTATTGTTGAAAGTACACATTTCATATTATAAGGTATGCACTATGTTTTTATTTAACCAATATACAGAAAAGTAACGCTGAACATATCCATTAAATGGACATGCATATTTTCTTTGCATTTTGCATTTTGAAACATTCATTGATTCTACCAATGTGTTTCTGCAGGAGAAGTTTTGACGTCAGTCTAAGGTTGTAGTTCATACTTTCTAAAGGTTTTGTTTTGGTTACATAGAGTTAGTATGTACGTATATAACGAAGAACTTATGCATGTGTTGTATTATAACCGATATTTAGATTTATATATTGTTGTGAGTTTACTATTTTACTATACGAAAAAATTGTACATGACATTAAACTCCCGCAATGAGAACAGAAGGTCATGAAAAATCTAGGGTAAAGAAAGTATGAATTTATACCGCAGGATTAACTTTTTAGCTACTTGTAGCAGTGAATCACTACAAGCAGCATATCGCTTTGGCCAAAAGCGCATATAAGTTACTGTAGTATAAACGATAAAAATGAATTTTGTTGGGAGCTAGAAGCCATATTGTATCGCTAAAAATCGTTTCATGATTAAAAAAAGAGTAGTAATACTGAGTTCAAAACTAGTATACACTCGAAAAACTCCCGGTTTGGATGAGTCCTGCGATAATGCAGGAATATAATACGTGATTTCACATGGCATGCTGACAAGCTGCCATTGACAACGAGCCTATCCGGCTATTTTTATCTTGAGCTAGGTGGAAATTTTCATAAAAATTTATTTGTCGCGGCACCTCTGTAGAAGTGCCTTCTCGCTACTGATTATGATAACGCTCTTCAGACATTTTTCCATCAAATCGACTCCACTTGAATGATAACAGTATTAATAGAAATAAAGGAACAACATATTACTATTTAGATTTTGAAGGCAGATTTTTCCCCTCGAAAATCATATTAATTCACCAGATCTGGACGTCGTTCATTAAAATTTTGTTATTCACCATTTGCGGATTTATTTATACTCAGTTTTAATCAATTTTCTTGGTAATATTTTCGGAAATATTTTTCTGACTAGTTTTCCTTATACCTAGGCTACACCTCTATCTGGGATCATCACTCAGAAATCATTGTGAGGGAATGAAATTTTTCGCAATATGAATACTTTTTGGCATTATTATTTTCAAAGATGCATAAAACAGGGTATTAGTGTATCATTGAACATTTCTATTCTTTTGAGTTTACCAATTTATTTATGCCATTTTTCAGGCTTCCCAACATGGGATCATCGGGTTTTGAGAACAGCCCTTTGACAAGCACATCTGGGCCGCAATCGTTATCGCCAGCAGATGAGCTCGTGGTGACTCACAACATCCTGGGCCACTTGCAGCCGAGTCCTAAATATGTGAGCTTTGCCTTGGACAAAGAATGCAAAGATAAAAGACCTTCAGAAACTTACAGAGCCTACCTTGAAAGGCTCAGAGGAAATGTTTTCACCCAAAAAGAGTGGAAAACATTGTGCCACATATCTTGGAATAAAATTGAAACGAGTTACACAGCTGACAAGCTTGATATAACTGCTCTTAGCCACCTGTACAGCGCCGTTTTGGAAGTGAAAAGAGAAATAAGAAACGAGCCAAAATACGTACCCAAAATTATGGATGTGTTAAACTGTGTGAAGGGCCTCCGAGACAAACTGATGCACACCAGTGAATCAGTTGTTGATCCAGGAATGTTCGATAAACTTACTGAGGAGCTACAGTCCATCATAGAAGGAATGAAAATTCCTTATTCTCTTCCGTCGAGTGAAGTGCATAGATTAGAGGTGCAATTTATTAACGACATCAATACAAGTTTCTCTCTTTATGAAAAACTGCTGGAGTATACGTGCTCTTGTCTACTTGAAGAAGGACGAGAGTCAATGAAACGTTACGTGGAATACAATTTCACAAACCAAACTCTTCCTTTTGAAATGGGTCAAGTGAAGCGTTCGGACGTTTTTTGTGACAGCGAAGTCATGCTTAGGAACGGTGGCCGGTTTGAAACATTTCCTTTCTCGGAAATCTTCGAAGCAAAAGAAGCTATAGTGATTATTTCAGGCGAAGCCGGAGCAGGAAAAAGTGCTCTATTAGAAAATATTGCCTTGCAGTTCACTAATTCGCCAAGTGGATCATCAGCACCCTTTCTTGAGTTCGAGTTGCTCGCGTTCGTAAGATGCCATGATCAGAGCACAAAAACCCTGAAGGATATCGTGACGCATCAGTTCGGGAATGTCTGCCCGAATCTAGATGAAGATAATTTGCTTCAAGCTCTTGTTCGTCTGAAGATTTTTTTCTCATTGATTGCTATGGTGAACAAGGCATGTCGGAAAGGATCCTGCGAGAAATTGGCCAACTTATGTGGCGAACTGCATGGAAAGTTGTTATCACCTCGCGCTACCATGCTGTCGAGCGATTAATACAACAGTTACCAGGGGACAAGTCAAGCATAAGAGAATTCGAAATTGCTCCCCTTGATAGTCTGGAACAGCAATTGAAATTCTTAGCAAAGTATGAGCCTCACATCTTTCCTGACTGTCCAGCTGGAGGTTTGCAAGCAACTTTCAGGAATCTGCGACCATCTTTGAGAAGCCTGTTTGCTGAGCCTCTCAAGTTGTTGAAGTTTTGCTATGTCGTCAAGAATTTTCCAGGAGAAATTTCCAAATGGAAAGCACCCAGTGATGTCGCTGAATACATATATGATACTTGCAAAGATATCGTAGAAAAAAAGCTAGCTGATGTTTCTCATCCAAACTTGCAAATTGTCGTGGACGACCTTTTTTCGGTGATCTGCAATGCAGCACTAAAATTTCTTCGTTCCCATGAAAAGATTTCCACGAAAGCCCACATCAAAATGATCCATGGAGAATGCTTGTCGATGCTTAGGGAAAAGCACGGTATCAAGGGCTTGAATATAGAAGCTGTTCTCTCTTCAGTTCTCAAAACGAGGAGACCCTTAGGAAATACAAGAATCACGACGTTCTCATTCAATCACGAGACTGACCAGCAATACTTTGCGTCAAAAAGTGTGGTTGAAAAGATGGAGGCTGGTGGTATTCTCAAAAACATCCTCAAACGAGAAGAGTCGGTAGAATTCGACCGGTGAGTGGACATTGACTTTGTTCTCTTTTCTACAATCATAATACTGATAACTATGCAGGGACTTCGTCGAACATGTTGCATGGATTGTCAATGACTTTTTCTAATATCATTTTTGTTTTAAACTTTGTGTAGTTTCCTTATTAGGAATAACACCCAATTTTATCTTTTACAGAAGAAGGTAAATCACTAATTTAATATTATTTTCTTTCCAGTGGATGACTGGAATAGAAAAAATTACGAAACAGTCGAAAAGGGGATAAAATACATAGGAACGCATAAATATTTTAAATTATCCCACACCAGTTTGCGACATGTTATCGACCAAAACGCCTTCATTTTACACGCTTTCATCTCCTAAAATTCAGAGTAGAATGATGCTGTCCAAACGTAGAAGCTTTTCTTGCGGAAAATATCGGATAGACTGAGCAAACGGGTAGAATTTCGATAAGCATTTATGTAGGTCTCATTCGCTTGCAGGAGTGGCAATAGTGGTCGTTGATGGGCTAGCTCAAAGTGCTTTCATTATAATGGAACGAAACATTCTAACGCTGGGTGATAAATTATGACGTTCTAAGTTGTCATTTGTTTTGAATCCCTCATTTGTGTGCACAACTGAACTGCTCCTGAGCCGTGATCACTTAAGGTTTATTTTTTAACATTCTGTTTCAGCAGCGAAGCAAAGAGCGTCTCAGAGGTTCAAATCAAAATTGAACGATGGCCGGCTTATATGGGGAGTCATTTCAAGACTAGGGTGGCAACATCAAATTCTCACCTGCGACCGTAAGTTCAACTCTTATGCTGTTGAAAGACAACCATAGAAACATTGCTTCTTGAAATAGCGCCTCAAATGCCAAAATTAACAAACGAAATTAAGCAGGCGAAGTGTACGATCGTCAAGTACTTCAAACTAATTAAACATGACTTGATTTAATCACAACGAGTATGATGTTAACCACAAGAAAAAGGGGGAAAAGTATTTACAATGTTCTGTTTTAATTGACGTTCGTTCGGAAATAGTTAGACCATCATATTATTGTCTGTACAGACCCCTACTGATAGGGGAATCTAGCTTTTTTCCTCCTTACCTGCTGTAAGGAAATCTTAACAATAATGTGTAAAATTAAGAATACTTAGCCATGGACGCATCGAACATTCGGAAAGCAGTAAGTATTTCGATTTTTTAGCGGTATTTAATAGTAAAAGTATCTTGGTAATTTTTTTATTGTTGCCAAAAACGAGGTGAAAAAGAATTGAAATTAGAATTCAGGTTTTGAAATTTCTATACGGGGTCAATAATTGCTACTGATCTCGGAATAGTGCTAAAATGGCTACCGGATCAGAATAATGATTTTAGCATAAGTGAATGTCAAATGTATAGCTTCACAAATATTCAGATTGAAATCTTCACTATCGCCTTCCACAGTGTAACAATAAAATAGTATTGGGGAAAACTGAAAGGCAACAATGAAACCAACTTATACCTCAGGAACAATCGAATCTTCGAGTAAAAACTTGTTCAATAGTACGGCGCTGACAAGGAAAATCTCCAACCTCATTCCACTTATTCATTCTTATAGTCCTTATTCATCCTTATGGCTGAGTCACAGTCCATCTATTCCTAGTTTTATATGATGATGCGCATTTATGTCGCCGTGTTTCCATCAACTATACTTTACTTAAGGTACTTGAAAACAAATATTAGAATGTTCCTGAACACCAGGGACTCTAATATGTACACACAACACGACGCCATTTTCATTTTCACAGGTCGGTGAACTATCAGAAACAATTGTCGACTGTTTTAAACACATTTTATTACCATGCAGCGCTTCTAAATGAACTAATTTCTCAGTAAGCTCCTCGTTATTTTCCATTAATACGTTATACTTTATACCTGCACTTCTCTTATGCATCGATGTTTCAGAGTTGTTTTTTCTTTGCGGATCTGATTTTCTTTTCGCATTGTATATTTTTTCCTCTGACACGTTCCTTTCCATTTTAATACGTTTGACAAAATTTTCAATTCATTTCAAAAACAATCTGTAGTTTCTTACCAATTAATAGGCACATTGAGTGTCCTGCTCACAAAGTAGAAATATTAATATCTTTAATTAGTCAATTATCCCTGTGTCTTTAGTCAATGTTTGGATTTTAGTCAAATAAACACACAGGGATATTATTAGGTAAGATTGACTTTTCGTACAATTTTTTCCCTCCTCTCATTAGGTATCCAAAATGTTTCGCTATCCGCATTGCATGGTATTTTGTGAGATGCTCTTTTACTGTTAATTATATTCATTCGTTCAACTGAAGTATAAAAAAGCTCAAGAGTTCGTACGAATTCCTTGCACTCGTCTGTAAATTTCTTAAGTTAATCATTCATCGAACACTATACCAGTACAGTACCAGAAAATCTACCCACACACCTCTAGCACAAACAGTGCAAAACAAAAAAATTCATATCACAATATACTTGCTGCTGCATCATAGCATTATTTGGCTATACACCCTCTTTTGAAGTGCAAAATTTAGTTGTTCCAAATGTGGAGCTTGATCTTCATTAGGTTGAACTTTACCTTCTTCACAATTCGTTGTTTGCGTATTGGAAGAACAAATCCTTGATACACAATCCTTCTGCATATCTTTTGGAAATTGTAAACGGCATTGTTCGAATTTTTCCGCGATGTGAAAGCCAGGAATGTAGCGTAATTGAGTTTCTTGTCATAAGATGGCCACGTAACACACAAAAAATTTTGATCCACCCATCGTGCTCACAATCATCGATGAACATTCTAATATTTTGCAACTCAGACTTGCTTCAATTAGATTTGAGGAGTAAGTTAAACCAAATCCTTCGGCAAAAATATCAATTATTTTCAATTTAAAATCATTTTCCTTATTTGCATCCGATTTCACCACCATTCAAACAATTAACTCTAGACCACACACTCAGTATCGGTTTCCTCAGTTTCCTGAAGGTACTTCAGCACGTGGTTCGGGACCTGAACGCCAACAACACTTCACTTCTGAAGCAGAGATGGTCGGAACTGAGTCAGGCGCTGCAGGACGCGGGTGCTGACTACAGAACCCTGCTAGACTTGGTGCTGGCCTGCCCTAGTAGCGATTTAGTGGTCAAATGGGCAGCTGAGACAGCACGGGATGGAAGAGACGTGTGGGGTGTAAACACCGGTGAGTTAGATTGGTAGTACACTCCAATTTAAATATGAAAGAATTTTCTTCTTTTTGGCTTATAAAAAATCAGTGTTTTCCGTAGAACACAACATTCCTCGTAAGTGAGTTCATATGCATATTTTTAAAAGAAATTCTTGCATTTCCGCACGAAAGGTGAGTCTGTGCTTCACCCTGGGAGTCAAATTTTATGGTTTCTTATATGTTGAAATGGCACATTCAGTGATGATGAGATTGCCCGTATGGGTGGAATTCCTTTTATACTTTACTTTCTTCGAAACTTGCTCTCAGATATAAACCTTAGTTTAAATGATATTTAAATTGCTTCCTTATTGAAAAAGAAGCGTATTCTATACTGAAAATAAATAAGGTTAGCTGACTTCAAAAGTCCATTTTAGGGGATAAAAAATTGAGAGCCATTAATGAATTATTTGAATTAAATTTCAATGTTCGCCGAAATAATAGTACCAATTCAAACTTTAATTCACTTCAATTGAAATGAAATATTTTTTATTCATAATCAAACAGAAACTTCTTTTAGCTTGATTAGGATAATGAAAACTATTTATTCAAACTTTTTTCGCTAAATTACTTCTGTTGTTAGTTCATTAAGACTCACCCGCTGAAATTGAATGAGAAATGATACACAAAATACAATGGGTTATATAGTTACGGTGCTTGTTAAGTGTTTATAAATTGAAGTGACACAAAGTGTAATACGGTTTGTCAATTATTTTCTTGAAACTCTTCTGTTCATTCGGAAAAAGAGTAGCAAATTTTATTTAGTTACACTACCTATAATAAAACAAGAAAGCGTCATTTACAACTTTGCAAATGCGCGATCATAACATTTTTGCCCCTATTTTGTTATTAAAAATACATATTCGTATGAAAAGTTAAGGGCAAAAACCAAAGAAGTCCACATAGTTTAAAATTTTATGTGGTCAATTCTAAAAACGCACATTTCGAGCCCTGACACATCATCAGCAAATATCTACAATTATAAACAAAGAATGTAACATTCAGACTAGATAATTGCACATATTATATTCAACTAGAGATGTGGAAATACTGGTGATCACGGAGCCTAATCGAATAAGGAACATTTCTCTCATATCTACTACCGTCACACCCACCTCTGTAGCATGGGACTTGGCGGCGGTGGCTCTGATGCTTAAACACGCGCAGCCCAACCTGCTGTCGGTCAAGATGAGACCACAAGAACTGGAAGCGACTTGCTGGCCGGAGCTCGTCCAGAGCTGGACTGGAGACCTGCGGCTCTGGTTGCTCATCTCGTACTATGAGTGGTACACTGGCTACCCCAACTGTGACAGAGCTGTCGCACCGCTCCTCAACAGTAGGTCGGTCACTAGCCCTCCATAACAGGTAACTTCCTAACCGTAAAAAGTTGACTGACCAAAAAGATGAGGAGGTAACTTGCAAAGAACAAAGGATTAATTATTTTTAAACCAGATTCATATTTTACTCGACCACCAACAACACCTAGGAAAAACGTTACTTTCAATTTATGATAAGCCAAAATTCACTGACATTACAGAGCTAATAAATAAAACAGTATTCCTAATTGAATGCGAAATTAATATTTTTCAAGTAGATTAAAAGAGTTAACTTATCTTCTATCCTTAAGTTTCTCCAACTTGAATTTATCTGGTTCTTGTCTTGTAGTTCGCTGCGGTCTTCCAAAAATACACAATTTGGTTTTTATTTCAGAATTTCAATTGATACAAATTGTAGGGGCGTATGATACTCCTTTTTAAAAAATTAGTAAAGGAATTGTTCCAATACGTAATAACCTTGCTATCATTCAATATGCAGTTGATATTATATTCAAACTTAGAGAACATACTTTAAAAATTCCTGATGAAAAAGATTTGACGATGAGAAATTGAGCATAGAATCATTCATAGCGTTATTCTTTTCCTATAAACCATCGATATTTTGGGGGATTCTTCATTTTCGGATGACAACCAGTATGTTATGGGCCTTACATGCAAATTATTTGCGAGTTAGCTCGAATTATCAGTTATGAACTCTATGTTCAAGTTTGCAGGTAAACTTAATAATTGAATGGACGATCTGGCTGTGATCCTTTTATTGGCACGAACACTAGCCAATATTTTCTAGAGCTTTCTCGAAACAGAATGATTAGACAATTGCCTCAAGGGTTTTAAGCTAGTGATGTAAAATTGCTGCGTGGATTACTTGCTTCTTTTTAGATATAGGTTGCAAATTAAACAGTATGTGAACTACCTTGAACTGAAGCGGAAATCTGTGTGTTTTGCGGTGAAAGTTGGAAAGAACAGTATTTTATCAATTCTAGACTTCTTGACTGCTCCGTAACCTAAGACAATAATCAGTTTGAGACCTCAGTGTATCGAATACCCACTTAGGCAGGAATAGGGATCAGATTCTTTAATTTTCGCTCAGCTATATTCAAACGTTAATCTATAAAGTGTGTTTTATCATCTACTGTTTCATGCGCACTGTGAGCTGGATCTTTACGCACTTTTTTGAAGCCAGTGGGTTTTCGTTGGGTGTTATTAATGTGGGAATTCGTATAAATCTGTCGAAACAATACGCAAGACAGGTAATTTCCAAAAATGAATATTATTTAATTTTTTTTCGTATTTTCGAGCTCACTTTGAATTATTGTCTCATGATTCAAGAAACTGTGTACGAAATAAAAGTAAGAATCAACTTACCTTCTATTTTTCTTATTTTAGGGTTGCTTTTCTTTTCCCGTATATGAATAAGCCTCCTATTGATGTACTAGCCTAGGGGGTTCATTGCTATTGTCTGTGCACACCATAATAAGCCGGTAAAATGACATGAAATTAGTGAATCAGAGTAGCGGAGTCCCGTGGTAGCAGTTTTTGTACAGGCTATAGGCGAATGTTCCTACATCTACTTCTCATTTCAGAATTGTAAAATAGTAGTTTCAGTTTTATCTCCGAAGGATCTCAGCCTACTAAAAAATTTTCATGTATATATAAGCTAAAATCAAACCTGAATAAAACAAACTGATCGAATCCCTTTCAAATGAAAAATAAAAAACTCCCTGTGCAATATACATGCCAAATTCTGCTTATTTACTCATATTAACCTAATATATTTAATGGCGTTCGATGTTCTGTTTCGTAAATGTTATAATTTTTGCAAGACTGATGACGGGGCTACATTCCGAAACGTTTTCCTAATAAATTGATTAACTTTCTCGGGAAATTTCGTTAACACTTCGTACAACACATATGCAAATTGAGGGACTAGCTCAAATGCCACAGTTTCAGCTGCTATAGCTGTACGATCTTCAGTTATACGTTGGACACAAAATGGAACTGAGGTTTATTTTTCCTGCGCCTCACGTGAGCAGATGCCGCCTGGTCAACTTCAGGGGACACCTCACCACTGCGCAAGGCGTTTCAGCAATAGCCGCCGTAGCGTCTTCTGAATCAGACTTTCAAATCTGGTTGAGCAAATCGCTGCTGCTGGACTTTCCGAATATGCGGTGCACGGGTATTCGTGAGCGCATGCATTTTAACTGTAAAATTCAATGTTCCATAGGAAGCAAAGCTTTATGGAATATCTAGTCGATGATGCAGATACACACAAAATCGAAAAGACTTCTGCGATAACTAAAAATTGCAACATCAGTCTAGAAAAACAAGAAGATGATGAGCTGAAAACTTTCTGTTTTCTCCAATCTACTCTAACTTGAAAATGTTTGGGAGAGCGTTTCATGTACGAATTTACCTATCTGTACTTATGCTGTCATGAATTTTCAAGATTATTTCACCTTTAAAGTAGAAAAATGTATATGCATCTTAATTTGTAATAAATTATTCAAGGAGACAATGGGTTGCATTATACCAATGGGTAGCATTATGGGTAGCACATCACACGGTGTATCGGATAATTAAAAACCCCGGTCATGAGATGTCTGATTTTGTGACAGTTATATGTTGAAGGAATAATATCAGTTTAGCCTCCTAGCTTAATCAAACATTCAATGTAGTATTATTTAACTTTATACTCTGTAGAATCTTTTAAGTAAAATGAGCAAACAGCTATTACGTCACTGTTGAAAATTATGAATCACATGAAATAATTCAAATCTTAATAAACATGTAAATAAATCAATGTGAAAGTTTTGCTTTTAGAATCTGAGAGATCACCCTTTTTTAAAAGTTATAATGAAAAATAATGCTATAACCAACTTTTTACTTTAAATTGTCAGTTTAACGTTTTGCAATTCAATTTTTCATAGATGACTGTTACACTGAGTGGCTAAACCGTTAGTGTGAGTTAGTAAAAGAAGAGGACAAAAAGTATTAATTGGTCAGCATTGGAAACACGTCAAATTGGGTGATGATGTTAACTTCACGTTTATACATATCTGTAAGGCTTCTGGATTATTGAGCTGTATATAGTAAGTAAGATTCGGGAAAACAGTATAAGTTTTGACGAAAAATCTCATTCATTTGAACTGTTTCTTAAAATAAGTAAGTAATAAACTTTTCAACATATGGAAACTTGGTTGAATTTTGTTTGAATATAAATCTTGAGAAATCATAAACCTTTTCTCAAAAATAAAACAAACAAGCATTACTTTCAAATTCTTTCATCCTAATTTAAAACAACCCATAAAATACTGCAGAAAATTTTTGTGTTTTCAGTGGTACATGCGCTGTCGTTCGTCTCCCCTGATGAAGGTTGGAGCTGCACAACCTCCTCCGCACTTGATAATAGACAACATCCTTCAGGAGTCGTGGGAACCCGTTGTTAACACGGTGCTGAGTCTCGCTCCAAACGGAAAAAGGTCATATTATCTAACCTGCAGTTGTTAAGGTTCCAAAATTGTCACCCTCATAGAGCGACTCTCGCTATACCGTATGTACCATAAAAAAGTAAACCCAATTTCAAATTACTGTACCTAAAAAGTTTTGGAGGTTACAAAAATTTAGAAAATTAGTCATTGTTAATCATTCGTTTTGCATCTATATGAGAAATCTCAGGAGAATAAATGGAAGAGGACTTTTTCACCAGTATTTTTTAGCGACAGGCACGAAAAGTATGCTAACAGTTAATAAATAATTTCAAGCCTTCGAGAAATCAATGGAGACATTATTAACACGTTGTGGATTCAGAACGGCGCTCCTGCTCACAGAACTGGTGCTGTAAAGGAAGGCGCTCCTCCTTAGAGAAGTAATGCTGTAATGGAAAATCTAAATGAGGTATTTGGCGATCGCATTATCACCTTGCATCATCGAATTGAATGGCCACCCAGATCTCCCGATTTGACACTCCGATTTTTTCTATTGGGGACGTCTAAAAAGTGAAGTTAATAATTTCCCGCCAAGAAACATTGATAATCGGAAGCAAAGAATTTTCAACGAAATCAACTTGCTTCAAGAAAATGATGGTCTCAAAAGATGAGTGATGACAGGAATGAAAAGAAAACGCAATTGCGTGTTGAAAGAAACGGTGCCCACGTCGAAGGAAATTAAATATTAGCTCACTACTTGAAATAATTTTTATTTTTTGAAATGCTAGTGATGTTTTATTACTAATACACAGTTGAAAGTAATTTTTAAACATATTTTTACCAGGTAGAAATTTGAATTGTAACTAGCTTGTGCAACATGCTTTTCGTGTCTGTCACCAAAACTATTGCTGAAAAAGCACCCTTTCATTTATCCTTCCAAAATTTTCCATATAGATGCGCAAAAGGTTAATAAACAATATGTATTTTCAAAAGTGTTTGTAACCTTTATACGTTGAGATAAACAATGAGATAAAGTAATTTAAAATTTGATTTAATTTTTTTAGGTCCACCCTGTATATCTCCAGTACAGTCTAATTCACTCGTTTTGGTAAAAAAGTAGAATTGAGAGATGAAGTGCTCCTGAAAACTGAATCCGTGTAGATGCTAAGACGTTACTTCATATATGCTAAACAAAATCAAAGCCAAGAGCCTAGTGGAGCTTTATCCAACTCGAACTCAAATTACCTCTAATGCAGACGATGCCTCACAATAAATTACAAAACAGTTAAAACGGAGATCAAAATAAGCCATCAATTCAAGAGCAGTATTTCATTTACTCTTTAAAACTAAAAACTGTCATAATTTGCAACGTTTTGCGACATGGTATGTAATAACTATGGTTAGATAAATTTCCATTATTGGTGTAAAATAATAAATGATTAATGCCAAATTTTTTGTAGCACCATAAATTACATGGCGGTTTAAAAATTAAAGTGAGGATGAGCGGTCAAATGTTGTTCAAACAAGCATTACATACTTGAAGTTATTCGCTTTTTACAGAATTTCATGAGAATTTTGATTGTTTTTCATAGCACAGCTCAAATCGGTATTGGCCACACTTCTCGGCTCGTGCCAATCTTCACACGGAATTAGTAGTAATAAGTTAGGAGTCTACGATATTATAACTGCTGAATTTGCTCAAGTATTTTTCAGACAGTTGATCATTTTTACAGCCTCCCTTTTCGCTGCCTGAATTTATCCAGATTTCACTTCTAACAGATATGGTGAGCTGACTCTGAGGGGCTGTAAGCTGAGCGATGCTGAAATGGATCATCTGTTGGTCGTGCTGCAAAGAAAAGGCATCAGAACACTAAATATATGTAAAAGAAATACATCGTCCACAAAACTTTCGTGAGTTTTGACGATTGTAAATTTCTAAATTGGTAAAAGATGAGGCTTGATGTAGAATTTTCATTTATTTTGATGTGTATAACTTGCTGATTACATAGTGTGCGACCTCTTATAGAACGCTAAGCCAGTGAGTCAGAAATGAAGGTTGCACTCTAATGATATTTTTAGGCATTCATAATTTTCGTGAAAAATCTTAGGTATGAAACTTCACTATCCATAAATTATACTTGATTACCAACCAATGAGCAAAGATTTCTAACATTGAAAATGTTCGTTATGAAATACGTCAAAAATGGGAAACATGACTTACCCAATTTTGGAAGCTAAGATTGGTAAAACGAGGTTAGTGCCCTGAATTTTTCCTGGCCACCAATATGCTCAGTGTTTTGAGGCTAGGATATTCAAAATGAATATATGTCAAACATGAAAGCAATCTAATGGACTTTATGAGTAGTTGCTTAAGAGAAGAGGAGAACAATGCCATACGCAAGCAATAATGACCACCATCCTTGCACAAACAAAAAAATTAACTAATCTTTTTACTACAAGCGGCGATACTAGATTATGCAATATATCTTTCTCTAAGTTCGTGGTTCATAAAAATATAGAATTTTAATTCTAACCTCAAAGTACTGAGACCTAAAATTCCAAAATCTTTGCTTATTTCCATTGATAAACGTTACCCTTGTTAAATCCACGTATTTTCACTTGCGTTTTCCTTATTTTTCATGTTATGTTTTTTTCCTCTGGCTAATTTTTCCTTTTGCGCTGAAAATCGCATTTAACTTTACATGTTTTGAACTGAGCTGAGGATATAAACCTGAATTTTTTTTAAACATACTAACATTTCACGCTTCTATTCCCACCCTTTTATCCACAACGAACGGTATTTGTCTACAGTTTAACTAGTACTGGTTCATGGTTTATAAAATCAGAACGATTTTTTCAATTTTTAATTAGAAACGTTGTTAATTTATTCATGTGATACCCTTTAATAAATCAGCGCGGAAAATAAAAGTAAAACTAGATTTAATTTTAGTCACATTATAGAATTCATAACTTTTTAATGGTACTATCAAAAGAATATCTTCCTATACATAAACCCAAATGCGCCGCCCCTTGAGTACCTTGACGCAAAATATTTTACTCAAATAGGACTGAAAGCAAACATGCCATAAAACTCCATGTGTGACCGAATAATTAAAATGCTCAGAGTCCGTCTGTTTTATTTATTTTAGAAATGGAGTTTACCGACTGCACATCACAAACAAGCTTCCACTTCGTCTGAAGCGAGTAAGGTGAGATGAAAACGAGCCAAAATCATTGACTGAAATATTCCTCACTGCAAGAAGAAGGTCTCCGTCAATTCACAGAAATTGTTAATTATGATAATGATTATGTATTACGTTTATAAGGAAGATGCATTTTTCGTATGGAACGAGCACTGGCATTCACGTCCGCAACCACCAACGATTATCTTTGTTTCGAGCTCCGAAATTTGTAGGTTATTTGAATGTTACTCTAAATGACCATTAAATCAAATGCCCTTCATAGGGATCCTAAAGCAATGTGATGAGGCAACTATCTATAACTTCTAGGACTACAGCTTTTTAAATATAATTTAAAAAAGCTCAAATTCATTTTAAAAAGGTCAAGTTTTATATAAAAAGGTCAAGTTTAATTTAAAATAGCTACAGTTTCATTTATTTTAATTTTATTTTTCATCTTTTTTATTTCATTTTTTTCCCTTTTTCCCTTTTTCATTATTTTCTTTCATCGTTTTTTATTTATGTATTTTACTAATTTATTGGTCATTTTGTGTTTTTATTATTGTTATTATTTATTTATTTAAATTTTTCATTCTTTTTACTTTTTTATTTTTTAAAACATGTTTTTTTAATTTTATTTTTTTTAATTTTTTAATTTATTATATTTTTCTTTTAAATTTTATTTTACATAAATTTCTAATTTCTTAATTTTTTGCTTCTTTTATTTTTGTGTTTTTCATTATTTTTTTTATTTTTTCTTTTTATGTATTCAGTTTTATTTTTTATTTTTCAATCTCTAATTTAAAAAAAATTCATTTTTCATTTTTGTATTACATTTTTTTTTGCTTTTTGTTTTAATTTTATTTGTTAACTTTTTCATTTTCCTTATTTTTTTTATTTACACTTATTAATTTTCAATTTGTTTGTTTTTCTTTTTTCTTTTCTATGTATTGTTTGATTTTTTCATATATTTTATTGATTCAATTTTTTAATTTTTCACTTTTTTATTTGTTTTATTTTTCATTTATCATTTTATCATTTTTTATATTTTACCAAAATATTAATGCTTTTAAAACTAAGTTCTCGTGTAACGCTTCCATCCCAGTTAACGGTACCATGGATGCTGAATTCCTGAGTATTACATAAAAAGATAACCTTCACATGCATTGTTATTTCGTTTGACATTTTATCAGGTTAGCACAGTTTAGGTAATGTTAATGAAATTATTTCACGGTTTCATGTTTTTTTATGTTTAACATATTGTCAGGATATTTTTGGCTAGGATACGATAGTAGGATATGTTAGGTTAGGATTTGTTAGGTTAGAATTTGTTGGGTAATGTTGACCGAATTTTTTCACGAATCCACCTAGCGCAACGATGGCATTGGTTAAGTTAGATTAGGATATGATAGGTTAGGATAGGATAGGTTAAGATATGTTAGGTTAGGATTGATTAGGTTAGCATAGGTTAGGTTATGTTGACGGAATTTTTTCATGTGTCCATGTTTTTAATGTTAGACATATTATCATGATAGGTTCGGTTAACATAGGTCAGGAAGAGATAGGTTAGAATATGTTAGGTTAGAATAGTTTAGGTTAGAATTTGTTAGGTAATGATGAAATTTTTTCACGGGTCCATGGTTTTTTGTTTGTCTGTTTTTTACAATATTTTTTTTCAAGGTGAATAGTTGATAATAGATAATAAATAAATTATTACCTCCAAAATGACAGCGCATGTGCTTGGAATGATGTCAGTACCAAGTAGAAGCCCGATTAATAATAATTACTTTAAAAGACTGTATCATAGAGACGTACGTGTGTAGTCATATGCGTCCAGCTCTTGTGAATGTTTCAGCCCTGATGACGAACTCCACTTGTGAGTTCGAAAGATTGGCCTAATAAATATTTTAACCTGGAAGAGTTATTTAAAAACCTAACTGCAAATATTTTTTTTGTTTGACATATAATCAGGATAGCTTCGGTTAGGATGGGTTAGGAGAGGAGAGGTTAGTATATGTTATGTTAAGATTGTGTTAGGTTTGAACATGTTATGTTCGAATTTGTTAGGTAATGTTGACCGAATTTTTTCACGGGGCCACCTAGCTTTTGATAACATTGTCCGTGGAATTTCCACGCGTCATGCTAGTAATTATTATTATATTAATATAGCTATTTGTTTGAAAGTGTATTCTTTCGATTTTTCGGATCGATCTAAATTAAAGTCACCTAATTTCAGAGCAATGCTACCCACTCTACGCCTAGAGAGGGTTTCTTCGAGCTCAAGCTTCGAATGAGACAAGCACTTCGTTCCAATTCTCAAACTCTTTGACGCCTCATCGGTGGGTTTTGGTTCAAATTTCATTGTCACTCTGTTCACACTGTTAATTTCGTACACTAGCGTTCGGTAAACCTCGATGCTGATTTTTAAAAATTCTCAATTGAAAATTCAGATTGTGATGCTGGTTAATAATTCTCTTGCTGATAAAGAGATGGTGCTGCTGTGATGTGGATCGTAGTCGATGGGCTAATCTTGATGCCTGCCTAATCAACAGAAGCCTGAGTAATAATTTTATTTCGTGCTATACTGGCAGATAAATGTTTTTTCTTGGGCTGAAAATTTCTACATCGACACTCCAAGCCATTCACTGGATCCCTGAAGCGAAGTTTGGATAGGACTGAAGATTGAAGAGAAAAATCTGTGTTTCTGCACGGGACTTTCATTTCATCTATGAACTCGACGGGTTTCAACACAGCCATCGAAAATCTTTTGAAACTGCCTCAGAAATCAGCAAACTAGATTTATTTTCACGAAGCATAGATTTTCTGTTGTGGAAAGAAATGTAATGCAAATTTCACTAAAGTTTAAAAATTTTAAGATCTTTTATAAACAAAAGCAAAATTATCATAATTGTAACCAAAATTGTAATATGTGAGAGCTCTCGCTCCTATGTAATGTTCTCGCTAGGATGTTTTTACAGTACGTGCAGTTTTGTTAGGTGTCTCCCTTTCTTAAAATTGCTTACCTTGAACATTTAGCTACAATTTAAACTATTTTCTTTATATCATGTACCCGGTTAACTAAAATGCGCTTCAATTTGTTCAACAAAACGAGAACGAAATAACAAGTGACAATCAATTTTACCATTGTTTTCATACTTGTGTCGACCAAAACTAATCCATTTCCCCGGTTTATTCACCATTCATTTTGATTTTGCACTAAATATTGGAACTCGTTAAGAACATAAAAAACATCTCTCATTGTCGTTAGGATATAAGCCCGCAGTTTTTTGATTGCGCTCTAAACTGAATATTAATGAACAGCTTGATAATTAATTATAACTCAGCAACTCTCTCCTTATATGTACAGTTTTCTATTACGTTTTCAAGAACGTAATGAACAAATTTCTTTCTAAGTTTTTTTGCCGAATTGTAGGCCTAATATCTCGATGATAATGGAAGTCATGGGGGTTAGAAATTGTTCTCTCATAGAGCTAACACAGAGACTTATTGCTAGTTTGACGTTTGGTTATTTTAACCGTAGATATTGATGCTATTCAATAAATCGACCTATATAGCATGTTCACACCCACACAAAAAAAAAAAAAAAAAAAACATCGGCATCTTTGGGATGCTTTATTTCCAATCAAGCCTGATACATATGATCTTAAGCATTGGTTTTTCAAATGTCTTATAACTAACCCTATATATAGGACACCATGACGGTTCCCCCGTAAAGCCGGTACCCATTTCCGACACCTGGGTTGAGTGGGGTATTGTGCTTGAGCTTTCCCTTATACCCAACGGGGAAAATCTCCGCGCAAGCGCCGGGATACGAACCCTCGTCTCCAACATACAAGGCTGATCCCTTAACCACTGTACCACGGAGTACCACACTGCACTAAGACTTCAATAACATTAGATTCATCTACGCCTCACATTTTTATGCATACATGGTATAATAGTTTTTTTCTTTCTTTCGTTTCTCGTGATTATCTAGAAAGATTGTAGGTAACAATTAAACCTTCTTAGTAAATGAGTTGGTATTTGTATGCTGTGTTTTGTCGGAGCAGTCACTTGCACCGTGAACTAAATTAAAGTTATGTTCTTCCCTATGAAACGATGGTAACGAGAGAATGTATTTTCCAGTTCTTGCGATAATGCGTTTTTGTTACTTTTTATTTTATTAGTCGTGAATTCTGCTACCGAAGCTCTGTCTTTGTTATCTAGGCTGAGCTCACCTGTGCTCTCGCTGTCATATCTCAACTAGAACACTTGATAACACAGAAGTTAATACTTTCATGCACACTAGTTTTTTAGAATTTTCGACGCTTTATTTTGAGGAAGTTATACACCAATAAACTAATAATCGTCTTGGAAAAATCATTTGTCTCCTTTTCTCTCGAATTCGGTTCGCACGCATGACAAGGATTTATCTTACGCTAGGTTGATAGATAGCCCGGAAATTATTACAAAATCAAGATCAGCAGTGACACTCATGCAGTAAAGTACTTCTCCTTATGCAGAAGAAAGCACTTGGGCTTACAGCTTTTACGATTAATAAAGAAAAACTGAGGTACTAAACTTTCTGGGGTCATTTTAATTTTTCTGTGTTCATCATTTTATAGAATTAACGATTGATTAATTCTATAAAATAAGTAACATAAAATAAATAGTTCTTTTAACAGCCCCCCAGTTTCCCCGCTGCTGACATAACCTATTTATAATACTCAAATCATTACTTTTAACGGTCGTTAAAGGTGACTTCTTCAACAAAACACCTACACCAAAAGAACGTTATGAACACATTATCTTTCAGAAATGACGATGGTCCTTATATGTAGAATTAGATATAACAAAGTTTGGCGCTGTATTTTTCCAAACTGGTAGCATGCTTTTTTCATCGTTTTTGACAACCTGCACTCAAAAAATCTTTTTAAATAAATGCTGTCCTGAAACTTGCATTCATTGACGTTTGATATGGATCCTTCCCCACAATTTTACAGGTACAGAACTTGCTGCTATATCAATCGACAGAACTCAAATCGAGCTACAAAAGCAACGGAGTTTATTTTAAAAGAAGACTCAGTTCAAAAATTAGGAAAGAAAGAAAAAACAAATTTTAGAAATATGGCTCTCCGGGAAACTTACCTTTTTGACCTTTGAAATGATTCTCCTCCCACAGTATTGAAGGTACAGAGATGACAAATAAATAAATCGAAGCGGTTGAAACAATCTAGAGAGGCTGTGCAAGAGTTTTTTAATTTTAATTCATGTCGAAAATTATAAGCAAAATAAATTGATAAAGCAAAAACAGTGGTCGGTTGTTGGAAAAAATTCTTAAAATTCAATGAATCGAATTATCGAAAAACGTTTGCACCGAATCTCTAAACAAGTCAATTAGATATCTAAAAAATCTAGAAAACATTTTTCCGGTTCTGTTAGTTCAAAATTATTGGTGAAGAATCATTTTCTGCAACACCCATTTTTCCATATTTTTTAGAAAAAATCATATATCTCATAAATTTATGAGAAAACACACGAGTAAAAAACAATAGTCCTTTCATTTTACACCTATGGTGAAAATTTCAGAAATATCCACCAAGAACTTAAATACTTTTTTTAACACGAACCGTCCCCTTAAAACATGTTCAATGCTTATGATGTCGAAAAGTTAGGTGTTTCCATTATTTTTTCCAGCCCTTGTGCATTTCAAACCAAAGACAACTTGGTTGAAACATTGATGTCAAAGGCTCATTGTGTACTTTCTACGTTTGAACAACTCCACCGATCCCTCTGCCAATATTTGCCACTGCCAGCCAATTCACAGACAGGCAAACAGAAATTCCAAAAACTCCTGAATTATATGTAAAAATTGAACAGAAGATCTCTCAAGCCCCATTTGTGCAAGCAAGATTCCTACCATGGAAGAATTAAAATGAACATGGAAAATAGAGCTGTTTCCCACCAAAGGCGATGGACACTGCCTCCTTCATGTGGTAGATCCCCTCTTCATCATACAGCCAACATCAAAATAGAATTACCATTCCTTAAAGACTGCCATCAAAACAGAGAGCAGAGAAACCAAAACACATACGCTAAGTTTGTTGAAAATATAGCGGAGACCTGCAAAACCTCATAAATAATTACATTTACGGCAAAAATTTGATCCTACTGCCGGAGACCTCATACCACAAATCATTTCAAACATGACTGACCAAAAAAAATTTCATCTTCGATAAGAAAGGCCACAGTGTTTGAAAAACCGCACTCAATCCCTCATCAGTGTTATCGAATAATAACCTTCTACTACTGCTCCACCGTAAAACGATCACTACAATGACTTTCTCCCACAAGACAGAAATCAGGCTGGAGTCACATCATCTTGTTAAAATAGTGTTGCCCAGCTACATAGAAAACTTTCAAATACAGCAGACGCTAGACCCAACACCCTAGGCCACATAAACAAAATTTATGATTCCACGGAACGATCCCATCGAAGCTGCAACTTTGCTGCCTCTAATTTAATAACCTAGTAAAGAAAACATGAAAATAAACAAGTCGCTGTTCGACGTCTAAATGACAAATTGAATAACATCAGAGTGAGGTTGGTAACTAAAGAAATCAACATTTTATGTGTTTCCGATATATGGTTCGACTAACGAACCCATAGATCATTTTTTAATATTCCTGGTTGCGCGTTGCATGGCCCTGATGGCTATAAAAGTAGCCTAGGTGGTGGATCTTGTAGTTTGGTGGAAATATATACTCGACATCTTTACTTCTATCAGATGAAATTTTCGAAGACATAAAAAAGGTTTGGTTCAAAGTACAAATTAATAAGCGTAAATCCATCATTGTCGACAGCCTTTACAGATACCCATCAGTGCCCGAAGTCCAACACTAAAGTTTATTGAGAAACTTTCAAAGAAATTTTAGCGACAAAAAAGTTATTCTTCGCTTATGGTGATCTCTGGTGATAGAAAAATAATTATTTGATCAACTATTGAATAATTAAACTTATCCTAAATAGTTGAAGAACCAACTTGTATAACTAATGTCTTTTCAACTCTCCTCGATCTAGTAATCTCAAATGGTCCTATGGCTATCCTCAGGACAGAAATATCACACTCTATTTCCAACACCACTCTATAGAATGTCACATCAATATCACAAAGGAAAGAAAAAGTTATAGTTATATGACCTACCTTTGGAAAAGTCACTATTCAGCTGAACTTTTTAATGAAAAACTACTAAATAAGTCTGCTAAATTTCATAATCTGACAATGTTGACATACAATTCACAATCTTCGATGAGAATTTTACAGCAGCTCTCAACAAATGCGCACCTTACATCAATACTCAGCAAAAAAAATCTAAGCCAAAACGCACTGTTTAGATTACTAACGAAATTAATGAGCTAAGCAGTATAAAGAAGATTTACTTACGAGAGTACAAAAACAATGCATCAAACAGTACTTGTAAAAGAGATATAAAGAACAACAACAGATTATTTGGAAGAAAATCACAGAAGCAAAACAAACTCACTTTCACCAGGAACTATCAAAGGACAAAAATGACCCAAAACCAACATGGGAAATCATTAGTGAGGTAGCCCAATGTAAAAATTTAGGCCGCATAAGTTATTTTGCGAATCTCTTGGAAACAGCACTGATTTCAACACACTCTATACCAAAGTTGGTGCTCAAGTCTTCAATGAGTATGTAAAACAAATCCAAATAAACCGCCAGTAAAAAATTCGTGTCCTACTGTACCTGGAAGGGCTGGTGTCAGGTGAAGACCACGTCCTACCGATTTCCCAGAGTTAACAAACATCTCAGACGCATTGAAAAACACTATGGCAGTCGGACATGGTGGTACCAGCCTTCAATATGTCAAAGACAGCTTCCCAGTCACAACACCATTGATTAATTTGAAAATTATAATTATACATCAATAGCAACGAATAAGTTCCCAACCAATGGAAACATTCCATAATTAGACCGTTGCATAAAACTGGTGACATCGATACAACAACTAATTCCAGGCCCATTAGTTGTCTTGTCCAAAATATTTGAGAAAGTGATAATAAATTACGTCATCTCACTTGGATGAGTCAAATTTACTTCATTGAAATCTATATGTCTATAGGAGGAATACTAGCACTTTCACTTGTTAAAATATATTTATATCGATCATAAAATGTAATACTCTTGCTGCTATAGGTATGTGCGTTCATACCTTTACACACAAGCAGTTTCTGTTAAATTTCTGATCAAGCGACTCGCATTTTTCCTATAAGCACCGTTTTTTCTATTTTGTCCCCATGTTATTGTCAATCGTTTAATTAAATGAGAACTCTTATGTATTTATTGTGTGAGTTAATACACGCTCCTTTGGGCAGTCAACTCACTCTTACTTATTCTCATTTATTTTTTCACAATCACTCGAAATGATCTTTTTGAAGATCTCCCGCAACAAACCATTCTAATATTATTTCCTGATGTCGAGAAATCCAAAACTTGCATATCGATGAACGTGTAAACTCTCATAATTAAGTGTTTTCACCCCACAAAGTTCATTATCTTAATTGCATACAGGAATTAACAACCACTATTCAACTTTAATTAACCAGCTATAGGGTACATTTGCACCATGTGCCGCCATAGCCATGTGGCTAGAGGGTTCTGCCGCCGTGCGGGAGACCCGGGATCGAATCTCGGCACTGGCAGTGGCGATTTTCTCTGTTGGGTATAGGAGAAAAATTCCAAGCACAATACCCCACTCTACCCAGGTGTCTGAAATGGGTACCGGTCTTGACCGGGGGAAAGCGTAATGGCGTCCTGGCGTTAGTTATATGGCATTTGAAAATCTAATGTACAAGGTGATATGTATCAGGCTTGATTGGAAATAAAGCATCTGTAGATGCCTTCATTATTATTATTATTACATTTTAATCCTTTTTCTCTCCATCTATGTACAAGCATTGAACTGTACCGTCATTGCACGCGTGTATGTTTATCAGTTAAAGACATTTAAATCGTGACAATTAAAAAATAATGTAACTTTTTCTAGTTCTTTAACCTTGAATGACATTAGTGTTTTCTTCCTTTATTCCACTTTTCAAATGTTTTTGTAACGCTTGTGTGGTGCATTTTATCATGTTATTTCTCACGCTCTGGAGTATTTTATGATAACCTTATCTAGGGGTTAATTTCACGTATTACTCAAATTATGCTGTACATATCGTATACGTAGCCGTTGTACAACAATCCTTTTCATGTTTCCAGCATGGAATATCATGGAAATATCACAAATTCGAGGCGTGATACAAGAAATTTTTTCTCCGAACCCCTTGATTGGCAGAGTAGTTGATACATACGAGTATGTAGGAGTGAAAATATAGTTCTGAATATCTAGCTCGTTGTCATAGACTCCAAATTATTTTTCTCCACCCGTTTTGCTTTAACCCTTTCGGTCCTGACGGCTACTCCAGTGCCAAGTTGGCTAGTGCTTCCAGTTTAGGGCATCTAACCTAGTTTTAAACTAATTTAACTAGTGAGGGAATATTTTGGAGTAATAACAAAATTAGGGAAATTACAAACATTCATTAAACTAGTTTTTAAACAATTCCAGAAACCTGCACGCGTAAATTACCATAGGTTACCATAGGCCCCTGTAATTACCATAGGACCCTGTAGCACGCGTAAGTTCATGCTACAGGACCCGAGCAACATATTCAATACCCTTTCCATTTAACTTGAGCAAGTTTTTTCTGAACTTTGTTGATTTTTGGTAAATTCGGGCAAAAACGTATAAATAATTTCTTCGTAAATACGAAAACTTTATTATCAACATCAAAAATTTCTGTCGCCAAGCATCGAGCTTCAAAGATACAAAAAATTTCAAAATTAAAATAATGAAGAAGGCACTTACTTAAGCTAAAAGCACCACACTAGGACAATTTCACTGACAATTCAGGGTAATGACAACTTTTTCCCCAGGAAGTTTTTACCCAAACAATTTGAATTATCGTACCGAAAGGGTTAAAAAATTGCTCATACCGCAAGACCCTGAACTCGTGTTTCGATGTAAGTGTGCTCTAAAAGAGTGCTTTCAACAATGCATCGTCACTGAAATTAAGTCTTCTTTTCTATTTGTGGTTACATATATTATCAAATCTAGATTAAGCAACAATAGGAATACATTGCCTCTCAATCATTTGTTTCGACTAGTGACGTGGGTATCATGATACCTATGTGTGTGTGTGTGTGTATCATCTAAGGTCCTTACTTTAAGATATTTTAAAAATCAACAATGTATCATCTTTTTGCACCATCTTGATCATCTTGATTAGAAATAAAGGGTTTTTCTTATTCTTTCTCCATCCATCCTAAATCTATGTACGCTAAGGTATGTCTTGGTGAGTGGAGGCGTGTGGACATGTGGTGTGAGTGGTAGTGTGACGCTGTGAGTGATAGTGTGGTGTTAGTGATGGTGTGTGGGAATATGGTGTGGTGGTGTGTTGTGTAAGCGGTGGTGCGGAGTTGCGTGGTATATTGGTGGTGTTTGGATGCGTGGTGAGTGGTAGAGTGAGGTTGTGGGGTTTTGGTGGTAGAATGAGGTCGTGTGATGTATGTGGTGGTGTGAGGTTATGTGGTGTGTTGGTTTGTATATGGTTGTGTAATATGTGGTATACTGTAGATGCTAGTGTGAGTGATGCTTTCTGTGATGGTGTGTTGGTGTGTGATGTGAGTGGTGCTGTAAGTGCAGCAATGAGCAGCGGTGTGTGGTTGTGATGATAACCTCGTCTCTACTCATTTCTGTACCACTGATGAATTCTTAACCACTCATGCACTCTTTTATGAGTGATGCTCTAGATTATCACTGATGCCCTTTCCTTGTTTCGGTGATACCTCAAGGTATTGACCTTTTCCAAAACAGCAAAAATAATAATCAAAAATAATATAATCATTTTGCTCTACTGCTATTTACTATACGGTTGGGGTTTCTTAATCCACCTTCTGCATAGAATGTTGAAACATGCATATTATATTGCAATAAATAACATACATCTTTGTGTTGTTCTACGTATTCATGAAGGTTCTTTAATTGTTATTTTCACACCCAGGTACCAGAGGGTTGCTCAATGCTACCTGACCGCGCGAGACCAGGGCAGCAAGGGCAGTGAGGACTGGCGTCTCGTGTTGGTGGAAAATAGGATTCCTAGTATGATTGGAGGCTATTTGGAGTATACCACCTGACGTACTCTTTAACAGGGCTTGTGGTGTGTCCAGTGATGTGTTCATACACGGCATCATTGAATTTTTGGTTGCAGGTTGGTCTCTCTGCCGGTATTAACCGTGGTTTGTTTGACACGAAAGTGGTCACATGTGAATGTGTACTTTCTTTGCTTACGGTGGTTGGTTGCAGTATTTTGGCAAATCCAAAATAAATTTATGTAGCACTTTTAGTGCAGTTAGTTAGTACATTCCAAACACTTAAATCAATGCCATACCAAATTAACATGAATTAATAAGTAATTATTTTACGTCTTTTCTTTGTTAGCCGTGTTTAACTTTGTGTTTCATGTCTTCTTTCGTGGGACTTAGGTCACTCATATGAGCATAAAAGACATCAGTCACAGAGACATGCTTCAAACCTCCAGATAGAATAGTAAATGGAGCTGGAATAACCGGCTCTTCAGGAAGAGGTTATAAGGCGCAGTGATAGTAGTTTGTTATGCCTTGGTCATATGGGGTAATAACCACAATCATTGGATGGAATTAATATTTTTATTCTAAGCGAAAAACTTTAAAAAAATCAACAAATAAAACCAGTTACGAATTAGCGTCGTGGCAACCTTGAAATCGTAGGGCCAATGCTAACATTAAATAACATAAAAAACGCAAAATATTTACGTACCGTTATTGAAGCCAAACCCACACATAATAAGTCAAGTAGAAGAATTTCTGTACTCGAATGCTATACATCATAATTCGGTATCATATCATTGTGTATCTATTCATCTCGTAAAATCTCTGGACTCACATAATATCCCTTCGCGCTAGAATATCGTGGTTCAATTCCTGTTATGTTAACGCATTCACTCGTCCTATATTAATTTTCAGTTATCCCCAAACTTGAAACGATTTCATAGTTCAAAATGTGAAACAATGAACCGGATTTCACGAGAGATTTCCATTCAATTTAAGTTCTCGAATCCTTTACGTAACAGCTGACGTTGATTGTCACGATCGCCGCGTTGTTTACCACATTTCGCTTTATGACAACACCTTTATGCTGGATATTAACGCCTCGTGCCAACGAGAGTCTGAGTATCCTGTAAGTTAGATTAGACCGAGTTGCCTTGCAGCTGACGTTGAACCATCAATGAACGGTCGGAGTGAGCTATGCCCGTTCTCAACCGAGCAGTGGCGCAGCCAGCCGAAAATTTAGGAGGGGGACCAAGATCCCCGACAACAAATGTCGGGGTGGGTTCTTTTAATTAAAACGGCGGCTAAAAATGGCCCCAGCTCAACATTTCGGGGAGGGAGGGCCACGGCTACCGTGGCTCCTTCCCTGGCTGCGCTGCTGCATCCGAGGATGTGTTGTTTGAATTAACGCTATCTTCTGCGACTTATTCGCCCATCCAGATATAACAGCGGATTGAGGTTATGCCTAGGAATATTTATAACAATGCCTCATCCACACAATCTACAGTGCTGGCAAGAAAATCCGACCACTCTCCATAAAGCCTGTATTATTTACAGATTTTAGGAAGCTGTAAAATATGTTCTAATATAGATTGAGACTTACGGTAAATTGTATTGTGCAGAGGAATTACGTAGCTTGCTCAGGTGGTTCTGCGCCAGTTGACTGCAAGCACTGGTCGAGTGAGGTTGTGTCGTCGTTTTCAGCCGCATACTGTGTTCTCACAAATCTGACTATTTTTACTGAAAGTGTTGTATTTTAAGAAATCCTATAATGGCTACAAGGAAACAACTTGGAAGTGACCAAATAAGTGTTATTATTGCATTACATAAGGTTGGAATATCACAAAGACAAATTGCAAAACAGTTAGAAATATCTCAAAGTACCGTGAATTTATGGATTTCGCTCCATTACAGCAGTGATGGTTCATGTACGCCAGTCCGAAAAATAGGTAGTGGGAGACCTAGAAAAACTAATTTACGTACTGATAAAATAATAAAACGTACTGTGTTAATAAAACCACAAATAACAGCAAAATATATTATGTCTGAGCATTATAATTTGCTTAATGATGTGTCTGAGCGCACAATACGACATCGGCTGCAAAAAGAGCTCGGGATGCCATCGCGCCATGCTGCCAAGAAACCTTTCCTGAATGCCAAAATGCGCAAGAAAAGAGTTGAGTTTTGTAAACAGCACATGAATTGGACTGTTGATGATTGGAAACCAGTTCTCTTTAGTGATGAGTCCTCTTCTTTAACATTTAGAAGCTGTCCAAGAATGGTGCGCCGCCCGCTTGGCTCAGACAGGATGGATCCTAAATTCACTCCTAAGAAGAATGAAACACCATCCAAGTGTCATGGCTTAGGCGTTTTTTAGCAATTTTGGTAGGGGGGGTCTATATTTTCTTCCTAAGAACACAACCATGAATGGTCAACGATATTAAGCCATGCTAAAGGAAAAAATTCCACTGACAATGCCTTTACATGAGACAACTTTTATGTACGATGGGGCTCTTTGCCACAAGGCAAAATCTAAATGGCTCAATGATAATAACATTCGTATTGTAGATTGGCCTGGTAATAGTCCAGATCTCAATCCTATAGAGAATCTGTGGCTCATTATAAAAAATAAAGTCGAATGTCATGATACTGGTTCGCTTCCCAAGCTCACAGAAGCCATCAAAAATGTTTGGCGCACTGAAATATCACAATAAATATGCCAAAATTTGATCATATCTATGCCAGAACGTCTCAAAAAAGTCATCAAGAACAAAGGGCATATGAAAAAATACTAGTATACGGTATGGATGTACATTGATGATGTTTATATATTGATTTTGTAAAAAGTAAAAAAATTGCCGTGGTGATCGGATTTTTTTATACCACTGTACTTAGTTTAAAAACGCGTTTTATATCAATTCATTAGAACATAAAGGTTCTTATCAAAGGAGATTACTTAACATTACTTGCAAGAAAAATAAATGCACCACAATGTGAAAGTAACTAGCTTCATTCAAAAAAATCAGATTTCTCTGTGTCCGCTTGAGTTCACCGAACATCTCTAATTCAATGGATCACTTCATATATATGTATATATGTCAAAGTCTGAGTTCCGATACTTCTTAAACATAAAGTTACGTCAATACACAAAATATTAAAAATCTACACAACAAAATAAAACAAAACATTTTTATGAGTTTCCCAAACAATGCAAAAGTACATAACAACATTTAGTTCATAAGAAATTTGCACCGACCGCCCCAATGCGGCACACCTTCATGTTGCGGTGCCATAATGTAGCCACACCTGCATATTACAGCGCCACAACGTGGCCACACCTTCATGTTGCGGTGCCATAATGTAGCCACACCTGCATATTACAGCGCCACAACGTGGTCACACCTTCATGTTTCGGTGCCATAATGTAGCCACAACTGCATATTACAGCGCCACAACGTGGCCACACCTTCATGTTGCGGTGCCATAATGTAGCCACACCTGCATATTACAGCGCCACAACGTTGCTCCACCTTCATGTTGCGGTGCCATAATGTAGCCACAACTGCATATTACAGCGCCACAACGTGGCCACACCTTCATGTTGCGGTGCCATAATGTAGTCACACCTGCATATTACAGCGCCACAACGTAGCCATACCTTCATGTTGCGGTGCCATAATGTAGCCACACCTGCATATCACAGCGCCACAACGTGGCCATTCCTTCATGTTGCGGTGCCATAATGTAGCCACACCTGCATATTACAGCGCCACAACGTGGCCATACCTTCATATTGCTGCGTCAGGTCCGAAAATTCCTTTCATGCATTTTTCATTATGGAAAATACATTACTGACCTTCAATCTCCTCTGTGATGGTGGAAAGCAATTGAGTTGTCCCAAGGAATATTGTTAGCATGTAATGATGCTACTACACCATCAAGTGCACATCACACCACCCATGCTACACCGCACAACCCAGGGCACACTTCACCACCCAAGGTACACCACAGTCGTCCACCACGTTTCCTCAGAGACGTGGCTTGTGTTGTGCTGCTCGTGTTGGAATTGCAAATTCATTGTTGCAGACAAGGGCGTGGACTGGCGCAGTTTCAACACATTGTGTCTTTGTTGGATGCATTGTACCTCTATGTACAAGTGTACCGTAAGTTTTATATCTCTGTATTGAGTTTATATTAATCTGTGTAGGCCGTTACTACGAGGAATCACTTCATTTTATTTTGCCTGATTGGCTTTCAGTGCTCACAGAACCGAAACTGGCAATCTCATAAGGAGGTGTAAGGTTCCGGGCTGAAGGTTACGAATTTTTAGGGGGGAAGGGGATAGATTATTATTTTTTTTGCAACGGATCACTTCTGTTCACCGCTGTCCTTTTTTCAGTAACTATAACTATCTTTTTCAAATTTTGTCTTGTTTCATAAAAATTTTTCAGCTTAGCTGTTTCCGCAGGCAGGGTGTGTGAGCACACTTTGTGTATTGGTCCCGCGTTTCCTAAATTCTGTACAAAATGGTGCCTCCTTCCTTTCTCGGGAACACCTATGTGGTAGTTGCTGAGACTCATGTTGAATTTTAAACTTATGTAATCTAATGTGCTCGCCGAGCCTTTTTTGATCACATAATCAGGCTAGCAATCACGGAGAAGCTACAGGAGAAGCTGGCCCACCTCGCGTGAGCCTTTACATCTGCCGTGTTTTATGCCTTCAGTGACCGGGTCTTTTGCCTCAAGCTTCGAGGTTTTTTGCCTCTAAGGGCGGGGTCTTTTACCTTCCGCAGCCGGATTTTCAACCTCCAGCGGTCCAGTCTTTTGTTTTCACAGCCAGATATTTTGCTTTCAGCGGCCTTGGTTCATGCCCAAGCATTCAGATGTTTTGGCCAGCAGTTGTATTTTTTTTAAATTCAGGGTTTTTCCATTTGACGGTTGGGCCTTTCACCTGCAGCGTCCGTGTCTTTTGCCTTCAGTAGTCGGGTCTTTTGCCTTCAGTGACTGAGTCGTTTGCCTCAAGTGGTCATATTCTTAGTCCCAGTGAAACACTTTTTACAGATACGGGAATGGAAATCCAAAGTTGAACTATAGAAACAACATTAGTTGCAAGATAACCCTGAAGTAGTCTTCTCACAGAAAAGCAGATGTTGCTATAATTTCAACAACGTCAAAGGAGAAACTTGCGAGTAAGAACTCAAGCAAATGTATGAGCGTGGTCAAAACACCGAAGAACACAGGCATCGAGTAAATGTTTCTCCTCTGTCTAACTTCTGAATAATTTTTCCTATTCCACAAAATATATCTCAGAGTTAGTTGTATGAGCTGCTCGTGTCATAGCATCATTTTTGCAGAGGTCAAGCGCCGTCCAGAAAGTAAACTACCATATCTAACTACGGTGAATATGCTCAATTATTGACGTTTTTCATAGGAATTAAACTCACTTTCCGAATGTATGGAAGCAACGTGTATGTTTCAGTGTGTTTTATTAAGTTAGTAAATTTAGTATTAGATAGAATGTAAATTCTGTATCCTTGCAGTAAATTACAAGAACAATGCAATTTGCAGCTCAGAAGTCATTTCAGAATAAAGATGGAGTTTGGCCTTTATGTTATTATGAGTGAATTCCTCGCCCTGATGAAAATTTTACACCAGATTATTTTTTTGGTCCTACATGAATGAAATGTATAGATTTGGGGCTGTAAAAGTTGTATAGCACTGGCAGTGTGTCCAAATTATGTTGAATGGAGCAATATCAGTTAAATCTAATTTAGAATAGAAAAGTTTGTACCACACTTATAGAATAACATGCTTATAGACACATAAATACATAGCATTATGTTACAGTTTTATGATATAGCATATTACAGTAAATATGGTTTTACAATATTCTAAATTGTTATAGTAACATAATTTTAAAACTGAAACTCATAGTGTGACATAACTACATAATGTGTTGGACCGGTAATTACATTTCACTACCATTATTTATACCAGTAAAAAACACATATCAATTATCTTCTATACTTTTAATGAGACAGTTGCACGTTGCTTGAATTTTCTTAGATGAGCCGTGTTGTGATTATCGCGCGACCTCACCATCCCAGTCAAATTTTTCCGCGGGAGCATGCATGTTTTCGCCCCTAAAGGGATTTAATTACTTGGGTGGCGAAAAACGTCCATGTAGGCGGCGAAAAGTTAGATTGGGATGAGTACTCACATTATCCAGGCGCCACTTTATACCTATTCCTTTCAACAATTCGCGTCACAAAACTATTATCGATACCGTCGTGCGGTCGACGTGAGGGTTCGTGGAAAAGGGGCTGTCTTCTGTACAGCTACCTTTTCCGGGGCGCTAGCTTTTCTTCGCAGCTGCCCTTCCTGAGGTTCGTGTGGGTATCGCCTACGCCGTAATCAGTCCGCTAGGGCAACAGAAGTAAATTCTGTTAGTGCCGAACTACGGCGGTACCGTTGTGTGTAAGGGGTGAGGTTAGTGTGGGTACCACCTGCGCCGTATTCAGTCCGCTAGGGCAACAGAAGTAAATTCTGTTATGTGCCGAACTACGGTGGTACCGCTAGGGTGAGGTGTGTGTGTGGGTACCACCTACGCCGTAATAAGTCCGCTAGGGCAACAGAAGTAAATTCTGTTAGTGCTGAACTACGGTGGTACCGTTAGGAAGACGAGCAACTGTCTGCGCCGTATGAGACCGCTAGGGCAACAGAAGTGAATTCTGTTAATGCCGAACTGCGACAGCGTCTTCCTATCGACAAACTATGCGAAATAGTTCGTCCTTCCGAGGTGGCTCCTTAAGCCCCTTATTAGGCGAGGTGTCGTATAAGACTAAAGCCTATGTCAACAAGGAGAAAGGAAACTCTTTTGACCTCAGGTGTGACTTGTTTAATGCTGAATCTCTTTGAAGTCCCTATCACATACACTGATATATTTTAACAAAGACAGTGATTTATTTTCTATTGCAAAAATAGTGCGTACAGACGTGAGCTACTGCATAACAGGGTACAACACTCAAAATTGCATTTAAAATATTAGTGGTATTTAGCTAGATAACACAAGAAACATTGGAATATCGACATGTAATACAAATGATATTTAAGGGCTAACTAAAGTAAATGCACAAACGCAACATCAGCGCGGGGAAATAGATAAGTCGGCGTTCAGAGAGCTGGACACATGAAGAAAATACTTAAGATTATGGGTAACTAACACAAAAAGGCTCGACAACCCCTGTGCGGCCTGACACGCCCGGGAGAGGGTGTCTCTGCTACGATAGCCGAGACAGGAAATCTGCAAGGTGGTTGTCGACTCCCGGAAGGTGTTCTGCTCGGAACCTGAAAAGGCTGAAATACAAAGCCCAGCGTTTCAATCGGGGGTTCAACTTGTCTGCCTGTTGCAAATAAAGGAGCGGTCGATGGTCGGTTTGTAACACAAATTCTCGTCCATACAGGTAGACCTCAAACTTCTGTAGAGCCCAGTAGATGCTTAACGCTTCTTTTTCAATAGTAGAATAGTTTATTTCTGCTCCTCTCAGTCGACGTGAAGCATATGCTACCGGCGCGTAGTGACGGAAGTCTCGTTTGCTTGGCTGGAGGAGAGCTGCTCCAAGTCCAGTTTGGGAGGCATCTGTCCTCAGAATGAAAGGATATCTGGGGTCTGGTAACTGTAAGACCGGTCTCTTGACTAACGCTGTCTTCAAACTTTCGAACAGATCTTCTGTTGTATCGGTCCAAGGTATTTGTTCTGGGGAGTTGTTCTTTAGGAAATCATGGAGTTTAGATGTCAGTTGAGAGTAGTTAGGAATGTACTGTTGGTAGTACCCAACTGTACCGAGAAAACTTCGGAGCTCCCGTTTGGTTTTTGGGAGTGGAGCCGATTTCAAGGCTTCGACTCGGTTCTCCACAGGCTGGATCTGATTACTGCTCAGTTGATGACCCAAATACTGGAGGATGTCAAATCCGAATTCGCATATGGACGGCTTCGCCTTAAGGCCATGTCGAGAGAGAGCTTCGAACAGTTTAGCTAATGCTGTGCAATGATCTTCCCAGGTTTTCGAGGCGATTAAGATGTCGTCCATGTAGACCTCGGTGTCTTGCAGTCCTGCAGTGACTTGACGTATAAGGCGGGAAAAAGTGGCTGGAGCATTTGCTAGGCCGAAAGGCAGTACGTTGAATTCATAGAGGCCAGACCTAGTTTTGAAGGCGGTGTATTGGCGGGACTCAGGGTGTAGAGGTACTTGCCAATATCCACTGGTCAGATCCATTTTGCTGAATATTGTTTTGCCAGCTAAATTGGTGAAAATAGCAGTGGTGTCTGCTATCGGCTCGGCATCGAATACTGTCTGGCTTTTGAGGTGCCTGCAGTCCAGACAAAATCGGTGGGTTCCGTCTTTCTTCCGGACAGCAAGGAGCGGTGAATAGTAAGGTGATGTGGATGGCGTCACGATTCCCATCTTCATCCACTTCTCTAAACTTGACCGCAGTTCAGACTCCAGCGCTAAGGGAAGTGGATACGAATGTTGAAGTCGAAAACTGGAAGGGTCCTTCAATTTTATTTCATGAACTGCCGTGCTGGTTCTTCCGGGAGTATCTGTGAAAAGATCGCGATATTCTTCAAGTAGTTCCTGGAGTTCTGAGCGTTGTGTTGTAGTCAACGTAGAGGAGATGAGACAGTCTTCAATGGTTTCTCCGACGGGTGACGGTATATCTCTGGTTCTTTCCGGTCGAGTTCTTCTTCTTCGCAGGTAGGTTCTAGGGCGAGGCCAACCGCTGCAAATGCTTCCTCTACTCTCTCGTCGTCCTCCTCGCGATCTTTCTCGCTTGGTGAGGCGGAACTTTGCTGCTCCCGGTCGTGGTACTGGCGAAGGAGGTTGATGTGATAGACTTTGTTGTTTCCATCCACGTCCAATGTATAGGTGTAGGTTCCCAGGCGTGATTTCACTGTATAGGGACCTTTCCAAGTCATAAGTAGCTTCTTTCGAGAATCGGGCAGAAATACGAGGACTTTATCTCCTTGCTTTAGAGTTCGCATCTTGGTACGTCTGTTGAAGAACTTGGCGCTTTTCTCTTGGCTCCTGTTTAGATTCTCGCGAGCGATTTTACATGTTTCTTTCAATCGGTGCTTCATTTCCATCAAATACTGAGCAGTGCTCGTGTCGTCTTGCAAGCTACCATCGGTCCAGCATTCCTTGAGCACGGTTAAAGGTCCACGGACGCGATGGCCGTAGATGAGTTCGAAAGGAGAATACCCGGTTGAGGCCTGAGGAGCGTCTCGATAAGCAAAAAGGAGTGAAGGCAGATACAGGTCCCAATCTCGCGGCTGTTCTACGGCTAACTTCCGCAACATGACTTTGAGCGTACCATTGAAGCGTTCGACTATGCCGTTCGATTGGGCATGGTATAATGGCGTCAATCGGTGCTGGATACCGACGAGTTTCAGGAAAGCTTCGAAGGTTGCAGCTGTGAACTGAGTGCCGTTGTCGCTTGTTAGCGTGTGAGGGAAACCAACTCTGCTGCAGATTTCGAGTAGCTCCTGGGCGACTGTTTCTGCATCTATATGTCTGAGCGGGGCTGCGTCAGCGTACCGAGTTGCTTGGTCCACCACGGTGAGAATGTTTCGGTGGCCACGTGCCGAAGCTGGTTGTAATGGGCCTACCAAATCAACACTGAGCGCGGAGAATGGAGTGGTGATCGGTGGGGTTGAGATAGGTGCCTTTCTTGGTCGAGATGGAGCGTGCGTCTGGCAGGTATGGCAGGAGTGACAGTATTGGACCACATCTTTTGCTAGGGACGGCCAATAAAAATCGCGTTCTAGTCGAGCCTGAGTCTTCTTTTGGGAATAATGGCCAGCAAGTGGATTGTCATGAGCCATTTCCAAGATTTGTGGGCGCACGCTTGCAGGTGCTACAAGTTGATGAGTTTCCTGACCGTCTCGTAACGTTTTCCGATGGAGAATGCCGTCATGGAGTTCAAAGGTAATGACTCTGCCATCCTTGTGCGTTTCTTCTTTGCCAGTGTCAACTTTCTTAAATAAAAGCTGCAATGTTTTGCACTCCCGCTGTAATTTCTTGAAGTCTTCTTTGTTGTGTTGCAATATATCGACAGTGCTTGGTGCGGCAGTGGGATCTTCGATCGCTTTTGCTGCTGCCCTTGTGATAACGTGAGAGACTTCTGCAGCAACTGGTTGCTCTTCATAGTCGGTCATCTGTTCTTCGAAGGAGGTGGTTCCGGGAACTCGGCCGAGAATGACATCGTGGGAGAGCTCTTCCATGGCTACGGCTGTCACCTCTCCGTGGTAATAGGGGCACACGAGAGAGGCCCGGGCCAGAGGCGCTTCGAAAGAGTGACTGTTGGCCAGCCGTACGGTAATTTCCTTCTTCAAAATGGCGTCAGCTGGGACGAGAGCCTTCTTGACGAAGACCGCCGTTGCTCCTCCATCGAGTAGTACTTGAACGGGTTGTTGGTTCACGGTGCCAGAGCATGTTTTCAGCTGTCCCAATTCGATCAGCTTGTTCGAGGCGATGTGATTGCATGCGACTGGGGGAATATCGTCGTATTCATCTGCTTCTTCATGCGTTGCTAGATTGTTTACTCGAGCGGTAGTACTGGAGATAGGTGGGCTTGCATGGGCTGCTCCATTACTGTGACCATCACCTTGCCTCCTCTGCAATTGGCGGCACTCGTCACTGGAATGCGATTGGTTGGGGCCATGAAAAGTACAGTAAAATCCATTGTAAGGTCCTCGTTGTTCGCGCTACGGAGTGTTGACCGATCCTGAGCGGGTGGGACCACCACGTGTGTTAGAAGTTCTTGGCGGCGTTCCTCGAGAGTTGTTGCTGGAGTTGGGTGATCTTGCTGGAGTGCTCGGGGCTCGGACAGGAAATGTCGCGCGTCGCTCTGGTGCTCCTGATGCTTTGAGTGCTGGAGGGCCCGCATCCGTCGATGATGTCAGTGTGCGACCCTTACAAAGCTGATGGAGCGATGTATGAAGTCTTGCTTGTAAGAAGCTATCACCTTGCTCTCCTAGGCTTGCGACTGTGTTACCACCCCTGTCACGCAACTGAGTAGCGAGGAAGGGCGGCAAGCTTGAATAAGCTCGGTCAACAATTAGGAAGTCACGAAGAGTCTTGTAGTTGGCTTCGATGTTGCATCCTTTTAACCAAGCGTCAAAGGATTGTTCGAGTCGCCGTAGGTAACGTGACATATTGTCGCCTTCTTCTGGCTTCAATTCGTAGTAGTTGGCACGTAGTTTTGCCGGAGTAACTTTATGAGCATCTAGTAGGAGCAATTTAATTTCAGGAAGCTTGAAGCGATCTGCTGCGGGCAGGGTATCGATGAGTCGACGTTCCTTCGGTGTGATCAAATTATGGAGCATGACAACAGCATCGACTTCAGTAAATCCCATCGCTGTGGTGTGAGTGCAGAAGCGTTGCAAGAATTCATCCATCCTTTCTTTCGTGGGATCGAATGGAGCCGGTGGAGGTATCTTCACTCTAGCATTTTGGGGAGCGATTTGAGCATCGAGTTGTCGGAGTCTGAGCTCGTGGTCTCGTTGTGCTGCTTCTCGTTCCGCTGCTCGTTCTGCGGCTTCTCGTTCCGCTGCTCGTTCTTCTCGTTCCGCTGCTCGTTCTGCGGCTTCTTCCAAATGCCTCAGGCAGCTGGTAAATTCTTCCCGGTACTCCGCATCGGTGGGAGTGAGGCCGAGGGCTTCGACGTATTCTCGAGATTGAGCGACGAGATTCATCTTGTTTAAATGATGCGATGTCCGCGTAGTTGATTAGAACCCAGAAATCCCAGACAACGTTGGTAGTCGCGCAAAGCTTCTGGGTCCCTGTTCGGGCGCCAGAATATGTCAATACCGTCGTGCGGTCGACGTGAGGGTTCGTGGAAAAGGGGCTGTCTTCTGTACAGCTACCTTTTCCGGGGCGCTAGCTTTTCTTCGCAGCTGCCCTTCCTGAGGTTCATGTGGGTACCGCCTACGCCGTAATCAGTCCGCTAGGGCAACAGAAGTAAATTCTGTTAGTGCCGAACTACGGCGGTACCGTTGTGTGTGAGGGGTGAGGTTAGTGTGGGTACCACCTGCGCCGTATTCAGTCCGCTAGGGCAACAGAAGTAAATTCTGTTATATGCCGAACTACGGTGGTACCGCTAGGGTGAGGTGTGTGTGTGGGTACCACCTACGCCGTAATAAGTCCGCTAGGGCAACAGAAGTAAATTCTGTTAGTGCCGAACTACGGTGGTACCGTTAGGAAGACGAGCAACTGTCTGCGCCGTATGAGACCGCTAGGGCAACAGAAGTGAATTCTGTTAGTGCCGAACTGCGACAGCGTCTTCCTATCGACAAACTATGCGAAATAGTTCGTCCTTCCGAGGTGGCTCCTTAAGCCTCTTCTTAGGCGAGGTGTCGTATAAGACTAAAGCCTGTGTCAACAAGGAGAAAGGAAACTCTTTTGACCTCAGGTGTGACTTGTTTAATGCTGAATCTCTTTGAAGTCCCTATCACATACACTGATATATTTTAACAAAGACAGTGATTTATTTTCTATTGCAAAAATAGTGCGTACAGACGTGAGCTACTGCATAACAGGGTACAACACTCAAAATTGCATTTAAAATATTAGTGGTATTTAGCTAGATAACACAAGAAACATTGGAATATCGACATGTAATACAAATGATATTTAAGGGCTAACTAAAGTAAATGCACAAACGCAACATCAGCGCGGGGAAATAGATAAGTCGGCGTTCAGAGAGCTGGACACATGAAGAAAATACTTAGGATTACGGGTAACTAACACAAAAAGGCTCGACAACCCCTGTGCGGCCTGACAACTATATTTCTTATTCCAATTCTAACTTTGAGTTCACTTTTTACTCTTCTCTCACGAGTCAGAAGTTGGCCCTCACTTCGAATTTTCAGTTGATTCAACTTCTGCTTTGTGTTTTGGGTAGTAGCTTATAGTTTTGAATTTTATTTTTGCTCAGTTTCAGATTTATCGGGTAGTAGCTTATATTTTTGAGTTACGTTTTCGAAATCCACGAAATGATTGCCACAGTGAAGTTTTAATGCGCGCTATAGACTACCTGCACTTGAACCGCAACACTAAGAGACAGCCACTGTTAATTTAAATATTTTAAATTAATTTTGAAGAATAGAAAAAACCAAATTTTACAAAAAATTCAATTATATTCGACAGCTCTCAGGTATCCCTAGAAAACGTCAATGAGGGTTACTTTCGACAATGAAATGAAACAAAAGAAACATAGCAATCAATTAGCATTATACCATTTACCATGGCGTCATGTGTGTTTTATTCCCTTACAAAAAACTAAATATTCTAAAGCTGTAATAAATTAATTATTATTAGTCATTAACTTTATACGTTGTATTTCATTTGGGATAGAAATTTTTGAGTTTGAACTTAGTGATTTAGGATAATTAATTTGAGTTTGAATTTAGGATCGTCACGAACCGTTGAAAAGGTTTTACTTTCTACGCATTGGAACACCGTATATCAAGTGCTCATCACACGTGCATCTTTCCGAACATTGATTTTTGAACAACTGCGGGACTTCAGTCTTTAAATAAACTCTTGTTTCGCACGGAGTTTTCCTGTAAGGACACAGTTTGCTTTTCATAATATTGAATTTGAAGCAATTCCAAGTTGTCGGCACATGATGATTCGGCATAACTTTAGAGTGTGCGTAAAACCATTCGCTATCACCTTCTTCACATTCCAATGCAAACTGCACTGTGTGGCATCTGCCTGCAGTGTTCAAGTGTCCTTGTTGGCAGCAGACTGCGTGGAGCAAGCGTCCATTCTCTCCCCGAATCATGGGTGACCCGTGTGTTGTTAAATTCACTTCTTCGAATGATTTGTAAGACTTCCTGGTCATTAGAATACGTGTTCTCATGTTCGATCGAAAATTCGTTACTTTACCTATAATATACATGTATGGACCAAACCGTTCCAGCACAGCATCCCAGCTCACGCTGAAGGTCACATTACCGTAAAAATTGTGTTTGCAATCAGGCATCTCCGGAGCTGTCCACAGGACCTGCAAAAATGAAAAAAACGTTCCAATTGTTAGTGACTTACAAATTTAATTTCTTGTTAAACTTCAAGGAGATTTCCATGTTTGAATCAGAGAAGCTGCTGCAATAACGTCTTTGTCAGGGCCTGTTGGGCAAATAATATTTTACCACCTCTTGTATAAAAACTTTTAATCATTTACAACTACGTATCGGTATGTGTAAAACTAAGTAAATTGCTCTTTCACGTTTCGATGTCAATAAATAGCATTTCAGTTACTTCACTAACTTTTTAAAAATTGATTTAGCTTACATGTTAAAATATTAGCATGTGCAATCATACTTTTCACGCCTCTTATATAAGGTTGAAATGGGTTCGAGCTGTAAAGGGAGTTTATAATTTTAGCTACTTAGAATCTAAATAAATCAACCATAGCTACCCGAATAACGTAGCCAACGTGTTAGAGAAACACCAGTATTTGTTCTCTCTCTTAGTCAGCCTCGTAGTAATTTCCAAGCCAGCCTCCCGCTATCATCTCCCTACTCGGCCACGCTACCATGAAAGAGTGTCGTTACGCTTGCGAACAGACTTATTATGAAAATGGGTAATTAATGTATGTATAATGAATTGGAATCTAGGTGGTTAAAATTATTAAAATCTGGAAACATATTCATCGAAGAAAAAAGGTAACCATCAACCTTTATGACGTGAAGCTCCAACAGCGAAGTAGTGATAGGGACGTAACAATGAGGCTGAGGCGAAGCATTCAAATGATACCAGCTGGCGTTACAATAGGTATTCGTAATAGATTGGGCAAGGATCGTCGGGTTACACAAATGCTGAACTTATCCTCAAGAACACATCGCTCACGAGATGATTAATTTTGACTCATTTTAATGTATTGTACGGGAATGTCAGAATGATGTATTGTACAGGAATGTCAGAATGATGTATTTTACAGGAATGAAACGTACTCCTTCCTTGTAGCGTTGTATTTATCGAATGCGATAATTATTACTTAACACTAAGACTAAGTAGCTCTTGTGATTTCGTTCAGTGCTTCGCTCCGCCATAGCTTTGTGGCTAGCGGCCGCAACACTAGATGAAGCTGAAGGGATAACTCTCATGTATGTAGGTACGCTGGTGAACCCGCTTCGGTACCCTGACCCCGTGACCCCGTCCCCTTCGGAGCTGAGCTCTACTGCGTGGGCCACGCATTAATTAACCTGAGCCGTACCGGAGCGAGGCTTCTCGGACCGTTTCTCCGAGGACCGTTTCTTCACTCGCGCCACTCCAGAAGTTGAGTCACTTGTTGCGTGACTGCGTGTGGTCGAACCTAAGCCTGGTAGCCAGCCTTCTTTTTTTGTGATTTTTTTTCACTTTCGTAAATTTAAGGCATTATTAGTAATAATTAGTCATTATAAAATTTTGTCAACTACGTACAATAAATTATACTATTTAACGAGTCTTCATTTTCTCCTTGTGGTTGCATCTCGAGTGTTCCCTCGGCAAGAGTGTAAAAGCTATTCTAGGTAAGAAAATTATCCCTCGTGACCCCTGAAATAATCTTGCAGTACATGAGCCCTGATAAAAACTTGGATTATGCCTTTATTGCGCTGTCTATCACTGCAAGTGGATCAGAAAACGATATTCTGGGCCTGAAAGTTACACACCATAGTTCATGTGGTATTCATGGTTTTTCTAGTTTCAAAAAAAAACATAATCACTTTTTCGTAACTGACGTGTGCAAGGGTTAAAAGCGCGTATTTTTCTCGCGAAGGATCGCAATTTCAAATCCCAGCAATGCTGCCAAGTAAATCTCTCCATTGGAGAAAGGGAACCCACCTGAGTGTTAACCAGCTCTGGGTTTTGCGGCCAAGCGATTTGCTGCGGGGTCAGCGTCTGTGTCTTGGCTGCGATAACGGCATCATCCAGGTGGATGCAGCGGCCTAAGCTCTTGATTCCGTGATACTTCGGACAAGGGAGGAGCGATTGTGTAGAGTCGTACCCTTGATCTGAAATAAGTGGAGCGGCAGTAGTACCTTGAAATGTTCACTCTACCAGTATGCATGTTGGGGAGAAATTTAAAAATATTGACAAGAAAAAATTGTTGAAAATCATTTCAGGGTAGCTAGAGACTTACTGCAAATGGAATGGTAATCTGCAATACACAGAGGTAAAAGGACATATCTGGTTGGTGGTACTGGTGTGATTTTACTAGCTTTTAAGTGGGATTGCAAAGCACAAAAACTAACTTCTCTTCCTTGGGTTCCCAAGAGAGATAATTTCAAATCGCATTTTTCAGACTTTACCTGACAATTTTGGTTAGTTAAATTGTTTAACTTTAGGGTTTGATCATCAATTTCACTCAAACTCCATTGCTTTTCGTTATATGAATGAAATTTCGTTGCATCACAGCCGTTTTTGTTCTAGTGATGTATTGCTTCGAAATGTTCAAGTAAGCTCATAAAAATTGAATTCCGAGCATTAATTAAAGTGAAATAGCAGTATGAGCTATTCGTGATCTCTTCCGAAGAATAGATGGAAAATAATGATCAACTCACGAGGCTAGTTTGACCCCTCAATAATCCTTTATAATCATTTGAGTTAGTACTTGTGATGCGAGCGTCCAACTTTCTAACTTTCTTAAAAATGATTGGTGTGATCATAAGCACACGCAAAGCTTCAAAAAATGATACTGCAGACTAATTGCAAGCAAACCTTCCGTTGCCTGATTTCAAATGTATTTTGTCAACAAAGAAACACATTGAAATCAATTAATGGTTGTCATATTAGTCAAGTTTAAGAAATGCAATTGTGTATCCCAATCCAAAAATAGTGATTTAAAACTGAGCCCTCGCATCAATTTCGCGAGAACCGTTTGATCCACCTTCGCTCTGAGTCAAAACAAGTTCACAATACTTTTTTTATTTCTCCTAAGTAAAACTTTCCTGATCATTAAGTCTATTTAAATTCAAGACGACTTTCAAATTGTTACTGTTCTCACCATCCGGTCATTTACGTGATTCTTCGCATCGACTATTAATTTCCTGATTTTCTATAAACATTTTGCCACCTTTCACGTTCATGAAAATATTTTTGAACTAGAATACACTGTCAATCTCAAGTAGAATCTTAAGTAGAATAAATTTCTGTCCTGCAAGGTTCTAAAAGCACATTATCGTTATGAATTTCTTACTGTCGGTATAGGTGTTGTCAGGCACGCCAAGGTTTAAGATGTCATTTTCATCGCAGTTGTCAGGTTCACTGAGCATGTAGTACTTGGTGAAATTCTCTTCTTTTCTAACATTCAAAAATCCTCTCACAGACCATTTTCTATGTTCGAGTACTGGGCACACGTGCTTTCCATATTTATCATTCAACCTCTGTATACTGGACGGTGGAAAGTACACTCTATAGGCATAAATGCCTTTGGCCATGAGCTTAGACAGGTCGTCTTTTGAAATTTTGAGCAGAAGTTTCGACAAGTAAACTGGACGGTATTTCACTAAATGCTCGACTGTTATCCAGGGATTACACCGCACAATTTCTTCTCGCAATTCCACTAGCTGGAGTGTTGAAAATATATTATCTAGGAACTGAATACTTATAAATTCAGAGAGCATAACTGAACTGGTGTCCGTTTCTTTTAATCCGTTGTGCTCCACAGAAACATATGATTGTTGTTTGCTGTTAGGCGTTGCAGGTTGTGTTGATGAGGTAGAAGCACCACCATGAGGCTCTTTCACAAGAGGCGCTTTTCCAGATGCTCCTCCAGAATTGGGCCTAGCAGTGAAATTGTTGGGGATAGTCATGTTTTGAACCTCTGGCTCTATATCTGAAGAAGATGAGTCTGTAGAAGTGTCCCAAAATGAAGAATTACTAGAGATAGTCAAATTTTGGTGCTCTGATTCTGTATCTGAAGAAGAAAAGTCTGAAAAAGTATTCACAGATAAGGAAGGTCTATAAATAAATGTCTTAGGAAGCATTGATTCTTCATCAGAGGAAGGTAAGTCCGGTACTGCATTCACAAGTGCTTCGGTCGCAGGAGGTGGCTGAGATAGTTGCACTGTTGTTGGCTCGACGGCGTGGAAAGCATTAAGATTAGAATTTTTCGTTTTGGTTTCACTCTTTCGAACAATTGGTAAAAGTTTGTTTTCACAAATAACTTGTTTAATTTCAATGGGTTTGTCAATGTTTGAGTTTGTCTGAGTTTGGGCGGTATTCTTCGGAGGCTTTTCATGTTGGATTACTGAAAAGTCACGTGCCTTCGAAGATTCATACTGCTCACTGTGTGATACTGCATTTCTAAGCGCATTAGATGATAATGCGTTTTTCGCCATACCATTGGTTTCAGGCACAGTAAATGGTTGATTTTTTATGGCTTCTTCAACTTCAAGCCAATTCAAGTTAATGTTTTTCATTACTGTATTGGTATTTGCCAATTGCACCATTTTACTTGAACCATTTGCTATCATTGCTCCTTTCCCCTGTGAGGGGAATAATATTTTCGACTGTGCCTGGCTACAATTGGGAGGCATTTCGCTACGTAAAGTTAAGGAATCATTTTTGCAAATCTCTGGAGGTTGCTTATTTCTAAAATCTCTTTCTTCATTGTCGATATCTCGCAGAGGTGTACTGGAATTGCTAAGGTGAATTTGTGTTCCTTGAGCGAGACAACCGTAAAGCACACTGGGTTGTTTTTTATTTCCACAGTCTGTGCTACTGTTGAGTAATGATACCCGTCCACTAGAAGTTTTGTCGTAGATTTGCAAATTTTTCAGTTGGGTGGAACAAAATGTTGAGTTGCTTTTCACCTGCGTGAGTTGATCGCTTTCTGACGTGGAGCTCACTTGAATGTCGTTATTTAATTTTCTTGTTGGGGTATTACTTGTTTTTCGAGAAAGTTTTTCACTTTCAGTATCCATGCCAGATTGAAGCTCCAAGGATTTTTTCGCTTCAAATGCTTCATTAGCTTCAGTGTATTCTTGTTGTTTTACAGCTACAGGCGGATTTTTTGCACACACAAGCTGAGGTTGGATATTAGACACAACATGGTCTTTTTCGATAACGTTTGTTTTCCTGGGCACAATATGTTGCTGAACACATCCATTAACATAAGGGCGTTTAGTGGATTCACTTATGGTCGCGCTAAAACTTTTGGGTTGGTTCGGTTGTGAAAATGTGTTAGAAGTAGAGTCCACTTCTTCTTTCACTTTTCTCTCTGATGCTTCTAAGGCTCCAGAAGAATCCAAGCTCCGATTGTTGCTCACTGCTTCCCACAAGTCTGCCACTCTGGAGGTCGACAAGGAAGTAGGACGTTGAGAACCCAAGTGCATCGGCTCTGGTATTTCAGGACATCGATCACGCACATTGTTCACGAGTGTTAGGGAAGGCTTCCGGTAGAAAATTGGGGATTTTTGCTCACTAATCAGTTGCGGAGCCACAATATTCCGCTCTCGATTGCCGTCGATTTTTTTTACACCGTATTGGAACTTATATTCTTTCCAAATTTTATTTTCTGAAAAATCGTTTACTTCATTTTCACTATTCCGTGGTTTCAATAGCTCGCTTAGGTAATACTCCCAGTAATATGCTACGTATTCCATCTTGAAAAGAAAACTATAAATAATATTGACTTGTCTGAAAGTTCATTGGGACTTTTAAGATAAGAAAAAGGATTGCAGATTGTACATCACCTGGAGGAAGAAAGATCGAGAAGGAATACTATTATTCAAAATTCACATTTAAGGAGTAAGGCAATTAGTTTTTGACGCTCATGCTTCAATTAAAACATTGCGTAATTATCTGAAGTACAAGATTTAAATTGTCTAACGTTTAGAATTATCTAGCAATAAATACTAAGTTATGGAACAAGAAATTATTCGTATTACACTAAGAGTATTTAATTTCCCATATTTTTTCTTTCTCCCACCTCAACTTTATTTTATAGTTGACCACAGAATAAACTTTGGTCAATAATCGCCAAACAAACAGTATAAGCTATTAACTTAAGAACTTCCAGAAGTACATTTGCTCGCAATCAAAACGAATCACTTCGATAAATTACGATCAGCATTCGCTATTCGCTCTATTTTTATTGATTCACAATCTTCACACCTAAATTCATCATGTTAAGACATACCTTCAACGCTCTATTTTAAACACTCTTGAGTTCGTTCTGGTGTGAACAGTTTTAAAAGCATATTCGCTAATCAACTGAACCATAAAATTAACGAAGAGTGGCGTTTGTAACCCCGAATCAAAATACGGACGTGTCTCTCGCTCCCACAGTCCATGAATCACTGCTAGCAAAAAGACAATTATCATGCGTTCAGATTAGGGCGATTTTGTGGGAAGCTGCTGTCATCTGATGCATATCATCTGTGCTCATTATCAGATAACAGAAAATTGCTGCACCGAAGAAGGAAATAATTTCAGTCTCGACACTATCAGATGAAGCTATGCTTCAACGACAGTCACGCTGCAGTATTAGAATGTCATTTGTTATCGTCCACGCGGGAGGCTGTGCTCTGAAGTCATGCGGAGAACTGGGTGATTATTGTTCATATCATTAAAAGTTATTGAAAATGCACACATATACATTTGGGCGATGCGAAATAGATGGTGAACAGATTTTTATAGAAATACAGAAATACCATCTCAAATAAATCCATTTGATATAAAAACGACCTCAGAGTCTTTTCACTATGGAAGGTCTATGTAAAGAAAAAGAAAAAGAAAAGAAAAACATTTTATTTCCAATAAAGTACAAACATGAAATGTCGATACATTGGTTTTTAAAACACCTTAACATTAACATCCTTAAATGATTATAACACATTGGTATCGTAATACCCGTGTAAAATGTTGAAACGAAATGATTGATAGAAAAGTACAACAAAATTGAGTTCCTTTCCTTGCCTAATCTGATTTTGAAACTAGGAGAGCACAATCCTCGCGACGTTCATTTGAAAAACACTTTCATTAGTACGCACAAGTATTGAAAAATGAAAGCGAAAAATGCATTCGAATACCTCAACATAGAAACCCTTAATTGCTATTTGTACATGGTTATCGTAGTATCCATGTTAAGTGTTGGAACATATGATTTAGATCCTTAATTGCTATTCATACTTGGTTATCGTAATACACATGATGGTTGTCGACACAGGATTTAGGGAGAAGCACAAGTTAATAAAAAATAACCATTAATATGTATAAGAGGATCGTTTGCATTTGGAGGGTGGCACTAAGTTTCGGTTTCTGTGTTTCAATTTCTAAGTTTCAATTTCTGAAGTTTTTGCTAGGGATTGAAAATGTATTTTATTTTACGTTCGTTAAGTCATTCTAATATTGATCTTGCTTACTCCGGTCGAACAAAATGAGCATCACAACTGTTTGTTCCACGCAGCGGAATGAGGTTGCTTTCCACAATTTCTAGTACTTCATCTGTGGTGCCCGGAAATGGAAATGGAGCGTATTATTTTTCTAATAAATTATCAACTCCAAAATCCAGGAATTCCTTTCGCCCATCCGACAACACTTCACTCCCTCCTCCGGTGATGCCCCGCATCCGGTCATGCCTCTACATTTGGTTACGCCTACATTTGTTTATATCTTACTTCCGGTGAAAGCCCACATCCGATCTTTCATCCTTATGCAAGGTGTCCCAACGATTATATTTGCTATAACAATACACAAGATGGTTATGATATTTCTTACTTGCGCAAATAGTACTTTCGCAAAGAGTACATCGGGGTTAAAGACATGAAAAGTATTGTTTTACATCGCTAGATGTAATATTTTCAACATAGGTGGAACCTTGCAAAAGTTAACTATTTAAAATTAGTGTTGTCGTAGTATATTCACGAGAATAAAAAGGTAAGAAGAGTTTATCACACAAATCTTACGACAGCAATTCGAGACCAGAATAAGAAGATTAAAATGATGATTTTCAAAGTTATGACATTCGTCAGATCCGAGGCCTTTTTAAATGTTTCAACGAGATCGAAGTAGAGAAAGTATGTACTAAGATACCCTCACATTTGACATCCGCTCTCTCTCTTTGCGGTGATTGATTTGGGTTTGGAAATGCAAGATGAAAAGTGAGTCACTAAGAACACAAAATGCCTGTGACACATAGCTGAAAATACTCTTGTTAGGGTGCGTGTTATTGGATCACGAGCCTGTAATATTTGCTACACAGCTGGAACACCGATATACACAAAAAAAATTGCTAATGAACTCCGTCGCATGTTCAAAAAGCTTTAATATGAGCGAAGAGTATTTACGAGTATCTTAAAGTTAAGACCATGACTTGAGATCGAATACATGAGGATCGTAATATTTATATTGATTGATTTTGAAACAAATGGTTGGGAGAAAAGTACAAAGAAAATGCATTCCTTCTATTGGGTTGATATCAAATACATGAGGATCGTAATATTTCTATCGGTTAAGTTTTGGAACAAATAATTAGGAGAAAAGTACGTAGATAAATGCATTCTCTCCCTTGTGTTGGTCTGATTTTAACACTGGATTTTATTTCAAGGGGTCAGGAAAACATTGCATATGTGATGCGTTGTTAAGAACACTCAAGTTGGTGCATTTCCATATTGAAATTTGAGCTTGCGAACGTTGGAACTAGTGAAAGGAGGGATTAAAGGTTGAAGGTACAACGGGTAGATCCAAAATTAATTTGCATCTTTGACTGCTAGGTTGATGTTATAGGCAGTTTTACATTGTTTTGTATCAACTGGTAAGCTAAAATACCTGGTATGGATGAAATGAACGATTTTACAATAACGGAAAAATTTAAATTTCGTATACTACAAGCTTTGGCACAGAAAAAAAAATTTACCGGATTCAAAATAGATGAGAGGGACCGATGTACAATGCCAACCGTAACATTATCAAGATTGCTGGGGCAAAACGAGAAAGTCAAAACAACCTCAAATGGTGTGGCCGAAGCATACTGGAAGAGTGTAAAGGACGACACTGCGTCACAACAGGATCAACATGAGCATTTTAAAAGGGAATACGTTCTAGACATACAGACACGCACATACGTACACCTATATCCATACGCATATACGCACATACGTACTGCATGTACGCACTCCTCCAGCACGTGCTGCAGTTCACACTTATTGTGTTGACGCAAGATAGAGAGCCATTTTAGTTTTGAATTCTCTCAGTGTTTGAGGGGTTTTGAAGCTCTGGGGGAGTCTGTTCCATAGTAAGGCGCCTGATACTGACAGAGCCTTCTGCCCGATGTTAGATGAACGGTATTTGATTGAGACATCACGTCTCCTGTTCGGCCTTTGGTTCGTGACGGTAGGGGAGTGGAATTCCACTATTTCAGCACTGCTATGAGGAAGATATAAAGAGAAGAAAACGTATTGGGCTTTGTGCGCCTGGAACCTTTCCCGAATCGGAGCCCAGTCAAGTTTATGCAGGAGAGGTGTTACGTGGTCATGCTTTTTGAATTTACCGTTGCATACAACCTTTGCTGCAAAATTCATGCATTTTTGTAGGTCTTTCTGAAGATCTTTGGATATACCTCCCCAGACCAGGCTACAGTAGTCAATACGTGATAAGACCAAAGAATGAACGGCCAACAATCTAGATTCTTCGTCAAGCATATTTTTTATACGATTGAAAAACAGTAAGGTCCCGTGAATTGCGTTGCAGGTTTTATCAACGTGGGATTTGAAGGACATGTGTCTATCGAACCAAATACCTAAGTTTTTTACTTTTTCTGATGGGTGAATTGTATCATTCCCAACTGTAAGAGTTAGATCTAGATTTCGAATGTTGTTTATTGAATGCTTTGACCCAAAAATAATGAATTGTGTTTTGTTCGCGTTTAGCTTGAGACCATTTTGGTCATACCATGACTTGAGGCTGATCAATAGAGCTTCAGCTCCTTTTTTCGTCTGTGGTATTTCTGCTACAGAGCTTGTCATTGCAATTTGGACGTCATCTGCATACATGGAGATTCGTGTGTTAGAAGGCATTGGAGGGAAATCGTCTATGAAAATTGAAAAACAGTAGCGGGCCCAGAATTGATCCTTGAGGGACACCAAAGCTGTTTTGAAGGAATGGGGACAACTTGTTATCTAAGAGGACTGCATGAGACCGATTTGAAAGGTAACTTTTAAACCACTGTGTATCCACTCCTAAGTTCAGTATTTTTCGTAGGAGTTGATTATGTTCGACGCTGTCGAATGCTTTAGAGAGATCAAGTAGCAGCAGAAGTGTTACATTTTTTTGATCGATGTCGTTGTATATTTTTTCAGTGATGTTAAGCAGGGCGTCATGAGTGCTAGTGTTCTTCCTGTAGGCATATTGATATCGATGAAGTAAATTTGACTCGTCCAGGTGAGATGACAGTTGATTCGTTACTACTTTTTCTAATATTTTGGACAGGACAGGTAAAAGGCTAATGGGCCTGTAATTTGATGCTGTATTTATGTCACCAGTTTTATGCAACGGTCTAATTATAGAGTGTTTCCATTGTTTTGGAAACTTGTTAGTGGCTATTGATGTGTTGATTATCAAACGAATAAATGGTGCTGTGACTGGAAAACTGTCTTTTATGTATTGGAGGTTGATTCCATCATGTCCAACTGCTTTTGTGTTTTTCAATGAGTATAAAATAGTTTTTAACTCTGGTAAATCGATAGGGCGTGGCTTCCACAGGGCGCCAGCCTTTGAAAGTGCAGTAGGGCATGAACTTTCAACTGTCCATTTCCTCGGACTGGTTTTACTCACTTCATCGAAGACTTGGGCACCTACTTTTGAAAAGAAAGTGTTGAACTCAGTGGCTTTTTCCAAAGGATTTTCAAAATCACTTTTGCGCTCTAAGTTTTTATATTGAGCCACCTCACTAATGATTTCCCATGTACGTTTTGGATTATTTTTTGCCATGAATAGTTCTTGGTGGAAGTGAGTTTGTTTTGCTTGCGTGATTTTCTTCCGAAGAATCTTTCCAAGTTCTTTATATCTCCTGTATAAAGTAATGTTTGACCTGTTTTCTTTATACTCTCGCAAGTAAATTTTTTTTATTCTGCTTAGGTCTTTAATTTCGCTGGTAATCCACAGAGTGCGTTTTGGCCTAGTTTTTTTGGTGATATAAGGAGCGCATTTATTTAGAGCTGCTGTAAAGTTCTCGTTAAAGATAGAAACCTGAAAGTCCACATCGTCAGATTGCGTCATGCTCTGAAATTCGGTGAGCCTGTTTAGAAGTTTTTCATTAAATAGTTCCGGCGAATATTGACTTTTTAGGCGGTAAGTCATGAGAAGATAGTTTTGTCTTTCCTTTGCAATATTAATTTTACATTCTACAGAGTGGTGATCGGCGACAGAGGGTGATATTACTGTATTTAGTATTGCCGTAGGTTTGTTTGTGATTGCTAGATCGAGGAGAGTCTTAGATACTCTTGTAACGCGAGTCGGTTCTTTAACCATTTGTGAAAGGTTTAGTTTGTACAACAGTCTGCTAAGCTGATTTCCTTCATCCGTTAGGTCAATATTAAAATCACCGAAAGCAAAGAATGACATTTTTGTAGCTAAAATTTATTTGAAAAATTTCTCAATGAACTCTACTGTTTTTGGTAGAGAAGCTGATGGGTGCCGGTAAAGGCTGCCGGTAATGATGGATTTATGTTTATTTATTTGCACTTTCAACCAAACCATCTCTATGCCCTCGCACACTTCGTTTGTTAAAAGTAAAGACGACTGGTAAACTTCTTTTACGAAAATACAAGAACCACTACCTTTGCTATTTTTAACGCCGTCATGGCGGTACAGCACGTAATCGTGAATATTGAAAAAGGAGCTCTGAGTTCGCGAATTGAACCATGTCTCGGAAACACATAAAATGTCAATGTCTTCTGTGACCAACATTACTCTAATGTCATCCAGCTTACTAAAGAGGCTACGAGCATTGATATGTTTAATTTTAATGTTTTTTATTTTATGGCGATTATTTGTGGCATCAGAGGGATTTTTTGGTAGGGACTGTTTCGTGGATTTATTGATTTTATCATTGTTGCCCAGAGTGTCAAGTCTAGCATCTGGTGTATTTGAGAGACTGCCATTTAACTGGACAACAGTATTTTGTCATGAAGATGATGTGATATCAGTCTTGTTTTTGTCTTGTGCAACAAGGGTACTGTAGTGATAATTTTTCCGATGAAGCATCAACGGATGGTTATTAGTTGATCCTTCTGGTGAGGGGTCGACTACTGTTCTCCAAATCCCATCGTCTTGCTCATCGAAGATGAAAATTCTCCTACCAGTGATCTTTGATATGATATGTGGTATTAAGTCCCCAGCATCATGATCAAAATGTTTTTCGTCAATGTATTTACTTATGAGCCTAGGTAGATCACCGCTTTTCTTGGCAAGGAAATTGACATATTTGTTTTCATTTGTAGTGCTTTCTTTTTTTATTGCTGCTTTTAAGGAATTGTAACTCCATTTTGAGGGCGATTTTGTTTTAAGCTGGTGAGTTACTGCATGAAGGAGGCAGTGCCCATCGGCTATGGTAGGATGCAGCTTCACTTTCAATGATCGTTTTAATTCATCCATTGTGGTACTGACGAGTGAGTACATGGGGCTTGAGTGATATTTAGGCTGACATTCAGCATTTTCAGACGAGAGTTGTTTGGATTTCTTGCTTTCCTGGCTATGAATTTGCGGGCTGTGGCCAGTTTTAGTTGAGTGAGCGACTGAGAAATGAGGGGTGCTCTTGTTCTTTCCACTTTCTTGGTGGTGGTTATATGTGCGGTTTGGCTGTAAATATTTTATCGGATTTTGACCGAGATTCTGCTGCAATTTTTCTCTTTGTACTGATTTTACTGCTTCCGAGTACGTGGTTGGTTGTTGATGATTTGTACTCGTTTGTGATGAGGGTATATCGCTCTCTGAGTTCGCGTCAGATAATAACGAGAACCTGTTTTTTGTGGGTACTCTGCGGTAGCCGGAGATCAATGGAGGATAACGTTCATTCCCAATAGGCAAGCAATGAATCAGGTTTCTGGAGACTTCACTGGAAGCAGTTAGTGATCGAGTAGAATTCTTCAATTCATTTTGCTGTTTTGTACTGATGTTGGAGCATTCAGTTTTGTCATCTAGTCCATTTGAGTTTATGAGACATGAGCTAGATTGTAAAGTGAGTTTTAGACTCGATCTGAGAGCAATCTGTTGAAGAAAATGGTGTGTTTCTTCTCTTGTACCGGGCCAAGTACGAACATCATTGCAAGTTATGAGATCAGTTGCACCGTTTGTTCGGAGCGGAATCAATTTAATACCGTTTGTTTTGCACAAGTTCAGCGCCTGATGCAATTGTTTACCGCTACACGCACTCACGACACAAATACGGGCTGACGCATGCTTAGAAAATATGAGTTCTTTGATTTTAGCAATGTTAGGTTGTGAGAGGCTTAAGTCTCTGAAGCAAACGATGTAGTTAGTGAATTGAGGCATTTGGTCAATTACGTTCAGGAGATCATCAATGCGACTGGAAATTACAGTTCGTATTTTACAAGAGGGGTCAATGTCGGTCCTCTGGACCGCCGTGAGAATTCTATCTCCGACAAGAAAAGTATCCAGAGGTTTTTTGCAGTGCGAGTCAGAAAATTGGCTTGTCGAAAACGGGATCTTTGGCGTAAGATCGAAAGAGCTTACATGCAAGTTCAATTTGAAAAGTTGTTCTGTAATGAGCCTAATATTTGAAGCGGTTGAAGATATCAAAAGTGGAGTTGGAGGCGTCCGCTGTTTTGACATTTTCGTTAAGTGGGCTGCAGTGAGAGACAGGTTATTGTTTACCTGGTGAATGAAATGGGACATTGAAATTTGAAGCGGGTGCAAGCTGTTTGATGTAATATTCAGGTAATTCTGATCACTAGAATTATAAATATTAGAAATATTAGAATAGTAAATATTAGGCTCATTCATCGCATCATTCTCGGTAGCTAGTGACAAATCTACATTTTTACCCATCATACCCCGTGGGACATTTCTTGATTCTTTCGCTGGTGTATCTTCTCGAGGACTGCTTGGATTGTAGAATCCAGGCTCAGGGGCTTCTTCCTTGCTCTTGCTAGGGCTTGTTTTGACTGCTTGCGATGCCGGTGTGAAAATTTCGTTGTTACCAGCAGCGCTTGGGAGATTTATGTCTGTGGCGAGTGGCTCAGAAACTCGACTCTCAGTCGGGCGACCTTCTGTCGACTCTCTGTCGGTTCGCTCCGGTGATGGTAGATGCGTTGCGGTGCTTTCGTTGACGTTGCACTGCTTCACCGTCGGGGTTTCTTCTGTTATTTTGAGCGGTTGAGGCTTTTGAACGAGCGATTTTACGCGTGACGTTTTTGGTGGTTTTCGTTTCCGTTTCATGAACGGTTCAGATATATTCTGCTGATTTGGCTTTGAGTTTTCAAGCGGCGTTGTGAGGGATGTTATTTCTCCAAATAAAGCCGCTTTACGAGTAGCAGAGCGAGTTTCATATGAATACATCGTGAAAGATATTTTAGGTTTTGTTCACTGATTAGAAGTTATTGAAATCGTTAACAAAGCTTGATCCCTGAGAGTTCATTGACACGAGGCACGGTCTTGCCAGAGTACAACTTCTATTTTGCTGCGATTTTGGTTTCCATGGTTTGAGATGTAGGAGACATAGGTGACATTGCTTTTAAAATGGGATGAAAAATAAACTGTCAGGCGATGAAAAGAAACCCACAGACACTCAATTCATATTCACTGACACTCAACATAAATTTCGCAATAAAAGATGAGGATTGCGTAAAATTTATCACTGTATTTTATGTTGGTATTCACAGAATTCGACTTTGCTATTTCATCAGGTCTTTTTTGCTTTACGTTAGTATTCGTGGTAAGCTTGTTCCGGTTCAAGTAGGTGCGAGTGACAGGGGATGCGGAGGAGGAGGGAGGGGGTTGTTTCGGTTCACCAGGGAAAGAGGCGGAAGTGACCATTTCCGGGGTCTGTTGCACACACAGACACACACACTTCGAGTCTAAAACATAGCTTACAGAAAGTGCCATTCAGTTTTGCACGATGAAATTCAGCACTTTTCACAGCTGATTGTTTTGATGACTTTTTCCAGTTTCACGATTCAATGATGTAGAAAGTATATTCACGGATGCTCAGTTTTTCATCACATTTTGAGGTGCTTGAATAATAGCACCAAACAACTCCTCGCTGGAGCAGCGACACCTCACCTCCTCTCACTACCGCAGCCTCAACAACACCATGTGTAAAGGTCTCTTGCATGTGTAAAGGTCTCTTCCCTTATTTCATTTCAATATTTGCCTATTTATAAGACCCCTAAAACGAACACCAATTGTCCCGTTAATTTTTAAGTGGATGTACCGCAGTGACCCTATCATACCACTGTTTTTAGTATCTACTCATAATATGAAGTCAATTTTATGCATATGGCGATACAATTTCTCTCCTAAATCAAAAATATTCAAGTTTTCTTTCTTTTGTTAAGGAGTTCTTTTCGACAACACGACCTGCAACAAATATTGTTTCTGCTGTTCATCATTTTAATTCTTATTTTGCCGTTAACTTCTATCATTTTGACGCTTTTTCCCATAATATCATTGATAATAATAATAATGAATAATGAAGGCATCTACGGATGCTTTATTTCCAATCAAGCCTGATACATATCACCTTGTACATTGGATTTTCAAATGCCTTATAACTAACGCCAGGACGCCATGACGCTTTCCCCCGGACAAGACCGGTACCCATTTCAGACACCTGGGTAGAGTGGGGTATTGTGCTTGGAATTTTTCTCCTATACCCAACAGAGAAAATCGCCACAGCCAGCGCCGAGATTCGATCCCGGGTCCTTGCCGCACGACGGCAGAACCTCTACCACATGGCTATGGCGGCACTTGCATGTGATAACTTGTATGTGATTCTCTTCGCAATCCGAAAGCTCTTTTCCTAACGGTATTCTTTTACTGGTTTGCTCAAAAATAACGAAGATAATTCCTGAATACTAAATATTGTTAGGGGTAACAAAATCTTCATGCTGCTTCTGTTCTATACTCTCAATATATTTTCGTGTCTACTTAGACGGACATCTATCTGTTGGTGTTGTGAGAGCCTCTTTCTTTTTTGTTGGACATCATGACTGATTTTCTCATTAAGAAGCAATCAATTCTTCTGAACCTGAAAAATTACTTTAATTAATTGTTTAATTTTTCTTAAGCGTTTTTGCTAGTTGTTCATTTCTAATTTCGTAGTTATGAAGTTTCTTGAGCAGACAGAGTTCTTTACGAGGAGCACTGATTTGCAGTAATGGGAGTTGAGAATCAATATTGGATGTCGTATATTGAAACATAAACACGGCAAGTTTCTGGTATACTCTTCAGTTCTTTTGATGTTATTCACAATTGTTTTTAAGGTGAAGATTTTTATTAAATATAAAAGTTCCACCATCAAATATACTTTATGATCTGCACCAGGACTTTTAAATTTTATTCCACTTAATTGAGTATTAACTAACATATTTTGTTAGTTCAAAGAAGTCTTTATAATTGTCACGAGGCTGTTGTTTGCTCATTTGAATAACCTCTTGTTAGTACAAAATGATTTCCTTTTTTTCTAATTTTGAGCAATTTGTTAATTGATCAAATGTACTTAAATCAAGCCTATTCCAGGCCATTTTGAATCTTATCAATGACTGCATGTATGGACCTGGGGATGACTGTATAATTGGAAACATTTGTGCTTCTAAAAGGTTTTCAGAAATGAGGTGTTTGCATGAAAACCATATAAAATCGTTCTTCATTTTCTGCGTAATTGGGACAAAGGCTTTATTTTTGTCACCTTGGCTGATGCCATTGCATCAAAACACGTTTTGTTCACCTCATCTACTTAATTCCAACTAAATACTATCAAACTAACAGCAAATAGAGTTAATTAACGGCCTATCCCATGGTCTATTTTTGGAACTCGAAGCAGTTGCTGTTCCATTGCTCAATATATGAACTGGTACATAGTCAACTACTTCGTTTTCAGAAATTTCCTTCAGAAGTTTATCAAGCCAGTGAACGATCAAGGATTTTTCACTTACAAAATTCCAGAGAAGTTTCCATTATTTTTCCTTCCTCTCTGTAATGTTCTTCGAATCATTGAGCACCTTATGCGGCACGTGTAATCCTCAAGATCTTATCCTTTGTTTGGTAGCGTAGGTATAGGAGTTTGGCAACAGATCGATCGCTGATTTTGCCACATGTAATGAGGAGATTTGATTGTCATTTAGAACTTTCTTCTTCGTTCTTGGTGATCGTCGTTTTGATGTTTAGGGCTGTGACAGATTTATCACTTCCGTATCAGATGCTGCAGCACTTGCTGAACTGGTACAGCTACTGTTGTTATAGCTACTGTTTCCGGTTGGCCCCCGGAATACAATGATAAAGATGACTAATGTTTCTGTGTTCCTCTCGTAATGTCAGCATATTCAAATGAAGTCTCACCTTTGACAGTACGAGTTGACAGTCTGAGTTGACCGTTTCAGGTGACAGTTTCAGTTACCAGTTTGACAGGCAACTTGTTTCACAGGCATCCTTTTTAAAATTTACGTTATGTAACATATTTGTTAACTCCCAATGGATATCGCAGATATTTAGGATCTATAAGATTTTTAATTCTCTCATGACGTACCAAAGAAGATATAAAATATTCCGTAAAGACCATGACCGAAACTGAGTCTCTATTTTATAGGTTGGGGCTGTTATTCACTTTACAAGTGACTGCAGCGTGCAAATGCCGGAGCAAACAGCTCCTCTGGGAATATAGAAAACGGAAACCACGAGTAGAAGAGAGACCCCTCTATTCAGTGAATTCGTATTTCACGCTCTCTCTCCTGAGCTTACTCCTCTTAGGAAAAATTATCGAAATCGTAAACTAGAGTTATTGTGTGTATAATAAAGCGGTTGCTAAGAGCTTCCTTTGATGAGTGGAAAAAACTGAGACGCTTTTTTTAAATTTTTATTAATGAACTGCCAGTTTAGCAAAATGCATAAAATAAAGCGAGTTTATTTTATATCGCTCAAAGAAACAGCAAACACACACACACAAATTCATAGAAACGCTTGAACAACAACAGCGCACAGATGTAAAGCTACTCTTAAGTAACGCATATCTTGAGTTTCTCCCATTTTTTTCGGTGTTGTCCGGTTTTCCTAATTTTTCCCAATTTTTGAGAATTCCGATCTATTTTTTCTATTTCCTTTAAACATCTCCCCATTTTACTAGCTTGCTCATTTTTTCTAATTGTATGCATTTTTCTAAATATTTCTAGTCTATATCAATATTTTGCCATATCAATCATTATCGTTTTTCAGTTTAAAGTAAACTATTCAAAGCCAAATTTAGGTGAGTTCCATCATAAGAGATGAAAAACATATTCCAAAGCTTTAATCTGTTAAAACGTTTACTTTCACTTAATTTTCCTGTTACAGAAAATCTTTTAATAGGAATTCGAAATAAAATCTAAATTTTTCGGACTTGAGTCCATTACGCGTGATAATTAAGGAAGAAGACGGTAAACCAATTTACATTATTCTGTCCCAAGATATAAATCTGCTTAGATAAAATCTCTTCAATTAAATCAGCCCAAATTAGATCCGTTCAAAAAACATCTCTTTAAATTAAATACTTTTAAATTGAACCTGTTTGAGTCATTCCCAATGAATTAATCATTTAGTGTAAATTACATGGGTTTCGATTAAATAGGTTTAAATGAAATGTATATAAACCAAACCTGTTTAAATTCAACTTTTCTCTGCCTGCTTTATTTGAACTGCTGTTATTTGTTTACTTAAAGCTAAAGTTAGAGCTGTAATTTACGCATGAAAACTCTTTAAATGCGTGTCCTTCAATTTGATAGATTCGTTCATTTTTTGTGGTTGGATAATGTTGGAATGAATTTTGAAATTGCAGAACAGAAATTTGCATTCATTATTCATAATAGCGATCAAGTTTCCAGATTAAAGACGGACATACAAAATGAGGAAATAGCAAAACCTGTTTATAAATAAAGTTAGTATCTTTTTCGGTTCATATCGCCTGGCACTTCGAAAAAGCATTGCAAGTATGACTTACAACTAGTAAAAAATCAAACAAACACTCACATTCCAAACACAATCATAAATCCTAACACTTCTCCTTGGTCGATATCGTGATCATTTTCCTTGCACAAATCCAGAATTATTTTTTTGAACCCCCATAACTATCATACCAAACCCTAACTCTAATCACACTCCCAATCCATAACCTTATCCCTCCTCCCTAACCCTAAGGGTAAAAATCGTATTTCACCGTATTTATTTTACGCAAAATTTCTAAGCATAACCATTCTCCCAAACTATAATATGAACCATCCCACAAGCATCACCATCACCATTCTCTCGAACCATAACTTCATCCTCTCCAAGCATCTCTGCAGCATTACTCCCAAACCTTAATTAACCCATTTCATCCTCCTCAAGCACCGCCATAACCTTCTTCCAAAACCTTTAACCCAACCGTATTCCTAAAGCATCACCATAACCACTGTCCCAAATCATAACACTGACCATCTTCCCCAAGCATCAAAATAATTATTCTCCCAAACCGTAACCCTATCCATCCTCATTTTAAGTATCACACGAAGGAAGCTGAGTGCTCTGCTGAGAACACAAAGAATTGTGTCCCACAGCTTCATGACAATTCACAGCCACCAGTACTGGTTCGCCCTTGCTGAAGTCCATCAAAGTGCAGTCCTGGTCAATGGTCGGGTCCTGGATAAATTTGAATATCGTTTCAGTCGTTCCAGATGGCATCCATTTCCATTCGCCCTGCTCATCTCGCACGTAGTTTATGGGAAACGCTTCTGGAACTGCGACGAGAAGCCAGCGTTAGGGGGCATGATACTGCTAGAACTGTGATGGGCAGCCAACGTTAAGGGGCATAATAACAGTCCTGGAACTGTGATGGGCAGCCAGCGATTTGGGCATAATAACAAACCTGGAACTGTGATGAGCAGCCTGCATTAGGGGGCATGATATCAGTGCTGGAACTGTGATGAGCAGCCAGCGTTAGGGGGCACGATAACTGTGCTGGAACTGTGATGGGTAGCAAGTTTTAGGTAACTCTTAAATGGAGTTAGGTTACACAATGATGAGCGTAGGTGACACTTAGATGAGCATAGGAGGAATTGGTTAATAATAGGAGTAATAGGGTAATAATTACAAGATATATAGAACCGAATAATTGACGGGTAGAAACTAGTAGAAACAATGTCTAAGTTGAAAGATTTAAACGATTTCCTAATACTATTAAAAGGGTGATAATCTAACATTTGTCATAGGGTAGAATGCTTATATTAGCTGAAGGTTAGAAACCTGGTATTAGTTGAAGGGTAGAAACCTAATATTATTTGAAGAATCTGCATGTGATTAGCGTAGAAGGGCACTAATAGACATGAGGCAAGCTACTTATGACAAAAGTAAGTAGACCATCTATCTTTTTATCGCTGGCAAAATAAAAACCTTTTTTAAGGTGCTTGTTAAGTAACGCTGATTCTATAATTTAAACACTCTCGATTAGCTATTTCCAAGTTGTCTCATTGCAATGTGACGAATTTTCTGTAATCATTGCTATGTCAATTATTATGTGATTGCAATTTCGAATATAGGGTGGCCTAGCAAAAATTATATCTAATTGCACCATGAAAATAATTTATGGCAAATATTTTACCATTGAACAAATTTTTGGCGCCACAATTACACACACACTCTGTAATAAATTCTGTTTTATCATAGTTTTCTTATTGAGGACAAATTTCAGGACAACCATTATACCACAATAAAAGATTTAACCGTAACGCAAGTTTTATACCATATTGTAGACCTAATACCATATATCAGTTATTATACCGTAATACAGTCATTATATACAGGGTGGTGCATAAGTAACGAGCCTTTTAAAAAAATAATAATATATATACTATGAAAGGTATAACGATGGGGATAATTGCATGAAATAGAGGAATAGAGTACTTGTGTAATACTTGAATTGTATTTATAATCCAAATATTATTGAAAGCAAACTATACGCAAACCAAAAATTCCACCTTTTTGAGCAAACTAAGACATGCCATTTCCAAAGTCTGCGCGTCATCATTCCCCAACTACCCCACTTAAATCCTCCAATTCCTTCTATCTCCCCATTCCATAAACTTTCCTAAGCCACAATCCCCCAACTCCCTACCTCCCCATTCCCTCCTCACTCCTCCCAGCCCATTCCTTCAATTCCCCACCTCCCCGCAACCCAGCAACAAGCGTACTGACGTAATGCCCAACTTTCCGCACAAAAATAGCCCAATTCCCCACCCACCTTACCCTAATTTCCATATAACCACTCCTTGACTCACCTTGAGTACCAACAAACGTACTGACGTATTGCCCAACTCCCCACGCCACTATGCCAAATTCACCACCCACCATACCTTTATTCTCATAGAATGCAAACCAACTCACGTTTACTTGTAGCAGCCAGCTCAAGGACGTATTTCTTCACGGGTTCCTCGAGCAAGTCACTGGACAACATAGAGAAACCTAAGGCCTCACATCGGGCAGAGGCCTCACAAAAATTGATTTCTTGCGTTTCTATCTCGTCAACGTAAATACAAACTCCATTCTCCACGAGCGGACAACACTCGGTCACCGGTGATGGAAGATTGCCTTCCACACGTCGGGTTGATGTCTCTGCGGAGCGTTAGAGTGGGTCAATAAGCGGAAATTTAGGTGGTACGTTAAAAAGAGTAAATGAGTAGAAATTTATATTTTACTTTAAACGGGGTAAATGAATATGAATTTAGGTATTACGATAGCGGGGATGCATGAGTAGAAATTTATATGCTACGTTAAACAGGGTATATGAATGTGAATTTCTGCTTTAGGTTACCAGAGATAGATGAATGTTAATTATTGCTTCACCCTTTTGTGTCAGCTCGCTTTTGTAACTACTACGTGGGAAACACTCTCCGTGAAATTAATATTTATAATAGATCGTACTCGCGATGCGGCGTAGAAGAAGTTTAACTCTGCCCTATATTATTTTTGAAAACTAAGATTTGAGCTTTACCTAATGTTAGTTGTTGCTGCTGAATTTTGCCTACATTGTGACTGAAAACTTAGTATTTCATTTAGCCCTAGGTTATTACTGAAAGCAATGTGTTCAACTTTGCCTTATGTTATTACTGCAAGCAGGGTGTTGAATTTTGTCCTATTTTATCACTGAAAACAAGATTGAAATTAGCTAAATATTATAACTGAAAGCAGGGTGTAGAACGTAGTTTTTTCTTATGATAGAGACCAGGGCGTTGAATTTTGTCCTATTTTATTACTGAAAACAAGATTGAAATTAGCTAAATATTATAACTGAAAGCAGGGTGTAGAACGTAGTTTTTGTTGTGACAGAGACCAGGGCGTTGAATTTTGTCCTATTTTATTACTGAAAACAAGATTGAAATTAGCTAAATATTATAACTGAAAGCAGGGTATAAAACGTAGTTTTTTGTTATGACAGAGACCAGGGCGTTGAATTTTGTCCTATTTCATTACTGAAAACAAAATTGAAATTAGCTAAATATTATAATTGAAAGCAGGGTGTAGAACGTAGTTTTTGTTGTGACAGAGACCAGGGCGTTGAATTTTGTCCCATTTGATTACTGAAAACAAGATTGAAATAGCTAAATATTATAACTGAAAGCAGGGTGTAGAACGTTGCTTTTTGTTGTGACAGAGACCAGGGCGTTGAATTTTGTCCTATTTCATCACTGAAAACAAGATTGAAATAGCTAAATATTATAACTGAAAGCAGGGTGTAGAACGTAGTTTTTTGTTGTGACAGAGACCAGGGCGTTGAATTTTACCGTATCGTATGCCTGGAAAAAGGTGTCAAATGTTGCCTTTTGTTATAACTAAAAGCAAGAAATTTACGCTGACCTCCAACCTAGTTAAAAAGATTATAAGATTTTTCAGAACAACATGCAGATTCTAAACTGAATAACTTGGAAATACATTCTTTTAATTCATGTGTACATTTCCTGAAAATACTAAGTGCTTCAAGTTTATTTTACATTATCTTTGAGAAAATTCATATTGGTGTTAAATGAAAGTCTTTCACTTTTTGTTTTATAAAAATTCTGCTGTAGGTTTTGTTGATGCTGTGGGTTTTGTCGAAAGAAGCTGAGAAGTGCACACCATTGAGTGAAACTTGTGATTTTGCGCATAAGAACTTTTTTATGATGAATTATTTACTACACACGTCTAACGGAAATGAAGTAATTTCAAAAGCAAAGTAGGATAAGCCAAATGTATGAAAAAAAAATAAACTAAGCAAAAAAGGGGCCGGGAAAACAGAATATGAGAAAAATATCAAATTCATTTTGTAAAATGAACCTATTAGTGTCGTATATTATAAAATAACATATTTTTTACAACAAATCATACCATACCTTGCAACCTACCATAATATACTCTTTATCACACCATATAATGCACTGTATAATACAACATATTATGTTTTTCACCATGATGTACCATGTAATACACCGTTTGCTTTATTATAATACGAGTACACCATATAATATGCTGTGTATGATCTTCAAAATTATCATGATCACATAATATACGGCACATTATACAAAATCTACATGACTTTTTTAGCTACATAGGTAGGAACTTTTCAGTTATCTCACATAAAATAGCATACAATAAACATAATCCACAACAATATTCTTGATCTATTTAAGTATATTACAAAAATTATTCCACATAATACATTTAATTAATGTTCATATTCTCCATGATCATATGCAAGAACTAAATAATCAAATTGAGAATTTTCACTCACTGCCAAAGGTCATGCCGTTGGGAGAGCTGTAGAAGCAGCCAGAGAATTCGCCGTACGGTATTCTTTTGCCATCAAATATGTTGAAATCTGGGGGAGATGTGGTGAAAAATGTGCTTAAATCTGAAGGGATAGCAGCTTAAAAGTATGTTGAAAACAAGGAAGATATGGTAAAAATTGTGTTGAAATCTGGGGGAGATGTGGTGAAAAATGTGCTTAAATCTGAAGGGATAGCAGCTTAAAAGTATGTTGAAAACAAGGATAGTTGATTTGGTAAAAATTGTGTTGAAATCTGGGGGAGATGTGGTGAAAAATGTGCTTAAATCTGAAGGGATAGCAGCTTAAAAGTATGTTGAAAACAAGGAAGATATGGTAAAAATTGTGTTGAAATCTGGGGGAGATGTGGTGAAAAATGTGCTTAAATCTGAAGGGATAGCAGCTTAAAAGTATGTTGAAAACAAGGATAGTTGATATGGTAAAAATTGTGTTGAAATCTGGGGGAGATGTGGTGAAAAATGTGCTTAAATCTGAAGGGATAGCAGCTTAAAAGTATGTTGAAAACAAGGATAGTTGATATGGTAAAAATTGTGTTGAAATCTGGGGGAGATGTGGTGAAAAATGTACTTAAATCTGAAGGGATAGCAGCTTAAAAGTATGTTGAAAACAAGGAAGATATGGTGAAAATTGTGTTGAAATCTGGGGGAGATGTGGTGAAAAATGTGCTTAAATCTGAAGGGATAGCAGCTTAAAAGTATGTTGAAAACAAGGAAGATATGGTAAAAATTGTGTTGAAATCTGGGGGAGATGTGGTGAAAAATGTGCTTAAATCTGAAGGGATAGCAGCTTAAAAGTATGTTGAAAACAAGGATAGTTGATATGGTAAAAATTATGTTGAAATCTGGGGGAGATGTGCCAATTGTGTTAAAATCTGAAGAGATAGCTGCTTAAAAGTATTTTGAAATTTTGAAATCTGGGAAGATAGGGTAAAAATTGTGTTGAAATCTAGGGGGAGTTGTGCAAACTGTGTTAAAATCTGAAGGGAAAGCTGCTTAAATGTATGTTGAAATCTGGGAAATTTCTTAATTAGATTAGGTTGCACAACACGGCAAAGCTTTAAAATGACTTCCCATTTCAATGTTTTCTTCTGTTGTATACAAGTACTGTTGCCCACTGTGTGGGTCTGTGTATGTCGGTTCGACGTCTCGGTTGCTATCTACGAGGGTATTTGAACACAGTGGTAGAAGTTTTAGGACTGGTATTCCATTAATTAAGTAGGCCTTCCCATTCCGCTATTAGAATCCATGCTGGAAAATGCAATACAACTATCTCACTCGAAAATCTTTCAATATTAGGTTCCGCAGGTTCGTGTTTTAATTTAAGCATTCCTGAATCCCTCTTTATTAGCAAATTGAAACCTAACCTAATGACATGCAGTCATCCTATCCATTGAAAATAGGTGTTACGTAATTTTCTTATTTTTTAATTTTCATTCGTGTACATATTATTATATCACTTACTGAACGGTTTTTATTGCCGGTCTTAATTTGTCATTTTGTATTTCAGACTATAGCTGATGATCTAGATGATCGAAACGTCCTTATTTTTAATAGAAATGAATTTTAAATCTATTGTCTTCGCTATAACCTTCATTTTGAAATCTGGGAAGATATGATAAAAATTGTGTTGAAATCTGGTGGAAAAGTCGTTGAAAGCATTTTGATATGTGAAAAAATTGGTGAAAAGTGTGTTGAGCTCTGGAAGAAATGTGTGAAATTTGAAAGAAATTTGTTGAAAAATTGATTGGAATATTTGAAAAATTTCGTAAAATATACTTTGAAGTTTGAAAGAAATTTGTCGTATACTAAGTTGAAATTTAAAAAAATTATAAAAACTGTATTGATCTTTGGGGCTAACTTAGAAGCGAAAAAAATGTGTGCGACATTCTGGGAAGAAAACCGAGTTGAAATGTCGAGAAACTGTATCGAAATCTGATAGTTTTTTACATTTTTACTGAAGTTTGAGAGAAATGGGCTGAAATCCGGCAAAATGTGATTAAAATTATATATTGAAATTTGAGGGACACGTGTTTAAATAGGAGGAAAATGTGATGAGAAATATGTTGGAATGGGATGAAAATCTGGCAGAAAATGAATCCAAGTCTGCGAAAAATGTGGTTAGAAAATGTGACGAAATTTAAGGTAAATGTACTCAGATCGGGAAAAAATGTGTTGAACTCTTGGGAAATTGGTGAAAATGTGCTCAGTTCTGGAGTAAATGTGGTCAAAAATGAGCGGATATCAATATAAAAGGGTTTAAAATATCAAGAAAATGGTTTGAAATTTCAAGAAAATCTCTTGGAATCTGTGTAAAAAGTGTTAAAATCTGTGGAAAGTAAATTAAAATCTAAGGAGTTATATAAGTAATAATTAATATAGGGAGTTAAATAATAAGTAATATAAACTAAATATATAAATATTAAATGTATAAGTTAAGATCTAGAGCTGAAAAAATGAGTTTTAGATATCTGTGGAAAATGATGTAATTGAAGCATAGAAAAATGCACTGAAGATAAGGAAAATACAGTAAAAATGTTTTAAAATATGAGAAGCACACCCGTCACAGGATGGAAACACGTTGAAATGTGTAGAATATTTGGCCGAACAGGTGTCGAAATTCGTGAAGTTAGTTCGGGTCGAAAACTTTTTAACCCTTGAGAAAACTGTAAAAACTTCGTAGAAACTGAAAAACGATCAAGATAGAAAATTAAAAATTGAGCAAAATGCATGAAAATTATACCTTAATCCGAGAGAAGTGTTCAGAAGTGAAAAAATATAAGACGACTCTAATTAATTTTTAAAGAAAAAGTCGGTAAAAAATTCAGTAATGTTATAAAAGCATTCTAAGTCGGGAAAAATCGAATAACAAATTCCTATTCATGAATTTCTAATGGATAATAAGCTGAATCATAATGGGTAGAATTACATTTTTTATGTACGTACACGAAAACTTAATAGAATTAATTTTAACCAATTTCGTAAAAACTGGAATTAACTCGTTCCTTTTAAAATTTCTGTGTTATTTTTGCATTTAAAAAATGAATCACAAATCTAAAAAATCAGATTTTACTTGATAAACTATGAAATGATTTGTGCAAAATTCATTAAAAATAAATAAAATACCTTTATAAACAAAAGCCAGTAAATAAAATATTCAATGCATATTAAATATTGAATGGAAATACGTAATACATCTTAAACGCAAATAAATAGAAGAAAAATCTAATAATTATACAAAAAAGCATACAAAATCCAATGAATGTGAAATAAAATATGGTAAAATTCCATAAAATATGGAATGAAACATATAATATATACATATAATGAAATAATTGTGACTTTTTTCCCAGTGGTTGTGAAAACTTGTGAACAACTAGTTAACCAAATAGTTATGATACTATTTAGTACTAGGTAAGATTTATTGATAACAAATGTCTTAATATGAAAAATATTGAGTTAGCACATTGGAGAGTTATTGAGTTTGTTCATTTATGAATTATCAAGCTCCCCAATTGAACAGTTAAAGTATTAGTCATTTAGAGATAATGAGTTAGTCAATAGGGGAGTTAATGAGTTATTCCACTGAAAAGTTCATGAATTTATCTATTGAAGAGTTAATGGCTTCGTGAATTGGGAAATAAAAGAATTGATGAATTAATGAATCAAGAAGCTTGTAAATTATATAATTAGTGAACCATGGTAATGTATAAGCAAATAACTGTGTAAGTTTTAATTAATCAACTAGCATACAACGTAATTATGCTCCTAAATGTGAGTAATAATGTAATTAGATAAATATGTTTTTAGATAATGAGGTAATTAGCTAACTAGGTAATTAGGTTTTTAGATAACTAAGCAACTGAGTAACTAATTAATCAAGTAACTAGGTAACCAATTAACTAGGTATCTAGGTCACTTGGTAACTATATAACCAGATAACTAGGTATCTAGGCCAATTGGTAACTAGACATCCAGGTAACTAGGTATCTAGGCCAATTGGTAACTAGATATCCAGGTAACTAGGTATCTAGGCCAATTGGCAACTAAGTAACCAGGTAACTAGGTATCTAGGCCACTTGGTAACTAGATAACCAGGTAACTAGGTATCTAGGCCACATGGTAACTAAGTCCCCAGGTCACTAGGTATCCAGGCCACTTGGTAACTAAGTAACAAGGTATCTAGGTATCTAGGCCAATTGGTAACTATATTACCAGGTAACTAGGTATCTAGGCCACTTGGTAACTAAATAACCACGTAACTAGGTAACTAGGTCACTTGGTAACTAGAAAACCAAGTAACTAGGCATCTAGGTCACTTGGTAACTAAGTAACCAGGTAATTAGGTATCTAGGCCACTTGGTAACTAGGTAACCAGGTAACTACTTCCCACTCACCGCACACCAGCTCGTCCTCTCCCCCCGCACAATTGTCGATACCGTCACACGTGACGGTGTCCGCCACACACACCCCGTCATTGCACTCGAATTCGGCGGGAGTGCAGCCGAGGCCTGTCCAAATGCATAAATAATAAAGTTTGTCCTCGTCTATAGAATTAATGAGCTGCAAATGCGTTGTTTCACGATCTATGCGTTAATTTGTATTTCGGAGAACGAACGTATACCTATTATATATATTTCAATACGTTTTCGAGTTATTATGAATGTGGTATATGTGATACGTGGGTTTAAACAGTGGTATTTCAAAAACATAATTCGTTTTATTTTTTTAATTGTGTATTAACTTTACTATGGAAGTAAAAAAAACTTTTTTCTTTCCTATACGTTTCTCTAAGAAGCATTACCATATTACATTTTTTTGAAAAATCAAAATGTATTTCCTAGAGATGAATAGAGTACTGTTTGTCTTTTCTTGCGATAATACATGTGATTTATATACATGTTTGGTGTGGACGCGTGAAAAATTAATATGTTTACAATAATACAAAGGATTCATAGATTAGTTTGACGTGTGCATGTAAAGGATTAATATATTCATAACAATACCGGTGATTTATAGATTAGCTTTGCGTGGGCATGTAAAGGATTAATATATTCATAACAATACCGGTGATTTATAGATTAGCTTAGCGTGGGCATGTAAAGGATTAATATATTTATAATATTACAGGAGATTAACATGTCAGTTTGATGTGGGCATGTGAAGGATTGATGTTTTTAAAATATTTCAGGAGATTAATACATCAGTTTGGTGGGGGCATGTGACAATCTGGAGCGGTAGTAATGCATGCCTCACAGATACGCTGATCACACGCTTTCAGGTATTCAGCTAATCAGAGAGTACTTAATTCTTTATTTATTCACCCACTTTCTTAAATTATTCACGTCTCATACAATCTAATGTGACAGAGCTTCACCCGTCATTTTGCAAGGTGTGAGTATGCGAAAAAATTGATAATCTCTATGAAATGTGTTTATTTTCAAACTTTATATTGGTAACTCAAAAATATATGAAATTTTATATTTTCTCACCTAAATCACTCACGATCCCTCATCGCCTTATAACTACCACTCACCACCACTTACCACCACTCACCACCACCATTCCTCACGAAAATCATTCACCACCACTAACCACCACTCATCACCGCTCATCAACACCTCTCACCACTCACCACTCACCACCACCACTCACAACGACCACTTACCACCACTTACCACCACCACTCACCACTCACCACTTACCCCCACTCATCACTATTCCACACGACTCCCCAACGCCACTCGTCACGGCTCTCCACCGCCACTCACCACCACAACCACTCACCACCACCACACCACCACTCACCACAGCCACTCTCATCACTGTAGTCAGGACAGTCATAGACGCCGTCGCAGCGCCGGTGTCCTTCGACGCAATGTTTGCTGACACACTGGAAGTCGTCGAGAAAACAGCCGCCCACCACCTGGTCTGTAACGGCAGGCTGTTACGCGGGGCTGTTGCGCGGGGCTGTTACTAGGTACTTTTACAGATGGCAAGAACATGGGGCTGTTACACTGAGCTGTTACGAACAGTGAATTCCAGGGGCTGTTACACAGAGCTGTTACAAACAGTGAATTCCAGGGGCTGCTACACAGCACTGTTCGTGGAAACTACTACAAGGGGCTGTCATACTGTCACGTGTTCTCCCCCAGGCTGCAACACGCTTCGGGCAGACTTTGAGATATCTTTTTCGTGACAGGATAGCCCGAAGCGAGTACCTGAGGTACAACCGTATTCGGCAGGATATGGACAACACGGGGGTAACACGGTAATTATATTGGGGACTGTTAGGTACACGGAACACGGACCATTACACTGGCCCTCGGTGACTACTATGAGCACTGTTCGTTACACGTAAATTACACGGTGGGAATGTAGCTAGTGGCGAGGCCGTAATACGTCGCGGATTAGCCAAAAAACCGTGGTGATTGAAGTACGATCCTATTCGAAAATGACATAAATTACGTAATGATTGAAGCACAATCCTATGCGAGAATAGCACTAGTACGTGATGATTGAAATACAATACTATTCGAGAATGACGTAATGATTGAAACACAATCCTATGCGAGAATAGTACAAATACGTGATGATTGAAGTACAATCCTATTCGAGAATGACATAAATTACGTAATGATTGAAACACAATCCTATGCGAGAATAGTACAAATACGTGATGATTGAAGTACAATCCTATTCGAGAATGACATAAATTACGTAATGATTGGAACACAATCCTATGCGAGAATAGCACTAATACGTGATGATTGAAGTACAATCCTATTCGAGAATGACATAAATTATGTAATGATTGAAACAAGCACAAATAGCAAGTAACGTCCGTGGGGACGATGCTTACGAATGCAGCGGCGAGACGTGATGATTGGTGCTACGTCGTGCGACCGTTACGAACAGGTCAGTTGGTGCTAGCGGGGCGCCGAGACGAGGCTAGTCAGCTGGGTCGGGCCCAGCCACCACGCGGTTCACCGTTGTAGCTGGGAGGTAGCTACGGCGAGGCTAGCCGGCCGGAGCGGGCGATAGATGTCGTAGAGCGGCTTGGCCGACGGCGCCGGCACGGGGCGTTGCAACGTGACTTTTTCAAGACTTTGAAACACCTTGGAGCGTCGATAGGCAGGGCCGGTTTCCGGAGCTTGGTGCAGGTACGCGAGAGACAAAGTCGATCTCGGAAGCTAGATGCAGGAACACGAGACTGGTGCTGGAGATGTGACTTGAACGAGGACGAGGGCTTGAGTGAGTGCGGGCCTTGTTGGGGTCGCCTTATGTAGGCCTCGAGTGCAAGCCTTGAGTCCGGGCGTGAGTCCTGATTGGTCGCGAGTTTGTGGGCCTGTGGTGCTGGAGGCAGGAAGCCGTTGTAGCTTACGGGCACCTTTTCTCATAGTCGCGAGGCGGCTTCTCTCAGGTCCCGTGTTTGGTTGACTAGACGCTTCGGGTCCGGAGGTGCTCTGGAACGGATGCGTTTGTAGTCTGGAGGCAGCTTTTCTCAGGTCTTGTGGAGGTCCGCGGCTTGCCGCTGGGATCACCACAATACGGTAATTTAACAGATAGCTAGTAAATGGGATGTTGCACACAGCTGTTTCAAACGGTGACTTCCAGGAACTGTTACACGGAGCTGTTACAAACTGTGAATTTTGGGGCTGTTAACAGGAGCTGTTAGATGGACTATTACACAGAATGTGACACCAATCACTGGGTTCATAGGCTGTTTCAAAAAATTGTACTGTAATATTTCGGTTGTTTTCAACATTTAGCTCATAATTTATAAGCTGTAGCAACCATGTTACGTGTACCTAGCGTACGGATCGGCTTAACCATTTCAACCATTTTACCCATAAGCGGTTTCAATAATTCTACCTAGAATATACCAGACGTTTTAAGCATTTTTCTCATAATATATGGGGTGTTTCAATCATTACACCTATAATCTAGACGTTCTAATTATTTTGTAAAAAGTTTGTGGGGCATTTCATAATTTTGATGAAGTGTTGTGTAGATGACCTATCGATTTATCTTCTTGCTCAGTCCCGAAATTAATTTAAAAATAATTATACTATTATTGTCGTTGTATTATTGCTATTGTGGTATTCACATCATTATTTCTACTTTTATTATGTACGTAGCTGAAAACCAAAATCATCGTAACTTATCATGATCGTTAAGATAAGAATATTAACACCGAATAATAATGGTATAAATAGCAAAACAAAACCAACTCAAACTACACATAAACCTTTGTGACATACAAAAACCCTACCCACAAAACAGCAGTACCTACGAAAAAACAACACTAACAGCAAAACACCATAAAAACAAAACAAGATTAACAACACGACAAAAACAACTATAGCAATTACACAACATCAACGATGACAACACTTCAACAACATGAACTACATGACAACGAAAAGATAGAATACAAAACAACATCAGTGACAGTAACAACAAAGCCCCAACATCGACTGCATCACGACAGCAATGACTATTCATTACCAACAACACAAATAACAGCAAAACAACAAGCCGAGAACCACTAAACTACCGGATGGTACGGCAAGTGCGACACTCACAGCAGCGGCGCTCGTCGTTGCCAGACGGACAATCCTTGACGTCGTCGCACCTCTTTGCACCGTCGATGCAGGTGCCGTCAAGGCACTGGAACTTGTCATCCGAGCAGGGTACGACTGTACAGACGGGTGAGGTACTTCAAATGGTTGCTGTGGTGAGCATCATTTGTGCAGGAGGGTATGAGAACTACAGTGGGTAAAGTTGTGAAAAACTTACACTTCAAATGGTTGCTGTGGTGCACTGGTAAATTGGTTTGTGCAGGAAGGTATGGGAACTACAGTAGGTAAAGGTGTCGTAAATAGTTTACGTATGTCAAGTTAGGGAAAATTATAATTATCGATGTTGTTAGGGGTATGTGGAAGGTGTAGTAATAGGTTGGAAGATATGCGAGTTGAGTAAAATCATGGATATTGCCAGTGGCGTGATGGAACGTGAAGTGAAATGTTCGTATATGTTAAAGTTAAGGAGAGTTTGATAAGCAATTAGTTTGATGAGAACTCATAGAAGGTTGGTACAATGGAAAGTTAGAATGAAAGTGTACAAATGCAACATACTACATTAGTATGATGGAAGTTTATGGAACAATAAAAATATTAGAAAATTCAATAGCTATCGTCTTTCTTATACCATGTACATATGCTACTTAAATTTTTTCAGTATGCATCAGTGTACAATTGCGTGGGATGCTTTCTTAATCACATATAAGATTCAATATTATTCAGTGTAATTATTATATCATTTATGTATTATATCATACATAGAAAGTATTATCAATATACCACATCATCCATTTATTGTATCATCTATTATTAATGTCGATGACCAAGAACATTTGTATTTCAAGGATTGTTTTCCTTAAGAAATATCTTAACATTTAAGTTACTTATTTACCGAAGTAAAAATTTTTCTACTTTTTAATTTTCTTGAATACAGTTTTCAAACTCTCCTCCAACTTTTTAGGTATATATTGTAGAAATTACTTCAACCGTCTACGCAAATGAAGGTTCTTTATTTTAATATGGTGCTAGTTTGAAGTTTATAACTTTATTTCGGTTAATAATTTCTTAAACTTATTTCTACCGTACAAATAAATAGCTTTTGCTCGAAATAACTTTTCAATTTATGCTTTCGACTAATGCTATTTGTAAACTATATGATTTTAACTATTTAAAACCATAGAAAAGGTACAGTTTCAATTATTATTTGTCTGCCCTCGAAGAATCTTTTTGCAAAATTTTAAGCATTTTGCAATTAAACAATTCACTCCTCTCAAAATTCTTCAATAAAATACTTTATCAAGACCTTCAATTCATTCTACATAGAATTGAACGTCTAATTTGTATTTGGTGACCTCGAATCTATATTATGAATAAAAATCATTCACCATGTACATAAACGGTTTTTCTTTCTTTCTTTATGAGAACGCCTTCCTTGTACATAGTTTTCAACTATATTCATTTTTCACCATGTACATATGAACTTTTTCTATTCCCCGAATTGTTTTCATAGTGAATTATTTAAAAAAAATTATGTACATTCCCCAACTGTTCGTTACACAATTAAGAATTTAGAATAAATGCCGGTACAACTTGACATTTTTTTGAGTTTTGATGAATGCATTTGTGTTGTCCCACAATACTTAAAAATTTTCTAAATGTTCATGTGATTGGTTTTCTATATTTTTTCGATTTTCCAGATCTGATTTTTCATTTTTACTTTAATTTGGTTGATCCTAGCTTGATTTTCAACATAATATATTGAACACTTTAACTTTAACTTGGTTAGATACTTTCAAATTATTTTATAATTTTAATTTCAGATCTTAGTAGTTATCCAACCGTCTTGGCGTGTCATTTTACATTTAACATTACAGCAGGGTACAATTATTTAAATCATCGTACAAGCAGACTGTAATTGCACACTTTTTGCTATAAATTATGTTCAAACAAGATATTTGTAGAACAATCAAACTTGAGCTTCCAGTTTTGCTTCATGCGATTTTTAAAATTAACCACGGTATGCTTTTCATATTAATGTATGACTTAACCCCATTTGTGCATCAAATGTTATTTTTAAAACTACGCAGAGAACATTCCTTATCTCAAAAAAAAAAGAGTCAGAGTTCGCTCAGTTTGCGTTTCTGAAAATTTTACACTCTAGATGACTGCTTAAATTTCAAAATTTCACTTACTTGTACGAATGTAAACAACGTCTCCGGTGCCGCAGTCGGTCGTCTGGGGGTCCTGCGACGCGTCCTGGAGGCGCACCCAACACAGCCCGTCGTATTTGTACATCTGCGCTCCTTGGGGGCGAAATGAAAGGCAATTGAGTCCTTTTTGTTCCATGTTGACGTGTGAAATGTAGAGCTATTTAGTTATTTTTGTTCGATATGGTGCATGTAATGCAGGGCAATTTAGTCCTTTTTGTTCTATGTTAACGTGTGAAATGTAAGGCCAGTTAGTCATTTTTGTTCGATATGGAGCATGTAATGCAAGGCAATTTAGTCCTTTTTTCAATGTTGAGGCGTGAAATGCAATGAAAATTAATCATTTTTGTTCAATGTTGGCGGGCGATATGTAAGGCAATTTAGTCATTTTTGTCGATATGTGTGCATGTAATGGAAATTAACTTAGTCGTTTTTGTTAAATGCTGACAAGTGTAATGCACATAAATGTAGGAATTTTTGTTCAACGGGGGTTCATTTAATGCCAAACAAATTAGTTATTTTATTGAATGTTGAATCATTTTTAATTCAACATCGGTTATTTTTGTTGAATATTGACGTGTGTAATGTGTTTCAATATAGTTTTTTCAATGTGGACTTGTGTAATAAAAATGAAGTTTTTATTCGGGCAGAATATGAACTTATGAAATGAATTTATTCCCTTCTGTTGGATGTGGACAAACATAGTAAAAATCTATTTACAAGTTTTCATTGAATAAGAGTTGACATGAATCATGAAAATAAAAATAATAATTTTTGTTGAAGGTTATCTTATACAGCAAAAACTCAGTTTAGTCTGTTTTGTTGAATGTGAACTAATTCAAACTTTTACTAACTTTTATAAGTATGTTCATTCAATAAATTGTAAAAAAAAACTTCCCCTATACTAAAAATATATTGTATTATGGTGAAAGCAGTTTACCCATAAATACCTGCAAACCCATAAATTCCACTCTTCCCTGCTACATAAATCCATAATATTCATAAATCCTAGCCCATTAAAACCACGTCACATAAACCAACAAATCCTAAAAAATTTCCTTCAAGCCTATTTAACCCATAAAACCCTTCGCTGACAATCATAAACCTTATTAAAAAAAATCTCCACTGTAAAACTTTAAAACTATGAATTTCTCCTATAATGTAATATAGAGAAAAAAAATTATCCTATAAGCCTATGAATCATGACATCAATCTATACTGCTTTCAAATCCATTCAGAAAAATCATTAATCTCCTTCGTGAACCCGTAAATCTCAAAATTCCTTCTTGCAAGACCTTGCGCACCAAAAATTCTCTTATACTCCCCTACAGCTCATAAATCCCGTAAATCCTTCTTGTAAATCAATTCCATAAATTCCTCCTATTACCCAATAAGTCCTAAAATTCATTCACACAAGTCTAGGAATTTCGAAATTTACTTCTAATATTTGGAAGTAAATAAAATCCTCCTGCGAGGTTTTTTGATCACGAAAACCACTTCTTTAGGTATATAAATGTCAACATTTTCTCCTGTAGATGCATGAATCTCATAAATCATTCCATTGTGCGTGTAAATCACTCCAGTAAACCAATAAATTTCTCCGGCAATGCCATAAATATCGGAATAGCACATAAACCAACAAATCCTTTCTGCAAACCCATAACTCTCAAAATACTACTAGTTAATCTTTAAATCCATCGTGATAACCCACAACTTCAAAAAATCCTCATGAGAACCCGAAAATCCTTCTTGCCGACGTATAAATTCCCGAAATAACTCCTGTTAACTTATGAATCCCCAAAATTTTTCTTTTTAAACACACAAATCCCAGGCATCGAACACTCACCGACTTGAAGCGCCTTGAAGGCGCACTGCACGACGCCTTGATCAGCCTTAAGGCCTGTATCGGTCCAGGTAACGCCTTGATCCGGCTCCAGGACAGCTCGGCGGTAACTCATGCCGTCGGCCACATTTATGGAGTAGAGGCTTCCTTCTATGGCTACTGTTTCGTCGGCACATTGGCGGAACAGGTGCCCTTGCACTTCTCTCTCGCCCGTGGGGATGAACTGGGGGAAGTTGGGGGAGTGAGAGGGAAGTTGGAGAGTGGTAGGGAAGAGGGGGAGTGAGACGGAAGTTGGGGAGTGAGGGAACGCGGGGTATTGAGGGGGAAGTTAGGGAGTAAGGGGAAGTTGGGGGAGTGAGGGGGAAGTTGGGGAGTCGAGGGGAAATTAAAGAGTGAAGGGGAGATTTAGGGAGTGAAGGGAAAATTAGGAAGTGGATAGGAAATTCAGTGTTGAAGAAGAGGATATTAAGGAGTGAAGCGAAAATTTGGGAATGGAAAAGAAGTTAGAAGATGAGGAGAAATTAAAGGGAAATCGGAGAGTGGAGGGTAAATTTGAGAATGGAAAGAAAATTGAGGAGCGATAAGGAAATTTGAGGGTGGAGGGTAAGTTGGGGGAAGTAGAAAGGAAATTTAGGAGTGGAGGGGAAGTTAGAGAGTGTACGGGAAATCGGGAATAAAGGAAAAGTTGAAGAGAATAAGGAATTTGGGGAGTAAAGAAGGGATTGGACAGTGTAGGGGATATTCTAATGCTTGTGTATAACAAAGAAGTACATAAACAAAAACAGAGGTAAGCAGAAATGTTATATCTATATTTTGCGAGTATCAACGATATTTACATGCATATATTGATTTGGATTGGGCATATGAAGTACCAATATATTCATAACAATACCAGTGATTTATATATAAGTTTAGTGTGAGCGTATGGGGGATTAACATGTTCATAATAACACAGTGGTTTCATGTATTAGTTTAGTGTGGGCACGTGAAACCGTAATAAACTTATTAAAATCAGTAATTTAGATATCGGTTTGGTGTAGGCATGTGAAAGATTGGCAAAGGGAAATTCAATGAGGTAGTAAAGTCTTTATCACAGATACACACTTTCACACACTTTCGGTCGTTCAAGTAATCAGAGAGTAGTTAATGCTATCACAGATTTACCGACTTGAATAAATCAGTGACGTCTCAGACAATTAAATTATACACTGCTTCAGTGTCAACGGTGCGTGGTTAAACTTAACATTTATTAAAATTTGTATTATTATACCTTTTCATATATGTCTCCGATGGCATTTCTCGCGACACTCTCACGCGCGGAGAGAACCTGAAAAATGGAAGAATTCAATGGGGCTAAAAATGGGGTGAAATGTATTCGTTTTTGAGATGTTCGGTAAAAATGCACGCAGTTTTGTGGAAATGATGGAAAATACCTATTGTTTTGAGAAATATGGCAAAGTGAACGCGATAAAAAGAATAGGGTGAAAAGGCAAGCAGTTTTAAAAAGGGGTAAAAATGTTTGCAGTCGTATGATACTGGGTGAAAAAGTGACATATTTTGAACAAATTGTATAACGTTCACAAACAAAAAAATAGGCTAAAGATGGACTCTAGATGAGGGCATAAATCAACAGTTATTATTTACTACGCCTGATGAGGGGTTTAGTTTTTATTAATTTTGATTGTTTCATTTAGGAATAGCTTGACACCTTGCATAACGTCAGCCATGAGTTAATACAAAAAAATATAGTCTCGTCCGAATAATTTTATGTTGCCACATGAAATGCGCTGTGAAATTAATTAGAGCTTTATTATTTCAAATAATATGGCTGTTAGTAAATCCTAAACGGGAAATTAGAGCTCTGATTTTCAATAAAACCCTATTGAAAATCGAGGACGGTGCACCGGTGGAATATGAGTGGAAACATGGACGATTTGAGGTTGGTTTATCGTCTATTTAAGGGTCAAATGTCCAGTCTCCGCGACCATACTGCGCCCTTAATACGTCCATACTGCGACCAACTTTGGTCGGTGAACAGCTTCAAATCAACCTCAAATCACCTCTAAAACCAACTTAGGCCGATGAATGGTTTCAAATCAACCTCAACCCAACTCTACATCCATCGAATCGCTCGCTTCGCAACCTTAATCAACTCTAAATCACGGGTGGCCACCTCTACGCAATCGCTTAAAAAACGCTCCCAGCTGCCAGTGTGTGACGTCACGAGCATATATACATATGGTTGTGACGTCATACACTGGCAGCTGGGAGCGTTTCTTATCCATCGTACAGAGATCACCTGTGATTCTGATTTTGCTAGGGTGAAGAAGCAACAATATTAACATATCATGCTAACCGCACACCAATAATAAATATCATCTACCCTTATTTAGGATATATGAATCAATTGCGCAACCTTAACCAACACATTTACGTAGATATTTGGTAGCAACGATCAGATATTCGGTAAAACCACCCCTCACCCACCCACACACAAAAATATGTACCTGAACAAATTGTTGATCACCTTCGAGAACGTCCTTCAATTCAGAGGTTGCTGAAGACGGACGAGGGACATTCAGGTTTGGTTTCCACATTTTGTTGCTTTTACATTGCCTTCACTACCAGCCCCACCACAACGATGAATCGTCATAAATATCAATTGACCGAGGTGGTGAAGCTAATAGTTAGGCCATCTCTCGTTCCTCGTCAACAGGAAGAATCGCCATTTTCCCCAGAAGTCACGGGTCTGAACTCAAATACAAGCGAAATTTTAGAAGAAAACGACTCTTTGTGCGTTCCAGCGTCATTTTCTTATGAAGCTTCCGTTAGAGTAGCCAGTGCAGCATACAACCGTCTTTCTTTTTAACCGTTGCAGATAAATGTAAATTGCTGTCTTTTTATTTGAAATTCGGATCGAAACGTTAAAAAATATTTATAGAATCCTGTCATAAAATTATTGATGAGGCGATGTATTGGTATCGGTCATTTTTACTGGTGTTGGTAAAATCCGGCCGATACTTTCCAATAACGCGTATTTTATCATAAAAATGAAGGTCATAAATCATGAAAGTAAAAGTATGATCAAATAAAGAGCTTATTCATACCTAGTAAATTAGTTAGCTAACTGTTGAATTACAGTGTTTAATAAGGCCCGCTAACTGAATTTACTTCTTCGACTTCCCGATGAGGCACGTGCGGTCAGTAAGTGAAAGCTATGTAACATGAATAGTGGAAAACAGAAGCGACATATAATTATTATACTTAAACAACAAAACAGGCGAACCAAAATCAAACCAATTATGTAAATAAAGTTGAAGGTGTATTTTAAAGTTTTTGAAATTTAATGCAGAAAAAGCTGAAAATTTGATTTTTATTTATCTTGTAAATCGTCAAATACTACAAAGCGAATAATCTTATTTTAATTTTAGCATATGAATCCCCGTACAGTAGGAATATAGCATTTTTCTTTAATTTACGATGTTTGAAAATTCACGAACAATCTTATAGTTAGTTGCGCGTGTTTGGATCTTTTTGGTTTCGGGGCCTATCGAATATTAATGTTTTTTTTCGCCGAAGTATGTATTTTGGTGTGGAAAACACAAACATGCTAACTATTTTGTGGATAAATTATTGTTTTGGTCCACTTTTGGAACTACACCTTTTTCACTTCAAATTAATCTAAGTCACGTTCAAATTAATCCGAGTAGAATTCAAATTAATCCGAGTAAAGTTCAAATTAATCCAAGTCAAGTTCAAATTGTTCCAAGTCAAGTTCAATTTAATCCAAGTCAAGTTCAATTTAATCCAAGTCAAGTTCAATTTAATCCAAGTCAAGTTCAATTTAATCCATGTCAAGTTCAAATTAATCCAAGTCAAGTCACCGATACTTTTACAATTTTATTAAAATAAAATCATTATAAGCCCAACATGAGTAATGCAATAAAATTATTAACTAATGTATCTAATAATATAAAAATTAACAATAAAGTTTTCGATTAGGAATAATAGAACTGCTCTAGCTTTGTTAACTATATTGTTGCAATAAAATAACAAAACGAAATCCTTGCAATAGATGTTTCAAACCGTATTGCAAAGTAATGTAGACTAGTTGTAATAGCAAATGTTTTCAAAAGTAGACCGAAAAAATAATTTCTCCGCAATATGGTTATCATTTTCATGTTTTTCACACCAAAATACATACTTTGACAAAAAGAAAACATTAAAATTCGATAGGATCCGAAACCGGAGAGATGCGCTAACACGCAACCAACTAAATATAAGATTGTTCGTGATTTTTTTCAAACATCTTAAAATAGAAGAAAAATGCAAGATTTGTGATGAACGGCGACTTGCATGCTAAATTGAAATAAAATAATTAGCTTTGTAATATTTTACGACCTACAAGCTCAATTAAAACAGAATTTTCAGTTATTTTTATGTTTAATTTATAAAAACTTTAAAATGCGCCTTCAACTATATATGATAGGTTTAATTTTTGTTAGCTAAAAATGTTTTAGTTGTAAAAGTATAAAAATTTTATGTCCCCACTGTGTATAACTATTTATGCCACAAAGTTTTGACACAGACCGTCCGTGACATCGGGAATTCAACGTAGTAAATTCACTTAGCGGGCCTGATTAAACGATGTAATTGAACATTTAGCTAATTTACTTGGTATGAATAGGCTCTTTAGTTGATTATACATTTCTTTAAACGAATTATGACCTTATTTTCAAGATAAAGTACGTATTGTTGGAAAGTATCGATGAAATATCGGCCAGATTTTGCCGCTACCGATATATCTGTACATCACTAGCCTACGATCACGCAACGTTTGCTAGTAGGAAGCTCCTCAATTCAAAATATAATTCAACTCTAACTCATCAATAATGCTAATGTTCATCAGGTGATTAAGGAGTTTTATTCGGTTAGTATTTACTTCAATGCGTTCACGGAAATCACGACCTCTGTTTTAAATAATCACTAAAAGAGCTCATATACGAACGCTTTACACGAATGACATTTTGCTCGCTGATACGTAATTTTCAAGCTATAACATGAATTGCGTTCAGGTTAATTTAGCATTATATATTCGGCTGCATCGTACCTGCATTCTTGAAATACGCCCGATATTTTGGCGGTAACCATCAGTGTCAGTATGGCTAAGTTAAGTTATTTTAGGTTAGTTTATTCAGCTAATCTAACGTTACCTAATCTAATTTAACCTAGCATCACGTCATGCTGTATTACATCATATTTACGTGTCCGTTTCTCCGCTTTTATATGCAAAATTCCTATAACTTTACAGGTTAATAACTTAAACATTATGCATCAGTGAGCAAAATATCATTCATTTAAAACGTTCTTAAATGTGTTCCTTTGGAGATTCTTTGAAAGAGAATTCTTAATTTCCGCGAACGAATTTAAGTAAATATTGATGTTTTTTTCTTTAAACATCGTTATTCCGTAATTTTATAACGCAGCTCGTCAGATATTTATTGAAGTTTAATTTTCTTACTAATAAATTGAAAACTAGTGATGTACAGATAATAGAAAAAGGCCGATACAGAAACTATCGGTACATCCAAATTGAAAATATTGCATATTGTTTCTTGTCAAAGGTTTCTCAAGCGGAATTATACTGCAACTTAGAAGTTTAAAGCTAAATTGTGTTAACACTTACTGTAAAATAAGAGAGGAATTAATAGTGAATAAACACATCATTACTATTCATTACAATTCATTCACACTAAAAAATTATTCAGACGACAAGGTTGAAGGCACTTGTTGTCTCAATCGTCACCTTCATCGGCGCTTGACAACATGCCATACCGGCATAACGTCTTCAATGGAATAAGAAACTCACTTGAGAGCGAACACCTTATACCTTTTCAGAGCAAAAATTGTTTCAAAAATAAGATACACTCTAACGTACTACACACTTGCACTGAAATACATTCTGACATTGCTTGAAACTTATTAAATGAGTCAGAAACCAGCACCACATCTGAGACGCACAACTGCCAGAGCACAATTCAAATAACTGCCGCCGCCCGGCAGCCGTGAAACTTTGAAAGAGCTTGCCATCTTGCCGACTCGCGCGAGCAGTGTTGCCATCTCTAACTCGAGTGCAGATAAAATTTTTGGCTAAGATGAATAACCGGATAGTATTATTTAAATAAATGATTAAATTGCATTTAAATACCTTATTACATTATAAATATCCGCAAGTTAAAGTTTTAGGTCAATTTACCAATTTTTTAGCTGACAGCTTTGACTAGCAAGTATTCCTCGGTAGCTACCAACTGTAATTTTCATGGCAAATGAATTTTGCTGTCTGAGAGTGCTCAAGAATGTTGGCATGTACGATTTTCCATAAGAAGGTTTTTATCTTTCATTTGAGAGTAATTTGAACTCAATAGGGGAATCATTTCAAAAGTTACGAGTGGTAGACTGAAATCTAAAGTTGCACTCAAGAAATTCTAAAGAAATTTCTGTAGTTTCCAGAAGACCGTTCCCATACAGTCTCCGCTGCAGCCTGACAGTATTATGTCCTATGAAAAGTTTAACTTTTTAAGCTATTAGTGTCTTAAAAATTTATAATTATCGGCTTATTCAATGTATTCATCGTATTTTGATTTTTATCGTAGGTATCTCTCACTATTTCGAGACGGTATCTAAATAATAAACCGATGAACAGTTATTGTTATCATTGTCTCAATTTACTTCTGTTTGTAGGCTATTACGTGTAGTTTTTCATCCACGTATTCTTTAAAATTTTTGTCTATAATGGATCTGTCCAAATTGTGCGAGCATTGAATTAATTTTCGATTTATCTGCAAGCCTTTTTTAAAATGAGCCAAGAGCTTGAAACGTTCATATGAATTCGTTTTTAAAATGGATCTTCTCTATCGCCTGCTTTACGGACAGTTTTTTCTTGTATGAGACTTGCTCATATAATTGTTCTGCCAATTATACATATTTTATTAGGCTTGATTGGAATAAAACATCCCCTCAGGGGGATACAACTATTGTATATGTGGGAATTAGCGCTCCCAGGGGAAAAATGTGAGGGCCCGAGCTGAGAGTTAGGTAGGGCTTCTTTTTGTTGAAATAAAATGATTTTGTTGGGTTAAGGACCACCTTTTTTCGATTCACTACTGCACGGTTTTTCAGCACCTCGGACTTTTTTCCTCAACTCTTATCTTATTTCATGAACTTCTTTCTCATCTTACTCTCATATTCTGCTTAGATTCCTCATTCTCTTATCTCCATACTGAATGGTGCCTTCCTCCTTCCTCTCCGATTCGCTCTATTTGTTTGGCGGTTAGGGAGGCTTTAACAAACTTATAATCTAATCTGGAATAAAACATCCTATTCATAGAGGCCTGAATATTTTAATTTTTATCTCAGTGTGAAAGGTTTTATAATTAGTAAAGCAAAAATTTAAAATTTCAGAATAGCTTTTTATATTTATTTCATTATTATTTTGTTCATTTCATTTCAAAATTAAGAGGTTATTTAACATAGATTAATTTTAGTTGCTTGAGGGCATGAGAAACAAGTGCCAGAAAAACACGGTATCAGCGATTCTGAGCCAGATGGCCGTCCTTGGCCAAGTCAACCTCGAATCGCTACTAGATACCGCGAGTTAAAGACGGTGTATGGACGGGAGGCCGCGGATGGCAGTGCCGATCATAACATGCTCGTAAATTGGGCGGTGTACCGTTGTTTTATCGGTCGGATGGCCGAATGACCAATAAATCGCGGATAATAAGCCCTGTCAACCATATTCCACCGGTGCACCGTCCTCGATTTTCAATAGGGAACGCTGCTCTCAGATGAACTTTGGGACAAAAAATTAACCTATTATTAAAAAAACTATTGCTAGCTCAACCCAAATTCTAGTTTGTTCGAATTTTACCTTATACTTGAACCCTAAATCTCATTTAACAAACCCTAACCTGTATCCTAACTTTGATATACACTATAATTCTTACCTGAACCCTGATTTAAATTTGCTTTGATGCTAATATGAACTCAGATGGATATGAACTCTTAGCCTATGTATACATTTTTTTTTAATTTTCGTTTTTAATTAAATTATAATCACTTTATATAGTATATCACATAAAATTTTCAAACGGATAATATCGTATATGATGATATCAAATAATGATATCGAATATGACATAAATTATATGCACAAATATGTATAAACGTAAACCATTTTGTCCTGTATGACTAAAAAAGATCACAAATTCTCCGGTATTGAACTCTAAAAATGACACAATTGACAATACTGAAGTTAATTACTGTACGAATAATAGACCAAAAAAGATTTTTAATTATTTTCCGCTCAAATAAAATTCCTGCGAGATTCCGGCACAAACACAAATCCGCACATTCCAGCACAAAATGTGCGGCACAAACACAAATCCGCACATTCCAGCACAAAATGTGCGGCACAAACACAAATTAGGTATATTTTTCATAGATCATACAATATATGAAACATACAATGCAATAATTTTTGAAAAGCTTTACAAAAGATTAGCGGGATTACAGAGAAGAACTTCCAACAAGAACACTTTCAATCAAACCAAGCTAGAAAAGTATTCAATTCGTACTTTGTATTAAAGCAACATATTCCTCCACACAATATGTTTTCTCAAAAATATAACTTTGAATAACAATAATTATTGGTTAAACATTAATTTACCTGCTCATATCCAGCAAAGATAATTAAGACGAAAAGCAGCGACGCCATCTGTTGCATCTTGAGAAGTGCTTCTGTTGATTACAAGACGGTAGTGTTCGGTTGAGTTCAAAATAATTGGATTCTGTTGATAAAGGACGGCAGAGTTCTTTTGATTATTAGACGGCAGTGTTCTTTTGATCATAGGACGACAGTTTTCTGTTGATAATAAGACGGCTGTGTTCGATTGATTTTGAGACAATTTGGTTCTGTTGATATATGATGGCAGTGGTCTTTTGATCATAGGACGACAGTTTTCTGTTGATAATAAGACGGCTGTGTTCGATTGATTTTGAGACAATTTGGTTCTGTTGATATATGATGGCAGTGTTCTTTTGAGAATACGACAGCAGTGTTCTGCTCACAAGCATACTTTGAAGCCATTTGAAGATTTTGTGAGCATTTCGTGTATTTTTCAATATTCAAGGTATTTTCTAAATTATTAAGGTATTTTTTGAGTATTTAGAGCATTTTATGAGTATTTATAAGTATTCAAAATCTTTTATGACCATTTATGTAACTTTGTGAGTATTTCAGCATTTTACCACGATGTATGGAATTCAGTTTCTATTTAAGCTATTTTTTTGTAGGTACTTATTTGATTTTTGGTGAGTACTTATAAAAGTTTAGTGAATATTTTAAGCATTTTGTTGTTTATTTAGAATATTTTGTTATAACTTAAGAGATTTAGGCGAGTAGTTAAGGTCCATTATTTATATCACACGAATTCAAAGGTATTGTTTTGTATTAAGGGCAGCTTATGAATTTTCAATTTTTGAGTAATATATCCTAAATTACATGAATTTTGTGGGAATATGTGTTATTTCCTGCATATTTCTGGTATTTTGAGGAAATTTCAAGCATTTCGTGAGTTGGTTTTCGGTGTATTTTCTGAGTATTAAGGATATTATTTGGTTATTACTGAAACATTCTAAAATTTACAAAAAATACTCTAAATTGGAGTTAAAACATTGCTCAATTTTATGCAAAGTTAATGAAGGCTCCCATTTCGCTCGTTAATATTATTTTGTATCGAAATTATGCTAGATATTGTGAGTGAAATCAGGATGAATAAAGTGCACAATTTGTTACTCTAGCAAAATGTTAGGACTTGAAATGCGGTTTCGTTTCTTAATCTTTGTATTCGTGTATAGATTTTCTCAATACATTTGTCGATTAAAATTTCGTTTCTTAATCTTTGTATTCGTGTATGGAATTTCTCAATACATTTGTCGATTAAAATTTCGTTTCTTAATCTTTGTATTCGTGTATAGATTTTCTCAATACATTTGTCGATTAAAATTTCGTTTCTTAATCTTTGTATTCGTGTATAGATTTTCTCAATACATTTGTCGATTAAAATTTCGTTTCTTAATCTTTGTATTCGTGTATAGATTTTCTCAATAAATTTGTCGATTAAAATTTCGTTTCTTAATCTTTGTATTCGTGTATAGATTTTCTCAATAAATTTGTCGATTAAAATTTCGTTTCTTAATCTTTGTATTCGTGTATAGATTTTCTCAATAAATTTGTCGATTAAAATTTCGTTTCTTAATCTTTGCATTCGTGTTTAGATTTTCTCAATAAATTTGTCGATTAAAATTTCGTTTCTTAATCTTTGCATTCGTGTTTAGATTTTTTCAATAAATTTGTCGATTAAAATACTTGCACACGATGCCGTGAATGATGAGCGAATATTTTGGAACGAATTTTGAGCAAGCTGTGTTGGTTTAACCGTTGTTCGAATTTCTCGTTTAATTTAACTGAAAAGAATACTTACTATTCATTAATGACAGTAGATTTAATTAAAAACGAGTTGAACTTTTTATTAATGAGAATAGATTTAATTTAGAAAACAGTACATACTTCTAACAAAACATCTTTCCTCCAGCATTCGTATGAGCTTCTTGCCAGTGGATTTTAATTTGGTATATCTCTATTATATAATCAACCTCTGACCTATCTATTGTCTAGTCCTTACGCTTAGTCCATCAATTTAGGACATGCATGTTAAGGAACCTTAATACCTAATAGTTCTTTGCATTTGATTTATCAACACATTTAGAAATCAACTATATCTCTTTTTGACCAATTTCATTTTACACTCCGATTTTATCCATTTCATGTTACAACTTTATTAGAAATGAATGGATTTTTTCTTTTTCTTTTGCTTTTTTAGTTTACAAAATAATGCCACAAATTTCTTGCATTAACTTGGTTGTATATGGAATTTTTCCCTTATTTTTCTCCCTTTTGAAACCATGTTATAAATTTCACGTTTCAACTCTATTGGAAATTGCCTGCTTTTCTTTCTTTTCTACCACATTTTGCAACTCCATTTTAAACACCAATTTTAGACATTTCGTGTATCGAATGAACTGGAAAATAAAGTTTTTCTTTCATTTCTGTTTTTTCACTTTCGCCACATTACCTTCTACATTTTCCCCTTGCATTTCTTTTTCACTGCGACAGAATCGGATAAACCCAACCTTCGGATAATAGCTGTGATCCTAAAATCTCTCAAATCCCACGTTCTTGGAAACATTATACTTAATTTGCAAAGATTTATAAAGTTTCTTTTCAGAAATTTCGTTTAAAATATAATTTCTAACGCGTTGCTTTGTCTGCATAAATTATTGAATGTGGAAAAACTTTTAGAGTTCTTATAACACAATCTCGAAAAAAACTAGGGGAAACTTTGATGTCGCACAAAGGTTTACCGCTAGCTCCTCTCTGACTGCTCACTGAAGCTAAAATGAAGTAAGTACCGAAATCCACAACCCTTACGTACTTTTCTAACAAGTGTATTTGTCGAGCGTGTCAGATGTGAGATCAATATCGCAATTTCTTCACACACAAATCTTTACAAACCAACGTTCGTGGGAAAGGTTTTTGGGGTCGAGGAGATTATATATCTCAGAACATTTGGAAAAAATCGATATGTGACAGAGTTTCTACGTTCACAGTAAAATTTTCAGCTATTTAAAATATCATCGATGTAGAGCACACAGCATCTGGAAACGCGCAGTGTTGATCAAATTTCCCTCGAACAAATGTCAAGTTAGAATTTTCGAAGGATAAAACAGCTTGTGAAATAGCAGAGTCGGTAGTGGAACTTTCACTGAAATCTGTTCAGCTGATGTACCATAGGAATAACAGCAGACTTGATGACCCCAGTGGGAACAGTGGCGCACGTATCATGAAACAGGTGTGGCATCTGTGATGGTTTGGGTTGGAGCTACAAAGTCGCTGGGAGCGTGGGAAAACTATGAGAAATCGTAAAAGGATTGAATGGTTTTGGAACATGTGCCGATATGGCTCTATAAAATTAGAGCTTGAAGCCAAAATGTCAGTCAATGGGGAGATAGGTCATTGCATACACGTGAGTTTACGTTGGGAACGTGGAGGTACCTAATGCGACCCTAACTTATTAATCAAACTATATTAACTTTATAGGGCTCCTTACATTCTAAACAATACTAATTTTAGGAGACCCGAAATTATGCCTTAGCCGTTAAGCTATGTACATAAATGCTACCGTCATTTTTGGTGCACGATTGTATCAGTACTTGATTTTGATCAAACATGAATTCTAAAAGTCCTTTAAGTTGAATTCAGAGCAACAAATCTCTCCAACTAAAACACAAATCAGTGTTCTATCCGTATTTGTTCAGGTTGCATAAATCAAAATCAATTAAGAGATAAATCATAGAAATCTTCCTTCTATACTGCCTATATTCTCATGTAGACAACACAATCGGAAGCTCAATTCCTTGTAATCCAAGGGGTCCAATTTCTCCGAAATTTGACTTGTTCTTAGTGGAATTCATAAAACATAAAATTTTGGTAGCAGATCAGACCATTAAAATATTCGTCGGTAGTGTGTCATTGTTCTACGAATAAGTATCTTAGAGCCGCTAGTATGAATGTGTGAGAGTTTGCTGGTTCAGTTGACGAAGTATTGTAAAACTATTCACTGTACGTCCATAGACAAAAATACGAGTGGATGAGCTGTCGGTATTTAACTTCCAAATCATGTTTTGGGTATTTTCCTGAAGAATTTTCAATGCTTTTAAATTACCATGTAAGACTAAAAATCTACAAGTTCTCCATACTTGCAAACTGTTTGACTTTGTTCTTCAAAGGAGTAAATTAGCTCTTTTCGTTCGTGCGCAGTGACTGCTTTTTTTCCAAAAGTGTGAGAAAACTATCGCCTGATCTCCGTGAAAGAATGACTATACACACTGTCTTTAGGAAAAACTTCAAGCCAGTAAGTACAGAGAAAATAATCCTACAATAATTGAGAATTCTCACAATCACGAATACAAAACCTACACTTGAAGTGTTGGTCACACAATTTGTGTTCTTTATTTTCAGTATTATGACAATTTTTTAATGAATTAGGCAGAACTTCACGTTATTCAAAAACATACATTCACGAATGTACACGTTTATGACAGATTATTTAATGAGATCTCTGATAACAAAAGATAACAGGGAAAAATTCACTGACCCTCAACGACAAGTACAAATTCTTGTCAGAAGCTGATCGAAATCCCATTGAAAATAAAACCGACATTGATAGAACAATCACTGTATCGGCAAACTTTCTAAGTAATACAAACAAACAGTAATGTTCGATCATTACCCAACCATTCACGCTAAAGGACAATCAAAAACCACGGACACGATGAAAATTTTCCACCATATGATCCAAAAACAGGCATGTCTGATAATACCGTATGGACCATAAAAATTAAGCACAACTCTAAATGTTAAAAATTTTACCGTGAATGGAGGTAATTTGAATTTGTATTTTGTATTAGGCCGAGAAAAATGTTTACTCTTCGCGTCGCTCTTTTTTTAGTTGCATAACGATGGGTTTAGTGTCTTGAAAATTTTCAGTTGAAAATTAATTTTCAGACGACTTTGACCATTTATACTCAGACCTAAAGCTTTGTAATCAGGAGAAAAATCTCTGCGTGTAATGCAAGACATGAAACTGAAATGCATATCTTTTCCAATTTTTCGCCCTTGCGCAACTGTTCCAGTTCAACACATGTTGAAACACGAAGATAATTACTAATCATCTTTACTAAAAGAACACTCAATTGTTAAAATTTTAAATCTATCAATGTCTAAGGGCAACGTTTCGATGTTACTGAGATCATCTTCAGGCTGTAAAATATAAAAGAAACACTTGGTCACCTTGGTAAACTATGTCAATGCAAAACTTAAACTACATCAGACTGGGTAAAAAAATATACACAGGTAAGCACATTGCGAGAAGAATGCAATCTTTTCGCAATGTGTTTCTTTTGTATTTTACAGCCTGAAGATGATGTTAGTAACATAAAACGTTACCTTTAGACATTGGCAGATTTATAATATTAACAATTTCGTGTTCTTATAGTAAAGATGATAAGTGATTATCTTCGTATTTTAACACGTGTAGAACTTGAACTGAAATGCACATCTTAATCCAAAGTTATATACATTTAAAGTTATGTTTACTATTTTATAATGCATACTGTATACAGATCTCGCTTACATCATCACTTTGTGTTAGAAAACAAATTGATTTTCTATTTTCTCTCACATTTAGGTACGGCTCAATCAGTCTTGCGCCCGCGTAATTTATGTGTTCTAAATTGAAGGAATGCCCACGTCATATAAGGTTTTGTACGATGTCCCATAAGTCAATGAACTTAGTCAATCCACAAATAGTTTAATGTATCAAAACCTATCGGTTGAGATAATTCTATGCCTAGATACTATAGATGCATGAATTGTTTCAAAAGTTTTCATTCTACTCCGTGAGAGAAAAGTTTTCCTAGAAAAGTAACAAAAATTTTGCAAAATCGAAGCAACCAAAGCTAGATATTACCACTGGAAACTCCTTTAATCCGAGAATGGTAGAAAAATCGTTTAGATTTTTAAACTCAACACATTGACCGAATAATAATAGCCGAACAGATGCGTATGAAAATGTAATTGGTTAAAATGAGAAAGACTTAGCCCGCTTATTCAATAATTATTTTGGGTAGATATGCAACAGAAAATGTACGTAATTCAAATAGCGATTCTAAAGCGACCCATAGACGATCAATTTAATTGCCAATATCATTGAATCAATATATTGATGATATTTTTTTTACCCACTAAGTCAGTTAATTGACGGTCGTCAATCAAGCCCACAGTCGATCAATTAAATTATCAATATTCATCATTGTCAATTATATTGACAATAAAATTGATTGTCTATGGGCCGCTTAACAGTCGCTCACACTAACGTACAGACCTAAACTCTACCCACGGCTCCGTTTTACTTTGGTGAATGCTCCTGATGTTTCCAAATATTTTAACGCATTAAAAGCAGAACATAATGGGAAAAATTACACTTTCTATTTGAATGTAAGTACGCAGCACTTTTGATTTGGTCTTTTTTAGGTAGATATTGTATAGAAAAAGTTTTGCTCTGACATCTTGAATTACCATACTAACTTTCACATATAACAACCGTGGTATAATTTATGTTAATAACTATAAACCAACGTACTCTTTACAAAATATTTATAAAATTTTTGAAAAAATATTGTATAACACACAATTCTTAAACAAGAAGCTCTACGCATATATCAGTGTCAAGCAATTCAGCAGTCGATCACGAAAATGAAAAACCCAATCCATTCCAAATCACCTACAATTCTTATATTCAAGTTTTGATGGAGGAAAACAGTGCTTCAAATTCAGTCGGCTTAAAAAATATTTGAGCTCAAAGATCATAGCTTACTATTGACTAAACTATTCCTCAATCGATTAAGATTGATATCTTCCTTCTGATAGGTTCAATCTTCCTTTTGATAGGTTCAAATCCTACCTAAGAAAGCATCAACAATATGTTTTGATTTAGAGCTCATATTCAGAATTGCAAAACATAATACGTGAAGTTTCTCATAAGATAAATCTTGATTCACTTCTGGCTTTCATTTTATAAATGATGACGTAGAAGTAACATTGGTTTTCAAATTTAAATTTTTTTAATTCGACAAAATATGATAAAACTTTCTTCTTCTGAAAACGAGATAAACATCTCTAATCAAATAAATATAAAGATAAAAGGTGTTTCGCTCTGGTTCAAAGTACATAAAATTTGCATCATATCAACAGGACTAAGAACCCATTCCTTCAAGATAAAAACAAGACTTTTTAGTATTGTGATAAACGACGGAATAATTCAAGAGGCTGATAGTCGAGAATTTATGAGCATAATACCAAGTAAAAATTTGATTTTGCAGATTATATCAGCCATACACTGAACGTACGAAACTATTCATATACATTGGAATTTTAATTAAGTCATGCCATCAAGCCCAAGGTTGCATTAAAATCCTTCGTTGATTCACCCGCGTATCTATGATGGCATTGAAGCTTGACGTATCTAAGACAAAAACCAAACTGTCAGTCTTCATGCACTCTAAAATCAGAATATTCGAAATATCTTCAATTCAGAATACAACGCCACACCCACCGCAATGAATCCTTTAAGACTCTAAAATATTTGAAATTGCCTCTACTACCTACATTACAGATTTCCTAAGGGAAATTAAATGTACGAATTACTGGAAATCAACGCATACTCTGAACTTTGACAGCAAATCGACTTTCAAACTTTTTACCATGACTACTTCCCGAGAGATAGAAACAAACTTCTAATCTTATATTGGTCAAAAGCTAAATCTCAAGTCTGTTCTCTTCTCCCTGGTGTAAAATTCTGAAATTCAATCATTAACGACACCTTCGATGCACCCACCTATTCGGCATTCAAAAGCAAGCTTAGATTTTACATGAACCCGCATAGTTCATCAAATTTATGATTGACAAAAATGAAAGGTAAGGCTGGGCGAATACCGAAAAAATTACTGTCCCTTAACTCTTGTTCACAGTATGAATAATATGCAGAATAAAACTCTAATCACTGAGCTTCTTACATGAGTAATCATGCACACATGCATGCGCAAATTCTTGTGACTACATGAACGAATGAACGTGAATATGTGTATTTATAAACAGAAACATCAAATACTTCTGGTGAAAAACATCGATTTTACTGTCGAACAGCACTGTCTCGCAGTTAAATCATATTAATTTAGTTTTTTTTTCGTCTCCTGATCGGCATGCCTTAGCAGCCTCGTCGCTTATTGAACCCATAATGCTAATGTTTCCGACCTTTACAACTAATGTGTATTTGTGTAGCATATTTTTAAAATGTACATCCTTATGACCACTAAATCTTACAAATATTTAAAAATAGGTACACCAATTGTTCAGCAAGAATTTTTTTTTCTCATCTATCACCTGTTGGTTTCTCTAGTAAAAAAGGAATAATAGTTATTTAGAGGAGTGATAACAATAGAGATTTTCGAAGTTCGAGAACACTCAAAAAAGGAATTCAGTAGAGTGTAGAGGTTTGTGGGGGTAATTCTTGATCTTTATGGTGAACAATTTAAAAAAACAGATGATTCTGCTATCGTTATAGACCGACTTGACACCGTCACGTGGGAAGATCGATACTCAACGTTTGCTATTTTGAATTAATTGAAATGTAGCTTATGAAAGACATACAGGCAACGACTCACAAGGGAATTAGACATTTCGGTTTGAAATTCGATTTAACTCAAGCTAAGAAGTTTGTAAGGGCGATGCAATTTTGCAGGCGTCCGTTAAACATATTAACCAGACCTACGTATGCTAGGTGCAGACTGACGGTTTTTGAATCGTGGATTGGATTTCCTGTGGCCTATAGGATGGAGCCTCTCTCAAGGCTCCTTCCTTGCTGTGATAACTATTAGTTTAAATTCTGTCCGAATCCAGTTTGCTCAACGATGACCTAATGGTGGTTTCCTTTTTTATCTTTCAGTGCCGCTTTCTAGAGCCCTAGATGACTAAAGTTGCAATAATGGAGTATCTATTCCTAGCAAGTAAGTTTTCTGTTAACCCTGCCTCATGTTAGCCTTTTGTCCTCTTAGCTCTTCGTCCTGTTAGTTTGGGTCCTGTTAGAACTATGTCGTTCAGCCAAGATCCTATTAAGCACTGTGTCCGTTAGCCTTATGACCTGTTATCCCGCGTCCTGTTAGCCCTGTATCTAGTTAGTTCTGTTTCCTATCAGTCTTGCCGAGTGAACTGTACCTGCTTATTGAGTTTTCTCTCATTCTTGTTCCCTTCTTGATGAAACTACCTTGCTGGCATTGTAACATCGGTGTTTTACACGCAGACTGGATGTCTTCCTCATCCCGGTAGTGCCACGCTTGAGCTATCAGTACCTTATGCCCTCTTCGTGTTGTCGTTTGCTCCCTCATCCCCTCTTCGATTTAAGGAGTATTTTGCCTCTTCTGCCCCTTTTCAACCACCATTCCCCTGCACTTACCTAGCACGCCTGTGGAATATTTGCATCCTTAGCCGCCTGATTGATTCTTTGATACGTGTCATTAATTTTATTTTTTGTTCATAAATCAAGTGTTCAGCCATGACTCATTTTCCGAGAATTCCAGACCATTGGGAGATTTTGTTGCGCATCGCCAAATTAGAATTTGTTGGAACCTTTCTCAAACTTGGCCCTGACAATGTTGACCTATATAAGTGCGTTTAGAAACACTTAGATACAAATGCTTCACTTACACCTGCAGAATAAATTTTTACATCGAATTAAGCAGCAACTTATATCTACATTTTTCGAACAATGTTTATAAAATAATTGCTATGCATTCAATGCAAAAAAATCATTCTTTGCTTTCGGAGATTTCAATGTTGACCTAACGGACAAAAACAATCAGCTAAGCAAACTATTGTATAAACTAAGCTTATCACAAATGGTCAGAGAACCGACTCGCATCACTAAAGTCTCTGCAACTCTCCTCGATCTAGCAATCACAAATAATCCCACCGCAATACTTAGTACAGTAATATCACCTTCTATTTCCGATCACCACTCTATAGAATGTGAAATTAATATTGCGAAGGAGAGACAAAAATACCGCTTAATGACCTATCGCTCGAAAAGGCACTATTCAGCAGAACTATTTCAAGAAAAGCTACTCGATAGGTCTACCGAATTCCAGAAAATGATGCAATCTGACGATGTTGACATACAAGTGACAATTTTCAACGAGAACTTCACAGCAGCTCTCGACGAATGTGCACCTTACGTCACCAAAAAAACCAAGCCAAAACGGACTGTTTGGATTACTGACGAAGTTAAAGAGATGAGCAGAATAAAGAAAGCTAAATTGCGAGAGTACAAAAACAATAGATCAAACAGTACCTTATACAAGAGATATTAAGAACATGAAAAAATTCTTCGAAAGAAAATCACTGAAGCGAAACAAACTCACTTCCACCAGGCACTGATAACGGCTAAAAATAACCCGAAGCGAACTTGGGAAATCATTAGTGAGGTAGCCACATATAAAAATTTAGATCGCATAAGTAATTTTGAAAATCCCTTGGCAACAGCCACGGATTTCAACACATTCTTTTCAAAAGTAGGGGCTCAAGTTTTCAGTGAGGTGTGTACCAATCCAGATGAAACGACAATTGAAAATTCATGCCCCACTGCAAACTCGAGGACTGATGTCATGTGGAGACCACGCCCTGTCGATTTACCAGAGTTACGAAACATCTTATACTCACTAAAAAACACAAAGGCAGTTGGACATGATGGTATCAGTCTTCAATATATCAAAGACAGTTTCCCTGTTACAGCACCATGGATTCGTCTGATAATTAATACATCAATAGTAACCAATAAGTTTCCAAACCAATGGAAACACTCCATTATTAGACCGTTGCACAAAAGTGGTGACCTAAATACAGCATCAAACTACAGGCCCATCAGTCTTTTGCCTGTCATGTCCAAACTATTGGAGAAAGTGGTGACAAATCAACTGTCATTTCACCTGGACGAGTCAAACTTACTCCACCAAAATCAATATGCCTATAGAAGAAATACTAGCACTCAAGACGCTCTGCTCAATATATCTGAAAAAATATACAGTGACATCGATCAAGAGAATGTAACACTCTTGCTACTACTCGATCTCTCTAAGGCGTTCGATAGCGTCCAACATGAAAGACTTCTACGTAAAATACTGAACTTGGGAATAGACACGCAATGGTTTGAAAGTTACTTGTCAAATCGATCTCATGCAGTCCGCATAGAAAACAAATTGTCCCCATTCATTCAAAACAATTTTGGTGTTCCCCAATGATCCATTCTTGGTCCGCTACTGTTTTCTATTTTCATTAATGATTTCCCTCCAATGCCTTCTAACACACGGATCTCAATGTATGCAGATGATGTTCAAATTGCAATAACAAATTCTGTATCGGAAATACCACAGACGCAAATTAAAGCCGAAACTTTACTGACTAGCCTGAAATCATGGTACGACCGAAATGGTCTCAAATTAAATGCTAATAAAACACAATGCATTATTTTTGGATCCAAAGATGCAATTAAAAAAAACTTCAGATCTTACTCTTGCAGTTGGAAATGATAAAATTAATGCATCAGAAAAAGTTACAAATCTAGGTATCTGGTTCGATAGAAATATGTCCTTCAAATCTCACGTTGAGACTACTTGCAACAAAATCTACGGAACTTTAATGTTTTTTCATCGTATAAAAAGTATGCTAGACGAAAAATCCAGATTATTAGCCATTCAATCCCTTGTGTTATCGCGCATTGACTACTGCAGCCTAGTATGGGGAGACTTACCTCAATACCTTCAAAGGGACTTACAAAAATGCATGAATATTGCAGCCAAGGTGGTATGCAACGGTAATTTCAAAAGAAGTGATCACGTAACCCCTCTCCTCAATAAACTCGGCTGGATCCCTATCCAAGAAAGGCTCCTCATGCAGAAGGCCCAATACGTATTCTCCTCGTTATATTTTCCTCAGAGCAATGCTGAGATAGTGCGTTTCCATCCACCCACTGTAACCAATCAAAAACCGAACAGAAACAATAATGTCTTAGTCAACTATCGTTCATCTCACTTAGGGCAGAAGGCTCTGTCCATATCAGGCGCCTTACTGTGGAACAAACTTCCCCTGAGTATTAAAGTCCCTCAAAGACTGAGAGAATTTAAAGCCAAAATAACTCGTCATCTTGTGTCTCAATAATAATCCTTAGTTACAGAACATACTGAATGAGTACTGACGAATCTCATTTACCTGGTATCTCCATTACTGAACAATCTCCCTCGCTCATTGTTTTATAATGCAAGACATCAAACAACAGTTTTGAAGTATGCGTAGGTATTATGATTTGACCGCCTATACGTTGTCATTTGCGGACATGCTTACTTGTATATGCGTGTACGTATATAGGTGTATGTGCGCATATGGGTGTGTATATGTGCACGTACAACTGTGTGCACTAGAGTAGATGAACCAGTCGAAGGTGCATTTTATGTCATTCCTCTCCTTTTCTGTGCAAGCATCAAACTAGACCGTCATGGTACCTATGTGTGTGTGTGTTGATCAATTACAGACATTCTGCACCATATTACAAAGATAATGAATTTTTTCTAATATGAAATTGTAAAGCATCCATGTAAAAAAAAATATATTCGTTGTGTGATCATCCATTTATACTGCAGTAATATACTTATTCGGCTTATAGTTATATGCTTATAATAATGTGATTCCTATGTTTGTTTATCAATTGACGACAATTTGCGCCATATTTCAAAGATAATGTGATTTTTTTTCTAATATTAAACCTTTATAGGACATTAATGTTTTCTTTCTTATTCACGTCCAACAATCGTTTTCATGTTTCTGACTTAAGTAGACTGTTTTGTGCCACTATTTTTAGTACGAAATTTTATAAAATTCATGCTATAATAAAAGATATTTTCTCCGTTTCCCTCGATTGGAATTCTGGTTTATACTGACTAGTTTACGCTGATATTTGCGCACATGCTTACTTGTGTAAATGTGTACGTGTCCACGCTATGCGTATGACACTCTGTAGAATGCGTATGTATTGCCTCGATGCATAGAAATGCATTTGTGTATGCTTACAAGTTAGGTGTAAATATGTGCGTGGGTATATGTGTGCATGTGTATGTGTAAATATTTACATGTATACGTGCACATATGTGTGTACTAGACTGACAACTAGCATTTTACTAGAGATAATGGTCTTTTTTCTGTTTACTCTCAACTTGTAACATAACCTAACTCGTCATATCTTTAGTATTGTAAAGCATTCATGTAAAAACTATACATTTGTTGTGCGATCATCCATTTATATTTAAATAAAATGCTTGTTAAATAATGACCGTTATGTTAAAATTGTTGAATCAGAAATACAAAACCTATAATCTTCTTGGTCCTCATGCTTATACGTACACATATGTATATGTGTGTGTGTGTGTGTATGTGTGTGTGAGTGTGTGTATGGATATATACTCGCATGCATACGTATATGTACATATGTGTGTATATGGATATATATTTATATATATATATTTTTCTTTTTTTCATGCTTCCTTAAAATGACACTTGTGAACATTGACCGAAACAAGCGATTTCATATATTATTTCCTGGCGTCAAGAATTGCGAAGTTTTATGTCATGTACATGTAAACTGTCAAAAGTGTTTTCACCCCACAATGAAAATGCATCGTCCATGAAATTGTGTTATCTCTTGCAATTATCATTACATGTATTATCAAATGTAGATTAAGCTAGATTAGGAGTTCATTGCCCTCAATCATTTCTTTTGACTAGTGACACGAGTTTTTCAATACTCGTGTGTGTGTATCATCTAAGTGTATTAATTTTAAGATATTTTAAAAACCAATGATGGTACTTTTGTACCATCTCTATTGGAAATAAACCGTTTTTCTTTTCTTTTTTTTTCTTTCTTTTTTCTTTTAAAATAACTCTGAAAAATACATGTATAATGATAGGCCTAGAGACGGTGCTGGTTTGATCGACTTTGGGTTTCATGAATAATCGAGGCAACAGTTAATTTAATCCCATTCTTTTGTCTCTTTAAATGCAATAGCTTTGAAGCCTGGGATTGTGAATGGTGTGTGAAGAGCTGGTTTTCTTTTCAGAATGAACCGGGAGCTGAAGAGGCATTTACAACCTCTCATAATAGTCAAAGAAAGCCTTTTATACAGATAAAACATGCACCGAAGCTCGCATGTTTGGATGCCAATTTGAATACTGCCCGCAAAATGAGAGTTTATGGAACAAATTGTTATTGTAGGATATTATAAAACAAAAATATGATTATTTTTTCCTGAAAGAGATATTCAAAACTTTTCGTAGGTAAGAGATGCAAGACGGTGGTGAGTTGCAGGTAGGATGAAGTATCGACAACCAAAAAAAGGCGTGCCTGGTGCTCGGTTATAGTGCTCTGAAAGGTTCGAGGAACAACTATTCACCACTCTCTAATGCAATCATTATCTGGCAGGACTGGGACAGTTATTGCAATGTTTTATTATCTATGCAGCAGGCATTGGTCAATCCCCCTTTGTGGAGCGGAACCGCCGACGCATGAGCTGAGATCTTCAGTCAATGAGTCATACCTCGAGCTGGGTTTTTCCACTTAGATATGAGTTTTCAGGCGATTGTGGGTTGAAATCTTTTCCAGTTTACGCAATTTTTCCAATGAATGTCTTGCAAAAAATTCAAATTCAAACATGTTAAACTTTTTACGTATGTACAAAATTCAAGGGTGCGACATGAATTTCTGTATACGTTTTTATACACTCGTAATATGGTTGTTTCCGGTGAGTGCACTCTGAATATAGAAATATCGTTATCACTGAGCTAGTTCACATAAACAAAATTTCACCGGCGGTTATTTCGAGTTCGTGGGATTTTGACAATGATGATAGTTATCATGAAGCTCCCTGCGTACAGATCGATTAGTACTCAGGATTGAAATTTTTAATGGACATTACAATTATGTGAGCGGAATCTTTTATTTGTCAGAGGTGCTGAAGTTTGCAGTCTTTATCTGAGCACTGGTTAGCAATGTTCACATAAACAAAAAGCAAGTGCCTAAATATGACTTGAGCGTGGCTGAATTAAGGCGTCAAGCCAGTAATACTGTGTACAAGTTATGGCGAAGCGCTATACTAGTGAATCCAGATACCAGCTGCAATGTCAAAATAAATCAATGATAAATTATTTAGATGACCTAAAAAGGACAATATCCAAATTTTTTACCCCGCCACTTAATAAGGCAAATCATGAACATTTTAAAGGGCAAGTTGGCGAAGAAACCTTAGTCAGTTACATAATTGTCGAGAATCCGGGTTTAAAACTCAAATTACCGTTATTGATGCAAACGAATTTTCAGCGTTTGGAGACTTAGTCAGTCTGGGTTTTTCATGATGTGATCTAGGTTTTTCTTGATTTGAAGTTCGATGAGTGGCAGGCAACTCGCTTGATAACTGCCGCCCAGCAGGATGCTGACCAAATGACGATCATCGACGACGACACAGTCGGACTAGTACGGGTCCTACGGGACTACTCGGACAGACAGTGGTGTGCAAACAGGCGTGAGGGGTGGTATATTAGGCAAAGCGTGCTTAAGCAGAAGGCCGTGATCGTTCTTATAGATGTACTGAGAGCATGAAACTCACCACAAGTTCAAGTGTTAGGACCTACTCCATGCAGTGTGTGGAATCAGCGACAACGCCCAAAGGAGTAAAAGCCCCATACAGGCTAACCTACATAGAAGCTGCAGTCAGGAACACATAGATCTTGTTTAACATGATGCCATGGACAATTTTTTATTGTCGGTAAATTAACTCTTCACTGCATGGTGTGTCGAATATCACACATACCGAGTTTTGCTGTATTTATGGGAATTAATTGAGACAATAACATTTCAGCGATTTTTACTGATAATGAGACATACTATGCATCAAATGAACGCTTTTGGTACGTGTTCGATACACCCCTCAGTGGTAGAGTTCAGGTTAGACGCCATTAATGATGCGTGCTTATCCATATTTTCAAAAATAATTTGTTGCAGTGAAAAGCTAAATTGATAAAATACCGAAACAATGGTTACAAGTTTGATAAGTTTCGTTGGAGATATCAATACATGGAGATGTTCTCGTGTCTGAAACTTTAGGTAAATTAACATGAGAAATGGTGTCTATAACTAGTAGGATGTCAGATGTTAAACTAAATTCTAACTAAGTGATTTTGTACCATGAGTCTTATGACAACCTCCTGTGTGGGATTGATGTTGATGTGACTATTTTTGAACGCACTGTAGTTAAACATTCATCTGAGAGGAAACGTCATCAATAAAATACGAAGAAACAGCGAAGTGGAGACTTCTCATCTCTCATACAGGCTTAAATTCTTACTGTGCAGCGTATATATTATCATGACGAGTGGAAGAATAGAGGAACTGTAAAACTGTAATGTTAAATACTCTGAAATCACTAAGTTGTGGTCATCTTTCTGTCACTGGCTTCAAGGTAGGTAGAGTTGAGAAGATAAAGTTGCAGTTTACTAATTTGCATCATTTTAAACTTCATACTCTATTACAGATGTCAAGGTAAAAACTGAGAACACAATGTTCTAGTGAAGTGAAACAACTAAAACGAAATACATAATTATCAAAAGAACAGGCTGCTAGGCGTTGTGGGAGATCGCTTACCTGAAGCCGGTGCAGCTTCTCCAGCATAACTAAATAATAAAAAATAAAGGAACGGCATCTGAGACGGCGGTGACCTTGGATGCTAACACGCTCTTACCAAACAGCGCGCGCTCGGTAGGTTGGTCACATAGCAATTCTGAATCATGTACTGAGTGTATTTCTCAGTTATTACATTGAGATATGAACAAGAGGGACTCATTCAGTGGCTCGTGCCTTGTTGCTCGTGAAGATTCTCTTTCATCCTTGGCTTGCAATTGTTGGACTGTTTTCTTTATATATTTATCTTTCAAATTTACAAGTTTCTACCAGTGAGCTAGAGAACAGCACTGACGACTTTTGGAAAGGCAGAAGAATGATTGGTAACCATATAGCCTCTTTCACTCAAATGCAAGTTACAATTTAAATTAATTCATATCAATAATTGGTGCCTGAATAATTTATTAGGCAAGATCAATGAAAGTGTGATGAAATGTCGTGCATTCAAGTTAGAATGTACATAGGGAGACTGAAAACACTACGGCACAGTAAAGAAAGAAGAGTTGAAGGAACAGAAGAAAAAAAGAAAGAAAAATGTCAGTCCTTCCTTTAAGGCTGAAATTAAAATTCATCATCTTATTAGCCAGAGCTACTTTTAATTTTTTTAAATATCTAAACACGACTGCGAAATACTCTCCACAGGCTACTTTCAAGCCATAAATTCTCATCGATTTCAGATTGTTTGAGTAGTCTTTTCTCTAATTTTGTTCTTCATTGTAATTCAGTTCTTAATGAGCGAAATTTTATTCAGCATTTAATTACATGTTTTGTTTATTAACTCATTTGACTATTGTTTGTTGACATACGCCTCCAAACAGAGATAACGTGTTAAATTGATTAAAATGCAATGTTTGCCATGAAATAATCCTCAACGTTTGTGAAAGTGTCGTTGTTTCAATTTTAACAGAAATATAACCGTCTCCTATCGATTAAATTCATGAGTTTTAATTTGAGTTGCATTCAATATTTTCATCAATGATAAATAATTGTTCAAAAGTTTCGATGAAGAAAATTTTTTTCAGCGTATGGTCTGTAAAACTTCTGTAATATCAATGTTCAATTTTTTTTCAGAAACCTCAAAATGGCTACAGCTGGGCAGCCTCAAAGTGCACAACTGCCTCCTCTTCCTAACATTCCAAATGACATGAGCGCTTTATTTTGGAGCTTATGCGGTGCTGTGCATTTAGCTCCGATGATTACTGGTCATGTAATAAATTACGAATGCCTCCACAAAGCAGACTCAGATAATTACCGAGTTTATGCGGAACACATACGTGGTAAAATGATCACCGACGAAGAGTGGATAAATTGGTGCAGTTTCTCCGGGTCTCGGCTACAAAACGCAACCAATCCTAGTAAACTAGACATGACAGCACTTAATTGCCTCCTTGATGTTCTTTGGAAAGTGAGGAAAGAGGTCGAAATAATCCGCGAAAAAGTCAGGCTTCCTTTAAATTACGTTCACGATAGGCCGATAGAAGCCTCTTCGCAAACTGATGAAATATCAGGACTATTAAGAGTCGATGAGGCTGCTAAGAAAAATCGACCTTTCAGTGCTACAGGAGAGAGGAAAGCTACAGCAAGAAGTATCACAACGCCAGGCCAATCTCTAATTCAGATTCAGGTAAAAAATTACAAGACAGTTAGAAATGTCTCTGTGCAAGCACAGGATATTACCTGGGTCGTCCACGAAGTGAAAAATGTCAAAAATATAAGAAATGCAATTGTGCACAGTGAGACTTTCGCTAGAGATCCGGCTTCTTTCGTCCAGGTTGTGTCAGCTCTTAAATTGGTTATTTGTGAAACACGAGAATCATACTGCCTTTCTGTTACGGAAGTGCAAAAACTAGAGAAGAAACTTGATGATGAAATTCATCACATGTCTAGTTTGAACAAAACAGCCTTATCGTACGTTTGTGCAGCTCTGTTAAGTCGAGGAAAAGAGCAAACGAAAGATTTATGGGAACAAAGATTCACTCATGAACAACTGATGTTTGACACTGACAAAGTGAAACGGCAAGCCGTGTTTCACGCTCTCGAAGTCATGCTCAGAAACGAGCGAAATAGGAACGTACTCCCATACACCAAATTACTCGAAGCTACAGAACAGTTTATAGTCGTGTCAGGGCTTGCTGGGTCCGGAAAAACAACCCTATTGAAAAATATAACTCTTCAATTTTTTGAATTGCATCAAGCAAATACTGATTATTTGAAGGCCTTCAGCTTGCTTGTTTACATTGATTGTAAGGATCGAACGGCAACGACGCTGAGTGAAGTGGTTGAACAACAATTTGAAGACCTTTGCGGAGAGTTCACAAAAGAATTATTGGTCGCAGCCCTCTTTCGTCTTGATGTGTTATTTTTGGTTGATGCATTTGATGAAGCGCATCCAAATTGTATGTTAGTTTTGCAAGATCTGGTAAAGAACGCTTGGAGAATAAATTGCCGAGTATTATTCACATCTCGCCCACAATCCGCAAAATTGCTTTGTCATCTGCTGTCGAAACATGACGCTAGTTTCACTGAGTTTGAAATTTTACCTCTCACAGCACTGGAAGACCAACTTGCTTTTTTGGAAAGGCTCGGTAATTATCTAGGAAATGCTGAACAGAGCGAAGCAATGCAACATTGTTTTTCTGAACTGAACAGCGAAGTGAGGAGAATGTTCACTGAACCAATCAACTTAGTGCTGTTTTGTCATCTTTTCAGATATCTCCCGCACAGAATCCCTCAGTTACAGAATCCAGCACAAGTTGCCCAAGAAGTTTTCGTTTTGTACCGAACCCTTATTGAGGAAAAGCTGAGTGATTCAGGTTACGCTGATTTGAGCGTTGTCATCGATGATCAGTTTCTCATCATTGGCGAATTGGCCTTACAGTTACTGGGTGAAGGCGCCTTAACTTTCACTGACGATGAATTTCTTAACCTTCAGCGACTGTGTAAAAATGAACTTAAAACCGACAAGACTGTGTCTTATGTGGACACTCAGGTATTTCTCTCAGTAGTTTTGAAACTTCACCGACCATTGGCTGGGAAAGGATCTATCTCCTGGACCTTCCATCACAAGACTCTTCAAGAGCGGTTTGCCGCTCGGTACGTAGTCAAGAAGATCAAAGACGCCAAGGAGCCTGTTGAACAGATCTTAGGTGCAACAAAAACATCTAGCACTAAGTAAGTCACGCTAAAGTGAGTTATTTTCACTTAGCTATGCGAGTACAAATATAGTTCCTTAATATTTGTATATGATCGTAGTCCTGAATGAACTATGTTGTGTGATAGTCTTGCCCAATTATTGTTGTTTATTTTTCATTTTTTGACGATTGAGGGCACTTCGTGCGACAGTTATAAACATAATAAATGTATATTATATTTTTTATCAATAGTTTCACTCTTCTAGAGTTTTAATATTGCTATTTTGATGAAGTTCTATTAATCTTAACATCTCTTATATTTCACCCTAACCAATTAAGTTTTTAAGGATTGAAATCAAAACGATGCTTGCTAAATTGCAATGCTGGTACGAGTGATCGCGTACTGCCCTATTCTAAGTAGATGAGTGCGTAAGCTCCAACAAAGCTGGGTGAGAAGTTGCAGTTCCCAAATAAAACGTCAGAAATGATTACATTTTATTTGATATTTAAAATACTCACTGTAGGATTTTCGTAGAAAAAATTATACGGTTGAGCACGTTGAGTAGCTGAGTAGCTGAGTACGCTGGGCGCAGCTGTAGAACCGGTCGTCCTTTTGGTTCACCTCCTCTGTCCTCTGTTCGATCCCATGCTGAAAACTGTAACGTCCCTGTTTCCGTAAATCATTTTAAAATCCTTTCAGGTTCTCCTCACATGACTGATTTATGCATCCTTGAGTCGCTATACATCTTTAAGGAGATCATCCCACTTTTTCAACTTTTTTCGTCCGATTCGTTTTAAAATTGGCCAGTATATGTCTTTTGTAGAAGTAAACCTTTTTTACTCGTGTCATTTTTTCGATTTAGTCCTTATTTTTTTTACGAAAAATGTGTTTTTTTGGTATATTTTTAAGGATATTTCAGATTGGAACTCCTCCTTCAGTTTTAATGCTAGAACAAAAACAAAGACAGTTTTAGAACCCTTGGAACATTTCTAACAAACTCAAGTTGGCTTTATTTCAAATTCAAATTTTTTATATTTTTTCAGAATTTTTAGAAATTTCAAAAATCAGCAACAATTTTTTGGGTTTAGAGCTATATATTTCTTCAAAGAATTCGAATTTGAAATAAGCAGAACTTGAGTTTGTTAGAAATGTTTTAAGGATTCTAAAACTGTCTTTGGATTTGTTCTAGCATCAAAACTCGAAGACTAGTTCCATTTTGAATGTTGAAAATTAGAAGTGTTGGGTATAAGCAAAAAACGAAATTTTTGGTTGAAGTGTAATATAATGAACAATTGATGTAATTGAATGCGGTTTTAATTTTTCTTTCGATACTTTCCATACATAACTTCATATTCAAACTGTGAATTGTGATTTCAAACGGAAAAAAAAAAGTTCTTTTTTATCAACAAAACGATTTTTTTTCAGTCTGATTCTTATGAAATTTGACTATGATATGTAACCTTTGAAAAGAAACACAATTGATCCCATTCATTTTTTCGATTCAGGCTTTAGATTTTTCAAAAATTTGACATAGGTTTTTTAGGTATTGATATTTCACTAATATTAATATTTCAAAATGGGACTCCTCCTTCAGTTTTGATGCTAGAACAAAAGCAAAGACAGTATTAGAATCATTGGAACATTTCTAACAAACTCAAGTTGAGCTTTTTTCCATTCCCCATTTGTTCTTTTTTTATGTGGGGTCAAAATCGGGAAAAAGTTAAAAATTTTGTGTGCTTTTCATTAATATTGATATTTCAAAATGGAACTCCTCCTTGAGTTTTTATGCTAGAACAAAAACAAATGCAGTTTTAGAATCCCTGACACATTTCTAACAAACTCAAGTTGAGTTTTTTTCCATTTCCCATTTGTTCTCTTTTTATATGGGGTCAAAATCCGGAAAAATTGAAAAATTTTGGTCGTAGCGCCATAAAATTTTAGGAACGAATAGTCCACCAACTAAGAGTCCTTCTCCAACAAAAACATGCAAAATGACCATGAAATCGACAGGATCTGGCAAGGGCCCGGGATGATCTCCTTAAGATCAAACCTTCTCTAAATGATACTCAAAGTGCTTTTCCCCTTCTCGTTGCAATTACGTAATCTTTAGTTTAGGTTTTAGTTGTTTCATTTTTTATTTGTAGTTTTAGATCTACGACTATTGCTATTTTTGTTGTATTTTTTGCTTAGTGTAGTTTTAATTTGCTCATATTCGTTTTGCTTTGTTTTTTGTCGCAGAATTCTTTTGCTGAAGATGAACTGTTTAGTTAGAAGCGTTCAATTTTAATCATTTGGACTTTACTATTTGTATTAATAAAATTACCGTACGTACAGCGATTTTCGCCTTACTTTTCATTTCAAGAATTAGACGCATCAATGCGGATTTAATATTTGCACATCATTTTCTAGTTGGTGTTGATTGTATGTTTGATTTCACCGATGCCACAACACTATAATGATTCTCCTCTTGTGTGTGATCTTTCCATGTCGTTTAATGGTTGTGTCATTTCTATTCGCCACTCTCTTTTATTTAATCTATTCTTTATTAATCATCATAAATTAAAATCTAAGCTGCCACCACCCTTAATGGGATTATTTTATATTGAATTGATATTATATTTTAAACAACATCATGATAAAATTCAAAGGTCTTTGGTAAGCGTGTTGGCCGTGTTTCAAGGCTTCAAGTTTCCATTATTTTCAATCAATCTCTCTTCTCTCTCTCCTTCTCTATAAAACGGCAAATACCAGGCACTTCCAATTAATATTATATGATTGAAATTGACCACGTATTTAGCAACGGGTCCTACATACTTAGAGGCATGAAGAAATCAAGAACATCTAGATAGGCATGGATTGGGGGAGTACTCATCTTATACGTGAGGAATCGTTGAAGGGCTGACTTCTCGTGACCGGATCGCCATGCTAGCGCCATTGTTGACAGTTGACGGTTGATGTTGTTTAACACAGCACATTATCCACGGCTAGAGAAGCAATTGAGTTCTAAGGCTCAATTCTAGGTATCGGTATTTTATAGTTATAACGCTGAACTTTGTATTTAAGCCCACACAGCCGCAAGGCCGTAGCGCACAAAAGCGCCCTCTAACTCAGGTTCTTTCTCTCTGATTCCTCGAGTCCCCCACTCAGCGTCCTTCAAAGGCAACCATCGCGGTTGCTCCGTCGTGAAATGCTAGTCACCAATTATGATATTAACGTTCGAGGATATTAGCCAGTAGCCTCTTCCAGTTCTTAGCGCTGTTTCCTTTTTTCTTTGATCGTTGACCATTGACGGTTATACTGAGGAGTATAACACTAATAATGGTACACAGGTGATTGTCTGAAAATTTCAACATTAGCTAAGGGTTGCAATTTTGTTGAATTCTTTGGCCAACAAAAAGGAAAATTTATTCAATAAATTTATTTTACTGAATCAGAATCCTATAATTCATTTAAATTTTGATCTTCTGCAGTACATCTATTGATCATTGGTCATCGTTTTTGTTTTAAATCCATTTCATAGTAATTTAAAAATTTGTGTCTTTCTGAAATCATTGTACCGAATTAATGTAATTATTTGAAACTATAGTTTATTGGTCCCATTTACGTTTTCACATCATATTCTTTTTCTAACTTAAAAATATACCCTCAAGTAATTGTTCTCTTTCTTCCGATCTAGGACGTTATGACGTTAAGGATTGCTGTTGCAATCAAATTTTTGAAACTTTCTTCCCACGATTACAAATTTATGGTTGTGTCACGAGACGTTACCACACTTTGCAATGTACATTAACAAGAACAATTCGAATTGGAGTAATGGCACACCTCCTGACAAACATATAAATGATACTCTAATTTTCACTATTAAAACATAAACACAGCATTAACATAATACGCCACAATAGGCATTCAAAAATACAATAAAATTATTATGGATACTCACCAAGTTCGGTAACCGTTAGACTTCTAACACCATGACACTTTTCTTATGGGTTTCTGTGTCTGTTTCTGAGGCGGAGTAGTTCTCTAAGTGTGCTTGGGATGTAATACGATTGTATATTTAACATAATTGGACTCGAGTAAATTTTATCCTATCGCACGATCGCAATACAGAAAACTCACAACAGCAAATTGTTGTTCAACAATTAAAATACCCTTGAAATCTTGATGCCGATTGCCAATTTCTTCCCCACTATTATGAAAATGAGCCACTGAAATATATATCGAAGGATCGCAGACTTACATAGACTCAGATGCCAAACACATTTAGAGAACCAGGATCACAATGATCGAATTCTATACTCATATTTTCAATTTCCTAACGCCACGTTTGGAAGCTCATTCTGTTCATTTTTTATTCTGGCATGAGTTTTCGAATTTGAAAACGAGAAAAAAAATTGTTCAGGATGAGATTTCTTTCACTTTGACAGTAATTGAAACCAAGACAAGTAAAGGAAATAAATCAATGCAAGATCCTCCACTTGTAAGCCAGAGTTCTTTCTATTTACTATCCCCTAATTATTTTTGCAGGTTTACTTTGGTGAAGTTCTATGAATTTATTTTTATTTATAATGTGGTATATCAGAGTGTACATACATTCTCATCAAGCGAAAACTAGTTTATCGCTTCACCGTTATCGGCATGACATTTCTTTAGATAATTTCATCCACTTTTAAAAGTAAGTTAATAAGTTGTGTTATTAGAACAAGCCAAGACGTATCTGAAAAAGAAAATAAGAACTCTAGTTAGCCTTTCACATTTGCGTGTCAATCTGTTATGAATGAAAATACATTCACGTTTTTCTTTGATGGTGAATCAATTTATCCATCCTCAAGCATCCTTCATTTGATCGATTTTCATTTCTGTTATTAATTATTAAAACTTTCAACGACAACATTGATAAATGCGCATTGACAGATGCGTCTACTTACAACGCATCTGCTCATGTGGTAGTTTTGTCCCAATTATTTCTCTCACACACTTCCAAACAAATAACTTTCACAATCGCGCACACGTCTATGCGTGTGCCACTGTCAAAAAGGTTTTGTGCTCAATTAAACTTCAAGTTCTGAAGGCATTCTCATGTAAAATTTTGACTCCTTACGATAAAAAAGACCAACGAGTGCGCATTTCTCAAGTGTAGACTCCGTCTGTAGGTTAGCTGTTTTTTCCATCCTTCTACAAATGTCTAGCTGGAGCAAACTATTTCCCTCGTCGCCCTCGAATTTTTCATGTGCAATTTACGGCCGAAGCAAATACCCTAAGCCTTTGAGACATAAGCCACTACCCCTTGACTTCCTGCTGCATCGACTCCATCGAAAGACTCATTATCACCTGTACAATTTTTCGGTACAATTCCAAATATTTTTCAACTAAAAACATTTTGATTACTTATTTTAGTTTTTTAGTTTTTAATGCCCCTACATGGTCTTATCTTTAAACATTATTCGTCACAGTCGTCAGTAGTTATTTCTTCGTAATGTTTTCTCACCAATAATGAATTGATGAGCAAGCTCTCATCTATGATTTAATTTGACCAGGTTAAACCGGAAAGCTCGTAAATCTTTAAACGTGTGCGTGTATTTTGCGGATAGCAATTATATCTCACAATTCCGGAAAAATGTTTCATCGATGTCATTCACCTCATTTTGGGTCACAAGGAAAACCGAGATGAAAAATATATCTATGGTACATTTTCTTATCGCAGCAACAAACTTGCAACCTGTGAAGGACCTTTTCCAACAAGGCGACTAAACTTCAGGCAACTATGGGAGACTGTCAAAACAGCGTTCACCAAATCCCCTCCTTTTCTGCAACCGTGAGTGATTTTACCGTCTATTTTGCCTCTTTCGAAAAATTCTTAAAAAAAACTTTATAGAATTAGGTTTTCATAACGTGCTCTGCATTCAGCATTTTGCAAACACAGTTTACAGGTATGTTTAAGTTAGTGTTCTTAGTCCAGTTTTTATTTCAAATAACCGTCTTCAGCCATGGTGACAACTTTTTCACGTTTCCGAAAGCTGGACACTGCCTTTGGCCGTTTCCATGTACTTCATGGCCTTTGTCATTTCTTTTTTATGGGCTGTGACGCTGTTTTGGTGCTTCGCACAAACTTTGACCTCAATTTAAAACCAAAAATAATACTCCACCGGGTTTCGTTAGGCGAGTTGGAAAGCCGAAAGTGTTTTCACCAGAAACCTACACCGGACTTTTTGACCAAGTAAATGGTTTCGCTCGCCGTGTTAGTGGAATCCAATTTAAACATTTTAAACAATTTATTTACCACAGGTGATACAGAGGTAGAATGTTTCTTAAGTCTAGTACAATGGTCAAATTTGAGTAGAGCTACCTGTGGGCCCGAACAAGTTCAGCGTCTTCTAGGGCATCCTACCATCACGTTATTCTAGGGTGTACAAAAATGTTTAACCTAGTTCACTTAACCTAATTTCGCATTAGACTGATCATTGAGATAATTAACTCGATATTTTATGCCGTATTTTACAATATAGGTCAAATCGGCTATATTTAACAGTATGTTCGATAAAACGATTCAAGAGCAGACAGATCGGTTATGGTACCCATGGCAAGTTATATTATGACATTATCATTAGTAACATGTAGGAGGCAAGATTTTGACATGGTTATCTTACACGACTATTATTCTGATAGGAAGTGCGACACAAGATGTTTTTTGAATACTTTGTACGAATTACATTCACGGATCTCTGCAGGTATAGAGTTCCAAGTTTTGGTTCCAACGAAGAGGATACTGTGTTGCGACCGGGCCTTTGAATAATAAGGAAGCATGAATTTACTTCTATTTCGGGTTAAATGGTCGTGATGACCAGTTTGCGCAGTTAATAATTGTCTTAGGCTATTGTCGCCATCATTTATTAAAGTTTTGCAAATGAAATTACAAATGGAGATTTTGTAGAGATCCGAAAGTTTAAGTATTTGTAAATTTTTGAAAGAATCATTTGCGTGAGCATTATATTCTAGGTTCTTTATCGCTCTGATAGCTCTTTTCTGCAGAGTAAAAATTTTGTTGGTTTTATTTTCATCAGTTCCGTGCCATGCTTCTATTCCGTTTTGCAGGTATGGAGAAATAGGCGTTCGGTAGAGCATTTGTAAAGCTGTTTCAGGCAGAAAATTTTTAACTTTATTTAGGATTCCGATGGATTTTGATAATTTAGAATTAATATGAGTGATGTGCTCTTTGAAGGTCAGATGTTTATCTATTATGATGCCCAGAAACTTACATGAGTTGGTTTCTTCGATTTCACCTTCGCCAATTTTAATGCATGGGAGAGATACATTTTTCTTGTATGAGAATGTAATATAATTTGTTTTATCAATGTTAAGGCTTATTTTATTAGCTTTGAGCCACGATGAAACCTTATGAAGTTCATTATTTATACGCTCCACAATCATAGCGGGATTTTGGTTCGGAAGGACCGCAGAAAGCGTACTGTATTCGGCATAAAGTATGAATTTGAAGAATGATGTGGATTTCACAATATCATTGATAAAAATCAGAAACAGGAGACGCCCAAGAACAGATCCTTGTGGAACTCCATGGCTAATTGTCTGTGGGTGTGATTTTGCGTTGTCAATGACAACGTATTGCTTCCGATTTGTTAGGTATGACCTGAACCAACCATGGGCAATCCCTCGAATGCCATAACATCCTATTCCTGTTAGAACGTGAACTACTCATTAGAAGCCTAACCCTTTGGCTATGGAATGATTTCTGTTCACAAGACGATGCAGCAGGATTCGGCATTCAATTTTATCACTGTCGGCGACGCAATGGGTATAGACGTCATCTTCACTGGAAACTACGCAGAATGACATGACGCTGGCTCGTTTCTTCATCGACATCGAGGGTTGGACGTCAATACTTTAAGAGGCAATCCAGCGATCGCTACTATGTGATTGGCATGCCATGATGCAATGCCATGTGATTTCCAGATATTTCGAGGTGCTCCTGTACGTGATCCAGGACCTGAGCGCCAACCACCCGAGGTTGCTGGAGAGGCGCTGGCCCGAGCTGCAAAGAGTACTGCGCGACGCTGGCGTCAGCAGTTTCACAGACTGGCAGCGCTGCATGATGAGTTGCCCTGGGGTTGTGCAGCTTGCGAAAAAATCGGCGAAGACGACGCTCGCTAACAAAAAAAATTGGCAAATAATATACGGTAAATGTTACGTGATTGCCCGGTGTTGTATGGAGTGAGGTTGTTGTGTGATGCGCCGGTGTAGTGTGAAGTTGATGTGCTGGTGTTGTGTAGAATGAGGGTGTTGAGTGATGTGCCGTTGTAGTGCGAAGTGAGAGTGTTGTGTTATGTGCTGGAGCCGTTCAGAGTGTGATGTGTTGCGTGATGTGCCAGTGCTTAATGAAGTGACGGAGTGGTGTGATGTGTCAGTGTCGTATGAAGTGAGCATTGTGGAAGAGACGACTCAACGGCTAGCTAAGTGACCATGACCACAATTTTGTAGCATGTTCCTTGCAATAGAAGAAGTGACTCTGGAATTCTCATTACATTATAATTCACTGTAATGTAAAAATACAATAGAATCATAACACATGTTTTTGGTGGGCAGGTGGATAGAATTTATTTTCAACAATATATATTTCAATAATAATTCACTAAAAAAGAATTTTCATTGGATAAGGATTTAGAGGTTCCCTTGCCCGCTTTTCAAGTGTATCTGGAAAAGACGAAGTCCACTGAAATTTCAGCATTTTGACATCACGTTTCTCGTGTAGAGCGTCTGTGCTCTTAACAGGCCTTTAATATACCGTAAACTAAGTTACTATAGACTGGATATTGATGAAGGAACATGCAGAGAAAATTGTTCAAAAAGTCGAAGGAAAACGTGAATGCATTAAAATCTTATGCTACGGTACATCAAGGCTGAAAAGAAAAAATATACATTTGGAAACCCATACGAGCACAAACTTGAAGAACTTTGCGATGAAAGAAGTCGAAAAACAAAAAAAAATACTTTTACATATAACTGCTAAGCCGGAACAGTATTACGAGGCTCGACGTGCTGTTGAGTTCTTGTTCGATCTGTACAATAATTAAAAATTCCTAGGTTTAATGAATGAAATATATTTCTTGGCTTTAAATTAGTAAGGTATTTATCTAATGCCATAAACCGATGGGTTTTGGTATCTAGGTAAACTTTTAAAATCTATACAACGTTCACCGCTCGTCTTCTTCAGTATCGCTTTATCTAGACACATGACATTTAAGCATCAATTTTTTTCTTTATTTTTTCATTTTGTAAAGTCCCTTAAGTCTTTTGTGTGAATTCGTGTTCGCTAATAAATAACTGTTAGTCTATAAGCTTCATGTTTTTTGCCTTCATTTTCGTTATCCTTTTCTAACACCTTCATTCGTTTCTTATGCCATCGACTTCTATTAATCACTTTTATAGTGGAAGTTCGTGTGAATTCGTGTGAATTCGTGTGAATTCGTGTTCGCTAATAAATAACTGTTAGTCTATAAGCTTCATGTTTTTTGCCTTCATTTTCGTTATCCTTTTCTAACACCTCATTCGTTTCTTATGCCATCGACTTCTATTAATCACTTTTATAGTGGAAGTTCCTCACAATAAGCCATGTTCTTTTCATTTGAATTATGACTGAGAAATTTTCTGTCACATTCTTAAAAACTTCAGTTGATATTTGGATGCAATGACCCAGCTTAACAACTTAGTCTCCTTTTCCGTTTCACTCTTAAAATATGAGGTAATGATTGGGTGAAATGACACTGTTCGCTATGATTTTATTCCCACTTTATTGCTCATAATAATTTTTTCAAACAGTGTGTTTTAAAATTTTTCAAAAAGTTTGTAGACAGTTGTAAATTACGCCTGTTTTCGCCTGTTTTCGAGTTACGCGTGTTAAAGAAATGCGGTCAAAAGTCATCGACTTCAAAATTAGGGAGGTTAAGAACCTTTGTTTTTAAAAGCGTGGAAGGAACGTTTAGGATCTAATTTTCTCCGGAAATACCTGGCAACTAACGGCACCGAGTGTTATCATCAGAGAGCGAGGTAGCTGAGGTGGCCGCCATGCTGCCCTACGCGCAGCCTCGTCTGCTGCAGGTGGAACTAGACGCGAGTCAGCTGAGGAGGACCCCGTGGGCGGAAGTGGTAATGCACCGAGAAGGAGATATAACATTCGCCTTATCTAACTGCTCGCCTTTCGAGCATGAAACCTTCAGTGCATGTGATGACCTGGTCACTCCTCTTCTCAACAGCAGGTGAGGGAAGGTCATGTTTCAAACAGGTAATTCAGGACATGTTTTAGTCGAACAGATTCGTTTTAATCCTACTATTTTCTTGGGTAACAGAGAGAGAGATTGATCCGAGCAGATATACTCTGGCGATTAAGTGAGTGTGGTATTGCAAGTCACACATTCTCGAAACCAATGTTTACGTCATTCAGAATGTACTAAAAAAATGTGGTGTACATGCAAAAATTAATTTGATTGAAAACATATGCGTGCTATGAGAAAATGGTGACATGCGAGCGCTATATACTAGTTTTTAAAGTACAGTATGTCTACTCTTCTACTCTTTACTCCATCCACCTAACGCTCTCTCCATCCTTAATTGATTTTCTCCAATGGCATTTGTCGCTAACAAAGCTCAACATTTTTGAGTTACACGTCGTTTTACGATAAAGTTTTTACCCTCAAAATTTTACAGAAGTCGACTAGTGTACTTTAAGGGCTGTCTTGGGTCCGACGCTGGCATCGCAGCTTTGGCTTCAGTGTCATCAGCCTTAACCCAGCAGGATATTTGGTTGCAAACGCCGGTGCAACTGATGGCACTCAAGGGAAAATACAGTCGTCTAAGTAAGGATAGAGAGAAAAGTGAAATAAAAAATGAAACCTTGAGTTAGCGTTAGCGCCACTGTATTGCTCAATAACATTGTTATTCCTCACGTATACTGCTGCTGATGGTGATGATTGTATTAATTTGTTGTTCTGTTCCCAGCTGTACACTCTTTGCCTCTGAATGGAGATGAGAAGGAAGCCCCACTCCCTGAACAGCCTCCCCCGAGCTTGATTATATATAGTCCTATGTGTGGATTGATGGAGGCTTTAACTCATACAATTAAAACCTTCGCTCCAACTAGTAAAAGGTTAGTTCCGAATCGTAATAGTAATTTTTTCATACTGAACTAAGAATCAATATTTTTGACACTTTCCAGGCGTATGAAACAAGCGACTGCGGTGAATATCCGGCGCCTCAATACATGTTTCAAAGATTCTTAGAGGGAAAGAATAAAAGGGCTTTGATACAATGATCTTCCTTCTAACTACACTCCTGCGTTACGATTCTTTTCTTTTCATTTCCGTAAAAAGTTCTGTTTTTGAAGATTTCACTCGCATGGTAAGAATACAGCAAACTTTTCCAATATTTAATCCGGTAATTGTGGTTGAATATCTGCGATCTCGAAAAAAAATGAAGTTTTCTTTACATGAGGATGAGTCAGCCATTAGCTATCACCACATTCAGATGGCATGCAGATATATATTTTTCTAGTGAATTTTTAGCTGTTTAGTGTAAGTGGGTGTGAAAAATCAAAACAACATTCATGCATCAGAAATTTATCATTCATCTTCATTTGCAATTGTCAAAAACAACTTAGGAATACTTTCGATGTCGAGCCCGTAGGATGTTCATGTTTGCAACCGGTGTAGGATGTTCGCAACTGGCGATCTGTGCGGGTTTAATATTTATCATTTACTTTAATGTTCCTATTTTAAATTTTGCAACAGGGGGAATATTTTTATAACATATTCAAAACACAATGTAAAATCTATATATTAATACGCTAACGTGTGCGTCACGCTCTTGAGCATCATTGCGGTATCTATGATACGGGTTCGCTCGCGTCGGGTCGCGTTACATTAGAGATAGAGAGACGGAGAGAGGGAGAATGATTTTTTAAAATTTATTTCATTTGTACTCATTCCATCTTTTGAAATTTTTTATAATTTTTGCTTAATTCATTATTTTTATTTTTTGAAAAATTTTTTTTGTAATTTTACGAGTTGCTGCAATTTTTTTAATCCAAAAATCCATGTTTTGAATTTTTTTCAATTTTTAAATTTTTTGAATTTTTAACACTTTGACTGCGACGTGCGCCACCGGTGGTACACGGAGGTAATTTTCATAATGCTGCTGGCCGACCAGTGGTCGCAAATTCAGTTTTCATAAATACTTATTCAAAGCTAATTGAAGGCACGATCCAGTTTATGTTTGGTATTTTCTAGATAGTTTACTACAATCTACTTTTAATTTGAGTTTGGTGTTGAACTTAATATTTAGTAGTCGCAGTCAAAGTGTTAAGTGTTGCTGGCGTATCAGTGCTACTGACAATACCTTACTTATGTTCAAACCTCTACTATGCGCCTCTATGAAATTGCGAATTTTTGAACAAGGCCCTTGCTCTGAAAAGTTTGTCAACCCCTGATCTAAAGCAATGGAGCTGAGAATAAGAGAACAAAGAGAAGTAGCCAGAGAGCGACAGCGAAGGAGACGACAGCGCTTGCGAGAAGACGAAAGGCAAGCAATTCGTGATCGGAGCAGGCTACGAATGTAACAGCGAAGGATAAATATGAGTCAGGAGGAACGAGAATTGCATCTTCAAATCAGGAGAAACAGAGACCATGAAAGAAGAAATAATAATAATGTAGACCACCAGGTATATCACACTGGAGCCATGGATGTCCGATGCCAATTTTGCGGAGCTTTAAGATTTCAAAGAGAACAACTAAATTGCTGTCATAATGGAAAAGTTTCACTCCCTCCCTTAGAGGAGTACCCCGAAAATTTGAGATAACTCTTTGATGCCGACAGTGCAGAGGGTTCTAATTTTAGACAGAATATAAGAAACTATAATTCTGCATTTGCTTTTGCATCTTTTGGTGCGAATATTAGACCTCCTCCAGGACGTGGACCGTATTGTTTCCGTTTACAAGGTCAAACTTACCACTACGCAAGTCACCTCTATGGAGATGGCTCTGAAGAGAGAAGATATGGCCAGCTCTACATCTTAGAAACTAATGAAGCCATACAAATTAGAGCAAATGCTCACGAAAATGCTAACTGCTTAGTATCTGTTTTTTAAAAGATAAATGAGGCGATGAACAATAATCCCTATGCAGCAGCATATCACAATATGAGGGCTATTGAACAACGTGAACAAGAGAGAGCTGCAATTGAGAACATGCCACCAAGACAAGTAACCATGCAGTTCATCCCTGGCCCTGACAGACGAAGATACAACAACCCAACAGGCAATGAGGTAGCAGCCATATTCGTTGGTGATGATGGCGCGCCTCCAATGTAACGTGATATTGTTGTTTATCCTATTGGTCTACAGAGGCAGAGGATTTCTTACATATCTTGCCATCTTGATCCCATGGTTTATCCTCTTCTTTTTCCGAATGGAGAACCTGGATGGCATATAGATATGCCTCATGTGGAACATCGCCAAACGCGTGTTCGCAACAAAGTCACTATGTAACAGTTTTACTCATACCGTCTGGCAATCAGAGATGACTTTAGTGCTTTACATCGAGCTGGAAAACTACTGTAACAATACATTGTTGACGCCTATGTGAAAGTGGAGGGGTGCCGTTTGAACTACATTAAAAATAATCAAGCACAATTAAGAGTGACACTGTATTCGGGTCTCATGGATCACCTAGATAGACAGAATGATCATCAAGAGCCAGGTCTTCCAGTCATTTTGCCCTCCACATTTACAGGAAGTCCTAGGAACATGCAACAAGCATATCAAGATGCCATGGCGATCGTCTGCAAATTTGGAAAACCAGATATTTTCTTGACATACACTTGTAACCCAAAGTGTCGAGAAATCACAGAGAACCTTGAATTGCATGAAACAGCACAACACAGACCAGATTTAGTTTCACGAGTTTACAAGATGCATCTCAAGGAACTCATGATTGATATCAAGGATAGACATATCTTTGGTGCTCCAGTTGCTCATATCCATGTCATCGAATTTCAAAAGCGCGGTCTACCACATTGCCATCTTTTGATAATTTTGCGAGAAGAAGACAAACTAAGAACAAGAGAGCAAATTGATGATATAGTTTGTGCTGAAATACCTTCATCAGACCACCCAGAGTTGAGAGAATGCGTCAGAACTTTGATGATCCATGGTCCATGTGGGACATCAAATCCTAATTCTGTGTGCATGGTTGAAGGACAGTGTGAGAAAAAATATCCAAAAGATTTCCAAGAAGAAACCATGATGAATGTATCCGGATACCCAGTGTACAGACGGAGAAACAATGCAGAGAATGTACAAGTGGGCACTCGTGAGGTTGACAACAGATTTGTCGTCCCATACAATAAGTATCTACTGAGAAAATACCGCGCCCATATAAATGTTGAAGTGTGTTCCTCGGTGAAAAGCGTAAAATACCTGTTCAAATATGTATATAAAGGCCACGACTGTGCAAACATGGAAATCAGAAATAACGTTGTTAATAATAATGAGCCAAATGAAGTACATGAACACAATGAAGTACATGAACATAATGAAGTTAAACAGTATTTGTCATGCAGGTATGTGTCTCCACCAGAAGCCTTTTGGAGATTGTCAGAGTTTAAAATGCATGATCAATCTCACACTGTTTATCGTTTGGCTCTACATTTACCTGATGAGCAGCAAGTGTACTATAGAGAAGGAAATCAAAGGGAGGCGGCAGCAAGAGCAGAAGAACGCGACACACAATTGACAGCTTGGTTTAAACTCAATCAAACAGATGAGAATGCTCGAAATTTTCTCTACTGTTCTATACCTGAGCATTATGTTTTCAACAAACAAACAACAAGGTGGACGCGCCGTGTTAGATTCAGCAACATTGTAACCAGAATGTACTCTGCAAGTCCTCGAAATGCTGAAAAATTTTATTTGAGGATGTTGCTCCTCCATGTCCCTGGAGCGACTTCATTCAGGGATTTGAAGACAATCGGGGGTCAAGAAATGGACACCTTCAAACAGGCATGCGTCAGACTGCGCCTGGTTGAGAATGACGATGCATTGCAGGAAGCTTTGACAGAAGCAGCAGCTCATCAAATGCCACGACAACTGCTAACCATGTTTGCAATGATGTGCGTCTTCAACCAGCCCGTGAATGCCCTACAGTTATGGAATGAGAATAAGCATTTCATGATTGAAGATCTGCTGCTGAGAAATGATATCATAACTGCTGAAAATGTTGCTCTCCACTTGCTGAATGCCTTCTTCATTGAAAATGGCATGACCTGCAACATGTTCGGTCTACCTGAACCAGTTGGAGATAATCCTGCAAATGAAGAAAATGTTGGAAACAATAACATAGATGTTAATTCTCTGAATATTGAACAGAAGCAGATATTCAATGTTGTGGTTGCAAGTGCATTCTCTGTTGAGCGAGGCGAGCAGGTTGAAAATAGACTGTTTTATGTGGATGCACCCGGCGGCTCAGGAAAAACCTACCTATTTAACAAAGTATACGAGTATCTTAATGCGAACAACATTAAGACAAGCACATCTGCCTGGACCGGTATTGCTGCAACACTGTTGAGATGTGGTAAAACGCTGCACAGCATATTCAAGCTTCCAGTTCCCCTAAGCGAAACAAGTGTCTGCAATGTGCCACCGAACTCTGTGCAAGGACAATTTCTGCGGCAAGTTAAAGTGTTCATTATTGATGAAGCTTCTATGATTCCATGCTATGCTATGAAAGCCATCGATAAATGCTTGAGAGATATAATGAACACCCACACTGCATTTGGTGGTAAAGTAATCTTACTCGGAGGCGACTTCAGACAAGTACTTCCAGTTGTTCCAAGAGCTCCTCCTGCTGCTGTGCTTGACGTGTGCCTCAAACGCTCAGACCTTTGGCCCACCTTGCATCACATGAGCCTCACACAGAACATGAGAGCAAATGCAAATGAACATGAGTTTTCAAGGTGGCTTCTATAAATGGGCAATGGATCAATCCAGAGTACTCTTGATGGAATGGCTCAAGATGTTATAGACATTCCTGAAACATGCACATGTCATGGCTCTTTGATATCAGAGGTGTTTGACAACTGTAGGCCTGAAGAAATGAAAGCAAGAGTAATCTTATCACCAAAAAATTCTGAATGCTTAGCAGTCAATGAGGAAGTTTTGAGAATGCTACCGACAGAAAATAAAACTTACTTGAGCACCGATTCCGTATCTTGCGATAATGATGAAGAAGCACAAAATTATCCAATGGAGTTCATTAATTCTCTCATTCCATCAGGCATGCCTCCTCATAGACTGAATTTGAAAGTTGGCGCAATAATCATGCTACTGAGAAACCTGTCCATAACTCAGGGACTGTGTAACGGCACTCGACTGGAGGTCATTCAGCTTCATGAGCACAGCATCGAGGCATCAATAACCAGTGGCTCTCACGCTCATAATAAAGTACTTATCCCAAGGATAAAACTGAACCCTAGCGATGCCAATATTCCCTTTGTTCTACATCGCACTTAATTCCCAGTTCGCCTCTCCTACTCAATGACAATAAATAAAGCTCAAGGTCAAACATTTGATAGGGTTGGCATATATTTACCAAAGCCATGCTTCACTCACGGCCAGCTCTACGTAGCATTTTCAAGAGCAAAAGCAATGAACAATGTTCGAGTTAAAGTCCTACCTCTTAATGATTCCACGCATGGCCACAAAAGAGGAATCACATTTACCAGAAATATTGTATACAGAGAAGTAATTTCTTAATGTGTATGACTTTGGTTGCCCTGAATCTGTTTGCTTTTGTTGGTCGGCAGAAGTCTTCTCCTTTGCATTCTACAGCAGATATTTAATTCTCATGTACAATAAATTGACTACATGTGTGCTGCAATAAATGAGAAATTAAGTTTGCTACTTTGTTTTCACTCTTTAGAAAGGTTACCCTAAGTTGAATGGGCCTTTAATTATATATATAATATATGCATACATTTAGGTGCTCTGTTACGTTATAGTGGTTTCATTTAATTTTCTAGGATGGCATCATAGGTTAGGTTAGATTATTTGATAATTTGATAAGTAATGTTGACCGAATTTTCCACGGGTCCACCTAGCTTATTGATGACATTGTCCGTGGAATTTCCACGGGTCCTGCTAGTCTATTTATTAATATGGAAACGACGCTGGCATTCAGGCACTTTCTATCCTCGCTTTCCATCTTTGTTAAATCTCGTTGCAGGTACAGTGAGCTAAAGTTATTCGTCGAGCTGCGAGATATGGAGCAGTTATCCATGCCCAGAAATGGAGTCTCTTCGTCACTTGGCGAAAGTGATCTTGATCTGCTGGTGAAGAGCCTCCAACTGCTAGGCATACGAACTGCTGGGAAGGGACGCACGCGCTGGGAAATTATCTGGTTTGTAATGAACTTTAAACAGCTGTGGAGTGAGTTGCCTGACTAGACGCGTGCGAGCTGTTCAACATTTTTTTAGACTATCACGCTTCTATTTATACAGCGATATTTCTTCAGCTGAGCTCAAAAAATTCAGCTGTTGAAACATTAGAGTAGCATTAAACAGATTGGATCAAGCGGCGAAAAAGATTTTTCTACACGATATACTATACAATACATGTAAGCTTGAAGTGGGCATTTCCCTCGATTTGGTGATGTGGATTATCGAATTTTGAAAGCGTGTATTACTGAAGGTCTTTTACAATTATTTGCGGACTATATTTTAACTTTTATTTTCACTATGTAATTGCATTAGGACCTAAAAATGTTCATAAATTTGTGTTGCTCATTGTGATACTAAGTGTACCTCAAATTGAAATACCTTATCATAAATAATTAGAGTACATTGGGGGAAAGGTATTTTGTATAACAAACTTTAAGTTTATGATGGGACCGTTGAAGTAAACACTTTTTACTAAACACCCTTGCAGTCCAAAATGCTGCATTAAAGACAAATGCGTACTTAGAGAATGGAGAGTGGCTTGGAAATTAAATGTAGTAGTTAAGAGATCGTGTTCTTTAATAAAAAAAGCAAAATAACAGAATAAATTATTTGGACACAATAAACTTTGTTTGAAACTAGGTTAGGTATTTACAAAATACATATGTTAAACGTGGCATTTGTTGCGATGTAGGAGATCAAACGCCTGTGCAATGATTGTTCGATTCAATTGAAGACGCCAGGAATTACACGAACGCGTGCGGAGGCTACAACAATTCTAGCAATGAGGTCGCCATCGGAATGCATCGGTGTTTCGTACCCTAAGCCCTTCAATGTCCCTAGAAGTAGAAATCTAGAGGCACCACATCTGGAAACCTTGTAGCTTAATATAGGGCGGCCATAGTCAATACAACGATTTTTATATTAGATTTTAATAACTTTGACAGCAAATATCTGTTTCATTATGGTCAAAATAGTAATTAAGGCCGCCATTTTCTTTCTTGAGGTCGTAATAAACATGCTTTCCTGACTTCTACTTTTAATTTTCTTGCAACTCTCAAAGTATGAATTTTTCTCTTATACGCGTCAAATTTTGAGTCTGTGTCACTCTCAACAAAGTATTTTCTATTGCAGGGTTATAGAGAAAAAATGTTTATTCCAACAGTCTCAACCTTATTGTCAAGTTTGCCCCTCAGGAATCCGGTCGCCCTAGTACATACAGTCATTTCAAAAATTGTTAAATCATTAAAACTCATTTTTCCATATATATGTTCCAAGTTCATATTTATACAAAATGGATGGGGTTCGTCGCAAAACTTCTTACATTTTATGTTGCTCATTATGCATGTGAACGGAACGCACATCAGCGAGCATTGGATTAGATGTGTCGACGTTGGGTAAAATGACTGCATTTTTCAGCGGGTGCTAGATGGATGAAAACAAATAAGATAGATAATTTTGAGTATCCTCCGTTAAAATAACGTTTATCATCGTATAACGTATGAATATCATCAATTTCGGTTAAATAATTCTTCATTGCGTGTATTTTGCTCGTATTTCCCACATTCGACTAAAATTATCAAAGAAATCGTGTTAAAGTGACATAAGCATTTCAGTCAAATACATATAATAATTTACATGGAGTGGAGATGGAAAATGCTATATTATCTAATTATTCGCCTCGTCCAGGGATGATGAAATCAAGTTATACATCACGGGTAAACAACCCTGAGTCGACGACTGGCTCACACCGCGTGTCTGCATCCATGAGAGCGCAGCGCTTCTTAAGAACCTCATAGGTGTGAACGCCTGTGGCTGCACAACGTATGAAATACAAGGAACTTCATGCTTCTTGGGCTAGGCGTTGCATGAGATGTTCTCTACTTTGATGAGTGATGCTGTAGGAACTTCGTTAGGAGATGTTGTCTCACAAAAACTAACGCCCTCGAAATAGGGTACAAATGGGAAGGAAATGCTACAGGAAATATTTGAAGTTGATTTGTACAATCGTATATTTCTATTACATAGCTGCCCGTTGCATGAGCAATACTTGGGTGGTTGAATCATTGATGCTCCGTATTAAAAATGATTAGGCGAGTGCCGCGGAAGGTGCGGTGTGACAGGGAAACTCCAAGTTAATCCGTGTTTGCGATATTGAAATGGGTTTACAAGATATTTGTGTGTAGAAGAATTGACATTTTTTGTCACTTGTTCTTAGGTACGTAATTCCCTCTGAAGAAGTGATGAAACAGCGTAACAGAAGAATTATTGTGTCTCAACTTGTGTTCATAAAACAATGTCATTGTCAACTCTTGTCATTATCCTTGCGTTGTAGAAGCGTGGTCTCGGTGAAAACATGGTTTAGTGGTGAACTATTTGCATTGGAAAGCATGGTGAAATAAAATTTGTGAGAAGAACAATTTGATTGTGTTGTTAATTAATTTTAAGTTCAAATAAAATTTACGTTGCGAAACGAATGGCTTCGTCACACTTCTAACGTCTCTTGAAGCAAAAACATTTTCTTGTGTTTCATCCACTTCAAGGTTGACTGAACACAATCTACACTTGGGTGGAACAGAGTATTCTTATCACCTAAAGAGCGTAGAGCAAATGAAGAACCTACTCGTATGTCAAATCGCCTCTTCATAAATGGCGAAAGTCTACGTATCTGATACTGCATCAAAATGTCAGAGCCCTTCTACGATTAAAAAATGAACTCAGATTGACTCAATTTTGTCATCAAATACTCATCACTTCATAAAGGTTCGCTGAAAATCGTTCTGTGCGCTGACTGAAAGTTAGGAATACATGGACTGAGTTTTCTGAGAAAAACGATAAATTACCAGTATGTACGTACCTTCGAAATTTGTCATTTTTATTTTGAAGCAGTAATTCACAAATCAAAATACTTTTCCCAAAATATGTTAGAATGTTTATCATTCTGATGTTCAATTTTCCACTTTTTGAGGATAACATGTCCATGAATTTAAATCGTCAAACGTATCTTGAGGTTTAAATAAAGAAAAATTCAGTCAAAATGTGGTGTAGAATGGAATGACGTAAAGTGAGGCACAATTATTGTAAAAGGGGAAAAAACAATCAGGTGAAAACAAGAGCGCATACAAAAATTCGAAGGTGAGAAGAAAGAAAGGGCTTGTTACATTAACAAAAATGCTCGATCACAATGTTATTGGTACGATATTTCATCCTCTCACTAAATAATGGACGTCCAAAACCAGAGAAAGAAAAAGCTGCTTTGCGCGAGTAGCAAACTATTCAAACCCCCGGATACCAACGTCTGGTACGGCGGTATGCGTGGAAACAAGATCAAAGATGCTCAAATGAGTGATAAATACTTTCAATACTGTGTGAGAGTGTTACTTTAGGTTCTCTGGTGAGATTTAGAGTGCAACACTTCGAAACTGACACTTCATTGTCTCACGCACAGATGGAGAGATCCCCGGGTAAAAGTTGCTGATGAAACTCGTTAATATCATTCGACATCGATGTTCACCATCAAATTAGAACAGTGATTTTGAATACGATGATCAGATTTTTACTTCTAATTGATTATTGCGTGCTGATTATTAAAGAAGTAACATTCACAGCTGAATTTTAAGTTGTTAATTTTATCAGTTTAGAAATTTTCTCATCACGTTGGCAATTCAGATTAAAATACTTTTATATTATGATTATCATTTCACGTTGCTACTTCATCTGAAATAAACTTTTTTGTGATTCCATTGAATTGAAAAATAGCTCATCTAGATACAGAGACTTTTTCATTCTCACCAATTTTTTAGTATCAATACCCTACTTCACATAACTTTACTATGCCCCAATACTTTTTCAAATTGTACGAATCCTTTCACATGCAATTCCAGGCAAGTGAACGCGTTTCGAACATGTACAACACACGCCGCAGAGCCGAGCGCGTGCTGCTGTTGCTCAGGTCATCAGTGGTGTTACAGCAGAAGTGCAATGTGTGTTCGGTCTTATCAGTCGCAAAATAGTTTCATTGAAAGGGCGAGTGCATACTTTTATTAAATTGAAAAGACGAACGTATACTTCAAATGATACCATTATTGGAAATGTTTTAAGCTTGAGATGGTGAAAATAAAAACAATGTGTCTATGAAACAATACATAAAAATACATCCCTGTTCCATGCTCCAGCTCAAACACGTGGACGGTTAATTTTTTTACTGTTATCGTTTGACTGTGTATGAGTCATTGAACCTTTATATTTACCGATCAAGAATTGGATATAGATGTGCGTTTTTCTGATGTCAATGAAATTATAGGTTGAAATTCAGTTGGACACTCTTTTAAGAGTAATCAAACTGACTCACCAGCCTCCCTGCTTTGCAAATATACAGTCCGTAGGAAGCTGAGACGGAAGCCACAGCGGATAACTGCGAGAATGTAGATTTCGATGAACAAAATTGTGCCCCCATAAAGAGTCAAACTGACTAAAATAAGAGCAAATGCTGAGATGTTTTAAATTTTTCAACGTAGAATGCAGATCGTTTGCACATAAAATTTGTGAGTCAACATTAACTGATTGTTTTGCGAAGACAACTTGATGGCAATCACTGAAGAAAAAAAGCTCACATTAAAAAACTGTATTCCGAGCGAGAGAAAAAACTCCTAATATTATTTGAATAAATTGATCACCTTGAATGTACATTTAATTAATAAGAAGGCTCACTTCTGAGAGAATGATAATGGCCGGAAATTATTTATTAGTTTACGAGATATCAATGGTTTGACCATATGAAATTCAAGTTTCAGTAGCATCACAGGCTCCAGGAACAAGTGCACGGAGCTACGACCATTCAGATCCAACTTTTTGAATAGGGACTTAATGAAGCCCTTCGTTGCAGGACGAAATCTTCCGCATCATCATACACTGCGATAGGACTTTGAAAAGCACTGCTCTTGCATGTAATTCGAAAGGGATAACTTATTTGTGGGACAATGTATGGGCTCAAAACATTACGGTAGGGCGTTTAATTGCGTTCGGTATGTTTAAAGGGAACAGAGAAAAAATATAAGGAAGGGTTATTTGGAAAGTTAATACAGGTGCGTTGGAAAAATTTACAGGTGCGTTACCTTTTTTAACATTTGTGTCTGAAATCGCATCCCTTCAACTACAGCTATGTTTCTTTTGCTGTTAAAGGAATCGAAGGATTGAAGTTGTTAGCGTAATGAACTCAGTCAAAATGAAATGACCTTAACGTCAGTTCGTCTTCACTCGGATAGATTCTAGTTTATTGACAATTTAAAATTCTGAAGATATATCAGGACATTTGCTCAGAGAGGGAATAAGTGCTGTCAGACAAAAAAAAACGTATTCTTACGCACGTAATATGACTTGAATTTTTTTTTCTGCTCAGTAAATGAATCAATCGAAAGAAAAATAAAAGTACCTTATTTTGACTTCATGAACATGACATTTAAAACACGTATCATTAATTATGTGGCATGAAATAAGTTGTGATTAGTAGTAAATCGCGATTTAAAATTGTAATATTATAGAATAATATCGTATTTTCTAGTGATGTTCCTAAATTTTATGAATTTCATCTATTTATTAGAGTCACCTCGGAAAGTTTTTTCTCGCCCTGAGGTACACTTCAACTTACAGTACCGATACATTCAGTCACAAGTGCAAGGGTTACACTGAGCCTCCCACATTTCCTTTATGGAGCCTCCCACATTCCCTCGCTAGGTATTTTGAATTGTCAGCCAAAATATTTCGGAAATATTATAGAACGTGGCAGGCGAATAGGGAAAATGTATATATAAATGAAAACGTGAAAAATGGAAAATATCAGCCAAACAACATTTAAAAACACATATGAATTCATCTCATAGAAAAGACATTCACGCCTCTCGATCATTGTTTAATTCTCGATGGAGAATATTTAGGGTGAGTTTTCAGGTTTTCAACTAGGACGTGCCAGGTCGTCAGTTTCCAAACTAATCCATCAATCACCATGCACACGATGAACTAAACATTCTCAGTCGAAGTTTACCCTCTACTTTCATATCAACTTTTTTGAGTCACGCGATAACGAACGCTTAAGACACCGTCTGGGTAAAAAAAAAAGTTCGTTATTTATGGATGGATTTCTCTGAAATTTTCACAGTAGGTGTGAAATGATGCATAGATCATTTGTTATATCGACGAAATTTCTGTAGCTACACTTTTTTTTTGAAAAATATGATAAAATAGGGGGTTTTGCAAAATCTATCTCCTTCCACAATTTTGAAGTTACAAAACCATTACTTCGTTTTTAGATTGCTTATATGTCTATATAACCATACGCAATAGGGACTTTCGATAACTTCTTTTTGTGGATTTTGGGAATTGAAAATAAAAAAATTTACTTTTTCTTAATTTTTTTTTTATGTCGTGTAATTTTCAAAATAATTAATTTATCCAAAAATGCCATTGCGTATCGATACTCCTTGCTAAGCCCTATCGAATGGTATATAAACCATTCTTGTAGCTCTAAATTGTGGAAGAAGATACATTTGAGAAACCAATTATCAAGTTTCCAGAAAAACGTGTTTTTTCACAAAAAAATTGTTTTTTTTTATCTTTCGAACTACAGGGTTTTCTACAATGAACTCTTGAGCGTTTGTAGCTCTTTTCAAGCCCTTTCGATTGATATAATTTACATTGCTGTAGCTCTGTAACTCTGAGAAAAAATCTCCAAAATGAAAATAGGTGTAATTCTTGAAAACAATTTATTTTTTTAATTTTTCATTTTTTTCAACCAAAATACGTTTTTTTGCCAAGTCAACTCCTTCGTTTTATAGCTCTTTTCAAGCCCTTTGGATTGGTGTGCTCGCCATAGCTGTAGCTATGATACTGCAGCTGTCATCGAGCTATGAATGAAAGCTGCGGTATCATAGATACGGCAGAGCAGCTAAATTGTGAAATTGTCAAAAATTATAAAAAAATATTTACTCAGCGTTAGAATGTTTCGTTTGAATAATGGAAGCACTTTGAGTAGCCCGTGAACGAACTATAATGCCATTCCCGCAGAGAAACACTCTCAATTGACCCCCAATAATGAGGGGGGGGAGGGTTCAAGGTCACTCCACCCCCATCGCTTTCCCCCCTCTGGTGGGCGCACTATTCGGAGTAGACGTAAACGGAAAGTACCAATGGAAGCGCAAGAAAATCCTCTATTAGATGCATATAAAAACACAAAATCAAACCAATTCCTGATTTCTACCCAGACGGTGTCCTTAAAAAACTACGATATGATATTGGCGATGCAATGAATCTTGCGCGGTATAAAGTGTTTAGGGAACATACCTCACTTTAAAATATTTTACATGTACGGGTATTATGCCAGTGTACTCGTACACGCAATAATTCTGGACTCATTAAAAATACTCGAGTTTAGTACTTCATCTCCATTGAAGTTGAAGTGGTGTCACTGTATGAATGATATGAATACTTTTGGTTTACTATGTGCGAAAACTAAATTATAGCATTCAATCTTATTCTATGAATCAAAATGTCGTGATTCGACCTGTCAACGGACATCGCCGGTACGAATTATATCAACAGTTAAAGCCTGCCACTTTATTTTAACTGGCGTAGGTACCTTATTATTTGGCTTCTTTCAGTCAAATTTCATGAAATTCTGACTCTTCTGTTGCTTCATCTCACAGATTATCGTTTCACTTGAAATTCCAAGGGAGTGAAGCTTCAACAATCTGCAGCGAAGCTCAAAGTGTGCTCCGTCTTTTGTTTCAAGACGTAAAGGAACCCATTTAAAATATTAAAGGCTGGAATGCTTGACTAGCCTCCCTTAAAATTATATTCGTTTCAAAATTTTCACTGAGTCATACAACTGAAGAATTGGAGATCGAATATTGTTTTGTCAATTTTCTTGCAAACGTGTCATAGCAATGGTACTGCGAATTCTGTAAGTCTTATCCTCTGAAAGTATTGCATTACGGCCTGTTCCTTAGCTTATCGAAAATAATGTAATCCTTTCGCCTATAGATAACTAAGTTATCATAAAATTAACTCTATAAATACGACTTGAAATGAATGCAAACACATGAACAATCGGCACCGCGAATGTCTTGCAGAGTTCATGACTTATCGCTATCGAAAATCTTTCACCGCATGTACAAAATCCCGAGATTGAGATAATTAGCACCAAACTAAAGCCTGAAATCGTCGCACTTTATCAGGTATTATGCAAGAAACACGCTTTATCATCGTAGAGTTATGAATAAGATTCTCTGACACTCCTTTTTGACTGCAGACTAGACAGTGCACATCAAGCCTAGGGCTGGTGAACAAACACAATCAGCAGCGCAAGACAGATCCAAGTGTTGCCTGACTTGCAGCGCCAGTTGTATTTTCATCCCAGTTTCCCCTTTGAAAACCTAGGATTCATAAGACCTTACAGCCTAATAGAGAGGTATACCTATTTTTTTGAGGCCTCAACGTGTTTTAATGAAAGTAGACTCTCGAAGGCGTTGAAATAGTAAATTTATCGGAGAAATTTCACTTTAACTCCTAATGATCACAGGGTTTTCTTAACCAACGGAGAAATTTGCTTACCATTTCAAAATCGATATGCATTTCTCAGTCTAAAAGCACGATGAACCTGTTTGATAAATTTTAATATTTAAAATTTGACTGAATTATCTGCACTACTGATAATTGTCCTTAAATTGGAAATTAACGCATTTGTATAGTTTTCTGAAGTTTATAAGCCAGCCGATGTTTCCTCACAATATGAGCAAAGGCTTATTGAAACTCTTGAGCGAAGCCAAGGAACAATTAAGGCATTTCTCTTTCTATAGTTTGAACCTCATATTTCTTTTGGGCAATCAAATCTAAATGTTGTTGAGGCAATTTATCAGCAAAGATTTGAATCGTCAAGTTTGCCGATCATGCTTGCTAACAAAAACAAATCCTAACTCAGGGAATGTAGTTTCGAGAAACATAATAAATCCTAATGTTCTGCATATTCATTGTTGCAAAAATTTTCTTTGTTGCAAACAAGTTCTCATAAATAGCGGCATTATTTGAAAACTTGAACTTTTCCTTTCGATCGTGTTGGCTATCATGAGATATTGGAGCGACCACAAACACTTTGGCTCATTTCCATAAGATTTCAACTCTCGAGCAGTACAGACCATAATTTTTCCGACTGCAATGAGTGTTTTAGTGAGCTAAAATTTATGCACTTTTAAGGAAACTTTAATTTGAGCTGTTAATGGCATCCATCACGTAAGTTGAAGCTCTATTTTCTCACTATTTTCTAACAGTGCATCACTTGCTGGTATTTGTGAATCAGTTGGAGCTCGTGTATTTCATAGCCATTTGTTTATTATTTTAAACACTCATGTAACAAACTATTAGACTGGTGTTAGCTTACCTTCGACATCTTACTTCCGTGTGCGTCATCGCTCTAAGAATGGGTATCTCTTCCAGGAGAAGTGACATCGCTGTTCGATATAATGTTGTATTATGCTACTTGGAAATTTTCCTGTTCTGTCGCATATTGTCCAATTTTTCTGTTCTTTTTCTTAAAAAGCGAATTTTCAGATACTCTGAATCAGATTGAAAATTCTCTTACTAAATGTTATTTGTTACATTGAAAACATAGACCTTCATCGTAGTAACAGGATTGGAGTTTATCAATGGCAAAATCTAACTGGTAGCACGGATTAAAAAAATGGATGATTCCACTAAGGCTCATTCACTTGTTCTACGAGTCCCTATTTTTAATTATTTAGAGAAGGAAATAATCCATTGTGCCTCATTTTTACTAATAACTAAACATGCTACCAAGACAAGCATGTACGTTGCTGGTAAGGTTATCGGACTGCAATGCGGGAGTGATGTTGGAATAGCGAATACTAAATATACATATTTAAGTATATTTTTATTTAAATATATATTTTTATACATATACTGTATATATTTGGGAAACAGTTCTTCATATCTACATGGGTGGTTGAAAATTTTGACATAGTTTTCGGATACAAATTTTTTATACAATTTCTCGATTTTTATAAAGTAGAGAAATATGTTTCTATATATATATATATGTGTATGTTTGTATACAACATATCATTTTGAAAAAATTTGAAGATGAATTCCGGAATGGTAGGAGTAAAAGTGGTATACGTTTAATTTGTAGAAGATCGTTCGAAAAAGCAAACTATTTCTTTCTAATGCCGTTAAATGAGTTTAATTATTGAGTCCCACTGTGGTACTGCAAAATTAAACCGTAAAACTATTAGATTCATGGAATGGTAGGATTCATACACCGCTGTTGGTGAATCGTAGTTAAAATGAATAGTTCTTTATTTTGGTTCTAATTTTGAAGGCTAGTACAATTTTTTCAATCTGATTTGCAGACACTTCTTGTCTAGGTAATTCTGCAGTATCATGATCAGTCAATTAAAAGTCAGTTTCTTCTTTATTCCAGAGTAAAATCAGAAACAATCTGCTATATTTATTAAGAAAACTGTGTTCCTTCAATATTTTTTCGTATTTTTAGTATAAAAAAGTAGATCACCGTTTATAGAAACTGCCGCTTCGATCAACTCCAAATCCTCCATGGCCAACGATCAGTTTTGTCACCGCCGCCAATGGACGGTCACTAACCAAGCAGAAGCTCTGAGCGCCTTACGCCAAATCGACGCAGGTCGACGACCAGATTATGTTCGAATTTTCCCTTCTCCAGCCGAACCCCTTCGGCGTCTTTCTGAAATTCTCAGTGGTTTAGGCAGCGCTTGCACCGGGGACATAGAGGTAAAGATTTTAGAATCATTTTGGAGACCTAATCCAGAAATAGACGCTCAACTGCACACATTCATCAACAGCTACGGGTAAAGAAAAATACTTCTTGATCTTACCGTTTTCATAATTTCCATTCCATAATTTCCTTACGTTCGTTAACGTACGTTTCCATAATTTCCATAAGTACGTTAACTTACATTGAGAACTTTGATGTTAATTACATCAGGTTCTATACAATAATGATATATAATAGATATCCTTATTTAGTATGATATATTAGAACTAGTTTCATCTCGATTTTCTTGTATTTTTTTTACAGAAGACCGTTACACGATGGGAAATTGAGCATGATTACGATATTGAATACTCCCGCCCCAATGATGAGAAAAAACACGGCTTAGAATACAAAACTCTCAGTTTACGCATGCAAACTATAAAAAGCTTTTAATGGGCCAGTTTAAGGAGATCATCGCAGGCCCCTGTCGGTCCGGGGGTCATTTCTCATGTGTTTGTTGGGAAAAGACCCTTAGTTGGTGGACTATTCGGTCCTAAAATTTTATGGCGCTACGGACAATAATTCCCCCCTCCCGGGGGGGGGGGGGTGAGGGGACCAAAATCTTTCATTTTTTCTGATTTTGACCCCATATAAAAAGAGAACAAATGGAAAATGGAAAGAAAAGCCCAATTTCAGTTTGTTAGAAATGTTCCAAGGATTCTAAAACTGTCTTTGTGTTTGTTCTAGCATCACAACTGAAGGAGGAATCCCATTTTGAAATTTCAATACCAGTGAAAAGCACCCAAAATTTTTAACTTTTTCCCGAATTTGACCCCATATAAAAAGAGAACAAGTAGGAATTTGAAAAAATACCTAATTTGAGTTTGTTAGAATTGTTCCAAGGATTCTAAAACTGTCTATGTTTTTATTCTAGCCTCAAAACTGAAGGAGGAGTCCTATTTTGAAATATCAATATCAGTGAAATATCACTACATGAAAACAAATATCTCAAATTTTTGCAAAATATAAAGCCTGAATCCAAAAAATGAATGGAATCAATTGTGTTTCTTTTCAAAGGTTACATAGCATAGTCAAATTTCATAAGAATCAGACTGAAAATAAAAAATTTCATATTTTGGGAAAAAAGTATATATTTTTTTGGAAATCACAATTCACAGTGTAAACATGAAGTTATGTATGGAAATTATCGAAACAAAAATTAAAACTGCATTCAATTACATCAATTGTTCATCATATTACACTTCAACAAAAAATTTTGTTATGGCTTATACCCCAAAAAAATAATTTTCAACATTCAAAATGGGACTCGTCCTCGAGTTTTGATGCTAGAACAAATTCAAAGACAGTTTTAGAATCCTTGGAACATTTCTACAAACTCACATTCGGATTTTTTTCAAATTCGAATTCTTTGAAAAAATATATAGCTCTAAACCCAAAAAATTGTAGCTGATTTTTGAAATTTCAAAAAATTTGAAAAAAATAGAAAAAATTTGAATTTGAAAAAAAGCCGAATGTGAGATTGTAAGAAATCTTTTAAGGATTCTAAAACTGTCTCTGTTTTTGGTCTAGCATCAAAACTGAAGGAGCAGTCCTATTTTGAAATATCAATAAAATATACCAATAAACACATGTTTCGTCAAAAAAATAAGGCCTAAATCGAAAAAATGACATGAGTAGGAAAGGTTTACTTTCACATAGGACATATACTGGCCAATTTTCAAACGAATCGGACGAAAAAAGTTTTCTTCCTGGGATGATCTTAAATTGATCAGAAATTCTTGTAAAAATCATGAGCTACTAAGTTGAAACAGTTGTGTTAACCAGAGGTCATTTTTTGTTAAATCTGAAAGTGAAATTCCCTCAAAGATATTGGGCTACCCTCTGTCCTTGTTGACGGGTATCCATTGAAATAATATTGCAATAGCAAAGTGTACAGTAAAAAATAATACAAAGTATTTCAATTTTCAAGTAATCAAGTAGCAATCTAAAATCTGAATACCTGGTTCATTGGATTTACCAAGTATTTATCAGTGCCTCACCCATTTTCAGAGTTGAAGTTAATAATGCGGATTGAGGAACCAGCCATAGTTGCTACACACCGCTGCTCAGTTATCTGGACGATTTACAATATTATATGAATAAGGGGAGAAAAAATTAGGAATAAAATGGTAAAAACCATCATGCAGTTTGATTCGAATGACAAAGGCTTCATTGTAACTTAGCATAGGAAATATCAAAAAAACAAGAAACTTTAATGGTATTACATCGCATTGCAAGCCCTAAATAATATTTTGTTAAAAAAGTTCTCCTTAAATCGAATTATGTTGAATTGGTTCGGCTTACGGATTGGTTTCGTATGATACATAGCGAAAACTTCATTTGATTTTAACAATTTAAGCTACACTGAAATAAGTCCGAAGGAAACTGTCGGGTGTATTATGTAATTACGCGACAACAACTGCAGAAAAGGTCTCAACTGAATATTGTCAAAAACGACATCTAGAACAAAGAATCAATTTCTCATATTAGAATTCTTATACTTTTCAGCACTTCGACGATAAAACATACTTCAGACGATCTCGTATTTCATGTAAATTTTTTGGTGTTTCAGCGGCGGTGGCAGGAAAGTTAGGAACTTTATTATCAGTGTCGGCCTAGAATTAGTGTATTATAGAGTTGGCGATGATGATGAAATTAGTTCAGTACATTGCTTGTGGCATATTGTGTCCTCTAGTAAATGAAAGACAAATAAATGAATAACCACACACTAAGGAGCATGTTCTTACCGCCTAATTCTAAAGAAAAACTTCGAGCCGTACCTATACTTTGAACCTCAAATTGAAATTTGTTAGGTTTGTTTTTTCAAGATATTAAGTGAATTTTATACTTGCGTGCGTCTAGTCTATTCAGGAAAACACATTAAAGCACTTCAAGCTTTTTCAGAAGGAATTTTTGGAAGATTAATTAGTGTTCATTTTAGTAGGGGTATTAAATAGCGTCCTCACTCTGATTGACGTCATAATCAAGTGCACATATCAGTGTTCCAACAACGAATTCAGGTTAAACAATAAGAAAACATAAGCTAATACTTAACGTTCTAGCAGATGACAATCACTAAAGGTGATTTTATTCGACACTCGACTGGTACGAATGTGTAGAAAATGATTTTTATTGCATTAGTTGTTTTACTGTTTGTACGTATGATTTGATTCCCTGAAAAAAACATGTTACATATACATAATTGAATACGTTATCATTTAATAGAAATTTTGGTTGATTTCTAGTAATATTGTGTCAACATAACATAAATTTAGCCCAAAAAATTTTATCAAATAATTATTATAAGCAATGTTTATTGGTTGTTGGAGGTTCACTCATGTTTTTTTCCCGTTCTTTCATAAAACATTTACACTGGAGTAGAAATCAGGATGTAATATTACACTATACACTATACATACACTTGATCCCACACAATCTATACATTTAGGGATCAAGTAACCCTAATTGAACTGAAACAAAAATGCTCATTTTGCTTCCGCATTTCTTTCAGCGTTAGGACAAACAATCGCACTGACCATAACGGATGACCTATTAAAACTTCAAGTTCGGAAACAATTTTACTAATTTTAAGCTAACAATAATTATTGGTTGCAGCAACAGAGTGTTGTCCTTCTATGGCTCCCCTGAGCAAGCACTTCGAGCTTCTCACGCTAGAGGTCGTTTCAATCTTTTTCTGGGCGTGCGCCTCTCTTCCTGGGCCGATGTGAGCACATGCCAAGCGCTGATGAAGCACCCGCGCAGTAAGTTACAAAATTCAAGAAATTTTAGAATGTTAGTGATGACAATTTAGAACAAAATGTATGCGTTCTTATGAATATGCCTATTAAATATACGTTGTTTCCTTTATTTATCTTTTTGCTTTTGGTAACTGAAAGTGAGTGATACTGTCTATCAACTACACAGCCTCTACAGAGAACTGTTTTGAGGAGAATTGTTTTGAAAAAAATGAATCATACGAGTGTTCTTCATTTAAAAATGACGTATTGCCGTACCGATCACTACTGGTACAATTCTGAAATGCATTAATATTTGGCATTCGAGGGCAGTGTTGAGTAAACTTTCTGGAACATTGACGCGTTGCAAGGATGTTTTAATAATTAGGTTAATACAATGTTGAATTCTTCACAATACATACTTGACTATATCAATTAGAATTAATAACCTTTATCCATACAGTCCCTTATTAATGACTCATTGTGTAGTCAGAAGGAATATCACGTTTTGCAAATTTATTACAATTGACTGTCTTGTGTATTCAAACACTCACTTCGATTTGGACAATAATCGATCAGCTGTTGGAGAAATAAAATATAATTAGATAAAAACATAAATAAATGACGAACTAAGGAAATGGCAGCATTACAAAAAATGAATGTGAAATGGTAAAAAGTTATGAATAATACCAATAAAAAATATAAAAAAAACTCCTGGATCTGAGTTCAGCTACGTTATTTGTTTAACAATTCGATTCCCCAAGATTAAGATTCACAAAAAGTATTCGATTACGTTCTGAATAAAAAACCATCACTCCAATATTTTTCAGTTTCTATGCAGAGAAATAAAAACAACTCTAACACCTGGCTCCTATCAGCATGGTCTTACTTAGGATCAAAGGTTTCCTTCGATTTTTTATTTAGGAGTAAGCGCTAAAATTATTGAGCTTAGCAGCCATATGAAACCATGAAAAATCTAAACATTGAGAGGCTAGCACCTCAGAAATTTTTTAAATTCAATTCAGGATGAAAGTGTATGTCTAACTCAAAATAAAGCGGTCAGATTTGATAGCTCCGTTACTCTAGTCTATGTAGTTGATCTGATATCAGACTGAACAGTATGTGTTGTACAAAATAAAGAAATTATTAAAGTACTTCATCATTGCTACACTTGTTTTACATATTATTACGGCATTCTTCAGGGACGTTTGAACGTTGGCCAGTATTGTTGACAAACTACGTAAAAAATAAAAAGTTGTAATTTCACTGTAATCATGAATGTCCTTTCAATTGATGTATTAATTTTGTAATAAAAGTATTATAGTAAATTTCATTACTATAATACTTTATCATGTTACCGAATGTACAGTGTCTTGTACACATAATGAAACACATTTCAATCAATTCACAATTTTGAAATTCGACAATAAACAAAAAAGCAGATGCTTCAGTTCACATTACTTCAGTTTGACGTTGCAATTGCAGGCATTTGCTGCCTCCGAGGCCTCCACTCAGAAGCTGGAGAGCGCATCGATCAGCTGGGGTGGAAACCAGCATTGTGGCACTTCCCTGACCTGCGAGACGGAGACGTCGACTGGGTGTGCTCTCTGATATCGCCGTCATTGCCTCGCGTGTGGTGAGCACGATTTGACACAGGCACTCTGATGCCACCGACTTTAACTTTACATAACAGGGACACAAATACAGCAGGCGTTTAATATTCACTCACAATGAATGTACTGTAAGAAATTTTTCGAAATTATGACAAAAATTTTTTTTAACTAGCTTGAGACCTAATATTCACACACAATGAATGCACTGTGAAGAGAACGCTAACGAAATTCTTTCAGGATGGATGGAAATATCGCATTTAATTTAAATATCATTATTATAATAATCACTATATACGAGTGTAGGTATTGCAACCGGCTTTTCTGCAAGCTTATTTAGCAATTAATTGCAATCATATTCTGATAATTCTAAAACTATTTTTGGTCTTGTCTTCAAGCGCATAAGCGAGTAATTTTGCCTCCCTCCACAGAAGCATGTTAACGATATTCAGAATGGGATACAGATATCAGAACGCGAAAATTTGGTAGCGTTCGGTACCGATATGCAATTTTTATTTTCCGGTTCAATTCAAACACGTTCATCAAAAGAAGTTATGTATATCTTATTTCCAGAGACAGGAACTGTTCACCTTCTCATCACAGAGTTATTTTTTTGACAATTAGCGCCTGAGTGTTATGCAGAATGGAAAGCGAGACGAAAAAGTCTTGAAATTTAATTTTAATTAGAAGTTTTTCAAGGATATTATTCCGGCAGTCTTCAGTATTCCTCAATGGCTGAAGTATTGCTAAAGTTCTGTATTTTTATTATTGATAATGTTTCATTCAGTTACTTTCTTGACTCTAGGTTTGAATCTTGTTCGTAAATTTATTAATAATTCAGTATGAAAGCTGGTTTTACATATTTTTCTGAAGGTGATAGTTAGTTTATTCACAGGTGAATAATTAATTACCATTCATAGTCATGTTGAATAATGAAGTTTTTGATAAAAAAATGTGTTATATTACTTAGTTTGAAGACTGTGAGAAGATAAAAATATTGTCTCATCTGACGGCCCATCGTATCGCATACGCAAACTGAACGAAAATTAAATTTACCGGTCAAATCTTGGGTCATAAGAGTACATTTATCATATATCCTTAATACATTGGGCCAAACAAATGTTGGATAATTATTAATGTTAAAATAGGTGAAAAAGTTTCAGTTAAATTTACAACTAAATTCTGTAATATTTTTCATTCTACATCAATATCAGTGTCAAAATCTTTATGCAGAGACTCTACTTCCAAACAGTTATATTATATACACATCTGTCAAGACCAATTTTCCAGCGTTCGTCAATTCTAATTTTATTAGGAAAATTACATTCATTTATGCAATATTAACCAGCAACAAATAATATTGCTGAATGCTTCCTGTTCCTAACATTGCAGAGTGATTCCTTTGGTATCAAAATTTTTACAAAGCACTTATCTCAATCTTCCCAAGCGAATTCAATGAAACAAGTAATTATTTTTATGTTTGACAGTCATTTCAATAGATTTAGCTCAGTAAACCGGATCCCGGCAATGATGTCGTGGGCCTTTTACTCAATACCTCCTCAGTCTAACTTTTTTCCGGGATATCTATGATTTTCATCGTCCAAGTATAACTGCATTGGGGTGGATAAAATTAGAGATTTCATACGGTCGCATGATTTCGTTCATAAATTACCCTCTAAAACATTTAAAAGTCTTCATGTTTCGACCGTAAACTTACTACAAGGCATAAATTTACTTGTTTAAATGTTACTCCTACATTTGAAAATATTCATTTCATTGGAAGATTTCATTTTACTCGTAACTTATCAAACTCAAGGAGTTCTGAATGATCATTAGAAACATTCATTTCGTATCACGCACAGGTGGTCGGTTTTGTACCTGCCTGGATGTGGCTTGACAGAAGAGCAATCCTCCATTCTCTTGGACAAAAAACTTCCTGGGCGCGACTTCACTATATTCTGCGAGAGCTCTTCTCTATCAGCGGAAGCCCAGACGAGACTGGCAGAGCCTCCCAACAGAAGGAAATAACCCTGCAATGGACCCTGCCTCTCAGTCAGATTTTCTGACTCCGGATCAGACTTTCAGGCATGGCTAGCATGGTGATAATATTTAAAAGTGGTCAGGTGTTTCATTTCTAAGTTATTCCAACGTCTTTCTCTATTTGGAGAGTGAAAATCTCGGAGTAACCATGAGGTATAAAAAATAGTATAAAAGATGGTTCCGCGGTGTCGATGTGAGTACAGTACACCATTTAAATCTCGGATTTTTGGTTTAGACCCAACTTCGATTAATTTCCAAACGAATAACATTTTATCTTCAAGAATTGATTGATGTTTTATATGTAAGAAAATAAAATAAATGTGAGCGCACACACTGCACTTACATGTATCGTTCTAAAATGGAACATCTACAGAAATATAACATGAATCAGGAATCATATTTTAAAAACCTTTATTTCGGGAAAACCTCTTAACACAACAGTGAAGAATGAATGACTAGGTAGTTCAGGGGAAATGAGTGCAAATCTATCTTTTGCGGAGCCTAATTAATAAAGATACAAAAGAAAACGAACTCGTGTGTTTTTACTCAAACGGTAATATTTTCAAATCACTGTGTCCATCCTTAAAATTCCGTAGATACACAGTCCCGGATTTAACTTATGGCATTGCTTAGCTAGGTTTCATGAACGCAAAACGAACGCAAAACTTTATGCTGGGAGAATTTCAATAGAATAGAACGGGATCGGGAAGGTGTATGCAGATGCATGATAGCTTCAAAATATGTAAACAGATAAAATGCTTCAGGCTCTCCGAGTTGAACAGTGTAAGTTCAAAATCGAATGAAGAAAACTGTTTGAACGGTTCTCGTCATTTTAAACGGCTTTCGAAGGAAGGCAGCAGTTCGTTTGTATTAGCGTAAAGGGTGCTTTATTTATGTCATTTGTGATCCTAAACATCGGTCAAATGCTTTCACTAATTTACTTACTAACTAGCTGCAGATACAAATCTCAAATTTTAATATTAATCAACGAAAACGCAATTCATTTGATTGGAAAATCACGTATGAAAATCAAAGAAGTATTTGGAAAAGGTACATACGAAAAGAAAGAAGTAATTGGAAAAGGGCATGTTTGTAATGAAACTAAACTAAGAGTTTTTCAGCAGCTTTTTACACACAAACTCGTGTAGGAATGCTTATTTCTTCATTCCAGGGGATTAACCGGGATCTTTTCCAGATGAGCCTTGCCAATAATGCAATACATAAGTTCACCCACTTGTAACTTTCAAAATAATGCACCTATCGACTTTAAATTGCTCTCAAACGAAAGAATTAAACATTCTTTTGTTTGAGAGTAATTTGAATTCGATAGGAGCATTATTTTGAAATTTACAAGTGGGTGAACTTATGTATTGCAATAGTAGCGGGGCTAATCTGGAAAAGATCCGAACTACCACCTGCACCCGCCCCACCCACTTTGCCATTCAAGGTCGTAGGACCCAAAGCCCAATGGCAGTATTCAACTACGAATGCTATGCGCGCATGAGCGATGGTGGCAGAATTTATAACTCTGCAATTTATCTAGCGTTAAAATAAAGACGATAGATTCAAGTTAGGTTAGTTATTCAAGCTAGGGTCATTAACTGTTTGATCAGTTTATCGCCCAAATGTTTGCTCTTTACCATTTTTGAGATCGTCAAGCGCTTAAATTATTATCTTATTCATTTTCTTGTTCATGGCTTCGTAATACTTCTTATTCGATGACGCAATTTTACACACAGCTAAGTACCAATTTAAAATTTAAAGTAATTTGAAAAATAAAAAAATTTGTATCAACTGTTTTTTTAAACATATTTGACTCACTAATGTTATAATTTATAAATACCTGGAAGGAAATATTGATTCATTCATCATGAAACTGGGTAAGTTCAGTAGCCCCCAGGCTCCATTTACTCTCCGATATAATCTCGCTGTTGAATTCTGGTAAAATATTCCTAGGAATTCATGGTATTATGAATAAATTTTTCTAAAAATATACATGTTCCAGTGCTGAATAATCAAGTTCAAAGTAAAAAACGTTCACAGTAAATTAGTTGAATCACAAGTGTTGTGATATAATGCAAGAACGTATCGTGCTACGTGTTAAATTTAGTGTGAATCATTGTGAGGATATCATGTGACATTGATTACTGTAGTTGATATCTTCAGCTATTTTACTCCACATTCATACTTCAGCTCAGATTTTTTTGGAGCTTTCGAAGAGTTTTGAATTTGTGAATGACTCCAAACTTTGGCGTGTATGTCTTTGAATTGACTTTAATTTTCAAATCTTGGTAAATGTGTAGCGTTGGTCAGTAATCGATTTTCCACTGTTCGTTGCCCAAACAGTTATTTAGATCAAAATAAGGTAAATCTGAAGGATGTGTGAGTTATCGATTTTCCACTTTTTGGTGCCTGAACCTAATTAATCGAATCAAAATAAACAAGTTTTCTTCTAAGCACTTTCCGTCTCAAATGAGTATTTTACGATTTATACCGGTAGGTTTAGTTTCGTCTTCGATGACGAATGCGCTCGAATCAACAGCTACTCATCGATTTTCGAATTTTTGTTGCTTGAATCAGGGTAATAACATCAAAATAAACAACTTTTCTTCTATACACTTTTTTCGCCAAATGAGTATTTAAACGAGGTACAGCGGTAGTTTTGGTTCCGTCTTTGATGACGATCGCGCTAGAAGCGAGTGCGTATTGCAGTGTTGCTGTCCGACGTGCTCCTTGAATTACTTGCCGCTTCAAACACTGGAGTTGCGGTAAGTCATTTACCGCTTTAACTAATAAAATCCTCATTTGAGATGGAAAGTGTGTAGAAGAAAACTAGTTTATTTCGATCAAATTAACTATGTTTAGGCATTGCAATTTACGAAATCGATAACTGACATATCCTTCAGATTTACCCAAAATAAACAAGTTTTGTTCCATGAACTTTCCGTCGGAAATGAGTATTTTACGAGTTATAGCGGTATGTTAATTTTCGTCTTTAATGACGAATGCGATCGAATAAACAGCTACTAATCGATTTTCGAACTTTTATTGCTTGAATCATGGTGTTACGACTTCCAGGTGGTGATGGCATTATTTTTCGTTTCTCATCAACTCTTTTTTTTCATCTTTTAATTACTGCCGATGTTCTATGATCTTAGTTCCATGACATTTACGAAAGCATTATTTGTCGTGACATTAAGATTATTCGTCACAATTCATATATTTTCTACTTGCAAATTTTCAAGGTAGCTGCCACCAATACAGGGTTTACCTGTATAATATTTAATTCAATCTTCGGTAAGCGTTACGAGCGGCTTAAGGCCATAAATTAATCGTGCATTTTAGCCGTGTTTCCTGGCTTCAAACATTATCTTTTCTTCCTAAATCATATCATCCTCTTTCCCTATCTATCTGAAGGATATGAAGAACACAAGGAACACCAAAGAAATTCGTTATTGAACAAGGAAACTATCAAGATATTAATCATCGAAAATACGCCAGCTAATTGAACGCACGCTACTTATTCACCCGCGACCTGATATACCCAGAAGCGTGAGAGGGGGCTCAGATCGATTTAATATCAGAGGGAAAACTTATCTGAATTTTGGAGAACAGGTTTCGCAGTCCGAGCGTCGCCTGGCCGGCGCATTAGAGCACGGCCGCCATGATTGGTTGAGGGCGGAGAGACCAGGTTGATGGCTGGGGCTATGTCGACAGTTAGCAGTCTAGATTGACAATCTCCAATTTGCGTTATATTGGCACTGCAGTTGAGTATTCTTGAAGTAAATCACTTTCAAGCGAATGAGGGCACAGATGTTCTAGGATGACTTTAAGTAGTGACTTTAAGAGGCAAGCCTCGGCCCAACTGGAACGGGGTTGATAATTTGAGCTCGTACGTGACCGTTCTCGTTCGTCTTCCTCGCCCGACTGCCGTTCTCTCCCTCAGGCAACCGCGTCTGGCGTCACCTTGAGGTGCCAACTTTGAATAACAACCTAACAAGGTTACCAATAAGAACGTGATATATCCCTACTATCGAATAGAAAACATACATCATTAACCTTACCCTCATTACTATATAAAAATCCCCATAAAACAATGTTAAACATATGAATTAAAGCAAATGAAGACATCCGTTGAGGTTCTTAGCATCTTCCGTTAGCGTCTTCGTTCGTTACGCGTATCGACGACGTCTGGACGTTGTTCCTGACGAGTCGACTATTCTTGAATTTAACGTTGCAATGCTTTCTCGCAGAAATCAGGCTTAATATTTGGTCTTTTAGAATCATCAAGGATTACGTTGTAGGCCAAGCAACGCTTCTCCAAATTCTTAGCGATGTTCCGTACTCAGTTATGCAGAGAAGCATAACAACATCCCCCGTGGCCGAACAAATCACAAGCTCCTGCTTGTGCTCGAAAGGCTTATCTTCGACGTTGCTCACACGTGCAGCCGACGCCTTAAATGCGTGGATCGTGGGAGAGTCAAGATGCTTACAACTGGAGTTTGCTCTTCTGGCGAGCGCTGATTCAGAGTCGTCAAATAAAGGAGTCATTATAGTTGTCCTATGGGCAGAACCGTGTCCTATAGATGACACCGACTTCTCCCTCCGTTGCGTGGATCACTGCAGTAATCCTTGAGAGTGAAAACCCTCGGAAGTGTAGCGAACACTTCCAAATACACCCAAGTCGTATAGTCGTGGGCTGCATGACTTGCTCCACCACTTTGCAGAAGTCTTATAGAGATCTCCGAAAAAATATTCCGTGTGTCGTCGGTCGAAGTGGACTACTATCTCGTGGAGTTCATCATCTTTTTGGGGTTGCACAGGAATCGCTGCCTTTATGCTGAGATCATTGAGTTGATACGTTGTTTTCATCCGGGCCTCCGTATTATTTTCATCGTTGATAACATGTGAAGCCGTCGTCGCCGAATCCATCCGAAGTCCGAAGTCGTAGTTGAAATCCCAATGTGGAGCTGTCCTTTAAATTTTCAAATGCCAGTCGTTTTCTATTCACCGTGCCGCAACAGAAGATTAGCCGCGGTCGTCGACTCAGCCCGCTGATAAGAAATTTTCTTCGCATAGTCGTTTTCTACGAGTCGGCGCGCGAGCTCAGGTCTGCCGCTGCGTGCCGAGATAGCCAGTTGCCGTCTGGCGAAGTTTTCTACGCCTCGCCGTTTTCTGTTAGTCGGTGCGCGAGCTCAGGTGGTTGTCGTCTTGCGTCGTGCTCCAAGCGTCGTGTAGATGGTGGAGTAGGGAGCAGGGGCGCAGCGCATGCGTGGCCGACCCTTGGTAGTGGTGCCGTCCGAGCAGGGCGATGCCGCTCACCAACCATAGTGAGTGGTGGGTGATTGAATCCCACCGCTGCCACCATTGTTACGACTTCCAGGTGGTGATGGCATTATTTTTCGTTTCTCATCAACTCTTTTTTTTCATCTTTTAATTACTGCCGATGTTCTATGATCTTAGTTCCATGACATTTACGAAAGCATTATTTGTCGTGACATTAAGATTATTCGTCACAATTCATATATTTTCTACTTGCAAATTTTCAAGGTAGCTGCCACCAATACAGGGTTTACCTGTATAATATTTAATTCAATCTTCGGTAAGCGTTACGAGCGGCTTAAGGCCATAAATTAATCGTGCATTTTAGCCGTGTTTCCTGGCTTCAAACATTATCTTTTCTTCCTAAATCATATCATCCTCTTTCCCTATCTATCTGAAGGATATGAAGAACACAAGGAACACCAAAGAAATTCGTTATTGAACAAGGAAACTATCAAGATATTAATCATCGAAAATACGCCAGCTAATTGAACGCACGCTACTTATTCACCCGCGACCTGATATACCCAGAAGCGTGAGAGGGGGCTCAGATCGATTTAATATCAGAGGGAAAACTTATCTGAATTTTGGAGAACAGGTTTCGCAGTCCGAGCGTCGCCTGGCCGGCGCATTAGAGCACGGCCGCCATGATTGGTTGAGGGCGGAGAGACCAGGTTGATGGCTGGGGCTATGTCGACAGTTAGCAGTCTAGATTGACAATCTCCAATTTGCGTTATATTGGCACTGCAGTTGAGTATTCTTGAAGTAAATCACTTTCAAGCGAATGAGGGCACAGATGTTCTAGGATGACTTTAAGTAGTGACTTTAAGAGGCAAGCCTCGGCCCAACTGGAACGGGGTTGATAATTTGAGCTCGTACGTGACCGTTCTCGTTCGTCTTCCTCGCCCGACTGCCGTTCTCTCCCTCAGGCAACCGCGTCTGGCGTCACCTTGAGGTGCCAACTTTGAATAACAACCTAACAAGGTTACCAATAAGAACGTGATATATCCCTACTATCGAATAGAAAACATACATCATTAACCTTACCCTCATTACTATATAAAAATCCCATAAAACAATGTTAAACATATGAATTAAAGCAAATGAAGACATCCGTTGAGGTTCTTAGCATCTTCCGTTAGCGTCTTTGTTCGTTACGCGTATCGACGACGTCTGGACGTTGTTCCTGACGAGTCGACTATTCTTGAATTTAACGTTGCAATGCTTTCTCGCAGAAATCAGGCTTAATATTTGGTCTTTTAGAATCATCAAGGATTACGTTGTAGGCCAAGCAACGCTTCTCCAAATTCTTAGCGATGTTCCGTACTCAGTTATGCAGAGAAGCATAACAATGGCAATAACATCGAAATGAACTACTTTTCTTTTATACACTTTTTGCGGCAAATACGCATTTTACGAGTTAGAGCGGTAGGTTTTATGTTTTGCGCGATTGAGCTGTTAGAATACGTTTGAATACTTCTTAATTTATTATTAGCTCACCCCGCGGTGATTGCGGAGCCTGAACCCACTTCTAGGATCTTTTAGTTAATAACACAATAGAAATTATCACCCAAAAATATCGAATTATAGCGGTATGTTCACTTTCGTCTTAGATGGTGGAAACAAGCTCGAGCATTCGAGCACGTATGAAGGGAGCGTTCATTGCAGTGTTGTCATACGACGCACTCGATAAATTACTTCCCACTTCAAACACTAGAGTTTCGGTAAGTCATTTACCGCTATAACTCGTAAAATACTCTTTCCGAAGGAAAGGGCATAGGTGAAAACTTGTTTATTTCGATCTAATTAACTATATTTAGGCACTGAAAAGTGGAAAATCGATTACTGACCAACGCTACACATTTACCCAAACCTTTGTTACTTGAGTTTATGGATTTTTTTTAGCAATACTAACAATGTTTACTCGTAGAAAACAAAGTCGTGTACTCAATAATTCAAGTATGGGGTGCTGGAGGCGGTCAACCGTTATTACTGTTTTACTGCAACGCTGTGGAAATCGAGTCACTTGCCAGTGAGCTAGGACTAAAATTTCAATAAAGCTAGATTACAAATTTTCATGCAACACAGAAAAATTTCGGTTAATGTAGAGGATTTTCCGGGAATCGATATTTGATTTTTAGGTGCCTTAACATAGTTAATTAGATCGAAATATGCAAGGTTTCTTCTATGCACTTTGTCGTAAATAAGTATTTTACGAGTTATAACGGTGAATTAGTTACCGCAACTCAAGTGTTTGAAGCGGGAAGTAATTCATTTGGCCCGGTGAATGGCAACGCTGCAATGGCGTCTCGCTTCCGGTTTTCTCGTTATCAAAGATGAAACTAAACCTACTGCGCTAACTCGTAAAATATTCATTCGACGAAAAAAATGTATGGAAGAAAAGTAGTTTATTTCGATGTTATTACCATGGTTCAAGCAACACAAATTCGAAAATCAATGAGTAGGTGTTTATTTCAGCGCATTCGTCATCAAAGACGAAACTAAACCTACCGCTACAATTCGTAAAATAATCATTTACGACGGAAAGTGCATAGAAGAAAACTTGTTTATTTCGATCTAATTTACTATTTTTAAGATTCGAAAAGTGGATTATCGATTCCCGGATAATCCTCAACATTTACCAAAATTTCTTATGCAGCAAAAGCCTTCTTCTAAAAGAAATTTTCATGAGATAAAAAACCCTTGTTGAATGAAACGTGACAAATACCAATGAACTAACAGCAAGGAACTGCGCTGCTAACAACAAATATTCTCTGAAACATGTCACCTAGTTGAAAGTTACCCTGGTATCTTCACGAATAAGGGTGTTACTGATAAATTGAATCAGATAAACCTGAATTAACGCGCAACAAGCTAGATGAAATTGAGCAAGTTATAAAAAATGGACACTGAACAATGAAAAAAATACTCCAGCATTCCTTACACATTATGACAGATGGGCTCAACGTCTCAAATTCAGAAGTCTTCGTGTTTCATCAGTTTTCAACTGCCGAGGAGCATGTCTTTCTAAGGGGCATTGCATGAAATAAAGTTTGGCGATGAAATGAAGGCTGCAACGGTGACCAATTTTACATTCGTTGGGTAAACCATTTAGTGAACAGAGCGACGTTACTTTAGAAGATCCACGTCTCGAATGAACGAAACAAACTGTTAATATAATGACGGGACAGTTATTAAAAGAATGAAACTAAGAGCCACTTGTATATTATGGTTTATGAAAAACTCCTTAGAAGTGAGCAGAGATTATTAAGTACGTTCACAACTGACCATATGTGAACAAAATTGTCTTAGAAATTATAATTCAAACACAACATTGTTTCTGGTTATTTATTTGTTGCTAATAATAAACTGACGCAGCTAATTTTTAACATGAGTTTTTTGTCCAAATTATTTTTTCACAACATTTTTATTTATTTTTCTGTTTGTTCCCAGTTTTGCGAGTAACAAGAGTCAGCAACGGCAACCTCAGCTGACCAATTAGAACTTCTTGACGGAGCTGCTTCGAGGACTTGCTCACATATCTAGGATAATCAAACTAAACATCAGCATCTTCGGGGATAGAGTCCAGGGCAAGGAAAGTTTTGCTCATGTCTAGGGTAATTGAATTCTTAGGTTTTCGAGTAAGGAACATATTAATATGAATTTTTACCATTTTGTTTAATTTAATTCCTCCAAAAATTGGTGAATCCTAATTTTGATAGCGCCTAACTTTTTTATCCGTCATCAAATACGTGTATTAGAATATTCACTTCCGTATTACAAAGTGCGACAAATGTCTGAGACCAGTAAATTTAAAAATATAACGTACATTAACGAGTGCTTCCCTGCTTAAAAACTGGAAGGCAAAAATTTGTACCAGATGCTAATAGGCAGCGGTAGCAAATAATACGGTCGATTTTATAAATTATTCATCAGCTATGCACGGTTCTTGTCGAAAATATTTCCTGAAATATTTTGCAGAAAATATTAGAAAATACTATATATAAATATTTCCTTTCAAGTTAAATAAGAAAAGCTTGTTTCGCTCAAGAAACGAAATACTTTGCATTAATTTCGAATTTGGTTGTCGATAAATAACTCTTCAGGGAGCATAAGATAGACCATAGCCCAAGATCAGGTTTCCCTATCCATTGATTTGGGGACTTGCGATTCTGGGAGATATTAACCAACCCAATTGAAAATCGATGTATCATGGCCTGGCAAGGGAGAACCTAAGGGACGTATCACCGATTAATCGTCTCCGAATCATAGGCGAAATGTTCATTTAACGCGAACTTTTGGCCCAGATACGTCCGCGGCCATCAGCGACGATCATCCATTCTATGCCCCTGCTCGCCTCCGCACGTTTTTGATCGGCCTTGTACATCCCATTTCGCTGGAGACTCACACTTGATTTGCTACTGGTCATCTTTGAATTCTTCATTAAAATAAACTCTCGACCGCACACAGCCGAGATTATAGCTTCACAACGACCCTTAAATATATATATTTGTTTTTTCATGCTTCCATGAAATGACACTTTTGAACATCGGCCGAAACAAGCGATTCATATTATTTCCTGGCGTCAAGAATTTCGAAGTTTTATGTCATGTACATACATGTAAGCTGTCAAAAGTGTTTTCACCCCACAATAAAAATAAATCCTCCATGAAATTGTGTTATCTCTTATAATTATCATTACATGTATCATCAAATGTAGATTAAGCAACATTAGAAGTACATTGGGCTCAATCATTTCTGTGCGATTAGTGACATGGGTATTACAATACTCGTGTGTGTATCATCAAAATGTATCAAAATGATGGTACTTTTCTACCATATCTATTGAAAATAAACTGTTTTCCAATTTATTTTCCAGAAGTTACAGTTGTAGGGCGTACTAGAAGTTACTGTTGTAGGGCGTACTAGAAGTTACTGTTGTAGGGCGTACTAGAAGTAACAGTTGTATGGCGTACTAGAAGTAACAGTTGTAGGGCGTACTAGAAGTAGCAGTTGTTGGGCGTACTAGAAGTAGCAGTTGTAGGGCGTACTAGGAGTAGCAGTTGTAGGGCGTACTAGAAGTTACAGTTGTAGGGCGTTCTAGAAGTAACAGTTGTAGGGCGTACTAGAAGTAACAGTTGTATGGCGAACTAGAAGTAACAGTTGTAGGGCGTACTAGAAGTAGCAGTTGTTGGGCGTACTAATAATAACAGTTATAGGCTAGCTACATATATAGCTAGATTTACAGGTTTGGCCAAGGCAAGCGCGGGTTACGTTCTAAGTTTTAATATAGCGGATTCTAGCATTACCAGCTAGCTAACGCCAAGCTAACTGGTGGCTAACCTCTAGAACGTTGGCCATGAGGCGGAGGATAGGACGCAGACCGACGTGGTGTGAGATCTCTAGAAGCGTCCAACAGGCTCGCCAGAAGTTATACGTGCGGCGAAGGGGCGTACGAAGACCGACGAAGTGAGGGAAGGTCTTGAGAACCGTCCAGCCGGCTCGCCAGAAGTTATCCCTAGTAGGGGTGACAGAATGCGGGACGGACGACAGGACGTGGACGGGACAACGTCTCTGGTACTTGGCGGTTTAGCTCGCCATGTCGAAGATCTTCTCTATGAGCAGAGGATTACAATCTTAGCGTCTCTAGAACGATCGAGAGAAGATTATTGCTGTTACTGGTTCTGAGTTTTGGAGTGTTCTCCCCGCTCTGTCAGCAGTTGGCCCATAATTAAGTAAAGCCCGTGCCACACGTTGCAACTTCGAGTGCTCCATGCCGCACCGACGAGTTGCCCAGAGCTCTCTCACCGCTCGGGTAGCCACATGAGCAAAAGTCCAGCCACCTTGATTCATGTAGCAAGACGACGGCGCACAGCAGAGCCAGTGCGAGTCAAGCAGGCATTGAGCACGGTTGTCTCGCTCAAGCGCTCACTGTTGTCTCGCTAGCGCGTTCCGCAATAATCCGAGCGCAGCTGCTTTGCAGAGCACATTGTCGTCTGACGTCCTCCTCCTCTCAAAGCTTCAATGCAACTGACTGCCGCGCGTTGTCACGCGCTCATCCAAAGCTCGTTAAAGCTGCGTTTACACGGAGGGTGACTTCCCCTGGGCAACGCCCTCTCTCCCTCCCCGCCTCTTCAAAAAACCCCCAATCCCCCGGTCTAACGCCTCCCACTACTACCCCATGCGTGTCGACGCTGCTGCCCCACATGCTGGGACTGCCTGTGGAACGACGGAGAGACAGTGCGCTCCAGACAGTCTTGAGGGTAGGATGTATGTCTTGGCTGCTCTGTCGTCATGTTCTCATGCGTAATCTCAATCCAAAAAGTCTCTCCTGATCTGGAAAAGTGGCTGAAGGCTAAAGCTTTCACACTGATAGATTTATTGAAAGCAAAGCGTCAGTCTGATTGTATTTATTACGGTTGTAAATATAATTTTTTTATCAAGAACTATCGCTGAAATGATCTGTAGCTGAAATGATTTTCGATCTAAATTCAAAAGTAATTACCTCTAACAATAGTAACACAAATTGTTCGCTGTCAAGCTATTATTAACACAAGATGGCTCGTGATAGGACTTAGACTGATATAATTTTTTTACTTATTTCTATTTCCTTTTGTCAGACTATCGCGCATATTTCATTTATTTTGGTCTCTATATACATCTGCTGGGCAAGTTATATTTCGTTATTCCTTAGTTTGGGCATTAACAATAACGTCATAAAAGAAGCTATATCTGCGCGAAGTTTTATTGATTTGCCTCCATTCCTTATTCAACCAATTGACACATTCGTTTCTGCCAAGGCACTTGGCCTTCGTTTAAGAAGTAATTCTTGAATTTTCCACGAATACGTTGATATCTTATGCCGGCCTCCGTGAAATAGTTTACAGGTTAGAAATAGCATCTTCTTTTTTGCACGTACCTTGAATTACATTTCGACATCCTCACTCAGTCACTGTTATCTCCAGGGTTGCCGATTTTTTTCTGATTGAATAAAACCTCCATGAAAACGTACCAAAAATTGTTAGAGTGTACCAAATATATTAAACTAGCAATAAAACGAAAATTTTAGGGTTTTACCTACTTTTCCTGTTTGGATGAAATTTTTCCTCCTCTTCTTCCTTCATCTGCCAATTTTTTTTATTTAATTTGTTGACTAAGCTAACGTGATGGTTCCAATTTGTGCAATCTATTTTCTCTAACGTAAATTTTGATCGCATTCGTGCATTTAGTCTTGCTCATTTTAACGAAATCCTGCTTTTTGTTTTTCTGTAGTTGAGCTCAAAAAATTCTCTAGCTGCAGCAAAATAAAGCGGTATTGACAGAAGCTGTAATTTACTCGGGAAGCAGCGAGTAACAAAGCTGCGTATCAGAATTTTTCAGACACAATTTCTGTCTTGAAAGGAGCATCTTAAACAAACAGTTCTCGCCACTTCATCTTTATCTTTTCATGCTGCTCTTCTTTCACGAAATTGGAGAAATGCATTGAATATGGTGTTATTGAATTACATTTATTAAGATCTTTCAATCCAAACTCTTCTAGTTTTTTGGTACATATTTTGTTGACATTTCCCAGGAAAATGCTTTGTGTAGCAGCACCAAAATAAATCTCATTTATATTGACATAGTTTGTGGGGTTGCCTACATTTATTTTGCAATTATTGTCATTCGAAATCAATAGATCCCTTTTTATGAAGTTGCCCATAATAAAATTCTCACTCAAGAAAAATTAAAATTCATTTTTGTAAGGGGAACTTGTACATTTTCTGAACGCACCAATTTCGGCACCCTGGGCATCTCACCCTCCGTCTAAACGCAAGTGGGGAAGCTTGAGCGGGTGAGAGGGGTAGGGTAGGGGCGTCACCCTGGGGAAGACACCCTCCGTGTAAACCCAGCTTAAGCCGCAGCGGTTGTTCTGCGACACCAATACAGTCACAAGTAGCATTGACATAATGCAAGGTGTGGCACGGGCTTAATGCGTGCTGGTTGCATTCAGTACGAGTATGTCGTGTTCAAAATAGTTACCCGAAAGTATTAATTATCTAGCGGTGATGCTGTTAAGACGGCTATGATTTTTTTATTTTCCGCAGCACTGTGTATATATTTTATTTCATCTATCCACGAATGTAAGTTACTGCAGGGAATGCCGATAAAATGAGATATCTTAAATGTGTTTGTTGTTGCTAAAATGTGACCTGATTATTTTTTCTAAGTTGGTCAAAAAATTTAGAACTTGGTCGTTTTTGCGTAACCCAAGCCTTTATCTTTTATTATTTCTTTCCAATGTATTTAGCAATGTACAGTCGCCAATTCGTTATGGCAGGATGAAGTGAGTAATTTTTTACGAAAAAACGGAACTGAAAGTCATGACGATTGCATTCGTGAGACGCTGTGGGACCAGTTAGTGTTGAATTTTTAATCAGAAATAACTAGTTATTTTTGCAAATATAATTAGCGCATCTGCTCACAGTTTTGAAAAGACACATATTACTACCCAGGTAAGCGCCTCGCGTTGTTAGCTCTCAAAATGTAAATGGGCAAATGAAAATAAGCGTAATCTGAGTGTTTAATTAATAAACAAATCATTTCAATTATCGCAGGATGAACAAGCTTTGAAATTCATTTCTGTGAGTGTGTTTGCGAGTATCTGTAGTCGACATGTGTGCTAGTGCAATATTTTTATAAATTACTTATGAACCACCTGTGCTTCTAACTTTGAAATCATTAATGACTATATTTCAGTACAGCACTTCATGTTTTTCGCTTTTTAATTTACATCGAAAATCCCTCGAATCTTTCTCCAATTGTATTAAGCTTTCATTTCTTATGATTTGGGTGAAATACCCAACAGAATATATTTATATTGTTCCTTCTAGAATTATAAATAGCCCACGACACAGCTAGTATCCGCCTCTTAAGATTTGTTGATTAATTTAGGGCCTTCATATTAAGTAATCTTACAGTCCAATTTTATTGTTGTGCATTTCATGAATCAACTTCAAAATGAAACGGATTTTCTGCAGTATTTTTCTCAGAACTAAAATCTGGAGTGAAATTTCAATATAAGATATTTTAATTTAATTTGAATCAATTGTTTATCCACCCCCTGGCACGGCTATTGTCATTTTGTATGATTTCTTTATAAGTTTAAGACAGTTATATTGATAAATATTGGATACACAAATGATTGTATCTCATTCCATGTAATGTTCTCTGGAAATTAAAGACCTTTCTTTTGATAAGCATGTAGCATGGGCATAATTGAGTCAATTTTATTTATTCAAGCTGAACACTTATACCCATTCACATTGAGAACTCAGTCATCGAGTTTATTTTAACAATTTGACTAATTGTTTTGTTCGTCATCGAGTGAAATGTATGGTCGCCTCAGCGTATATATGTATATAACGCCCAACTGCTTTAAATTTTGAATCAAGCATGCTCATTGTAAAGTAACTGTGACTCATTTAGACAGCTAAAATTTTAAAAATTTACGGTCGCATAGAATAAATATAGTTCAAGAAGCTAGGGATTCAATAAGTTAATACAGGCAACAAAGAAGCTACACTTCTTATAAAAAATACCGGCAGTGTCAAACTAGTATCGAACCTGAACTTTTCTGGTCTAACGTACAGTGCATAATCCTAGTGCTTCAGAGAAGAAGAAAACCTTTCACTAAACATCTACTACAAAAGTATCGCGCCTAAGTTCACTATCAATCAAACACCTTTGGATATGAGAAATAGATTGAACTCATCACTAAATTTTTACATATACTAGAGTTGATGAAAGTAAACGTAAGAATCACATCGCATGGTCGCCGTGGCCGAGTGGTTAAGAACGCGTCCTTCACAAGATGGTGTTTGCAGTTCTAATCCCGGCGCAGCGTGGTGATTTTTCCCCGTTGGGTAAAGGGAGAACTCTGGCACAATTCCCCTCTCCACCCAGGTGGCGGAAATGAGTACCGGCATTACCGGGGGAAACCATCATTGCGTCCTGGGGTTAGTTATAAGCCATTTAAAAAACAAAAGTTCAAGAAGATATTTACCAGGCGTGATTGAATGGAATAAAGCATCCTTTATATCCTTTATTAGATTAGATGTTAGTTCAATCCTCCTTAACTGCTATAAAAAGGGTTCTGAAAAGAGGAAGGGGGTAGGCAACAATTAATTTCGAAATAAGGAAACGTAGAAACGATGCAGAAGAGGCATAGAAACAGTAAGTTGTGAAAAAGGTTATGAAATGAGATTAAAGTTGAAGAAGAAAGTAGTAGGTGCTCAAAAATGGGACTGCAGTGAACCGAAAAAAGGTGGTCCTTTCTGTAATAAAAAAAACATTTTATTTCAACAAAAAGTAGGCGCACTTAACCGTCGGCTCAAGCTCTCACACATTTTCCCACTGGAAGAGCTAATTCCCATAGATACATTGGTTGTCTCCCTTGAGGGGTATAAGAAAAGTTTTAGCTTTCTTGTGGCGAAAATTCTATAAATGCGAAGTACAAGGATGAACATGAATCTAGTGCTATTGATTGCTACCCTGACTTGCACACAAGGACCGTCTGAACAATGCAGTATAATACGCAAATTCAAATAATAAAAAATACCTATTTAATGACTAAAATAGACCGACGTGCTCTATAATTCTCAAGGTCAGAGCTCGTTGTGTAGATCCCCCATACTGCATTGTGTCGCAACTGAAATTGAAAAAACTAGCACACTTTATCCTAACAGTAAATTTATGGTGTTTTGTTTTTTTGATGTACCATCTGTTTTGGAAATAAACTGTTTTTCTTTTTATCTTTATTTTTCTTTCAGGAAATCTCTGTCCGAATTTACTCCGAACTTTTTTAAACTTTTTGTTCCCGCGTAGACGTTGTTGATGAAAATGCGTTGCTCCTTTGTTATTAGCATAATGTTGGATTCAGTCACTTAAAAACGTACATTCAAAGGTAAATTTACAGACGACTTAGACCTTACATATACTCCTAAGGACCTAAAGCTTTGTAGTCAGGATATCTCTGTGTGTTCTATACAATGAAACTGAATTATCTTAATCTAAAGTTATTAACATTCAAAGTTGTGTTTACTTTTTTATGGTCCATACGGTGTGTATGTTAATGTCCACACCCATCAAAAATGACGGGATTCTTTATTTTCCTTATAATTTTCTTCCAGTTGTGAATGACGATCAAAGTTATCTATCCTAATAGTACCGGCAAACAAAATATTTTTGTACTTGTGTACTGGTGGACTCGTATCACAGATACGTTCATTATGCATCACCAAACAAGTAAACTTACCAAGAGTATTATTACGCAAGATTGTAATACAGTATATTGTTTAAGCAATGTCCCGCCGAACTCGGTATCAACGATACGGACTCGAGTATGTATTGCTCTGGATCTCTCAGAGAATGTTTAAAGTGATTCATTACAGTGCACTTGTAGAGCGGAGATTGTATTAATTTTCCAGTGGAATGAAACCAAGATAGCCAGTGCTAATTTCTTCCTATCTATTTTTTAGAGCGGGAGACGAAACACATAAATATAAAAGCACACGACGGCCATTCTTAGTAGTCGGTGGAAAATGAGTTCGAGGAAAAATAATAGAAGTATGGACAACCTTCATCCTGCTACATCGAAATGACTGTTATATTGCTCAGTGTAATCGAAAGAATAGGGGGAAAAAATAGAAAAAGACTGTGAGAAACTCATCAATGAATTAGTTTTTAACTTTCTAAAAGGATTTTTAGGTAAATCAAGGTGCAGTTTAAGAACAACCAGATAAAACATCACAGGTTTTCCATCCCCTCGGTATTCTCCTTCAACACCATGCGGACATGGGTATATGGGATAAGATATCACTTACGAGTAACCAAAACCTACAAAATTTGGGCATATACACGAAAGAAGTGGGCAAATGTAGAATTTTTTTGGGGGTAATAAAATTAGTACATTAGCTCATTGTTTAGTCTAGTTATTTCTGATTCGGAGGACAGTACTCGCTGGTTGTAAGACAAAAAGAAAGAAAAAAACGCTTATTAGTTTAAAAAACATTGATACATGAAAAGTATACAACACGTTAGATTTCTTTTTCAAATTTCGTTCCATAAACGTCATTAGTTGATAAACAAAATATACGAGGAGTACAATAGCCTTGTCAGGGGTAAATTGAGTCACTGAGAGAACCAAACGAAATTTTTATTCCCTGGGATATTTTATGCCTGGCAAGATGACTGGAAGCTTATGAATACAAAGCGAGAATAACTTGGAAGTCCTTCACTGTAAGTTAAAAAGGAAGAAAAGACACAAGAAACACTCTACCGAATCCGACTGAAACACCGTCGTAAATGATTTCAAAGTCGAGAGGCAAAGTTAGCCAAAAATAATTTATACAAAACATTGCACAACATGCACATCTACAAGCTTGTAAACAATCCTACACAATGAGTTTCAGAGATACCTCATCGTACGGATGGTAAGATAATTTATTTACAAAAGCTATGCCCAACTCTTGTTTCCTTCATTCGCCTATTTATATTTTGGGAAATAGTAACGTGCGACGCTGACTTGAGTAGCGATAAATCTTTTTTTATATCAATAAGCAAGTGTATTAAATCTATATACTGAAATGTAGGGTTATTTCTGATTACAGGCTCAGTACAAAATGGCGTCAGAGCATTAATCATCGTGACTCTAGGGTTTTGTTTGTTATATAAAAAATAGATTCATAAGGAAAGAAATGGCAAAATATAGATGAAAAAATAATATAAACAATACAAAACACCTTTGTTCTGGTATGCAGATGATGTTCAAAGTGGAATAACAAGTTCTGTGTCGGAAATACCGTAGACGCAAATTAAAGACTGAAACTCTAGTGATTAGCCTAAAACCATGGTACGACCAAAATGGTCTCAAACTAAACGCTAGTAAACGCATTGCATTATTTTTATGTCACGAGAAAAGGTCCCGCCTCCTTACTAATTTACATTAGTAAGAAGATCAGGTTCTCGGAATTGAGGGATTGGCTCACCTCCATGAAATACATAGACGACACAAAAAAAACTCATGGAAAATAATCAACATTACAGTACATATACTAAAAAAACAAAACGTAACTCACCGATGAAAGATGACCCACTTACTTAGCGCATTTTCTACGCGCACCCGTGATGTGGCGAGCTGTTGCTTCTAGTGTTGGGGGCATGATACACAGGGTAACATTCGCTCAATATTTATGATTTTGCGGCCATACATCATACGAACATAACCAAGCGTACGTACAATGAACGTTATTAGGAATGGTACAAATTAAGTCATGGAATCTAAAAACTGCATATGCCAAATGGCTTAGATTACAGAGCTATTCTGAATGATTCGATTCGGCTGGCCAGCCTCCCCGTATGGTGCTTACACACAGACATAACACAAATAAGGTCTACAATATCTTAGCGCTCCCAGCAGCACAGGATGTGGTCATTGCTTCAACCCACACATTCAGTAGCCAGTACAGCTTCAGTTCAAATCACTGTCTTATGCACAGTTCTGAGAATGTCTGTTGCTAATTGCTAGTTTCGTCGCTCCCGAGCATTTTCCTTTCCTTGTGAACTTCTAATCCACAGGCCTCCCACCTGCAAGATCAATTTATAACTCGTTACTCATGATTGCGCCAATTATGTTCCCTCAAAAATATCTCAACTTTTACATCACTGAATGACAATAAATTTCAACAATATTTATTTAAAAAATATATCTTTTTCCAAGAAACTGCATCTCTCACCCTCCCAGAGACGTTGCATCTAAATGTTCCATTAAATGATTCCTACGATTTGGTAGGTTTGGTAAATTCCCCTCAGTGATCGTGGTAAAGGGAACACGTAAAATTTCCTCTCTGCACAGAAAAACGGAGAATATTTACTCTATTGCAACAGAAGAGAAATTTTGATGATTTTAACCTCCTTTATTTGAAATGCACTGAAACATTATTTCAGATTGGTATTTTCTTTATTTTCACCACCTCCTATTTATAACACGTACTCTCTTCGACGATCCTCAGCGCTAAACTGAACTCATTTCGTTAGCTTCTACCAAAGTGTCTGGGAAAGAGCGACCTTCCTACTTCTCATACAGCCAATTAACTGTCTCGAAGTCCGTCCGTACTGTTCGAGGCTCCGCCTGTGTGTTCCTTCTGCTGTGCTATTCGTGGCTTCAGCCCTTTGACTTTTTTTTCTTTCTTGGCATCACTGTTTCCCACGCCCAAGCTTCTTCGAAACCGTTGGTCTGCCACCCTCTAGGCTTAAGTGTCGCGATCTATGCCCGTCAACAAGGCGGCGTTGTTTGCGACTGAGTAGGCATTTTCGAACGTCTCAAGTGTCCAAGAGTTCGCCCGAGGCCTCTCGAAGATTGCTTACACCCCACAAAAATTCTTTGCTAATATAAACAGACGTCGCTTATACCACCACTGCTTATCGCTACACCTAAAATTAATTGAGCCCAAACATACAGGCATGTAACATTATGTTGAAGCAACCCATCTGTACTGCTGGAATTTACTAAGATATTTTACCGAACAAAATTTTTAAGCGAGCACAAAATTTGTTACACACAATTAAAATTTTATTACACATAATTAAAATTTTTCCTAAATTCTCAGTTTTAATTCGCAGTTTAAATTCGCAAAGTTAATCATTCTTAACATTTAGATCCAAAGATGCAATCAAAAAAACTCCATATCTCACTCTTTCAGTAGGAACTGATGAAATGAGGCCATCAGAAAAAGTTAAAAATCTAGGCATCTAGTTCGATACTAACATGTACTTCGAATCTCACGTTAATGAAACTTGTAACATAATTTACGGAACTTATATGTTTTTCATCGTATAAAAAGTATGCTAAGTTTAAAAATCCTGTTCATTTGCCATTCAATCCTTGGTGTTATCGCGCATTGACTGGTGCAGTTTAGTATGAGGAGGCTTACCTCAATACCTTCAAAAAGATTTACAAAAATGTACGAATTTCGCAGTCAATGTGGTACACAATGGAAATTTTAAAAGATGTGATCACGTAACCCTTCTCCATTATAAAATCGGCTAAATTTCTATTCAAGAAAGGTTCTTCATGCAGAGGGCCCAATACGTATTCCCCACGTTATTTCTCCCGCAGAGCAATGCCGAGATAGTGCATTTTCATCCATCCACTGTAACCAACCGAAAGCTGAACAGAAACAATAATGTCTTAGGCGACTATCGTTCATCTAACATTGGGCAGCAGGCTCTGTCATTATCAGGCCCCTAACTGTGGAATAAACTTCCCCAAAGTATCAAAATCCCTCAAACACCGAAAGAATTTAAAATTAAAACAGCTCGTCATCTGGCGTCTTAACAATAATTCTTAGCTACAGAACACACTAAATAAGTATTTATGGATATCATTTGCTCAGTGTCTCCATGGCTTAATAATCTCCTTCGCTTAGGAATTATCAGCTACGAAACATACTGAATAAGTACTTACGAATCTCTTTTGCTCATTGTCTTATACTTCAACACATTACACAACAGTTTTGTTGTGTACAAGAGTTGGGTATGTACTATGATTTGATCGCCTAAACGCTGGTATTTGCAAACCTGCTTACTTGTATATGTGTGTATGTATGCGCATTGTGGGGACTTATATAGGTAATGTGTGCATGTGGGTGTGCATATGTGTACATATACCTGTGTGCACTGATCTAGGAACTGGCATATGAACTATAATAACTGCCTTTATTTCATTCTCAACTTGTAACACTACCTAACACGCCATTTCACTTGATTATTGTTAAGAATGTGTAAGAAAATAAATATTTGTTGTGTGATCACTTGCATATAATAAATAAGATTCTTGCCACTATTATTAGTACAAAAATTTCATAAAATTCATGGCGTGATAAAAGATATTGTCTCCGACTCCCTCGATTGGAAAGCTAGTTTATGCTGAATAGTTTATGCTGATATTTGCGCATATGCTTACTGGTGTATATATGGATGTGTGTATGCTATGTGTGCGTATATGGGTGTATGTATCACTACGCAATACTCATTTCACTTCATTATTGTAAAGCATTTCCAAATAAAATACATATATATTAGTTGCGCGATCACCCACAAATGATAAATAAGACGCTTATCAACCAATGATATTTTCGTTACAATATTTAATTAAACATCGTTATAATATTTCATTAGAAATTGAATACAGCAACACTTACTGAAAAAGTTGTTACGAAGATCCTTTGCTCATTATCCTATATTTCGGTACATCGCACAGCATTTTTGTAGAACGCATATGCATTGTGATTGACTCGATGCATAGATATGTATTTGTGTATGTGTGTGTGTTAGGTGTATGTATGTACGTAGGTAAGTATGCGCATGTATTTGTGTATATATTTACATGTATATATGCACATATGTGTGTACTAAACTAACAACTAGCATTTGAAATAGAGATACCGGTCTTTTTTCCTGTTCACCCTCAACTTGTAACATTACCAAACTCGTCATCTCTTTAATATTGTAAAGCATTCACGTAAAAAACTATAAATTTGTTGAGTGATCATCCATTTATATTTAAATAAAATGCTTATCAACTAATGACCGTTATGTTAAAAAATTTTAATTAGAGAAAAAAACTTGTAATTTTTGTGGTCCTCATGCTCATAAATAAATTTTTTTTATGCTTCTTTGAAATGACATTTTTTAACATCTGCCGAAACAAGCGATTCTAATATTATTTCCTGGCGTCAAGAAATGCAAAGCTTTATGTCATGTACATGTAAACTGCTAAAGTGTTTTATCTCCACAATGAAAATGCATCGTCAATGAAAATGTGTTGTCTCTTATAATCACAATTACATGGATTATTAAATGAAGATTAAGCAGCATTAGGAGTACATTGCCCTTAAAAATTTCTTATCGACTAGTGGCATCAGTAATACAATACCCATGTGTGTGTGTCATCTAAGTGTATTTCGCTTAAGATATTCTGAAAACCAATGATGTGCTTCTTTTTTTGTTCATCTTTATTGGAAATAAACTTAAACAATTTTAAACAATTTAAACAATTTATTTACCACAGGTGATACTGAGATAAAATGTTTCTTAAGTCTAGTACAATGGTCAAATTTGAGTATAGCTACCTGTGGGCCCGAATAAGTTCAGTGACTTCTAGGGCATCCTACCATCAAGGTTAGTCTTAGGAGCACAATAATGTTTAACCTAATTCACTTAAACTAGAGACGCATTAGACTGATCAATGAGATAATTAACTCGAAATTAGATACTTCATTTCACAATATAGTTCATATGGACTTGATTTAACAGTATATTCGACAAACGATTCAAGAACAGACTGAAGATCGGCGAAATTAACCAAGGCAAATTACATTATTAGGACCAGTTATGTAGGGGACAAGGTTTGACTCTGTGATCTTACACGACTAGTATTCTGATAGGAAGTGAGACTCAAGATTTTTTTTGAATACCTTATAAGAATTACTTTCACGGATCTCCGCAGGTATTGAGTTCCAAGTTTTAGTTCCAACGAAGAGGATACTGTGTTGTGACCGAGCCTTTGAGTAATAAGGAAGCATGAATTTACTTCTATTTCGGGTTAAATGGTCGTGATGACCAGTTTGCGCAGTTAATAGTTGTTTTAGGCTATTGTCGCCATCATTTGTTAATGTTTTGTAAATAAAATTGCAAATGGAGATTTTGTAGAGATCCGAGAGCTTAAGTATTCGTAAATTTTTGAATGAGTCATTTGTGTGAGCATTATATTCTAGATTCTTTACCGCTCTTATGGCTCTTTTTTGCAGGGTAAAAATTTTGTTGGTTTTATTTTTATCAGTTCCGTGCCATGCTTCTATTCCGTATTGCAAGTATGGTGAAATGAGCGTTCGGTAGAGCATTTGTAAGGCTGTTTCAGGCAGGAAATTTTCAACTTTATTTAGGATTCCGATAGATTTTGATAAACTGTTTTCCTTTTTCTTTCTTTTCTTATCACCTAATGATCTTTATTGTGCAATATTTAATTGGAAATTGTGAGTTGCAGCACATACTGAGAATATAGTTACGAACCTTCTCTGCTCATTTTCTTATATTTCAATTCATCACACAGCATTTTCGTGGAACGCATATGCATTATCATAAAGTTGCCTATTTGCATAAGAATGGATTTGTGTATGTGCGCATGTTATGTGTACATATGTAATAGGTGTCTATGTGCAAGTGTATGCGTATATATATGCACATATACATATATTTGTGTACAAAACTAACAACTAGAATTTGGAAAAGAAATGCGGCTTTTTTCTGTTCACTCTCAACTTGTACCATAACCTAACTCGGCATCTCTCTTTATTACTGCAATGCTTTCGCAAAAAATGTAAATTTGCTAGGTGATCACCCATATATGTTTAAATAAGATATTTATCGACTAATGACCGTTATGTTTTAAAATTTTTAATTAGAAAAACCAAGATTGTTATTTTCATAATTTTCATACTTGTATCGTGGTATCCGTGGGCATGTGTGTGTCAATGTATGCATGCATTCATTTATATGTGCATACATTCATAAATTTGCCCATTACAGTTTTTGCTCTGTTGGAATGTATAAAAATTCAGTTAATATTTTTTCCCCTTCATTTAGCATGCGACTATTACAACCAAGCAATATCTTTACACTATTAAGAAATAACGATCGCCCCATATTCCCACCGAGAATAGTTTGCTGCAAGGACAGAAATCATTAACTTTCTGATGGGATTCATGAGAAGATGAATTAGGAGACCGGGCATTTTAAATCTCTCGAACCAAAATTCTAAATCTAATCAGTTAATTCATCAATCAATGCACGTGACTCTTTGACTGCAACGTGCGCCGGCGGCGGGAAATATGTCCAACCGCAAGAGAGAAATAGCAAGACTTCGACAGCAAGAAAAGCGCCGAAGACGATCGGATGAACAACGCGAAATGGCAAGACGTAACAATGCTGCTCGCTAACGAAAAGCTAGAGCTAAATTGACCCCTGAACGGCGTTTGGAAATTCTTTGGAATGATGCAAAGCATAACGAAAAATCTTTCTAGGAAAGGCCTAGAAATAAACGGGCTCAGAATGAAACAAAGTAATGTTGGTTGCATTTGCACCAAGTTAAATCTTAATGACCATGAACACCAACAAAAGTTATTCAAGGACTGAAGGTCCGAAGTGGTGGTAGCGAGACAGATGACAAAGCCGTCTGTCCGCGCTCGAAAGACGGACTGCGGATCCACTGGGGTCCGAGAGTCGTACCGTCCTCGAGCTGCCCGTCTTTTTCGTTAAGGGAAAACAGCTGTAAAAGAATAGTCAATTATTAATAAGAGGCCAAAATCGAGGAATGCGAATGAAGGTCTCAATGAAGTATACCACTTTCGTGGCAAGTAGAGAATAGCTAAGCAACGGAAGATTTGATCAATTGGAAGAAATTAAATTGTCTATCAATTACGGAGATTAAGTGGTCTATCAATTACGGAGATTAAGTGGTCTATCAATTACGGAGATTAAGTGGTCTATCAATTACGGAGATTAAGTGGTCCATCAATTACGGAGATTAAATGGTCTATCAATTACGAAAAACTTATAGAGATTCAAAAAGTTATCGTAAGCTGCCGTTTTCCCGTTTAGATTACAGGCCGTGTTGCACTGACCTCAGGCTACCTTAAGCAATCACTGGCATTCAGCACGACTTCATTCCAAACACCTCTGACTTACTGCTTTAGTGGTGAAGCCGGTCCTGGCTGCCGACGGCGGCCGTCGTAGTGCTGCAGATCGGTGGGTCCCCGGGAGGAGGAGGCTCGGGAGGGATTAGTACCTCATGACTAGACGCGGGTGTCTCGTAGAAGTCGGCTATAAGCAGCCAGTTTACGCGGTTGCGTCGAAGCGGAGATAAGTAGAGCCAGTAACGAGCCTTGTCTCACCGCGCTGAAGTCTGGAGAGCGACCTGGTTCGAATTCGCCGCGTTCCCCATTTTAGCTTCTTATTTTGGTCTGATGTGAAGAAGGCTGGAAGAAGCTTCATAAACTTTTAATGCAAGTCAGGGCAATGAAATGAAGGTGAAGCCAAGTGCCAGTGATTGTTCTTATTGAATTTAGATGACATTAGCTTCCTAATTAACCTACAGTTGAGGATTTTCCTAACAAAGCAACACCGAGTACATAGAGAGAGCATAACACAAGAAAGAAGCGAGGAAATTCTTCGGCATAACACTGGACAACATCGAGTGGTACGAGAGAATTCAACTCAAGAAAGAAGGGGTGAAATTCTTCAGACTAATGCCGAACAGCATCGACTTGCACAATCGAATTTAACTCAAGAAAGAAGCGATGAAATTCTCCAGATTAATGCCGATCAGCACGTTTGCACTAGTTTTCATAAATTCTTAATTGAACCTAAGTAAAAGCACGTTCCAGTTAATGTTTTTTTTCGGAATTACTTACGACAATTGACTTTAAATTGGTGTTGAATATTGAACTAAGTTTAATCAATTGTTGTTACTCTCCTCAGAGAGTAAAAAATTGTTTATTTTTTTTCATTTATCCCATTTAGCTTATTTAATTTATTATTTATTGGTTATTAATTTGTCTAAATTTCATTACTGGGGAAAAAGATAAATATTCAACTGAGAAATTTTGAAATTAATATAATAACCCTCAATAAAAAATTAAAGACAAATCAGTGAAAAATTAGATTAAGGGCATTTAGAGTAAAAAATCTAGTGCATCTCAATAACGCTTGCCGATATGTATTTTCCATGGGAAAATCAGCTTGGTAATTCCCCCTCAAATCAAAGCTCATTTTACATTGTGTCGATGAAACGGTTCAGTTTACTATCTCATGCAATTCTTTATCCCAACAAATTGATGCGACTCACCAGTATATTTCTTCCATATGCTATGTTGAGAAAACCTGTTATTTAACAAACAAATCCATAAATTACCTTTAAATTAAATTTATATCCTTCAGCCGTAGCAAAATTATCACTTTTACTTTGTAAACCGTCAAGTTCAGAGGGAACACATCTTACGCAGGTGCAATTTGACTCCTGAATTACTTTTTAATTTAAAAGCTATGTTTGTGCTATTTTTTAATGTCTCAAGCAAGTAATTAACTAAAGATTTTTTACCGCTATAGTCACCTTCATAATTTAACGGAATGTGCCAAGTATTGAAAAAATACTCTCAGCCAAAATCATATTCAAGTTTTTAAATTTCTTGTATCTGATGAAATACTTTTCCTTATTTACCACTTATTGGAGTTTACTCTGTGAAAAAAAAACAATCATTACTACTGTAGAAAAACCATAATCATTTAGGTCTCAAAATTGCTTACTTTGATGAGCTCCAAAGAAATATTTGACATTCATTGAGGATTAGATGGAATTTATGACGCTTAGTGATGTTAAAAATTATTTATCAAACACTGATATTTCCAGATTTACCATACAAAATAGAAGCAGGACGTGAAACTGATAAAAAAAAATTAATTCACTCCTTTCTCTGCGAAATAAAGCCATCAGAGTTGTCATATAATTAAAATATGATGCCCATATGAAAGATTCATTCAAAAGTTCAGGAGTAGATAAGTTTTTGGATCTCTTCGCAGGCTTTTCAAATATAATTTTATTTAAGACACATCGACTTAGAAAGCAACTAAGACAAAGTCATCATGATCATATAAGCTGAAATACAAGTAAATTCACACTTTTTTATTATTCAGAGTCACAACAAAGCATCCTCTTCAATGTAACCAAGACTTAGATCTTTGTAGCATTAGCTACAATTATAATAATTGGCATTAAGTATTAATTAACGTACTTTTCTGCATAAACTCTCTTAGTATAATTTAATCATTTTAAATTCTTAAATTTTATTACTAATCTTAATGTTGCATGTGACTCACATAAGTATTAACGAAAGATTAAGTTCCGCCATATTTAGACCTAAGCAGTGTGGCAACATCGCCGATGCTAGGATCTTGGCGTCGGTCGCCTTTGTTCGTTCTGCTGTACGATTGCACAGAGCTTTGGCTGTCAATTTAAATGTAGAAAGAGCAAGATTATTTTCAATACGTATATATATAAATATGTGTGTATGTGTGCGCACGCAAATATGAATGTCTATGTGTATGTGTGCACATGCACACGTTCGCTCATATATACACACATGTGCATATATATGTTTCTATTTCTATTTTTTGCGTAAAAAGCAAAACCTTAAGACACAACACTTTACCTAAAGCTCTGCGATCAGTTAACACTGAAAAAAATTCCAGAAATAAACAAATTGATTGCGCTTGCTTAATGATTCATAAATCGATCTACCACGGCCCCGAATGGCATTTCTGTGAATAGAAGAAATTAAAAGTAAAAACAGGCAAATGAAATAAAGCGCTCGTGCAAAAATTATCTTTATATTTGTATGCCGAACAAGCCATGCATTTCATTTTTGAGTGTAAGTTTGTTTACGCATTTCTAGATGTGCGTGCTGTGTTACGCAATGTTCTTTATAAATTACTTTGTGACTAACCTTTCTCAATACTTGTTTGTCATTAACGATGGCGTTTCAATCTGCTCCGGTATAGCGTTTTTTGTCCTTTTCTTACTTCGATACTTTCAACTAATAACTTGGGAGTTCCGAAGAATTCTTTAGTAGTATTCGAATTATTTATAAGTTGTTAGCCATCTCTTGGAATTTAAAATATCCAAGAGATGATATTTTTCATTTCTTATTTCAACTACCCCTTGACAGAGTTAGACTATTATCACGCCACGTATGGTTTGTCTATTAGTACGCCTCGCATATTTTGTCTATTAGTACGCCTCGTAAATTTTGTCTATTAATATGCCTCGTAAATTTTGTCTATTAATATGCCTCGTAAATTTTGTCTATTAGTACGCCTCGTAAATTTTGTCTATTAATATGCCTCGTAAATTTTGTCTATTAATATGCCTCGTATATTTTGTCTATTAATATGCCTCGGATGGCTTATCTATTTGTACACCTCGGATACAAAAAACTCTATACAATTGGGGAGTAACAGAAAAGCGAGCGGCCGAGAGAATTTAATGCGAAAGGTACAAGCACGACATTTCTTTCGACAGAAATGAGATTGGGTGCTGACGTTGGTAAAAATGCTAAAGGCGGCCACGAATTTCGGAGAAGACTAAAACGGCGCAGTCTTCTCCCACCAACTGCCGTTTAACGTCTCCTGGTGAAGTGAAGAGTATGTTAGCTTTAGTGTATTGAAAGCCCGAAACTGTAATATTAGGGCGAAAGCCCGAAACTGTAATATTTGGGCGAAAGCCCGAAACTGTAATAATAGGGCGAAAGTCCGAAACTGTAATGATAGGGCGAAAGCACGAAACTGTATTGATAGGGCGAAAGCCCGAAACTGTAATGATACGGCGAAAGCCCGAAACTGTAATGATAGGGCGAAAGCCCGGAACTGTAATGATAGGGCGAAAACCCGGAACTGTAATGATAGGGTGAAAGCCCGAAACTGTAATGATAGGGCGAAAGCCCGAAACTGTAATGATAGTGCGAAAGTCCGAAACTGTAAAGATAGGACGAAAGTAAGAAACTGTAATAGGTACGCTAATAAAATTTTAACCTATTCGCCAGGAAAAAAGTAAGGGTCGACCGGTCTAAAAGCTCCATGGACACCAACTTACTAGCAGACATGCGCCCAGTCTAAGAGTGACGAACCTCGATGTCCGTAGAGGTGGGAGCTCCTCCGACGACAGATGGTTATGGCGAGCTTACAGGAGTCGCGCCGGTGGAGGGCTCACACCTTCAGCGTCGCCCCATCCCGACGTCCGTGGATGCATCGGATTCCCAGCTCCAGCCCAAGACCACCAGAAGAGCGAAGGCAGAGCGAAGCAGCGCGGTGATGGCGGGCTTAGCCTCTCTTCCTTCCGTCGCCGGTTCGCCTTAAAACGCTGCAACGAAGCCGCATCCAAACCCAAAACTTAGGTTCGGAGCAAATTAGCCCAACGGCCGAACCACGTAAAACCTGCGGCGACAGAGAAGCGCTACCCTCAGAGTCAGTAGCCGGTATTATGATCTGCTGTTGATTGGGTCAGATGGCCATAGCAGACCTTTTCTACTGTGTCTAGGACAGGTACAGAAAATTGGACACTGTATGTCCGTCAAACTCAAACTAGGAGACGTCTACCAGCATGTGAGGACCACTCCTAAACCAGTCGACCAAACATAGATCATTATTTTGTATATCGGATGGTTTGTCAATTGGTACGCATCGTATGGAACTTTTGTTTTAGGACATCTTATCTTATGAAATTTTTAAAAGGCAATATGTTGGCATGTGTCGAATGTGGCAACTTGGAAATAAACGTTTTTTCTTTTTTTTTCTTTCTTTCTTTTACTCGAGTTAAGTTTCAGACCATTGTGGTCTTACCACAATTACAGATTTCTTAGAAGGTTTTCAGCGTTGCTTTGTGTTTCTTCCAAATCCGCTGTCGAACTTGTCATGGCAATTTGTACGTCATCAGCATACATTGAAATTTTTGTGTTTGCCGGCATGGCAGGGAAATCATTGATGAAAATTGAAAATAGGAGCGGGCCGATGATTGAACCTTGAGGAACGCCAAAATTACTTGGTGTGAATGGTGACATTTTGTTATTCAAGCACTACCTGAACTTCTAACGTGAACACCTGACGCTGTGGCTTGACTGAACACCAACATAAACCACTGTTCACTGCCTTCGCCACCTCGTGCCTCCCGGGTTGCCACTTCTGCCACCTCGCTAGGGATTCTCCAGCCAAGCTTCTTGTCCATCACCAGACTCAAGATCCTGCCACTCTTCTCTATTCCGATGGCAGCCAGAAAAAACTTTAAAGCTGAGTACATCCAGTCTTTGATTTTCTTTCCTTCTATGTGCTCTCAAAGTTCTAAACAACCGTTGAATGCTGGGGTGATGATCAGCATCTGTAAAGCTTCCATCAACCTAGTAACTTCACATTTTGATTGATGCTGAGATCCATGGAAAGAGTTCCTAAAATCTTCCAAAAACTAATCTTGAATCCCTATTTCCACTGAATATTAATCACATGGGGCAGTCAAGTCATATCTTTTCAGCGATGTGATTTTTTTTGATAGGGTAATTTTATTGATGGGTAATTTTTCTTGATAGGGTAGTTTTTCTTAAAATTTCTCATGATAAGGATAGGGCTCCTACGTTAAAAAAACAGTACAAATCATTACACCATTCGAATTAGTACACTTCCAACATTATTCCTTGATGTCAGAAGAGCCAAAGCTCATATGTCAATGTTCATCAAAACTGTCATAAGCGTATCACCCCATTGTGTTCATTTTTACATTCCTTACGAAAGATTGTAAAACTTAGAGAATACTTTCACATGGGAATCCACGTTGTATCATAATTCCTTTTCATGTTTCTGACTCCATTGAACTTCTGCTAGCATTATTGGCTTAGGAAATATCATGAATTAGTGTTGCGTAAAGATTTATATATTTACATTCTCTAAAATTAATTTTTGCCATACGTGTTTATACGTAGGAGTAAAAAGATAGTTCCGAATGTTGAGTTATTAAGATGCAGAACATAGAGAATTGATGTTTGAACGAGAACAAATTTTGAAGCTTGTTGGTGCAATAGTTTACGAATTAGAATATGCCCCAAATGATTCTTTTTGAGATAATCGCCCGACTATTGAGCAGCCATGGGAACCTCGCTCCCTGCCATCCGCGAGGGCGTAAGAAATTATTAACGTTCATAAAAATGTTGTACATGTCACGAGCATTGATTTGCTAGGTACTAATTTCAAGATTGTTCGTCATATAGTTTAGAAATTATTCTATTTGTCCCGGTAATTCAGAAGTTCCTTCAAAGGTTCCCAGTTAAGTAACCAAAAATTGCTAGCCGGTGTTCTTAAGCTCGGATTTCAATGTAAATGCGCACTAGCGCGAGTCTTTTTACGATGTATTTCCCCCGTATTGTGATAATTTCATTCTTTTATTCATATACATTATCAAACTTAGTTCAACCAAACAAAGAAAACGTATTCTTTCATACATTTCTCTAAGTCATTTGTTTGACAATTGACATGGGGTTCACGATACTCATGTGTGTACATAAAATAAGGATCTTAATGTAAATGCATTCAAGAAATTAATGAATGACATTGTAATTGTCAATTTTTTTTAATCGACTGTTATTTCTACTTTTTATTAATCAGCGTGGGGATCCACAGTCAATAATATTGTTTTTGCCCGTGGTTGCGGAATACAGCGCAAACATGCATCCTTCCGTACTAACGTGGTTGTATGTTAGGCTAACGTTACTAACATACTGTTAGGATTGTATCGAGCAGTATGGAGAGAATGAGTTGTATACCAGATGTGCTGAAGATGATTGTGATAAAAGCTGTTTTGCTGGATTGGATTTAGTGTAATTTAGTATCATTGCAGCTATGAAAATTTTATTGTACGTGCGTGTAGTATGAGTCACTGGCTGGAATGAGCCAGTTATGTTGCGTGGACTGTAATGACGTAATGACCCACCTTGTCTGGGGATGGTGTTGTGACAAACTGGTTATCCCAGTAATGCCGTCCAGTGGCAGCTTATGGCAAAGATTGGTGGATCCTGAGTAGTTTGTTGGACAAGTCTGGTATAGAGGCGCTGTACTCCTTTGTGTGAATATTGTGAGTCTTTCAGAGGGAATTGTAGTTAGGCTGTTGAAAAGGCCTCAATGCTGTCGGCCCTCAACTTCAAGTTCACAGGGAGAAAGGCAGTTGCATTCATTGAGTAAGGACCATAGTTTGACAAGCTCCTGCAAAAAGACGAGAAATATTTTTGAGATTTAATCTAATCAATTTCATAAGTCATCTTCATATATCTGCAACTAACTCTCTCCCCTCCACCTGGTGTGGGCTACATAGCAATATTTCATTTGTGGTGGGATGGGGGTTTGGAGGGTGTCGTAACTTCTTGGCCGGAATTCCCACTGTTCCCCTAACCACGGTTTACTGGATTAATATTTATTGTAATTGTGTACTTGGTGTATTTTAATTTTTTGTAATTGTTTTGTTGCATTTGTTAAATTACTAACTGTTTTCTGGTGATTGTTCATTACTCTCTGTAGGTGGCTCCTTCTGGAGCTACTATCAAATTTAAAATGGCTGAACTGCCATTAACAAATCGTTATGGCAATCTGAGAGAGTCGGATGATCCCCGCACTGAAATTGAAGACATGCAGCTGCTGGTCGCCACCCTTGCTAGTGAAGAAGAGCCTAACAATGGAGAATAAAAAGTGATGAGCACTGAAGAAACAAAGAATCTGTAATTCAGGGCACATGCTTCAAGAACAATATACTGTAAACAAAGAGAAAGAACTAGTGTGAGCCTCTCAAGCTCTAAATCTGATTGTGAAACCACAAAAAAAACTTCGGTCAATATTGAGTTTAATGTTGTCAACGATTTTCATAATTTCGTTGCAAAGAATCAATAAAGGAACACATTTAGAATGTTTTACATGAATGACATTCTGCCCGGCAATGCGTTATTTTCAAATTATTAAACTTTGAAGCTGGCTTGTGCGCGCCATGGAAGCGCGCGCGGCTAACGTAATTTAATTAATAAAGAAAGCTAACCCCCTATTACAAACGTAAAGAGGTTGGGTCGTGAGGGGTAGGCACAGTTCTTTTAGTGAAAATTATAAATAAAGGTTTCTAGAGACGTTTGTTTACATCGACGCCAAGGTGGCTGCCGCCATGGCGCCAACCGATACTGAAGATGGTGGCAGCCATCTTCGAGTCGATGTAAACAAACGTCACTAGAAACCTTTATTTATAATTTTCACTAAAAGAACTGTGCCTACCCCTCACGACCCAACCTCTTTACGTTTGTAATAGGGGGTTAGCTTCCGTTTTTATTGCAAAAACAATGACTGTTTTTGCGCAAAAAAAGCCATTCATGAGCGACGTTCGTATAACTTTAAACTTAAATAACTCAAAAACTAAGCATTTCCGGCCACATTGCCATTCAAGTAAAACGTCTTAAAATCGACTATATTACCTATCTATAGCTACGAAATTATGAAAATTGTTGACAACATCAAACTCAATACTGACCAAAACTTCTAAATCCACCTTACCTAAAACAAGAAGAGTATATCACACTAATAAATCTTTGGTATCTAAAGATAAGGCATGTACTTTGCTGATCACACAGCTGCAGGAGTCAAATAACAAGTTAGTTGGAGCAAATAAGAGAAAAATGACTTATAATCCATTTGGAGTTGCCCAAGGATTGAAAAAAATACTAAACTATGACTTTGTCAAGGAAATAAGAGTTACCAAACGACGAAACTTGATCGCAATTAAGCTCAAAGAAGCCATTGAAGACGAAGTAGTAAGATTGCTGGAAGTGAGCAGCATTGGAAAGTTTGCAGTTTGGTGTCACAAATTACGTTCTGAGACTGCACAGTCTACTTTTAGAGTAATCAGACCAATTGACTATGATGGATATTTAGAGGATCTTATTCCAATTGCCACCAGTGAAAATGCTAAAATTATAAACATGGTAAGACTGTCAAAGTTTTCTAATGGAAAAAAAGAGTTCTTTAAGTGTAAAAGTGCAATTTCAAGGCAGAGATCTTCCAAAGCCAATAAAAATAAAATTCATGAAATTCCAAGTCAGTCCACATTCACCTCTACCTATCCGATGCTATGAATACCAACATCATGGACATTTTGCGAGTTCATCTGTAGAAAGGTGTTTAATTTGTGGTGGTGGCCACTCAAACGACAAATGTAATGCCCCCACTCCCCTTTGTGCTAACTGCAAGGAGAATCATGTAGCCAGTTTTAAAGAATTCCCCTATATGCAAAATGATATTTAAATACAATCACTGATTTAAGAAGGAGTCTCCTTTTCAGAAGCTTGGAAGCAAGTCATTCCTGTGACCACCATAAATCTTGAATCTATCTCTCAAAAAACCAAGACTACTTCCATTGTGATGAGTTCTCAATTGAATAAAGAAAAAGACGCCTCCATGCAAGAAAGTTCCCAAATCCTAAGTTCAATGAGAAATCAGAAACATATATATGATTCAGCTCTGAAAACCTCCCAAACTAAACATGTGACTGTCCCGGCTGATGTACAACAATCTCAAGGATTGTACTATATACCAAGAAGGATTCTCCAAGCCAAACCAAATCAACCAGAGTAGAATGTATTAGCCACTCATTTTGAAGGCAGTCAGTCCTCACAAGAAGCAATTGTCTCTAGTGAAGGTTTAGTACAAGCATTGGTAAAAAAATTGAATCACATGTGCAAGCCATGTTTCAGGACTTCTTTTTTCACTAGTAAGTTTATGATAAAAGCATTCTAATCCAACTTGAATCATGAAAACAAGCATCAACAAGATCTACTGCTTCTGGGAATGATTAGAAATCATCTTGGCCAAAAACAATTGGCTCTCAAGTTCTCAACTGCTCAGTAAATTTCACAATGTTGTGATACAGTTGTAGCAAATGAAAAAGTTGTAAAAAATACAATATCAGGAAAAAATACTGAAACATCTCAAATACCCCTTTCCCATTCTAAAGGATGCAAGAGATTGGGAACAGCTTCAAGGAAAAAATGATGTATAACTATAAAATTTGTGATTAGAGGATCAAAAGAAGTGGTGCCTCAGAAAAAATCTTTCTTTGTATCTATTCAATTGTAATGGGTTATCTTCAAAGTTAGCAAAGTGAAACTTTATCTTTACAGAAAAAAAACTGACACACTATGTTTATGCGAAACATGGATTAAAACTAATGGACCTAAATTCATAGTGTGTGGTCCCATAAAGAAAATAGGGCCAAAGGTGAGTTATGCTGTGTGATCAGGAATGATAACTTTTCTGTGAATAATGTTGATATGTTCTTGAATGGCAAATTAGAAATAGCATCAATTAAAGTTTTCTGTTCATATGGATATATTGGTATCTGTAATAAGTATAATCCTAAATTTTTTTGTAAATTTCCGATTTATAATCCTAATGCATGTATTAGTTTTGAAGAGTTTTATCATTATTATATTCAGATGGGTACCTCGCAGTGGCCGAGTGTACAGAGCGCTTGCGTTCTGTGGTTCCTGCACGGGTTCGAGCCCTGTACGTGGCAGTTGGCGAGAAAAACGCTGACGCCGCACATCAGGGTCCTTGCCTGCAGTGTAGTCACTGTCCTCGAGGAATGTTACCTGAGCACTAAACGAGAGGAAAATGAGGCCTAAAGCTCGGGCGTGACTAGGGGCCTGGGAAACCCCGATCATGTACACTCCCTGTAAAGTATCATGTCAATGATGCTAGCCACCCGCTAGTAAAAGAGGAAAAGGCTTGGTATATAATATAATAATATTCAGATGAGTGAATTTTTTATATTCATTGGAGACAAGAATGCTCCTGCACCTTTGTGGGTCCGTAAATACTGACTGAAAGCTTCAGGAGGGAACCTGTGTAGACTTCTAAATAAGAACTCTCTTGGAGTACTTAACCCTCCTGACTTGCCCACTCATATTGACTCAAGTGTGGGGAAAAGTTCTACATTAGATTTGTGTATTGTCCCTCCAACTCTCCTTGCGTGTGGGTTTCTCGAAAGAGGTGCAGATCTTGGGAGTGATCATTATCCAATCGAATGTACATTTGGCACAGTAGTTAAAATAGCTGATAACCATCTGTATAGATGAATTTAAAAAACGGAAATTGGGTTGGTTTTAAGAAAGAATTATTACAAATCCATATAAGTCAGATAACTCAGTTAACAGTTGATGAATTGAGTACCCTGCTAACAAAATTGCTTCAGGATGCAGCTAAGAAGAGCATCCCCAAATCCTCCTCAGCTTGGGGAGCTAGGAAGAAGACACCATGGTGGGATAGAGAGTGCGCTTTGGCTGTAGCACAGCAAAGGAAAGCACGCAACAAGTTATCAAAACATCCCACTGCACAAAATTTACATCTGCACAAGGAGTGTGAAATTAATGCCAAAGAAATCATTAGCAAAAGAAAATCCAAAGTTGGACTAGTTATGTAAGCAGTCTGGACTCTAACACCGGTGTAGGTAATGTTTGGAGGATAATACATTTAATGAGGGGCAGTTATATAAATCCACGCCCAACTGTTGGCGACATAGCTGATAGAACAGCAGACAAAACTCAATTATTACTGGCCAATTTTTGTAGACACAATATAAAATTAGGTGATAAATTTTCTGAAACAATTGAAAATACCATTTCAAATCTAGCAATAGTACAGGTAGAAGATACACATCTTAACTCTCAAATTGAATTGCCCGAATTCCTGAAAAGTTTGAAACACGCCAAAAATACTTGTACTGGTTTAAAAAAATTCCTTGCCCTTTTTTCACTGAAGCACCACAGTCATTTCTGTAACATGTAATCTATTTATTTAACAAAAGTTACTCTAGTGGTTACTTCCCAGAAGCATGGAAGTTGGGGATTATACTCGTATGTCCAATAAAGAAGTCTAAAAGAGACCATTGGGTTCCCAGTGGGGATCGACCCATCACTTTGCTCTTGTGTTTCTCAAAAATCATGGAGCAAATTGTTAAACGCAGGCTTGATTATTTTTTAAGAAAAAAATAAAGTTTTCTCTTGTTGTCACAGGATTCTGTAGAAAAAGATCTACATATGATGCTATTGCTCTAATTAAAAACTGTATTTCACAAGCCTTCTTCAAAAAGATGTATTTTTTGATTGTCTATGTTGATTTGGAAAAAGCATATGATATTGTATGGCATGCTGGACTTCTGCATAAACTTATAAACATCGGCTGTGACATGAGTACGGTCTTATGGCTACAATAATATTTAAACAATAGACGTGTTAAGGTAAGATTGGCAGATGCTGTCTCATCTGACAAGATTCTTGCTTGTGGTTTGCCTCAATGTGCAGTGCTGAGCGCTCTGTTGTTTAATGTAATGCTCCATGATTTGCCTCAGATGGAGAGCATCCAATGCATTACAAATGCAGATATGACAATATTTACAGGTGGGAGATCCCCAGTTGAGATTCAGTGGATGATGCAGAACTACCTGAATTACCTGACAAACTGGTTGATAAAGTGGAAACTAGCCATAAATGTTGTTAAAACAAAGTATCAAATTTTTACGCATAAAAAAATATGTACCATTGATTAACCTTAGATTAAAATCTAAAACAATAAGCACAACTGATGAACAGCATGTACTTGGAATAACATTGGACTCCCCTAAACTTACCTACTTACCACAAATACAAAGTGTTAAAACAGAGTCAAAGACGGCTGCAGGTTCTCAGGGCATTGTCCGGTGTTTCATGGGGATCGTCTCAAAAATTATTGCGTCAGATATATATATCATTCTTTAGAAGTAAACTTACTTATGGTCATGTAATCCTTACAAAGCTCCCTAAAAGTGATATAAACCTGTTTAATTAATGGGATTCAAAACTCAGCTTTGCGATCTATCTTAGGTGCACGGAAGACATCTTCAGTTTCCTCTACGGAAGCTGAAGCATTCATTATGCCTTTGAGATTATACCTGGATTTCTTGTTTCTGAAGTGGTGTTGGAGCTGCAGTTTCTTGGATGCAGAGCCCAATGAGTTACCAACTAAAATTGAGCTATTCAGATCTCTCCCAAACAGTGGGCTTGCATTGAAATGCATGGAAACAATAAACTAAATTCAGTTTAAATTTTCTCCTCCAGGATCTCATATTGAACATTTCACTTCTCCATGCATTGACATCTCATCTAATGTGTGTGTGTTGAATTTCCTGATGTTAAATCTCTCTGCAGCTGAAGTAAATCATAAATTTGAAGAGTGTGTAACATGTAAATTTTGTAATTCCTATAGAATTTTCACAGATGGCTCCAAGCTACCATCAGGTTCAGCATCTGCTGCTATTTATGTGCCACATCTAGAAACATGTACTTCTTGTCTCCTAAATCCAGGTCACTCAATTGTGGGAGCAGAGCTATTCGCAATTTCACAGGCTGTAAATTATACTGTTGATAACTTGTCAAATCATAATGTGATCATTTTTGTTGATTCTAAATGTTCTCTGGATATTATATTAAACTTGAATAACCCCGCCTAAAAGATTTTTAGTAGAATTAAAAAAATTGTTGGTACAGTTGTAATAACAGCATTCAGTTGTCGTGACTCGCACCGCCGCAAAGCACGCTCACAACACGAAAGCCTACTGATCGTAATTCATGGTAGCACCTGCCGTTCTTGAGGACCCTACACACTGATACGTTGTCCACTGTTGTCAGCACAAGGAACAGAAAGTCGGGTGGGTTCACAATGTTTATGCCGAACACATATATACACGAACACATGAGGTCCCTCGACTCTGAGTTCCCCTCCGGTGACAAATCACCATTACACCATTTACACAAACCGATGACTTGGGGCACAGCTATTCACAAATTAATATACATAATTTAATGTCTTTCATTTATATGGCCTGAAAGCTGCACAAAAGCGACATGGTTAGGAAAAATGCTTAAACACGGCGATCACAACACAGTTACGATAGATCCCTGCTCATTCAGGCATAATGGGAAATGAGATAGCAGACTGGTGCAAAAAAATGGGTCTTCAAAATTCTAAATCAGTACTCACTCATCTTAATTATGAGGAGCATGTTAGCAAACTGAAAAATAAAATGTTGAACTACTGGAGCGAGTGTTGGGGAAATCAAGTCAGGGGTTCTGGGAAGAAAAGATTTAGGAATGAATTGTGTGGCAGACCAAAGTTTAGATTGGGTGGTGCCATGTCAAGAAAATTTCAGTGTATTATTAGCCAATTTAGAATTAGACATGTTGGTGCTCTTCTCATTTGAGTAGATTTAACCTGTGTCAAAGCCCTCTCTGTAGCATTAGCTACAAAGTGTAAAATTATAAAATTTCTCATTCGCACTTAAATAGCATAATTATTGACATTAAAAATCTTACTCTAAATTATTATTAATAATTTTCTACTTATAATTAGTCATCCTTGAAGTTTTTGTGTAAATGCATGAGATATAAAATAACGGTCGATATTTTCGAGTTTGAAGCCTTTGGAATTGGCAACACCGCGCGGGACGCCTTGTTTGAGCGTCACTCTCTCGCGCGTCTTTAGCTTGTGTGTTACAGCGTTCTTGTAAGTGAAAAATTAAGTGTTCAAATAGAGCAAATCTGGTTTAAAAGATATCGTGTTCATTTCTTAGTGTGCATTGTGTTTAAGTATAAGGATCTGGACAGTGTCGTGCCATATAAACATGTAAATAGTCGTAGAAGTCGTGAAATAGCATGGCTCATTCCAAGTGCTATCTCAACATGACGTAGCGTGAATTTTGCGTGTCATGTTCATTTCTTGTGTCAAGAGTATAGTATAGATGTTTAACCACTTCTTTCTCCTTACTGCAAAAAGATATACTTGCAGTTGTCATTATGACATTGCAACTCGCTCATCAAATACTTCGTGAGAGCTCACGGCGGATTGCCGGTGTTTTCGCGGAAAGATGGCCGAACGTAAACTGCCGTGTCATGTCATTTTTATGTTCAAAATTTGCACTTTCTTTAGGGGTAGATATTATTCTTTTTACTACAAGATATACTTGCAGTGTTTTTCAGTATGATTGACATATGGATGAATTTAGGACTGCCCTTTTTATTTCTCGTACGGACATAGATATGTTATAGAGTACGAAATTTATTCATTCATATTCTCGCATTTTTTAGCTGTTTCGTATTTAGCTGTTTCCACGAATCACGGTGCTTAAATCACATGTATTTTCCATAATTCCACAAAATTGAATAACAGATTATTACTGCTCTAAAAATCACAAGTCTTGTACTGTCATGCTTATACTGTAATTCAAGCATAAAGGAACAGCCATTGCCAGCTGGTAACCTTCCTATTTTCTTCCTGAGCCTGTAAAGAAATTAATAGCTTTGAGTTAAATCTATGGAAGAAGTTCAGGGTTTTCTCCGTGATGGGAATTTTACCATTTGCAGTGTAGGGATTGTCAGTTGTGGAATTTTTTCCCTGATGCCTCATCGGGAACCTTTTCATTCAGCGCCTTCGATTATTTCAGATCCTCGACGGCATCAAACGCCACAACACACATTCCCTGGGCCTGAGCTTTACAAGTTGTAAATTCACGTGGCATATTATCTCTCACTAAGCCATCGAGTTACACCACGTAAATTGCCCATCTGTGACGTGAGACGGTCTGACCTTTGGTCATATATCACATTGCAATCACTTGGTTCGGAGCTAGTAGAGCCTAGTATATTACAACTAATGGCTAACTAATCTACCCGCTCAACCACGACAACTTGCTTTTCACATCGTGGAATTATTCTAAAGTCTGAACCCATGAATAGTGACTCATCCACACGTCACTGGTGGAATTGATATTCTGTCAGTCGCTAAAAATTAAACAGACTGTGAACCTCTACAAACACACTCACTTACACCCGGCCAACGTCATCGCTCGGCGGACCTCGCCTGCACGGAGTTTCCCATCTAAGAGAAGATCGTCCTAAGTCAAGCACGCCATCGGTCATCACGGCTTCCTTCAATAAAAATATCCAAGCTGAGTTTTCCCATAAAGTGTCTTATTATCCCCCTCTTGCAACTTCGAAAAACACTATCGAGAAAACGTTTATGATTGGATGTTAATAACTACCTTAACGTTGAACCATACCCACCAATCTTAACAACTCTGTCCTGAGTGTGGTGTTCCAGACACCATTGAGCACTTCTTGCTCAGCTCTCCACAATATGAGGCTACCAGACTGCATTTATGTCTACCTTTTGTAAAATTTAATCTTGAATTGAATCTGAAAAATGTCATAGGATTTGGTGAACATCAATCCCATGTACAAATTACAATGCTCCGCTCCTTGGTGAACTTCTTTAGTGCTGTTAATAGTAGTAAGCTACTTAAAATGTTTTCAATTTAACTGTGATACATCTGTGTCTAATGGAATTACCTTGAAACAATAATAATAATAATAATAATGAAGGCATCTACGGATGCTTTATTTCCAATCAAGCCTGATACATATCACCTTGTACATTGGATTTTCAAATGCCTTATAACTAACGCCAGGACGCCATGACGCTTTCCCCCGGTCAAGACCGGTACCCATTTCAGACACCTGGGTAGAGTGACAGCAATAAGCTGTCAGCTTCTGCAGACAGCAGCTGGAGAAGTCCAGCAATATTGAGGACTCACGAGAAAAGTGCTGCAGTATTGGGGGATTTGCTTAACCGTGCTTATGCAGCCAAAGTACAAGCTGTCAGGTTACACGGATTTCTGCTGAAGAAGTCCGACTTTCAAGATCTCTTCGGATCCTCGATAAAGAAGAAGAAGAATGTATTTTGGGATGAAAAACAGAAGAATGATAATCATTTTGTAAAGAAATTATTTATTAAACCTGAAATTTTCTTATATATAATATTATTTTATGAAAATACTGCGCTTTCTCGGTATGTTTTCGCCCCGCGAACTCATTTTTGAGAGTTTATTTTGGAGTCATTTTTCTTTTGAAAAATTTCTTCTGAGAGATTGTTTTGGAGCCACTTTTGTTTTGATCTTTTTTGAAAGATTTGTTTTGAGAGTTTATTTTGGAACCATTTTTGTTTTGAGAGATAATTTTGGAGCTATTTTTGTTTTAAATTGATTTGAGAGATTGTTTTGGTCCACTTTTGTAACCAGTTGCTATTATAGCTAGTCTACATTGCGTTGCAATACTATTAGAAACACTTATCTACTGAAAGGATTTCATATTATTCATTCTCAACAATATAGTTAACATAGCAAAAGCAGTTTTATTATTCCTAATCAAAAACTTCATTGGAAATATTGTTATATTATTAGATTTGTTAGTAAATAATTTTATGAAAACACCCATGTTGGGCTTATAATGGTTTTATTTTAATATAATTGTAAAACTAACAGTATTGGTTGTACATAGTATCAGTCAAAGTATCGGTATTTCCAAGTATTGGAGTATCTATAGCAGCCAAAAAAATGGTATTGCCGCATCACTACTATTTTTTTTAATGTTGAAAATGAGGGTCAATGTGAAGTTTCATGCAATCACGGAAAATAATAATGCCGATCCCAGGAATCAGTAAAGGAACACATTTCAGAACGTTTCACAAGAATGATATTCTGCTCTCTGATGCGTTATTTTCAAATTATTGAACTTTGAAGTTGGCCGTCGCGCGCCCAAGGAAGCGAGCCTAATTTAATTAAAAACGGAAGCTAACCCCCTATTACAAACGTAAAGAGGTTGGGTCGTGAGGGGGAGGCACAGTTCTTCTAGTGAAAATGATAAATAAAGCTTCTAACCCACCCATTAGGGTGACGACCGCAACCTTGTTGACATCAGGTCCAAAATGGCGGCGCCCATGGTGGTCGCCATGTTAGTTGGCCGTCGTGCGGTCGTCACCCTAATGGGTGGTTTAGAAGCTTTATTTATACTTTTCACTAAAAGAACTGTGGCTACCCCTCACGACCCAACCTCTTTACGTTTGTAATAGGGGGTTAGCTTCCGTTTTTAATTAAATTACGCTCGCTACCTTGGGCGCGCGACGGCCAACTTCAAAGTTCAATAATTCGAAAATAACGCATCAGAGAGCAGAATGTCGTTCTTGAAAAACGTTCTTAAATGGGTTCCTTTAGTGATTGTTTGCAATATCATTATTAATTTCCATGATTGCATGAAACTTCACATTGACCAAAATGAGGTTTTATTGTGAGAGACCTTCAACAAATTTTTTTGTTGAACTGTAATATTATGCTGCATTCAGGTTTTATTTAATAATCTGCATGCAAAATTTCATATTTACACTGAATTGTAAGTTACAGAAATAAATTATGTGAAAAGAAAAATATTTTTTCATTTCTTGAAGAATGGTAAGTATTTTATTTGTGGACTGATTCTTCTGAAATAATCCATTATATGTAATTTTTAAAAGAAACATTTTTGCTATATATTTCTCTAAATTTTGGCCTTAGTTTTGCAGAAAATGGGAAATGTTTTTTGTCATTTCATCTGTTATTTCAAGTGAGTACAAGGCAATGAGTTTTCATGCTGCAACAAAACCAAAAACAGTTTTGGAATCCTTTAAAAATTGCTTGCCAACTAAAAGAATCAGATTGTTCATTTTCCTTTGTGTTTTATTTTTTATAGGGGGTCAATAATTCATGATTTTTTGTCCCCTTGCACTTCCCCTGGGGGGAGTCTAGTGCCTGCAGCCCCTTAAAATTTTAGGGCACATTAGCCCACCATGTAAGAATTTTTTTCAATGAAAAAGAATATGGCCAATTGGGCCCAAAAATACCTGGGTCATCCCCCCCATGAGAATCTTTAAATAACAAAATTTAAAAAATCCAAGGTATTGTATACATTTCAAATCCCAACTTTTTTAAAGAAATAAGCATTTTTCTTTCTTTCTTTCTCTAGAACAGTTAGCACTAAACTTCAATTCAGATTGAACTGTAAATTTCAGTAAATTAATGCAGTACACTAGCCCCCTGCTTAGTCTATGTGCCAAAATTTTGTAGATATTGGTTACTCATAACTGATATCCGGCTATCACCGTGTCTCCATTTTACCTCACGTACCCATGTCCGTGTGTTGTTGAAGGAGAATACCAAGAGAATGGGAAACCTGTGATGTCTTGTTTTGCTCCTAGACTGTAAAATGAATTCCCTCAGAATTTTACTGGTAAGTAAGAAAGTGATTCATTTTTAACTTTCTGTCTTCTTTATTTTTCCACAATTATTTCTTTTTCGGTTACACTGAGCAATATGGCCGTAATTTTGATGTAGGAGGAGAAAGGTTGTCTTTATTTTTATTTTTTTGCTCATGATCATTTGCCATGTATAATTATATATATGTACAATAAACATGTACTGTAAGGACCATAAAAAAGTAAATCCAACTATAAATCTTAATGAATTTGGCTTTAAGTATTTCAGTTCCATTTGTTGCATCATAAACAGAGATGTGTATCTTGAATACAATGCTTTAGGTCTGATTATAAATAAGGTCCAAGTGATCAGAAAATTTACCTTTGAATGTAAATATCTAAGTGACTGAACCCAATATTATGCAACTAACAAGGGAGAAATGCATTTTCATTAACAACATCTATGTGGGAACAAAGAGTTTGAAATGAATTCAAACTCATTGGAAGTTTGAAAAAGAAGTTTAAAATGAATTCGAACAGAGATTTCCGGAAAGAAACTCTCCAACCAAGAATGCTGTCTTGAAAACTGTTAAATAAACATTTTTTCAATATTTTAATTTCAACATACTTCAGCATACAAAATTTTACAACTATTATTCATCACATTACTGATACAACCAATTTTAATGTAACTTTTAACTTTTTCAGGAAAATATTTATCTCAACCTAATACAAACAGAATTAAATTATCTTCCTTCACTGAGTGTTATTAACATTTGAAGTTTGCTTACTTTTTGTAGTCTATGGGGTAGATATTGAATTTATTGTTAGCTTCAAGTGAGCTACATTTTTTCAATTTTAGAAGTATGCAATGTAGTGAGGGGGCTTGACACAACGAGCTATGGACTTGAGAATTATAGAGCACGTCAGTCGATTTTAGTCCTTGAATAAGTATTTTTTATCAATTGAATTTGTGTATTAGACTGTTTTGTTCAGATCCTCAACACACACAAGCCAAAAGTTTTTAATAAAAGATATTATGGATAATTCATTCCTGTCAATCAAACCTGATAGATATCATCATCTTGTTCATTGGTTTCTCAAATGCCTTATAACTAAAACCATAACTGGATGACTTACCCCCGGTCAAGTTGGTACCCATTTCCAACACCTGGGTAGAGTGGGGAATTGTGACTGAGTTCTCTGTTCTCCCAATGGGCAGAAATCACTGCACTGCACCAGTATTTGAACTGCTGACACCTTTTCATAGAGAGCACATCCTTAATCACTCTGTCATGGTGATGTTGCGATGCAACACCATGAGGTGTGCATGCTTCCTAACAACTGAGAGATTCTGATTCTCATGTTCACTTTCATAAACTCTCCTATTTGAGGAATTTAGTGATGAGTTCAATTTATTTCTCATGTTCATAGGTTTTTGAGTGATAGTTAAATTAGATGCGATACTTTTGCAGTAAATGTGAATGTTACGTGAAATGTTTTCTTCTTTTCTGTTGCACTAGGGTTATGCATTGTACGTTGGACCATGAAAGTCCAGGTTCGATTCTAGTTTGGCACTGCTGGTATTCATTAAAAGAAGTTAAGCTTCTTTGCTGCCATAGAAAATAAGTGAATAAGATAGAAGATTATTCTTCTATTCAATGAACTTGATCTTTGCTCACTTCCCGATAGTTATGACGAAAACATATCTGGATGTTTTGATACTGGAATGACCAATGTACGTGGAGACTTCAATTTTTATTACTAACTGCTAAGACAGAAAATGTTACAAACTCTGCGGTTGCAGACATCGGACAATTTTGCAACATATATGAATTCAGTACACATTCTGCTCTCATTTATTTGTTTCAACTGGGATGTGAATGTGTTGAAATTTGTGATATATATATATATAGAGTTATCCATAATCATTATTGTCGTGTATCTGAAAAAAATCTTCCGTATGCTACTAGTCATAACACTTCATACGCGTATTATTGAAGGAAGTTCCATTACCTTACCATATAAAGCAAATTCAAGTTGAGGGTATCATCAAAATAAATATAGTGATTTTATTTGGGCATGCATGAGGTTTAGATGGGAAGAATTGAAAAATTATCAGTCATCACATGTTCATCACTTGAACTTAATAATTTAATAAGTAATATTTAATGTTATTTTTATATTAAATAAAATTTTTGCACAGCACTTATTTAAATATTTTGGGTGTTGCTTTTTGACAGATTGTGTGCGTTATTTGTTAGTGATTGTCAGAAAAGTCTTTAAACTTGAATATCTGAATAAACTTATGATATTGGCTGAAGAAAGTATATTGTTCACGCTGTAAATTTTAGTGTCCTCAGACTTATACTGAATAAATAGGAAAGCATCATTAGAAACAATTTAATTTTTCTGAAATTAAACTAAAAAAGCAGGAGTAAGCAAGTGAAAATAAGAGAATGCAATTGATCCAAAGATGAATGGTCAAGAGAGTAGAAATTGAAGTCTACACTGGAAAAAGCACTCTAGAGCAGGGGTCTCCAAACTTTTCAATGCACGGGCCACATTATGTATTTCCTACATTGAGACGGGCTGATGTAATAAAAAAAATTGGTGCCAGTAATTCAATTTCTTAAAATATTAGAGTATAAACATGAAAAAATTAAAACATAATCTTGTTGGAAAAAAATCAGGGTAAACTGAATAGATTTCTGCCTCAAGTTCTATGCAACCAAATTAGTGTGGTAAATGATACTACTGTTGTTTTGACTTCAAAATTTTATTAAAATCAGTTTCCAGATTAGATAAGTCAATTGAAAGAATTGATTTCAAATGATCATCAGACATATTTGCTCGATAGTTAAATTCACACACTTCATTTTGGAAAATGTTTCTTCACACAAGTATGTTGTACCAAAAATAGACACAAATCTATAGGCAAACTTTATTTGAACACTGATCTGGCTGCAGGCATTAATAAAACTCAATCAGATTTCCTTATCTATACTTATCTTTCAGTCTGTCATTTGCCTGGAGATTAATAATTTCTATATGAAATTAAGTTTGAAAATTTCCAGCATTGTAGTCAAATGGATTATTAAAGAGCCTGATTTCATTTACTTTGGTATCAAAGTCAGCAAATCGCTCCTGAATTTTTTTTTCAAATTTGAAATTATTGCATTTGCAAATGAAGAAGGAAATAGCCCTTTAATTTCTGTGTGAAACTTTTCACAGGTTGGAAAGTCAGTAAAATTCTTAACTTTCACCTGGTCTTCAAGTAGCGCAATTTTTGCTCTAAATGCCTTGACATGAACGAAGTAGTCACTGTTCTAATTTATTTCGCCCTGCAACTTCAGATTTAATTGATTCACATGACCTGTCAAATCTGCTAAAAATGCCAATTTCCAAATCCATTTACAGTCTGTTAATAATGGTTGAGGTTTATTTTTCTCTGTGAAAAGTAAATCAATTTCTAATCTGAGCTCAAAGAAATGCAGCAAAACCTTCCCACAACTAAGCCATCTAACAGAAACAAGTTTCATGACACCGAACACATCAACATATTATAGGCACAATGCATGTTGATGGATATGGCAAAGCAGAAAAATGGGTTTTGAGAATCCTCCAACCTCACAAGCTGTCATAATTTGCCCAACCAACATTTCTTTCAGTTCTTTGTCCAAGGCATATTCTTTCCTCCATCATTTGTCACACACTGCACTTGTTTACATTCTACGTGATATTCTGTCATGGTTTTACTAACTTCATTGAAAAGTTCTTTCCAGTTGTTGTGGTGGGCATGATGTGAACTGATGCTTATTCTTGGGTCACATTAAATTCACTATCAAGACTTATCATTTTGGAGAGATTTACATTTTATGGACATACCTTTCCTGCTGCATCCACTTTACCTCCTTTATGTTACTACCATCAGCGAAAGGTTTTCCGTTTTTGGACAATGCACAGCAAATTTTGTAACTGGCTCTAGTTGAAGTTTCATTTTCATATTTTTTCTTACTGAAAACAGCATGTTGAGCAAGCAGACTCAGCTGAAATGGTTCAAATTTTTTAGTGCGTTGTGCACATGTGATGTGAGAATGACTTGAGCTATGTTTAGATTCATGGTGCCGAAAAATATTGTATTCCTTCAGAACAGTAACACTGTCTCTATATATGAGGCATAAAGCTGTATCATTTTCTTTCACAAAAAAGTTGTACAATATTTATTTTTTTTCAAGACCAACACACAGAGATTTGTTTTTGGCGGGTCGGATGTGGCCTGCACCATCGTTTGGAGACTCCTGGTCTAGAGGGAAGCACTGGAATTATACAGAGTGGCTTCTGAGCATTCAATGAAATGATGGGTGACATTGATTGTTTGTTGGAGTTGCTGAATTATTCTTGTTGTTGGTGCATTGTTGATTGATTTGAGGAGTGTGTGGTGTGATTCAATTGTATAAAAGTAAGTGGGTAGGTATGAGAGCTCAAATTCATAAAGTATAAGTAAATTGAGCATGGTTGGTTATCTGTATAGCAGAGTGCTATTGAATCATATGAAAGAGGAAACAGACAGTGCATAAGGAGACAAGCTGTTCAGTTTTTCGCAGGATTGAAGGTGTGTGGATCTGATTTTAGCAGTGAAACAAATGGTGAAGTAGATACAGTTGATCAGGGATTGTTGTTTGAAGTGCTTTGAGTGTCTGGTATAAACAGTAAGATGCTTGAGAGCTATTATATAAATAGAGCATGTGTGAGAACTGATTGTATTTTGAATGAATGGTGTGCAGTGCTTGTGAGTTTGCATCACTGGTGTGTGATGTTTTGTTTGTTAAGTATGTATACAGATGGTGGTTTGTGTCAGGTGATGGCAAGACTTATTTGGGGGGGGGGGGGGGGGGTTTGGTGTTGGAAGTGTTGGCTGCTCAGAGCACAATCATCAGTGCATAGCACCTGCTCTGTGCTGTGATTTTAGCATGATTAGCTAAGATGAAGAGAAACTGTAGACTGTAAGAGTGTTAATAAGGGTTTCTTATAGAAAGACTCTAGGTGGTTGTAAAAAGAATTTAGACAAGAAGTGTTTATCAAAAATTTGTATTATTTGGGAGTGCTTGGGGCTGCTGATAATGAATTAGAAAAGGTTAAGGTAACAAGCATAGGAAAGTTTGTAAGGAGCTGCATGGAAAAGTGACCCAACTATAAATGCTAGAAAAATTGTAGTGTAAGGAAATGAGGCACTTTGTTGTTCCATTGGTTGAATTTACTTAGTTCCCCATTGTATTTATTTATTATGTTTTAGTCAGTTCTTTTCCTTTACAGAATGCTCTTTTTATTCTTTTCAGCTTTATCTTACAGTAAAGATAAAATAATTTGATAGTATAAGTTTATTCAATAAATACAGCACTCAAATAACCTAATAAAACTTTCCTTTGTGTAAAAGGAGTATCATGTATGATCAGGACTTTTATTAGGTAAATCATTCATCTTTTATTCAAATATAGCTTATGATGCCAGTCCTTAATCACTATAGTTCTTATGTATTACAGGATTAAACTATTTGTTCTGATTATTTTGAAATATAGTCATGGTCAAAGGAATCACAGTTTTTTTTTTCAATTTGGAAGAACATTTATGAGTGACCTTTTGTATTGCTATTGCAGTTTGTACTGTAGGATGAGTTGACCCAATACTGCAACCTTGAAGGTTCTGATTGTTTGTCCTTGTCCTTGTTTCCCTTATAATTATAATACTGAAGGTCAGGTGGAGACCAGCGAGTTGGTGCTGGCTGGAGTGCCTGGCAGTGTTGGGGCCCACTGATTGACTTCTGGAGTCTGACAGGTAAGCCTTCATGGCCTGCTTTACTTCTCAGATGCTTCTCTTCAAATCCTGTGACTTCTTGGTTTGTTAGTTATTTGTTCCTATAGTTTGAGCTTTGTTTAGTTTTGAATTGTCTTCAGTTTCTAGATAACTACGCTCAAGATATAATTGCGTGTGTAACATCATTTAAGACCTTAGAGTTTTTAAAGTTTATTTATAGAATTTTAATTGAATCTTAATGGTTTTTGCTTATCTATCCTGAATTTTTTGTCACAGTCAATAATCAGTTTTTACTGTTTTAATTTTATGCTATGATTTCCAGTGTAGATAGAAATTCATGAGTCTTCTCATGTGCAGCCTTAGGGATTGCTAACAAGTTACCCATATCATTTTGTAGTTTTTCTTGATATTCTTTTATATTTTTCTCATTCATAAGGTTTGCTGTCAGTGTTTCTAACTTATAGACTGTGTAGTTGGTGCTATACTGGTCTTCTGGAACCTTTAGCATTTCTGTATAGAGGAGGCAGACATTTAAGTGTTGTCTTAACAATATGAGAGTGTTGGACTGATGTACTGGATGGTTATAAAACTTGAGGCTCAAAAGTAGCTGATAGAAGTTGGTGCAATGTACTCTAGATGAAGTATCTGAAGGATATGGCAGGGGTAACATTTTGAGGTAGGTATATTACTGAGGCAAGGAATATGGTGAATGTGGGAAGGGTGGCAAAAAGTATGAACTGCTGTGCTGAAGTGGTTTGGCCATATGCAGAAGTGAAAGAGAAATTGTTTGTAAAGGAAGCAATGAAGTCAGAAATGTTAAAGGTTAGCCAAAAAATAGATAAATGAATGGAGTTGAAAGTGTGCTGCACCATCATTTCAGGAGATGAGTAGATAGTGATTGTGGGTGCCTGACTGATAGTCATGATGGGTATGGCTGGAGGTTCTTGGCTTGCAGGAATGATCGTGGTTTGGTAAATAGGATGTGTAATGGGGTCAGTGCTGTTGGTCTGAAATAGTGTGAGTTTTATGAAACTGCAAGAGTAAATCCATATGGTGCTGGTGGACCTTGCTGTGGAAGAGATGCCCAAGCAATGTAGATGTGTGAGAGGAAACAATTGAAAGTTGTTGTCCTCTCAGAAGGATACAACTTTGGTGTCTGTGGGAATTACTGCTCTCAGGGGAATTGGGGGATCCCAGGCTGAAAGTTAGGAAGGTATTCTTTTTATTGAAAAAGAATACTTTCATATTGTTCCAGGCTATCTTTTTTCAGTTATTGCTTATTTTTTCTCAATATCAATAACTTGATTCTACAGCTTCAATTTTGTTTCTTAAACTCTTTTCCTTACTTGCTGTTCTTGTATGCAGAGATCCCTGTGTGCCAGCAGACCTTGTATGTTGACTTCTTGTTCCTTAACTTCAAACTGAATGCTGCCACCAACTTTCATGCCCATGGAACACCTCTTTTGGGAAATAGAGGCTGAAACTGACATATCTAGTATAATACTCTAACTCTATATTAAGCAGTGGCTTCTTTATTTCTCCTTTTGGCTCTCCTTTGTTGGGGTAAAGGAGGCTACAACTAATATATAATTTAATCTGTCGGTTCTGACCCAGGTAGACTGTTTTGTGCCACTATTGTTAGTAGGGAAATATCATAAAGTTCATGCCGTGATAAAAGATGTTTTCTCTGAGTCCCTCGATTCAAATGCTAGTTTATACCGACCAGTCTACGCTGATATTTGCGCACATGCTTACTTGTGTATATGTGTATTTGGACACGCTATGTGGGCGTATGTGTCACTACCTAAGACATTTCACTTCATTTTTTGTAAAGCATTTATGAGAAGATATGTATCTATATATATGTTTGTTGCGCAATCACCCACATATGATAAATAAGACGCTTATCAACCAATGATCTTTTCATTGCAATATTTAATTAAACGCCATATAATATTTCATTTGAAATTATAAGCAGCAACACATACTGAAAAATTTGTTACAAACCTCATTAATTTGCTCATTATCCTATAATTCAGTACATCGCACATGTATGTGCGATGTATTAGGTGTATGTATGTGCGTAGGTATGTATATGCATGTATATGTGTATATATTTACATGTATGTATGCATATATGTGCATATAAACTGACAACTAGCATTTTAAGTAGAGAATGTTTTTTTTCTGTTCACTCTCAATGTGTAACATTACCTAATTCCTCATCTCTTTATTATTGTAAAGCATTCACGTAAAATCTATACATTTGTTGTGTGATCATCCATTTATATTTACCACGTTAAGTGCGGCGTGACCCACTGGTGGTCATTTAGGTGATTTTCATAATGCTGCTGGCCGACCAGCAGTCACTTACTCAATTTTTATAAATACTAAATGAAAGTTGAATGAAGGCATGATCCAGTCAATGTTTGCCCTTTTCAAATTTTCTTACTACAATTGACTCTAAATTCGAGCTGGACATTGAACTTCAGTTTAACCCGCCGCACTTAACGTGTTTAATATAATGCTTATCAACTAATGATCGTTAAGTTAAATTTGTTTAATTAGAAATACAAAACTTGTTATTACATGGTTCTCATGCTTAAATGTATATATATATTGGTTTTTTCATGCCTCCTTGAAATAACATTTTTGAACATCAGCCGAAACAAGCGATTCATGTATTATTTCCTTGCTTCAAGAATTTCGAAGTTTTATGTCATGCACATGTAAACTGTCAGAAGTGTTTTCACCCGACAATAAAAATGCATCGTCCATGAAATTGTGTTATCTCTTATAATTATCATTACATGTATCATCAAATGTAGATTAAGCAACATTAGAAGTACATTGCCCTCAATCATTTCTTTGCAACTAGTGACGTGGGTATTACATTACTCTTGTGTGTATCATCTAAGTGTATTAACTTCAAAATATTTTAAACCCAATGATGGTACTTTTGTACCATCTTTATTGGAAATAAACTTTTTTTTTTCTTTTTTTTTTCATTTTTTGACGAGAGGTGAATCTGATTCTTGCTGGTTGGCCATCATTCCTTGTTGGAGGGGATTGACCTTGGTGATTACAAAGTGTCTGTTAATAGTGTAGCCAGTTTTTGAATGCGTTTGATATTTACATTGTTGATATGAAAAGTTTGAATGAAATCAATTTTATAGAGAGGGCTAAAATCTAACATTTAATTTTGTTCTGTTTGGCTTTCAGAATAACCACCACAAGTTTCAAGACATCATCATCAAAATGAATATCAATTAGTGCTACAACATACTTCAAAGTATTAAGATGAATAAATTTAATGACTTCTGTGGCATTGTTTTTCAGTGGAGCAATGTTGCAATGTGGAATACAAAATACTAATCATGTCACCAAATCAAAAAATGAAGTCTTGAAAAAGATGCAAATCAGGTAATCTTTATGATGGGGAAAATTTGATCTATGTGAAATTAGTCGCTGAGGAAATCACCCCTTCAACTAATTCCTAGTTTCACGTATGGTATGGGCTGTAGTTCTATTTTGTTGAGGCAATTCATCAGGTTTTGTTTCTAGGCAGAATTCTTTTCACAATTTAATTGTATATATGAGTAGTCATTGTGCTCATCCAAGTCTCCACTAAACAGGAAAAATTCTTGCAAATTATTTCATTGTGTCAATGTATGTTTTGAATATTGTGGTGGCCATTGCAAAGTTTAAACACAAAACAATATATAATTGATATTTTCCTTTTTGATGAAAATTGCATCAGTTATTTAGCATCACTGTTTCAAAATGCTTGCTATCCCAGCTATCATTTTTAAAATAAAATTCCTTTTCAATTAATTAACCCTTTAACGACCAATGTTTTTCTAGTTAGGAAAAAATTATATAATTTTTTTTTCACTTGAATGATAACTAAGGGCATATTAATATACATCTAAATTTCCAGGTTTATTTTAAAGAGAAAAATTATAAGAGAACCATATGGTCCACTTGAGCCTGAAATAGTGCTAAACAAAGGAGCACCATACAGTCCTATTGGACTTGAGGGAAAACTTCAAACATATTACTGAAAAATACTTCCTTTCTTTGTGTATTATCTGGCAGAGTTGAACATAAAATGGTACAATGATAAAAAATTGAATTAATTTAGAGAAATTTCACTCAAACCTCTTGCTGGACAGTTTCAATTTCAAAACAATTTAGTTTGATAGAAAGCTTCAACGCAGTTTCTGTTCCTCCCACAACGTGGATGTGCAATCTATTTTGTGCAAAACATGTTTATTTTGCCTTTTTAACCAGGATTTTTACACATGCCCCTGTTTTCATGAAATATTTGTAAGTGATTGCCACCATCGTGCCTGATGTTTTAATCTGGAATTTGTTCTGACTTTCCCTGTCTACCTTTTCTTTGCACACTTTTGCTCTCTTCTGATGGCCGCCGTCTTTTCTTTCAAGTACTTTCCGCTTTTGATCAAGGAATTTCCAGCTTCAATTTGAAGTCACATAATGACATCTTATTTTAATATGTAACTCCCTGAGAATTTTCAACTCCACGCAATAGTAAGTAGCTGTTTACCACTGTCATATCAAACAACCATATCAAACCAATGCACAACACAATATTAGCAACTGATACCTTTATCATCACTTGTGCTCTGCAATCTAATTTCCCTCACTGATGTAATGGAGCAGATGTCAGGAAATTAGAAGCAAGGCAAACAGACCTGTTATCATGGAATTTCACAGCAGTGATTGAAACACCATCAATTTCAGCCACATGTTCATCAAATGAACTTCTGTCCAATGAGCAGTTATCAACCAAATGTACATTCGATTTTATATCTTCCCATCTTTTTGTGACAATTTGAGAACTATTTTCATTCAAGCATGAGTTAACCAATGGAGACGGGTGTTTTATCAGTTTTGGTCACAGATATTTGCACACAAATACCTTACTGTTTAAATTCAAGGTTATTTAGATGGAGGCATTTTGTTAGATCATTTTGCAGAGCTAACAGAATAGTTTGTTCACAAATTTTTTCAATAAGGTCATCGGATACTAGACTCTTGAAGTAATACATTGGAGACTCAATGTTATCATTTTTGATGGGATAGCTTACAAAAACATAAACATCCTTTTCCATATGTTATGTTTTCACAGAATTCCAATGAAAATGGTCAGATTTCTTCCTTTTGCTTGTTACTGTAGTGTCAACTCTACATTCTTCTGCAAAAAAGTCCTCTTGATCATCTATATTGTGTTTTCCTGGCTTATATTTTGCATGAGCGCTTCAAAATCAGGATCTAGAACATTGTCTTCAGATAATCTGACTCCACATCATTTGTTCAATCTAGTGAGGCTACTTTACTGTCAATTCTGCTGGGCTTTATCCTTGTAATACTGTAGAATGATATTGCCGAGAATGTAGAAGAGGAACCTGGAAACAAGAACTTATGAATATAAATTTCGCTCTCAGCTAAAAGGACTTGTGATGCCATTTTGGCTTACCACACCAAAACTAAAAATTTATTACTCGCTAAGATACACCAACAAGTAATTATGATCAAAAGATGAAATTTTTTTTAGAGTATAAAATTCCCAATCATGTCATGCTTGGTGCTTCAGAATAGCTGATAGTCTGAATTAAACCATAGTATTCAAATCGTAACATCTGCATATGCTCTTTATATTTTGGATGTTTTTTACAGATTTTATTAAAATGAACATGTTATATCACATGGTTATGCAAATATCAGACTCTAGGAATATATATATAGAATACAAATACTTGTGAAACTACACTGTTTTGAAGTAATGAATAATACTGTTAGTTTTAATATCTGCCTAAAAATCTATTAAGACAGATAATTTGGTAATAAAAAATAGTTACACAGTCATACCTCGGTATTCAACGGCCTCTATATTCGACAAAATCGGTGCTCGACCAGAAAATTTGAGTAGAAAATGCATCGAACCTCAAACAGATTTTCGGTACTCTACTAGCCGAGTCGACTCAAATGCGCTCCTCGGCCCTTCTCGGCCAGCAGGTAAGCGTCAGTTTGACTCGGACCGCCAGCGGAGTAAGACATACGAAGTATGTGCGAGTATTTCTTCCCAGATATTAAATTTTTTGTGTTGCTCTAGCCCTTAATAATGGGTCCAAAGAAAGACAGTGATAAGGGGAAGGCAAAGAGGACAACAGTGAGGACCACTTGAACTGACGAAGGAAATGATAGCAAAAAATGAAAGTGGTGTACAAGTGTCGGACCTCGCGTCGCAGTACGAAATGGCAAAGTCAGCTATTTCCACTCTTCCACTCTCTTGAAGCATAAGGAAGTGTTAAAGAAAGCTGATGTTGCACTGGGAGTGACAGCAATTAGTAAGCAAAGGCCTCAGATAATGGAAGAAATGGAGAAGTTGCTTCTTATCTTTACCAAGGAAAAGATGTTGGCAAGGGACAGCATTAGTAAAGCTCTCATCTGTGAAAAGCTCTTCAAATTTACGAAGATGTATTGAAAACCAGAACGGATTATGGTCGAGTACCGAGGTACGACTATATGTTGAAAATGAACTCTTGAGACCAACTAGACCACACGGTCTTTTTTACTTGTGCCATTCCCATGACCATTAGGATCGGATAGTCCTGTTTACAGAATATAACATAACTATCTTACTAAAATCAGAAATGTCATTCTAAATTTTTCATATTTCAACATCAATACTCTTCATTCATCTATAAATTTAGACTCAAATCTCCCCTGTTGTAGATTTCATTGTAGTTCAAAAAATGGATTTTCTTTGGTAAATAGTACAACGCGTTTATGCGTCAACTCCCATGCAATGCAGTGCACTGAGCCAGGCAGGCAAAAGAACGATGCTGCAACATGTTCTGATGCATTCAAAACCTAGTAGCATCTCATATTGCTTACTCATTACTTATTAAAGCAATTATCCAAAAGAAGACTGTATAGTCTTTCTGGTTGCTAAAGGGTGAAAATAGTTTTATTTTGCATCAGTTTCAGGGCTGAATCCTGACTTAGAAAGATTTCTAGAGAATATGAGGTTTAGCTTAAAAAGTCCTTAGTAGTAAGGAGGCTACTGTTTGTCTCGTTAGCCTTAGCTGAATGAGAAATTTTTTCCAGCTGTTGAATTGTCTCACCTTTGCATAGGCCTGTGAATTTTCAGTTGGTATCTCAAACGAATTTCTCTTTTTTAAAATCACTGAATTTGATTAAATCCTTTTTCGGACCCATGAAAAGTCCCAAAACCATTGTTAATTATAAATAAAGATATATTTTTAAATAAGAAATAAACATGCATAATTAACAGATTGCAGTTAAACACCTGTTGCGGGATGTAGCCTTCCCTTGCAACAAGCGCAGCAAAATCTTGGATGTACGTATTGGCTGCTCTCACGTCCGCACTCGCAGCTTTGCGGTACCTCACCTCTGAATGGATGCCAGTTCTCTTCTTGAAATTATCAAAAAAGCCATGGGTTGCCTTAAATGCTTTGTCTGATGCTTCTTTAGAAGTTGATGCTTCTTTCTTCACTAAGTCTGCATAAATACTCCATGCCTTCTAGTATATTACCATCTCCTTCACTGTATCTCCGGCCAACTCCTTCTCTTTCACCCACACAAGCAGAAGCTTCTCTATTTCCTTGTGGATATTTGTCCTTAATTGGAAAAGAATTGTGGTTCCTTTTGCTGTTGTAGCACTCTTGATGGCATCCTTCTGCTTCAATATCATACAAATTGTCGATGTACTACAGTCATAGATCTTTGCGAGTTGAATTACTCGTATGCCTCGGTCATGTTTTCCTATTATTTATTGCTTTAGTTCTACCAACATCATCCTCTTCCTGTCACAATTTTCCTCAGCACTCACTTTCTTTGGCCCCATGATAACACACAAAAAGTAGCAATCATCCAAATATAAAGCAAAAAAGAGTACAAGATACACTTAAACTCAAGCGGGTAACACGTGCGACTGAGATGCTCTCGGATGATGCTCGACCCTGCGCACCAACTAGAGTGATGCTCCGGAAACACGGCTCATATCTCGGATTTGGGCTCATATCTTGAACAAAAATATGGCCTGAGCTCCAGCTTTTATCTCAAAAACTGGTATGACTAGCTGCTCGTATCTTGAGGTACCGCTGTATAGGGTAGCCTGTTTAGAACACACATTGATCATTGACTACTCATTTTCTTTATTTATGCTATGTGATCTTTTTTCTTTCCTCTGCAAAAACATGCAATACTAATGAAACCTGAAACAAAATACTACTCAAATATTCAGTGTGTGATTTTTTTCTGCAATGTAGAATCATTTTTTGCACATGCTGTTGATTTTTGTTGGTTTTTAATTGCTGTTTGATAGCTGGTCTCATTTATTTTTGCTATTTTTCTTTGTAAACAGTCGGTTAAACAGTTGTGTTTCGGCCAGAAGAAGGAGTGAAGTAAGAAATTGGAGCTTCTAACACTGTCAGAAATACTGAAGGTTAACAATCTGAGGAATATTCGGTGGATGGTAGCTACCTCTACAATATTCATAATTGTTTTTGAAATTTTATCCATCAATTTTTTTTGCAGGAAAATGTCATGAGGTTGCAGGGTGTCATCAATTTTTAGAATGACAATTATCTGCATAACCTTATATAAATGTAATGTATATTGTAACATAAAATATGTGTCACCTGTTGAAAATTTGTTTTCATTTCATAAATGATCTTAGTTGAATTATTATGTTCATGAGCATATATGGGAAATGTTTTTTGTGTAACATTTTTCCTTGCTTGTGTTGGTTATTCATTCAATTCAATTTTGATTGCATGTGTGAATGAACAACCCATTTATTGCTTCTAACATTGTTGCTACGTTTGAATTTACTACTCCGGTTCTCAAGGCTCAGTCTTAATTATGACAGAATGATAACACCCATCATAGCCCACAAATTCTCACAACATAGGTGCAAACAACATTTAATTGATACTATTTTGTGAACCCTAATATGTAATAAACAGATAACATTCAGAAACTAAATTTAGAAGACCATTTCTGCCATGTTGATCTCCCACCAATGGAAGACTACAACTTCATCAAGTTAGACAAATGAACCTTTGATTTCTGTTAACTCTCATAGTAATTTGAAAGTGTGTGTTTAATTTAAAAAGCAAAGGATTTAAAAAATAGGTTTCACGCTAATGAAATAGTTTTGACTGCACACTCTTTTTTTCACTAAAAATGCTTTGAATGGGTCATACTATTCTGGGTGGGTACTTTCACATGGACCAAAATCTTATTGCTCTATTTATTCAATGAATGAATTCAAATTGTTCAATCCACTTGATACTGGGCTATTTCATTATTGAAATGTTTGGCTACAAATTATTTTCTGCAATGATAAAAGAAGAGCGTTATATTTTACATTTTTTTGCAAGTTGTTGTAACTGGGGGTTGTGTCACTCACTACTTTTTATAGCACAGCCTTCATGCCTCTTTCTACTCATATAATCTTGATTGTTATTTTCTTGTTGATTATAGCCTAATTGTACATTATCTTTCTATTCAGTTGGTACTAAATTTTACCACTATAAAATATAAGTAAAGATCCTACGATAATTCTAAGTGGAAGTTAAGCTCCAGTTGCACTGGTAGGTGAATTAATGAGTTATCCTTCTAAAGGACATGAGTAATTATGCTATATTTGGTTACTTGCTTGTTCTTCTGTTATTCATTTTGTTGAAATTCAATAATTATTATTTGCTGTTTAATTTATATTAGTTTATTGATTATTTTTAGTTTTTGTTTTGTTGAGTTATAAAATTTAATTCATTTTCTCATTCATTCAAGTTTAATAATGTAATGTGTTTCTTTAAGTTATGCATTTCTTTTGTAAATACCATATTTTCTTATTATTTCTGTAGATACTTTCTGCATGTATTTTATTGTGTTCTTAGTTATGATGTTTGCATGTTGCTTCCCCAATCTCCTCACGTTCCCTCCACTGGTCTCTTAGTCTCTCCTATTGACGGGTAACTAATTTAAGGTTTTGGTTTATTTTCTACAGTGTCTCCTTCCCACCTGTCCATGCTCCAGTAAACTTGATAAAACTTCATTTAACTTCCATTCATGCTCCATTTAAGCTCCAATAATTTGCTTCATAAATTTTAGTTCCATTTATTTGCTCTAGTTAACTCCAGGTTACTTCATTTTAAGTTCCATTAATTCATTCCAATCAAGTTCCGTTAATTTACTCCTATGAATTCAGTTCCATTCATTTAGTTATTACCATTCATGTTCCTTTGTCTATATTTCATTGACCAAATCATTATCATCCATTATATTTGCATTTGTATCACCATTTTTCCAATAGCAATTTATCGAGTAGAAGAGTTTCATTTTCCATAACTGGTTGCCATTCAAAAACAAGCAGATAACAAGTTTATCTCACCTGCGGGAGGCAACCGGCAACATTGTAGCCTTAGTTTTCTCAAACATTAGAGCAGAAAAACATTCCATTGCCCTTTGCTCAGGTAGGTAACTAAACACGCAGCATGGAGCGTGCAGTGGTTATGGTGCACAAGCTGACGGATACTGAAGTGGAGAGGCTGTGTTGCAGGCAGGACTTCATCAAGCAGGAAGCTGCAGCAGAGGACAGGGTGCAAGGTGAGACTTAGTTCTGGTCTGGATATGAGGTAAAGACAGTTAATCTTATGGCCGAAAACTAAGCCTTTTTAGTGTAGAAAACTAAAATGGTATTAATTTATAAGGTCTTCGCTCAGGTTTGAGGGCAAGGCCCAATGTTTATATTATGGAATTTTACATATAGGCAAAGAAAAATGAATTATTCATTCATAAGAAAGCTCCACGTGTCTAAATAAAAAATTATTACATTTTTTTCTGCAATTTTTCCTACAATGGGCCAAGTTTCTCCACTTGAACACAGTTGTTGCTTGGTTAGTTGGTCCGTCTTTCACACTCTCAACATTCTGACTGCAAGGTGATTTTGATTTTGGGATTGTAGTAACAAGTAACAGTATCGTAGCATGAAAACTCATTGACTTGTATTCGTTTGAAATATATAAAAAAACATCAACATATATCTGTCATTTTCTAAAAAACTAAGGCCAAAAAAATAAGGCCATTAGTGGCCACAGAGGAGATTTTTATAATACTGCGAACAGACTAGTAGTGTGCGCCAAGCGCCATCCATGCCCTCTTCCCCCGTGCACCTCAGAGGTCTTATAAGCGGTGAGCTCTTTAGGGCCCGCGCATTTGGTTCGCATCCCCGTCCTGTTAACATCCTTACCAGTAAACTCTGCAGTTCTCCATTGTTATCTCTAACCTCTGTCTGCCTGTATATTTGGTGGCACAGCATGTGGTGAACTCAACCCACGTTCGTGAACCCATAAGTGATAACTGAAGATCAAAGGCTCCGTGAAAATAGTTTTGAACAGTATAAAATCCAAATGTGTTCCAGCGAAAACAACCAGCTCTGGCAGCCTCAACAAACAGTTATTGTGTTTGGAATCACCATCTCTAGAGAATTGTTGACGGAAGCTTACTGTAGATTTACAGTATTTCTTAATTTATACTCACCACTTCGTACAAAAATTTTGGTCTACGAGTGTGAAAACGACACTATCGAATTCGTTTTTCAAGTCAAAATTGCAGCGTTCCCAGCGTCAACCATTGAGTGAATTCTACATCTACAATTCTACAAGAAGTGAATTCTAAATCTACAAGTGCTAAAAACAATTTTATTAAGTGGAGATACGTTACTACGATTGCACCAAAAACAGTAGCAGCGGCTGTAGCAGTGAAGTGAAACGTACGTTCATTTTAGTAGTGTAATTTCTTCACGTGGTGCACAGTAAACGCAGTATAATCTTGCTGTACCAGCCGACAGCATCACAGCATCAAAGCATCCCATCATTGCTGCAGGAGACGCTGTCAGCGTGTTCGCGTGTTCAGCGTGTCAGCGTGTTCGGCTGTCTTCAGTGTTCACAGTTAAGTCCTTTTGTGGAAAATTTTTTTGCTTTGTTTAGTGCTATCTCGCTCTGTCCCGAGCAGCTAGTCTCTTTTTGTGGCACTTATTGCCGTGGGTTTTTTTTCTTACCACGCCCGCTCCCTGTACAGCTGAAAGCGCTGAGTCGCAGTAGGTTGCAGTTGCATTCAAAATCAGTTACACTCTGAGCACTGTGAGAGAGACACGTATGTCCACCGTATCTGGAACGTAGCTGGGTACCAGTTTTTTCACCTCAAATTGCATCGTAAGTGTCAAATTTTAATCTTTAGTTGAATAGGAGTGTCAGTAGTGGTGTCTGAATCACTTGATTTCAAAGTTTGAAGCTTTAATTGATAGAAATTCACGTTTTTGCTGTAGAGCGGCAATATTTTTTTCTTTTGACGCCTGGTAGAAATCTGTTCGTGAGTTGAAGCAGTCACGTGTGGACTGAGTATTATTGTTGACCATCTTAACCGTATAATTGTGCTGCTAAAAATTTTAATTTGCAGGATTAGGGACGCTAATTCTTTATATTCATTGGAAGTTGGTGATAACGAACTGTTTTTTTTGCTATGGTTCTTCAATGTGTGTGATTAATTAATTTTGTGTGTTCTAACTGCTTTTACGTTGGTTATTATCATTCTAACTGTTTTTTAGGGTGTTTATTATCATTCTCGGTGTACGATATTAATTTTTAAATGAATTTTAATTGATTTTGGTAGTGAATTGTTAGTTTTTAGTAGAATAAGATATTTTTCGATGAAAAACGACACATGTCGGATTTCTCTGATTCTTTGGACAGTGAGGACGAAGTAGTACGAACTAAACCTACTGTAACTAAATACGGACGAGTGAGTAACCCAGTAGTTAGCAAGATGACGACTCCTAACACAGCGGGGCCTAGTTCGAGTGTTCCTAGTAATGTTAACACGACACAGCTTGCACGTGATATTGCTGCAAATATAGTTGTGCCTCCTGTCGGAACGATAATGACGAACGCAGAGCTTCCCATATTCAGGGGAAGAAGACGCGTCCATGATGGGGAGTTCCTAGAGAATAAGACATTTTCGACACATATTCAAAATCTTAAGGCCTATATGAGCCTATTACCAGATGCCACTAGTGATGAGCGTAGAAAGGAATTTTTGGTACGTTCTGCAAACAAGAACATCGGTGATTTCAATAGTGTAGTTACTAAGTTAGTAAATACTGATTTGAATTATTCTTTCGATCAGGTAGTTCAGATACTAGAGGACATTTACGTCTCGAAAGGAGAGAAGAGTATCCATGCATTAGCTTGCGATCTAAATGAGTTGAAGTTAGTTAAAAATAATGCACTTGCTGCTCAGATCGTGAACGCATTTTCAAAAATAAGGAAGCTAACAGAGAGTATTCTTAGTTCAAACTCACTCGGATGGCAGCGCCACGCTTATTTCCAGAACTGCACCACGCAGGCTGAATTAAAAAAATTCGTAGGCGACAGCATGTCGTACAGTCTGGCGTTGGGGGTTCTAGGTCCTTTATTTGATGAGACGTTCGCTAGAAAAATTTTTGAAACGCAATTTTCGACTGCAGAGGAGCTATTAGCCAAGTTAATTTCCGCGGTGCGATGCCAGAGCGAGTCTAAGAAAATTCTAGCGCAAAAGTATCCTGTCAGACAGGAGAGCGAGAGTTACGTAGGAGAAGTGACTAGTGAATTCGAGGAAGTTTTGGAGGAGCCAGATCAATACCAGGAGAACGAAGTGTACTACGGAAGTATGGGAAATTACCGTAGGAATTTCAGATCAGGGGCACGTAGGACTGTACCTAGGCCCTGGCTCGCACGGAATCCTCGCTCGAGAGGTAGAGAGTTTAACAGTTATGTAGGAGATAGAGGAAATGGATACTTAGAGTGTAATATGATGAAAACAGATAGTAGTAGTTCTGGTTCTGTACAATTCGCAGGAATTTCAGGAAATTCCGGAGGAAAGTCGGGCACGAAAAAGCCCGGGTTCCCGTACTGTACCTCCTGTTCAATGGTAGGGCACTTTGAGTGTCGACCTCAAAGAGGTCAAGTTCCAGGAGGTCAGAGAGGATGCTTTGCCTGCGGTGGCACTCATGTAGTAAAGAATTGTAGAGCGAGCGGTACGGAGGTCCGTAATTATAGGGCGTATTTACGCGGTAGAGGTAGCACAAACCGTGGTCAGAGTGAAGTTCATTGGTCGGAGAGCACGTCAAGCGATTTTTTAAACTAGATGAAGGTAGTAAGGGGGATTTGAAACAGATTGAGCCCGAGTTAATTAGCGGTACCAAACTCGTTAAACTGGAGACCGTGGCAATCCCAGATACCACCGAAATAACCAAATCGTATGTTGACCCTGTGTTTAACTGTAAAAATAGATATAGTTTATTACAAGAAGAAGAGCTTGAAAATGACCATGGTCAAGGCAAAACGGTGGAATCATATTTTTCTGTGTCCGTTGTAAAGAATGTTAACAAAAACGATGCTGGTTTAATATCATTCAAGGATTCCAACAAACCGACCATCATTCTCAAAAATAATGACCAGTATTTAAGCGCTTTGCTCGATAGCGGCTCAGAAAAGTGTCTTCTGAGTTTCAGACAGGTTAAAAATCTAAGTGAGGAAGTAAAACCGAGTAAATTGAGAGTGAAAGGCGTGAACGGAAAAAGTGACGTCACTGGTGAAGTGGAGTTAGCTATTAAAATTCCCGGCACAAGTAAAGTAATTAAAACAAGTGCACTCATTGTCCGTGAAGCCAAATTTAATTATGATTTAATTCTAGGTCGTGACGTCTTAAAAGACGCCGTAATAAACTTCAGAGAGAAGGAACTTCTTTGGAATAATGTCGCAATTCCTTTTCAAGATTTAAATATGGAACCATTGTTAAGTAGAGAAGTAGTAATGAGAAAGATAGTTAACAGCGACTGTCTGTTGTCTGAGATTGCTGTTGCGAGGAAGAGCAACAGGAGGCAATTAAAAATTGATGACTGCAGCAGGAAAAATGATGACTGCGGCAGAAACAATGCTGACTGCAGGAGAAAAAATGCTGACTGCGAGACAATGAGAGCTGCGGTAGCTCAGGCACAGACATTGAGTACGAAGCAATTAATCGTTCATTGCAATCAGGCTGAAGTGCCTGGGAATTCACTTAATGTCATTTATGGCTTCCTTAAGAAACCAGTGCCAGGAGAATACATGATTATAAAAAGATGTCTCGATAATGGTGCTTTAATAGCTGACTCAATTGTGCAAGTAAATGAAGACGGTGTGGTACCAGTCATGATTCTAAATGCTAACGAGGAGACGTTGTACTTCTCTGAGAACACGATGCTATGCCACGTGGAATTGATAAAATCTGATGATATTGAGAGCGAAATGTATTTAACAAGTGTTGACACAGCGCTCAGAGATGCGTGTGAAGTTGAAGTAAATTTTGTTGCGGGGTCAGATACGGCGAAAGTTAAATCGACATGTGGTGGAAGGAATGCCATAGTCGATAGTAAACTTGTGTGGGATGCTGATACTCGTGGCAGAGGTGAAATTCTTGTTAATGATAAGGAGTTGGAAAACTATGCAGAAGTAGATGCAGGTTTAATAAGTGGAGAAAAGGAGTTAAGACGTGAGTTGACGGTAAATGATATTTCATGTAAGGAAGATGACGTACAATTTCCTTTAGTTAAATTGTTAAATAAGTACCGGGATGTAGTAACTTTGGAAGGCGAAAAAATAGGTGTAACGAATATCTTGAAGCATCATATTCAGTTGAAAACTGATGCGCCTGTATTAAATTTAGCTCCCTACAGAATACCTCATAAGTACCAAGAAGAGGTTATGAGAATAACTAACGATATGCTTGATCAGGGAATAATAGAGGAGTCATCTTCTGAGTTCAATTTCCCTGTCATTGTAGTTAAAAAGAAGTCAGGAGATTTGCGTCCCGTGATAGATTTCCGTGCATTGAATAAGGTTTTGATTAAACATTCTTACCCAATTCCCCGCATTGACGACATCTTATCGACGTTAGGCGGTAACACGTGGTTTTCTAACCTTGATCTTCGCTCGGCATTTCATCAAATAGAGTTAGAAAAAGAGAGCAGGAAATACACGGCATTTAGCGTTAATTACCGTAAATATCAATTCTGTCGTGTACCATTCGGACTTTCTACGTCCCCAGGAATATTTCAAAGAGTCATGACATCTGCTCTTGCACCCATTCTGGGTAAACTAGCTTTCGTATTCCTAGATGATATATTGGTGTTTTCAAAAAATAAGGATCAGCACTTGATTGATATAGAGATTGTGCTTAAGATGCTGCGATACGGTAAATTATCCTTAAAGCTTGAGAAATGCCATTTCTTTAAAAAAGAGCTCGAATATTTGGGCCATACCATTGCCGCTGACGGTATTAAGTGTAAACATTCAGAGAAGTTACAAAATTGCCGAGCGCCGACCAATGTGAAGGAACTGCAACAGTTTTTAGGGTTGGCGAATTATTTCCGAAATTTTTTACCCAACTTTGCAGAAGTAGCTTACCCCTTGTACAACCTTTTGCGGAAAAATGTAGGTTATACTTGGACCGACGAGTGTCAGAGAAGTTTTGATTTTCTGAAGTTGTCACTAACTTCTGACACAGTTCTAAGACATCCTGACTATACCAAGGACTTTCATGTTTTTACGGACGCTTCCAATACCGGAATTGGTGCTGTTATAATGCAAGCGGATGATTCAAGCGACAAAATTCTAAGACCTATAGCTTATTTTAGTAAAAATTTAAATTCGAGCCAGCGAAGATACGCTACTACCAAAAAAGAGTTCTTCGCAATTCATTCAGCTCTAAAACACTTTAAGTATTTAATAACGGGTTACCCTGTCCGGGTATACTCAGACCACAAACCTTTGGCGCCCCTTTTTAATAAAAAACTCCCTGACGACACGAACATGTCGAGATGGTGCCTAAATGTACATTCCTTTGATCCAGTTGTAAAATATCTACCTGGTAGAGAAAACGTTGTCGCAGACTATTTAAGCAGATTGCCTGTTAATAACGAGAAGTTAAACCTTAAGGACCTAAATTCTTGTAGTGATTTGGAAGTCGCATTTGAATCAGAAGTTTGTGTGGTGGAGACTCGAGCACGACGCAAACACATGACAGGAAGCGAGGTAGTTGACCTGCCTCCGACTCGAGACAATGCTGACAATGCAGCAGACAGAGACGCGCGTCCGGCGCTGATAAATTATGTACCGACAGAGTCTGAGATATCTTGGACGATTAAGGAGTTTATCGACGAACAAAACAACGACGCATTTTGCATAGAAATTAAGAATGCTTTACTACATGACAGTATTTCGACTATCCCAGATTTGCAAAAATTTTTAATTCTGAATGATATTCTTTATCGACGTAGAGAAATCGATAATCGATCGAGTACAATTTTGACTGCAGTCGTTCCTAATTCATTAATGAGTAAAGCTATCCTAGCGATCCACAGTTTATATCATGTCGATTACAAGCATACCTTGTTTAAATTTAAGTTAAAATATTGGAATCAATTAGAGAAAACTTTTGTGCGAAAATTTGTTAGCGATTGCGAAGTTTGCAAGATCATTAAAGCGAGACCATCAGTCCCAATTAAAATTTTAACAGCTCCAATAGCCACAGAACCTTTCGAAGTTGTATCAATTGATCTGCTTGGCCCACTTAAAGTAACTGATAATGGAAATAAATATATTCTAGTGGTGATTGACCTTTTCTCGAGGTTTTGTCGTTTGTATGCAATTTCGAATCGAAATACAGAAACAGTGATTTCTTGCTTAAGCAACTGTTTCTCATTACTAGGTTACCCTAAGACGCTCATTTCGGATAACGCTTGGGAGTTTAAATCAGTGGCTCTCAAACAATTTGCAAAATTACATGCCATTTCAAAAAGAGAAGTTTTGGCTTACAGCCCACATTCTAATGCAATTGTGGAGCGCAACAATAAAAAAATTACGAATCTGCTGAAACTTTACATTCATACACTTGTTAATGTAGAGTGGGACCAATTATTGGAAGTAGTAGAAAATGCCTTGAATAATTCTTTAAACTCTACCATTGGCGAAACACCAAGCTATATTATGTTCAATCGCGATACGTGTGCTTACTATCAGTCTGACAGTTTCGATTCAGTCATTTACAGTTTTGATGAAGAAATAGATTTAGTGAATATTAGAGCTAGAGAAGCCGTGCGAACAGTAGAAAATATACGACATTTAATTATTAACAACACAACAGAGAGAAATCTCTATAGAAACCTTAAGCGGCGCAATAAGGATATTCACGTGGGTGATAGAGTCCTGTTAAGGAATCATAACAAGACCCATAAACTTGAATTAACTTGGATTGGTCCAGCAGTAGTCCAAAAGGTTAAACGTAATTACGCTGATATTAAAATTGGATCGAAAATCATTAGAAGTAACCTTAATCATATTTTACCACTCAAAAAGTTAAAATCTGTGAGTTAAAACGACGAATTCATTGGACTGTATGACGTGCTAACTAATCGAAGAATAGCGATTTACCTTTTTATCGTTGTCTACACCGCTTTACCGTTTTTACCCTGTTACCGAAGTTACCGTTGTTTATCAATAATGTTAAGGAATATCATCATAATTTTAGACGGATTTTTGCTCTATGCAATTTGCTTGCATTCATATTAATCTCAGTAATCAATGCCTTGTATTTTTTTATGTTAATTTTAATATTGCTTTATGTTCAAGTAAGGAGGTTATGTTAGGTATTTACCCCAGAGGAATTTGTACCGTCTAGCTGTCAGTGTCGCTAGGACGTTTTATTAATTTTTTTTCTCAAACTCACTCAGACATTGGTATTGCTAAATTGACAATTTTTAATTGTGAACGTTTGATCAGGCGGTGAATTGAGTTCGCTGAGCCAGGAATTTATGCAGCGAGACGCGCACTTGCGGTCTTGCCGAGCTATTTTTATCTGACCAGAAGGTCGCTGATCTAGATGTGAATGACTCCGATCGTTCGACGATCAGCAGAAATTTAAATTAAATTCATAAGGCAGTTGTCTGGTCACCTGCCACATTTTTTTTTCTCAGCGATCGGCGACTATATTTTTACGCGAGAGCTATCGTGGTTCAATGACTCTTGAGAGTCAACCAAGATTGATACCAAATTATATGTTGTATTTATTTTTATTTTGTAACGGCCATGCTAATTTTTCTGTATCCTTCACTTGCAGGAGAGGGTGCTCGATGGGTAACGCACAGAGTAACATCGACGTAGATACCCTCGTATCGGCTCTATCCACACACTCCACAACCGTTAACGAACAGTGGGTCAAGGAAAACGCGGTAACCAAGATGGAGTTGCTCCCCGACCGACTGACGGACATCATCATAATGGGTCTTATCCTGTCTACGATGATTATGGGAACCGTCCTATACCATCTGAAGAAGGAGGTACAGACGTTGACGGCGACGCAACGAGAAAATTTTTCCTACGCGATGGTGCGGGGCAGGCCGCCAAGGGTCCTCCATCAGGACCAATAATTAGAGTTGCGCGCGATCTTGTGGTGGTTAATGTGACACACTTAGGGCGGGCTGGACGTCCCAGGGATGCAGGCCGTCCAAGTAAATCCGGCGGTGCGCGAAGAGTTTAGCTTGAAAAATGATAACGTTGAAAAATTTTATTTAAATTAATTGAAGATTTATTAACAGAAAAATTATAAGTGTTAGATTTTAAATTATTTGAAAATCTGGCGCGCGGTTAAATGAAATACAAATCGCATGAAACACGCGATAAAATATGCGCGCAGTGTTCTGTGTGTTGTGTTTTGACTACATTTTTTTTTAATTGTGTGACAGTTCGAATTTCGAACATGGCGGATTTTAAAAAATGATTCATTGCGACTTTTTATTTTTGGTTGTTTAAATTTTTCTAGTAGAAATATTATGCGAAAAACACAAAAGGTATTTGCGATGAAGCAACGGGTGATTTTTTTAATTTATTTGTGTTTTAAAAAATATTAAATTGGCGTTTCAATATAACCCTTTTACACCGTTTTTCACGGCTGTCGACGTGCTGATTATATTTAAGCACGGTAAGTCAGTTGCTTTGCTTCTTTGCATATTTTTCATTGCTTTGCTTTTTGCTTTTAGTTATTAAGTTTTTTTTATGATGACATGTTTTAAATTTTGTGTTGAAGTCGTACGAAACGTGTTTGAATCCTTTTCTTAAAGGGTGATTGAGGTAATGAGTTCCGAATTTTAATGGGTTGAAAAAATGTTTTAGCAGTATAGTTGAATGCGGTTTTTGGTTAAAATATTATTTTTCTGCGGTGAATTAATTTTATTTTTTGGTGTTCTAAAAATTTTTTTTTTTGGCTTGTTCCTTAAGCGAGTTTTAGCGTCCCGATTATTTTTATCATATGGATAATCTAACTGATTCGGCAGGGGGAGAATTGGTAAAAAGCATTTGAATTTAACAATTGAATTTATTTAGCATGCGTTTTACCGTGTTCTAGCTTTAGAGCTTGTTTCTACCTTTAGTTGTGCGTTTTATTAATCAACGTGTTTGTTGCCTTACCCTATAATCATTTCTTAGTGTAGTAATATTGAAGTAACCGTAAATGCTTCTTTTCTACGGTTTATTGTGTTTTCGTTGGAGCTACGGACATTTTGCTATTCATCCTCCGCGTGCTAGTTTTTAATGCGTTGAATGCGATGCCTATAATCTAACTGCTTTGCGTTTATTCTATATCTTTTTGGGTGATGTAATCGGTCCCTGTGTTTTGAACTATGATTTTAGTGGTGTATTGAATTTTTTTTGCGATAGGGTACGTATATAATGTTCGCTAGAGTTACCCTCGTGATTGATTGTTTGCTTGAAACTATAATAAGGCTTGGCGTGATAACAGTTATTACATTTTTGCTTTTGATAAATACAAATTGCGATAAGGTTAACGTAATTTAATGTACAAACGGCTACGAGCGATTTCATAATAGTTCTTTTCGTTAGAATTGTCGTTTAATTTTTTTTCCTCTCAAACAATTTATTGTCAATTCATGAATTGTACTTTCATTGAGTGCTTTACCTTCTGCGAAGTCTTAAATTTCGTTTAAAGAATTTATTATTTTTGTGTGGTGCTCTCAACATTCGGTGAGGGGGAGCAATGTGCGGCCATCTCCGCACATGTTTATCTGTAGTAGACCTTCTGTATCTGTAGTAGACCTTCTGTATCTGGAGGGCACTTATAAAGGGCCGCTCTTATCGAGGCCGGGTGCTCAATCCCTCAACATCTCGCCTTCTGTCAACATCTAGCTAAATAAACTCCGCGCCAAGCTCACAAGTGTTTCCTGTTTACCTGCACGTACAGTAGTGACAAATTCGATTTTCATAATAACTTAACTGAAGCTAAATGACAGTATGTTTCAGTTAATGATTGCTAGTTTCAGAATTGCCTATTACTATTGATTTTAAATTTGAGTTGAACATTGAACTTCAGTTTTACCAATTGCGGTCAAAGTGTTGCGGATCCTTAACAGTAATGTTTGTGATAAAAAATTTCAAATGTCATTTACATCTGGAAGATTTATTTACGAAAATGTAGTATCTTGGAATTTCAGCAAGATATAAGGTTTTCTGTACAGAACTTGAAGATCGATTTGCCTAGCCGTAAACCAGGCAAGAAGAGGATAGCAAAACGAACAGCAGGACAACTGGTATTGTACTGATCTCTAGTTCACACAGCTTGCTCTTAAGTCTAGTTCGAACAATGAGCTTCCGCCCTATCCGGCGCTCGTAAATACCAGGCGTGCATCGTCTGTTCCGCGGGAATCTCTATCTATACATGTGACCGTGCCGAGCGAGCGAGACTCATAAATCTCTGCAGCCGGAACCTCCATAAATACCCCAAGAGCGTCAATATACAACAGAAAAATATCACATCCGGTTGTTTTTCAGCAGGTCATGTACACTAATGGGATATAATGTCACAAAAATTTTAATCACACAGAAAACAAAATTGCTCGTTAAATATTTTTTTCAAATTATCTTGACATGGTCTGTGTGGCCAATTCTAGTTCATATTGTAGTGAAAATATTTCACTACCTGTTTGTACCTCGACGGTACCGCTGTTATGTACATAGAGCTCCGGCCTGCGACTGCCTGGCTGAAGCTAAAGTTGGCGGCTTCACGACTGAAGCCTGTCAGTTGCGTTAGGACCTTCATAGAGTGCACTTGTCTACGAGCAGGCCAATAAAGCTGTGTTGCCCGATGTTCGTAAGTGTCCTGTGTCGTGCTTGCTCAAATCCTATGCCTCTTTTATTTGTTGAAGCTTAGGGTGTTTTGCCGGGGTGTTTAGTCGGCGGGAGAGTTACGATCTTGTGTACAAGAGACGGCTACCGCAAGACATGCCCCGAGTTAGTTAACTATCATACTTTCCTTTTAAATATACCCTTTGTTACTTGTCCATGCCATACCTTAACCTAGTGTCTGGGCCTAGCTATTTAGCCTGAGTAGCTAATTCCTGCCTGGTCGGCATCCTGACGGGTCGGCTTCCAGTGGCGAAACAAATAGCAGGCTAGTTTCGTAACAGTATTGAATTTATTGAGTCAAACAGAAGATGAAACAAAGTTTGAATAAATGCAGTTGATATGTGTGTTTTGTGAGTATCAGGAGCATAGTCAAATTGAAGGTCCCGTGCTGTGAGTGTAGATGTGTCAACGCTTGACACAAATAGTTGAAGTGTCTCAACATCATCTGAAACTTATTGTTCTGGGTTGCTATGCTGTCATTTTGCATGCATTTTGGTGTACCAGCCATATGTGGAGATAATGTGGAAATAATTGAAAATGCAATAGTGCCTTTGTGTCCCTGTTCGGTGTAGATCATTGGAGTCCCATATTTTTTGTCAATTTTTCCTGCAACCTGAGAATTAACACCATGGATTTGAATAAAACTTACTTCCAGAGTAAACCTTATCTCACTGATATTCTGTCTATCTGCTGAGCATGCAATGAGTATAATATGTATTTATAAACCGTCATCCTTCATGGGGATACAACTATTCTTTCTATGGGAATCAACACTTCCCAGTGGAAATATGTGAAGTGCTAAGCTATTGGTTGGGTAGGTCTTCCTTTTTTTTAAATAGAATAGAATAAATTTGTTACAGATAGTGATGCCAAAAAAACGATTATGTATGATGGCAGTTTTTTTTAGCAAAAAACATTTTTTCAGGCGTTTTTCTTCTTTTTTTTCTTTTTTTTACACACCTAAATTTTGTTAAGTATATATCTCTTTATTTTTGATCACATAAAATATGTTAATATCCATGTTCTTTAGTCATGATTTTTTTTGGTGAATGTGTAGCATTGATCAGTAATCAATTTGCCACTTTATGGTGCCTAGAAATAGGTAATCATATCTAAATAAGCAATTTCTCTTCTAAACACTTTCCATCAGAAATGAGTATTTAACAAGTTATGGCGGTAGGTTTAGTTTCGTCTTTGATGGCGAATGCGCTCGAATAAACAGCTACTCATCGATTTTTGAATTTTTGTTGCTTGAATCATGGAAGTAACATCAAAATAAACAACTTTTCTTTTATACACTTTTTTCGTCAAATGAGTTTTTAACGAGGTATAGCGGTAGGTTTGGTTTCGTCATTGATGACGACCGGGCTGGAAGCAAGGCTAAATTGTAGCGTTGCCATACCACGGGATCGATGAATTTCTTTCCGCTTCAAACACTAGAGTTGCGGTAACTAATTTACCGCTATAACTTGTAAAATATTCATTTTTGGCAGATAACCCACAATTACCAAGAGAAGTCTAAGAAGAACAGCAGGAGACACAGAACTTATATTGATGAATTCAAAATTCAGAGCGTACTGTCTACAATGATTTTATTTATATGTGACCAAAAGTTCAGACATAGTAGAGATAGTAAGCCCTGAATTTTGATTCCATCAATATAAGTTCAGTTGCTCCTGCTGTTCCTCAAAAGACTCCTCTTGGTAATTGTGGGTTATCTGCCACTTTTCCTGTATGGTTTCCTTTTGATATTTTTATTACCAAAAAAATCACAAGTAAAGATTATTGATAATAATGTATTATATGTGATCAAAAAAGCATGCTGTTTTTTAAAAAAAATGTTTTTCTTTGCTAGAAATCATGACTAAGAAATTGGATATTAATATATTTTGTGACCAAAAAAACCATGTTGCTTTATTTTACATGTTTTTTTTACAAAAAATCATTATTGAAAAATTATATTTTTAAAAAAATTATATGTAAAACAACATGGATATTGATATATTTTATGTGCCCATAAAACCAAGCTGATTTTTTTCACATTTTTCAGTCAATATGCAATTTTATGCACTCACAGAAATTAAAAATTCTGTTCCGAAGAATCACCAAAAGAACGCATTTAAAAACCTTTTACATGAATGACATTCTGCACGCTGATGCGTTATGTCTGAGTTATTCAACTTCAAAATTTTTGTCTTTCATAGCAGTTCCAGTCTGTTGCGCTCATGAGCTGGAACTGTTAAAGTACGTTTGGGTACTTTTAATTTATTATTAGCCAACCACACGGAGCCTGAACCCACTTCTAGGATGTTTTAGTTAATAACACAACAAATTTTGTCACCCAAAAATATTAGCGGGGCTGGGGAAGTGAATACTTGAATCTACAGTATTCACTCCTCCGCTTTTGCTAATGTTCTACGATGGCCGCCATATTGAAACTGATGTCAACAGCATATTGATTTCAGTATCCACTACCCCAGTCCCGCTAATATTTTTGGGGTGATAACCTTTATTGTGTTGTTAACTAAAACATCCTAGAAGTGGGTTCAGGCTCCGTGGGGTCGGCTAATAATAAATTACAAAGTCCCCAAGCGTACTCTAACAGCTCAAGCGTGCAATGCAACTGCTATGGAAGACAAAAATTCAAAACTTGAATAACTTGAAAATAATGCATCTGCAAGCAAAATGTCATTTGTGTAAAACTTTTTTAGATGTGTTCCTAGTGATTCTTTGTTACAGAATTTTTAATTTCTGTGAGCTCATTAAACTGCATATTGACAATTTTTTTACAAAAAAGCGTGTATAAAAAATATGGATATTAATATATTTATTATGACCAAAAATCATCCATTTTGAAAAAAATTTTTTAACAAAAAAGTCATTAACATCCATTTTCTGGTCATGACTTCTTTGTGAAAAAACATAGATATTAATATATTTCATGTGATCAAAAAACCATGCTTTTTTTAAAAGAAAAGAAAAAATATATATATAAAACATGGATATTAATATACTTTATTTGACAAAAAATCATGCTATTTTTTAAAAAAAAATTTTTTTCACAAAAAATCATTAATATCTATTTCATTGTCATTTTTATGTAACAAAGCACATTTTTCTAACAAAGCATGGTTTATGGTCATCAATATAGTAATACCCATGTTTTTTAGTCATGATTTTTTCTGGAAAAAAAGATGTTTATAAAAAAACAGCATGGTTGTATATGGTCAAATGAAATATATTGATATCCATGATTTATAGGCAAGATTTTTCTATAAAAAAACAAGGATTTTTCATAAAAGCAGCATTGGTTTTTTGGTCATAAAATATATTAATACCCATGTTTTTTCAGTCATAAATTTTTGTAGACAAATATGTTTTAAAAAAACAGCATGGTTTTGGTCCCATCAAATATATCAATATCCATGTTTTTTAAGTCATGATTTTTCTGTAAAAAAGCATTGTTTTTTGTCACAAAATACATTAATATCCATGTTTTTTAGTCATGTTTTTTTCACATCTCTAGTTACAGACCATCTTTTTGCTGTTCACTGCTGTCCGATTTTTCAGCATTCATTATTTTCTATATCAAGTTTAACCTTGTTTCATAAACTGCTGTCTTGACTTACTGTTTCAATGCGCTTTGTGCATTGATTCTGCATCTCTTAGACACCATAGTAAATGATGTCTTCCTCCTTCCTCTCCTTGGAACACCGTAGTTGTGGATATGTAGGTTTAAATAGGTTTAAACTTACATCTAATCCAATTTGAAAGCTTTCTAAAAATGACATTTTTCTGTTGAAGATGATGGTGGTGGTAAAAGAAGTTTTGTTGAGTTGGGGTGTTTGTCTTCAGGGATCAAAAGACCCCTCAAACCCTAATACTAGGATCTGTGAATGTAAGGGGGTGTGGAAGTAGAACCATAAAGTAAGAAAGAAGAGTTTAGAAGAACTATGATGAGGTGGAAAATGAATGTGTTGGCCCTGAGGGAGATTAGGTTGAAAAGTTGTGGTGAGACAATGTTTGCGAATGTGTGTGGAAGAATATCTGTTGTGCGTGCAGGAGATACAAGAGAGGGAGTGCCTATATTACTGAGGGAAACAATCTGAGAGAACGTAGTTGAATGCTGTGATGTGTGAACAAGAATAATGTGGGTGTGAATAAAATGGGGTGTTGAATCATGGGTTTTTGTGACCATATATGGACCAGGATCAGAGAAGAGTTTAGAGGAGAGAGAGGAGTTTTGGGAGAAGTTGTCCGAGTGTGTTGCATGAGTTCGGAATGGTTGTGGTGTTGTGACGTGATGGGGGACCTGAATGCAAGAGTGAGTGATGAGTTGGTGGATGGTGTCATTGGCAGGTATGGAGTAGCTGGGGTGAATGAGAGTAGTGAATGCTTGATAGAATTGTGTGTAAAATGTGAGTTAGTGATTGGGAATAGTATGTTTGAGAAAAGGAGTATAAACAAGTTTACACGTATGTGAATGTGAATGGGAATGGAAGTGTGATATGATTAATGTTTTGATAAGCTGGGGATTGCTTGGTCGTTTGCTTGACGTGCTTGTATACTGTGGTGAGTTGAATGGGATATCACATCATTACTTGGTAGAAGGAAAGTTGAGAGTGAGTGGGGAGTCAGGAGGTGATAAAAGGAGAGGAAGGGAGGTGATGTATGTAAAAAATTTGCATGAATCTGAGCATGAATGTGATGACCAGGAGAAGATAAAAGTAAAATATGGGAGGGTGGAGGTAGGAGAGGTTCGTGGAGTGTAAGAGGAATGGAAGTTATTCAAAGATACAGTGATAAAGTGTACAAGGGAAGTGTGTGGGGTAAGGAAGGTTGAAGGGGGATTAGAAAGAGTAGTGAATAGTGGAACAGAGGTGTAGAAGCAGCTGTGCGAAGAAAGTGGGTGCCTTCCGAAGATGTGCAAGGGGGCAGCCAGCATAATTTTGAAGAGTATAGGGAATGGAAGATAGAAGTAAGAAGAAAGGTTTGGAGAGCAAAGGGGGCAGTGGATGAGGAGTTGGGGAGAAAGTTAGGAGGGGACTTCATTTAGAGAAGGAAGGTTTTTGGAAGGAAGTGAAGAGTGAGGCAAAAGTGAAGGATGCTAATGGTAGACTGCTGGTGGAGGGATGTGATGTGCCGAAGAGATGAGCAGAGTATTTTGAGAAACAGCCAAACGTGAAGGATAATAGGGTTGCAAGAGTGGTAGCTGTTGGAAGTGATGTTAGAATCCCTGTGTTTGGAGAAGTGAATAGTAGTCAAGTAAGAAGTGAAATGAAAAGTGTGTTGAATGTAATGAAGAATGGGAAAGCTTCAGGTATGGGTAGCTGCATGGTTGAATGTTTGAAGAAAGGAGAAAATAAAATTGTAGAATGGTTGGTACGTCTGTTTAAGAGAGACACCAGAGTATTTTGGCCCAGTGGTGAGCTATTTTGCTCCAAAATTTAACGGGGCTATGGGTATTAGAACCCCCCTCCCCCAAGGAGGGATGGGGTGTAAGAGGACCAAACATTATGAATTCGTAACCCCATATATAAAGAAAATGAAAAGGAAAGTTAGAAATCTGGTTCTTTTAGTTTGTTCGGAATTACAAGGATTGTAAAACTGTCTTTGGTTTTATCGTAGCATGAAAACTCATTGACTTGTATTCGTTTGAAATATATAAAAAAACATCAACATATATCTGTCATTTTCTAAAAAACTAAGGCCAAAATCAAAAAAATGAAAAGAACAATGTTTCGTTTTAAAAATTACATACATTGGCTTATTTCAGAAGGATCAGTCCAAAAATAAAAATTTACCATTTATTGAGAAATGAAAAATGAATATATTTTTTATTTAATTTAAACATGTATTACATGCAATTCAGTGTTGAAAGAAATTATGCATGATATTATTTGTAGATGATAGTACAATATGAATACAGCATTCATGTAAAAAATGTCCATTATATTACACTTCACCACAATTTTTTTGCCTTCTAGGTGAACACTTTATTTCCAACATAAAAACGAATAGAAGTCAGTGAGTTTTCGTGCTAGACAAAGAACAATGACAGGTTGGAAATCATTGGAATATTTCTAACAAACTAAGAGATCCTGATTTCCCAACTTTTACATTCCATTTCTTATATCAAAGTTCACAAGAACAATGTACATTTTATTTATATTTGATTTATGCATGTGATATGTAATTCACTGTGACGATATGAAATTATGTATGCATATTATTTTTAGATGATAATACAGCATGAATACAGCATTCAAGTGAAAAAATGTCCATTATATTATATTTACCACAAAATTTATTTTGTTCGCTTTTAACATAAAAATATCATTTCCAACCTAGAAAAGAATAGAAGTCGGTGAGTTTTCATGCTAGAAAAAAACAAAGTTTTGAAATCCTTAGAACATTTCTTACAAACAAATAGATCTCGATTTCACAATTTATACATTTAATTTTTTTAACACAGTTCAAAATAAAATAATGTGGTATGACTTAGTCAGTAATGAAAAATCCCATATCAAAAGAAAACAAAAAAAAATCCAGAACCATTAGTTTGTTAGAAATGTTGAGAGGATTTCAAAACTGTCTATGAAATTGTTCTAGCATGAAAACTCATTGACTTCTATTATTTTGAAATATCCCTATAAATGTACTAATAAACTAATTTTTCAATTTTTTTCAAAAACTAAGGCCTAAATCGGAAAAGTTACATGAGGAAAATGGTTTTTTTATAAAATACATATACTGGCCTAATTTCAGACCAATCAGATCAATATTTGAAAATCACTGGGTTGTCCCCTTTAACCCTTTACGCCCTGAATTATTTTCCAAACATCTAAAAAAATAATTTTTGTTCTATTTATGACAGAAAGGTGTACTTGAAGCATAATATGCATTTAAATCTCCCAAAATTATTTTTTTGACAAAAATAATTTTTTGTGACGAATTCGTCACATCCGCGAGCTAAGGTGTATAAGTTATACAAGGTAATAACATCAGATTCTTTATTGAATAGTATTTAAGATCTCTTTCACACGTTGCCATCACTTTATTTACTGTGGATCTCAAAACACATCCTCAGCCTAAAAAATTTCGGAGAAGAGGGATGGGGGGAGGGGGGGTGAATGTAGGATCCCCGGCGAATAATTTCGGGGGTGCGGCAGAAATCAATTATGAGCAATCTTCTTATTTTTGTTCATTGTTTCACTTAAAAGACAAACTGAAACTGGCTCCCAACTCAGAATTTCGAGGGGGGGGGGGGGTGGTGCGGGGACCATGGTCCCAGTGGCCCCTCTCCCTGGCTGCGCTACTGGGTAAGAACTTAGTAACAAATATTGGTACATTTTATTCAAACCTGTTTGATTTAGCAATGAGACAAAGGCATACATCATATTTCTTATAGTAAACAGTTCTTCCAATGCAGTTCTCTCTCTTGCATTTGTTCATCGTTTCAGCAATTCTGGGCGCAATGGCCGCCCCAATGTCAGGACATTGCTCTCCAATAGTGGTCTTGCTCATAGACTCAAAACGATGTAACATGCAAGCCCAAACCACTGTGTCAGTTCTTTGTTGGTCACATTCAGAGGTTTGTTGAGGTTACTCTCAATTTTTGGTTTTTCGAATTACTGGATCAGTGAAATCCTCTGATAATTGCTTGGAATTTTGCAAGGAAAAAAGAATATCTTCGTTACCCATTATGTCAGGTCCTAACAGAGCCATCGTTTAGGATGTATTATAATCTTGATGAAGAGTAGACCACTGGCGGCGACGAGTGCGCGGTTGTGGTCTGCTTCATCTAGAAGCAGATGCTGTGATCTCAATCCCAACTCCTGAATTTTCCATAATTCTTGACGGATCGTTGATGTCAATTACCGTGTTCAAATCTGAAATAAAATACAACGCATTGATCGAACATGTAGTTAGAATAGAAAATTGGCAATTCGTCAAGGAAATACATTTTTATGACTGCAATAATTACAAATATTTTTTTAAACACCGATTAGCAACGTAACTTTTTCCTCGTCCTTATCGGATTCGGCAATTACACGGGATCTACCACGTCATCTTCATCTAATTCTTCACTTTATCACTTGCATCTCCAATCTAAAAAATAACTTCTCTATCGCGGTTGTTCTCGTTGCCATTGAATAATCTTGGTGGGAAAAATAATCTAGTAAGAAACAAACTCTCGTATAATAGTACATTACGACAATTTACATAAATGAACAGAAGTACTCTGTCACTTTTTTCATAAATATATATAGCATTATTTCATTTTATTGTAATTTATAATTATATTTTCATCTTTTACAAGGAGTTAATTACATATATATTAAATTTGGCTAGCATCTAAGACGGTACTGGCATTATAAAAGAGCTAGGTTTGCCTGCATTCTTCGGCTGCCATGCAAACATGGTATCAGCAAAACGTGCTTTGTGTCCCTGATGTGACGAAAACGTCACACTGGTGTAATTCAATATTTTTTTCTTTCTAACGCTTCAAAACCCATTTTCCTTTGATAAACGTATTGCACAGACGTTAATTAAGATTCAGGAATTTTTACACGCATATAACTTACCTGAGATTTCATCCATAATGTTTCTTATAAAGCCACTAGGAGCGATGCGAACCACACGTCATCCACGCGCGAAGTTTGTCCATTAACTGAGGTAGCGCGCGCAAAACTAACACAACACACTACTCAGCCTGGAGAGAACATGTACCTGCGTCTTCACATTCGTTTGCAAGAAGCTCTGTTTGTAATTTACTACGTGAGAAGCTCATACTTGTTGTGTGACGAATTCGTCACACTCGGGCGTAAAGGGTTAATGTGTGTTTTGATGCTAGTAAAGTGCCTGTAGATTGGAGTAGTGCATGTGTAGTTCCGCTGTATTAGGAGAAGGGTGACAGGTATGAGTACAGTAATTCCAGAGGTATAAGTCAACTGAGTGATGATGGGAAGCTGTATGGAAGAGTGAGAGTGATGATGGATGGTGTGCTTGCTGAAGAACAATGTGGTTTTAAAAGTTGTAGAGGTGTGAATCAAATGCTTGCTGTTAGACAGGTTAATGAGAAATACTTGGCAAAAGGATAAGATGTGTATTGGGCATTTATGGATCTGAAGAAGGTGTATGACTGTGTTGACCGTGGGGCATTATGGCAGGTTCTAAGCTTGTATGGAGTGGGTGGGAGACCGTTGAATGTGATCAAGAGTTTCTACGTTGATTGCAGAGCATTTGTGAGAGTAGGGAATGAAGTGAGTGATTGGTTCCCAGTTGTGACAGGTGTGAGACAGTGATTTTGCTGTGATTGTTCAATTTGCTTATGGATGGTGTAGTGAGAGAAGTGAATGCGAGAGTGTTAGGAAAAAACACGTAGTTGGTAAGACAAAATGGTACGGCTTCGGAAATGTGTCAGCTGTTGTTTGCAGATGATGCAGTGCTTGTGGCTGATTCAGAAAAAAACTGCGGAGACTGGTTGCAGAGGTTGGTAGAGTATGCGAATGGCTTGGGTTGAGCGGGAAAGTAAATGAAAGCAAAGTGATGAGATATTCAAGAGGTGGAGTATTTGGAACATCAGATGTGAGGATGCATGGTGGAGTGTTAGAGGAGATAGAGCATTTTAGGTACCTCGAGTCGGACGTGCTGTGAAGTATGGAAGTAGAAGTGAGACATCGAGTGAGTGAAGGCTGCAAGACATTGGGGGCAATGAGGAAAGTTTTTAATGCAGGAGTTGGAGTGTGAGAATGAGTATGAGTGCTAAAAAGAGACTGTTTACAGCCTAATTGTGCCAGTTTTGCTGCACGAAGCAGAGTCTTGGGAGATTGAGAGCAGTAGAGAGGAAGTAGCTGGATGTGTTTGAGATGAAGTTTTGAGGAGCATGTAAGGAGTAACAAGAAGAGATAGGATTAGGAATGAGTTTGTTAGGGAGCAAATGGGTGTTAAAAAGATAAACAGGCAGGTGAATCAAAGAGTGCTTGGATGGCTTGGGCATGTGCAAAGAATGAACGTTGAGGGGCTGGTAGAAAAGATTCATACGTCGAAGGTGATTGGTAGTAGAGCGCAAGGAAGGCCACGGATGAGTTGGATAGATGGGTTGAAACATGCATAAAATGAGAGGGGTCTAACTGTGGATGTGGTGAGAAGGATGACTGCGGACAAAAGTGAGTGGTAGCAGTGTATAAGGATGTGAATATTTGATGCGATCACTGGAAATGTGATGGGGTTACGGTGTGTCCTGTCATGTGCGGGGGGAGGCTGCTCGCAAAGAAGTGGTAGGATAAACCAGCAATGGCTGTCAGGCCTGACTGTAAAAGGGTTGTGCTGGGCTGCTTAGGGATCTGGCAAGTCACACTAGTGCGGCCTGTGCGTCTCTCTCGCCGCCTGGTGGCTGAGGATGAATGATTGTGGCTTGCTGTTGGCTACCCTCCCGATAGGAGGAAAAGCCTGGCATTTGTATGTATGTGGAACTTAATTCCACGAGGTTGAGAAATACTACCATAATTGAGAAAACATGTCACTCAGTGGATTTCATTATGTTCAATTGTCTCACGTTTGATTAAGATGTAGTCTCAAATATTAATTCAAACTTGCAATTCCTTCAAAAGTATAGTAGAGTGCAAAGTACATTTTTTAATGCAAATTTTTATTGGATTTGCTATATTATTATGAATTATAAGTACTATTTATTCTGCAGACTTAATTTCTCACTTCTTATTGTCATTTCAAATTTGCTGGTGTAAGCTAAAATATGATTCAGCTCTTTACATCTCCAAAGCTTTTAAAGTATTAACTATTTAGTTGAAAGATTGTACTGTGTCCCCTGCTATAAGTATTACTAGATTTCATTTCCTAACCTACCAAATCGTTCCAGTTTTTCAGGTGTTATAATAAACATAAAATTATAATCATTGTCAATATTATGAAATTATCATTGTTTTTAACATGTTATGAACTGTTACTAGATTGTTATTTCAGATGCAATATTTTTTTTATGAGCTTGTGTCACTTGCAGGTGACGGACCGAGCTCTGGGAGCCATCTAGGAGAAATTTACACCAAAAGTGAAGTGCCTGATGCTGAGCTGGAAGCCGTGACAGTGAAGGATGAGCCCATTGACTGGCATCAGGAACCCAAGGTGCTGTAATTGGTTGCTTTCTATCCTCTTGAGTGCTTCTAATTGGTTGCTCACTCTCCTTTTGAGTGCTTCCTATGGGTTGCTTACTTTCCTCTTGAATGCATCTAATTGGTTGATTTCCCTCCTCTTGAATGCTTTCAATTAATTGCTTACTTCTTGAATGCTTTGTTTGATTTCGGAGGAAAATTAATTATCACACGCAAAATTAGAATTTAATTCACATGCAGTCTTGGCCACCATTTTGTGACATTTATATCATTATTACTGCTCCCACCTCTCATTGTTAAGAGCATTTCTGACCTAATTGACAAAACTTGTAACTTCGTGTATTTAATTCTATTCCAATTGTTTTATTAATGATTTGAAGCACATACATTAGCTTAATTTATTGCTTAACCGTTTCATTAGCTGTTGCGCGATGTTTTACTCTGGATTCAGAAAACAGTCTTATTGCGCACTCCCTTTTTCTCGAGTTTCAATTCTGTTGCTTTGAGATTTATTATCTATTTGATTGCCTGAATGGTGTTTAGTGTAATATGTCTTATTTTCTAAAATTCTTGTGCCTGTCGTAGAGTGATAGTATTTTTGACTCCTGGTATTGAATCTTGTTTTGCAATTCTCGATGTGATCCACTTGATTTCCGTTCTCCAACCACAGCTAGTGTTGATTAAGTTATGGTTCCTAGATTAAAAGTATCAAAGCTAACTTGAGCATGCTTCTTGTATCCCCAGTGTCGTGGAGCCCTTTCTTAATTGCATTGTGCCTCAGTGAGTTGACTTAAACGACGCATTTTAACTGGTTTACGCCAGTGATCGTTTCAAGATGCTTTGAAGTTTTCTTTTGCCTTCTCAACTTCTTCAAACATTTGTGGCCAAATTTTCGATAAGAAGCTGACCTTGTGGAACTCTTGCCACACGTGAAACCGTATTAATTACTTGAGAAGTCAGATTTTTCATTTTTATGCGTGTTTCTTGCTTTGTGTGCTACACCAACGAATGATTAATTTTTGGTTGTTTTGCTAGTGGAAAAAATCACTTCAGCCACTCTCGATTATTCCGATACAATATTTCTAATACAATTGAAGTGGTTTATAAATTTAAGAAGAATAATCAAGTTAGTTTTATATTTTAAAGAGACGAACATTAACAGTAAAATTTTGTGCAGGAATCTTTCTCCAAAAAATGATGGTCACGAGAGGCGCTATTGCATGTAGAAGATATTGCATGAATATTTCGTTATATTTTTGCTCTGTTTTTAACCGGTTGTGAAGAGAGAATGTGTTATTCAAATTTCTCTTCTGCTATCATTTTTTGCTTCCTATATTATTTTTCATATATTTTTCTTGTATTGTGAACAGTTGAGCGCATTTGCTTAAGATTAAAATAAGAACGGTTGCTTAAGTGCACAAATGTATCTTGGTTACCAAGTACTTAGGTACTTTTAATTGCAATTTGCGTATAATGCAGTTTTTCCTGAGAATTCTGGCCTGCAATAATCGGGAAAAGTTCTTCCGCACAGGCCAGTTCAAGTTCAGGCTCTCATGCAGTTACTTTTAAGAGAGAAGTAGAAAATGATTGCACTGAGGCCCGTTCAGGGCACGCAGAAGCAGAGGATGAGTTGAGGGAAGGCAGCTCTGGTGCGTTGAACACTAGTGCTGTTCACCAGGAAGCAGCTGGAGCATCTCAAGGAAGCACTGACTCACTACCATCAGATGTGTCGGGCAGTGGCAGTGATATTGAGGCCGCTCCTCCTGACAGACTAGTGTCACAGCCTTTAATGTGTGAACATTGTGATTACTCGGCCGGTAGGAGGGATCTTATGGAGCTGCATCTCCGTGTAAGACACAAATTGGGATGTTACTACAATTGTGGGTCGTGCGATTACTCCACTTTGTACATAAGTATTTTGAAGCAGCACGTAGTGGAGCAGCATGATAATGAGAGTCGGTGCGAAGGTCTACCCGGGAGTTACCAATATCCAGTTGTGAAAATGATGGGGGAATCGAGTGGTAGAAGTCAGCTGTTCAGGTGCGAATTTTGTGAATATTCCAGTGCTCGAAAAGGTCATGTCAAACGACACCTAGCCAGCAAACATGGTAAAGGTGAGCTGTTCAGGTGTGAGTTATGTGACTATTCCAATGTTGACAAGGGTCGCGTCATACAACACCTAGCCAGCAAACATGGTAAAGGTGAACTGTTCAGGTGTGAGTTATGTGACTATTCCAATGCTCGAAAGAGTGAAGTCAAACAACACCTAGCCAGCAAACATGGTGAAGGTCAGTTGTTCAAGTGTGAGTTCTGTGACTATTCCTCTGCTCGTAAAGGTGATCTTAAACAACACCTAGCCAGCAAACATGGTGAAGGTCAGCTGTTCAAGTGTGAGTTCTGTGACTATTCCTCTGCTCATAAGGGTAATCTTAAACTACACCTAGCCAGCAAACATGGTAAAGGTCATCTGTTGAGGTGTGAATTTTGTGAGTATGCCTCTGCTCATAAGGGTAATCTTAAACTACACCTAGCCAGCAAACATGGTAAAGGTCAGCGGTTCAAATGTGAAATTTGTGAATATTCCTCTCCTATGATTGTTAATGTGAAACGACACCAAGCCTGCAAACATGGTAAAGGTCATCTGTTGAGGTGTGAATTTTGTGAGTATGCCTCTGCTCATAAGGGTAATCTTAAACTACACCTAGCCAGCAAACATGGTAAAGGTCAACGGTTCAAATGTGAAATTTGTGAATATTCCTCTCCTATGATTGTTGATGTGAAACGACACCAAGCCTGCAAACATGGTAAAGGTCAGCTGTTCAAATGTGAGTCATGTGACTATTCCTCTGCTCGTAGGGGTGATTTTAAACAACACCGAACCAGTAAACATGGGGAAGGTAAGCTTTTCAAATGTGAATATTGTGAATATTTTTCTGCTTATAAGGGTGATTTTAAACTTCACTTAGCCAGCAAACATGGTGCAGGTCAGCTGTTCAAATGTGAGTTATGTGACTATTACAATGCTGAAAAGAAGAGTGTCAAACTACACCGAGCCAGTAAACATGGTGAAGGTCAGCTGTTCAAGTGTGAATTTTGTGAATATTCCTCTGCTCATAAAGGCAGTCTTAAACGACACCTAGCCTGCAAACATGGTGCAGGTCAGCTGTTCAAATGTGAGTTATGTGACTATTCCAATGCTGAAAAGAAGAATGTCAAACTCCATCTCGCCAGCAAACATGGTTAAGGGCAGCTGTTCAAGTGTAAATTATGTGAATATTCTTCTGCTCATATGACTAATGTCAAACGGCACCGAGCTTGCAAACATAGTGAAGGTCAGCTGTTCAAGTGTGAATTATGCGACTTTTCTTCTTCTCGAAAGGATACAGTTCTGAAACACTCAGCCAGCCAACATTGTTGCACTAATGCCTTTCCTTTCTAGATGTGAAATGCAGTGTGGTCAAAGATCGTATGAGTTTCTCCTTCTTAAGAATGTAACTTTTGTATCCATGGGAATTGGTGGTCACGGAATTTGACTGTTCCCTATACCAATTTTACTGGCGCCGAACTGAATTATTATTTGTGTATCGTGAAGGGAACAGAACATATACAAGGATTTGATAAGGACTACTTTCACTTAGTTAGTATTGTAGCCTACCCACACCTTCCCGAGGTGGTACTGTTAGTATACCCACTTGGAGTTATGCCGTCACAAGTGCGTACTCTCTCTCTCTGTGCATCTGTCCGTACGTATTTAGGTCGACGCTCTGTGCTGGTACCGCCGTGCGTATGCTGACCTCAGCAATTATTGAGTATATAAGTAGTGCGGAGCCCTCGTTGGGCGCATTTGGTTCTCCTGTCTCGCTACGTCAAGTACACGCTGAAAAGTCATCACGTCTCTTTGTTTCTACCCTTCAGCCGTAAGCGTGTCACCTCAGGACCGTGTATAAGTAACACTCTGTGACCGTATCCGGACGAAGGACACACCCCGGGCGGCACATCTGGTGGCCAAGTAAATTAAGTACCCACGACGTGTTGAATTATTTGAAACTTGTGCTGTGAACGTGGTTCAGTGGCTTCTGTGATTGAAGAAAACGGAAGTAAAATCAAAAGCTTCAACGGTGATTCTACGTTGATCGTGATTCTACGGATCTTCGAGTATTTTCTACGTGAGGACGCCTGCGCATCGCTTCGTGTGAAGAGAAACTTTTTGATCAGCCAAGATTACTAATATGGAGAAATCTACAGCAACGGGAAGAGAAATTGAAGAAGCACCAGAAATCTACAACAATATTTTTCGGTTCATTGTGAAACGTGTTCCAGAGGAAAGTCTGAAACGTGTTTACGGGTTGGAATTCGATATCCCTGTGGGTGCGCCTTACAACGTGCGTATGGACTTGACAAAAGAGGGCGACAATTGCAGAATGCAGATCTGCGTGAATTACCATCGCAAGAAGTAACGTGGTCGTTTATCAGTTGAATGCATCAGTGGTTGTGTTAATAAAATTCTACGAACAGTTGCTGTGATTCTACATATTCGAGAACATTTGTGTAACGTGTATGTGATTAATAGGTTGCATACCCAAGTGTGTTTACTTAAAATTTATAAAGAAACTGTGTTAACGTAATTAATACGTATAACTGAACAGTAAGCTGTGCAATTACACGCAGTGTGGAACCGTGAACATACGTAAACACTACAACGACGTGCTGCGTGCGAACATTGCTAGCCCGCTGTCTACCAGCACCGTGTGTACGAGCTTGGATACGGCAGTTCTCGACGTCTGGCTGTGCCGTGCCTGTGCTACGCAGACGACCTTGAGACAAGCTGCCCCGCACCTTGCGCTGCTGTTCCTGGGCAGTCTACCAACTCGACCTTGGAAACAGCTGTAGCGTCTCCCTGGCCGCTGCTGCTGCTGCACTGCCTGACGTGTGCTGATACCCAGTTGAGTATTCTGTAACTATAGTATTATTGTTTGGGATTGTTCGATAATTATCTGTGATTTGTCGGTTTTTATTTTGTTGCTTTGTGTAGTTTAAAAAATTAGTGGGATCGATACCATTGAATTCGTGTAACGAGTTTCCTTGTTAAGTAATTGGTTTAGGTTCGTTTGCAAGTCGCAGGAACAACCTTTGGTATTTAAATTTTTAGTGATTTTTTAATGAGGACTTAACCGTGTTTTTAATCTATTTTTGAATCGTGAGTTTTTAGCGTTCTGTGTCGTGATTAATTTTCGGGAGTTAGGATTTTAAAATTATTCGGTGAAATTCATTTTTTTTTGTGGAGTAGGAATTTTGCGTTGGTCAGTGGGATTATTAAAATTGTGGTTTACGTTTTTAGCATTGAGAGAAAAAACAGTTTTCTTGTTGTGATAAATGATGGGAGATTCTGATTCAGAACCTGAATTTATTCGTTCGACGGGAACAACTACAAGTAGCGGTAGGGTTTCTGTTCCGGCATTTAGTGGTACTTTACCTGGGACGTGCGTAAATACTCCAATAATTGTGGTTATGTCTGGACCGCAAACCACGACGGTAGTGACGAGCACTGTTAGTACCCAGACTGTGACATTCAGTACGCCAAGTGTGCCAACAATGACGTCCTCTAGTGGACCAATGACGAGTGGTAGTGTAACCACGACTTTGCAAAGAGGGAGTACGATATTGTCTAGTGCCGAGCTTCCCTTGTTCCGAGGCAGACAGCGCCTCAGTGACCCTATTTTTTGTGAAACAAAGACTTTTCGGACACATGTTGCAAACCTGAAATCCTATATGTGCTTGTTACCCGACCTAACTTCCGACGAATCCAAAAAAGAGTTGCTTGTGCGCAGTGCACATAAGAGTGTGGGCGACTTTAATGGAGTAGTCACAAAATTAGTAAACCCTGATGTTCACTATTCCTTTGATCAGGTTATTGACATTCTCGATGATATCTATGTATCGAAAGGTGAACGATCTGTACACGCGTTAGCTTGTGATCTAAATCAGCTACGGCTGTTACGAAACGAAGGATTGTCTGCTCAATTGGTTACCGCTATGTCGAAAATAAGAAATTTGAGTGATCATATTCTAAATAGTACAGAAGTAGCATTACAAAGACATCCATTTGTAATTGCAAGTACGAACGAAAACGATTTAAAAAAGTTCTCTGGTGACTTGGTAGTTTTTAGTCTCGCTATAGCTATTCTCGGACCTCTTTTAGAAGAGAATTTTTGTAAGAAAATCTTTTCGAGGCCGTTCAATACCTCTGAAGAGTTGTTAGCTCGTCTCGTTTCCGCGGTGCGTAATAATCCAGAGGGCAGAGAAATCCTTGCGCGCAAAAATAATACCCAGTCCACGTATCCAACCAGAGAGACTTACCTTGCGGTAGTTCCTGAAGAGAGTGAGTGGGACGAGAATGACTCGTTTCCCGAGGCTTACTATGCCTCACAAAACAACAACCGACGTTTTCAAGGTCGGAGACCATTTTTCAGACCAAATTGGAGACCTGCTAGATTTCAAAGGGGCAGACAAAATGCATATTTCGGGGATCGCCCTTCAGGTTCCTTGGAGTGCAACGAGGCACAGGTGGAAACCCCACAACAGAGTATTAAGGATAGATCAAAATCTTTCTGTTCCCTATGCAAAACCACAGGTCATGTTCAAAATATGTGCACGAATAAGAGAGGCCTAAGCAAATCACAATTCCGCGGTCATGCTTGCTACAAATGTGGTAAGACGGGCCATTTTGCACGTGAATGTCATTCGCGTGGACGAGGTAGAGGAAGAGGTGAAGCGTACTACGCTGCATCTTCAGAGGGTGATGATTTTTTTAGAGTAGATGGAGAAAAATCAGAAAAATCAAAGAGTCTTGGTGTAGAGAAGGAGTTGCCAGTGCCCGAGGATACAGCTACAATCCCCGTTACCAAACATGTGGCATTGAAACCAGATACTATTAATAAGTCGACGGAAGAGGTGGATCCGCTATTCGTGTGTAAAAATAAGTTCGAATTACTAGGTGAACACGAACTTGATGTAGGTGCAAATTCTGAATTACCTGTAGAAGTTTGTTTGTCAGCGACGATTATGAAGGAAGGTCGTTTAAGAAAGGAAAGCGACGGTTTATTTTCATTACGGCGTTCTAAGAAGCCTACCATCATATTACGTAATGATATTAAATTGATGAGCGCTCTTATAGACAGCGGTAGTGACCGATGCTTAGTGAGTTACCGGAATTTGAAAGGCCTTAACGAGCGAATTAAACCTAGTGCTTTGAGTATCAGGGGTGTAAATTCAAAAAGCTAAGTAACTGGCGAACTTGATCTTTGTATTACCCTGCCTAATAATAAAGAAATTAAAACTAGCGCTTTGCTGCTGAAGAATAGCGAATTTCGATATGATGTAATCCTAGGTAGGGATATTCTACAAGATGCCGTGATTAATTTTAAGGAAGGATTCATAGTCCTCGACGGAGTTAAAGTACCATTTCATGATGTGCAGGAATTGCACGAGCAAAGTAGTAAAGAGGTGTTTTTCAATACTATAAGTAATCCAGAATGTCTAATGGCTGACATGCTTGCAAATAGGAGGAATATGAGGAAATATCTGCTGAAGCAGAGGGAATCAGAAGTTGCGGGCCAAGAAAGTGACGATAAAAATGGCCTAGAGATAAATACTGCAGAAGAGAGGGGTACCCCGGCGAAAAAAGTAAGAAAATGTGAGCAGACAGGGAAAAAGGTTAGAGGAACTAAACTCCCAGCGAATAAAGAAAGTAAAACAGAAGAGCCAGCGAGTAAAAAGAGAAAGATGAGAAAAACTAAGCAACGAGCGATAGTTGTTCACTGTGGAGCAGTGGAAATGCCAAGAAATTGTTTACGCGTTATTAATGGGTATGTCAAAAAGGCTAAGCCCGGAAGGTATATTATGAATAAGACAATTCTCGCGAATGGAATTTATGTCGCCGAATCAGTAGTGGAGATAAGGTCAAATGGTTTTGTACCTGTAATGCTTTTGAACGTCTCTGAAGACGTGGTATATGTAAGCGACAATACGATGTTAAGTACGATTGAAGAAATTGACGACATGGAAATTGAACATGAGATGTACATGTCAACCGTGCACGAAGCTATTCGAGATGCAAATTTGTGCGATGCCCACGGTAATACGGATCTACCCGAAGTCGACAGTGTTAATGGTGGAAGTTTCAATGCCATCTCTGGTAAAGACGTTGGGGTGGTATCTGTAGAATCGAGGCATTGTTGTAACGATCTTCGTGTTAATGAAGTAGGAATTACTGCACAGAAAGATGTTGTACCAGAAGGAGGTAGTAACGAGAGACGCCTTCTGACTAGTAACGATGTGAATTGTGATGATGTAGACGCTAAACCATTACTGTTAAATTTATTAAACGATTTTAGAGACGTAATTACTCTCGAAGGCGAAACTATTGCCGTTACGAACGTTATGCAACATGAGATAAAATTAAAGCCTGATGCGCAAGTACTTAACATTCCACCATATCGAATTCCGCATAAGTATCAAAACGAATTGTTGCAAGCCAATAAACAGATGTTGAATCAAGGAATTATCGAGCCTTCAAGCTTTGAATATAATTTTCCTTTAATCGTTGTGAAGAAGAAGTCAGGCGAGATTCGCCCCGTCATTGACTTCCGCGAACTAAATAAAATAATTATCAAGGAATCTTACCCGATTCCGAGGATAGACGAATTGCTTTTTGCCCTCGGGGGAAATAGCATTTTTTCAAGTCTCGACCTTCGCTCTGCCTTTCATCAGGTCGAGTTAGAGGAAAAATGCCGCAAATTCACCGCGTTCAGTATCGGTTACGAGAAATTTCAATTCAAAAGGCTGCCATTCGGTTTGTCTTCGAGTCCATCAGTTTTCCAAAGAATCATTTCTTCTGTTCTTGCAAATATCATCGGTAAATTATGTTTTGTATTCCTTGATGATATACTAGTATTTTCCAAATCCATGAACCAACATCTGAAAGATTTACAGAGTGTTTTTGAGAAGCTACGTAGTGGAAATTTATCCCTTAAACTTGAAAAATGCCATTTTCTAAAAAGCTCAATTGAATATCTTGGACACATCGTGTCGGCAGACGGAATTCGATGCAAAGAATCAGAGAAGCTTCAAAAATTTCCAATCCCTCAAAATGTGAAGGAATTGCAAAGTTTTTTAGGTGTAGCAAACTACTTTAGGACGCATATCCCAATGTTTGGCTCAATTTCATATCCACTTTATCAGTTATTACGAAAAAACGTTGAATTTATCTGGACGCCTGAATGTCAGAAAGCTTTTGAAAAGATTAAATCTATCTTAACATCAGATACCGTTTTAAAGCACCCTGATTTTTCCAAGCCTTTTCATGTATTTACAGATGCTTCAAACTATGGCATTGGAGCAGTACTTTTGCAACAAGATAATGATTCAAAAAAATCAACGAAGGCTATTGCTTATTACAGTAAAAGTTTAAATTCAACACAAAAGCGCTATTCAACGACGAAAAAAGAGTTCTTCGCCATTGTGAGCGCACTTAAAGCATTTAAATATCTCATTCTTTGATATCCGATCTATCTCTACACTGATCATAAACCCTTACAACCCTTGTTTTTCAAGAAGCTTCCTGACGATTCTGCGATGGCTAGATGGTGTCTATCAGTTCAATCTTTCGAACCCACTGTAAAATATTTCCCCGGCAAGAATAATATCATTGCAGATTGTCTAAGTAGATTGCCCGAGCATTTAACTATTTCCGATCTTGAAGAGTGCTCTGAGTTCTCAGAGGTTGACGCTCTCGCAGTAACTACACGCCGTGGAGCGCTGACCGCCGACGTAGACGAAACAGACGTGACGCACTCTAATCAAGTGGCGCCAGAGGCTACTGAAAAACCCCGACTGACTGACTACGTACCTCTGTTAAAAGACGTATCGTGGACTTTAGACGAATTTCGAACTGAGCAACAGCTAGACCCTTTCTGTTCTGAGGTGAAAGACGCATTACTAACTAGTAGTAAATCTACGATCCCTGACTTACAAAAATATTTAATTCTGAACGACATACTTTATAGACGACGACAAATAGACTCTAGGGAAGGTACTATCCTCACTTCGGTTATACCGACATCGCTAATGAACAAGGCGGTGCTCAGTATACACTCCTTGTACCATAGTGATGCGACGCATACATTGTTTAAATTTAAGTTGCGTTATTTTCATTTATTGAAGAAGAGTATCATACGTAAATTTGTCAAAATGTGTGATGTCTGTAAAATTCTGAAAGCCAGCAGTACTGTACCGATTAAAATATTGGACGCTCCCATTGCTAAAGGACCCTTCGAGGTGGTATCCATGGACTTTCTCGGTCCTCTACCTGTCACAGATCAGCAAAATAAATATATTCTCATTGTGATTGATTTATTTTCACGTTACTGTAAGCTTTACGCAACCGCAGATCGATTAGCAGATACAGTTGTCTCCTGCCTAGACAACTGCTTCTCAACCTTTGGATATCCTAAAACACTTCTTAGTGATCAAGCTCTTGAATTTAAATCTGCGGCAGTTAAAAAATTCAGTCAAATCCATTCCATTGCAAAAAAGGAAGTATTACCTTGGAGTCCTCATAGCAATGCTATTGTGGAGCGAAATAATCGCAAGATTACGAATCTATTAAAACTATATATTAACTCCCTAGTGCACACCGAATGGGACCAGTGTCTCAACAGCACCGAGAACGCGATCAACAATAGTTTAAATACTACGCTGGGGGATACACCCTCGTATATTATTTTCAATCGAGACACATGTGCAAATTTTAGCGCCATAACTTTCGAGAAAAACTATAGTCATGACACCGACGTCGATATCATAAAATTTAGAGCTCAAGAAGCTGCCCGTACTGTTGAAAACGTTAGAGCTATAATAATCAATAACACCAGTGAAAGAACTATGTATCACAACCTTCGACGTAAAAATAAAAATTTTGAACTCGGTGACCGCGTATTATTGCGCAATCACATGCGAAAAAACAAATTAGATATTGCCTGGAAAGGACCGGGAATTATTACAAAAATTAACAGAAATTACGTAGAATTGAAAATTGGTAATCGAACATTTAAGAGCAATAAAAATCATGTACTACCTTTACGTAAAAAATGTTGAATAAAAACTATGCGACTTACGACTGACTATGTTAATATGTTCACATAATACTATTGTGTGATTTTTGTTTCGATGTTAATTTTACGTATCATTTAATTGGAATTTCCTTTATATAACCATGTGTATTTGCCTTATTTTTTTCATTTTTGATGTACCGTATTTTTTACGGCCGTGATTGAGAATGTACGCAATTCATTTTACCACCAAGGTTTGCATCTGCTCGAAAGGCTTTCACGGTTCAATAACCTCTGTGTGTTTACAAATTAGGCAGCTCATTGCTGTGGGAGCGAAGTGCTAGCTCCCGAGTTGTTTTGGACTGCCGTCGTCCGATTTGTTTTGCAATTAGCTGGCAGCTGTCGAGACCTTGTGGGACATGCAGCGTGCAGAGATGCTGTTTGTTCCTTTCATTGCAACTGTGACAGGCTGTCACAAATGACTTTTTTTTAAATTGATGCAATAACCCTTGATTTCGTTTATTTAAATTATATGGGCCATGCTAATTGAACTGTAATTGTTTCAATTTCAGAACGGGCACGCCACCGTTCCTGTCTTCAAAATGGGTAATCGTCTGACCCACGTGTCTGTGGAGGCACTTACGAACGCCTCGGAGAATCACCAAGGTAGAGTTTCCGAAGATTGGGTGCGAGCAAATGCACTCGTCGACATTCTCCCAGATAGGGTAGCGGATTTAGGTATTCTTCTACTCTTTCCTTTAACTTTGGCATTAGGAGTTTCCTTCTTTTATCTTCGTCGAGAAATCAATCTGTTGGCGGATCGCCTTCGCGCTGAGGATGCGTTACTCCGACGCCAGCAGCTCAGGTCGAGCAATGCCGACCAACCGCTGCGTCACCTGCAAGCTAATAGCGAAGTTTAGGTGTCAGTGCAGCATGTGCGGAATTTAAGTTTTTACGTGTCGCCAATTAGGCGCTATTAGCTCTAATGAATTGTAAACGGAAGTAGTATTAATTAACTTTGAAATATATTCTCAGGAATTAGTTGTAAGGTATTAAGTTGACTTCCGACTTGTATTTGCAGTATATTCTTCAGATTTTTGCGATGATGTTCGAAAATAATATGATGTTCACGTAAATGAGTATGTATTAATTGGTTTCCAAATTTCAGTAAATGTATTGTCAACATAAATTCATAGGCTATGCGTCGAAATTAATTTCATGCGAGTTTATTGTTGTCCTTAATGAAAGTATTTTTCTTACTAAAAATTCATGAAAAGTATAATCCCTGTTTCTTATTTATGTCAATTAAACGTTAATTTAGTTGTTGTTTCAACGGTGCGATTTTCTATTTTTCGTTTTTACTGCGTTTAGCACTTGAAATGTTTAACAAAAATCAATGTTTGCGGAAATTGTGACTTCATGGCGAATGTTGAGGTATACACATGCGATGTTTGAAAACTGAAATTTTCTATATGCGTAATGGATAAACAATTGTCTTATTTTCTAAAGGGTAAATATGAAAAAAAAATTTTTCCGCCATATCGTTGTTCATTTATTGTTTCCTCTGATGCGTAGATGGTTTGATAATGATATATTTTTGATAATAGAAAAAATTCATGGGTGTCGAGGGTCTTGTACGTAGTAAATTCATGCGGCGTTTCAGTTTTATGTGTAACGATTGCCATTTGTTTAGTACCTTCTCCTGCGTACGAAACGAAAAAAATTTTTTTTTTGAATAAATAATGCCTAATTGCCTTATCCCTTAACGAATATTTCTTGGAAGGTTTATTTTTTCATGTTCAACGTTGTTGTTTAGCGTTTTGTTTTTCGATATGTTGCTAACGTGTTCCTACACTAGAAAGTTAGTTGAATCCTGGTTCCGAAAACCGTGGAGTTTTCTTTTACCGTTTTTGGATGCAGTTTATAGTCTTTAGTTAACGGATTTTATTGTGTTGCGTTATTCACGAATGTTTCGAGACGTGTATTCTGTTTTAACTTAGGATTTTGCGTTCATAATGTGTATTTGAGCAGCGGCTCTTCCATTTTCTTGATGGTGGGGGTGTGGACGATTTCATTTTTACGATGTCCAGTCAGTTTTAATTCGATGCTTTGTTTCTTTTCCTAAAAAGATAGTTGTTTTGCTACACAGTAAATTTCAATTGGAGATATTTTACCTATGATGTTTTTAGCTTCCTGTGTTAAAATTGTATATTACGATTCTTATAACTTAATTTGATTGATTCTTATATTGGTAAATAACCAGGGCATGGGGGGAGGTGTATGCCGTCACAAGTGCGTACTCTCTCTCTCTGTGCATCTGTCCGTACGTATTTAGGTCGACGCCCTGTGCTGGTACCGCCGTGCGTATGCTGACCTCAGCAATTATTGAGTATATAAGTAGTGCGGAGCCCTCGTTGGGCGCATTTGGTTCTCCTGTCTCGCTACGTCAAGTACACGCTGAAAAGTCATCACGTCTCTTTGTTTCTACCCTTCAGCCGTAAGCGTGTCACCTCAGGACCGTGTATAAGTAACACTCTGTGACCGTATCCGGACGAAGGACACCCCGGGCGGCACAGAGTTATAACTCATTACACTTTGTGTATGTTAATTTGATAACGGTGTGTTTATAGGATTATTTATTGATTTGTTGTCAGTGGGTAGAACCAACGTGGGGGCGCCCACCAACATCCCTTTATATATTTTTTGTTTTGAGTGCTTATACTTAAAATTTCTGCGTATATAATAGGAAAATACTGACCAGCCCCCTGGATTTATCAAATTTACTCACCCCTCTGAAACTAAACATGATGTGTGAAGAGTGTCCAACGAGAGTTGATCGGGGGGTATAGAAAGCTCGTAAAGTGGAATGAGAGATGGAGACAGCGGCGATTCTCACCGTGAAATGGAGCAGAGGATTAGGATTGAATATATTCGATCGCTGATAGCAGGAGCAATTGCTTTAATTAATGAACGATAGATCTGCACAGAGTCGAGAAGCCACAGCTGTGGAAGTGGGTGGTGCTGGTGGAGTGAGTGAGATTGAGGGGCGGCTGAGGAAAATTGAGGGGGCAATATTGTTGGCACAATCTGACTCACCTGCAAAAAAAGTCTACCAACGGAGAAAAAACAAAAACCATGAAAATAGAAAGAAATACGTGCCTCTAGTCGTGAGAGCCGATGGACAATATTTCCCGAAGTATTTCTCAATGACATTGGAAACAGGAAAAAAGAGAACTATCAACCCATTTAACACCGTCCACAAAATTTAAGAGTTTAGTTGGATCAAAACCAATTTGAGTCTTCAGCATGGGCCTTGAGATGATGATGGTGGAGGTGCGGAGCGCGGTTCAGGCAGAAAGGATTGTTGGTGTGACGTGCATGGAAGGTGTACCGTGCCAGACGACAGAATACGGCCGATTTAACCACTCAGTAGTATTAATATATATCAGTGACTTCGACATTGCCGATATCGAAGAATTCAAGTCTGGCCCGCAGGAACAGTACAACGTAGAGGAAGTAACAAGGGCAACCTTCATTAAACCAAGATATCCCGGAACTCAAGCTTTTTTCCTCGTATATTCATCTTACTTATTTCTGTCGACAATAATGAGCACCACAGCCGTCAGTTCAATGCAGCAGAACGAACGTTTTTTCCATAATGAGGAGTATTTCCTCATCTTTATTTTGTTATTATTTTTTTTCTCTTTTCTGTATTAATATTTAACGTCGGTATGACAAACATACCCTGAAATACATTTTGTGTGTACACCAATATACAGGTTTATAGATGTGAGGGTTGTGCAAAGTTTTTAATGAACTAAATTTTGGCTAACGTTGTCTCGCTATTTCAAAATCATTCTCGAAGATGCTTTCAATCGATTTCGGCTGAGCTGGGGGGAGGGGGTAATTTAAGCATTTCATTTAGTCGTATTATATTTTTCCGTGCGTTCAGCGCATACTAGCACTGAACTTTCAAATCGGAAAAACTCTAAATTTCTGTAGTTAAAATTATCACTTTGGACCCACCGTCCACTATGTTACTTCATTTTATTTCATATACACATGTTCGTATAATGCTGAAGAGTTGTGTTGTTTCTTGACTGTAACCTGAGTTTTCTTGAAAATTTCTATGAAGGAACTAAAAACCAGTTCATTTTACGTTTTTCGAAGTCTTTTTTTCCTTTAAGTTATTTTTTTCCGAATAATTTCTTAGGATTACAGTGAGCTCAACTGTCATTTTCGGTGTAGTAGATGGTAGTTTTTTTATCTTTTTATTTTATTTATGTATTTTTTTCTTATATTTCATTTTCAATAAGTAATATATATTAATATGTGTGTGTACGTAAGTAGGTGTATATATATGTCTACATAAATAGATATACATGTTTCTATTTCATTTACGCAAAAACCATCCGGTTAATGCATTTATTGCAATAGCGAAATGATTCAAAATTAGATCTTTCACTTCCCTAGAGGGCGTTTCTGTGAATCGGATTAATGACAAATACAATTAATGAAATAAAGCGCAATTTGAGCATATGAATCGTGGTAAATTATCTTTCTGTCCGTATGTTGTACAAGCTATGAATTTTGATGTTGAGTATATGTTTGTTTACGCATTTCTGCCAAAATTTTGTAAATATTTGTCGATCATGAGTGGTAACCGGCTTACACTGTATCTCCATTTCATCCCATGTACCCATGTCCGCATGATGTCGCAGAGAATATCGAGAAAATATGAAATATTTTTTTTGTTGTTGTTGTTCCTCGGCGGTAACTTGAGTTTTCTCAAAATTTCTTGTAGGAAATTAAAAAACGATTCCATTTATACGTTTTTCGAAGTCTTTTTTCTATTCCTTATTGTTCCTCAGGTTATTTCTTACGATTCATCAGAGCTTTGGCTGTCATTTTAAATATAGAAAGAGCAAGATTAGTTTTCATGTTTATTAGCATTTCTCTTATATTCATTTTCAATACGTATATATATGAATATGTGTGTTAGTATGTGCATGGGTGTGTATGTGTGAGCACGCAAACATGAATATCTATGTATCAGTGTACACATGCACACGTTCGCACATATATATAAGCAAATGTGTACATATATGTTTCTATTTCTATTTTTTGCGTCAAAAGCAAAACCTCATGGCACATTACATTTTCCCTAAAGCTCTGCGATCAGTTAATACTGAACCAAATTCCAAAAATAAACAGATTGATTGTGCTTGCATAATGGTTTATAAATCGATCTATCACGGCCCCGAAGGGCATTTCTGTGAATAGAAAAAATTAAAAGTATAAACAGATGAATGAAATAAAGCGCTCGTGCAAAAATTATCTCTATATTTGTATGCTGAACAAGCCATGCATTTCATTTTTGAGTGTAAGTTTGTTTATGCATTTCCAGATGTGCGTGCTGTGTTGCGCGATGTTCGTTATAAATTACTTCGTGACTAACCTTTTCTCAATACTTGTTTGTCATTTACGATGGGGTTTCAATCTGCTCCCGTATAGGTATTCTTATCGTTTTCCTACTGCGATAATTTCAACTAAGACTTGGGAGTTTCGAATAATTCTTCAGCAGTATTCGAATTATTTATAAGTTGTTAGCCATCTCTTGGAATATAAAATATCCAAGAGATGATATTTTCCATTTTTCATTCAACTACCCTTGACAGAGTTAGACTATTAGTAAGCCTCGTATATTTTGTCCATTAATATGCCTCATATGGTCTATCTATTTGTACACCTCTGATAGTTTGTCTATTAGTACACCTCGTATAGTTAGTCTATTATTATGCCTCGTATGGCTTATCGATTTGTACACCTCTGATGGTTTGTGCTTGGAAAATGAAAGTTTTTTTATACCATTCTGGCAACCGACAGTTCCATACAGGATCTATATCCCCGGAGATAGACAGGACACCAAGGTATACTCATTTAATAGTCAGCCAATGATGTGCTTTAACTGTCAAGAATACTGACACACCGCCAAGCGATGCCGCAGCACCTCGTTTGTGGGCAGGAAGTGTGCTGAGGTGGGCTATTCCTCCCCGAACAGCAGATCTGAGAAGCTGAAGTGTGCTCACTAAGGGGGACCCCATGCAGCTGGAAGCACCCAGTGTGACAGAGAAATGGAAGAGAGAAGTTTGGTGCAGATAATAGAAAGAGAAAAGGTAAAAATAAGAAGGGTGAAACAAATCAAAGAGGGTGTGCATGAAACTGAGCGAGTACCATTACCTGACAAATTCTTCACACATTTCGACTGCAAAATGAATGCAGTGCTTCGAAGGAAAATGTCACCATGGCTGCTTGAAAAGTGCCTCACTCAACATCTCGGAAGCAAGCCAAAGGCAATTAGAGACAGTAACAAAACCGTATTTACTGTAGAAGTGTTTCGATGCCACACAAAGCCGTAAAATGAAGCAGATACGGCAATTAAATGAACTGCCGATCACCGTTGAATAAAATCTCGACTTGGCAGTTCAGAAAGCTATCGTCTACGTCTACGAATATGATCTAAACTATTTTGAAGTATTTAAGACGGGTCTATTAAAAAAATGTGATGCGCAAGATGTAGTCCAGGCAACATGAATAAAGCCCAATAACCGACTCGCAAGACCGAGACCTATGTTGTGCAAAAGATGTCAGGAGTACGGCCATGACGTGAAGTTCTGCCAAGGCAAACAAATCTGCCTTAAGTGTAGCTTGGCGTACCATGAAATGGACGAATGCACATCAGAAGAAAGTAAGTGTTACCCCTGCGGTGAGGGACATGAAACTGGAGCGAGGAATTGTCGGTTGCGAGTAATCGAGGAGGAAATTTTAGTTATTCAAAGTAGTGAGCACGTGTCGAAGGGGCAAGCCAGAATATTATTCAATTACCGACACCCCAACTTTACAATGAATTACAGCAAGGCAGTAACGACACCCATCAACCATGATTAAATAGAACTAACAACAAGTAAGAAAAGAAAACGTGCAGATGACTTGGACCCAGCATCGGACCTGTAGCAAAAAAAGAAGAAGACAACAGGAAAAGTCGGTGAAAGAGACTGTGGCCGGAGCAGAAGGTGGTCCGTGACTGGAAATGTAAATCAGAGAGAGAGGGAAGTGGTTTGCGTAAGTCCTAATACTGAAAAACTTTACACCACATAAATCAACCTAGGCAATGAGACATGTACTCGCGAGGAAGAAAGAGAGTCAAGAGTGAGAGACTAAAAACATTTGATGAATACACGCAAGAGGCACGAAGGAGAGTGGAGGAAGAAGGCGGAAGTAACTACGAAGAGTTGCTACGAAAGTCTACTCGCCCAAAAGTCAGTTGAATTAAAGAACAGCGGTAGCGTCGAAATTCGGGAGAGAGCTACAGGCGGAGATCTCCTGGGGGACAATAGGAATGAAGAAAGCCTGGTCAACATTCTTAGGAGGGCAATAGACGCAAGTGGAGGTAATGGTGAAGGGAGAAGTCAAGCTCATCCAGTGGAATCTGCAGGGAATGGCGACGTCAAAAGAAAAGCTGATTAACTTTGTTGATACACACAAACCAGCAGTTATAGCAGTCCAGGACACATTCTATGGAAATGATTTTGTGTCACCGATACAGGGATATAACGGTCTGTGCAAGCAAAGCCATTACAACCACAGATTCCATGTAGGGGTACACTCTGGATGTACACTCATCGATACCAACTCAAGAAATTGAAACCAATTCACCAGCTCAAATTGTTGCTGCAAGGGTATGCCTAAATTACTACAAAGTTATCACAGTAGCATCTGTATACCTACCTCCAAGAACAAGTAAAAACCTTGAAGAGCTTTTTGACACAATCAAAGGAATACCAAAGCCTGTTATCCTGATGGGAGGTTTTAACGCCCATCACAGTGACTGGGGAAATAACACTATAGATCGATGAGGACGATTTATGCAAGATTTTCTAAAGCAAGGCATCTTTCACGTTATTAACAATAACTCAGCCACCCAAATTTCAGGATCGGTGATTGACCTAACCTTGACCACCTTTGAGACTACACCGGATCTACAATTTACCGCCCCGTTGTCAGTGCTAAGCAGTAACCATTTCCCTATAGTGTTGACCCCCTCCCTGTACACCCTGTCCTTGTCGTGGGGGAAGGCTTGCGCGTCCCTGTGAAGTGCAGGGCCAAACTGACCAGGTGCAACCATGTCAGGCGGGCCTGCAGTCTGCACCGAGGGACCTGACTAACGGGGGTGGCATCGGTTGAATTGGCTTTGATTCGGACCCCAACTGGATTTTCTTTTGACCACCCCCTATAATGACTTCAACTCTGGAGGAGACTTAGTCTCGGCTTCTTCAGTTTTAATCGAGTCAATTGCGGCGAGGGATAGCCGAGGGAGCCCCGGGGTCGGTTGGTGGCTGTTTAAACGTGGTAGTGCGGAGTGGCACCTGTTCCTGCCATTAGTCAAGCGCAGCATCTGATTTAGATTCTTGGGCTTTTGAAGCTATATTCGCAAGAAAGAGTGGTCCCGCTGAGACTGCGTGTGCCTGGCTCCAGGGATCCCCTTGTTGGAGGCTTAACATGACGGCCTGCTTGAAGTGCGAACGAAACCTAAACAAACTTTTTCATGAAACCCCCTCAAACTGCGCCACTGACGACCCGGATTCAAATGGACCTTCCTACGGAAACTCCCTCTCAAGAGCCGTTACCGCAGCTGCCATCACTGACCTCACAATTGAACCCTACCAACGCCCAGCTATGAAAACTGACGCAGCCGATGTTCCCGGTGGAAGATGGGGAAGTCAGGCACGCCGTGAAGGCCGCCGCAGCAGGCAACTGCCCCTCATGGCTGCGGACATTCATGATCCGATTCTTCCCACGGAATACAAACGGTTTTTCAACATCAAAACTAACGATGGCTCGCCCCTGACCCATATAGATGTCATTGCAGCCCATCGTGACCTGTGCCGAGGGCTGGGAGGAAGACCGGCCAAGATCACGGAGACTCGTAGAGGTGGCCTCTTGGTGGAGGTGCGCAACCAGGATCAGAGCCGTGCCATCTTGTGCATCCGCCATTTGGCTGGCGTGAGTGTTGAGGTGACCGCACATGGCAGCCTAAATGAAAGCAAAGGCACCATATGGTACGATAACTACCCACAGTACACTGATGAGCGCCTTTTAGAAGAGTTGCAGCTGTGTGGAGTTAATGCCCTGTACCGGAAAAAGAGACAGCAAAATGGTATATTGGTTCCCACGTCCATATACATCCTCACTTTCGACCGTTGCTCTCTCCCTCAGTCGGTGGATATTGGTTGGACGAGGTGTAGAGTACGGCAGTACGTCCCAAAGCCACGCCGTTGTTTCAAGTGCCAGAAATACGATCACGGAGCAAAGACATGCCGATCTCTGAGGAGCATATGTGCTAACTGTGCTCAAGAACAGCACGAGCCGCCATGCGACCGACCTTCTATGTGCTCAAACTGTGATAAGCAACACTCAGCTGGATCCCGGGACTGCTTCTATTACAAAATGGAAGAGGAGGTGCTTGCCAGGCAGACGACTCAAAGGCTAAGCTATGGAGAAGCGAAACGGTTAGTAAGCAGCAGGTACATCACAGGTGGTACGTCATACGCTGAAAGGGTGCAAGCCCCTCAGAGAAGACCAAGTGTTCTGACGAATGTACGCCCAGCGGGATCAGATGGAAATTCCGATGCGGCTGGTCGAGAGCCCGCTGATGGTGTGGGCAGGTCGTTGCGTGCTACGGGCCGCTCTGATATGACTAGATCACAGCATGTCACTAAACCAGCGCAGACTCCTAGACCCTCTTCTGCTGATGCTCTGAACGATTTGCAGCTGGGACTTCCTGATGTTGAGTCTTCCACGGGCGCTGTTGCCCCTATTGTCTCAAGAAAACGCGTTCCGAGTGCATCGTCACCTCTTACCGGCGCTGCCTCAGCAAAAGTGGCAAGAGCTGTAACGGGGAAAGTGTGGAATAGAGGTGGACCACGGCCCAAGGGAATCAGCATGCTTAGCGGTAGGAGCGACGATGTGTCGCCGGTGCCTGGGGAGGACGTGCAGTCATCTAGCGGCTTGGGTTGTGACCCAGACCCGGTGATGACTCGTATTGGCGAGGATCCTGCTGCCCCGCGACGTTCTGACGTAAGGCGCGACTCACTGACCCGTCATGATATGGACAACGTCCGACCGAGCCGAGACGCCATCTGGAAGCGCGACTCCGTAGCGCAGCGCGTACGTTCGTTGGATCGCGTGATCACCGTACCCGAAGCCGTTTCTTCCCAAATGTCAAAAGTATGTCCACCATCAAAACCTACCTCAATGCCCCCTCCCAAAGTGCCTTTGCATGCATGGGGCGATAGACCTGGCCAGCCTAATCCGCCATCTATGCAAAAACTACTAGATCCCAAAAAGAACCACCCGGAAGAAAAACCTAATAACAGAGGCACTTGATGCAAACCATTCTTCAATGGAATATCAGAGGGTACCGAAGAAACTACGGTGACCTACGGACCCTCATAGAACTATATCAACCATTATGCATATGTCTCCAGGAAACAATGCTGGGAGACATAACCCCATTACCTCCTGCGGTTTACAATATAGAAACCTTCTCTCATGTGCCCGACCCGGTTCCTGGATCAGGACTTACCGTCCTCATCCGGAGAGATCTGGGTTATGCGAGGCTAGAACTGAATACCCAAATCCAGGCTATGGCGCTTCGCCTTTGGATTGGAAACAAACCTCTAACTATCTGCAATGCATATTTTCCGCCAGCAGAGCCGATCTTCTTGCCCGACCTGACAGACCTGAATAGTCAACTGCCAGAGCCCTTTCTTTTCGTTGGGGACTTCAACGCGAAGCATCCGACATGGGGGAATGTACAGAATGATCAACATGGTAGAACGATGGACTCTTTCATTGCTAATTCTAACTCTTGCCTGCTGAACAACGGGGCGGCCACTCACTTCTACGAGTATGTCCAAACGGGTACTGCGTCTGCAATAGATTTGAGCGTGTGCACCCCCGATCTCTTCCCAGACTTAAGATGGAGCGTGCTGGAGGATGCTCATGGCAGTGACCACTTCCCAATAGTGATTCATCTGGAGCAGTATGAGCCAATACCCACGGAACCACGATACATGATGAAGCGTGCAAATTGGAAAACCTACGAGGACATGACGCAGATGGACGAGGATGCTGAGTATGGGAGTATGGACGAGCTAGTTGAACTCTTCAACAGAACACTAAGAAGCGCTGCAAATCTAGCTATCCCGGTGTCGCGCGGGGTTTTTCCGAAACACCGCGTCCCTTGGTGGACCAACAGCTGCGCCGTGGCCAACGTTGAACGGAAGCGAGCACTGAGGCGATACCAGCGTAGCAGTGAGCTAGCGGACAAGATAGCTTACAATAGGGCTAGAGCCAGGGCGCAATAAGTCAAGGATGAAGCTCGCAAAGACTCTTGGCGTAAGTATGTCACCAGTCTTAATGCAGACACGCCCATGTCCAAGATTTGGCAACGCGTCAGTAAAATGAAGGGACATTATAGCATCAGCAAGCCTTGCCTAGAACTGAACGGTTCCCTCATGGCGGATCCGCAGCGTGTGGCGGATGCTCTGGCTGAGAATTTTTCCTCCTTAAGCAGTGACGCACACTACCCTCCTGCTTTCCATGTGTACAAAGGGAGACGGGAACAGCTAGGACTTAACTTTACAGCTGAAGAGAGTGTCTGCTATAACGAACCATTCACCATCCTTGAAATCTATCGTGCCCTGAAGAAATGCAAAAACACCGCGCCTGGGCCTGATGGAATCCATTATAAAATGCTTAAGAAAATGCACTCCTCAGCATTCCGTCAACTACTCTTCATCTTCAATCAAGTCTGGAGCACTCACGATTACCCGACACTATGGCGCACTGCTACTGTTCTTGCTTTTCCCAAACCCCAGAAACCTCCTGCTCGTACTGATAGCTACCGTCCCATCGCCCTCACAAGCTGCGTTGGGAAACTGCTGGAAAAAATTGTGAACGTACGGCTGGTCAGATGGTTGGAGGCTGAAGAAATTTTAAACCCTGTTCAGTTCGGCTATAGGCAACTCCGAGGCACTACAGACGCTCTTGTACGGTTTCAGAACCATCTGGTTAGCAGCGGCACGGCCCCGAAACAGACTCTGTGTGTCTTGTTTTGATCTTTTTAAAGCCTACGATACTGTCTGGAGGCACGGGATCCTGCAGCGTGTGCATGAATGCGGCCTCCGGGGTAATATGGCGTTGTACCTACAGAAGTTCCTGAGGGAGAGAACTTTTCGTGTCAAAGTGGGAAATGTTCTATCCCCACTGCAAATCCAACAGGAGGGCCTTCCGCAAGGGAGTGTGATGAGCTGTTCGCTCTTCTCCATTGCCCTCAACGGAATCACAACTAACTTGCCAGCTGGTGTTGCCTCGTCTCTATATGTTGATGACTTTATGATATACTCCTCTTCAACTCTTTTGCCAGCGTTGACACGTAGGATACAGCTGGCAATAAACAATGTGAATTACTGGGCTGGACAGAACGGATTTAGCTTTTCTCCTACCAAAACCGCAGCTCTTCTCTTTCAAGGCTGCCGTCGACTCGACCCTCCACAGTTGTTTCTTCGTGGAGTACCGATTAATTTCGTGCACAGTGCCAAGCTCCTCGGAATGACTTTTGATGACAAGCTATCGTGGAAGCCTCACTTGTCTTCCCTCAAGGCGGACTGTACCAGGAGGATGAACCTTCTTAAATGTGTCTCTGGTCTATCCTGGGGAGCGGATCGTGCCACGCTGCTTCGGTTGTACCAAACGCTAATTAGGAGTAAACTGGATTATGGCTGCATAATTTACCAACATGTAAGGGAAACTGCGCTAAGAACTCTTGACCCCGTACATAATGCCGCTATCAGACTCTGCACTGGTGCTTTCCGAACCTCTCCGACGAAGAGTTTGTGTGTGGAGAGTTGTGAACCTCCTTTCTGGCTCCGCCGTGTACAACTGAGCCTGCATTATCTTGCCCGACTTGACCAGCTGCCTCTGTCTCCGACGTGGGTCAGCGTACACGCACCTCTTGGACGGCATCTACCTTTCCCATATTTTCTACCTTCGTCTAGAAATTACCCGACATTGGTAGCCGCAATGCAACTGAGACCCACGAGAGTCCTTCCGGTACTCTTTGACAACTCTCCAACATGGCGCCTACCAGTGGAGACTTTCTGCCCCGGGTGCAGGATGCCAAGGAAGGAGTCGATGCCGGCCAACTTTCTCAAGCATATCTTTATGGAGAATGTGCTGGAGGTATATGCAGAGTCAGTTAAGTTATACACAGATAGTTCCAAGACGGGAATAGCTGTAGGTTGTTCGGCTGTTTCCGGAGAGATGGTGAGGGCTAGAAAATTGCTACCCGAGACCTCGAGCTTCACCGCGGAGCTCTATGGTGTCTTGGAGGCACTTCAACTAGTTAAGGCACACCCGCATGATAAATTCACTGTTTTTACTGACTCGAAAAGCGTAATTGACTCTGTTCAGGCTTATGATAGCACTCACCCCCTCATTGGTGAGTTCGTCTTGATGCTGGTGCAGCTTGTGCGTGAGCACAAACATGTGAAATTATGTTGGGTGCCCGGACACGTGTGGGTGTCAGGCAATGAGAGAGCCGACCAGGAGGCGAAGCGTGTTGCGAATAGTGATGAGGAAGCTCTAAATCAAATGGTACCTTTTCGGGACTACTATCCCGTGATCAAGGCTGCTGTAAGACGTCTGCGGCAACAGGAATGGGACAACAGAACGGACAACAAACTGAGAACTATTAAAGATACAGTTCTGGAATGGCCCTCGTCGAGGTGTCGCGTCCGCCGGGTGGAAGTGCTGCTCTGCCGTCTTCGCATTGGACATACTCGACTGACCCACCGTTATCTAATGGAGCGACAACCACAGCCGCGATGCGTGCGGTGCCATGTTCCTCTGACCGTCAAGCACATCCTTGCTGAGTGCCCGAGATATGCAGCTGACCGAAATGTGTGCTTTCCAAACCTCCGTCTTTTTGCCGTTGATGAGGTGTTGATCAAAATGCTCGCGGAGATCGATAGTGTAACTTTTAATGTGGATGCACTGGTGTTATTTCTTGAGAAATGCAAATTGCTGTCGGAAATCTGATCGAAGGCCGTACTTAACCATCCGTATCGTTTTTGTATTTACTGTCCATACTTTTACGTGCTCGGAAATGTATGTATTCCTTGCTGTACTACTTGAGGAGGTTTAAATTGAAGTCGCGTCGTAACGCGTCATAGTCAAACGTGATATCGTCTTGGAAGTTTGAAGATGAAGAAACTGTAATATGGCCGGGCGCGCTGCGTTGGTACCTCAGGGGCTTCAGCGTGGGTAAGGCGTCCGGCCATAAATGGGTGGGCAGCTGAAACCCCCTACGGGGTTTGGCTGCTCAGTGCTTTCGAATGTACTGTGTTGTGTACAAATTTTAATGGGGAGACACTTGTAATTTTGAGTTGTATTTGTGATCACGATTTTCATATAATTTTGATGTTTCAAATAACAGTGATGTTCATCTTGTGTGCTTATTTGGAAGAGTCTGATACGAATTGAAATATGTGACCTTCGGTGCGATATAGTTTGAGTAACTGAAGCGCTAGCAAACCCATATTACTACTACTACTACTACTATAGTGTTGACCTTATTAGTGCGACAGGCTGACGGACATGTTGAACCGGAGGGACCGAATTTCATGAAGGGCAACTGGAAGCAATATCGCAAAGACGAAATATGGAGAAACGCACACCAGTTTGAAATACCGGATGATCCGGATGCGGCAGTGGTCGATCTTAACACAATGTTTAGTTGCGCTGCTGATAGGTGGGTGCCTAAATACAAGAAAGACGGTGTCATGCAAAGTCGTGGTGGACAGCAGAGTGCAAAGCAGCATGGCGGGAAAGAGAAAGGTGTTACAGGATATGTAAGAGGACGGGACTGTTGGAAGATAAAGTCAAGTAGAAGAGAGCACGAGCAGTGGCAACGTTGTCGAGGACTTCCATGGTGGCAAAACAGAGCAGCTGGCGAGAAGACGTCTCAACTCTTAGTACCAACACGCCTAGCAGCTGCTTGTGAGAGAAAATAAATAGAACCCGTGGAAGAGCGAAGAGACAAATGAAAATGCAAAGCGAGAATGGAGTTCAACACTCAACGCTGAAGGCCATCGTGGAGAAACTAGCCGAGACATTCAGGATCATATCCAAAGATAGAAACTACTCGAATCAATACTTACAATATAAGCAACTTATCGAACAAACCCCAATATACTTCACAAGCGACAACAAAGAACCATATAATGCTCCTTTCACTATGTGTGAACTATCATCTGCCATCAAGAGTAACAAAATCACGACACCTGGACCGGACAATATCAGTAATCTTATGATCAAGAATCTACCGACTAAAGCTCTCCAATATCTGCTGAAAGTCTACAACAAGCTATGGAATTCCGAATTTGTCTACCCACCATGGAAATAGGCTATTGTAATCCCCATCCCAAAGCTGGCAAAGATCACGCAAACCCTAATAACTATAGACCAATCTCGTTGACGAGTTGTTTATGCGAAACATACGGAAAAATGATCAACAGAAGGCTAATTGAAAACCTCGAAAACAAACTCCTTTTCAGTGTGCAGTGTGGCTTAAGAAGACATCGAGCAACTATAGATCATCTTGTACGGTTGGATACGTTTATTAGACAGTCGCTGGTCAATAATAAATTTGTCATGGCAGTGTTCTTTGACTTGGATAACGCTCCCAGGGGGATAATGTGAGGGCCCGAGCTGAGAGTTAGGTAGGCCTTCTTTTTGTTGAAATAAAATGTTTTTGTTGTGTTAAGGACCATCTTTTTCGGTTCACTGCTGTCCTGTTCTTGAGCTCCTAATACTTTCTTCTTCAACTTTCATCTTCTTTCATAATCATCTTTCAGAACTTACTGTTTCTATGCCTTTCTGCGTAAATTCCGCGTTTCCTTAACTCCATACTAAATGGTGCCTTCCTCCTTCCTCTCTTTGGATCGCATTTGTTGCTGGGTAAGGAGGCTAAAACTAACGACTAATCTAATCTTTGACTTGGTAAAAGCTTATGACATGACGTGGCGCTACGGAATTTTATGAGATTTGGCAAAAGCTGGTCTAAGGAGACGATTGCCAAAATTCGTCGAGGAATTCCTTAAAAATCGAAGTGAAAAGTTCGAAATAAAAGTTGTAGAAGAAATGTCTCAAGCTGAAGATCTAGCCACAAGAACGCCTCAGGGAAGCACTTTAAGTGTCACACTTTTCGCAGTAAAAATAAACTCATTGGCAAGTGAAATTCCGGCAGAAGTGTTCAGTTTTCTGTTCGTAAACGATCTCCTCATCGGGTTTGAAGATTACGACAAGGCTAAAATACAAGCAGAGTTACAAACAACAATAGATAAAGTCACCCTATGGGCAATGCAGAACGGATTCAAATTCTCCTCAACGAAGACGACCGCAAAAAATTTTTATAAAGGGAGGGAACCAACATTTATTCCAACCCTGCAACTAGAATGAAAAACAATACCAACCGTTGAAAGCCCTAAGTTCCTTGGTCTCCACTGGGATAGAAAATTCAATTGGGTTACTCATATCCATGAGACAAAAGAAACATACAGAAATGACCTGAACCTGATGAGATCTGTGTCTGCGTATTCTTGGGGTGCAGATCAAGATATTATATTGAAATACAGATCCCTGATCCGGTCAAAAATTGATTATGGAAGTATAGTGAATGGCTCTGCCAGTGCAACGGCGCTAAGGGAAATCGATGCTGTCGTGAACGAGGCGATACGTGTTAGTACGGTCGCATTTAAGATGACACCAATAGCGAACCTTCATATCATCTGTCACGATCCAAAATTGGAGCTACGAAGAAAAGACTTGCTACTCCGATATTTCTTTAAGCTTAAATGTCATTTCCTTTACCCAGCATATTGTTGTGTCAACAATACTAAACTTGAATTGTTTTTTTACAAGCCGCAAGTGCACCTCAGAACCAGTTATCCAGAGAATACGTCAGGCTTTAACTCAGTATAACATTCCAACTCAGCCCGTCCAGCCGAGTTTTACACCTGCATCATTTTCGTGGACCATGAGGAGATCAGAAGTGGAGCAGCACACGGCAAATATTAATAATGAAGAAATAGCCCCATCCATCGAAAGACACACACACAGGGATAACATGATGAGGTACCAAAAGCATAAAATCATCTACACGGATGGATCGAAGTCACCGAATGGAGTTGGAGTAGCGGCCGTGATGAGCGATAACATCAAAAGCTCCTCTCTCCCAGTCGTGGCAAGTGTTATGACTAGGCTTGTGACAATATGCACTGCATATTTTACATTGCATATGCAGTCAATTTTTCAATATGCATCTGTTATATGCATTTGTTGAATGCATATGCATTTTCGTATGCAGTAAATTATAGGCATATGCATAGTAATTAATGCATACGAAATTGATATGCATATTGAAACTGCATATGCGTTTAGCAATTGCAATGTAATTTCTGCATATGCACACAAATTAATCCTCAAGCATCAGAAGATAATTTTTTAACCTGCATTTAGGATGGGCAAAATTAATATCTGTTAACTTGTATAGCTGCATTAAGTTGAGAGAAATGCGTGTCCTGAAAAGACTAGGTTAGTTAATAAATTTATTATCATCTCTTATCTTTTATTTAAATATTTTATATATCCTCACACAAAATAACAAGAACTATGAAACAACTAGAACACCGCGAGCAGTAACAAGAACAGGAACAACACAACACGCAATTGATTGGTATCATAGTGCTTCTAAATATTAGGATTGCATTTTATCACAACTGTGTATTTGAGATTCTGAAAGTTGAAATTTATACGGTTGTCTGCTAGAACATTTTTATATTGAGAATATACCCTCTCGACATCACATGAAACTATAGTGGGGCATATAGTAATGCTCCCACATCGGATGGACTAAGGTGACTGGTAGAATTAGCTTGTTTGTTGTTCTGTGATAACTGGCTTTTCAATATAGCATTCACATCTTTTATCAACGAATATCCTAAATTTTTAGACAGCACTGAAACAAATTTGTTATAAAATCTTTTGTCATACAGTTCATTTAAATCTTCTTCCAGTTTAGAAATTCTGTTCACAACCTCAGCTATGGCTAATCCCCTAGTTTCAAGCTTCTCAATTGAGGAAGCAATCGCCGAGAAATTTGCGTCAATAAATACGAGTGATGTTTTCGAATGGAGGTCTTGAAGAAGGTCCTGACATTCACCAATGCATGTGGCTTCTTCTCTGTCAGAGGATATTACTGTAGAATTTATTTCCTCAAAGTACGTCGAATAATATTTTGCTGCGCTGAGCCACGTGCCCCATCATGTAACAACAGGAGTTGGAGGGAGTGGGACATTTGGATTCAGTTCTTTAAATTTTTGGACTCTATGTGGTGCCTTGATGAAAATGCTTTTGGTTGATGAAATTAATCTGTTAACCTCTGGATAACCTCGGAGTTGCTCTCTGATTAACTCAGCAACACGATGCAAACCGTGAGCCAAGCACGTTACATGTATCATCTTGGGAAAGAGTACACTCAAACCCCGCATGGCTTTAACCATGTATGGTGCTGCATCGGTACATGCCAGAAGAATTTGATCATAGGGAACTTGTTCAGGATATATGACTTTGAGTGAATCATTCATGAAAGCTGCGATAGTTGCATGATTGACTACGGACAGAACTGCGATGTTTGCTAAATAACATTTCTTCTGTTCTTCTGCTACTCCCAGCACTCCAAATACAAAACATGCGATGTAGCGCTGTTCAACGTCTGTGGTTTCATCCATCGATATCAAAATTTTTTGCCCAGCTGCCTTTTTCCGTATATTGTTCATCTTTATTTTGAATATCTCGGGAACATGATATTTCCTCAGAGTAGTTTGGTCAGGAATGTTTCTGCCTGTGTATTTTTTCAGAACAGCCTTCAATTGTGCATTGCTAAATTTATTCAGTGGTATATCTGCGGCTATGAAGGCTCTTGTTAAGTCTTCATGGAACTCCGTTCTCTTGTAAGGCTGCAGGGTGGCAGATGTTTGATATGAATGCCCACCAGATTCATTAAAGGGTTGTTGGCTAGGACCAGGTTGAGGATTTGCTTGTAAATTGGCTTGATCATTCCGGGCCTCTTCGGCTTGTTTATTCTGTGCATCTCCGGCTTGTTCATTTTGTCGGAGTTGCTCTCTGTTCCTGATATGAACCCTTGTTTGCAGATGCTGGGTCACCAAGGATCTTCGGGAGCTTTGTATCTGGGGGAAAATTTTTCAATATTAAGCTATTGAAGCATTGACTTTGATAAATTATTTGACCAAAACATTATATACTTTAATATTATAGATTATTGGACAGTATATTCCAAAGTCTGTACAATTGGGATATTTTCATGGAAGCTTACCTCTTTTGCACAAGGAACACAAAATAAACCTCCTTCTACTACTTGATACTCTTTGAATTCACGTTGCAGCTCATGCAGACGTTTGACTTTGTCTAATTTAGGCATTTTCAAAATCCAATTGATAATAATATGCAGTGTTGACAGCTTAGGGTTAAAACTATAGCCTGCAAAATATAATTAATATGAAGCAGTTGTAATCAGAGTTGTGCCAAAATACGATTTCCAAACATAAAATTACTATACATGAAAGCGTAGCTTTGTTTCTAATTGAATTTTCATTGTTTTCCCCAAAAACGACAAAATTTTGTTCAGAAATATTTGAGATTAATTTTTTTAAATTAGGCCTAAAATCACAACTTTTCCATACAACTTCCAAAATATCGCAAATTTCTAAAAAAGTGCTTTATAAAATCGTGTGTGTCAATTGGCCTTTAAATAATAACCGGTCCTGGGAAACTGTACGGCCTCCTTAAACTAACCTAAACTAACGTACAGAAACCGAACATAAAGTTATGCCTCCTTGTCCGCCATTGTGTGTCGATTTCTTCGAAAAACTGTCAATTAGGAATTCCTTCTGAGTATTATTCAAAATCAATGCTAGGCTAGCAATCTAAGTTAGAAAAAAACTATTCCTGACGCTTTTGTAGGACACTACAACTGCTCAATATTTATTTTTGCAAAAACAAAAATTCATTTTTACTCTTATATGGATCAGCACTTTCTTATCGCGCCATTGTATTTGTTAATTTGTTTACAATTTCTAGCGTGATTTTAGTTCGAATGCTATCTTACAATCTTCACTTTTGACAAACAGTATGTCCTTGAAATTTTGTTTTATTCAAGGTTAATATATTTCATCTTGGTAAACACAATCTGTTAAATATTTGATATTTTGACGACCATCAACAATTATTAGATGCAATAATAAATCTTAGAAGTAAATACCCACATTCGCAAATATATACTAAACAAATCTTAAAATCACTGTAAAGCATATTAGATGAACGGGAACTGAGCAAACACTAAGTACCAACAAAAAACACTTAGAAACACTGGTAAGGCACTAACCACAGATCACTAACCCTGCAGTATATAACAACTGTTCATGAAATGTTCCAGACGCATAAAAAACTCATTTTCCCCTAAAGAGAACAATAATAAGTTTAATTACGGTAAAATGTGTTACATTAAAATGACTTGTCTTATAGATACTGACTGCTCTATCTTGTTAATGAAAACATGCGAACACGTACGGACAGCAGACGTCAGTCGTACGATACAAGCATATTAATATATATATAGATGTAATGGGTGCTCAAGCGGAATTCTATCTATCTTCGCTTCGGCACGCATTAGAACGGAAGGCGTAGGGACACCAAGAAGAACACGCGGTTTCTTCGGTTTATTTCATGACCCGTTGACTCCTTAAAACTGCATAAACAGGTATAGTCAGACTCGGACCAGCGATTGCATGAAAAGAGAATTCCTAATTTAAGATCATAGTCGACTGACCAGTTGACATATATAGTACCGCATAACAAGAAAGAAAATTCATACCTCGAAGGTGTATGAGAAGTAGCTGAGTGAAAAATAAGAGGAAATTGAATAATGCTAGCACTAGGCATGATATTCCAATGACAGGGGAGCAATAGGATAGTGGCCATGAGACGTTGTCATGGGAGAACAGCAGCACATAAAAATGGGATTCGCTGCCCTGCCAACAACATGGCACAATGACACAATTCATAACACAATTGTCATTATTACACAAGAAAGTTTTAGCCTCCCTTAACCACGGCACAGATGTTCCAAGAGAGGAAAGAGGAAGGCACCATTTAGAATGGAGTTGAGGGAACGCGGAATCTATGCACAAGGTGCACAGGAGCAGTAAGCTAGGAAAGAAGTTCATGAAACAAGAAAGGGTTTCTGTTGCATTGACAGGGAAGAAATTAAGTCTCTCCAATCGAGGAACACATTGCCAAGAACACCCTGCCAAAGAACACGTTGCTGGAAACACATTAAAAAAACACATTTCATTCTCTACATGAAGACTTGTTAACTTGTTGTAATCTTTGGGCTAATCAAGTGCTACAAATTCAACGGTTGCATCCTCGATAGAACAATCTGACAACGCTTTAGAATACTTACAGACGGTGGGGGAAGGTCCCTCACGCTAGAAAAACTCGGTATAACCTATGTGCATCTACAAGAAGAATTGCTACTTATTTTTCTTTGCTCTACCTGGGGGAAGGGAAATGATTAAGGATTAGGTCTCTGATGCAGGGACAAGCTACTTAGGTTACAGCAGATCAGTCAAGAAATCCTATAATTAAAATTAAAAACGGCTATCTCATTGACCAGCCTAATACTGAAAGGTTTGACACGTTCGCCGATTTTTGAAAGGCTCAGTTTAAACACGGGACAACAAGTACACATTGACCAACGTCGCCTTGAAAACACAAATCACATGGGCTAGTGGTCTCATAAATTTCTGTGCCTATTCTCAGTCTATCTTTGAGAATGCTTTAACTTTGGGCTTCCACCTTACTGACTGGCGCAACTTGCCCAGCACAGCTCATAGGGGAGGAGCCAACAGATAGACAAATATTTTACTTTATTTTATATCTTTTTCTACATAAAATTTTTGGGAAGTTACAATACAAAAGAAAGGAAAAAATTATGTTTCCAAAAAGTTAGTACAAAGCTCAGCACGATGAGCCATTATAAATTTCTTAATATAAAACGACTGATGTCTAATCTATGGAAGAACCACAATAAGTTTTTAATTTCTTTAACAGTGATTTTATCAACTGAGGGCAAAGCAGTAAATATGTCATCCTAGTTTGCTGCACGACAAAACGCATGAATAGAGGTTAAACTTGCAACTGACTAGCGAAAAGGAAAATCATTTAGACGTTGATACAGAATCACTTTGAACAATGAAAGAAAAAATAGGAATCAGTTTATCAGTTAAAACCACACATTCACTGAACCTGTCTGATACTCCAGCTCTCCCCATCTTGAGTTGCTAAATCTTAGCATGAAAATGCACATATTAAGCCTAACCTCAGTCAAATTCATTTGACAGGTATATCTGTAAAATCACACATTCAGTGTTCTGCTAAAATGCGGTTAATCTCGAATCTGACATTTCTAGCATTACACTGCAGCATACTGGCTATAGAACGCACTAGATTCACGTCACAACGGCTAGTCTGTCTCAATGTGGGTGGTTCACCGGCCGCCAGAAGCATCCTCGAATGCTCTAGAAACCGGCTGTTCACCGCTATCAAACACAGGTTGTATGAAGGCAATCGACAAATATAGCTAATTCACAAACACGTTTGGATTAATAAGTCTCTGACACAAATTCACATCACCAAAGGACACAAAACTTGAAATTATCCGGGAAGCGTTGTTTCCCTTGTGCTTGAACTTGAACTTGAACTTGAACTTGAGGGCCGACAGTGTCGGGGCCTTTGTAACGGCCTACAATTCCCTCCACAATTTTCACACAAAGAGTTCAGCGCCTGGTACCAGACTTGTCCACTAAACTACTCAGGATCTACCGATCCTTGTCACAAGCCACCATTGGAAGGCATCACCGGGACAACCAGTGTGTCAAAACACTATCCCCCGGCACATTGGGTCATTACAGCCCATTCTACCAGACTGGCTCATTCCAGTCACTGTCTCTTATTCCAGGCACGCACAAGAAACACTTTCATAGCCTCAATGATACTCGCATTACACTCCTGATCCAATCCAGCAAGACAGCTCATACCGCAATCATCTTCAGCACATCTGGCATTCCACTCATTCTCTCCATACTGCTCAGACACCAAATTCATAAAACTCTCTCTCTCTCTTGCTCATACTTACTGCATTCCAGCACAAAATGCTCAATTGTTTCCTCCACTCCACTATCACACTGCCGACATAATCTGTTATTATTCTCATTCCATCTCCATGTACGTCTGTTCACACTCAATGACTTACATCTCACAGCAAACAAGAGTTGACTTCCAAGACTACCATCATAGAACAGCTCAAACTTAGGTGCTTCCTTTTTCATATACCAGTTAAGTGTAGTCTTCCGCATCATGCTAAGCTTCCACTTATTCAGTCCATACTCTTTTGTTTGTCTCTCAATCTCTTTCTTCCACCTCTTGCAGTCCCATTCAGGCCCTACACCTCCAACATTTATTAAACTCCAGTCATCCACAGGTCTCCCAATTCTAACATGAATAATCTTTTGCATACTGAGTTTCCTTGCATGCCCCCAACATACTTTCTCCCAACAGCTTACACTCAGATTCCATTCAAAGATTCGCTTTACCCACCTACTATTCTGCATTCTTTCAATTCTCACCTTATAATTCAGCACAGCTTTCATCATTCTTTCTGAAAATAGGCTCCACCCTAGGTCACCTCTAATGGCTTCTATAGCTGTCCATTTTGGAGCACCCAATGCTACACGTCCTACCTTATTTTGTATCACATCCAGCTTTTCAAGATCACTTCCATTCCAAGCAAGAGCACTCATACCATACATGACACTAGGTACAGCAACATACTTCCACATTCCTCTCACACATTCGTACTTGTTTGCTCTGTATCTGGCCACACTACCTAACCGTCCACTCCACTGCATTGCTTTTGCCACTTTCTCACCTTTAGTTCTAGTACATCCATCTTCACTTATCATACAACCTAGATATTTGTATTATTTTGTTCTACCTATTCTGATTTCTCCAATATTCCACAGTCTGTCTCTATCAGTCTCATCACTATTTATAACCATGACCTTACTTTTATCGGCACCAAAGTTCATCTTGAAATCTGTACTATATCCATTCACAATGTCAAGCATCCTTTGTAGTTCATGACCACATTCACTAACCACAACTACATCATCAGCATACAACAAACAGCTCAGTCTCTCATTACCAACTTTCAGTCCTAAACCACTTCCTCTCAGTCGAACTGCTAATTCTTCTGTGTACAATCCAAACAACAGGGGGGACAGAGTACAGCCCTGTCTCACTCCTCTAACACTCCTCACTTGCCCTGTTTCCAAATTTCCTAACCTGTAGATAGCACTTGTGTTCTCATACAGACTTTGTACAATTTTTACTATTTTTCTGCTAAACCCAACTTTTCTCAAAACTTCAAAGAGCCTAACCCGATCCACTCTGTCATACGCTTTTTCAATATCCAGGAATGCTAAATACACCTTCTTATCATCCTTCCTCATTCGCTCAATTATTTCACTCACTACAAACAGATTATCTTCCCCACGTCTATCTTGCCTAAAACCATTCTGTTCTTCACCTAGGACTCCTAATTCCTCAACTAAATTTTTCATTCTCTCATTCAAAATACCACAAAATATCTTACATACGGTGTCACCCAGTGCAATTGGTCTGTAATTTTTAAGTTCTTTCATACTCTTATGTCCACCCTTATGCAACAGAACTACATTACACTTGTTCCAGTCATCCGGTACTCTTTCACTCTTCCATATCTCATCAAATAAACATTTCAACATACTGACTACACTCTCTCCTCCACATTTATAGAACTCATATGGGATCTTATCAGGGCCACATGCCTTTCCATTTTTCACTTTTTTCAAAAAACTTACAATCTCTTCACAAGTGATTTCGCCTTCCATTTGCAGTTCACGTTCATTAATTAGAAAATTTACGGGTTCATCATCTGTAACCTGCTCATTCATTCCACCTATGTCCTCCCAGTATTCTTCAACTGCTTTCACCATTTTCATCCTATCTTGCACACTGCAACCATTGACTACTAATTCATCAACTTGAACTTCACTACCTCTATCATTACCTTGTATAAACTTATACCAATCTTTTATTCCATCCGGACCTTTCTTTCTTAGATTTTCAACTTGGTATCTCTCCTCTTTAACTCTAGCCTCATTAATCATTCTCCTTACTTTCTTCTGCTGGTCCTTGTACTCATTCCATGCACTCTGCCATTCATCCTCAGTAATTCTGTTTCTTTCATACATTTTCCTCATACTGCGTTGTTTCTTATTTAAAGTCTTTCTTCTCATTCGTTCTTCCTTTATCTCACTTGTAAACCACCTGGCATTCCCTGTCCCTTTCCTACATTTTATTCTACCAATCTTTTGCTCTGCTACATCATACAAGGTTCTTGCAATCTCACCATTGAGGTCATTTACATTTCCACACCTGTTCCAGTTATACCTACTCAATTCATTCTTAAATTCTTCCCAGTTTGCCTTTTTTATCTGCCAACTTTCTTTCACACTACTGACCTTCTGCATTGACTCCTTTCTACCCCAGTTATATTCAAGCACAAGCATTTTATGGTCACTATCAATATCAAAATCATCTTCATCTACAAACATTTCATTGACACACTCTCTTGCTCTACTATTCACAATCATATAGTCAATTGCAGTTTTCCATTCCCTGCTTTGCCATGTATGCAAGCCATTTCCTATTGTGACATTCAGGTTTTCAAGTTCATTTTCATCACAAAAATCTATCAATTTTTGTCCATTTGCATTCACCGGCTCACCAAGTATACCAACATGGCCATTCATGTCACCCATCACAATCAGAGGGCACCTGCAGTGTTCTCGTACAATCCTTGTTAATATTTCATACTTTTTTACATTCTCTTCATGAGCTAAAATCCCATCAGTTGTCATATAACATACAATCGCAACAATACATTCTCTGGCATGCATTCTTTCACACTTAATTGCTAACAAATCTTCACTTTCAGGTTCATTTCCAACAGGAAGTTCCTCTAATTTCCATAATTCAGAGCATTCTTTACAATCAAACCAACTCCACCACCTCTTTTTTGCCAATTTACACGCCCTTTTCCTATCATATGATACTTATTCTCCTTACATTGTAAACTAACTCTATCACGCATTTGGGTCTCTACTACACCAACGCAATCCAATTTTCCATTCTCAAATTCTACTACAAGGTCATCTAACTTTCCCGCATTCCATCCACGCACATTTATACTTTCAAACCTTACAACACAATTAGACAGTTCAAGACATTCCTCACTTTTGCTCTGACGGATTTTCATTCATCCAGTTCCACCTTCCATTATGACATGAGTAGCCCTGATCCACTGGATATATTTCTTGGAGAGTTTCATCTCACCTTCTTTTGTAAGATGGACTCCATCTCCAAGAAAACACCCATCCTGGATCACGCTATCCATGTCTAGGAAGCTGGAACCCAGCTCACGCTTTCTCACACTCTCAGCTCTCATACTCATAATCCTTTCATGCACCTCTCTATTCACCTCCTTTCGCACCCTTTCATACTCCTCATCACACGCAGGCCTTCTTAGGAGGCTAGTCACCGCCACTCTAACATTCTTCTTCCGTGCCCTTTCAACAACTTTCAAAATTGCATTCACCGTACGTTCTCTCCCACATTCAAGCAACCGATTGCCACCTCCTTGCAGTACAACCATTCCTTCATCCATTCCATCTATCACTCTCTCAGCATGCCGACAAATCTCCTCCACTCCTTTCCCTCTCATGCTCGTACATCCGCTACTGTCACTCATACATACGAACCTATCAATATTCTTCACCATGCTATCTCCACATATTCTAATCATAGGTCTTACTCTCCCTTTCATGCTACTCTTTTGCTCAATTCTTTCACTCAAATCATTCTTTCCATTCATCTTCCTTTCATTCGCTTCCACTACAGGCTCCTGCACCTCATGTGGCACCTTAACAGGTTGCTCATTCACTCTCTTTCCATTTGTACCTCTTTCATCATGCTCATTCATCCTTCTACTCTCATCTGTCACATTTGCACCATCGTTTGCTTCATTCACACTCCTTGCACCATCATTTGCCTTATCATCCACTTCATTTGCACTCATTGCACCACCATTCACCTCTTCATTCACTGCATTTGCACCATTCTCATTCTTTCCTTTGTTCAGCTTCCTTTCATCCTTCAAGTCAGCCTCTAAAGCAACCATCAAAATTGTCAATCTCTCAACCTCCTCTTTCAACTTCTTACTCTCATCATTCAAACATTTCCAGCACGTAAACACAAGGTCATTCAACTTTCTCCGACTCATCTCTCTCAAACCTTTGCATGCATCTATATCTACCCACTCTTTACAAGTCATGCACTCAATCTCCTCATCCATTCCACTTGCACCTCCCTTCCTACGACCAGTCCTATTTCTTGCCATCTTCAAACACTGACTTCTATCTCAGTACAAATTTCACAGGCAGAAGTCTTCACTCACCAAATCTACTGAAAATCAAGTTATCAAACCAAAAGAAACAAAAACGTTTCCTACTACTCTCACAGTCACTCTCTACAATGTCACACACTATACTCTTTATATGCAAAGAAAGCTTACCAGTCAAAACACCTCAGTCAAAAATTGCAAGTCACCACACCGAAGTCCAATGCTCAGTCTCCGAAGTCTCAGTCTCACTTCGCACGTGCGCACTTCGTTCGAAAAACACGCTGCGTCAGTCTTGCGGACCAGCGCGGATCCGCAGAATGTTGCCGAAATTAAATTGTCAAAATTCGTGTCTTGTAAGACGCGACAATAGATATGCCGTGTTTATATGCATATGCAGTGTTTCATATTCATAAGCACTATTTCATTTATATATGTATTATTTTATATGCAAAGATTTGCATATGCATTTTTATTTGCATATGCATTTTCATTTACATATGCAAATTTTACCTGCATATGCATTTCTGCATATGCATTTCTGTTTTTTCTGCATATGCATTATATGCAATGTCACAACCCTAGTGATTAACAATAACTGTATAAAAGAACAGATAGGTTAATAAACCTCAGTAGTACTGCAAAGATAAATAATTGGCGCGACTGGCATCTTGATGTGGTGCTACGGGGGTGGAGGGGGAGGGGTGGGCGGCGTCCGTGGAGGGAGTATATATCATGGTAGACGAAAGGAGGTAAAGTCATTTCTATGGGGACGGCAGTGCAAATTTGCCAGCTCGACTAGCCAATAGAAAGGCTTCATTTCAAACAAGCCGGATGACGTCACTAGGATTACATGGCGTCAGCGACGGCAGCGTACTACGATGCAGCGTACTCTGCCCTTCCAGACGTACGATCAGAAACATGGCCGACAGCCGGTGTTGCTTCCGCACGACGGATTCTAGAAAAATAGAATTCCGTCCGCCTCCGTACAAATCCACCAGTACTAAAACGTTATCGATCTCCGATTTTATCATATGGACATCTTCATAAATTGAAAGCTCAATCGAACCAGTACGAAAATTTATTTTATTCAGTTATACAGAGTGTTTCAATATTTTTTCTACACTGATGGAGCTGACGATTGCACGCCGTGTTCAATTGTAAAAAGGATCATATAAAGTTCCATATTAATATATCATTTATTTGTAATAAAAAGTGCGATGTATATATTCCGCTTATAAGTTTATAAACTGAACGGCAGAAGAATTGATTTTTGTGTGTTTAGACGTCTCCATCATCTCAATTTTTCGAGTAAAGTTAACACTAATAAAATAATCTCCGAATCTCTAATAAACCGGAAACAAGAACACTAATGAAATATAAAGAAAAATCCTCTTACAAGCGGCATTCAACTTTCAATGCCAAAGGAACTCGAAAATATCGAGTACTAGAGCAGACACCCGTTATAAACTAATGCATTTGTTGTTACACAACGAACAGAGAGCAGATTAGATTTGATAAGATCTTTGTTTAAGGCTCCTTATCCGCAACACAGGAGATCCGAAGAGAGGAAGGCACCATTTAGTATGGAGTTAAAGGGAACGCGGAATCTATCCACAAGGTGCATAGAAACAGTGAATTTAGTAAGAAGTTCATGAAAAGAGATAAAAGTTAGAGAATAATGTAGTAGGTGATTAAAAAGGGGACAGCAGTGCACCGAAAAAAGAATGGCCCGTAACAAAATCATATAAATATTCTATTTCAACGAAAGGAAGGCTCACCTAACCTTTAGCACAAGACCTCGTACATTCCCCATGGGAGCGCTAAGAACCGAGAGCATTGATTATTGTTATGGAAAGTTAAAATTACACGCGCTTACATTATTGTGGGAATTGTATAAAGAAACGATAAGGTGCAGCAAATATAGAAGAAAATGAGATCGTTTAGCACCTTCCGGCACAAAAAAAAATGTTTCATAAATTGGAAGGAAGAAGGCACCATTTGGTTTGGAAACAAGAGTTCAGGGATTCTATACTCATGGTGTGTTCCCATATAAGATGTGTAAAATGTAAGCAGGAAAGTAAGATTAGATTATTAGTTAGTTTAAGCCTCCCTATCCTCAACAAATGAGATCCAAAGAGAGGAAGGAAGAAGGCACCATTTAGTATGGAGTTAAGGCAACGTGGAATCTATGAAGAAATGGCATATAAACAGTAAGGTGAGAAAAATTTCATGAAATAAGATCAAAGTTAGAGAGGAAAGTAGTAGGTGCTGAAGAACAGGACAGCAGTGAACCGAAAAAAAGTTGGTCCGTAACAAACCAAAAACCTATATTATTTCAACAAAAAGAAAGCCTACCTAACCTTTAGATCGGGCCCTCACATTGTCCCCCTGTGAGCGCTAATTCCAATATATACAATAGTTGTATCCCCCTGAGGGGACAGGAAAGTAAGAAGTTAATTATGAAAAACTACGTTGGATATGTTAGGTTTCGAAGAACAGGATAGCAATGAACTAAAGAATACTCGGTACAAAGTATACAAAAAATTTTAGGTTGGATCATTAGTAGTAAAAGCCTCCAAAACAACGAAAAAGTTCTATCAAAGAAATTAAGGAATGTGTGGACAAGGTCTGTTCACACAGAAGACTCCATGCATGTAATTAATAGCAAATAGAGGGCAGCTCTTGAGTTTACGGAAAACGTCAGAATTGGTGAAAAATTTACAACAGTTAATCGAAAAAGGATGGCCCATCATAAAACAAAACCTGAATTCTTCCAATAAAAATTTTAGTTTCTTAATTAGAACTGGAATCCCAATTATTTCGAAACAGATTTGTCGGGAGTACTGCACACAGGAATAATGCACTCGAGATCAGCAAGTCAGGAAATAACGGAATATCAATACAAGTCTATCTTTAAACATACTTGTCATAAAAAAACAGACACTGAAAATACAGCTTTAACGCCTTCTTAAATATTGATTAACGAACCGCGTACTTATGGGGAATGGGGGGGCTCCCTTTAACATGGGGTGGATGAGCTGGTGGAAGTAAATCAAAATCCATTTATTTTGCCCATTCCATGGTGCGTTTCCCTAAAAATGCTTGCGCATTCAAAATCTCTCCTAAGCTACTCCACAACATTTTTATGTACGAAAATTAAAAATATTTCAATCGTAAATTAAATACAAATGACATCAGTGAAGCAAAAGATGGTCTGCGACAGAACAAGAAATGCATTTTATTTTCAAGAAAAGAAAGAAAGAAAAAGAAAAACATTTTATTTCCAATAAAGTACAAACATGAAATGTCGATACATTGGTTTTTAAAACACCTTAACATTAACATCCTTAAATGATTATAACACATTGGTATCGTAATACCCGTGTAAAATGTTGAAACGAAATGATTGATAGAAAAGTACAACAAAATTGAGTTCCTTTCCTTGCCTAATCTGATTTTGAAACTAGGAGAGCACAATCCTCGCGACGTTCATTTGAAAAACACTCTCATTAGTACGCATAAGTATTGAAAAATGAAAGCGAAAAATTCATTCAAATACCTTAGCATAGAAACCTTTAATTGCTATTTATACATGGTTATCGTAATATCCATGTTAAGTGTTGGAACATATGATTTAGATCCTTAATTGCTATTCATACATGGTTATCGTAATACACATGATGGTTGTCGACACAGGATTTAGGGAGAAGCACAAGTTAATAAAAAATAAACAATAATATGTATAAGAGGATCGTTTGCATTTGGAGGGCGGCACTAAGTTTCAGTTTCTGTGTTTCAATTTCTAAGTTTCAATTTCTGAAATTTTTGCTAGGGATTGAAAATTTATCTTATTTTACGTTCGTTAAGTCATTTTAATATTGATCTTGCTTACTCCGGTCGAACAAAAAGAGCATCACAACTGTTGGCTCCACGCAGCGGAATGAGGTTGCTTTCCACAATTACTAGTACTTCATCTGTGGTGCCCGGAAATGGACATGGAGCGTATTATTTTTCTAATAAATTATCAGCTCCAAAATCTAGGAATTCCTTTCGCCCATCCCACAACACTTCTCTCCCTCTTCCGGTGATGCCCCGCATCCGGTCATGCCTCTACATTTGGTTACGCCTACATTTGTTTATATCTTACATCCGGTGAAAGCCCACATCCGATCTTTCATCCCTATGCAAGGTGTCCCAACGATTATATTTGCTATAACAGAACACAAAATGGTTATGATATTTCTTACTTGCGCAAATAGTACTTTCGCAAAGAGTACATCGGGGTTAAAGACATGAAAAGTATTGTTTTACATCGCTAGATGTAATATTTTCAACATAGGTGGAACCGTGCAAAAGTTAACTATTTAAAATTAGTGGTGTCGTAGTGTATTCACGAGAATAAAAAGGTAAGAAGAGTTTACCACACAAAGCGCACGACAGCAATTCGAGACCAGAATAAGAAGGTTAAAATGATGATTCTCAAAGTTATGACATTCGTCAGATCCGAGGCCTTTTTAGATGTTTCAACGAGATCGAGGTAGAGAAAGTATGTATTAAAATACCCTCACATTTGACATCCGCTCTCTCTCTTTGCGGTAATTAATTTGGGTTTGGAAATGCAAGATGAAAGTGAGTCACTAAGAACATAAAATCCCTGTGACACATAGCTGAAAATACTCTTGTTAGGGTGCGTTTTATTGGATCATGAGCCCGTAATATTTGCTACAGAGCTGGAACACCAATAAACACAAAAAAAAATTGCTAATGAATTCCGTCGCATGTTCAAAAAGCTTCAATATGAGCGAAAAGTACTTACGAGTATCTTAAAGTTAAGACCATGACTTGAGATCGAATACATGAGGATCGTAATATTTATATTGATTGATTTTGAAACAAATGGTTGGGAGAAAAGTACAAAGAAAATGCATTCCTTCCATTGTGTTGATATCAAATACATGAGGATCGTAATATTTCTATCGGTTAAGTTTTGGAACAAATAATTAAGAGAAAAGTACGTAGATGAATGCATTCTCTCCGTTGTGTTGGTCTGATTTTAACACTGGATTTTATTTCAAGGGGTCAGGAAAACATTGCACATGTGATGCGTTGTTAAGAACACTCCAGTTGGTGCATTTCCATATTGAAATTTGAGCTTGCGAACGTTGGAACTAGTGAAATGAGGGATTAAGGTTGAAGGTACAACGGGTAGATCCAGAATTAATTTGCATCTTTGACTGCTAGGTTGATGTTATAGGCAGTTTTACATTGTTTTGTATCAACTGGTAAGCTAAAATACTTGGTATGGATGAAATGAACGATTTTACAATAACGGAAAAATTTAAATTTCGTATACTACAAGCTTTGGCACAGAAAAATTTACCGGATTCAAAATAGATGAGAGGGACCGATGTACAATGCCAACCGTAACATTATCAAGATTGCTGGGGCAAAACGAGAAAGTCAAAACAACCTCAAATGGTGTGGCCGAAAGCACACTGGAAGAGTGTAAAGGACGACACTGCGTCACAACAGGATCAACATGAGCACCCTAAAAGGGAATACGTTCTAAACATACAGACACGCACATACGTACACCGATATCCATACGCATATACGCACATACGTACTGCATGTACGCACTCCTCCAGCACGTGCTGCAGTTCACACTTATTGTGTTGACGCAAGATAGAGAGCCATTTTAGTTTTGAATTCTCTCAGTGTTTGAGGGGTTTTGAAGCTCTGGGGGAGTCTGTTCCATAGTAAGGCGCCTGATACTGACAGAGCCTTCTGCCCGATGTTAGATGAACGGTATTTGATTGAGACATCACGTCTCCTGTTCGGCCTTTGGTTCGTGACGGTAGGGGAGTGGAATTCAACTATTTCAGCACTGCTATGAGGAAGATATAAAGAGGAGAAAACGTACTGGGCTTTGTGCGCCTGGAACCTTTCTCGAATCGAAGCCCAGCCAAGTTTATGCAGGAGAGGTGTTACGTGGTCATGCTTTTTGAATTTACCGTTGCATACAACCTTTGCTGCAAAATTCATGCATTTTTGTAAGTCTTTTTGAAGATCTTTCGATATACCTCGATATACCTCAACAAATTGATGGCAAATTTAAGTCGGTCAAAGGACTTACTTTCTCCCATAGAACACCAAATTTTTATTATAAATACTGACTAGTTCTACAGATTAAATTAAGACTTGGAATCAGCCTCCCTTACCACAACAAACCTGTTCAAGATTAGGTTAATCGTTAGTTCAAGCCTCCCTATGCGCAGTAACAAATGCGATCCAAAGAGGGGAAAGAGGAAAGCACCATTTAGTATGGAGTGAATAGAACGCGGAAACTATGCAGAAAGGGTATAGAAACCGTAAGTTAAGAAAGAAGTTCATGAAACAAGGTCAAAGTAGAAGAAAGTAGTAGGTGATGAAAAACAGGACAGCAGTAAACCAAAAAGCAATGTTCCTTAACATAACACAAAAATTTTATTTCAACTAAAAGAAGGCCTACCTAACTCTCAGCTCGGGCCAGCACATTTTCAACCTGATAGAAAAACTTGTCCAAAGAGAGGAAGGAGACACCCTTAAGTACAGAGTTAAAGGAACGCTGAATTAACGCACAGGATACCCTGTGCATAGAATCAGTAAGTTGAGGGAAAAGGTTATGATACAAAAATAAAGCTGAAGAAGAAAATCATAGGTGATGGAAAAACAGGACAGCAGAGAGCCAAACAACGATGGTCCTTAACAAAAGAAAACTAGGCATTTTATTTAAACAACAAAACGGCCTACCAAACTCTCACCTCGTTAATTTACGTTACTTACTCTATAAGAATGATGAGCAAAATATAAGCCAACAACTCGTCCCAGAAAAAATATTTATATCACTCAAAAATATATTTCGTTTCTATTATCTCGACATTAATTTACTTCCAAACGGTATTCAATTAAATAAACTATTTTCCTAAAAAAAACAATAATTCGTACACCACCGCTCAGGGCACGCTTCAAAATTTTCCGGCTAATAAATTATAAAATGTACACACAGGACACAACATAAAACTGAGTATTCAAATCTAGGAAAGGACTAGTCGTACATAATGACTTAGCAAACATCACAGCGCAAAAAGGGAAGCAATCCTAATGAATTAGCGCTATCTTTAAACATAAGGACCAGTGTTCAGCGAACCAATAAGTAAAGAAATGTAAGATAAAAGGAAATGAATGGTTATAATTCAACAAAGGTAAAAATTTAACGCAATGGAAGTTTTAAGATAAATGAATAAAAGACCCGTACAGGTAAATACACTATTTGGGTACCAATTTTTCTAAAACGGCAATTCTGCATGAAGCAATAAATATGTAAAAGTTTCGCAAAGGTTTCCCTAGGCAAATTACAAAAAAAAAACTTTCTGCCCAACAGTTTAAATTAAGAGAGGGAGAAAGTAAGAAATAACAAAGACGAAAAGCGCGTATATAGAAATGCTATTTTATAACACTTTAACCTAACTGTGCACTGAGCCAAATCAAAAAACAAACCATACATACACACCCTCATTCAATGCGTCATAAAATAGACCTCATTGTACAACATTACACTTCACAGCCTCAAATTCTATACGCACTAATGTTTATCACCAGTTTGATACAATAGAACGCTTCACAGCCTTAAATTCATCTCAGACTAACGAAATAAGACTGGCATAAGTCCAAAACTAAGTGGTTATAGATTAGCAGTCTTGGCAAAACTAATCAACACTTTCACTTACAGAGCAGAGAGCGAGTAAGGCGCAGGTCTGGTAGCACAATTTCAGGTAGCATGACGCCTGTTTATCGCCAGCTCTATAAAATTGAATGCTTCGCAGCCTTAAATTCATCTCAGAATAACGAAATAAGACTGGCATGAGTCCAAAACTAAGTGGTTATACATTGGCAGTCTTGGCAAAACTTATAAACACTTTCACTTACAGAGCAGAGAGCGAGTAGGGCGCAGGTATGGTAGCACAGTTTCAGGTAGCATGGCGCCTGTGACCGAATAGTGAGCCTCAGCATTTTAGAATACAGATGTCTCGAGTTCGGCCACAGTCAGGCCGTCCAGAGAAAGCAAATTAATGTTTGCATTTAAAATAAACTTAATGATTTAAAGTGACAAAAGTTATGAAATTTTACTCGAGAACGTTATGAGAAGGGCTCAGGAAGAAAGTGAAGTGAATCACTTGCGCATCATTTTTTCCAGTTTATCTTTAGAAGAGGCTGTCCGCAGAGATCTATTGTAAGCTCTGATTGACTGCAGAGTTCTACATCTGACAAAAAACTTTATTAAATACACTGTTATTTGAGAACAGCAGGTGTCAGGTTTAGGGCAGTTATTATGGATGACTTCACAAACAGATTTGCAGAAGCCTGGCAAGTGACTAATTTTGCTGAAAAGATACAGGAAAACGCTCTCATAACAAGTGATAGCATGGACGAAAGACTTACTGCAATATTTCAGTCCCCTGCGAGGATCATCAGACTGAATATACTCTTTAAATGAGACAAACAGATGGAAACTGAAATCTTTCACACTAAGAATGGAACAACATGTAGTGCAGTCAGCCAAAGAAGTTTTTTTTAAGTTGCTTGTGATACACATCTGCTTTCATGGCAAGGTAACCGGAGATGTAAGTGGCAGCGTCTTCCACATCCACAGAGGCAAAAATTCCTCTTATCTCGGTGGTTATGTTGAACACCACGGCAGCCTTTTGCTCTTCTTCAGACAACGCAATGATTGGTGCAATTATTTCACTTTCTTCCGGGACCTGGAAGGCGAAAAAATTAGTAAACTCAAGTTGACATTTTTTACTTTAGTCTTTGGCTTCTTAAGCAAGCATTGTTATGGGTGCTCTAGCGGAAACTCTATCTTCGCTTCGGCACGCATAGGAACGGAAGGCGTAGGGACACCAAGAAGAACACGTGGTTTCTTCGGTTTATTTCAAGACCCGTTGGCTCCGTAAGACTGCACAAACAGGTATGATTCAGACTCGGACCAGCAATTGCATGTCAAAAAATCCTAATTTAAGATCATAGTCGAATGATCAATTAATGTATATGGTACTGCATAACGAGAAAGGAATTTCATACTTCTAAGGTATATGAGAGGTAGCTGAGTAAGACATAAGAGGCAATTGAATAATGCTAGCACTAGGCATGATATTCTAATGACAGGGGGGCAATAAGAGAGAGGCCATGGGACATTGTCATGGGAGAATAGTAGCACATAAAAAAGGGGATTCGCCGCCCTGCTAACAACATAGCACAATGACAATTCATAACACAATTATTATTATATAAGAAAGTTTTAGCCCCCTTAACCACGACAAAGATGTCCCAAGAGAGGAAAGAGTAAGGCACCATTTAGTATGGAGTTGGGGGAACGCGGAATCTATGCATAAAGTGCACAGGAACAGTAAGCTAGGAAAGAAGTTCATAAAACAAGAAAGGTCTCTGTTGCATTCTTGACAGAACAATCTGACAATACCCTAAATACTTACAGACGATGGGGGGAAGGTCCCTCACTTTAAACCTGGAATAGCCTATTTTAACATATCAAATAGGCGACTACTTTGTCTTTTTATTTACTCTACCTGTGGAAAAGAGACAGCAAAAATTAGGTCTCTGACGCAGGGACAAGCTGAAAGATAACAGCGGACTAGTACTACAGCCTATCCAGCCGCAGAATCAGACTTAAGATACAGCAGATCAGCCATTGCAAAATCCTATTATCAAAAATAAAAGCGGCCATCTCATTGACCAGCCTAATGCTAAAAAAGATTTGATACGCCCAACTAATATTCAAATTGCTTAATTTAAACACAGAGCAGCAAATACACATTTATCAACGTCGCTCTGAAAACACAAATCACAAGGACTAGTGGTCTCATAATTTCTGCGCCCATTCTCAGTATACTTCTGAGAATACTTTAACTTTAGGCTTCCACCTTACTGACTGGCGCAACTTGCCCAGCACAGCTCATAGGGGAGGAGCCAACAGATAGACAAAATATTTTACTTTATTTCATATCTTTTTCTTAATGAATTTTTTAGAAATTGCAATCCAAAGAAATTAAAAATCATGTTTCCAAAGTTGGTACAAAGTTTAGCACGATGGGTCATTGTAAATTTCTCAATATAAACGACTGATGTCTAATCCATGGAAGAACCACAACATAGTTTGTATTTTTAATACACAAATCTTTGAATAGTGAAGCAGTGGTTGATTTGTATTCTTAATTAAATATAAAATTGTGTTATTTTTGCGTTAATCTATGAAATGTGATAAACTTAAAATAAAGGCATCTGTGTCAATTCGAATGCATTGAAACGTCAGTCTTTCCATGTTAAATTTACTGCCTATGACACTGTTCACAATGTTATATTTACTTTCTATGACAACATAGCTTACATAGCTTGACTATTATGCAAATATTGCTGAGCAAAAAAAAAAAACATTTAGACGTTAATACAGAATCACTTTGCACAGTAAAAGAAAAATAGGAATCAGTTCATCAGTTAAAACCACACATTCGGTGGTCTGCTATAATACTATCGACCAAGAATCTAACTTATTTCTAAGCATTACACTGCAGCACACTCGCTATGAAACGCACTAGATTCACAACATCACGACGGCTAGTCTGGCTCAATGTGGGTGGTTCACCGGCCGCCAGAAGCATCCTCGAATGCTCTAGAAGCCGGCTGTTCACCGCTATCAAAACACAAATTGTGTGAAGGCAATCGACAAATATAGCCAGTAAGGGAACACGTTCAAGTTAAATAAATTTCTGACACAAATTCACATCACGAAAGGACATAAAACTCAAAATTATCCGGGAAGCGTTGTTTCCCTTGTGCGCACTTCGTTCGAAAAACACGCTGCGTCAGTCTTGCGGACCAGTGCGAATCCGCAGAGTGTTGCCGAAATTAAATTGTCAAATTTTCGCGTCTTGTAAGACGCGACAAGCATTTTAATTCTGTTTGTAAGGGTACAGATTACAATCTATTAGAGGAAATGGAAGACAGAGCTTATATGATCAATTGAAATGCAGGTGAGAGTAACTAGAAACAGGGGTCACTTATAGAGAGTGATAACGTTGAACGGGAAGCAAGCATTGAGAAGTATACACAAGGACATGGTAACGATGACATAGATTAGAATATTAGTTAGTTTAAGCCTTACTCTCCGCCACAATGGTGATCCAAAGAGAGGAAGGAGGAAGGCACCATTTAGTATGGACTTAGAAGAATGTGGAATCTATACAGAAAGGGCATGGAAACAGTAAGTTGAGAAAGATGATTATGAAACAAAATCAAAGTTGAAGAAGAAAGTAGTAGGTGCTAAAAAACAGGACAGCAGTGACCCGAAAAAAGATTAACGTAACAAAACATACTATTTAAAAAAGAAAGCCTACCTAACTCTCAGCTCAGGCCCCCACATTTTCCCCCTGGGAGTGCTTATTCCCATAGATACAATAGTTGTGTCACCCTGAGAGGGGAGACGATGAAAAACTAGAGCATAATAGAACACGCAAAAAATAGGTCTCAAAGTAGATTGAGAGAAGGTAAAAGAGGAGAAAGAGAGGAAAAAAGACAGGAAAAAGAAGAGAAAAATTTAGGAAAGAGAAAAAGTATATAAAAAATAAAAACCATGGGGGAAAAAAAGGGATTGTAAGTAATAGGCAGAGAAGTGTAAGATATATAGCCTCAAGCAAAACCTTATAAGTTTGCACACTCAAGCTGGTTCCCATAATTTTTCTTCAACAATTAATAATGTTTAATATTTGTAGATTTATGCGTGATATCAAATAATAATCCCAAAGTCAACTAATGAACTTCGAAAAAATTAGTGTACAAAATACAAATACCAATTTAATAAGACTCCTTAAAATTGAGTTGAGAAATTCAGTCCATAATCTCGAGAACGTCTAATTTTGACACGTATCTATTCCTAAGCGCGTTATCAGACTCATCTTACCTCAGCTAAGAAGCCCAAGGTCTCTCCTAATTGCTCATCAGGGGTGGTCTCGCAGTTGGAAGCGAGAGGAGCTCGAATGAGAGAAGAGGCAGTAATCTTGGAATAGTTCTGTGTGAACGTTTGGGCATCTGAGAACTTCCGCAGTAGGCGAACCTTGCCAAAGAAGAGCTCAAGCTCAACTTGGCACAGATTTCTGGTCGAAAGGTATGGCAGATGATGACCATCCAAAACACGTCTTAAATGTGAATGAGGCCTTGAGGACTTGAACGGGCTTTTTTGATGGCTGATTGAGGAGTTGTACAGTCTCTTTTGGTAGCAGATTGAGGAGTTGAACAGTCTCTTTTGGTGGCTGATTGAGGAGTTGAAGAATCTTTTTTGGTGGCTGATTGAGGAGTTGAACAGTCTTTTCTGGTGGGGGATTGAGGAATTGAACAGTCTCATTTGGTGGATGATTGAGGAGTTGAACAGTCTTTTTTGGCTCTTTTGATGGCTAATTGAGGAGGTGAACAAGCTCTTTCAGTGGATGAAACAGAAATAGAACGGGCTCTCTTAGTAGCTGATGGAGTTGAGTGAGCAATTTCTGTGGCTTTCTGAGGACTTGAACAGGCTCTCACAGAGGCTGATTGAAGACTTGAATGGGCTCCCTCAAAGGCTGATTGAAGACTTGAACGGACTTTTTTGGTGGCTGATTGAGGACGTGAACGGGGTTTTTTGATGGCTGATTGAGGAGTTGTACAGTCTCTTTTGTTGGCTGATTGAGGAGTTGAACGATCTTTTTTGGTGCCTGATTGAGGAGTTGAACGATCTTTTTTGGTGGCTGACTGAGGAGTTGAACGATCTTTTTTGGTGGCTGATTGAGGAGTTGAATGATCTTTTTTGGTGGCTGATTGAGGACTTGAACGATCTTTTTTGGTGGCTGATTGAGGAGTTGAACAGTCTCTTTTGGTGGCTGATTGAGGACTTGAACAACTTGAATGCACTCTCTTGGTGGCTGATTGATTGCTTGAACAACTTGAATGCACTCTCTTTGTGCCTGTTTGAGAACTGGAACAGGCTCCCTTTATGGCTGATTGGGGGGTTGTACAGGGTTGATCACCGGTCAAATGAAGAGTTGGAGGTTGCTGAGAAGATGGTGAAATTGTGAGCCTTATTTTTGAAATAGGTTGGGTAGGTTGGGATGAAGCAATAGCAACCAGTGAAGGTGGATCGTCTTCTAAAAGCAGTGAGAGATCAGGAGCTTGTTTTGGTTGCATATCACTTCCATGTCCTGGAAGATAAAAGAAAAAATAATTCCATTTGACACACAATACTCAACAATAAATTTTATGGAAACAATTAGTTTGCCATAATGAAATCCTGATTACCTGTACACACATGAGAGCATCAAAATATTTTGACCCTAAATGACAGCAAATTTTTTGTTCAAGGCTTGGTCCAAGATAGTGGAAAGAGCCCAATACAGTAACAAAGTTACTGAATAGTAAAAGTTTAAACTCCCACAAACCGATAATATTTGTAGAAAGCAAATAGACCCATTAAAGCTTCCAGGAACCATTTACTCCTGCCTAAAAAAAAGTTCAATTGACTTAATCTTTAGCTAATAAATAGTCGAAATGCCACCTGCTTATAGATAAATGTATTAGATATATTTTTTTAACAAAAAAGGTGTCACAACTATCTGTAAAAAACACGTTAATCAGATACAAATTGATAACCCAATAACTTACACCATATATTTAGCATAAGTGGACTGTATGAAAAAAAGGCTCGGTAAATCATTGACAGGTTGAAATTTAAACAGAAAGTCTTTTGCTAACCCTCCTTACTGAATTTGTATACTGAAGCCAACTCGGTGGTGTAAAATACCAACTTGCAAGTATAGCAAATTTTTGCAATTATTCATTCATACCCACCAAACATGATTTATCCAATTTGAATTGTGAAAGCATAAATACTAGGCATGGGTATGGGTGTGTCTTGAATAATGGCTACAGCATCACAGCTTGCACCCAAAACAGTTCCATTTTGTACATTTCAAGAATATTTACCAAGCAAAACTAAAGTTTGTTATTAAATTAAACTGAACCACAGTGTGATTATAAGCATGATGTTAAATAGTACTTATGGCTGTCCCTGTTCGGGCGCCACTTTTGTTAAATAGTAGGTTGTGGCGTATCCACATTGGGCGCCAAATTGTTAGATATTTGGTTTTGGCAATATCCTTTTTGGGTGCCAAATTGTAGATAGTTGCAATTTTTGCTGGTCCTTCTTGGGAGCCGAAATTTCAGAGTCTTCTTATCCCGGAAGGATCTTCCTGATATCTTCAGGGAAAATGGAAAGTCAGGTTTAGGCGACTTAATTTATTAGTTGGGGCTTGCCCACAGGTTTTGAGGAGGCGAATTATTTTCCAGCAGTTGAAATTTAAGCCGATATAAAGATCAAGCTCTGAAGTTTTAGAGCCGAAGAATTTCTGGCTGCGAGCTAATCAAGCTTTGAAGTTTTTCTTCTCCAGTATTTCTTTTCTTCTGAAAAACTGTCTTCTTAGTTTTTCATTTCAAGTATTTCTTCTTAATTTTGCCATTGAAGATTTCTTAGTTTTCACTTCTTCCTTTATAATTTTGTTATTGAAGTTTTTCCTTCGCTTTCTTAAATTTTGAAATCTGAGATGGATATAGGGTTCGCAAGTATCTGTGATACGCCAGTTCGATTATTTGCGAGAGAATTATTTTCCTCCCGCGAAATTACAAGGCACTAGTCGGCATCTCTGACAATAGCCTGACACGCCCTTACCGAGAAGACATTACTGCAAGTAATGTCGCGAACATGCTATTATGTCAGATGTCGACTGTGCTTTTTAACCTAGAAACTATATAATGACACGTATTATCGTTTAACTAAATTAAGAATACTCAAGACTTTTTCATAACAAATAGAAACACTTATTCTAATACAGCTCAGGAACAGTCTTGTCCTTTCTCTTCTAAAGAGGTGCTGAATCCAGTTCTGGTTGGTCGGGAATGCCTAACAAGAAGTCGGCGAGATGGTTCTCAGCTCCCGGAATATGTTTCGATTTAAATTGGAAGAGGCTGAAGTATGAGGCCCATCGTTTAAGTCGTGGGTTTAGTAAATCAGCTTGTTGCAGATATAAGAGGTCGATGGTCGCCATTGTTGATCGCTGATCTGGTCACCAATGTTGATCGTTGATCTAGTTGACCAATGCTTGATCGCTCGCTGATCAGGACGCCATGTTTGATCGTTGATCTGGTCGCCATTGTGATCGCTCGCTGATCTGGTCGCCATTGTGGATCGCTGATCTGGGCCTTGCTTGATCGTTGATCTGGTCGCCATTGAGTTTTCGGGCTGAGAAGCCATTGAGTTTTTGGGCTGAGAAGCCATTGAGTTTTTGGGCTAACAAGCCATTGAGTTTTTGGGCTAACAAGCCATTGAGTTTTTGGGCTGACAAGCCATTGAGTTTTTGGGCTGACAAGCCATTGAGTTTTTGGGCTGACAAGCCATTAAGTTTTTGGGCTGAGAAGCCATTGAGTTTGTGGGCTGAGAAGCCATTGAGTTTTTGGGCTGAGAAGCCATTGAGTTTTTGGGCTAACAAGCCATTGAGTTTTTGGTAATTGTTTCCCGTTCGGCAGTAGTAGTTTCCCGATCGGCGGTAATAGTTTCCCGTTCGTCGGTACTGGCTTCCCGTTCGGCGGTAATAATTTCCCGTTCGTTGGTAATAGTTTCCCGATCGGCGGTAACAGTTTCCCGTTCGTCGGTACTGGCTCCCCGTTCGTAGGTAATAACTTTTATTTTTATTTTGCTTCAGGAAGTCGAAGTTCCTTTTTATTTATTTTGCTTCAGGAAGTCAAAGTTCCTTTTTATTTTGCTTCAGGAAGTCAAAGTTCCTTTTTATATGTTTCTTGGTTTTCAGGATTCGAAGTCCTTCTTTAGATGCAGCTTTCCCAGGGATCAGGTCGCTAAGTTCGGGCGCCACTTTGTTAAATAGTACTTATGGCTGTCCCTGTTCGGGCGCCACTTTTGTTAAATAGTAGGTTGTGGCGTATCCACATTGGGCGCCAAATTGTTAGATATTTGGTTTTGGCAATATCCTTTTTGGGTGCCAAATTGTAGATAGTTGCAATTTTTGCTGGTCCTTCTTGGGAGCCGAAATTTCAGAGTCTTCTTATCCCGGAAGGATCTTCCTGATATCTTCAGGGAAAATGGAAAGTCAGGTTTAGGCGACTTAATTTATTAGTTGGGGCTTGCCCACAGGTTTTGAGGAGGCGAATTATTTTCCAGCAGTTGAAATTTAAGCCGATATAAAGATCAAGCTCTGAAGTTTTAGAGCCGAAGAATTTCTGGCTGCGAGCTAATCAAGCTTTGAAGTTTTTCTTCTCCAGTATTTCTTTTCTTCTGAAAAACTGTCTTCTTAGTTTTTCATTTCAAGTATTTCTTCTTAATTTTGCCATTGAAGATTTCTTAGTTTTCACTTCTTCCTTTATAATTTTGTTATTGAAGTTTTTCCTTCGCTTTCTTAAATTTTGAAATCTGAGATGGATATAGGGTTCGCAAGTATCTGTGATACGCCAGTTCGATTATTTGCGAGAGAATTATTTTCCTCCCGCGAAATTACAAGGCACTAGTCGGCATCTCTGACAATAGCCTGACACATGAGCAACATTATCTCAATTTTAATAGAACAACTAAGCAAACTCACTCATGCTGAACTAACAGCAAATGGATAACAATGGAAATAGATTTCAAAAACTAATATTACACATAAGAGAAAATGAAAAATACAATCATTTAAATAGGCATTGGACTTGCTTTTTTCAAACAGGCTTTGTTTCTTTATGTGAGCTTTTTAACCCTTTGGGTACAACAATTCAAATGGTTTAGGGAAATATTTACAGAGGAAAAATTGGTCATTATCCTGAATTATGAGTGAAATTGTTCTGGTCTGGGTGTTTTTAGCTTAAACAAGTGCCAAATTTTTATTTTAATTTTATAAAAATTGAAGCTTTAAAGCTCTATGCTTGGCGACAGCAATTTTTGACGTTGATAGTAAAGTTTCTGAATTGACAAAGAAACTTTCCATTACTTTTTGCCAAAATGTATCAGAAATAAACAAAGCTCAGAAAAAAACTTGCTCAAGCTAAACAAAAAGTTATTAAATTCGTTGCACAAAACAGACCCTGTGGCATGAACTTAGAGATAACAAATGATAATTTATGCGTGCAGGCTTCTGGAATGTCTAAAACTAGTTTCATGAATGCTTGTAATTTCCTCCTCTATTTTAATTACTTTAAAATTACGTTAGATGCTCTCAACTGGAAGCACTAGCCCTCTTGGCACTGGAGTAGCCATCAGTAGTCAGTACCCAAAGGGATAAAGTACTCACACATTAATGAAATTATGATGAGGAACATGAATTTGCACCTTATAAGTCAAAGACATTGACAACAGTAAATAGTACACCATAAATGTCACCCATGAAAGAACAGTCTGGTATCTCTGAAAATGCATATTCAATGGCGCTTAGAAGTCATTTGCAAAAATAAACGATTGATATAAAAAGAAGCACTTCGCTAGCTATAATTAGGACAAAATTTTGTACCTCTCATGATAACTAAACTTTTTACTTCAAGGTGGGAAGTTATTATTATAAGTTATTCTTATAATTTCAGATAAGATAGGTTACCAAACCAAAAAGCTATTGTAAAGATGCATTCAGCATACTGTACACAAGTCATACAGCGACCAGCGGGGCAATCCAACAAGCTTTCATGCAGAGCACTGTTGGTTCCAAGCCTATTCCTTGCCAATTCTGACACAATAATATAAATAATTTCTTTACAGTGCCAATAAAATTGGGTTGTTATAAAACTGTTAAGATTTGTCATGTCTTAGTCCTGATTAATTTATAGACAGATATTGAGATACTATTAAAGCTGAAAGCACTTTACCACTATATTTTGGTTATCTTTTTGAAAGTAATAGTTCATCAACAGTTACGCCAAAAAATTGAAAATAAGCAGTACGTCATTAATCAGTAATGAACTATTGTACATCTTATTTACATAATTATTTTTGGTAAATGTTAAGGACATACAACTAATTTTCAAAATTTTAAAAATTTGTTGCCTGTATCATGGTAATTACATCAAAACAAACAACTTTTCATCTATGTTCTTTTTGGGACAAACGAGTATTGAACGAGTTATAGCGGTATGTTAATTTTCGTCATTGAAGGCTGGAAAGCGCTCGAATGAAAAGCTACTAAAATTTTTGAATTTTTTTGAATACTAAAACTAAAATTTTACTACTAAAATTTTTGAATCAATTTTTGAATTTTTGGATAAATGTCCAGGAGAGGAACGTAATTGAATTCCCAATTTCAGTGCGTAAACATAGCTAATTAGATGTAAATAAACAATTTTTCTTCTATTCACTCTCCGTCACAAATGAGTTTTTATCGAGTTGTAGCGGTAAATTAGTTATCTCAACTCTAGTGTTTGAAGCAGGGAATGAATTCATCTAGCGCATCGGATGGCAACACTACAATGGACTCTCCCTTCTAACGCGCTTGAATGATTGAGCGCATTCCCACCATTTAAGACATAAACGAACATACCGCTATAATTCGTTTTTTTTAAATGATATCCTTTATTGTGTTATTAACTAAAAGATCCTAGAAGTGCGTTCAGGCTCTGAGGAGTTGGCTAATAATAAATTATAAAGTACCCAAACGTATTCTAACAGCTCAATCGCGCAACAACTAACCCTACCGCTCTAACTTGTCAAATCCTCATTTACCGCAAAAAGTGTATAGAAGAAAAGTAGTTCATTTTGACATTATTTCCGTGATTCAAGCAACGAAACTCAAAAATCGATTAGTAGCTGTTTATTCGAGCGCATTCGTCATCAAAGACAAAACTAAACCTACCGCTATAACTAATTAAATACTAATTTGCGACTGAAAGTGCATAGAAGAAAAATTGTTTATTTACATCTAATTATATGAATAGGCACCAAAAAGTGCAAAATTGATTATGGTCATCTCCTGGACATTTACCAATTTTTGTTGCTAGAATCATGGTGATTACATCAAAAACAACTTTTCTTCTATGCAATTTTTGGGGCAAATGAGTATTAAATGGGTTATAGCGGTATGTTAATTTTCGTCTTTGATAGTAGGAATGCGTTGGATCATTCGAGCGTGTCGGAAGGGAGAGTCCATTGTAGTCTTCCATTCAAAACAATTTCTTCCCGCTTCAAACACTAGAGTTGCGGTAAGTGATTTACCGCTATAACTCGTTAAATACTCTCTTGCCCAAAAAATTGCATGGAAAAAAGTTCTTTATTTCGATGCAATTACCATGATACAGGCAACAAAATTTCGAAAATCAATTAGTTGCATTTCCTTAACCTGAACCATATTTTTCTTGCTCAATATTTTAAATACGCAGCAAGTTAACAGTATTTACCGATGGAACCGGCATTTCAAAGTTGAATTGTTTTACTGTATCTAGTTTCAAAAATATGATAAAAAATGGAACTTCACAAAATGGAAAAATCAGTTAGAAGCAATATTTCCTAAATTACAGTCAAATTTAATTCAAAGTTCAATTTCTTACCTTCCACGTACAAACTCCCTTGATTATATGGCAACGGCACAGCACCACTTTTCAATGGAACGTGGGTCTTAAATGGCGAGAGAATCCTTTGGTAGTCTGCCTTATGGAAATGATTGCAGCAAACATAATAATTCGAACATCTCGAAAGATCATTCAACTGGGCATTTCCACTCGCTGCAATCCATTCTTTGAAATTAGAACCAGGATGTTTAAAACATCGTAAATCAGGTTGTTTCTTAGAATTATTGTGACACCCAATAGAAGAACCCTTTTTCAATTTAGCTCGAGGCGGCGACATTTTTATGCATTCAAAATCCTAGTGTTAACCACTTCGTTAAACAAGACAGACACATTGTCATACCCCGTCTTTTTCTTCAGAGTAACAGTGTTGCCAGATTTCAGGCCAGCAGTGTTGCCGGATGCAATCTAAACTCTGCTATTGGTCGGATGCCTTGACGTCACTGGGATTAGACTCGATTTCATAAAAGACTGGTTTGCAGCTACCTTGTTTCGTCTACCATGGTATATATGGAGGGAGCATAGCCGTCTGTGAAGAGAACCAGTTTTTGAGATTTCTCCTAGTATTCTGGTAACCAATAGCCGTCTCGCAAGTGTGACGTCAGGACGGACGTCAGTTACCTACTGACTACGCTAGGGTGCGCACACGCTCGCTGAATGCTCTTCCAGCTGTTGAGTTAATCGTCAATCATTAATTTGGGATTCTAAGACTCCGAAAGATAATAAATTGCGTTTCCTCACTTGAGGACACTTAATAATATCAAAATTACTAGCAAAGATACATTAAGAGTTGAAAACTATAACGATTACAGGCCCTTGATTATAACAAATTAGAGCGACTTGCACGCACACCTCACCCTCTGACATGTGGTGAGGTACTAATCTTGCTTTGGAAAATGAGGAGGGGTTGTAGGGAAGGTGGGTGGAGCCAACTTCAGCCAAGCGTCTGTGGTTGGCTCAGAATTGTGAGGTGTCGGGCATTGGCAGTGCCCGAGTCTTTCAACTTTTGCAGCCAAATTGAGCCCGATCGCAGTGCGCTATGCTACCTCCATATATCCTAGCTCCATGGCGGCGTCCAAATCTGGCGACATTGGCGTCTGTGCGGCCGGGTCGCGCACACTCCTATGTCGTGATAGTCGTCAGATTTTCTAGGCCACCATCCCTCTCCCTCCACCTCCGTAGCACCAAGAGCAATTATGCCATTCGCGCAATTTTCAAAGCATTGTAGTTTACTGTCACACGTTAGGGCACCAAGAAAAGGTTCAATAAAACTCATGTACAAAAACTCAAGTGTCATTGATAGTCGAAGTGCAATCTTGACCACTTGCTCTATGCTTGTGACATATAATAATAGAAAGGAAAGTAAAACTTATGTACAAAAAATATTTTTCATTCTATTCTTTATACCACTTCTCAATATATACATCACAACGTGATGACAATGATCTCGTCTATAAATGTTAAAACAATGCAATACGTTAATATGTCCATAAAATATCAGATATATGTTACATTATGTTTGAAACAAGATATGCTTAGCATAGTATATTAAAAATAAATGTAAATTATGTTAAACTTTTCCATTCAAATAATTGCAGGTAATACAAATATAAGAAATTATAACGGGCTTCAATTAATTCATATATTTAATGAGTTTTGGCATTGGGCTGAATTTTGTTAATGTTAGTTGTTAGGTTTCGCTTACGTTTCACTCCACCGCCTATTAGAAGTCTGCCATTTCCTCGCGATTCTCCTTTTCGCCGTCTGGATACTGATGTTGGCTGGCACAAAATAATTCTTTTCAGAGAACCAATTTGCATATATAAAGATGTGCCAGCGTTCCGCAAAAATGTTCGAAGTTGTGTAGCATTTTTGATATTACTCATTCTCGAAGAAAAAAACTTGTGAAGCCGTATCGACTCCTTTGGGAGCATATTTTAAGAGTAAGGATTTCAAATATTCTACGGTGCATTCAACTTTTTCCATATCACGGCGGTTATGATGACATTTTTGTTGTGGAGACCATACGAAACGTTAAGCAGCGTTTGCCACAGCATAAAATTGCGTGAAAACAAAACGAGAAGGGGATTGTAGTTGTACTTGTTACCGACTTTATGTTACGAGTTCACAGAGAAATGAAATATTCGAGTAAAGTAATATTTGTCGATACTACATGTTATGTCGATGAAACAAATTGCTCATTGACAATCCTTGTCTGCGCAGGTATACTAGTAAGAGTAATTATTACCTCCACACAAACTAAAGAGGATTATATTAAAGTAATGAGCTTATTTCTTAACCACTGTGCTTTCCGTGGCACAGTGGTTAAGGGATCAGCCTTGTATGTTGGAGACGAGGGTTCGTATCCCGGCGCTGGCGCGGAGATTTTCCCCGTTGGGTATAAGGGAAAGCTCAAGCACAATACCCCACTCAACCCAGGTGTCGGAAATGGGTACCGGCTTTACAGGGGGACCGTCATGGTGTCCTATATATAGGGTTAGTTATAAGACATTTGAAAAAACAATGCTCAAAATCATATGTATCAGGCTTGATTGGAAATCAAGCATCCCAAAGTTGGCGATGTTTGTTTGTTTGTTGTTTATTTCTGTTGACAGATTCTTTTTAGCTAAACATTAGTCACTAATTCTATACTGATGTGCTTATAGGGATAAATTTATTTATTTTTCCTCCAGGCGAAACACACTAGATTACCGGTAATCTAGTGTGTAAAAAATATTTACGCAGAAAATTTTGAGGGAAATACCAAAGGGACCAGTCTATTGCTATTTAAATGTTTTTTTTTCAAAATTGCGCTCTGCAATTGCCTTGTAATTAATAATACGTGTTTCAAGTCATATTCATGAAACCCAAATAAGTCCGTTTTATTTCTCATTCACTTGATTCATCTACTGAGCTGAGAAAACTAAAACTTAACTCACATTATATACGTCAGGATCATTTTTTTTGCGTCTGAAAGCACATGATCTCCCTCTGAGTAAATGTCCTGAAATATATTCAGACATTTAAATTGCCAAAACTAGAATCTGTGCGAGTGGAGGAGTGCTGACGTTAAGGCCATTTTATTTTGACTGGATTGATTCCGATTACAACTTCAATCCTTCGATTCTTTTACCAGTGAAATAAACCAAACTGTAATTGAAGAAATGTGATTTCAGACATAGATATTAAAAAAGTTCCAGAGATATGTACTTGAATTGGGAATAAAAGTGTAGTTCAAGCTCATTTATAGCAATCGTATTAAGAAAATTTTAATGCATGCATGGTTGTTATCAATGAACATTTCAAAGTCAAACTTGGTTAAAATTATGAAGATTAGGGCAACTAAATAAAAAATATAATGTAATATCTTCTTAAATTGGACACCATTAGCTTTTATTCAGTCTAATTTTCCACAAAATATGGAATGAGTTAATTCTGATCCCCTTTCTTGGCCCGTATTCTCACACTTACATAATCGTAACCGTTCTTAGGCGAATTCTATTTCTTCAGTGTTTCCTTCTTAAAGTTATATTCATTGTCGCATCAACATTGATGATCACAATCACTTGAGAATTTTTCACAGAAGTTTTTTAAAGGAAACCATTTCCTAGACGCTCGATTGCATAGTAATCAGAAGTGGAAACGCAAACTGCTATTACCATCATTTTTGAACTTGAGGCATGTTCCATGAAAACTGTATCTAGATGTCAACCCAGTTAATTTCACCCCAAAACATTTGATGAGTGTTTGCTAACTGATTGCTCGCAGCTTAATTCCTGATCTGAAGTCGCTGCATTTCTATTTAAATTGGGGGTCACCTTCCTTCAATGGACGCCGCTCGCGCATCAATTTATGGAACTTATTCTCACTCTTAAAATAAACAACAAATTAAGTATAACGGGACTGAGATTTTCCAGATTTTGTGTCAGATCGATGATATTTACAACATCTGAAGTGTCCGTCGTTCTTAGGTATGGATGTTTAGAACGTCCCTGTATTAACTTCCCAAATAACGCTTTTTTATCTTTTTTCTCAGTTGTTCCCTTCAAATATGCTGAACGCAATTAAACGTCCTACCGTAATGTTGTGAGACCATACCTGGCCCACACAAAAAGTTATCCTTTTCGAATTACATGTATGATATGTGCTTTTTAAAATCCCTTCTCGGAAGATTTCGTCGAACAACGAACGTCTTCATTGAGTACCTATTTAAAAAGTGGGGTCTGAATGGTCGTAGACCCGTGCACTTGTTATTGGAACCTGATATGTTACTGAAACTCGAACTTCGCATGGTCAAACCTTTGATATCTAATTAAATTAATCAATATTTTCTGGTTATTTTCATTCTTCCAGAAGTGAGCCTACTTATTATTTAAATAAGCATTAAAGGTGATCAAGTGTATCAAAGAATGTTAGCAGTTTTTCCTCTCTCTGCTAATACTGTTTTTTTTTAAAGCAGACTGTTTCTTTCCTTCAATGATAGACTTCAAGTTGAACAATTTGAAACATCCCACCATTTGCTATTAGTTTAGTCGGTTTGAATCTTTGAATGCTCACATTTTTATTCTTCCAGCTCTACATTTTCGCAGTTATCCACCAGCTACTGGAATATTTGCAATGCAGAGAGGCGCTCAATCGGCGAGTCAGTTTGATTACCCTTAATAAATTCTCTTACTGAATGTCAATCTAAAAGTTCATTGACACCTTGTATGTCCAATTCTTGGTCGGTAAATATTCAACACGTAAATAAAGGTTCAATAAATCACAGACAATCAAAAGCTTGCCTTCAAAAAATAAGCCGTTCATATGTTTGTGTACAGGAGCGTGGAACAGAAATGCATTTCCCAGCATAGGATCATTGCCACATTATTTCAATTTTCACCTGCTCAACTTTAAAGCTTTTCTAAAAGTGGGATGAGTTGAAATATGCGCTGGTCCTTTCAATGTAATAAAAGTACGCACTTGCCCTATCATCGAAACAATTTTGTAACTGATAAGACCTAACACACATTGCACTTCTACTATACCACCACTATAATGACCTTGAATAACAACAGGATGCACTTGGCTCTGGGGCATGTGTTGTTCTTGTTCTAAACGAGTGTATTTGTCACGAATGGGATTTGAAAGGAATCGTTAAATTTGAAAAAGTTTTTGGGGCATTGTAATGTTATATGATGTAGGTTACCGATATTATGAGACAAATGGGAATGAAAAGGCCTTTGTAGTAGATGAGCTATTTTGCAATTTAACAGAATACAAAAAATGTGTTGTGTTCTCTTGTTCGTGAGATCATTGTGATTCATCACTCTTTTTCTAATGACGCTCTTTTTCAATCACGGTCTCTTAATTTTCAAACAACAGTTCTTCAGAGAATACAAGGGGTTAACACTCAGATGCTGGTCAATATTTTTAATGGGAAATGATGTTGAACATTTTATAATATGAAAAGACAGAGAGAGACACGCAATCAGGTGACAAGAAAATATTATGGTACTCAACTTTCAAAGAAATCCAGCGGCGAGAATTGTATCACAAGGTCTCTGTATTTACGTTAATTTAAACGAGTCGGAAAGAATTTAAAAACATAGATACAGAAGATCATTCGACCACGTGATGATGCCGTCTTTTTCGACCACTCAGGATGCCATCCGTTTCCAAAATATTTCTAAGGCAGATGTTAGCATCCATTGGAGATCCTTTCAAATGAAGCCTCGTATCAGAAAGAATGCCCTCTGCCGTTACCACGACTCGATATAAGCCGAGTGATCGAGGGTATGGCTATCGAGGGTGACCGACACAATATGATACATAACAGTTGAAGTTCATCACGTGATAAAGTTCGAAGAAATTCACTCAACATTTTTATTGGAACACTGTCAATCGTTAAAAAGTACTACCTATGAAACCTATAAAACGCAACGTTTCGATGTACAAACATCATCATCAGGCTGAAAATGTACAGAAAAATTGATCAGTCACATTGGTAAAATGTAATTCTAATTCTTAAGCTATATGAGACTAGAATGGAAGATGAAATCACAGCACAAAAACATTTCATAGGTAGTACTTTTTAACGATTGACAGTGTTCCAATAAAAATGTTGAGTGAATTTCTTCGAACTTTATCACGTGATGAACTTCAACTGTTTCGCAAAGTCGAGAAATTAGAAAAGAAAATGATACATAACAGTAAAAAATGGAAAGAGCCTATCGTAGCAAGGGTTAATTTGCAAGGGCTCAAGCCAATCATTATTTATATATTTATATAATAATTAAAAAATTCTAGCGTTCTAGTTAGACAGTTTGACACAATCAACAGAAAATTACATGTAAAATTTTTTATTTTTTCGTTTGCCCGTAGCTGAGAATGATTGTCTTCTACGTGCCTTCACCGTCTTTTTCACTGGTAACGAGGGCAGTTTATTGTTGGTTTGTTGTTCATATAGCTGGCTAGGCAGTCTATAGAATTTCTCCGTTGACAACGTTCCCATACGATGTTGGATTTCGCTGCGATAATTTAATGTAGACCGGGTATAAGGTTTCCATCGACATTCTTTCCTTTGCTCGGTGACTGAATTCGGCAGTTATGTACTGAGGTGCGTAACAAATGTTCATGTCAGATGAAGTAACAACGTAAAATGATATTGTATCAGAAATTGAAGAAGATTGTTATTAGATCTGAAGTGCTAAAGTTAGGAAAAAATTTCTTAGCTGAAGAGTTTTGCTACTTAAAATAAAAATGCCCAGTCATTTTTACGAGTTTCATCAGCGGGTTTCATGTAGGCGGTCATGCCATCCGTGCGTGAGGTAACAAACGGAATGTACATTTTAATTGCCTCTTTTAATGAGGATGTTATTCAAAATCTCATCAGAAAACCTGAAGTCATCGGCTGCATACAGTATTGCACCGTGGTACCAGACGTTGCTATCCGGGAGTTTGAATAATAATAAATAATAACAATAATCTATATTGAAATCAACCTAACACAACGGTTTTATACAATATTGAGACATTTAAATACAGGAACAGTTATAAATAAACAACAAGATTTCAAGCCCGTTGTTAGTCTAGGAGACTATTTAGGCACAAATAGCAAAAGGAGTAAACACCATTTAAGACTTATCTACTGGGTTTCCTAGAAATTGATAACTTAATACAAATAGAACCACATAGTAAACCCCTAACGTGAAAACTTCTATATAGTTCAAATTTAGTTATAGATCACGCTGAAACAGGCCAATTGGCTTCAGCGAATGAGACAAACGGGCGCGATTACGCTACCGTGACAAATCAACAAAGTGAACCATGAACACACGCGATACGCTTTTAGTTTGCTATAGATAGTAGTTTGCTTTTCTCACAAAGTAGTTTCTTCCTTCAAATTTTAGATTTACGCAATCTAGTGAGAGGTAGAGATACCCTTTCCGATCGATCACCTTTATTAATGAAACAACTCGTTCTTCAATCTTTCGACCTTTTGCTTGCTTTCTTGTTTTGTTTTTTACCTGATCGTTTTCGTACTTGGTCTTCTTCTCTAATGACACTCTGTGAAGATAATGTTTCCTACACAATAGTTAGAACATCACATTTTGACTGAAACTTTCTTTATTTGATTCTTATTATATTTCTGGCGATTGAAATTCTTGTCACGTTATCCTAAAACAATTTAAAATGGAGCGACAGAATGATGTTCATTCGAACACATTTTTGAAAAGAATTTCAATAAGTGAATAACAGCTTCAAAATAAAAATGACAATTTTCTAGAGCAAGCGCATACTGATAATTTACATTTTTTCAGCAAACTCAGTACTTGTCTTCGTAACTTTCAGTCAGCACAAAAAGCGATTTACCGCGAACTTTTATGGACTGTTGATTATAATTATTTGATGACAAAATTGAGTCAATTTGAGAGCATATTAAATCTTGAGTTCAATCCTTTGACATTTTGATGCAGCAGCAAATACTTAAGCTTGCGCTATTTATACAAGGCCAATTTTACATACAAGTAGGCTCTTTATTTGCTCTACGCATCTTAGGTGATAAGAATACCCTGCTACATGTAAATGTAGTTTGTGTTCAGTCAACTTTAGAGTGGATGAAACACAAGGAAATATTTCTACTTCAAGAAATGTGAGCAGTTTTATACAGTAAAAGCTATCTCGATGCACACCTTATTTGAATTTGATCATTATTAGCACCATTATAAATCATTATTAGCACCATCATATTGTTTGCACCAAATCTAATTCACCATGAATTCCACTGGAAATAGCTCACCACTGAACTTTGTTTTCGTCGAAACCAAGTTTCTACAACGTAAGGACAATGACAAGAGTTGAGAATGACATTGTTTTATGGACACTACAAATTGAGAATCAATTCTACTGATATTCGCTGTCTCATCACATCTTCAGCGGGAATTACGTTGCTGGGCACAACTGTAAACAAAATGCCAATTCGTTTATACACACATATTTCATGTAAAATCCATTTAATTTTACAAACACAAATGAGGTTTATGTGCTCTTGTCACACAGAACCTTCCGCAGTATTCGCCCAGTCTTACTTTCTCTACGTAACATCAATGATTAAACCGCACAAGTATACGGGAGGCTAATAGGAAAAATGACTTTGGAAAATCAACTTCAAATATTTCCAGTAGTATTTCGATCCTTTTTGTACCTAATTTAGAGGACATTGTTACTTTGTGAGACAACAGCGCCTAACGTATATTCCTACAGCACCGCTCATGACAGTAGAGAAAATATCATGTAACGCTTAGCTAAAGAAACTGGAAGTTTCTTGCATTTCATTCGTTGTGCAGCCACAGGCGTTCACGACCATAAGCTCAAGAAGCGCTGCACTCTCACTGATGCAGACGCGGTGTAAGCCAGTCGTTGACTCAGGGTTCTTCATCTGTGATGTGCAGTTCTATACAAGGCCTGGACGAGATGAATGAATAGATAATTTAGCACTTAACATCTCTACGACATAGTGAATCATGAAAATGATTGCGGTTCACTGAATGGCTTACGTCACTTTTTCACGAGTTTTTTGATGATTTTTGTTGAATGTGGGAAATGAGATACGCGCAGTGAAGTATTATTCAATTAAAATTGACAATAATCGTACATCATACGATAATAACCTTTAGGAGCGTGGAGGATACTCAAAGTTATCTATCTTGTTTGTTCCAATCCTTTTAATTGCGCCTGCTAAAAATGGAGGACGTATTATCCAACATCGACATGTCTAATCCAATGCCTGCTTATATACGTGCCGTCCGCATCATGAACACTATAAAATGCAAGAAGTTTTTCAACAAATGTCATCCATTTTGGACAAATATGTACACGCAACAAATATGAAGGAATGCGTTTCAATGGTTCTTTATACTAGTTGAAGTTCATCACGTGATAAATTACGAAGAAATTCATTCAACATTTTTTATTGGAAGACTTTCAATCGTTAAAATGTACTGCCTATGAAGTCTATAAAACGCAACGTTTCGATGTACAAACAACATCATCAGGCTGAAAATATACAGAAAAATTGATCAGTCACATTTGTGAATTGCAAATCTAATTCTTAAACTATATGAGACTAGAATGAAAGATGAAATCACAGCACAAAAATATTTTATAAATGACTAGATATAAAGATTGTGCGAAAGTAGAAAAACGTTTGTACGAAGGTATAGAGTTGTTCTTTAAGTTCTTTATACTGTGAGACTAAACTTATGTTGAACAAACTTCAACAAAAGTCGAGCCCGTTGAAATAAACAATTTTTCTCGATAACTGTGCGGTCAAAAATGTTCTATTGAAGAGTTATGAGGACTTGAAATTCGAAACGTATTGAAAAAACTTTGTTATATGAGAGTGGCATAAAAATGTTAGAAAATCATTTGTATTACAAACTCAAGAAACAAAAGAGCAGCCTTAATTATTATTTTGACCGCAGGAAACAAATTTCCTATCACAATCTCCATGGTTTACAGGTATTATGTCTCTAGATTTCTACTTCTAGGGATATTTGAAAGCTTGGTGTATTAAATACCGACACACTTCGAAGAACACCTCGGCAATATTGTTGAAGCCTTGTTAAAAGTTCGTGGAACTCCTGGCGTCTTCAATAGTGTCCGACAGGCGTTTGAACGCCTTCGTCGCCACAAATGAAAGTTATGTTGAACATCTTAAGTAAATGTCCATCATAATTTCAAAAATCTGTTTCTTGTGTTCATAATAATTGTGGCTGTTATTCTGTTTCTTGTATTCAAAATTAAAATGCCCTTCTAACTTCTATATTTCATTTCCTTTCCACTCTCCATTCTCATACTACGCATTTGTCTCTAATGCATTTCAACTTTTAAGGTCCTTGTAACTTTTTGATAAAACGTTTTTGACCACACGGTTATCGAGTAAAAATTGTTTATAACAACGATCCCATCCTAAAGTTACAGTTTGTACCACCAGGGTGCCGTTCAACGTGTACTTTTATTTTCTCTGATAGTGTATTTCAAATTCAGGTATGCTTAGTATCACTAAATAAACAACACAAATTCATGAACATTTTACGTCCTAATGGAATAACATGGTGAAAATAAAGGCTCAAAATAAACCCGCAAATTATTGTCGTGGACCCTCATTAATACAGGAGAGTTAATTAGTTCCCCGTAACGCTTTCGAGATCCGATAATCCAGATCACCAGATGAAGGGTAATGGCCACTCCAAGGTTAAATGTATTGTATGGTAAATCGCACAGAAAATATTTTTCGCCTTTAAATACAATCTGTTTAATGGTAGGTTGCTGCTGAATGCTACTCAAACATCTTAGTGGCTATTTTTTTGACCTAGCTGATGAGAGATCGCTTTAAGAATAAAAGTGTGATAATCTCGATGAACAAATACATTTCCCTTTGAGATGTCAGAATTGGGATACCAGAAGTAGTCATAACACTCCACTACTGGAGTCAAGTAATGCTATTTGGGTTACAACATGCATGAGTGTATAAACGAATATGTTTCCCTATGTGATATTATTGGGATATTAGAAGTAGTCCTACCAGACCATTGCTGGGGTCAGATAATGCTATTTTGGATAACCTATGCATGACAGTATTAAGCAGAAATGCTTGTGCTCATTTGCTATTGAATGGCTATCCCGAGTTCAGTCAGGCCGCTCACTCTTGTGTCTCAAAGTACATCACTAACCTGCTAGTTTCCCAGCGCGTTCGTCCCTTCCCAGCAGTTCTTATGCCTCGCTGTTGGAGGTTCTTCACCAGGAGATCAAGAGCACCTTCAGTATACAGAGGGACTTTTCTGCTGGCAGTGATCCGCAATACTATAATCCTTGGGTTCATGACCACTAATGTCGGCTGAGCGTACCTGCGAGGAGATTTAACGAGGAAGAAAAGTGAGGGTAAAAAGTGCCTGAACGACTGCGTCGTTTCCAAGGAAGTTGGAATCCAACTTCTTTGGTCGTTTCCATAATAATAAGTAGATTTTATTCACACCTGACCCGTTTCCGTGCCTGATGCATGATGAATTTTTTTAGCTGTACTCTGCTTTACAAAGATACACAAATGGTTTAAATTCTCCCATTGATACTGAGCTAAACTTTCAACCACAGCGTTTTTAAACTAGGTCAAGCATTTGAATACACATTTCGTATATCGGTGGGCGGGCTGTTTTTTCTGCATATACTGCCTCGTACAAGAAGCACAAAAAACGCATGATTGGACTGTTTTTCAGCGCTGGCTGTCTTTGGGAGGTTTAAGCTAACTTGTCATCTAATCTTAATGCTTTCGAAACTCTGTTTGTGAGTTATTCCGTTGCTTATCTTGGGCCAATAATTGCATTAATATACTCTTCTAGTCAGGAATTTTGTTCATTACGTGAGTAATTATAAAGGATGATGCAAAAAACGGTGAAATCCATGCGTTTTTTGGGCCACCCTGAGTGTAATCGATTAAATTTTCAAACTAAAAATATAAAGTATTAAATGAGGGACAACAAGTGTTCAATAATTTATGAATAATTTCTTAATGTGTTTTAAATATGTAATAAAAATATTCAACCTGTTGCAATAGGTAAAATAGGAACGTTAAAGTAAATGATACAACTTAAGTCTGCGCAGAAAGCCAGTTGCAATCATCCTACACTAGTTACAAAAGTAAACATCCTACGGGCTCAATATCGACAGTATTCCTAAGTTGGTTTTGACGATTACAAATGAAGAAGAATGAGGAATTTCTGATGTGTGAATGTTGTTTTGATTTTTCATAACCAGTTGCACTTAACAGCTAAATCATACTAGAAAAATGTATATCTGCATGCCAACTAAATGTGATGATAGCTAATGGCTGCTTCATTCCCATGTAAAGAAAACTTCATTTTTTTCGAGATTGCTAGATATTCTGCCACAATAGCGGAATTCAATACTGGAAAAGTTTGCTGTATTCTTAGCATGCGAGTGAAGACTTCACAAGTAGAACTTTCTACTGAAATGATAAGAAAAATCGTAACACAGGAGTGTAGTTAGGAGGATTCTTATATCAAAGCCCTCTAATACTTTCCCTTTACGAATCCTCGAAACATGTATAGAGGCGCCGGATATTAAACGCGCCGTTTCTATCATACGCCTGAGAAGTATCAAAAATATTGATTCTGAGTTCAGCATGATAAAACCTACTATTCAAATTTACATTTTCGGAACTAACCTTTTGTTAGTGGGAGCGAAGGTCTCAATTGTATGAGCTAAAGCCTCCAACGATCCTACATCAGCTTTATTTATAATCAATCACGGGGGAGGATGTTCGGGGAGTGGGGCTGCTTTCTCATCTCCATACAGAGGCAGTGTTAATACAGATTGGAACAGAACAACAAATTAATACAATCATCACCATCATCAGCAGTATACGTGAAGAATAAAAATGTTATTGAGCAATACAGCGACACCAATGCTAACTCAAGGTTTCATTTTTATTTCACTTCTTTCTCTATCCTTACTTAGACGATTGTATTTTCCCTTGAGTGCCATCAGTTGCAGCGGCATTTTCAACCAGATATTCTGCTCGGTTAAGGCTGATGACACTGAAGCCAAAGCTGCGATGCCAGCTTCGGAGCCTAGACAGCCGTCAAAGAACACTAGTTGAATTCTGTAAAATTTTGAGGGTACGAACTTTATCGTAAAACGACACTTAACTCGAAAATGTTGAGCTTCGTTAAAGTGACAAATGCCTTGGGAGGAAATCAAGTAGGGATGAAGAGAGCGTTAGGTGGGTAGAGTAGCAAATAGAAGAGTAGACATATTTTGAAAACTAACATTTAGCGCTCACATTTCACTACATTCTCATAGCGGACACATGTTTTCAATCATATTTATTTTGGCAAATTCACCACATTTTTTTAGTACTTACTAGATGTCGTCAACGTAGGTTTCGAGAATGTTTGACCTGCAATACCACACCTACTTAACTGTCAGAGTATATCGGTTCAGATCAATGTCTCTCTCCATTACACAAGAAAATAGCATTAGTGAAGCGAATCCGTTCGACTAAAACACGGCCTGAATAACCTGCTTAAAACATGAGCTTCTCTCACTTGCTGTTGAGAAGAGGATTGACCAGGTCATCACATGCACTGAAAGCTTCATGATTGACAGGAGAGTTGCTGTTTAAGTCGAGCCTCATTTCTCCTTTTCGGTGCATTACCACATCCAACCACGGGGTGCTCCTCAGCTGACTCGCATCTAGTTTCACCTGTAGCAGATAAGGCTGCACGTGGGGCAGCATGGCGGCAACCTCAGCTACCTCGCTCTCTGATGATAACACTCGATATCGTTAGTTGCCAGATGCATCAGGAGAAAATTAGATCTTGATCGTTCCTTCTATGCTCATGAAAGAAAGGTTCTTCTCCTCCATAATTTTTGAGTTGATGTCCGTCTTTTAGCCGCATTTCTTTAACACGCGAAACTTGAAAACAGGCCTAGCTTGAGGAGTTAATTTTTACAACTGTCACAAACTTTTGAAAAACTTTTTTAAAAATTTTAAAACATAGTATTTGAAAAATTATCAGTTGTAAATAGCTGGAAATAACATCATAGCAAGCCGAGTCATTTCACCCGAACATTGACTCATTTTTTAAGAATGTAGCAAAGCAAAGAAGGAAACCAAATTGCTTTAATGGGGTAATCTCATCCAATATCAAATCATGTTTTTAGGAATGCGACAGAAAATTTCTCAATTACAATTTAAACGAAGAAAACATGGTTCATTTTGAGGAACTTCTATAGAAGTGAAAATAAACGACAACGAAGGGTTGAATAGAAGCCCATGGCATTAGAAACGAACAAAGGCATTAGAAACGAACGATGGTTTTAGAATCAGGAACGAAAATTAAGGCAAATAACATGATGCCCAAAATCAACAGTAATTTATTTGCGAACTCGTATTCATACCAAGACTTAAGGAGCATCATGAAACGAAAAAATAAATAAAATTGAATAAAAGAGGAAACGTCAAGTGTCTAGGTGTAACGATCCTAAAAAAGTCGAGCGCTGAACTCTGACTGGCTTTTAAAAATATACCTAGATACCAAAACCCATCGGTTTATCGCAATAGATGAATACGTTACCAATTTATAGCCTAAAAATATAACTCATCCATTGAACCTAGGAATATTAAATTATTGTACAGATCGAATATGTGCTCAACAGCACATCGAACTCGTGCCCTTTTAATACACTTCCGGCTTAGCAGTTATAAAAAAGTATTATTTTTTGTTATTCGATTTCTTTCATCGCGAAGTTTTTCAAGTTAAGTGCTCTGATTGGTTTCCAAATGTATCTCTTTTAGTTTTCATCCTTGATGTACCGAAGCATAAGATTTCAATGCATTGACATTATATTATTTAATTTTTAGTGTTTTACTTCGATTTTTTAGTAATTTTCTTCTAACGTGCCTTCATCAATATCTCACGCAAACTATAGCAACTTGGTTTACCGTATAATCCAGGTCTGTTAAGAGCACAGATGCTCTACACAAGAAACGTGATATTAAGTTGCTGAGACTTAATTGGAATAGGTCTTTTCTAGTTTCACTTAAAAAACGGACAAGGAAACCTACAAATCCTTATTCAAAGAAGCTTATTTTTTAATTTTATACACGAATTATTACCGAAATATTTATTTTTGAAATTAAATTTCATCCGCATGCCCACCGAAAACGACGTTAGATTACATTATTTTTTTCCATCCGTTTGATGTATAGTGAGTTCTAGGGTTACATTTATATCTCATGGGAAATGTTACAATATTGTGGTCAAGATCTCTTAACTAGCCATTGAGTCGTCTCTCGCACAATGCTCACTTTATAGAACACTGACACAACACACCACACCCTCACTTCAAGCAATTCTGGTATATCATGGAACACCCTCACTTCAAACAATGCTGGTATATTTTGCAACATCCTCACTGCACACAACACAAGCCCATCCAGTAACATTTACTGTGCCATATATTCCAAGTTTTGGTGTGAGCAAGCGTCGCCTTCGCCGCCTCCTTGGCAAGCTGAACGACCCCAGGGCAGCTCATCATGCAGCGCTGCCAGTCTCCGTAGCTGCTGACGCCAGCGTCCTGAAGCGCTCTTTTCAGCTCCGGCCACCGCCTCTCCAGCAGCTGCTGGTGGTTGGCACTTAGGTCCTGGATCACGTACAGGAGCACCTCGAAATATCTGGAAATAACATGGTATTGTTAATATGTCAGGTCTTCAACTAGTGCTACGCGTTACTTAATTCACTCTAAGATACCTTGAAGTATCTGGAAATCATATGGTATGGTATGTAGGGGCGACAATATTTCTTCCGCGTCCGGTATTCTTAGAACCTGACATGTACAAATTACTTAAGGACGAGACGGTTTTGGACCCGTCTATTTCACTCTCTGTGAGCGGGGATGGAGCTCTCTCCTGGCTCCCTCCTTGCTGTAAAATGATTCTTGTAGTCGACTCGTAGATATAGCCATTTCGGAAAGTTTAATTGTGTTTTCTTCTTTGCAGTGCTGCACCCTAGAACCCTAGAGAACTAGATAATTATACTGTACATTTGATAGGGTCTCTATTTCTAGCAAGTGAGTTGTCTGTGTTTCCTGATAGCCTGTGTTTCCTGATAGCCTGTGTTTCCTGGTAGCCTGTGTTTCCCCATGGTATTAATAACGAATCATACCTGTTCGAATTTCCTCTCGCTCTCTCTTCTCATCTAAATAGTTTATAGGGTCTCGTTAGCAATGCTTCATTGATGGTGTACCCGTAGGCTGGAAGTCCTCCTGGCCACGGTGGAGCTACGCTTGAGCCTCTTTCATAGCACGTTGCTATGACTCGCCGCCATAACTCACCACCGTTATTCCTGCCACTGTCACTACCTCGTCGCTTGCTGAGCTTCCTGTCGCCTCACCCGCCTTGCAGTTGTCATACTCCTACATTTATCGTCACGGCCTGTGTAACAGCCGCTTGTTACGTGCCTTATTTCTTTTAGATAAGTTTATTTTTTTTCTTGTTTTCAGTAAATTAAATGTTCTGTTGTGTATCATTACCTGAGGATTCCGTTCAGTTGGGAGTCTAGGTTGAGCATCCCCGCTGTTAGAAATCTTGGGGGTCTTTCGTTAACTTGGCCCCGACATGGTATCATGGCATGCAAATCACATCGTAGCGATCTCTGGAGTCCCTCTTCCCAGTTCAACTTTCTCACCGCCTGCAGCGATGTTTTTCGCTGCCTAAGCAATTTAATCGCTTAGGCAGCTAAAAACATGCATGCAGGCAGCGTAAAAGCAAGACTGAGTTAGAGTACTGACGTTCAACCCTCGATGATGATACAAACAAACAGCTTGCGTCATGACATTCTGCTTAGTTTCGAGTGAAGATAACGTCTGCACCCAGTTCGTCGCCCACAATGATAAAATTGGATGCCGAATCCTTCTGTATCGTCTTGTGAACAGAAATCATTCTATGGCCAAAGGGCGAGGCTTCTAATGAGTAGTTCACGTTCCAACAGGAATTGGATTCCGCTAACACGGCGAGCGAAACCGTTTACTTGGTCAAAAAATCAGGGGTACGATTCTGAGAGAAAGACTTTCACCATTCCAACCCGCTGAAGCAGAACCCGTTGGAGTATTATTTGTAGTTTTAAATTGAAGTCAAAGTTTGTGCGAAGCTCCAAAAAAGCGTCACAGCCCATAAAAAAGAAATGAAAAAGGCCATGAAGTCCGTGGAAATGGCAAAACGCAGTGTCCAGCGTTGGGAAACATGTAAAAGTTGTTACCATGGCGGAAGGCGGTCATATTGAATAAAACCTTCTTTCTCATGTCCTAAGTAAACCGTCAAAATTTGAAAGCGTTATGTTACTTTTTTCTTGAGTTATTCAAATTTTAAGCAGAAAAAAGGACACTATGCGATTTTTTCTGTAAGGCTTTGTACGCTAACTTAAACATATTTGCAAACTGTGTTTGTAAAATGCTGAATGCAGAGCACGTTGTGAAAACTTAACTCTTTCAAGGTTCATTGAGAATTATCCGAAAGAGACAGAACGGTAAAAATCTCTCGCAGTTGCAGAAAAGGAGAAGATTTGGTGAACGCTGTTTTGACAGTCTCCCATAGGTGCCTGAAGTTCAGTCGCCTCGTTGGGAATGGTCCTCCGTAGGTTGTAAGTTTGTAAATGCGATAAGAAAATGAATCATAGATTTATTTTTCATAATGGTTTTCAGTGTAATCCAAAATGAGGTAAATGACTTCGATGAAACATTTTCTCGGGATCGTGAGATATGATTGCTATCCGCAAAATATACGCACACGTTTAAAGATTTACGAGCTTTCCATCAAAGAAGAAGTAAAAATATATTGATTATAGATTGACAAGCAAATGTAAAAGAATAACTAGAGCTCACATTTTCTTTACCAGATATGACTTGGCTTGCTCTAGTACCATAACTTATCGACTGACTAAATAGCTGAAAATCCACAACACTTAGGAGTCGCGCAAGTAAATGACATCATCTAAAGAAACGTCATTATGATAACATTGAAGCGAAAAACTAGTTTTCATATGATTAAAATGTATGTGTCTGAAATATCCCACAAAATGAGAAATAAATTCATAGAACTTCACCAAAGTAATTCTACAAAAAATGATTAGGGGATAATAAATAGAACGAATTCTGGCTAACAAGTGGAGGATCTCGCCGTGATTTATTTCTCTTAGATGCCTTTGCTTCAACTACCGTCATGGTGAAAGAAATTTCATTCTGAACGGTTTGTTTTCTCGTGGTCAAATTCGAAAACTTATGCCTGAATAAAAAATGCCGGCGTCAGGAAGTTGAAAATATGAGTATAGATTTCAATCATAGTGATCCTGGTTCTCTAAATGTGTTTGGCATCTGAGTCTATGTAAGTCTGCGATCTTTTGATTTGTATTTCAGTGGCTCATTTACATAATCGGGGGAAAGAAATTAGCCGGTCGGCATTAAGATTTCAAGGGTATTTTTAATTGTTGAACACAAATTTGTTATTGTGAGTTCTCTGTATTGCGATCGTGCGATAGGATAAAATTTACTTGAGTCCAATTATGTTAAATATACAATCGTATTACATCCCAAGCACACTTAGAGAACTATACCGCCTCAGAAACAGACACAGAAACCCATAAGAAAAGAGTCATGGTGTTAGAAGTCTAACGGTTACCGAACTTAGTGAGTATCCATAATAATTTTATTTTATTTTTGAATGCCTATTGTTGCGTATTATGTTAATGCTGTGTTTATGTTTTAATAGTGAAAATTAGAGAATCATTTATATATTTGTCAGGAGGTGTGCCATTACTGCAATTCGAAATGTTATTGTTAATGTACATCACAAAGTGTGGAAACGTCTCGTGACACAACCACAAATATGTACTCGTGGGAAGAAAGTTTCGAAAATTTGATTGCAACAGCAATCCTAAACGTAATAACGTCCTAGATCGGAAGAAAGAGAACAAATATTTGAATGTATATTTTTGAGTTAGAAAAGGAATATGGGGATGTGAAAAACGTAAATGAAACCAATAAACTATAGTTTCAAATTATAACATTAATTCGGTACAATGATTTCGGAAAGACACAAATTTTTAAATTACTACAAAATAAATTTAAGACGACAACGATGACCAACGATCAATAGATGTACTGCATAAGATCAAAGTGTAAATGAATTATGGGATTCTAATTCAATAAAATAAATTAGTTGAATAAATTTACCTTTTTGTTGGCCAAAGGCTTCAACGAAATTGCAACACTTAGATAATGATTTAATTCAATGTTTTGCCGTTTGCAAAGTCTAACTACAAATAAAATAGCAAGGATAGTCACTTTTAAAATAGACATTATTTCTTAGAGAGTTTGATAGGTCAGCACTAAAAATATAAACGAGAAAATGAACGTTTCGACCACAAGGGTCATCTTCAGCATCTGGGAAAATACAAGAGATTTTTTACAGACAAAAAAAAATATACACACATATGAATAACATTTGTAATTGCTAACAGGAAATTTGCAAGGGGTTAGGAACATTGGGCATCATTTAAAACCGGTTTGTCTTTCATGATAAAAAGAGACTCTAAAATTCGAAGATCTGTTTGACTAGAAGATGTTGCAAATATCTGGAAATCATCTAAACGAACAGGCAAGTCGCACTTTTCTGCATGTGCACGCACAGAGGATTGAGAGGGAGAAGCAAGAGGCCTATTTGTTCGAAAGCTTCATCCAGCATGCTCTGCCACACGAGTACGCAAGGCCCTTTTTGTTGACCCCACGTACTCACACGCACTCAGTGCGCAACGATACTTGTAGACGACTGAAGGCTTTGCTCTCTTCAGTCGTCTACAAGTATCGTTGTAAATTTATTGGTCAACAACAAATATCCGAAATTACTAATTCAGAATTGTGTAAAATAATTTTTAGATCGTAAAATTTGCCCCTCTCCTGCAACCTTGAGCGTACCAAAGCAGACCTTGTACGTCGAGTTACCAATCATGGGTTATTTGAACGCAGAGCTGAAGAAGGAGGTAGTATCGTTGGTTAGTAGGTTTTTTACAACGGTCGACGTCAGAGTGTTTTATAGAAATAGTTTTAAGATTGCATCCTTTTTTAGCAGGAAGGAACGATTGGGTGAGTGCCTGTGGAGTGGCTGTGTCTATTTTTATAAGTGTGACTGCTGCATGCAGTCTTACGTTGGTAGTACCAAACTCCAACAATTCATCAGACATAGCCAACATGCAGGAATATCTCATAGAACCGGTCGTGCACTAACCACTCCACCCCAATCAGCAATTAGGGATCACTGTGAAAATTCGAACCATTCATTCAAAACTATTAATTTTTCAACTTTATCCCGAGCTAATAGTGAGCATGACCTAAGAATTCTAGAGTCCCTTTTCATATCCACTCATAAACCTAACCTCAACAAAGACATCAGTGCCGTAAAGTTATCAATTGCCCCCACCTACTGACGTAATTCTGCCAGTGGTGGGCACGATAACGAAAAAACGTTATCGCGATAACCGATAAATCGATAACGAAAACCTTATCGGCGATAACCGATAATCGATAATTGGCGAAAAATTTATCGCCGATAATCGATAACCGATAAATCGATAAATCCAAAATTCCGATACTAGCGATAACGATATTGGCATTTTAAATAAAAAAACGAATCGAAATGTTTTTTTTCAATCTTTATCTTAGAAAACAGAAAAATTTTAGAAAAAATATAAGTCTTTGAAAACTTTTAGCAAAAAATAATAAATATTTATCCTGGCTACTAATGAAAACTGCGGTTTAAAGTAAAATAACTAAATTCAGACGAGGTTCTGCAGCATGTTCCCCTTCATAAACATGAGAATGTTGAAGTTTTCATCAGAGAGGCAGCTCCTCTTGGCCCTGATGATGTCCTTTCCAAGGGAGAACAAACGCTCCACCGCGGCGCTGCTCGGCATCGCCGTGTTGTACCTCAAAAAGAGGTCGATGAGGACCTTCTCGCTGTTGAAGGCAGGGTCTGCCAGACTGTCAGTCCCTTTGGCCTGCAGCCACACATGCACAATATGAGCGGCCTTGGACTTGGTAGACCTGTGATGACCCCCAGTGTCATCCTCCTCATCACAAATGCTGGCGTAGTAGTCTTCCGTCTCCATGTCATCGCTGCTGCTGCTACTGCTGCTGGCGGTCTTCAGTCAGCACGCCGCAAGAACTCCTCCACCTTCCTCTCCATCAGTGACTTGACCTCTGACCTCCTGACCATTCTTTCCTCAAAAGCCCCCATCCACTCGAGGCGAAACTTGGGGTGGAAGGCAGTGGCCAGAAGACACTCCTCGTACTCAAAGGTGTCGGCGAACCTCCTCTCCATGGCAGCTAGAAGGCTGTTGACTAGGGGCTCGCAGAACCGGAAATTGCTGCTGGTCATCAAGTTGAACAGCTTCTTCTTCATCCTACACGTATAGTTCCTGTCCCGAACTCGTCCCGCCCCGTCATGTCGAATCCCAGCGGGAAAACTGAAATTATCGATTATCGATAGTTTGGAACCAAAAGTATCGGCGATACCGATAAATCGATAACTCGGGAAAAAAAATTATCGGATAACCGATAACCCGAAATCGTTATCGCGATAAACTATCGCGATAATTTATCGCGATAACGCCCAGCTTTGAATTCTGTTCTGCATGTATGTGTGTGTGTGTGTGTGTGTGAATGCATAGTGTGTTTTGTTGTTGTTTCTGAATTAGCGTGTACATGTGTTTTTGTGTGAATTAGGAGTATGCTATTGTTTGAGTATGAATGAACAAATTAGGTTTTTTAGTCATTTAGAGAATTATGTGGAATAATATGATTTTTGTGTTTAGAATAGACAATTTATTTTTTTTCTCTCCTGTTCCAGCACTGATGATGGAATTTTAATTCCGAAACGTTTGCAATAAATGTAATGTTCGTTTTTACTCTGGTTCTTCTTTTTATTCTACGAAGAAGAGAGATGGTTTGGAAATAATGGAAACTTGAAGCCTCGAAACACGACCAACAAGCTTACCGAAGACCTTTGAATTTTACCATGATGTTGTTCAAAATATAATATCAATTCAATATGAACTAATCCCATTAAGGGTGGTGGCAGCTTAGATTTTAATTTAGTATGATTATTAAAGAATAGATTAAATAAAAGAGAGTGGCGAATAGAAAAGACACAGCAATTAAACGACAAGAAAAGATCACACACAAGAGGAGAATCATCATAGTGATGTGGAATCGGTGAAATCAAATATACAATCAACATCAACTAGAATATAATGTACAAATAATAAATCCGGATTGATGCGTCTAATTCTTAAAATGAAAAGTAAGGCGAAAATCGCTGTACGTAAGGTAATTTTATTAATACAAATAGTAAAGTCTAAATGATTAAAATTGAACGTTTCGAACTTAACAGTTCATATTTAGCAAAAGAATTCGGCGACAAAAAACAAAGAAAAACCAATATGAGAAAATTGAAACTACACTAAACAAAAAATACAACAAAACTAGAAATAGTCGTAGATCTAAAACTATAAATGTAAAATGAAACAACTACGACCTAAACTAATGGTTACGTATTTGCAACAAGAAGGGGAAAAGCACTTTGAGTATCATTTAGAGGAGGTCTGAGCTTGAAGATGCATAGCGACTCAAGGATGCATAAATCAATCATGTGAGGAGCACCTGAAAGGATTTTAAAATGATTTACGGACACAGGGACGATACAGTTTTCAGCATGGGATCGAACAGAGGACAGAGGAGGGGAACCAAGAGGACGACCGGTTCTACAGCTGCACCCAGGGTACTCAGCTACTCAGCGTGCTCAGCCCGTATAAATTTTTCTTCGAAAATCCTACAGTGAGTATTGTAAATATCATATAATATGTAATCATTTCTGAAATTTTATTTGGGAACTGCAACTTCTCACTCAGCTTTGTTGGAGCTTACGCACTCATCTACTTAGAATAGGGCAGTACGCGATCACTCGTACCAGCATTACAATTTAGCAAGCATCGTTTTGATTTAAATCCTTAAAAACTTAATTGGTTAGTGTAAAATATAAGAGATGATAAGATTAATAGAACTTCATCAAAAAAGCAGTATTAAAACTCTAGAAGAGTGAAACTATTGATAAAAAATGTAATATACATTTATTATGTTTATCACTGTCGCACGAAGTGCCCTCAATCGTCAAAAATTGAAAAATAAACAACAATAATTGGGCAAGACTATCACACAACATAGTTCATTTAGAACTACGATCAAATACACATATAAAGAAACTATATTTGTACTCTCATAGTTAAGTGAAAATAACTCACTTTAGCGTGACTTACTTAGTGCGAGCTGATTTTGTTGCACCTAAGATCTGTTCAACAGGCTCCTTAGCGTCTTTGATCTTCTTGACTACGTAGCGAGCGGCAAACCGCTCTTGAAGAGTCTTGTGATGGAAGGTCCAGGAGATAGATCCTTTCCCAGCCAATGGTCGGTGAAGTTTCAAAACTACTGAAAGAAATACCTGAGTGTCCACATAAGACACAGTCTTGTCGGTTTTAAGTTCACTTTTACACAGTCGCTGAAGGTTAAGAAATTCATCATCAGTGAAAGTTAAGGCGCCTTCACCCAGTAACTGTAATGCCAATTCACCAATGATAAAAAACTGATCATCGATGACAACGCTCAAATCAGCGTAGCCTGAACCAATGAGCTTTTTCTCAATAAGGGTTCTATACAGAACGAAGACTTCTTGGGCAACTTGGGCAGGATCCTGTAAGTGAGGGATTCTTCCCGGGAGATATCTGAAAAGATGACAAAACAGCACTAAGTTGATGGGTTCAGTGAACATTCCCCTAACTTCGCTATTCAGTTCTGAAAAACAGTATTGTATCTCTTCGCTTTGTTCAGCTTTTTCTAGATAATTACCGAGCCTTTCCAAAAAAGCTAGTTGGTCTTCCAGAGCTGTGAGAGGTAAAATTTCATACTCAGTGAAGCAAGCGTCATGATTTGAAAGCAGCTGGCTTAGCCTTTTTGCAGATTGTGGGCGAGACGTGAATATTACTCGGCAATTTATTCTCCACGCTTTCTGTACCAGCTCTTCCAAAACAAGCGTAGAATTTGGATTGGCCTCATCAAATGCGTCGACCAAAAATAACACATCAAGACGAAAGAGGGCTGAGACCACCAATTCCTTTGTGAACTCTTCACAAAGGTCTTCAAATTGTTGTTCAATCACTTCACTCAGCGTCTTTGCTGTTCGATCTTTACAATCTATGTAAACAAGCAAACTGAAGGCTTTCAAATAATCAGTATTTGCCTTATGTAATTCAAAAAACTGAAGAGTTATGTTTTTCAAGAGGGTTGTTTTTCCGGACCCAGCAAGCCCTGACACGACTACAAACTGTTCAGCAGCTTCGAGTAATTTGGTGTAAGGGAGTACGTTCCTATTTCGCTCGTTCCTGAGCATGACCTCGAGAGCGTGGAACACGGCTTGCCGTTTCACTTTGTCGGTGTCAAACATCAGTTGTTCGTGAGTGAATCTTTGTTCCCATAATACTTTCGTTTGCTCACTTCCTCGACTTAACAGAGCTGCACAAACGTACGATAAGGCTGTTTTGTTCAAACTAGACAACCGATTAATTTCATCAGCAAGTTTCTTCTTTAATTTTTTCACTTGCGTCTTAGAAAGACAGTACGATTCTCGTGCCTCACTGATAAGAAATTTAAGAACTGACACAACGTGGGCGAAAGACGCTTGATCTCCAGCAAAAGTTTCGCTGTGTACAATTGCATTTCTTATATTTTTGACATTTTTCACTTCGTGGACGACCCAGGTAATATCCTGTGCTTGCACAGAGACATTTCTAACTGTCTTGTAATTTTTTAGCTGAATCTTAATTGGAGATTGGCCTGGTGTTGTGATACTTCTTGCTGAAGCTTTTCTCTCTCCTATAGTACTGAAAGGTCGATTTTTCTTAGCAGCCTCATTGACACTCAACAGTCCTTTTATTTTTTTAGTTTGCGAAGAGGCTTCTATCGGCCTATCGTGAACATAAGTTAAAGGAAGCCTGCCTTTTTCACGGATTATCTCGATCTCTTTCCTCACTTTCCAAAGAACATCAAGGAGACAATTAAGTGCTGTCATGTCTAGTTTACTAGGATTGGTTGCGTTTTGTAGCCAAGACCCGGAGAAACCGCACCAATCTAACCACTCATCGTCGGTGATCATTTTGCCACGTATGTGTTCCGCATAAACTCGGTAATTATCTGAGTCTGCTTTGTGGAGGCATTCGTAATTTATTACATGACCAGTTATCATGGGAGCTAAATGCACAGCACCGCATAAGATCCAAAATAAAGCGCTCATGTCCTTCGGAATGTTAGGAAGAGGAGGCAGTTGTGCACTTTGAGGCTGCCCTGCTGTGGCCATGTTGAGGTTTCTGAAAAAAGTTAAACATTGATATTATAGCAGTTTCGCAGAACATACGCTGAAATAAGTTTTCTTCAACGAAACTTTCTAGCCATTTGTTATCATTTATGCAAATATTATATTCAAGTCATATTAAAACTCAAAAATTTGGTCCGGAGTAGCGGATGATATATCTGTTAAATCGAAGAAACAATATTTTCACAATTGCTAAGAGTTATTTCTTAGCGAACATTGCAATTCAATCAATTGTACATGGTACTCACGCTCGGATGCGCGTCAATAAATAATAAATAAATGAATAATTGAAATAGAACATGGAATTAATTGCTGAGGAATATATCCCTCATGATGAATTGAACCGCAACGCAGAACAAAATTAGAAAACAAAATTTAAGACTACGTTCACTTCCTAAAATCGACAAGAGTCGATGACATGCAAGAAGTAGCCGGTGGAATGCATCTCCCAGTCGTCTGCAGCAGTTGAAAAATAGAAAATAGAGGTAGCTCCGGCTAAAGAGGTGATATTTTAATTTCAGTCATGAAAAATGACTGACGTTTCAATTTCTTACGTTTCGTTTGTTTTACTCCTCTTTCTTCACCATAGCGTAGTGTTATCAGTTTTTTTTTACATTCTAACTTGCAAACACAAAATTTCATCATATTTTTCAGTGATCTTACCTAACAAATTATTCAGGCACCAATTCATTTATAATGAAAATTGAATTTGAGTGAAAGCGACTGAATGTTCGCCAATCGTTCTGCTACTTTTTCGAAACTCGTCAGTGCTGTTCTCTTACCTACTGGCAGAAACGCGTACATTTTTAGGGATAAATATACCAAAATGTTCAACAATTATTGCAAGTCAAAGTTTGAAAAGAATCTTCACCAGCTGCATGACACGAGCTGCTGAATGAGTACCCTTGTACATAGATCAAAGAAATAAGTAATAAATACCTTCAGGATATGATTCAAAATTGCCTTGAAACCTTCTGAGCGCACGTTGTTTGGTAGGGCGCGTCTGCTCCAAAAGTCACCTCCGTCTCAGCTGCCGTTTTCTTTTGTTTCATGAGCTGTAGTGTGGTTGTGATCCGCACAGGCTTCTGATAAGTAATCTCCCACACCACCTATCAGCCTGTTATTTTGATAATCAGTTCATTTTAGCAGTTTCACTTCACTAGAACTTTATGTTCTCAACTTTTGCCTTGACATCTGAGATAGAGTGAAAGGAGCATCATTAAGCAAATTAGTAAAATGAAACCATATCTTCTCAATACCACCTTGAAACCTGTGACAGATTAAGATGAACATAACTTTGCCAATTCGGAGTATTTGGCAATACTGTTGACAGTTCATATTTTCTTCCACTCGTCATGAGAATATATCCGCTGCACAGTAAGAATGTACGTCTGCATGCGAGGTGTGAAGTCTCCACTTCGCTGTTTCTTCGTATTTTATCGATGACGTTTCCTCTCAGATAAATGTTTACAGTGCTTCCGAATATAGGCATATCAATATCAATCCCACTCAAGAGGTTGTTAGAAGACCCATGGTACGAAATCACGAAGTTAGAATTCTGTTCAACAACTGATATCCTATTCAGTTATGATCAGTTTCGCATGTTCAATTTACCTAAAGTTTCAGACACGAGAATATTTACATGCATAGATGTTTTCAAGGAAAGTTATCAAAATCGAAATCATTGTTTCAGTATTTTAGCAATTTAGCCCTTCACTGCAAGAATTATTTTTGAAAATCTGGATAAAGGCCCGTCCACACTATCAATCTTTTGCCCGAAGTTCGTGTTTTTCGGCAGTCCGCGAACACGAACACAGATGAAAAGTTCGCAGATTTCGGTGTGTTTGTGTTTTCCATTGTGATGGAAAACACCGAACACGAACTTTCCATCAAACAGCGAACACCCGCTTCTTCATGTATTGTGGAAGGTGGTTTTGCGAGTGAATTACTTGGTTTCTATGTATTTTTTACTATTTTATCGATTTAATTATGTTTTTGATGAAAATTAAATTAATTGTAGGATGGCACGGGCATATATTAACCAAAATGAATTTCGTTACGTTGTTATTTTATTTTATTCAGATATGGGTGAATATGTAAGTACAGTAGGTTTGGATTTTTTTTATGTGAATTTAATTGAAATATTAACTGTCTGAACTGAAACTGAACAAGCATGATGCATAAAATTATCAAAGTTTAGTGATTTTGATATCTTAAAAAAATTTTGGATATATTTCAGTAGTATTTCAACAATGGTAGCTACTTATATGATGATAAAATTGCCACAAAAATTCATTTGCACAATATGTGGCCGTTATTTATTGTATTTCTTGGTTTAAAAACTTATCATTTTGATAAAATACTTAATTTCTCTTACAGCCTGATGCTTACATCAGAATCAAGTCCCCAAATTAGAAATTGTATTATAGAAGAATTTTCAGGGAGAAATATACAATCTTTCACAAACTTATAGTTGTAGTTTTAAATAAGCATAACTGCATAATTTTTTATATCATGAATGTGGCCCTATAAAAAGTTGGATAAATCAGCTGTTCTAAACTATTATGACTCATATTTAAGGTCAATATTGATATTAATGTTGTCAACGAATTTCATAATTTTGTTGCCATAGATAGGTAATATAGTAGATTGTAAGACGTTTTACACGAATGACAATGTGCTTGCAAATGCTTAGTTTTTGAGTTATTTAGGTTTGAAGTTATACGAACGGCGCTCCTGAATGGCTTTTTTTGCGCAACTTCAGAGTTGAAACGGAAGCTAACCCCCTATTACAAATATAAAAGAGGATAGGTCGTGAGTGTTAGCCCCAGTTCTTCTAGTAAAAGTAATAAATAAAGGTTTCTAGTGACGTCTGTTCAAATCAGCACCAAGATGGCGGCCGCCATCTTGGATATCAGGTGGCTGCCATCTTGGATACCGGGTGGCCGCCATTGGAGATGATGTAAACGGATGTCACTAGAAACCTTTATTTATAATCGTCACTAGAAGAACTGTGGCTACCCCTCACGACCCAACCTCTGTACGTTTGTAATAGGGGGTTAGATTCCGTTATTAATTAAATTACGCTTGGCGCGCTCGCTTCCTTGGCACGCATAAGCCAACTTCAAAGTGGAATAATTCGAAAATAACGCATCAGCGAGCAGAATGTCATTCATGTAAAACGTTTTTAAATGTGTTCCTTTATTGATTATTGGGAACGAAATTATGAAAATCATTGACAACATTAAACTCAATATTGACCAAATTTAATTTAAAAGATTTCTGTTATCTATCTACAAAAGTAAATTCATCCAACATGCCATTCTCAATGTTAAAGTGTATGCTGTAGTATAAGCATCAATTATCATTATATTGAATTGATGTATGTTTGTGCAGACTTTGCTGTAGAAGTAATAATTAACATTTAGGGCTGTTTCTTAACTGTCATGTGTCATAGGCACAGTCTATGAAATTAAACCAAATGTTTATCCCATTTTGTATATTTTTCAGATAGTTTTCAAACATTTGGCTATTTTGCATAAAAGACGTTTGTGTAGGAGAATCAATTTTAGAAAAAATTATTTTAAATGAAAAAGGCAGTTTTCTTGCCTCTGTAGTGCTTCAGAGCATTTCTTAAGCATTGGTGACTCAATGTCATTAGGTGTCTCTACTATGGAACTGCAGAGCTGGGTCTTCAGAATCTTCAACAATGGTTAGTATTTCATTGCATTGTAACATTTTCCATCCTAACTTCATTCATGACTATTGAGGTTAGTGAGATTAGTTTGTATGAAAGCATTATTTAAAAAATATAGTCCATAAGTATTTAGTTTTCATGGCATATAACAATAAAAAATAAGAAGTGCAAAAGTGTGAATTAAAATGAACTTTTCCATTTATTTCTGAACTAAAATTTTGGTACTTCAACAACCCAGCCTGCTATGCAGGTTGTAAATTGGATACATTTCTTCTAAATAAATATTATTTGTTACAAATACTATTGGATATGATTATCAACTTTTAACATCCTGTGACAGTTCCAGTGCTTTAAATTTGGCAAAATTCTAGCTGTGTCACATCTCTCCACAAAAACTATTTTGAGGAGCTTCATCTATGCTTGATTGAAATTTTACAAAATTAAACTTTAATTTGCTCCAGCGTGTAATTTTAATATACCAAGTTGTTCATAATTTTTTAGAGTTTCTATCATTTTTAGAAAGCCACCTATGGTTAATTAGCTAATTATTTTCTTCTCTTCCGTCAGGTTGAGAAGTCCATTGCCACCCAAGTCCTTCAGTCCATTGCCGCCCAAGAAACAATTGAAATCATTGAAGACTATCCACGGGCCTTCCTCGAATTGGTTACGTTCCCAACAGGTCATTACAAAGGCCCTGCCTTCAAGTTTAAGCACCTCGGATGAATCCCTACCACCATCACTGTGGTCCTTTTCTTTGGTGGTACTCTTCTCCCAACACAAGTCTCTAAACAGACTTGTGTTGGGTATGTTTTTGGTTATACTCTACATGAATTGAATAGTGAAGGTTCCGAATTTTTCCGAGAATGAAGCAGGATGCCATTTCTTCATCGTGTCATAATGATTTGGCTGTTGTGTAATTTTCTGTTGATTATAACTTCAGAAAGGAAATTTTTCAACTGATTAACATAAGCCAATCATATTTGTATAGTGAACAATTTGGTTCCATAAGCATCCTGATGCGCTTAAAAAAATGTACGTATTTACTTTGGTAGTATAGGTGTAAATCAATTGTGTATGAAGTATTAAAAAAGTTTTCATGCAATGCTTAAAATAATGTTGAGATAATGAAATGAGTGAAGTGATGGAATGATGACATTCTAGTCTTTTTGTGCTCTGCTAATGATGTGCTTGACCAGTAATTACAAATTATACTTTTGTTATGCTACATTATATGCTAGTTATACTTTTGTTATGCCCAGTTATGATTATTTAACAATACAATGCCAAAAGGTATTTAAACATTGCTTTAATTTACTTTAATATCAGTCACTGACAAGGCAAATTATCTGTATTAGATATGTGGTATATGAATACCATAATTCTAAAAAATGTTTGTCCATTGAGCTAAATGTTCACCAATTATTTACCAGAATGCCAGTTGTGTTGTATAGTGATGATTTACGCTACATTTGTGTCCATACAGGAGAGATAGAAATCAAGCACTTGTGTAACTTAATTCAAGCTGAAGTAAACCCTAAAATTTAATACCCAAGAATTGGTCAAGGCCGCATTAAAAATCGATCGAAGTGCACGTCAAGTGCAGCATGATTGTTTATACTAGTTCGCTCTACGCAATGACGTTACTTTGCGTACAAAATGTAAGATTAGGCTGTGGTTAAGGGATGCGCATCTCTATTCAGATTTTTGCATTGAGCTAAATGTTCACCAATTATTTACCAGAATGTCAGTTATGTTGTATAGTGATGATTGTCATAAGAAATATTTATTTTCCAAATAATTTTCATCAGTTTCATTTTAGAATTAGATGGCTTGCGGCTGACTACTTATTACAGAAATATGTTATAATTGTTGGTGGATTTTAAAACATTGTACAAAACCTGTGCACGTGTTTGTACTCGATGATCCCTACTTTATTCCTCTCTTTGGAACACCGTTGTTGTGGTTAAGGAGGCTCAAAGTACCATATGTTCTCTTCTTTGGTAATGAAAATAGTGCAAGGTATGGGGAACAACAAACATGTAATCAAAGCTAACAGAAACCATTAACAACTTATGAAAAACGTTGGAATAGTTTAAAAATTAAATCTTTAGTGATGAATTATTTTCAGATAGCACTGCATTTTGGTTTAATTATAGTTTTTGTCAATGGTGATGAGATATTCATGATCTGTGCATGCAGCAAGTCACCTTTGCAAATTTTTACCTCTCAATGTATCTCTATAACTTGTTTCTGGTGCCCGAACCTTTAACTTGCCGTTTTTATTCATGCTGTAATTTTCATTGTAAGTATTGAATAAAATAAATCCACACACTTACTCTTTAAGAACACCTGTTCTGGGTTCCCTGTTATCCTTGTATTAATCAGTTTTATGAAAATGCATTCTTCAACTAATATGGTCGTACTCTACGGGCCTACAAAATTGTATTCAGAAAAGGTTTATCATCTTCTTGGTGACTGATATATGACCAGCATGTTTGGGATAATACATAAAAATATTCAACTGTTTTTTCCTCGGGCTTGAATACAGGATTACATGATTTTACAAAATTTATTGGTTAAGAATGTACCCTACATGTGAAAGTGTCGATTTTTGGAATCTCAGCACCATGGGGTGATTTCTCCCCATTGGGGAAAGAGAGAACTCCGATACACCCAACCCAGCTGTCGGAAATGGGTACCGCCTTGATCAGGTAACCGTCATTGTATCCTGATGTCAGTTATAAAGCATTTGAAAAACCAGTGTGCATGATATGATCGCGGGTGAAGGAAAGTATTTGGACACCAGTGCAATATAGTTTGATAATATTGTAAAATCATGACTCATTTACACAAGTAGTGCAAATGCCCCTCGCTAGTCCAGGAAAACCAAACCAGGAAGGTTTGGCAGCGCAGGACAGGACAACGGCTGGCCCACCGGCACAAACGAAAGGACGGTCGAGCTTGTGCTGTGAAGAAACATTAACGTCAAAAAAGGTCCCAAGGAAATGGATAAGTTCAAGCAGATAGGAATTCAGTTTATAATTCAAGGAAAGCATGATTTTTTGAATACTGTTAGTTTTCAGAAATTCAACACTCAGCAAGATTTTAGCTGTTTATAAATTAATACACTAACGATATTATAGCAGCGTTTACTTTGCAAAATACCTTTCAGACTGGATCATAGCTCCCTTAAAATCAAAAGATTATTACAATAATAAGAGTAGTTTGAATACAAGAAAGTGTTCAAAATGATCATTCTTGGCATTCTAACATGTGTAGATAAAGCCCAATCCATTCTCAGTGAAGACTCCAAACTCCAGTCCAACCAACATTGAAATTATGGAAAGGGATAGAGTGGACGGACATTTTTGATTGAAAATTCTTCAATGAAATGGTAGTCCGAACCCAGCGTTACACTTCACTGCGCCCCACCTCAGAAGCAAACTGGTTCTGAAGTCTCTGGTACCGTTGCGGTTGTCTACAGGAAGTTCACGGGGACGCTATCTGTGCATTGTCAATGTAGATATAGTCGAGGCAGCCAATAGCTCATGATCGCTCTAGGACGCAGCAGCAGTCTAGCCTTCACGGCAGGGCAGCACAGCATCACAGAGCATCACCCCCATCGCGGAGCAGCACACAGTCGCGGCGACCACCGCTGCCGCCAGCCCAAAGAGCTCTCTCTTCTCACTCCATCATAGTGACACTTAAGTGGTGTGCAATCTCTAAAGAAGAGTGCATGAAATTCGAGAAGTTGCATGGGAAGTTCCACTTCAGGTAGAAATCATTGGCTGCTGATTCCCACTCTGCTTGAGTTTGTGGAGTCTGTAATAGAGTACAACAGAGGGAATCACAGATGGAAGTTCACCACACCATTTTTTGATGGCTTATACAATATCGTTTCATGAGATGCGAACAATATTACAGGAAGAAGACAGTGGTTAGCCCCCTACCATCCCTGCATTAATATATCACACAATATATATTTAGCTCATGCACCGGAAAGTTCACAAATAATGGAACTAGCTTGGTTTCAGTATAGTTCTAATTATAGTAGGTTACAATCAACTACGAGAACAATTGAAACATGTATGTTCTTTGCACACCACTACCTTTTTGAACATGAGTTCATCAATTCAAGTAGCCTCCCAATACCAGACAGTACAGCAAAAACACATTGCACTTATTATATTCAGCTCTGTTATTGCACCGCATTTATGATGAAATGTAATACATTCTGGTGTGCTTGGCTGAGCTATGGACGCTTCAAAAATGTGTACAGAAAATATGGATACTGCATGTAGTTTAGGACACAAATAAAATGTACAAGCTAAATTTCAAATTTTTTAAACCAATTGTTGGACTTATAAAACAAAAAAATTTAATAGCTCTAGCAAATCATTTCGAATATTGTTGGATGTCTTTTGACAAAAATTAAAAATATGAGCATTTCTCACCTCTTCTAAAAAATATCGGTCACGAAAAAGTAAAAAAAAACATTCTTTAGAGAGAGTGGAAACATATTTTAAATTTTTAAGCTCAAATTAAAAAATTTCAACTTTATGAAGAGCATTGAAAAAGGTAGAGTTATATCAGCTGATCCCATCTGTGACACTGATAGTTTTCGAAATGCTCGCATAATATATTAGCGATTCTTAATATTTTCTGATCACATATGCCCACACATAAATTATGGTCAAAAACTCTCAACAAATTAAATTTACCAATTATATGCATCAATTATATAAAACTCACTTGGGAAGCAGTCTTGTTTGTTTACATATTGTTCGCGAACAACTTCACACCGACGAACACGTAGTCTGGACGTCAGGACACGATTCGGAAAAGTTCGTGTTTTTGTTCGCATTTTGGTGTGTTCGTGATTGACGAAAAGACGGGGCTTACGAGTCAGTAATGCCGACCTAACTGCACTGAACAACATGAATGGTGTCGAACACGTATCATTCGCTCTCGTTTTATGCATAGGTTGTCTCATTATCAGTACAAATCGCAGAAATGTACTTGTCCAATTAATTATATATATACACAGCAAAACTCGGTATGTGTCATATTCGACACACCATGCAGTGAAGGGCTAATATACAGACTTTCAAGAATTTCCCATGGGATCATGCTAAACAAGATCTATTTGTTCCTGACTGCAGCTCTTACTTAGGTTAGCCTGCATGGGACGTTAACTCCTTCAGGCTTTATCTCTTATTCCGCACAGTGCATGGATTAAGCCCTAATGCTTGAACTTATGACGAGTTTTATGCTATCAGTACATCTATAAGAACACTCACGGCCTTTTGCTCACACGCACTTTGCCTTACACTCCACTTTTCACGCCTTCTTGCACACCACTGTCTGTAATCACGCGGTAGACTGTTCACGCCACGCCCAAGCCGGCTCCGTGCAGCCATGGTGCCATTGGCCAGCATCCTGCAAGGCGGCAGTTACCACGCGAGCTGCTCCTCATCAAACTTTAAACTTGGAAAAACCTTGATAGCGTCATGAAAAACCCAGACTGACTAAGCCTTCAAACGCTGAAAATTCGTTTGCATCAATTACGTTTATTTAAGTTTTAAATCCGGATGCTCCACAATTTCGTAATTGACTAAGTTTTTTCGTTAACTTGCTCATAAAAATGTTCATGATTTGCATTATTAGAAGGTATCGTAAAAAAATTGGGTATTATCCTTATTATACAATCCAAACAATTTATCATTGATTTATTAGTTAGGACATTGCAGCAGGCGTCTGGATGCACTAGTATAGCGCTTCACCATAACCTGTACACAGTATTACTGGCTTGACGCCTTAATTCAGCCACGCTAAAGTCATATTTTGCCACTTGCTTTTTTATTTATGTGAACATTGTTAACCAGTGCTTAGGTAAAGACTGTAAATTTCAGCACTTCTGACAAATAAAAGATTCCGCTCACATAATTGTAATGTCCATAAAAAAATTCAATCCTGAGCGTTCTCATCGATCTGTACGCAGTGAGCTGAAAACTATATTCATTGTCAAAATCACGCAAACCCAAAATAACCGTCGGTGAACTATTGTTCAAGTGAGCTAGTTCAGTGATAGTTATTTCCTATATTCAGTCTGTACACACCACAAGCGTCCGTATTACGAGTGTAAAGACGTAATGCATAGAGAAATACATGTCACACCCTTGTATTTTGAATTTTGTAGGTGAATAAAAAGTTATACATGATTGTATTTACTTTTGTGCTTGAAATTAGATAAAAAATTGGCGTAAACTGGAAAATACTTCCACCTACAAAAACTTAAAAAACCATATCTAAGTGGAAAAACCTAGCTTGGGCCATAACTCATTGACTGAGGATCTCAGCTCATGCAGTGGCGGTTCCGCTAAACAAAGGGGGATTGATTGACCAATGCCTGTTGCATAGATGATGAATCATTGCAATAACTGTCTAAATCATGTCTGATAATGATTGCATTATTGAGTGGCTAACCGTTGTCTCAGGAAACTTTCAGAGCACTAAAACCGTGCACCAAGCAAGCCTTGTTTCGGTTGGCGATACTTCATCCCACCTGCAATCCATCATCGTCTTGATCATCTCTTTGAGAAAAAATCATCACATCTTCATTTCATTTAATTCTACTACAAACATTTGTTCCATAAACTCTCATTTTGCGGATAGACTTCATAATATTGGGTGTAAATATGTAATATGTTTCTCTAATTCATTTGATGCATGAATTACTGGAAAAATGTAACTTATGCAATTTCAACAGCATATGAGACAGGAAACAAGTCCCAGAACAGCACAGTGGGATGATTTTGGCTTCACTGTACGAAGTTTATTTGTGCATCGCAAAGGCAATCGGAAGGTGGCATCGTGTGCTAATACGTTCAGCTCTAAATTCAAACTCTCTTCCGCCATGCAGTGGAAATATATGAAACGTTCAAGAACAGGTAAAAGTCATCGTGAGATTTTTAAGTTTTATCTCAGTTTACTCCTCGAGCTGTATTAACACGTTCGTCAAGGCCTTATAGTCGAATACTGTTCCAATGTTTCTGACCTCCATACTGCATCAACACGACCGAAGTTGCAAAGGTTGATGAAAAAAGAACAAATTCAATGCCATAAAACTTATCTTAAATGGATTTGATGATGATTAGAAAAGAAACAGACACTCAAAATGAGCAACTAATTCGCGTTTTCATCAGAATTGCTGTTAAATTCACACATTTCATTAAATCAAATTAAACTCAGAATATACAAAATATAACCTGGGAAATGCTACAAACTTACCTCACCTATTAAACCCCACAACCCTAATCTCGTCTCCTGTTGCATATTTCTATCTAGCACAAAACTTCCAGACTCGTTGTTCTTTATGAGTGTATGGAAATAGTTTATGAAAATAAAATAAAATCTTTAATGTCTGTTATGTTTCATAAAAAAATATTTTATGAAAATAATACAAAATGAAATCTATCTTAGAGTACTTATTTGATAAAATTGTGAATAAAAAACAAAATCTCTGTTTAAGGAAGAATCTCCTAGGACCCATTGTCATCGCATTAATTGGACAAATAAACAATACCATGCCAAAACTATTGATGACCCGCAAGATACTTGTGAAGATATTCTTTCAGTTACCCTTTTAACCATATCACTTAAATTGACAAGTAAAGAATACTTAAAAATACTTAATGAACTTCCAAATATATTGAAGCTTGGTTTCTGGATACTTTTGAACTATTTCTACCCCGTAATTTAATCCTTACAATTTAATGTTGCATCATGGAAAATACTTGCGGCCCTGTAGGTCACAAAAAATAACACAGATAAAATCCAAGCCAAATATGTGAGGGATAACTTTGTTACAATTATTCAAGTTGATAATATGCATTACTTTGGTGGAGTATTGAAGGCTTGGTCAAAATGGGATGGCAACTGCGATGGTGTCTGGGATTTAATTTGTACTTGAACAACCTTTACCAGTGAAGAAAAATAATTAAAGAAAATTATTTCTTCTGCCGAACGATATCGATAGATTCCTTTTCTGCTCATGGTCGCCGTAGAAAATTTCTCACTTTGCTTGTTTCTAAGAAAAATGTTCTAGAAACGACAATGGGACGATCGTAGATTTTTTCAGATTTGTGAAGAGAATTGAACTATTTTAATCATTTTAGAAAACTGTCTAGTAGTTTATGTTTACCGCTTGTACAAGTGCGTAGTTTAATCAAGCAAAGTGAGGGCTTTAGTTTTCTTATCATAACTATTTTGTATAGTGTCAAGCGTAATATGTAGCATTAGTCAACTCTGCTCATTAAATAGTTGAGTTCAGTTTTTCATCTGTATATGAGACGGTTTTTGTCTTTGTATGCATTAATGAAAGATTATTGTTTCTTCCTTTCAATTTATGTAGTTAATTAAGCATTTCAAACGACCTGCAACTTTTGGACGGTAGGAGTTAGATAAAATATGTTCAGCTCCCCTATGCCACAGCCCCTTCACTCGTGTGTCGTGCGCTCAGCTTTAATTGCTGACTTACCCAAGTAGCCTGTGCTTTTGACAGAATGTATCAGTACTGTAAGTTGAAGTGTGCCTTCACCTCAGGGCGAGAAAAAACGTTCCGAGGTGACTCTAATCAATAGGCCTGATAAAAGTCATAAAATTTAGGAACATCACCAGAATATACGAGTACGAAACCATTCACTAATATTACATTTTTAAACTGCTATTTACCACTAATCGTAAATTATTTCATGCCACATAATTAATGATACGTGTTTTAAATGTCACGTTCATGAAACTCAAATAAGTTATTTATATTTTTATTTCACTTGATTCATCTACTGAACAGAGAAAACTAGAACTCAACTCATTTTATATACGTAAGAGTACATGTTTCTTTGCGTCTGAAATCACTTATTCCCTCTCTGAGCAAATGTCCTGATATATCTTCAGATTTTTAAATTGTCAATAAACTAGAATCTGTGCGAGTGAAGACGGACCGACGTTAAGGTTATTTTATTTTAACTGAGTTCATTACGCTAATAACTTCAATTCTACGATTCCTTCAATAGCAAAAGAAACATAGCTGTAGTTGAAGGGATGAGATTTCAGACATAAATGTTAAAAAAAAGGTAACGCACCTGTAATTTTTTTCGATTTTTTTGTAAATAATTTCAGGCTTTATCATTCTCTCAGAAGTGAGCCTTCTTATTAATTAAATGCTCATTAAATGTGATCAATATAATCAAAGAATATTAGCTGTTTTTTCTCTGGCTCGGGATACTGTTTTTTTTAATTAAACTGTTTTTTTTCTTCAGTGATTGCCATCAAGCTGTCTTCGCAAAATAATCAGTTAATTTAGACGCATAAATTTTATGTGAAAACGATTTGCATTTTACGTTAAAAAATTTAAAACATCCCAGCATTTGCACTTATTTCAATCAGTTTGAATCTTTATAGGAGTACATTTTTGTTCATCCAGCTCTACATTATCGCAGTTATCCACAGTAGCTTCCGTCTCAAATTCATGTGAGTCGAATATTTGCGAAGCAGGGAGGCTGTGAGTCGGTTTGATTACTCTTAATAGAGTCTCCAAATGAATTTCAATTTATAAGTTCATTGATATAAAAAAATACACATCTAAATCCAATTCTTGATCGGTATATATAAAGGTTCAAATAATCATACGCAGTCAAAAGCTGACAGTAAATAAATTAACCGTTCACGTGAATGTGCAGGAGCTTAGAGCAGAATGTATTTTTGTGCATAGGTTCTTTGACACATTGTTTCTATTTTCACCAACTCAAGTGTAAAATATTTCCAGTACTGGTATCAATTGAAGTATGCGCTCGTCCTTTCATTTAATAAAAGTACGCACTCGCCCTTTCAATGAAATTATTTTTCAACTGATAAGACCGAACACACATTGCACTTCTGCTGTAACACCACTGATGACCTTGAGCAACAGCAGCATGCGCTCGGCTGTGCGGCGTGTGTTGTATTTGTTCGAAATGCGTTTACTTGCCTGGAATGGCATGTGAAAGGATTCGTACAACTTGAAAAAGTAGTTGGGGCATAGCAAAGTCATACGAAGTAGGGTGTTGATACTATAAAATTGGTGGGAATGAAAAAGTCCGTGTATTTAGATGAGCTATTTTTCAATTAAATGGATTCACAAAAAAGTTTGTGTCAGATGAAGTAGTAACGTGAGATGATAATCTTAAATTGAAAAGAGTATTTATTTCTGAATTAACAATGTGGATAAAAAATTCTAAGTTGATGAGATTAACATCTTAAAATAAAACTCTGAATGTTACTTCTATAATAATTAGCAGGCGAATATTAATTTGAAGTAAAAATCCGATCATCATATTCAAAGTCACTGATCTAATTTGATGGTGAACATCGATATCGAATGATGTTAACGAGTTTCATCAGAAGCTTTTACCTGGGGATCTTGTTATCTGTGCGAGAGACAATGAAGTGTCCATTACGAATTGTTGCATTCTGAATCTCATCAGAGAACCCAAATTTAAGAACCACTCGCACTCAGTATTGAAAGTATTTACCACTCATTTGAGCATCTTTGAACTTTTGTCCACGCACACCGCCGTACCAGACGCTGGTATCCGGGGGTTTGGATAGTTTGCTTCTCGCACAAAGTAGCTTTTTTTCTCTGATTTTGGACACACATAATTTAGTGAGAGGTAGAACAGCCAACAACATTATGATCGAGCACTTTGTTGACATAACAACTCGCTTCTTTCTTCAATCTTCCGATCTCTTGCATTCTTTCTTGTTTTTTACCCGATCGTTCTCGCACCATTTACGACAATTTTTCCTCACCTTACATGATTCATGTAACCATTATACACATTGGTGACTGCTCGCTCTTCTGTTCTCTAATTACATCCTGTAGAGTAATGTCTGAACACCGCATTTTGACTGGATCTTTCTTTTGAATCCCAATGCACTTTTGGCGATTCAAATTTATGGCTACGTAATCTTCAAAAAAATAAAAAGGGAACATCAGAATGATGTACATTCGAATGTATTTATGGCAAAGAATTTTAATGAGTGTATTAAAGCTTTAAAATATAAAAGGCAATTTTTGATTGCGCGCGAATACTGGTAATTCATCATTTTTCCCAGCAACTCAGTCCGTGTATACGCAACTTTCAGTCAGCGCAAAGAACGATTTACAGCAAACTTTTATGAAGTGATGAGTATTTAATGATAAAATTGAGCAAATCTGAGTTCATATTCAATCTTGAGTTCAATCGTAGGGCTCTGACATTTTGCTCTAGTATCAGATACGTAAACTTTCGTCATTGATGCTGAGGCAATTTGAAGTACGAGTAAGTTCTTAATTTGTTCTACGCTCTTTAGGTGACAGGAATACTCTGTTACATCCAAGTGCAGATTGTGTTCAGATAACCTTGAAGTGGACGTAACACAAGGAAATATTCCTACTTCAAGAAACGTTAGCAGTTTTATAGAAGCTACTAGTCTCTCTCGATGTAAACTGTATTTGAAATTGATAATTAAATTTCATTAATAACACCATTATATTGTTGTTTGTACTAGTTCTAATTCACCATGCATTCTACTGGGAATAGCTCACCACTAAACCTTGTTTTCGTCGAGACCAAGTTTCTACAACGCAAGGATAATGACAAGAGTTGAGAATGACATTGTTTTATGGACACTACAAGTTGCGAATAAATTCTACTGATATTCGCTGTTTCATCACATCTCCAGCGGGAACTACGCCTCTGGGCACAACTGTCAACAAAATGCCAGTTCATTTATACACACTGCTGTCTTGTAAAATCCATTCTAATTTTACAAACACAGATGAAGTTTGAGTGCTCTTGTCACACAGAACCTTCCGCAGATTCGCCCAGTCCTACTTTTTCTACAGAGCATCAATGATATAACCACCCAAGTCTAGCCTTCGTAACGGGCGGCTAATAGAAAAAATGATTTTGGAAATCCACTTCAAATATTTCCAGCAGTATTTCGATCCTTTTCGTAACTAATTTAGAGGGCATTGTTACTGTGTGAGACAACAGCGCCTAACGTATATTCTTACAGCACCGCTCATGAAAGTAGAGAACATCTCATTCGACGCCTAGCTAAAGGAACAGGAAGTTTCTTGTACTTCATTCGTTGTGCAGCCACAGGCGTTCACGACCATGAGCTCAAGAAGCGCTGCGCTCTCACTGATGCAGACGCGGTGTAAGACAGTCGTAGACTCAGGGTTCTTCATCTGTGATGTGCAATTTGGTTTGAGGCCTGGACGAGATGAATAAATAGATAATTTAGCACTTGACATCTCTACGACATGGTGAGTCATGAATATTATTACGTCACTCTCCCACGATTTTTTGATGAATTTTGAATAAAGGAAATAAAATACGCGCAGTTAAGAATTATTCAACTTAAATTAATAATAATCGTACTCATACGATATCAAGCTTTAGGCGCGTGAAAGATACTCAGAGTTATCTACCTTGTTTGTTCCAATCCATATACGCCTGCTAAAAATGGAGGACATCTTATCCAACATCGACATGTCTAATCCAATACCTGATTATATACATGCCGTCCGCATTATAAACACTACAAAATGCCAGAGTTTCTCAACAAATATCATCTATTTTGTACAAATATGAACAGGCAACATATATGAAGGAATGCGCTTCAATAGTTCTTTATACTGTGGGACTAAACTTCTGTTGAACAAACTTCAACAAAAGTCGAGCCCGTTCAAATAAACTATTTTTCTCGATAACTGTGCGGTCAAAAATATTCTATTGCAGAGTTACGAGGACTTGAATTTTGAAACGTATTGAAAAAACTTCATAATATGAGGGTGGCATGAAAATGTTAGGAAAGCGTTTTTATTACAAACTCAAGAAACAAAAGAGCAGCCTTAATTATTATTTTGACCGCAGGAAACAAAATTTCCTGTCTCAAGCTCCATGGTTTCCATATTTTATGCCTCTAGATTTTTACTTCTAGGGATATTTGAAGGTTTGGTGTACTGAACACCTATACCCTTCGAAGAACACTTCATCGGTAAAATTGTTGAAGCCTCCTCAAAAGTTCGTGAAACTCCTGGTGTCGTCAATTGTGTCCGACAGGCGTTTGGATGCCTACGTCTCTACAAATGAGAGTTATGTTGAACATTTTTCGTAAATGCCTATCCTATTTTTGAAAATCTTTTTCTTCCGTTCATAATAATTGTGGCCTTTATTCTGATTCTTGTATTCAAAATAAAAATGCACTCCTAACTTCTAAATTTCATTTCCTCGCTATTCTTCATTTTCAAACTATGAATTTATCTTTAATGCATTTCAACTTTCGAGTCCTTGTAACTCTTTGATGAAGTGTTTTCGACCACACGGTTATTGAGTCCCGTCCTAAAGTTACAGTTTGTTCCACAGGGTGCCGTTCAATGTGTACTTCCATTTTCTCTGATAGCGTATTTCAAATTCAGGTATGCTTAGTATCACTAAATAAAAAACACAAATTTATGAATATCTTACGTCCTAATGGAATAACATGGTGAAAATTAAAGCTCAAAATAAGCCAGCAAATTATTGTAGTGCATGGACCCTCATTAATACAGGACAGGTAATTAGTTCCCCGTTATGGTGTTTGAGATGTTATGATGTTTGTTCCCCGTTGAGATGTTTGAGAAACAATCAGCTGTAACCTATCATTAAAAAGATTGGATATAAAGGCTTAAAAGATTTTTCTTGACGATTTACCATACAATACATTTAAGCTTGGAGTGACCATTTACCTTCATCTGGTGATCTGGATTATCGGATTTAGAAAGCGTTATAACGCTTTCTTCGTCTGGATAATCGGAATATCAAAATCCGATAATCCAGATCACCAGATGAAGGTAAATGGTCACTCCAAGCTTAAATGTATTGTATGGTAAATCGTACAGAAAAATCTTTTTAGCTTCTAAATCCAATCTGTTTAATGATAGGTGTTAGGATTTATTGGCGAGAATAAGGTAGCTCCAAAATACCTTCGACATCTCGAGGTAAATCCCTCGGTCTACGTCACCTTAGTTTGTAGCCGAGCGGCGTGTGACGGTCACTCTGTCTGTGCCTGTGACGTCCATGCTGCTGGTATCGTTACTCTCACGACTCCTCCCTACCCTTACCTGTAACTCTGTGCCCAAACGACCGAATTTCATGTTAATTGTTTCGTTCAATAATCTTAAATGTTTCTGTTATTTCAACCCGTAGACCTAATAGGTCTGACTTGCGCATTTTAGTGGGAACTGTTTTGTAAACCCAACTGGCTTTATTATTTAATTTGCTTGTTAATTTGCTATTTATTATCCTTACTGAGGCTAGAATCCTCCCATCGAACGTAAGACGAGGTAAAGTCTTAACATTTGGTGGCCAGTATGGGGAGGATTCTCTAATAAGCCTTGGTATTTAAATTCACTTTCTTATAACTTGAGCCCGTATGGCAATTCATCATTATCATTGTTTGTTAGTACCGTCAATTTGCCTAGTTTTACAGTAATATGGATGAATCCAAGTTTATTACTGATGGTCGTGAGTTAGGCTATTCAGGGCATGCTTTGCAAAAGTATGTATCAGAAAGGGTCAGGAGGGAGGAGGAGCGTGTTGAGCGGGAGGAGAGGAGACGTAGAGAGGACTTGGAGCGTGAAGCAAGAGTGCAAGCTCGGGAGGAGAGGAAAGAGGAGTATGAAAGGAAGATGCTAGAGGCTCAAATCGAAAGGGCACGCATCGAGGCTAACTCTCCCCAAGTTCCTTCTATTACCAAGTCCCTCATCAAATCTAGTTCCTACAAGGAGGGTGAAGATGTGGCAGTGTATTTAAGAACGTTCGACAAGGTTAAAGAGGCAAATTGTTGGCCAGACAACATTGCCATACCAGCTTTGATGAATGGCTTTGCGAACACCAAAGTTGGTTTATTTCTAGATACAGTTCCGTCAGACCTACCCTACAACGAAGTGAAAGAGCTCATCATCCGTAGCTTCGGATTCACCGTTTACGATTACCAACGCAGATTCCACGACACCAGGCAGGGAAATGAGTCATTTTCCCAGTATGTTCTTTTTCTGAAAGAAAGTTTGACGAAGATGCAGTCAATGGCTGGTGTGCAGCAATCGTACGAAAAATTGGAAGAAATGATTTTAAAGGATCAGATTTTGCATAGTGTTGGCAGAAGTCTGGCAGAGTATTTGAAAGAAAGAAATATTTTCACACTTAGTCTTAACGATGTCGTCGCGTTGGCAGATAACTACCAAGCTATCTACGGAAAGCAGCTTAAGCCAAGAGGTCAAGCGAACACTACGCTTGCCTACTCTAGCCCAAAGAAATCTTCAGGCGAGCGGTCTTGTTTCTTGTGTGGGAACACGGGGCACCTAGCGAAGATGTGTGATTTGAAGGTGAGCAACTTCGCTGAAGAATCTAAACTGCGTGCGCCCAAATCGTCCATAAGTGAAACCGACAAGTCGAAGATCAGTTGCTTCCAGTGTCGAGGGATGGGTCATTTCGCTAAAGAATGTCCTTCGAAGCTTCAGGTACGCGAAAGGAGAGCTGCAACGGAAGGGAAGAGAAGTTCATCCTCTGCGAGCGTGAATTTTGCTTTAAATTCCAGCCGTGAATACAGTGGTAACTTACCTGTTGTGCTCGGTAAATGTAATGGTAAGGATGTGAAGGTCCTGCGTGACACAGGTTCGACAGCAGTCTTGGTACGGTCGGAATTGGTAAATCCTGGTCAAAGGACTGGTGTATTGAAAACGTGGCTTAAATTTGCTGATGGTAGCAAGATTTTAGCAGATAAGGTAAAAATTGACCTTGATAGTGTATTCCTTTCAGGATGTGTAGAAGCAGTGTGTCTTCCCAACTTACCTTTTGATGTTCTTGTGGGTAATGTTAAGGGTGCAGTTTGTGCCTGTACTGAGAATAAGAAACTTGTAAGGGTTGGGGAAACTGCTACACAATCTAATGGGTCTAGTCAGTGGGCTTGTGCTGTGCAGACTCGAGCTCAATCTCGGAGAGAATTTGAGAATCCAGCTCAGACGGCTGTTAATCAGAAACCTGTCCTAATAAATGTAGAAGATTTGACCACTAATGAAATCATTCGTATGCAAAGGTGCGACTCAAAACTAAAGCAATGTTTCCGTAAATTAAACAAAGTTTCGCCTAATTTTCCAAAATTTTAGCTTCGAAATGCAGTTCTGGTCCGAATTACCAACAAAAGTAAATCATTCAGAGACTTGACAGAGCAAATTGTATTACCTTCATGTCTAGTGACCAAAGTTTTAACCTTGGCCCACGATACCGTTTTATCTGGTCATTTAGGTATTCGCAAAACGCAGGCGCGTGTACTTAATCACTTCTATTGGCCTGGTGTTCATGCTGACATAGCTCGTTTTTGTAAATCTTGTCAGATTTGTCAAGTTAACTACGCGGTTAAACCTCCAAAAGTTCCTCTGGTTAATTTACCTGTAATTAGTGTTCCTTTTCGCCGTGTCGCAGTAGACTTGATTGGTCCTTTACCCAAGTCAACAAAAGGAAACCGATTTGCATTGGTGTTGGTGGATCTTGCAACCAAATATCCTGATGCTGTTCCATTGAAGAGAATTGATAGCGTAACTGTAGCGGAAGCGTTGTTAGAAATATTTTCTCGTGTTGGTCTTCCGAGTGAGATATTGCATGATCAGGGAACGCAATTCATGTCGACCGTAATGCAGAGATTTAATCAGTTGTTGCAAATTAAAAGTATCCATACTACTCCATATAACCCAAAATGTAACGGTAGTTGTGAAAACTTCAATAAATGTCTCAAGCTTATGTTGAAAAAACTGACTGAAGAACAGCCGGAGATATGGGATCGGTATCTGCAACCACTGCTCTTTGCCTACCGTGAAGTTCCTCAAACTTCAACGGGTTTTTCACCGTTCGAGTTGCTGTTTGGTCACGAGGTACGCGGTCCACTCTTTCTCATCAAGGAAAGAATCCTCGAAGACTCGACTGACGAAGGTGAAGTATCGATGACTCAATATGTCATGGAAATGAGAGAAGCAGTGAGAAAATTCATGGAGATCGCTAATCAAAATGAAGACGTGTCGAAGAAAAAGGGGAAAACGTACTACGATCGATCTTCCAGGAAAAGGACATTCAATGTTGGTGACGAAGTGTTACTACTCTTGCCCACTAGCAAAAGCAAGCTGCTAGCGGAGTGGAAAGGGCCTTTCTCGGTTGTGCGTAAAATTAACAACGTAGATTTTGTAATTAGGGTGAACGACACGGAGAAGACCTTCCATGTGAACATGCTCAAGAAGTTCAACAGAAGAAAACTTGTCGAAGAGGCGGCTGTGGAATTGTGTCAGCTGGCTGAAGATGCCGACCAGTCTAGTCCTGTTACGGAGACTCCAGTTTTTAACGAAATGTTGTCCTCTGAGCAGAAGTCCCAGCTACGCGATGTATTGGTAAATAATATGTCCTGTTTCAATGCTGTGCCGGGGCAGATTTCGGGTCTAGAGTATTCTATTGATGTTGATAACGTTAAGCCTATTTCTAGTTTACCATATAAAGTGCCATTCCATCTCAAAACCGCGGTGCGTCAAGAATTAGATAAATGGCTAGAGCAAGGAATTATTAGGAAGTCGAATAGTGAATGGACTTCACCAATAGTTGTAGTTCGCAATGCTGACGAGACTTTGCGCATTACAGTAGATTTTCGAAAGTTGAACCCTCATGTAAATGTTGACAATTATCCTATGCCTAATAGAGATGTAGTCATTGAGAAACTCCATAGTGCGAAATTTCTCACAAAGTTAGATTTAACAAAAGCTTATTTTCAGATAGCTTTGAATGAAAGTTCGAAGAAATACACGTCGTTTGTGACCGAATTTGGGCAGTTCGAATTTAATTGTGTACCTTTTGGTATCCGTTTTGCAAGTGGTCTTTGTAATCGAATCATCAAAGAGATATTAGGAGATTTTGACAATTTCACAACTAGCTTTGTCGATGATGTAATAATTTACAGCGAAGATTTTGAGAGCCATTTGTCGCATGTAGCCAAAGTGTTAGAAAAACTGAACGAAGTAGGTATTACTCTTAATTTGAACAAATGTGTTTTCGCCAAATCGAGAGTAAAATTTCTTGGTTTCATTGTAGGTGAAGGCGAGATTAAGCCCGATCCAAAGAAGATAGAAGCGATTAGAACTTTTCCCAGACCTACTAATAAGAAAAGTTTGAGGTCATTTTTAGGATTACTGAATTTTTACAGATGTTTCTTACCTCACTTAGCTCACCATGTTGCTACTTTAACGGAAAGGTTGAAGAAAAATTTTCCTGATGTAATAGAATGGTCCTCTGCTCTCGACCTTAGTTACAGAGAAGCTGTAGAACTAATGTCAGCTGACCTCGCGTTAACTATTCCCAAGCCGGAATTACCGTTCATTGTTCAGACAGATGCGAGTAATGTAGGAATTGCTGCTGTCCTAGGACAGGAAATAGACAAAGTTTTCCGTCCTATTTCTTTCATTAGTAGGAAGTTAACGAACGCAGAGCAAAATTACTCTGTGATAGAACTGGAATGTTTGGCGATTAAGTGGAGTATTGAGTACTTCTACCAGTATCTTTACGGGGAAAAATTTGTAGTGAGAACGGATCATGCTCCGCTCCAGTGGTTGAAACAAAATAAAAATAAGAATTCTCGACTGATGAGATGGGCACTTGCTTTGCAAGGATACGATTTTCATATTGAATATATCAAAGGAGCTGATAACTTTTTGGCTGATCTGTTTTCTAGGAGTTTTGATGTGTCAAATTGAATCTTGATGTCTGTATTTTGAACTTGGGGTGGAGTTGTGTTAGGATTTATTGGCGAGAATAAGGTAGCTCCAAAATACCTTCGACATCTCGAGGTAAATCCCTCGGTCTACGTCACCTTAGTTTGTAGCCGAGCGGCGTGTGACGGTCACTCTGTCTGTGCCTGTGACGTCCATGCTGCTGGTATCGTTACTCTCACGACTCCTCCCTACCCTTACCTGTAACTCTGTGCCCAAACGACCGAATTTCATGTTAATTGTTTCGTTCAATAATCTTAAATGTTTCTGTTATTTCAACCCGTAGACCTAATAGGTCTGACTTGCGCATTTTAGTGGGAACTGTTTTGTAAACCCAACTGGCTTTATTATTTAATTTGCTTGTTAATTTGCTATTTATTATCCTTACTGAGGCTAGAATCCTCCCATCGAACGTAAGACGAGGTAAAGTCTTAACAATAGGTTGCAGCTGATTGCTACTCAAACATCTCAGTAGCTATTTTTTTGACCTAGCTGAAGAGAGATGGCTTTAAGAATATAAGTGTGATAATCTCGATGAACACATACGTTTCCCTTCGAGATATTATTGGGATATAAGGAGTAGTCATTTCACACCACTAATTGAGTGAAGTAACGCTATATGGGGACAACTTTCATGAGAGCATAAACGAATATGTTTCCCTTTGTGATATTATTGGGATATCAGAAGTAGTCATACCAGACCATTGCGGGGGTCAGATAATGTTATTTGGGTCAGCCTATGCATGACAGTATTAAGCAGAAATGCTTGTGCTCATTTGCTCTTGAATAGCTATCCCGTGTTCAGTCAGGCCGCTCACTCTTCTGTCTCAAAGTACATCACTAACCAGTAAATTTCCCAGCGCGTGCGTCCCTTCACAGCAGTGCGTATGCCTCGCTGTTGGAGGTTCTTCACCAGCAGATCATGATCACTTTCGCTAAAAGAAATGATGAAATTGTTTGCAGAGATATACTGCACTTTATCCGGTATGGGATTGGCGATTAATATTATCTCACTGTACCTGCAACGAGATTTAATGAGGAAGACAAACGAGGATAGAAAGTGCCTGAATGACAGCGTCGTTTCCATAATAATAAATAGATTTCATTCACACCTGACCCGTTTCCGTGTCCGATGCATGATGATTTTTCTAGATGTACTATGCTTTACACAGATGAACAAATGGTTTAAATTCTCTCAGTTGATTTTGAGCTAATATTTCAACCACAGCGTTTTTAAACTAGGTCGAGCATGTGAATATACATTTCGTCTAACGTTGGGCGGGCTGTTTTCTCTGAATGTACTGCCTCGTACAAGAAGCACAAAAAGAACGCTTAGATTTGACTGTTTTTCAGCGCTGGGCTGTCTGAGGGAGGTTTAAACTAACTTCTTATCCAATCTTTATGATTTAAAAACTCTGCTTTGTAAGTTATTCCTTTGCTTACCTAAACCTAAGAATTGCATTATTAAACTCTGCCAGTGGGGAATTTGGTTCATCGCATGAGTGGTTGAAAAGGATGGTGCAAAAAAAAAACAATGAAATCCATGCGGTTTTTTGGGCCACCCTGTGTGTAATCAAAATCGTTTTGAAACTACCAATTTGAAGTTTTGAATGAGGGACAATCAGTGCTGAATAATTTATTAATTATTTCACAAGGGGTTTTAAATGTTTGATAGAAATAATTCCTTGTTGCAACATGTAAAATAGGAACATTAAAGTAAATGATACAACTCAAGTCTGAGCAGATAGCCAGTTGCAAACATCCTACACCAGTTGCAAACGTAACATCCTACGGGCTCGGTATCGACAGTGTTCCAAAGATGGTTTTGACAATTGCAAATGAAGATGAATGAAAAATTTCTGATATATGAATGTTGTTCTGATTTTTCATACCCAGTTACACTAAACAGCTAAAATGTCACTAGAAAAATATATGTCTGCGCGCCAACTGAATGTGGTAATAGCTAATGGCTGCTTCATTCTCGCGTATAGAAAACTTCACTTTTTTCGAGATCGGTAGATGTTCAACCACAATTGCGGGATTCAATGCTGGAAAAGTTTGCTGTATTCTTAGCATGCGAGTGAAATCTTCACAAGTAGAACTTTTTACAGAAATGATACAAAAGAATCGTAACACAGGAGTGTAGTTAGAATTAGGTTTCTTATCTCAAAGCCCTATAGTTCTTTCCCCGTACGAATCCTCGAAACATGCATTGAGGCGCCGGATATTCACCGCAGTCGTTTGTTTCATACGCCTGAAAAGTGTCAAAAATATTGATTCTGAGTTCAGTATGATAAAAATTACGATTCAAAAAATTCATTTTCAAATCTAACCTTTTGCTAGTTGGGGCGAAGATTTTAATTTTATGAGCTGCAGCCTCCATCGTTCCACACCCTTCATAATGTATAACGAAGCTCGGGGGAGGCTGTTCGGGGAGTGGGGCTGCTTTTTCATTTCCATTCAGAGGCAAAGCGTGTACAGGGAAATATGTTATCGCAACACTCATATTCGCACCAGAGCCCTCAGGCAATATGCTAATGATTTGCGACATGGCACTTTACAAATTTAGACACACGAAATGAATATTCTAGTTAATGCACACATGAATGAATGGTTACGTAAACATAGGTTAGAACCTCGGCTATTAAACACCACGTGCTGCCTAATTCATATTACACACTGCGCGCCAAAAGGATTTGCACTGTTCAGCGTGCTTGCGTTGTTGCCAACCTCGGCTATCAAGCATCACGTGCTGCCTAACTCATATTACACACTGCGCGCCAAATGGATTTGCACTGTTCAGCGTGCTTCTGCGTATCTAAACTGGCATCACGGCCATCCTCTGGAGTTCATGCTGCAATACAGCATTCGCATTTTGTTAACGCTTCGTTGACATTAATTTACTGTTGTTTCCTTTGCCTTACTGAAGCTGAATACTCCTCGATCGTTGACCGGTTGAGACATGTAAGCACTGTACCCCGGGCACTCCTGTCAGCCGCGAGCACCAGGCGGCTGACCGCTTCACGACTCTGATACTGCCCGGCCGCAGCTACTGCCCTCGGTCTCAGCTGACGCGCAGGCCAGCTTCCCAACCCGCCTGTGCAAATAATAAGCGGGGTTGAGTCATCTATTCCCCGAGACATGAACGTTATATCCCCCTCCGAGAATTGACATGAAGCTTCAACTGACAATGTGGTTATTCCCGACATGATGAATTCACTTTCTCCCATTCAATATGAACCCCCTTTAGAATAATCTACAAGTGCAAGCCCTGTGAGAAGTCATATCACGTGAACAATTCTAGAATGATTTGAAAATCAAACCCACAGAATTAATTTGTACCCGAATTTTAACTGTAACAAATGAAATCACCCCACCTAAGCCAATAAAGCTTACACGCCCCGGTTGTAATATGGTATTTGAAAAATACAAAGACGCTCCTAGCACAGAACAAGGAATATAATCTCACCTCCCCTCTGGCCGTCAGGAAGCCTACATCTTCACTTAGTCAGGATCACGCAGAAATAGACCGGCTGCTTTCAAGCCTCAGCTTATATATCTCACCCCCCACAAAGTACGCGTTCCGTGCGGCAGTGCGTTATTCCCGCGTCAAGCTGAACGTGACGTATCCCTTCGTGATTGGCTAACCCTCGAGCGTCACCTCTAACGTGTCCCTGTGTCACAAAACTTGGTATTTCTACGCGCATTTCCCTCTGACATATTCTTCTGCGATGCCTATTTTCCGTAGTACTCCTACTCGTTGGTAATTAATTTTTAATATATAGTTTTTCTCTACTACACAATCAAGTTGCCCTCGTGTGATATTATGTGTAATTTTCCGAGCTAGCTTCTTCCACAGCCGCTACCCTCTGCGTACTCCTCCCATCTGCTGATGTGGTGCACCCCTCATCCCCTCACGATCCGCGCACAGCTGCAGAGCCGGTTGCTTGCTGCGTAGTGTCGGTTTAATATATATATGTGCCTACTGTAATATATTTCATCACACATCCCCCCGCGCTTCGCAAAATTTGAGCCAACGGTTCAAATTTTTCCTGTGACAATATCAAATTGTTATACGGTACAAAATTTTTAATTAATTCAGAGAAACGCTACTCGTAAACTTCCATCCATACTTTGCATACTCGCAGAAATGAATATAACTCTCACGGTATTATAATGTTGACGCACCCTGACGTTGACAAACATAGACGTATGACGTTAATCAAACACCCATCGCATCCTAACGTCCAGACATGACATCGAAAGAAAACATTCTAAAACTCGATGGAAAACACAGCTAACATAACACACATATCGGGCACATAGACACAAGAATATTGAAACACAGACATGACATTTAATATTGAAACACAGACATGAAATTTATCTTATTTTCCGGGTGGTCTTCGGTACACCAACGACATTAGAGAATCTTTAATAGGCGTGTTCATTACAAGGCAATACATCGTCGCGCTTATAAGCCACCTAACCACAGATTTCTAAATTGGGGCAATCTTTCAACCTTGAATTATTTTCTTATTAATTCTCAGCTCGTTCTCCTTTCAAGCAGTGGTGCATCATTATTATCATTATCATCCTCATTATCATCAGCATTATCATCAAATTTATCGGCAAACGTTATCAACAAAGCGGGCCCGCTGGGTAAACAGGATTTGTAACATACCAATCTTTAATTCCAGAATCATCCAATGCATTCTGTCCTTGCGTCACGCTATCTGCGCGGAAAACTTCGTTGAAAACATCCTTGCGTCACGCTATCTGCGCGGTAAAGTTCGTTGAAATCATCCTTGCGTCACGCTTTACGCGGAAAATTAGACCTCGCGTCTTCGCGGAAAATTCTGTAGATTTATTCCATCGTCGAAGCTCGTAAGCTGGGCTCGTCAGCCCTTCATTTGCTTCCCAGGGTAACATACACATTCAGAGATCAACTTCCACCTACGATTTACCATCTAACATTGTCACTTTGGTGATCGATAGATATCGTACAGTTTTGTTCCTCTTAATTAAAAATTCATTTCTCGTGAATCTTTCCAAGCCTACCCTGACTGGGCAGAAGTGAGGTCACTAGAATTTCAAATTAAATTAGTCTAGGTATCCATAACGAACTACAGACAAAGTCAACAATTATCGACGGTGTCACTGATCAGTTACTTTCACCTGACTTCCTACAAATGCATACAAAAAAAATAACATATACACAGATGAGAAATTTACCAGGTCGGCCGATATCCCATGTGCTCATATTCAAAAATATAGTGTTAACATTTCATCAGACTTACGCCACACTGCCGTGCACTGCAGTTTAGGCGATCCAATTACTCGTCAACACCCACAACATCATGAAAATTACAATAACATCCTAATTCACCTGAATTACCCAGACTTTGAGACAGTTTAGCCTTTATTCATATTTTGTCATTCCACTTGAAGAGACGTCGTTGAATTGCATGACATTATCAATGTATTTACATAACTCGGGAGCCTGCAGTATGTTTTCCATTCAATGACGGAGACAGTGTTGTATCAGCTTAACATAACTATTATACTAAGAAAATTAAATTAGCATATCCGTCGATATTGGAGTACGAACAGTATGAGGGCCTGCAACATCCCTATGCGAAGAAAACACCAAAACTTCAACACATCAACGCAGCGACAACTCACACCAAATTATATCCAAAAGTTAGTGTCCAATCCATGAGTCACATCCGGTATCATCGCAGTCACGCAACTAAAAGAAATAGGATATGCATTATTCTTTCTAGTTGCGCCGCTACAAATGTAGGTCAAAATCTCAGTTCCCATTCTTCGTCGCTCACCCCACGCGGTCCAGACTGAAAGGGCATAAGTATCCAGCAACGCATTGAGAGCTTCAAAATAAGGAACAATTCTTATTCTATAATACTGAGAATCAATGAACTTTCACCCGCACATCAAAATTCACGAGAGTCCGCCTGATCGAAAAACACCAAAAAAAACAGGCCAACATTCCTACGGGAAATTCAGTGCAAAGGATTAAGTTCATCTTATTATACTACGGTGCCGTGTAAGTTGTGAAATAATTTACAATTTCTGCAGGGAACCCCTTAGTTTACGCATTTATTAATCTACGTATTCCTTGTCAAGCCTGCCTAGAGTCTGACCTTCCAGACAATCCTGACATGGGAACCGATTTATTATTCGCTCTGGTACTTTCATTAGCTGATAAAGGAATGGCATATGATATTTTCTGTAAACATACAACTCGGAAAGACAGAGCACAAAAAACGAGCTATACTAATTTGAAGAAAATTCCCTGCCATTTGCAGTATAACGCATCTTTTAATTAATTATATATATATATATTTTTAATATACGCGTTAAAATTAATTTTAATTATCAGTCGTCATATTTCCAGACATGTATATATATATATATCCTGTTGTCATGTCCTCCTTTTTACTCTCAAGTAATACCACACTCGATCCACAAAAGATGAGCCTCGACGAGCAAGAATTTTATTGCCCTGGGATCAGGACAGTGATAAAACTTACACACGTCTCCTCTGCTTCGCATCCTCCGTTTCTAGCACACGCATTAACACAAAATTCGCGTTCAATCATCACAGTACTCAACTACCATTCATTACTAAAAAATTTCCAACAAAATCAAGGCTTCAATTAAATATATTGTATATTTTCATCGTAGAAAATAGCGTATTCCAATGAGCCAATTTATTCAATACAATTATGTGGACACATCCTCGATATAAAATCGCAATTCGCTCGGAATTACGTACGTTATCGATATCGTTACCATCATTTTATTTAAAAAAAAATATATGAAGATTCAAATAAAGTTCCCCACTGAACATGAAATTCACACATTGATCATTGCGGACGAATGCCTTTAATCATCCATTTGACATCGCAACTCGGGATTTCTACTACGGCCGAGTGAATAAATGCACCAAGGGGGCGTAGATTCTGGCACCAACAAAATCCTGTTTCACACTCAAAATAATATGACTGCTCCATTAAACAACCCACTCACAGATGTAGGAAAAATAGAGTCTTGAATTCAATGCACGTTTCAGTTCATAAATGAAATTTCTTTCTCGCTCATATGCACCTACTTAGTCAAAAAAAAAATTATCATTGGTCACTCCACGTGTGCAGCTTAAAACTAAGTACACTTAAAATAAAATTCCTTTCCAACTAGAAGAAGCCGAGATTGAATTACCCTTAAATTAATACGCCTAACACGGTCGACACCTGCAAAAAAAAATTATATATTCCCAGGAGTTTATGTGAATAGCAGTATGACGCAATGAGGATTTTATGCCCACGGAATTTGAGAAGGAAAAACAAGTCATTTTGAAATAATAGAGTATCGCAACAGATTAAAAAAAATATTCACTTCCTACTCTTGAACACTGGAGGTTCGCATGAATTGTTGTGAATACAGAAAATTTAACGAATAAAGTTTACTTTACTGGTCACGTGTGTAGGCGTTATTTCCATTTTAAGTAACTAAAATTACGTCAAGAATTAGCTGCGCAGCATCTAAGAGATACCACACACATTCCTAAAATCACCACACTAAATTATCGATAATCCTACATTCCGTTACTTAATTCAGTTCACTCCGACGATAGGAAAAGTAACCCTTACTCAGTTAATGATAGCAAGAAAATTGAGTTTCAAACCATTCCATCAACTTTATCAGACGTTAAATTTTTATAATAAAAGTATTCAAATATTAGCGAATTAAAATGTGATTCACGTTTATTAAATTTTCTCGACAAAAGATTACATTACGTTAAACAGCAGCTGCTATGAAACTGAATTCCTACGACGCTTCAATTTGTCCTCAGATGTATTTTGGCGAAGGCGATTTTCCCTAAAATCAAGGCATTAATTTTCTGCGCCACCTACTTCTATTTCTACACAAAACAAAATTTAGCAAAATGTAATTGGTGGATCAATAATAGCGACATTCAAAATTCACCGCACATAATTTCACCCAACACATTATCGAGAAAAGTTTTCTAATCTGTTATTTTATAAAAAAAAGCAGCAGAATTAATTCTTTCAAAGTACATATACAATGTTCGAAACACCATGACATTCACCTATGCTTTTTAATTAAAATTCAATAATAATGGCTGCACCTCGGAACTCGACAGCATTATGCTGGCTTATACATGTTCCCAAAATAAACATACTCAGAAGTTCAAGCATCGTTACTCAAGATACGGGCGAGATTTACTGCAAAATGATCAAAGCTACTGATGGTACTCTTCTCTCATGACGTGTAGAAAATTAATGGCAACGTGTAATACAACCCAAAGCCTGCACACTAATTCACGTTCATTTCAGCGAGAAACTCAGAAGGTCTGGCCGTAGCAAGGCGAGCTTCAATTTTTATGACTCTAACCGCCAGCTCGCGCACGGTCTTACACAGCGGCATCAGCCTTTATGCTGGAATTTTACTTCAAATATTAAACTGCATTCAAAAGGACCCGGGAAATCAGCACACATAGAAACATACATTGAACTACTCTGTATTACACAGCAAGAAAATCTAATTGAAGCAAAATCCTATCACCGTGTATCAGAAAATGTGAATTGTTGAGTTTTAGGTCTCAAATGTCGTTAACAAGGTATGCATCACATCGCTAAGGCTTATTAGAAAATTACCATGGGAAAAAATTTCACACGACAACACAACAAATTTTTAGCAACTGCAAATTATTACAGAAAACATTCGGATAAAATTCATCGTGAAAGCAATGTTTAATAATGTTTTAATGTAGGCACTTCCCATCAATGATAAATACTCAACGCGTGTGATGTTGGTAATATACACGCACTTCGAAACAGCACCAGAATATGACAGCAATATAGACAATGCTACTCCGACTCAGTAGGCTCACTTTAATTAGTTCCCGAAAAGTCTAACCTCAGCTTTAAGAAATCCTCCAGCCTTGCCCACAGAAAGCTCGGCCGGTTTCAAGCCGCGGCATTTACCCAAAGATTCAGCTGCACTCAATGTTACTGTCAGGGAATGGCACATGAAAAATTGTGTTTAACATTGAGTACTCATTCCACACAAGTTGATAATTAATGCTTTACTCGAATGGTTAATACAACAATCATAAAAATTTTGAGACAGCTGAAAATGCTAAAAATGCTGAGAAAAAAATTTCCATACAGAAATACAGGTAGCACGCTAAATAACACGAGCAAAAAAAAACGGTGCAGGAAGGAATATCTGTTTAATATCGGGCACTTGTTCGACTAAATTCTCTGTTTAAGAGAGCACTACACACAAAATAAATTTCAAGAACAAAAATGCGGCTGATTTCATATATTAATGCACAACGATTACTTCTACTCATAACACATTTAATTGTAATTTTCCCACTGAAGAATGAAAGAATATAATCATGATGACTGCACTTCAGCATTTGACAAGACTTTGGATGGTTTTGCAAGTCCAAGAAAATACGACATACTTCAGCAATATCAAACTCTACCACATAACTTGAAGTATGAATTCAACAAGAAGAAATATTTTAACTGATGCACTCAAAGTTATGACAAATTTGAACCAAGAATGCAATGTGGATACATGAATTGTTCATCGTATAAAGAAAGTTTCACTGCCAAGACATCCTTCAAATTTACTTGTCTTCGCAAGCACTCTTTAAGTTAGACATTCCAGAGAATGCTTGGCCACAACCACAAACTCTCATTTTATTGCCGTCGGCCGCCTCTCCTTCTAGGCTGTAAAATTTGCCTTTTAAAATTGGGCAGCCCTCCAAGCAACACAAGGAAATGGCACAGGAAGAAATTGCTGTTTAATACCGAGCACTTGTTATAATGAATTTAATGGGTAATGATTTTATCGAAGGGTATGTGACGTAACAAAATTTTAAAGCACTGTAAATGTTTTAACAAAATTCCATGCCAATATGTAGGTATCAGGCTCACAAAGTGTACGTTCATTTTCCCTGTCACGATACAATGCTGATCAAGCACGTAACGTAGGAGGACTTGCAACCTCCGCAAAATAAATAAAATGTACACCTTTCTGCTCGCCAGCCACCCACATAATTAGTCATGGAGAATAATGGTCATCAAAGATTAGCACCTTTATTTTTCAACTGCACACATTGAGATGACACAGGGAAATATGTTATCGCAACACTTATATTCGCACCAGAGCCCTCAGGCAAGATGCTGATGATTTGCGACATGGCACTTTACAAATTTAGACACACGAAATGAATATTCTAGTTAATGCACACATGAATGAATGGTTACGTAAACATAGGTTAGAACCTCGGCTATTAAACACCACGTGCTGCCTAATTCATATTACACACTGCGCGCCAAATGGATTTGCACTGTTCAGCGTGCTTGCGTTGTTGCCAACCTCGGCTATCAAGCATCACGTGCTGCCTAACTCATATTACACACTGCGCGCCAAATGGATTTGCACTGTTCAGCGTGCTTATGCGTATCTAAACTGGCATCACGGCCATCCTCTGGAGTTCATGCTGCAATACAGCATTCGCATTTTGTTAACGCTTCGTTGACATTAATTTACTGTTGTTTCCTTTGCCTTACTGAAGCTGAATACTCCTCGATCGTTAACCGGTTGAGACATGTAAGCACTGTACCCCGGGCACTCCTGTCAGCCGCGAGCACCAGGCGGCTGACCGCTTCACGACTCTGATACTGCCCGGCCGCAGCTACTGCCCTCGGTCTCAGCTGACGCGCAGGCCAGCTTCCCAACCCGCCTGTGCAAATAATAAGCGGGGTTGAGTCATCTATTCCCCGAGACATGAACGTTATATCCCCCTCCGAGAATTGACATGAAGCTTCAACTGACAATGTGGCTATTCCCGACATGATGAATTCACTTTCTCCCATTCAATATGAACCCCCTTTAGAATAATCTACAAGTGCAAGCCCTGTGAGAAGTCATATCACGTGAACAATTCTAGAATGATTTGAAAATCAAACCCACAGAATTAATTTGTACCCGAATTTTAACTGTAACAAATGAAATCACCCCACCTAAGCCAATGAAGCTTACACGCCCCGGTTGTAATATGGTATTTGAAAAATACAAAGACGCTCCTAGCACAGAACAAGGAATATAATCTCACCTCCCCTCTGGCCGTCAGGAAGCCTACATCTTCACTTAGTCAGGATCACGCAGAAATAGACCGGCTGCTTTCAAGCCTCAGCTTATATATCTCACCCCCCACAAAGTACGCGTTCCGTGCGGCAGTGCGTTATTCCCGCGTCAAGCTGAACGTGACGTATCCGTTCGTGATTGGCTAACCCTCGAGCGTCACCTCTAACGTGTCCCTGTGTCACAAAACTTGGTATTTCTACGCGCATTTCCCTCTGACATATTCTTCTGCGATGCCTATTTTCCGTAGTACCCCTACTCGTTGGTAATTAATTTTTAATATATAGTTTTTCTCTACTACAAAATCAAGTTGCCCTCGTGTGATATTATGTGTAATTTTCCGAGCTAGCTTCTTCCACAGCCGCTACCCTCTGCGTACTCCTCCCATCTGCTGATGTGGTGCACCCCTCATCCCCTCACGATCCGCGCACAGCTGCAGAGCCGGTTGCTTGCTGCGTAGTGTCGGTTTAATATATATATGTGCCTACTGTAATATATTTCATCACATCGGTTAAGGCTGATGACACTGAAGCCAAAGCTGCGATGCCATCGTCGGAGCCAAGACAGCCATCAAAAGACGCTAGTCGAATTCTGTAACATTTTGAGGGTACGAACTTTAAAGTAAAACGACGCGCAACTCAAAAATGTTGAGCATTGTTTGGGACAAATGCCGTTGGAGAAAATCACGTAAGGATGGAGAGAGCGTTAGGTGGGTGAAGTAAAGAATAGATGAGTTGACATAACTTCAAAACTAGCATTTAGCGCTCTCATTTCACTATATTCTCATAGCGGGCATTTGTTTTCAATCATATTGATTTTGGCAAATACACCACATTATTGGTACTTACTACATGTCGTATACGTAGGTTTCGAGAATGTTTGACTTACAATACCACACTTACCTAATTGCCAGAGTAGATCTGCTCGGATCAATCTATCTCTGTTACCCAAGAAAATAGCAGGAGTAAAGCGAATCCGTTCGACTAAAGCATGGCCTGAATAACCTGCTTAAAACATGAGCTTCTCTCACCTGCTGTTGAGAAGAGGAGTGACCAGGTCATCACATGCACTGAAGTCTTCATCTTTGGAAGTAAAGAAGATGAATAAGTCGAGGCTCATATCTCCTTCGCGGCACTTTACTACTTCTGCCCACGGTGTTCTCCTCAGCAAACTTGGATCTATTTTCACCTGTAGCAGATGAGGCTGTGCGTGGGGCAGCATGGCGGCCACCTTAGCTACTTCGCTCTCTGATGATAACACGTGATATCGTTAGTTGCCTGATACATCCAGAGAAAATTATTTCATAAACGTTCCTTTCATGCTCATGAAAAATAAAGGTTCTCGCCTCCATAATTTGGAGTTGATGTCCGTCTTTTGATCGCATTTCTTTAACACGCGTAACTTGAAAACAGGCATCTTGAGCATGTAATTTTTACAACTATCATCAAACCTTTTTGAAAAAATTTAAACACGGTGTTTAAACAGATTTTCAGGAGTAATAAGCTGGAAATAAATTCATGACGAACATCCGGACATTACCTCATACTGCACCATTGCAATATATCATTGCATCTGGACATTAACTCATACTCCAAGAATATAGCAGAAAAGGAAACCAAGGTGGTTCAAATGAATCCGTGCATCCAAATATTAACTTAGGTTTTTAAGAATGTAACAGAAAATTCCTCACTTACAATTCAAACGAAGATAACATGGCTCTTTGTGAGGAACTTCCACTAATAGAAGTGAAAATAAAAGACAACGAAGGGCTGAATAGAAGTCGATGGCATTGGAAATGAACGAAAGCATTAGAAACAACGATGGTATTAGAAACGGATAACAAAAATTAAAACAAACAACATGATGCTTAAAAACAAATAGTTATTTAGTAGTGAACACGTATTCATACGAACACTTAAGAAGCTTCAAAAAATAAAAAACAGAATGTAAAAGGAATTAATGTTGGTATGTCAACTGTCTAGGTAAAACGATACTGAAAAAGACTAGCTCTGAAGACTTGATAGCTTTTAGAAGTATTCATAGTAACCAAAACCTAACGGTTTATCGCATTAGGTGAATACCTTGCTAATTTAGAGCCTAGAAATATATCTCATTCATTGAACCTAGAAATTTTTAATTATTGTACAGGTCGAACAAGTGCTCAACAGCACGTCGAGCTCGTGCCCTTTTGATAATGTTCCGGCTCAGCAGTTGTAAATAAAAGTATTATTTTTTGTTATTCGACTTCTTTCATCGCGAAGTTCTTCAAGTTTGTGCTCTAATGGGTTTCCAAATGTATCTTTAGTTGTTTTCAACATTGATGTACCGAAGCAGAAGATTTTAATACAGTGGCTTTATATAGTTCATTTTTTGGAGTTTTCCTTCCATTTTTTAAACAATTTTCCCTACATGTGAATTTATCAATTTCATAGCATAGATGCTATACACAAGACATGTGATGTTAAGTTGCTGAAACTTAACCAGAAACACTCAAAGAACGGGCAATGAAACCCTCACAGCCTTTTTCAATGATTTTTTTTCAAGTGAATTATTACTGAAATATATATCATTGAAAGTAAATTCCTTCCACCTTTCTACCGAAAACAAGTGTTAAGGTTCCACTGTATTTTTACATGACAGTGAATTCTATTGTACTGAGAATTCCAGAGTCGCATCTTCTATCGCAAGGGACATGTTACAAAATTGTGGTCATGGTCACTTAGCTAGCCGTTGAATCGTCTCATGCATACAACACTGACACATCACATCACACCGTCACCTCATTCAGCACCGGTACTTCACGCAACATCTTCACTTTAAACAACACTGGTATACCACGCTACACCTCACTTCATAAAGGACTGGCATATCACGCAACACCTTCTCTTAAAACAGCACTTGCACATCACGCAACACCCTCACTCTACACAACACCAGCACATCACACAACACCGGCACATCACGCAACACCCTCACTTCTCACACCACCAGCACATCACACAACACCCTCACTTCACACAACACCGGCACATCACGCAACACCCACACTCTACACAACACCAGCACATCCCAAAACAACCTCACTTCACACAACACCGGCACATCACGCAACACCCTCACTTCACACAACACCGGCACATAACGCAACACCCTCACTTCACACAACACCAGCACATCACGCAACACCCTCACTTCACACAACACCGGCACATCCCGCAACACCCTCACTTCATACAACACCAGCACATCACACAACACCCTCACTTCACACAACACCGGCACATCACGCGACACCCTCACTTCACACAACACCGGCACATCACACAACTCCCTCACATCGCAAAACACCAGCACATCACGCAGCACCCTCACTTCACACAACACCGGCACATTACACAACACCCTCACTTCACCCAACACCGGGATATCACGCAACACCCTCGCTTCACACAACACCGGCACATCACGCAGCACCCTCACTTCACCCAACACCGGCATATCACGCAACACCCTCGCTTCACACAACACCGGCACATCACGCAACACCCTCACTTCACCCAACACCGGCATATCACGCAACACCCTCACTTCACACAACACCAGCACATCACACAACACCCTCACTTCACACAACACCGGCACATCACGCAACACCCTCGCTTCATACAACACCAGCACATCACAAAACACCCTTACGTCACACTACACCGGCTCATCACACAATACCCTCGCGTCATACAACACCGGTCCATCAAGTAACATTTACCGTTCGTTATTTTCCAATTTTTTTCATTAGCGAGCGTCGTCTTCGCCGATTTTTTTGCAAGTTGCACGACCCCAGGGCAACTCATCATGCAGCGCTGCCAGTCTGTGAAACTGCTGACGCCAGCGTCCTGCAGAGCTCTTTTCAGCTCAGGCCAGCGCTTCTCCAGAAGCCGCGGGTGGTTCGCGCTAAGGTCCTGGATCACGTACAGGAGCACCTCGAGGTATCTGGAAATCACATGACATTGTATCATGGCATGCTAATTACATCGCAGCGATCGCTGGATTGCCTCTTAGAGTATTGACGTTCAAACCTCGATGACGATGAAAAAACGAGACAGCGTCATGACATTCTGCGTGGTTTCGAGTGAAGATGACATCTATACCCATCACATCGCCGACAATGATAAAATTGGATGCAGAATCCTGCTGCATCGTCTTGTGAACAGAAATCAGTCCATGGCCAAAGGGCTAGGCTTCTAATGAGTAGTTCACGTTTCAACAGGAATATGATTCCGTTAACGCGGCGAGCGAAACCATTTACTTGATCAAAACGTCCGGTGTAGGATTCTGGTAAAAAGACTTTCGGCTTTTCAATTCGCCTAACCAGAACCCGGTGGAGTATTATTTTTGGTTTTAAACTGAGGTCAAAGTTTGTACGGAGCTTCACAACAGCGTCACAGCCCATAAAAAAAGAAATGAAAAAGGCCATGAAGTCCGTGGAAACGGCGAAACGCAGCGTCCAGCTTTCGGAAACGTATAAAAGTTGTCACCATGGCTGAAGACGGTCATATAAAATAAAAACTTCTTTCTCATGTCCTGCTAAGTAAACCGTCAAAATTTCCAATCATTATGTCACTTTTTTCTTGAATTATTCAAATTTCAGCTGAGGAAAGGACAATATGCGAAATTTTCAGGACACAAGGACACTAACTGGACAAAGGACACTATCTTAAACATACCTCCATACCTTGGGAAGGGTCCTCCATAGGTTGCAAGTTTGTTGATGCGATAAGAAAATGTATCATAGATATATTTTTCATTTCAGTTTTCCGTGTTATCCAAAATGAAGTGAATGACTTCGATGAAACATTTTCTCGGGATTGTGAGCTATAATTGCTCGCCGAAAAATATGCGCACACGTTTAAAGATTTACGAGCTTTGCGTTTTAACTGGGTTAAATCAAGTCTTAATTCAGAGCTTACTCATCAATTTATTATTGATGAGAAAATATTACTAAGAAATAACTACTGACGACTGGGACGAATAGTGAGTAAAGATAAGACCATGTAGCGACATTATAAAGTTAAAAAATCCTAAAATAACTAATCAAAATGTTTTAGTGGAAAAATATTTGGAATCGCACCGAAGGACAGGTGATAATGAGTCTTTTAAGGGAATCGATTAAGCGGGAAGTCGAGGAGTAAGGCTTAAGTCTCGAAAGTGTAGGGTATTTGATTCGACCGTAATTTGGAGATGAAAAACCCGAGAGCGACGAGAGAAATAGTTTGCTCCAGCTAGACATTTGTAGAAGGATGGAAACAACAGCTAACCAACAGATGGAGTCTACTCTTAGGAAATGCGCACTCATTGGTCTTTTTTATCGTAAGGAGGAGTCAAAATTTTACATGAGAAAACCTTCAGAACTTGAAGTTTAATTGAGGAAAAATCCTTGTTGACAGTGTCACACGAATGGAATGTGTGCGATACAGGAATTTATTTGTTTGGAAGTGTATGAGAGAAATAATGGGGATAAAACTACCACTTGAGCAGATGCGTTGTAAGTAAAAGCATCGGTCAATGCGCATTTATCAATGTTGTCGTTGAAAGTTTTAATAATTAATAACAGAAATGAAAATCGATCAAATGAAGGATGCTTGAGTAGGGATAACTTGATTCACCATCAAAGAAAAACGTGAGCGTATTTTTATTACAGATTGACACGCAAATGTAAAAGGCTAACTAGAGTTCTCATTTTCTTTACCAGATACGTCTTGGCTTGCTCTAATACCACAACTTATCAACTTACTAAATAACTGAAAATCGACAACGCTTAGGGGTCGCGGAAAATAATGAAATTATCTATAAAGAAACGTCATTCCGATAACGGTGAAGCGATAAACTAGTTTTCGTATAATGAAAATGTATGCACAGTCTGAAATACCACATAAAAATTCAAAAAATTCAAATTAATTCACCAAAGTAAATCTACAAAAAATAATTAGGGGATAGTAAATAGAATGAACTCTTGCTTACAAGTGGAGGATCTTGCTATAATTTATTTCCTTTACCTGTCTTTGTTTCAATTACTGTCAAAGTGAAAGAAATCTCGTCCTGAATAATTTGTTTTCTCGTTGTCAAGTTCGAAAACTGATGCCGGAATAAAAAATGAACAGAATGAGCTTCCAAACATGGCGTTAGGAAGTTGAAATATGAGGATAGAATTCAATCATTGTGTTCCTGGTTTCCTCAGTGTGTTTGGCATCCAAGTCTATGTAAGTCTGCGATCCATCGATATATACTTCAGTGGCTCATTTTCATAATCGGGGGAAAGAAATTGGCCGGTCGGCATTAGGATTTCAAGGGTATTTTTAATTGTTGAATACCAATTTACAATTGTGAGATCTCTGTATTGCGATCGTGCGACAGGATCTAATTTGCTTGAGTCTAATTATTTGAAATATACAATCGTATTATATCCCAAGCACACGTAGCGAACGGTACCGCCTCGGAAACAGACACAGAAACCAATTAGAAAATAACCATGGAATTGGAAGTCTAACGATTACCGAACTTGGTGAGTATTCATCGTAATTTTTTTATTTTGTAGGCCTATTGTGTACTATGTTAATACTGCGTTTATGTTTTACTAGTGAAAATTAGAGTATCATTTATATGTTTGTCAGGAGGTGTGCCATTACTCCAAAGTGAAATGTTCTTGTTAATGTAAATTACAAAGTGTCGAAGCATCCGTGACACAACCATAAATATGTGATCGTGGGAAGGAAGTTTCGAAAACTTGATTGCAACAGCAATCCTAAACGTCATAACTACGTAGATCGGAAGACAGAGAACAATTATTTGAAGGCATATTTATGAGTTAAAAAAAGAATATGATGTGAAAAACGTAAATGGGATTTTGGAACTATAGTTTCAAATTATTACTTTAATTCGGTACAATGATTTCGGAATGACACAAATTTTTAAATTGATACGAAATGGAATTAAGATATTCTGCATCAGTTCACACACAACACAGTGCAATTGATATTGACCAAAACAAGAAAGACCAAGATCAATAGATGTAATGCGGAAGAGCAAAATTTATATGAATTCTGAAATTCTAATTCAATTAAATAAATTAATTGAATAAATTTACCTATTTGTTGGCCAAAGACTTAAACAAAATTGCAACCCTTGGCTAATGTTGAAATTTTCAGGCGACCAGCTATGTAACATTATTAGAATATGATGCATAAAATCACAAGTAACGTGATCGAACAGATTTGAATAGAAATTCGAACAATGCTACAGCCATTGATGAAAAAACAATAAAAAACACCGTACCTGTACAATATATTACAAAGGTAATTGCCCTTATAATTTTTTCAACGAAATTTCTAGTGAGTATTGTAAATATAAATAAAAATGTAATCATTTTTGAAATATTATTTGTGTATTACACCTTTTCTCGTTTTATAACCACATTCTTTCAAAATGTACAGACGAACTGCAAATTTAACAACGACGAACCAATGAATATAACAGGGAATAGAAATATAGAGACAATGACGCAAAAAATAGCAGCAACGACAAATTATAGCGACACCAAGCAAAATGAATGACAGTGAAACTATGCATCAAAACAAGGAAACAATATGTTGTGACAGAGTCGGTTTATTGTAACAACGTTCAAAAAGGATAACAATTACACAAAAAATAGTAACGTACGTGTATATTATTGTAACAAATTAACAATTTCTGACAGAGTTTTTTATAAGTAAAATAAACAGTAAAGTACCATATAGCGTAGTACTCGATGCATATTCAGACTATGCACACAAAATTATTGATAATTACAATAAAGAATGAACACCATGTGTATCACACGTGAAACGGCCACGTCAGAGTTGTTCTGGAAAATTCCGTTACTTCCCGGTCAGCGGATATTGCATCTTCCACTGACCGGGAAGTAATGGAATGTAGTCCTACATGTATTATTGTCGGGTGGCATTCAGACTCCCGTAAGTCGAAATCCCGTACATCTAAATCCCAAAAATCAGAATCCCGAATGTTGTGTGTAATCAGGGTTGCCAACTGGCATGTACAGTATGTATTTCATTGCCAAATATGGTCGGGAATTAGATATTCGAGATTTTGATTTCTGGAATTTTGACATTCGGGATTTCAAGGTGAACCCATTATTTTCAATTTTTTTAATATGTAAGTGTAAAAAAAAAGATTTCTCTCGTCAATTGGGTTTAAAAGATGTTGTTACATCTTATGACTCTTCGTTACTATTTTTTGCATCTGTTACATTATTTTGAACCTGTGATACTGGCTATTTGAAGCATTGTTACAAGATTTGACTATTTGTTAAAGAAAATGATTGTCTGTTGCAACATTCTGAGAGTGTCATTCAATTTGAAGCAGCGTTACATTTATTTGTCTCTGTCACTACATTTTGCATCTGTTATCAATTTTGCAGCATCGTCACTGGATTTGTACTGGATGTTGTTATATTTGAGCCGCTGTTTTTAGTTTTTATTCGCTGCTGTATGATTGTGCAAACTGTTGCTATATTGTTTTGACGTGTGATTATAAAACGAGAAAAGGTGTACAACTTCTCATTTAGTATTGCTGGAGTTTACGCATTCATCTACTTAAAATCTGGCAGTGCGCGATCACACGTAACAGCATTACAATTCAGCAAGAATTGTCTTGATTTCAGTTCTGAAAAACTTGTTTGGGGTGAAAAATAGTAGATGATTTGATTAATAGATGTTTTCCAAAAGCAGTATTAAAACTTTAAAAGAATAAAGCACTTGATCGAAAGAACTAATGTATATTTATCACTATCGAGCGAAGTACCATCAATAGTAAAAAATATGAAAAATATACAATAAAACTTGTGCAAGATCATCACACAACATAGTCGTTTAGGACTACGATCGTATATATCAATAAATCTAGTTGTACTCTCAAAGTTAAAGAAAAAGAGAAAAAAATACACTTTAGCGTGACTTACTTAGTGCAAGGCGTTTTTGTTGCACCTAAGATCTGTTCAACAGGCTGCTTTGTATCTTTGATCTTTTTGAAGACGAACCGAGCGGCAAACCGCTCCTGAAGAGTCTTGTGATGGAAGGTCCAGGAGATAGATCCTTTCCCAGCCAATGGTCGGTGGAGTTTCAAAACCACAGAAAGAAAAACCTGAGTGTCCGCATAACACACAGTCTTGTCGGTCTTGAGTTCACTTTTACACAGCCGCTGAAGGTTAAGAAATTCATTTTCGGTGAAAGTTATAGCACCTTCACCCAGTAACTGAAAGGCATATTCGCCAACGATGAGAAACTGATCATCAATGACAACGTTCAAATCAGCGTAGCCTGAATCACTCAGCTTTTCCTCAATAAGGGTTCGGTACAGAACAAAGATTTCTTGGGCAACTTGAGCTGGATTCTGTAACTGAGGGATTCTGTGAGGGAGATGTCTGAAAAGATGACAAAACAGCACTAAGTTGATGGGTTCAGTGAACATTTCCCTCACTTCGCCATTCAGTTCAGAAAAACAGTGTTGCATTGCTTCGCTCTGTTCAGCATTTTCTAGATAATTACCGAGTCTTTCCAAAAAAGCAAGTTGGTCTTCCAGAGCTGTGAGAGGTAAAATTTCATACTCAGTGAAACTAGCGTCATGCTTCGAAAGCAGCTGACAAAGCAATTTTGCAGATTGTGGGCGAGAGGTGAATATCACTCGGCAATTTTTTCTCCACGCTTTCTTTACCAGTTCTTGCAAAACTAACATAGAATTTGGATTCGCTTCATCAAATGCATCGACCAAAAATAACACATGAAGACGAAAGAGGGCTGCCACCACTTTGTTCGTTGTGAACTCTTCGCATAGGTCTTCAAATTGTTGTTCAATCACTTCACTCAGCGTCGTTGCAGTTCGATCCTTACAATCTATGTAAACGAGCAAGCTGAAGGCTTTCAAATAATCAGTATTTGAATTCTGCAATTCAAAAAATTGAAGAGCTATATTTTTCAGAAGGGTTGTTTTTCCGGACCCAGCAAGCCCTGACACGACTATAAACTGTTCAGCAGCTTCTAGTAATTTGGTGTAAGGCAGTACGTTCCTATTTCGCTCGTTCCTGAGCATGACGTCGAGAGCGTGAAACACGGCTTGCCGCTTTACATTGTCAGTGTCAAACATCAGTTGTTCGTGAGTGAATCTTTGTTCCCATAAATCTTTCGTTTGCTCTTTTCCTCGACTTAACAGAGCTGCACAAACGTATGATCTGGTTTTGTTTAAACTAGACATGTGATAAATTTCATCATCCAATTTCTTCTCTAGTTTCTGCACTTCCGTAACAGAAAGGCAGTACGATTCTCGTGTTTCACAAATAACCAATTTAAGAGCTGACACAACCTGGAAGAAAGACGCCGGATCTCTAGCGAAAGTCTCACTGTGCACAATTGCATTTCTTATATTTTTGACATTTTTCACTTCGTGGACGACCCAGGTTATATCCTGTGCTTGCACAGAGACATTTCTTACTGTCTTGCAATTTTTTAGCTGGATCTGAATTGGAGATTGGCCTGGTGTTGTGATCTTTCTTGCTGTAGCTTTTCTCTCTCCTTTAGCACTGAAAAGTCGATTTTTCTTAGCAGCCTCATTGACACTTAACAGTCCTGATATGTCGTCAGTTTGCGAAGAGGCTTCTATCGGCCTATCGTGAACGTAAGTTAAAGGAAGCCTGCCTTTTTCACGGATTATCTCGGCCTCTTTCCTCACTGTCCAAAGGGTATCAAGAAGACAATTAAGTGCTGTCATGTCTAGTTCACTAGGATTGGTTGCATTTTGCAACCGATATCCAGAGAAACTGCACCAATCTTTCCACTCTTCATCGGTGAAGCTTTTACCACGTATGTGTCCCGCATAAACTCGGTAATTATCTGAGTCTGCTTTGTTGAGGCACTCGTAATTTATTACATGACGAGTAATCATAGGAGCTAAATGTACAGCACCGCATAAGCTCCAAAATAAAGCGCTCATGTCCTCCGGAATGTTAGGAAGAGGAGGCAGTTGTGCACTTTGAGACTGCTCAGATGTCGCCATTTTGAGGTTTCTGAAAAAATTGAACATTAATATTAAAGCCGTTTCCCAGACTATACAGTGATATAAGATTTCTTCAGCGAAACTTTTTAACCGGTTATTGTCATTGATGAAACTGATATATTCAAGTCAAATTAAAATTCAAAAGTTCAATCAGTAGTAGTAGTAGATGATGTTTTTGTTTAAATCAAAGAAACAACACTTTCACACTTGTGGAGTAATTTCAGAGCAAATATTGCATTTTAATCAATTTAATATTTTAAATTTGCTTCGTTGCGTACGTAAACAAACAACAGTTTAATCTATTAATGAAGCAGACAATGAAGATAAATGCTCAGGAATATTTCGTCATAATGAGAAGAATCGCAAAGAGGAACAAAATTAGAGAAAAAATACATTCACGTCCTTAAATCGAAAAGAGTTTATAACATGCAAGAAATAGCCGGTGGGATGCATTTCCAAATCGTCTGAGGTAGTTGACGAAAAATAGAGATAGCTCCGGCTAAAGAGGTGATATCTTACTTTCTGCTGTGAGGAAGGACTGACGTTTTAATTTCTTACGTTTCTTTTGCTTGTTTTGCTCTTCTTTCTTTACTGTGGCGTTGTGTTATAAGTTCCCTTTGTATATTCTAACTTGAATGCACAAAATTTCATCATATACTCCAGTGATCTTCCCTAATAAATTATTCAGGCACCAATTCATTTAAAAGAAAAATTGAATTTGAGTGAAAGCGACTAAATGTTCACCAATCGCTCAGCTGCTTTTTCGAAAGTCGTCAGCGCTGTTATCTTACCCACAGGCAGAAACCTGTGAATTTTAAGATCAAATATACCAAAATACAATTGCAAGCCAAAGATTGGAAAGAACCTTCACCAGCTGCATGCCGCGAGCCGTTGAATGAGTACCCTTGTTCATATATCAAAAATATAGGTCAAAAATACCCTCAGTACATGATTCATAATTGCCTTCTAGCCTCCTGAGCGAACGCTGTTTGGTAGGGCGCGTCAGCTCCAAAGTCACCGCCGTCTCAGCAGCCGTTTCCTCTTTTTTCTTGAGCTGTAGTGGGGTTGTGATCCGCACAGGCTTCTGCTATGTAATTTCCCACACCGACTATCAGCCTGTACTTTTGATAATTAGTTCATTTAAGTTGTTTCACTTTACAAGAACTTTATGTTCTCAATTTTTACCTTGATATCTGAGATAGAGTAAAAGGAGCATAATTAAGCAAATTCGTAAAATGAAACCATATCTTCTCAATTCCACCTTGAGACCTGCGACAGAGTAAGATGAGCACAACTTAGCCAATTTGGAGTATTTGAAATTACAGTTCCACAATTCCTATATTCTTCCACTTATAATAAATACGCTCTACAGTAAGAACGTACGTCTGCGTGCGATTTGTGAAGTCTCCACTTCCCTGTTTCTTCGTACTTTACCGATGACGTTTCCTCTCAGATAAAAGTTTACAGTGCGTTCGAAAATAGGCACATCAACATCAATCCCACACAGGTGGTTATTAGAAGACCCATGGTACGAAATTGTTAAGTTAGAATTCAGTACAATAACTAACATCCTACTTAGTGTTGATCAGTTCGCATGTTCAATTTACGCAAAGTTTCAGACACGAGAATATTTCCATGTATTGATATTTTCAAGGAAACTCATCAAAATTGTAATGATTGTTTCAATATTTTATCAATTTCGCCCTTCACTGCACGAATTATTTTTGAATATATTGATAAGCACGATTCATTAACGGCGTCTAAACTGAACTCTACCGCTTGAGGGTTGTATCGAACACGCACCCACCATACGCGTTCATTTTATGCGTGGTATGTCTCACTAGCGGTACAAATCGTAGGAATGTACTTGTCTCAATTAATTCTATATATATATGCATATACTGTATATATAAAGCAAATCTCGGTGTCATATTCGACACACCATTGTGAGGAAATTCCTCACAGTTTCTAGTGGGGCCCCGACAGTAACATTGCGGGACAACCTTTTGTTGTGTCTGTGGGATTTTTTTGTATGTTTACGTAGGGTTTAGCCGAACGATGGTCTGCAGGCATCTCTAGGCCAGCCTTTAATTTGGACCAACCTCGTCCATCTTTTGATTTTCTTCAGTTACAGTGTCGAACTCATTTACGTTTTTTAAGTTAGATTGTGTGCAGCAAGTTGCGTCCAGCATGCTTGCTTTCGTCTTGCAAGTTGCCGTTTTCTGCCAAAATCGGCGTAACTCTAACTGTGCTGAAGATCTGCAACTGCGAGTCAATCTTCTCGCAATCGTTTCTCGCCATTGCTCAACTCGCCTAACTCTGCGTTTTTCTTTAATGCTAAGTGTGACTGTGTGCGTGTGTGTGTGTGTGTATAATTGTGTGCGTGCCTAAATTTCTAAACCCTTTAATTAACTGAGGAGCAATATTCTCTTAAATTACCTAGCCTTGTTCCTAAAATTACCTTACCTTGGCTGTTGCAAAAATTACCTTACCTTGGCTGTTGCCTGAATTACCTTACCTTGGCTGTTGCCTAAATTACCTTATCTTGGCTGTTGCCTAAACTACCTTACCTTGGCTGTTGCCTAAATGACCTTACCTTGGCTGTTGCCTAAATTACCTTACCTTGGCTGTTGCCTTAAATTACCTTACCTTGGCTGTTTCCTTAAAATAACCTTACCTTGGATGTTGCCTAAATTACCTTACCTTGGCTGTTGCCTTAAATCACCTTACCTTGGCTGATGCCTTAAATTACCTTACCTTGGCTGTTGCCTTGAATTGCCTTACCTTGACTGTAGCCTTAAATTACTTTACCTTGGCTGTTGCCTTAAATTACCTTACCTTGGCTGTTGCCTTAAATTACCTCACCTTGGCTGTTGCCTTGAATTACCTTACCTTGGCTGTTGCCATAAATTACCTTACCTTGGCTGTTGCCTAAATTACCTTACCTTGGCTGTTGCTTAAACTACCTTACCTTGGCTGTTGCCTTAATGACCTTACCTTGGCTGTTGCCTAAATTACCTTACCTTGGCTGTTGCCTTAAATTTCCTTACCTTGGCTGTTGCCTTAAAATAACCTTGCCTTGGCTGTTGCCTTAAAATAACCTTGCCTTGGATGTTGCCTAAATTACCTTACCTTGGCTGTTGCCTTAAATTACCTTACCTTGGCTGTTGCCTTAAATTATCTTACCTTGGCTGTTGCCTTGAATTACCTTACATTGGCTGGTGCCATAAATTACCTTTCCTTGGCTGTTGCCATAAATTACTTTACCTTGGCTGTTGCCTTAAATTACCTCACCTTGGCTGTTGCCTTAAAATAACCTTACCTTGGCTGTTGCCTTAAAATAACCTTACCTTGGCTGTTGCCTTAAAATAACCTTACCTTGGCTGTTGCCTAAATTACCTTACCTTGGCTGTTGCCCTAAATTACCTTACCTTGGCTGTTGCCTTAAGTTTCCTCACCTTGACTGTTGCCTTAAATTACTTTACCTAGGCTGTTGCCTTAAATTACCTTACCTTGGCTGTTGCCTTAAATTACCTTACCTTGGCTGTTGCCTTAAATTACCTTACCTTGGCTGTTGCCTTGAATTACCTTACCTTGGCTGTTGCCATTAATTACCTTACCTTGGCTGTTGCCTTAAATTACTTTACCTTGGCTTTTGCCTTAAATTACTTTACCTTGGATGTTGCCTTAAATTACCTTACATTGGCTGTTGCCTTAAATTACCTTACCTTGGCTGTTGCTTTAAATTACCTTACCTTGGCTGCTGCCTTAAATTACGTTACATTGGCTTTTGCCTTAAATTATCTTACCTAAGATTGCTCATCTAGCAAAAGAGTGTAAACTCTTTCCTGAGCAATTCTTCCTTCCTTCTTTCTTCTGAAACCTTAAAACTACTCTTATTCTGAGTCTACGTCTGAAAGTCGCCGCACACTGGATCAAATTAAGTTCAGGTACGGGGAATCTTGTCTGTAATCTAATCAAATCTAATCTGAGTATAACCTGATAAATTCCTTCCTTATATTTCTTCATTTTCTTGCTGTATGCTTTCCAATACCGTATTCTTTCTTTACAGTATAACTCTCGCTGCAATGTCTACCTTGGATCAGTTTTTACTACTTCTTTCGTTTCACTCAGTCCGTGACTCAGAGACAAATACTTCCATATTAGATTCCTTTAAAACATGTGAGATATTAAAATTATGCTCAATTTTCACTAGCTTCCTTTTAGTGCCTCTAATTTAATTTGCCTTTCTAGGTTTGCATTTATCGGCCTTTGCGAGGTTCGCATGCCGCTGCGTTGTTCTGAATGCCCCGTCATGCTGCAGTCAAATTTCAACCTTCAAGTTCTTAAGACATCTGTTCTTCGCTGAAGTTATTGGGAGTGCTGTCTAAAACGTATATTTTATATTAAATAATTTGTAAACCAATTCTTTGCTGTGCCTGGAGGTACTCTTAACAGTCTTAATTTAACTGACAATAATTTGTCACCCAACTGGAGGGTTTTACTCCTGCTCTTCTTACTTCGTTGAGCTTTGTCTCCCGTTGGAGCTTTGCGCCTCGTTTTGCGCCTTGTTCCATGCTTGATCTAATAAATTTATTGGTACTATTCCTTTTTGTTTGACCGTCCTGCCAGAGTTGTGTGAAGAAAATCTCCACACAATACAGTGAAGGGTTAATATACTGACTATAAAAAATGTCCCATGGGATCATGCTAAACAAGATCTATTTGCATATTTCCCGTAGGTTACCTGCATGGGACGTTTACTCCTTTGGGCTTTGTCTCTTATTCAGCGCACTGCATGGAGTAAGTCCTAACACTTGAACTTGTGATGAGCTTTGTTCTATCAGTACATTTATAAGAACACTCACGGCCTTCTGCTCACTCACGCTTTGCCTAATATACCACCCTTCTCTCCTGCTTGCACACCACTGTTGAGTATTGACTGATCAGTTGAGTGTTATCAGTGTTATCAAGCCGGCGCCATCGAACCATGGTGTCATTGGTCAGCATCCTGCTGGAAGGCAGTTATAAGACGATTTACCACTCATAAAACTTCAAATTTAAAAAACCTAGATCACATCGTAAAAAAACCAGACTGACTAAGCCTCTAAACGGTGAAAATTCGTTTGCAGCAATTACATTATTTAAGTTTTAAATCCGGATTCTCGACAATTTTGCAATTGACCAAGGTTTCTTCGCCAACTTTCCCTTGAAAATGTTCATGATTTGCATTATTAAGTAACATGGTAAAAAAATTTGTTATTGTCCTTTTCATCCATCCAAACAATTGGTCATTGGCTTATTAGGACATTGAAGCAGGCCTCTGGATGCACTAGTTTAGCGTTTCCCCATAACCTGTACACAATATTACTGGCTTGACGCTTTAATTCAGCCACGCTAAAGTCATATTTTGCCCTTATTTTTTGTTTATGTGAACATTGTTAACCAGTGCTTAGGTGAAGACTGCAAACTTCAGCACCTCTGACGAATGAAAGATACTGCGCCCATAATTGTAATGTGCATGAACAATTTCATTGAAAAAAATTTTTATTTGTTGACAATTTCAAAAAATGAGCTAGCGCAGTGATAACGATATTTCTATATTCAGACTGTACACACCACAAGCGATCATATTACGAGTGCATGGACGGAATGTATCCAGAAATACAACATGTCACACCCTGGAATTTTGAATTCTGTAAGTTAATAAAAAATTATACCTGTTTGGATATGACTATTGTGCTTGAAATTATGCAAAAATTGGCGTAAACAGGGAAAGACTTCCACCCACAAACACTTGAAAACTCATATCTAAGTGGAAAAACCAGCTTGGGCCATCACTCATTGACCGAGGATCTCAGCTCAGGCAGTGGCGGTTCCGCTCAACAATGGGGGATTGATTGATCAATGCCTGCTGCATCGATGACGAAGCATTGCAATAACTGTCCCAGTCTTACCAGATAATGGTTGCATTAGTGAGTGGCTAACCGTTGTCTCACGAAACTTTCACAGCACTATAACCGTGCATCAGGCCAGCCTTGTTTTGGATGACGATACTTTATCCTTCCTACAGTACATCATCGTCTCGCATCTTCTGCCTAAGAAGAGTTTTTATTATCTCATTCAGAAAAAATCACATCTTTGTTACAAAATATTCTTCAACAAAAATTTGTCACATAAGCTCTCATTTGCGGGAAGACCTCGGAATATTGCGTGTAAATCTATGGTGACATGTTTCTCTAATTCATTTGGTGCATGAATTACTTAAAAAATGAAACTTGTGCTAGTTCACCCGCACCTGTGATAGAGATTGAGTTCCAGAATTGCACACAGTAAGATGCTTCTGGCCTTCACTGCGCGAAGTTCATTTAGTCATCGTTAACGTAACCTAACCGGAAGGTGGCATAAAGTTTTAATACGTTCGGCTCTAAATTCAAACTCTATTCCTACCTTGGTGTGAAAATAAATAAAACGTTTAATTACAGGGAAAAGTCATTGTGAGATTTTTAAGTTCTATTTCAGTTTACTCTTCGAGCTGTTTTTACGCAATCGTCAAGGCCGAATAATCGAATACGATTTCAATATTTTTTACCTCCTAGTGCATCCACACGACCGAAATTGCCTGCGCACAAAAGGTTGATGAAAAAAGAACAATTTATTTTCTTCCACGAAGCTTCACTTTGTGGATTTGGTGGTGATTAGAAGAAAAACTGATAATGAAAATAAGCAACTACTACTCGTTTACATCAGAATAGCAGTTAAATTCATCAATTTCAATGATTAAAATTAAATTCAGAGTATAATATACGATATGTAACCTGGGATGATGTAACACACTTACATCACCAATTATAACCTACACCTCTTATCTTGCCTCTTGTAACATACCTGTTTCTGCACACAATTGTAAAACGCATTGCTCTTTATGCGTCCATGAAAATAAAGCAAAATGAAATCTATTTTAGAGCACTAACTCCATAAAACTGCGGATGCAAAAGATAAAATATATGTTCAGGAAGAATCTCCTGGGACGCTTTGGCATAACTTTCATCGGACAAAAAAGGCAGTGTCAAAACTATTGATGACAAACAATATGCTCGTGAAAAGAATGCTTCAAATTACCATCTAACTTGAATTGACTTGTAAAGAATACTCATGATTACTTGAAAAACGATATAAACAATAAATTCAGGCTTGGTTTCGTGACACATGTGAACTACCTCTACCTCGTATTTTAATCCTTTCATTTTAATGTTGCATCAAGAAAAATACTTCCGGCATAATACTGTACGCCGCATGAAACACAGATCAAACTGCAAGCCATATCTATAACTTCTAGCTATGTTATGAATTACAATGAATCAAGTTGAAGATATGATGTATTACTTTGGTGTAGTGTGGGTATTACAGGCTACGTCAAAATGATATGACAATTTCGATTGTTTGTGAAGTAGAATTTGTACTTAAACAATTTTTAAGAGTGATGAAGAATAATTGAAGAAAATTATTTTCGCTTCCAAACGAATACGTTAAACATTTCTCGTATGTTCGCGGTCGTCGTAGAAACATTCTCGCTTTACGGAACTCTTGGTAAAATATGCTAGAAACGTCAATGGGACGATCTTAGAATGTGTTCAAATTTGTGAAGAGAATTTAATATTTTAACTTCCTAAGACCAGCAACATTTTGGAAAGGTTAGACTAAATCGCCTACCTATTACACTTCAGAGAAAAAATGAGTGCATTAAAGAAGAATATTCAACTATACGGATCTGCAAGGAGATATGAGCATTATGTATCCGCCTTGTATTTAAAAAAACATCAATGTCTAAGATCACTAGAGCGCATGGTATTAGTATGAAAATTAAATGAAATCTGGACAACTACTTCCAAATTATTACATTCATCATACCTAGTGGTTTATTTTTACGTCAGGAGAGGTTTTACGTCAGGAGCCTCTAGTTCATCATCGTTGATAGTTTTAGATAGTCGTCCAGTTTGGGTGAGGAAGTTGTTAATGACCACACATAATTCCTCTTATTCCTTTCTAAATGTCTGCATTTTGGATACTTTAAAGTCGTACTAATTATATGTATTGCGATCCAATACCATTTTATTGAAATTAGGTAATTGCGAAGAGGAGTGCACATGCGTCGGGGAATATCTACATTTTTAATTAGTGGGGACGAAGTGTTTCGAAACTTTTCATGAGCAGTTCACATAAAAAAGTTACGTGTTTGAAAAATAAATGGATGTCTTCAATTCTAAGTTAGCATTTGAAATTAAAGAAATGAAGCCGTGAGAAATACACTGTCAAATCGGGGAACTTCGATGTTCATTCGCAAACGACGTATCTTATGACCATTTATTAAAAATGAGGAAAATCTTTAAACAGGTGTTACAATCTCATCTCGATATCTTGTGAGAGTTTCTCATAAATTCTTCAGGTAAGTCGGGGAGCTGGATCGTCTCGCGTTGTATATGCCAGAAATGACTTTGACGCGAGACGAGTGCGGTATCCGTGGGTCTGAGAAGCTGTAATTCTCGACAGATGCGTCAACACCTCAAGGGATATGAGTTATAGCCTCAAACTGTGGTCTAGAAGGTAGTTTGCCTTTGGTATGGTAAGGCCATGTGCTCGCAACACATGACTAATGAACAGTGGCCATTGGATCGTCAAACTTCACTGTCTCTCATTTAACTAGTAGGGAACTTTTGATAATCCTTTTAATGTACCCGAACTGAACAATTTTTGTCAAAGACAGGTCCCTAGCCGGCTGTAAGTTAAATATTATCGACGACTTCAGGGAAGTAAAAGCTTCTTAATGGGCAACAATTCTGTATCGTATTTATTTTGACTGTTAAAGTCCTTTACAGCTTTGTTAAAACTTTTTTCCTGAACAGGACTCCTATTAACCTAAACTTTGGTAATTTGAATGAACTTTTGAGCCAGCAACGACAGCTCCCGTAACTGAGCTCTCTGACACGAATTTAATCGCATTGCCCATTTTGAGCGTAACCTACTTAACTGTCTTTATTCGAAGTCCTGGTGCCTCTGGTCATTCCCTCTAATTTTTCTGTACAAAAGGTATTCACACTCTAGATTAAGAAAATAATGGTACGCCTTGCTTATTGACAAAAAATACTAACTTGTTGTAAGAAATATTGCCTACATACATTGAATGTAATATAACTGGTATCAAACTTTTCTTTACTATTGTCGATTCCGTTATTTCTAGTTTATTGGTTGATGTCTGCCTTTCTCTGCCGGTCAGGCGCGTGGCAATACTAAGTGGTGAAAATTTTCTTACAAGTGAAGCGATAAAATGTTATTTGATACAATTGTTCGACCAAGAAAAGTTTACCAATAAACTTATTTCTAACTTGATTGGTTCTTTCCTCATATTGATTGTTTGCTTGTGAAGGTTCTTAGCAAACTCTACACCGTTCCTTTAAGAAGTATCCAGAGGATAGTCGAAGCAGCTCCGTAGTTCTTTACCGTGAGATTTTCATGCTTTAGTTAAAAAAACAGGAAGGCACTCCTTTCAACAACGACTTCCTTTCCACATCTTAGCGTGAACGCCATGAGAGTCTCAGCACCAACGCGTAGTACATGCAGTGTAAAAAGATCAACCGTTTGCTCCAGCTGACGACATAATCATTGGCTGATTACCAGGCTTACATTGAGATTTGTGACAGGGCTTTGACTGCTACAGCAAATATTTTTGCAGCATCAATATCGGACGTTTTGCTACCATTGGCTGCTTCCATTTTGGAGCTACCTGCATGATAGTCATCTACTGTTTTCACATCTCATTACCAGCCTATGTACATTCAATGTTAACATGAAACAAGAAATTTGATGAATACGTATAACATAAGTGTTTATCGCTGTTCGAAAATCAATCGTTCATAAATAATGATTTCTCGTTTTTGTATGTCAGTCACTTTTGTTAGCATTTCTTAGTGCACGTGTAAGATGTAAAATGATAAATATCAGAGTTGTATGATTTTATTTACATTTTCTAAACTGTGTACGGATGATGTCTTAATTACAGTATCGATAATGAGTTCAATAACAATAACCGGCACTAATCAAGCAATTCTACACGAATGAACGTGGTAGCAGCCATTACACTCGCTTTTTGAACGTCATAGGTTAGATCACCGTAATTAGATTTTAGTACTATCGAAGTTCACAAGGAAAATTTTGTTGGAACTGTGTGAACTATATTATATTACTCTCGAAATTTCAAAATTTGCGTCGTTTCATCCAACAATGAAGCTGATGAGCTCCAGAAGAGGCGAAGAGGCTTTCAAGTGGTTGAAGGCTTTCAAGTGGCTAGCAATATGAAGCTGGTGAGCGGGCACCTGCGTCTACTGTACATTATAATCTTGAACAGTGGATTATACATTTTTTACTGTAGTTATAACATTCACATCACGGCAGTATTTTTGACAAGATGTAGTATTTATGACCAAATGGCTGTATTTTTGACACTTCTTCGTTAGAAGAAGTGTAGTTTATGAGCTTTTGGAAAGCTTTGTCCTTGACGAGCCTTCGTGCCAGAGATGTTGCGCTTTTGCTTCAACCTTGAGGTCTGGTCACTGAGGATATCTGGTCCTTCTTATCAGTACAACCGAGATTGGGAATGTACATTTGTTCAGATGCAACTGTCGTGCAAAGTATTTGTCTCGCCGCAAATGTTTCTTCATTTGTTTCCGGCATTTGCTGTACAATACATTTTCCTTTTCCACGTTTTCCTCTTAAATTTTCACATTCTGCTGTTCGTCTACTGTTAAGGTTAATTTTCCATCTGGGTATGGAAACTTGAGAGATAGAACTTTTATTCCTCTGTTCTCAGTTAATCTAACCGCCGTCATGAATTTTACAAAACTTATAGGGGTATTTACACCTAACAGATATATACCTACATGTATTGTGAGCAAACCCTTTTTCATTACTTAAAAAACAGTTGTGTCGGTATTATTTAAGATATCATTAAATTAGTTATACTGTGAATATCTTCAGTCTTATTAGTGCACTCCAGCATTTTGTTTTATGAGCATCATTATTCATTTCAACTCATGGTACTCGTAGCTACATTGGTCATTCATAACTATGCAATCGTGAAGGCTTATGTATCATTGTGCATGAAAGCTATATCTTTCATGGCATTTCTGTTTCAACGTCTTTTATTTCGCCTACCAGCAGGCTGATAAGGTTAATTTTCTATTTTAGGTAAAGCAACCTGAGAGAATAAATTTTACTACTCTGTTCTCAGTTGATTCCATCACCGTCATAAATGCTATTGTAAAATACTCATTGGGGCATTTACACCCATTGAATTTAAAGTGTTTCAAGTTGACTACCTTTTAAAAATTAATGTACCGAGTTTCTTCCTCAAAATTTAGACATGAAATATCTTTTTTTTCTTAATGAATACTTAAGATGCAGTTTCAAATTTCCGAAGAGCCAACTATTCATTTTTCGTGAACAATCGTTCGTTTCCGCTTATAATTTTTCCAGCGAAATCGACTACCAGCGCAGCATCGCAAAGCTCTCGTTTCAATGCCTGCTGAAACTTTGTCTTTTAAGGAGTGTTTTGTCAGCGGTTCACAGTTGTTATTTATGATAAGTTCTATAAGTCTTTTTAACACGTTAAGTGTGGCGTGACCCACCGGTGGTCATTTAGGTTGTTTTCATAATGCTGCTGGCCGACCAGTAGTCACTGACTCAAATTTTATAAATACTAAATGAAAGTTAAATGAAGGCATGATCCAGTCAATGTATGCTATTTTCAAAATTTCTTACTACAATTGACTCTAAATTTGACCTGGATATTGAACTTCAGTTTAACCCGCCGCACTTAACGTGTAAAACTTAAAGTGAGTATTTATTACAGGGAATATTTATTCTTTTTTTCAATTTTTATTTCAACCAAAGACATAGATATATTATCTACTGCTTATGGCTTATTCATAACGTTGGGACATTTGTGTTAAAAACATTCCGCACTTGAATGGTGGGAATTCATTATATTAACTTTTTTCATAAACAAATTGCTCCCATTTCGCTGTATTTCTTTATTTTTAAGCTAACTAACAGAACGAGGCGTTCTAAAATATGCCAATTTATTTAACGTATGATGACCAAGGTGGCTACGTTGGACTGTGGCAGCCGCACTGGCACGTGCTGTCATACCATGATGTAACTCATGAATCATCTCTAAATTTCAATGATACAGGTGAAAGCGAGCAACTTTTATTTTCACAAGCTGCCTTCAACTATCTTGACAGGTTTTATATGCCGTTGTAGGTCCCCAATTCATCCCCGTGATCTCAGGCGTGAAAGCTATTACATTTAAACAGACGAAAGACGGGGACTAAATTAACTGTTCCCTCCTTCCATGAAACCCGGAGTCGATTAAATTTACAATGCTCCTTGACGTAGTGTAATTGTCTTTGCATTTATTTTATTGTTGAGCTTTAAAAGAATGTCCAACATTTCGATCATTATAGGTTAAAAAATGTAGTAATAAGCTGACGCCAAATATTGATTTGAAAATTTATTTTCAGAGCGTAAGTGGAGCACTTGTATCAAAATGTTCTTAAAACACACTTGAGGAAATATAGATCAATGCGATCAAGGCCAAGGCAGAGAAAGATCCAACGAATTAAAATTTGGGGGTGCGCAGTAAAATCTCCTAACTGACTGGGATTCTCGAAAACTGAGACATGCCTGAACATTTAAAAAAATAATGGAACTTTTCCAAGAATTAATCGGGCGGCGATATATGCGAATATCACAGCGTCAGGCCAAGTAATTGCAGGGGAATGGCGGCTGCAAAGGAGCAAGAGAAGCAAAAAGCTCCTCAATCGACGAGGAGTCGGGAAAGCAAGTCCGACAATTCGAAGAAGCCATAAGGTACAGATAGCTCAAGCTTAGTACAACTGGGGAGAGGAGGACGTTCGTATGCGAGTAAAAGATTGATGTTACAGTACCAGCGAGGTACCTCGTCAAGAAGGGAATAAGAAGGAGAGAAAACTAAATAAGAGGGTATGACTCACTCGGCATGACTGACAGAAAACTGAGCTAACAAGATACAGGGCTAACAGGACACAAAGATAACAGAACACAGGACTAACAGGGCACATGGCTAACAGAACAGAGGTACATACTTGCTTGAAATAGATCCCGTAAATTGGGTGAATAGCTAGTCCTTTAACACTCTAACACTCTAAGATGGGCCCTGAAAAATAAAAAGATCAACCACCACTAGGTCATCGTTGAGCAAACTAAATTCGGAGAGAATTTGAACTGCTCATTATCACAGCAAGGAAGGCGCCTTGAGAGAAGATCCGCCTTGGGTCATCGGAAATCCAATCCACGGTTCGAAAACAATCAGTCTGCGCCAAGCGTGCATCTGGTACGTTCAGCGGACGTCTGTAAAATTGTGTCGCCCCTACAAACTTGTTAGCCATATTTGAATCGAGTTTCAAACACCCAATTCCCTTACGAGTCGTTTCCTTCATATCGTTCGTAAGTTACTCTGGAATTAATTCAAGCTAGCTAATGTTGAGTATCGATCTTACCAAGTGACGGTGTCAAGCTGTCTGTATCGATAGATGAGTCATCTGTGACACTGTGGTATCTGTTCCATAAATTATTGTCCCCACTTTACATCATTCCAGTAATAATTATACACACAGTTAGCTGCTCGCTTCGTTTTCTGGTCTCTAATCATATCCTGTAGAGTAATGTCTGAACACCACATTTTGACTGAATCTTTCTTTATTGGAATCCCAATATACGTTTGACGATTTAAATTCATGGTCACGGTAACCGTAAAAAATTGAAAATGTAACTTCAGAATGATATACATTCGAACATATTTTTGGAAAAGAATTTTGATTTGTGAATTACAGCTTCAAAATAAAAATGACAATTTTCGACGGCAGGCGCATAGTGGTAATTTATCATTTTTCTCAGAAAACTCAGTCTGTGTCTTCGTTACTTTCAGTCAGCACAAAGAGTGAGTCCCAGCGAACTTTCATGAAGTGATGAGTATTTGATTACAAAATTGAGCCAATTTAAAATCATATTCAATCGTAGAAGGGCTCTGACATTTTGGCGCAGTATCAGATACGTAGACTTTAGCCATTGATGCTTAGTCGATTTGACATACGGGTAGGTTCTTTATTTACTATACGCTCTTTAGGTGAAAAGAATACTCTGTTCCATCCAAGTGTAGATTGTGTTCAGTTAACCTTGAAAAGGACGAAACACAAGGAAATATTTCTACTTCAAGAAACGTTAGTAGTTTTATAGAAGCTATTAGTCTCTCGATTTAAACTTTATTTGAACTTGATAATTCAATTTCATTATTAGCACCATCATATTGTTGTTCGTACCAAATTCTATTCACATGCATTCTACTGGAAATAGCTCACCACTAAACCTTGATTTCGTCGAGACCAAGTTTCTACAACGCAAGGAAAATGAGAAGAGTTGAGAATAACTTTGTTTTATGGACACTACAAGGTAAGAATCAATTCTACTGATATTCGCTGTTCCATCACATTTTCAGCGGGAATTACGTTGCTGGGCACAACTGTGAGCAAAATGCCAGTTCATTCATACACACAGATGTCTTGTTAAATTCATTTTGATTTTCCAAACACAGATGAAGTTTGTGTGCTCTTGTCACACCGAACCTTCCGCAGTGTTTGTCCAGTCTTACTTTTTTTACGGAACATCAATGATTTAACCGCCCAAGTGTAGCCTTTGTAACAGTCGGCTAACAGGAAAAATGATTTTAGAAATCAACTTCAAATATTTCCAGTAGCATTTCCATCCTTTTTATCCCTTATATAGAGGACGTTGTTGCTATGTGAGACAACAGCGCCTAACGTACGTATATTCCTACAGCACCGCTCATGACAGTAGAGAACATCTCATGCGACGCCTAGCTGAAGAAAATGGAAGTTTCTTGCATTTCATTCGTTGTGCAGCCACAGGCGTTCACGAGTCACGACTGTGGTGATCCCAGCGGCAAGCCGCGGACCTCCACAAGACCTGAGAAAAGCTGCCTCCAGACTACAACCGCATCCGTTCCAGAGCATCTCCGGACCCGAAGCGTCTAGGCAACCAAACACGGGACCTGAGAGAAGCCGCCTCGCGACTATGAGAAAAGGTGCCCGTAAGCTACAACGGCTTCCTGCCTCCAGCACCACAGGCCCACAAACTCGCGACCAATCAGGACTCACGCCCGGACTCAAGGCTCGCACTCGAGGCCTACATAAGGCGACCCCAACAAGGCCCGCGGTCACTCAAGCCCTCGTCCTCGTTCAAGTCACATCTCCAGCACCAGCCTCGTGTTCCGGCATCTAGCTTCCGAGATCGACTTTGTCTCTCGCGTACCTGCACCAAGCTCCGGAGACCGGCCCTGCCTATCGACGCTTCAAGGTGTTTCAAAGCCTTAAAAAGGTCACGTTGCAACGCCCCGCGCCGGCGTCGTCGGCCAAGCCGCTCTACGACATCTCTCGCCCGCTCCGGCCGGCTAGCCTCGCCGCATCTACTTACCAGCTACAACGGTGAACCGCGTGGCGGCTGGGTCCGACCCAGCTGACAAGCCTCATCTCGGCGCCCCGCTAGCACCAGCTGACCTGTTCGTAACAGTCGCACGACGTAGCACCAATCATCACGTCTCGCCGCTGCGTTCGTAAGTAGCGTCCTCGCGGACGTTACCCGCTATTAGTGCTGTGTTTCAATCATTACGTAATTTATGTCATTTTCGAATAGGATTGTATTTCAATCATCACGTATAGGTACTATTCTCGCATAGGATTGTGTTTCAATCATTACGTCATTCCCGAATAGGATTGTGCTTCAATCATCACGTATTTGCGCTATTCTCGCATAGGATTGTATTTCAATCATTACGTCATTCCCGAATAGGATTGTGCTTCAATCATCACGTATTTGTGCTATTCTCGCAAAGGATTGTGTTTCAATCATTACGTCATTCCCGAATAGGATTGTGCTTCAATCATCACGTATTTGTGCTATTCTCGCATAGGATTGTATTTCAATCATTACGTCATTCCCGAATAGGATTGTGCTTCAATCATCACGTATTTGTGCTATTCTCGCATAGGATTGTATTTCGATCATACGTCATTCCGGAATAGGATTGTGCTTCAATCATCACGTATTAGTACTATTCTCGTATAGGATTGTGTTTCAATCATTACGTACTTCTCGAATAGTATTGTATTTCAATCATCACGTATTAGTACTATTCGCGCATAGGATTGTGTTTCAATCATCACGTACTTCTCGAATAGTATTGTATTTCAACCATCACGTATTAGTGCTGTGTTCCAATCATTACATAATTTACGAGTAACGAACAGTGCTCATAGTAGTCACCGAGGGCCCTGTGTAATGGTCCGTGTTCCGTGTACCTAACAGTCACCAATATAATTACCGTGTTACCCCCGTGTTGTCCATATCCTGCCGAATACGGTTGTACCCCAGGCACTCGCTTCGGGCTATCCTATCAAGAAAAAGATAGCTCAAAGTCTGCCCGAAGCGTGTTGCAGCCTGGGGGAGAACACCACACTGGTTGACCCCAGAGGTATTCGGCAGGCAATAGGAGGCATGGCTGGGCAAGATATCCGGTTGCCCGCATTCAGCGGAGATGTGAAAGGATGGTTACTGCATTGCGACGTGTTCCTCGCACAAATACCAAACCTGGACGACGGCGCAAAGTTCGGAGCGTTACTAGGAGGACTCCCAACACACATCGTATCCGAGATCCAAGAAATACTTCTGAACCCACCGGCAAACGACAAATACGACGCATTAAAAGCCGCATTAACGCACCGTTTCGTGCGACACGACGAGGAAGCAAACTACGACACCATCGTCAAAACTACCATGGGAGACAATACGCCATCAGAATTGCTCCTCGAAATGAAACGACTGAACAGCTGCAGGCAAGCACCCCTACCACCGTCCGTCATCCGTTCCATGCACCTCGCAAAGCTACCAATCACAGCACAACCGCTGATCGAGGCACTAGGCAGGGGAAAAACGGACGAAGAATACAGAGTAATCGCAGATCAGATCATAGCAAGGCAAACCGCTTGCCAAACGGCCATGAGTGAACCCATCGCCGTAACTGCCGTCAAACACCCACCATCTCTTACCGTCTCAAGAGCGGAATTTGACAAAGCCCTACAGGAAATAGCAGAACTCAAGAAAATGCTGGCAAACGCTTTACGCCCACAGGAAAACAAGAAGCAAGCAGAAGATTGGCGAAACCAAACCCCAGGACCTAGGTACGGAAACAGAAGCAATACAAGAATCAAGCAGGACCAAGCAATCTGCTATTACCACCAAACTTTCGGTAACCGAGCAAGAAACTGTACCCAACCTTGCAGTTTCGCGGGAAAACGACGACCGCGGAGAATGGTAAACGCCCAAGCTTCCGGAACCAAAGTACCCTGCAAACGTGTCGTTTCAAGAAGCCAACGAGTGCACAGGATCGAACACCAAACCGCCCCGGAATTCAACACATTGTACGAGGAATACCCCGGAATATTACCGACCTCCCAACACATCCGGCACACACAAAAGAAAATCGACGTAGAACACCACATCGAAACAACCGGACCCCCAGTATATGCACGACCAAGGAGACTGTCTCCGGAAAAATTGGAAGCGGCGCGACAAGAATTCAAGGAAATGCTGGAACATGGCATCATCAGGCCGTCGAAGAGCGCCTGGGCATCACCCATGCACATGGTACCAAAGGCAGCCGAACCCGGGGCATGGAGAATCTGCGGAGACTACAGACGACTGAACGCAAGCACCAAACCTGACCGTTACCCAATACCACACTGTCAAGACTTCCATTACAAACTGCATAACAAAACAATCTTCTCCAAAATCGACCTCGTCAAAGCCTATCACCAAATACCCGTCAAAAACGAGGACATCCAGAAAACGGCCATCACCACACCATTCGGGCTGTACGAATACACCGTGATGTCATTCGGGCTGCGGAACGCAGCCCAAACGTTCCAACGATACATCGACGCGGTAACAAGAGACATGGACTTCGTAACGGCATACATCGACGACATACTGATAGCGTCCGCAAACGCAGAGGAGCACCAAAAACACCTCCGACAACTCTTCCAACGGCTACAAGAAGAAGGACTGCGCGTGCACCCCGCCAAGTGCATTTTCGGAGTGCCCGAGCTAGACTTTCTCGGACACAGAGTGTCAGCCGGCGGAATCTCACCACTCCCTCAGAAAATAGAGGAAATAGGCAGTTTTCCCCAACCAGCAACAGTAAAAAAGCTACGACAATTCCTAGGAATAGTCAACTATTACCACCGATTCCTCCCAGCCGCAGCAGAAAAGATGCAAGCTCTGACCGGATTGACAAAAGGATACTCCAAAAACTCAAAGAAAATTATCAACTGGACAACAGAACTAGACGCAGCGTTCACTAGCCTAAAACGCGAGATCTCGCAACTCACCTTGCTAGCGCACCCCGCTCCAGAAGGCAAAAGCACCTTAATCACAGACGCATCAGGAACCGCAGTCGGCGCCGTACTACAACAAAAAGTCGGGCAAGAACAGCGCCCCGTAGCATTTTTCTCCAAAAAACTAGACGACACCCAACGTAAATACAGCACCTACGACCGCGAACTATTGGCGATATTCCTCGCAGTGAAACACTTCGAGCATTTCTTGGAAGGCCGAAGTTTCGAAATCAGGACAGACCATAAACCGCTCTGTTTCGCCCTGCAAAAAGCCACGGAAGGCAACAGCCCCCGGGTAGCAAGACAGCTCTCCTACCTCTCACAGTTCGACTGCGAAATCAAGCACATCAGCGGCGACAACAACACGGTCGCAGACGCGCTATCACGTCTGGTGTCAACAATAATACCTAAAGGACCTGCGATCAACTACGACAAAATAATGACCGAACAAAACACAGACGCAGAATTAGAAGAACTGCTGCACCCAGCATCAAAGAGCGCGCTCAAACTACGCCCCATAATCAGACAGACCGGTAAACCACCCCTCTGGTGCGACGTGTCAACAGGCCTACGGAGGCCATACATCCCGGAAAGCTGCAGAAAGAACGTATTTCAGCATTTCCACGGGGCAAGTCATCCCGGCATACAAGCAACAAGGAACCTCTTGAGGCAGCGAGTAATCTGGCCCGGACTCAACAAAGACGTCGGCAAGTGGACACGCGAGTGCATTCCATGCCAGACAAGCAAAATAATAAGGCACACCAAATGCCCGCCCGGGAAGATGCCGGTACCCAAGGAACGGTTCCAGACGATACACATCGATATCGTCGGACCACTACCCGTGTCACAAAACAAACGGTACCTGCTGACGTGCATTGACCGCTTCACCAGATGGTGCACCGCTACCCCAATGGCCGATTGTACGGCAGAAACAACAGCACGGGCATTCCTAAAAGACTGGGTAGCATCATTCGGCGCTCCAACAACAATCATCACGGACCAAGGCGTCCAGTTCGAGTCTAACTTATGGAAAAACTTGCTGACGGCGCTGGGCGCTGAGAGACAGCGAACGACAGCGTACCACCCGCAGAGCAACGGACTGGTGGAGAGGATGCACAGAAGATTGAAGGAGGCGTTAAAAGCTACGGTCACTGACGCAGACTGGGCAGACGCACTACCCCTCATACTGCTTAACATCCGAGCCACGCCACACACGGACGCAAACATCTCCCCCGCCGAAATGGTATACGGACAAACATTGCGCCTCGCAGGAGAGCTACCCGAGAAAGAAAAAGGAGACCGGCCCGCCAGAGAATTTCTACAATGCCTAAAAAACGAGTGACAAACCTGCAGCCAATACTGCCACGACAACAGGGACCCCAAAAAGCCAATGTCCCGAGCGCTCTATACAAGGCGACCAACGTCTTCGTGAAACACGGGGGGCACAGAAGACCCTTACAGAAACCCTACGCAGGTCCCTTTCCCGTGCTCCAAAGGACACCAAACTACATCACCGTAGATATACAAGGAAAAAAAGCTAACATCGCGACGGAAAGGGTCAAAGCAGCGTACCTACCCACCATCGAGGATAAACCTCAACAACAGGCTAAGGCACCGAGAGCAACAAACTACGAAGTATACGAGGGAGTTCCGTTCCCTGGAACAGGCACAGCAATCCCTGAAACAGCAAAACAGGCAGTATTCACTAAATACGGCAGAGAAAGCAGACCACCAGTGAGGTACTAAGTGTTGTAATAGAAAAAAAAAAAAAAAAAAAAAAAACAGGAGAGGGACACCTGTGGTGATCCCAGCGGCAAGCCGCGGACCTCCACAAGACCTGAGAAAAGCTGCCTCCAGACTACAACCGCATCCGTTCCAGAGCATCTCCGGACCCGAAGCGTCTAGGCAACCAAACACGGGACCTGAGAGAAGCCGCCTCGCGACTATGAGAAAAGGTGCCCGTAAGCTACAACGGCTTCCTGCCTCCAGCACCACAGGCCCACAAACTCGCGACCAATCAGGACTCACGCCCGGACTCAAGGCTCGCACTCGAGGCCTACATAAGGCGACCCCAACAAGGCCCGCGGTCACTCAAGCCCTCGTCCTCGTTCAAGTCACATCTCCAGCACCAGCCTCGTGTTCCGGCATCTAGCTTCCGAGATCGACTTTGTCTCTCGCGTACCTGCACCAAGCTCCGGAGACCGGCCCTGCCTATCGACGCTTCAAGGTGTTTCAAAGCCTTAAAAAGGTCACGTTGCAACGCCCCGCGCCGGCGTCGTCGGCCAAGCAGCTCTACGACATCTCTCGCCCGCTCCGGCCGGCTAGCCTCGCCGCATCTACTTACCAGCTACAACGGTGAACCGCGTGGCGGCTGGGTCCGACCCAGCTGACAAGCCTCATCTCGGCGCCCCGCTAGCACCAGCTGACCTGTTCGTAACAGTCGCACGACGTAGCACCAATCATCACGTCTCGCCGCTGCGTTCGTAAGTAGCGTCCTCGCGGACGTTACCCGCTATTAGTGCTGTGTTTCAATCATTACGTAATTTATGTCATTTTCGAATAGGATTGTATTTCAATCATCACGTATAGGTACTATTCTCGCATAGGATTGTGTTTCAATCATTACGTCATTCCCGAATAGGATTGTGCTTCAATCATCACGTATTTGCGCTATTCTCGCATAGGATTGTATTTCAATCATTACGTCATTCCCGAATAGGATTGTGCTTCAATCATCACGTATTTGTGCTATTCTCGCATAGGATTGTGTTTCAATCATTACGTCATTCCCGAATAGGATTGTGCTTCAATCATCACGTATTTGTGCTATTCTCGCATAGGATTGTATTTCAATCATTACGTCATTCCCGAATAGGATTGTGCTTCAATCATCACGTATTTGTGCTATTCTCGCATAGGATTGTATTTCGATCATACGTCATTCCGGAATAGGATTGTGCTTCAATCATCACGTATTAGTACTATTCTCGTATAGGATTGTGTTTCAATCATTACGTACTTCTCGAATAGTATTGTATTTCAATCATCACGTATTAGTACTATTCGCGCATAGGATTGTGTTTCAATCATCACGTACTTCTCGAATAGTATTGTATTTCAACCATCACGTATTAGTGCTGTGTTCCAATCATTACATAATTTACGAGTAACGAACAGTGCTCATAGTAGTCACCGAGGGCCCTGTGTAATGGTCCGTGTTCCGTGTACCTAACAGTCACCAATATAATTACCGTGTTACCCCCGTGTTGTCCATATCCTGCCGAATACGGTTGTACCCCAGGCACTCGCTTCGGGCTATCCTATCAAGAAAAAGATAGCTCAAAGTCTGCCCGAAGCGTGTTGCAGCCTGGGGGAGAACACCACACGACCATGAGCTCAAGAAGCGCGGCGCTGTCACTGACGAAGTCGTGGTGTGAGCCAGTCGTCGACTCAGGGTTCTTCATCTGTGATGTCCAATTCGGTACAAGGCCTGGACGAGATGAATAAATAGATAATTTAGCACTTAACATCTCTACGACATAGTGAATCATGAAAATTATTACGGTTCACTGAAAGGCTTACGTCACTTTTCTACGATTAGTCTGATAATTTTTGTTGAATGTAGTTAATAAAATACGCGCAGTGAAGTATTATTCGATAGAAATTGATAATAATCGTACATCAAACGATAATAAGCTTTTGGAGCGTGAAGGATACTCAAAGTTATCGATACCTTGTTTGTTCCAATCGTTTTATGCTTTTTAAAAATGCAAGACATCTTTTGCAACATCGACATGTCTAATCCAATACTTACCTATATACGTACTTTCCGAATATTAAACACTATAAAATGTTGGGAGTTTTTCTACAAGTGTCATCCAATTTGTACAAATATGAAGGAATGCGTTTCAATGGTTCTATATACAGGGGGACTAGACTTTTGTTGAGTAAACTCCAACATATGGTTGAGCCCGTTGTAATTAACATTTTTACTCGATAACTGTGCGGTCAAAAATTTCCCATTGAAGAGTCACGAGGACTTGAAATTTGAAACGTATTGAAGAAAACTTCGTCAAATGAGAGTGGCATAGAAATGTTTGGAAAACATTTTTATTACAAACTCAATAAACAAAAGAGCAGCCTCAATTATTATTTTAACCACAGGAAGCATATTTTCTGTCATAAGCTCCGTGGTTTCCAGAGGTTATGCCTCTAGATTTTTACTTCTAGGGATATTTGAAGGTTTGGTGTGCTAAACACCTATACCCTTCGAAGAACTCTTCATCGGCAAAATTGTTGAAGCCTCCGCAAAAGTTCGTGAAACTCCTGATGACTTCAATTGTGTCCGACAGGCGTTTGAACGCCTTCGTCGCTACAAATGAGAGTTATGTTGAACATTTTTCGTAAATGCCTATCCTAATTTTAAAAATCTGTTTCTTGTGTTCATAATAATTGTGGCTGTTATTCTGTTTCATGTATTCAGAATAAAAATGCCCTCCTAACTTCTAAATTTCATTTCCTTGCCACTCTCCATTTTCAAACTGCGAATTTGTCTCTAATGCATTTCAACTTTCAAGTCCTTGTAACTCTTTGATGAAGTGTTTTCGACCACACGGTTATTGAGTCCCATCCTAAACTTACAGTTTGTTCCACAGGGTGCCGTTCAACGTGTACTTTCATTTTCTCTAATAGGGTATTTCAAATTCAGGTAGGCTTCGTTCCACTTAATGAACAACACAAATTTATGAACATTTTACGTCCAATTGAATAACATAGCGAAAATAAAAGCTTTAAATTTACCCGCATATTATTGTAGTGAACCCTCAGTAATACACGACAGTAAATTAGTTCCTTGTTACCGCTTTCAAAATCCTATGATCCAGATCACCAGATGGAGGGTAAAGGTTACTTCAAGCTTAAATGTATTGTACATATAGTAAATCGTGCCGAAAGTTTTTTATCCGGTAAACTCAATCTCTTTAATGGTAGGTGGCTGTTGATTGCTACTCAAACATCTTAGTACCTATTTTTTTACTTAGCTGAAGAGAGATCGCTTCAATAATATAAGTGTGATAATCTCAATGAACCAATACGTTTCCCTTTGAGATGTCATTATTGGGATATTAGGTGTAGTCATTTCACACCACAACTGGGGTCAAGTGAAGCTATTTGTGTTACAACGTGAATGACAGTATAAACAATTATGTTTCTCTCTGTAGTATTTTTGGGATATCAGAAGTAGTCACACCAAACTATTACTAGGACCTGATAATGCTATTTGGGCAAGCGAATGCTAGCCAAAATAATAAAAGAACTTGGGCTCATTCACTATTGAACAGCTCGTACGCGTTTAGTCAGGCCACCAACTCTTCCTTCTGTCAAAGCCCATCACTAACCAGGAAACATCCCAACGCGTGCGTCCCTTCCCAGCAGTTCGAATGCCTTGCTGTTGGAGGTCCTTCACCAGCAGATCAAGATCACTTTCGCTAACCGGAGGGATTCTTTTGCTGCGAGTGATCCGTTCTGCTATAATCCCTGGCTTCATGACCACTAATCTCACCAGAGCGTACCTGCGAAGAGATTTAACGAGGATGTAAAGTGAGGGTAAAAAGTGCCTCAACGACTGCGTCGTTTCCATGATAATAAGTAGATTTCATTCACACCTGACCCGTTTCCGTACCTGATGCATGACGAATTTTTTTATGTACTCTGCTTTACAAAGATACAAAATTAGTTTAAATTATCCTAGTTGACATTGAGCTAAACTTTCAACTACATCGTTTTTGAACTAGGTCAAGCATTTGAATACATCTCGTTGGGTGGGCTGTTTTTTTTCTGAATATACTGCCTCGTACAAGGAGACAAAAAGAACGCATAAATTTAACTGTTTTTCAGCGCTGGCTGTCTTAGGGAGGTTTAAATTAACTTTGTTATCTAATCTGTATGCTTTCAAAACTCTGCTTTGTAAGCTATTCCGCTGCTTACCTAAACCCAATAATTGAATCAATAAACACTGCCAGTGAGGAATTTGGTTCATCGCGTGAGAGATTGTAAAGGATGGTGCAAAAAAAAAAAACGGTGAAATCAATCCGTTTTTTTGGGCCACCCTGTGTGTAATCGATTTAATTTTCAAACTGAAAATTTTGAAGTATTAAATGAGGGACAATAATTATTCAATTATTTATGAATGATTTTTCAATGTGTTTTATATATGTAATAAAAACATTCAATCTGTTGCAATAGGTAAAATAGGAACATCAAAGTAAATGATACAACTTAAGGCTGCGCAGATAGCCAGTTGCAAGCATGCTATACCAGTTGCAAACATAAACATCCTACGGGCTCGATATCGACAGTATTCCTAAGTTGGGTTTAACTATTGCAAATGAAGAAGAATGAGAAATTTCTGATGTTTGACCGTCGCTTTGATTTCTCATACCCGGTTACACTAAACAGCTAAAATGTCGCTAGAAAAATGTATATCTGTTTGCCAACTGAATGTAGTGATAGCTAATGGCTGCGTCATTCTCATGTGAAGAAAACTTCATTTTTTTCGGGATCGCTAGATGTTAAACCACAACTGCGGGATTCAATACTGGAAACGTTTGCTGTATTCTTAGCATGCGAGTGAAATCTTCATGAGTAGAACTTTTTATGGAAATGATAAAAAAAATCGTAACACAGGAGTGTAGTTAGAAGGAAGATTCTTATATCAAAGCCCTATGGTTCTTTCCCTGAACGAATCCTCGAAACATCTATTGAGGCGCCGGAGATTCACCGCAGTCGTTTGTTTCATACGCCTGAGAAGTGTCAAAAATATTGATTCTGAGTTCAGTATGATAAAAACTTCGATTCAAAAAAGGTCATTTTCGGAACTAACCTTTTGCTAGTTGGGGCGAAGGTTTTGATTGTATGAGCTAAAGCCTCCATCGATCCATACTTAGCATTATGTATAATCAAGCCCGGGGGAGGCTGTTCGGGGAGTGGGGAGGCTTTCTCATCTCCATTCAGAGGCAAAGAGTGTACAGCTGGGAACAGAATAACAAATTAGTACAATCATCACCATCAGCAGCAGTATACGTGAGGAATAACAATGTTATTGGGAAATACAGTGGCGCTAACGTTAACTTGAGGTTTCATTTTTTAATTCACTTTTCTCTTTATCCTTACTTAGACTACTGTATTTTCCTTTGAGTGCCTTCAGTTGCAGCGGCGTTTGTAACCAGATAATCTGCTTTGTTGAGGCTGATGACACAGAAGCCAAAGCTGCGATGCCAGCGTCGGAGCCAAGACAGCCTTCAAAGTACACTAGTCGACTTCTGTAAAATTTTGAGGGTATGAACTTTATCGTAAAACGACACTTAACTCGAAAATATTGAGCTTTGTTAGTGACAAATGCCGTTGGAGAAAATCAAGTAGGGATGAAGAGAGCGTTAGGTGGGTTGAGTAAAAAATAGAAGAGTAGACTTATTTTCAAAACTAGTATTTAGCGCTCGCATTTCACTATATTCTCATAGTGGGCACATGTTTTCAATCATATTAATTTCGGCAAATACACCACATTTTTAGTATTTACTACACGTCGTATACGTAGGTTTTGAGAATCTTTGATTAACAATACCACACTTACTTAATTGCCTGAGTAGATCTGCTTGGATCAATCTCTCTCTCATTTCCTACGAAAATAGCAGGAGTAAAACGAATCCGTTCAACTAAAACATGGCCTGAATAACTTGTTAAAAACATGAGCTTCTCTAACCTGCTGTTGAGAAGAGGAGTGATCAGGTCATCACATGCACTGAAGGCTTCATCATTTGAAGTAAAGAAGCTGCATAAGTTGAAGCTCATATGTCCTTCACGGCACATTACTACTTCTGCCCACGGTGTTCTCCTCAGCAAACTTGGATATATCTTCACCTGTAACCGACGAGGCTGCGCGTGGGGCAGCATGGCGGCCACCTCAGCTACCTCGCTCTCTGATGATAACACTCGATATCGTTAGTTGCCAGGTACATCCAGAGAAAATTAGACCCTAAACGTTCCTTTTATGCTCAAGAAAAAGAAAGATTCTTCGCCTCCTTAATTTTGGAGTCGATGTCCGTCTTTTGACCTCATTTCTTACGAGTAACTCGGAAAACAGGCATAGCTTGAGCAGTTAATTTTACAAATGTCAACAAACTTTTGGAAAATTTGAAAACATAGTGATTGAAATAGTTATCAGAAGCAATAAGCTGGAAATAACATCAAACTGAACATGGTCATTGCACCTTAACATTAACTCATATTTCAAGAATGTAATAAAAAAGGAAACTAAGTTGGTTCAACTGTGTCATTTCAACTAACCAAATTTCAACTCATGTTTTCAAGAACTTATCAGAAAGTTTCTGAGTGACAATTCAAGCGAATATAACATGGCTCATTGTGAGGGACTTACCATATAGAAGTGAAAATAAAAAACAACGAAAGGCTGAATAAAAGTCGAAGGCATTAGAAACGAACAAAGGCATTAGAAACGAACGATTGTATTGGAAACGAATGACGAAAATTAAGGCAAAAAACATGATGCTTAATTTCAAGTTATATATTTGCTAACACGTTTTCATACCAAGACTTAAGGAACTTCACAAACTGAAAAAAGAAAGAAAAGGAATAAACATGTTAATATGAAGTGCCTAGGTAAAACGATCCCAAAAACGTCATGCTCTGAACACTTCATGGCTTTTAAAAGTATACCTACATACCAAAACCCATCAGTTTATGGCATTAGATGAATACCTTACTAATTTAGAGGCTATAAATATATCTCATTCATTGAACCTAGAAATTTTTACTTATTGTACAGATCGAATCAGTACTCAACAGCACATCGAGCTCGTATCCTTTTGATACACTTCCGGCTAAGCAATTATAAGTTAGAGTATGAGTTTTTGTTATTCGACTTATTTCATCGCGAAGTTTTTCAAGCTTTGCGCTCTGATGGGTTTCCAATTGCATCTCTTTTAGTTTTCAGCCTCGATGGACCGAAGCATAAGATTTTAATGCATTGACACTATATTATTTATGTATTAGTGTTTTACTTCGACTTTTTAAACAATGTTCTTCCAACGTGCATTCATCAATATCTCACGCAATCTATAAAGACTTGGTTTACCGTATAATCTAGGTCTTTTACGAGCACAGACGCTCAACACCAGAAACGTGATGTTAAGCTGCAGAGACTTCATTGGAATACGTCATTTCTAACTTCACTTAAAAAAACGGGCAAGGAAACCTACAAATCCTTTTCAATGAAGCTTTTTTTATTTTAATTAAATACATGAATTATTACCAAAATATGTATTATGAAAAGTAAATTTCATCCGCATGCCCACCGAAAATGATGTTATGTTACATTATTTTTTCCATCTATTCGATGGACGTTTAATGCATTCCATGGTCATATTTTTTAACTCATGGGGCATGTTACAAAATTCTGGTCAAGATCCCTTAGCGAGTCATTGAGTCGTCTCTTGCACAATGCTCACTTTATACAACACTGACACGACGCATCAAACCGTCACTTCATACAGTACCAGCACTTCACGCAACCCTTCAATCAATTCTGGTATATCATTCAACACCCTCAATTTCCACAACACCGGCCCATCCTGTAACATTTACTGTTCCATATTTTCCAAGTTTTGGTGTGAGCGAGCGTCGCCTCCGCCGCCTCCTTCGCAAGCTGCGTGACCTCGAGGCAACTCATCATGCAGCGCTGCCAGTCACTGAAGCTGCTGACGCCAGCGTCCCGCAGCGCTCTTTTCAGCTCGGGCCAGCGCCTCTCCAGCAGCCGCGGGTGATTAGCGCTCAGGTCCTGGATCACGTACAGGAGCACCTCGAAATATCTGAAAATCACATGGCACTGTTAATATGCCAAGTCTCCAGCTAATGATACACGTTACAAAATTCACGCTGAGACACCTCGAGGTAACTGGAAACCACATGGCATTGTGTTATGGCATGCTAAATACATCGTAGCAATTTCTAGACTGCCTCTCAGAGTACTGACGTTCAGCCCTCGATGACGACGTAGACACTAGCCAGCGTCATGACATTCAGCGTGGTTTCGAGTGAAGATGACGTCTATACCCATTTTGTCGCCGAAAATGATAAAATTGGATGCCGAATCTTCCTGCATCGTCTTGTGAACAGAAATCATTCCATGGTCAAAGGGCTAGGCTTGTACTGAGTAGTTCACGTTCCAACAGGAATCGGATTCCGCTCACACAACGCACCAAATTTATTTTTTCAAAATATTTTGTACGATTTTAGGAGAAAGACTCTCGGCCTTCCAACTCGCCTTGCCAGAACCCGTTGAAACATTATTTTGGTTCTTAATTTAGCCCAAAGTTTGTGCGAAGCTCCACAACAGCGTCAAAGCCCTCAAAAAACGAAAAGAAAAAGGCCACGAAGTATGTGGAAACGGCAAAACGTGTAAAAGTCGATTTCGGAAACGTGTAAAAGTCGTCATCATGGCTGAAGACGGTCGTATTGAATGAAACGTTTTTTTCTCTTCTCCTTTTAACTAAGCCGTCGATATTTCAAAGTATGATGGTACTTTTTCCTTGAGTGACTAAAATTTAAGCAGAAATAAGGACATGATGTGGATATTTCTGAAAGACCTCGTACACGAACTTAAAAATTTCTGCAAACTGTTGACAAAATAACGAATGCAGGGCACGTTATGAAAACTTAATTCTTTCAAGTTTTAGGGAGAATTCTCCTAAAGAGACAGAATTGACGGTAAAATCCCTCATGGTTGCAGAAAAGGAGGGGATTTGGTGAATGCTAATTTGAAAGTCTCCCATTTTATCTTGTAGTTCAGTAGCCTCGTTAGAAAAGGTACACCATAGGTTGCAAGTTCGTTGCTGCAATAAGAGAATGTATCATAGACACATTTGTCATTATGGCTTTCCATGTAATTTAAAATGAGGTGAATACCTACGATGGTATAGGACGTTCAGAAATATTTTGCCGGGATGGGGTGATGAAATTGTTTCGCACAAAGTATATTCACATATTAATAAAAGATTGGCGAGCTTTCCGTTTTAACCGGGTGAAATCAAGTCATAAAAGAGAGCCTACGATCCAATCAAACATTGATGAGATAAAATTACGAAAAAATAATTACGAACAGTTGTGAAGAATCATAAGTAAGGATAGGACTATGTAAGGACATTTTAAAATAAAAATAAACACTCTAATAAGCAATCAAAATGTTTTTTCTTAAATGTATTAGGAATCGAATTGAAGAAGGACCTGTGAGAAGGTGTCTTGCGGGGTCGACTCAGCTGGCAATCGAGGGGTAGAGGTTTATGTCTCAATGGTTTAGCGCATTTGCTTAGGTCATTAAAATGTCACAAATTGGAGATTAAAACACGAGGGCAACGAAGAAAATAGCTTGTTCCAGCAAGACATCTGTAAAAGGATGGAGACAACTAAAAAAATACGGTGTCTACACCTCAGAAATGTGCACTCACTAGTCCTTTTTTATCATAAAGATAAGTCAAAAATTTACTTGAGAAAACCTTCAGAACTTGAAGTTTAAATGAGCACAAAACGTCTTTGAATGTGGGACACGAATAGGCGTGTGCGCAATGGTAATTTTTTATTTATTTTCAAGTGCATATGATAAATAATTCGGTTTTAAGTATCATAAAAGCATCGGTCAATGTGTATTCATTAATGTTGTTGTTGAAATAATAAATTTTCACAATGATAAAAATCGATTAAATGAAAGATCCATAAGTATGGATGAATAGATTCACCCTCATGAATTACGTGAATTTATTTGGTTATAGATTGACAAGTAAATTTTAAAAAATTAACTACAGTTTACCTTTTCTTTACAAGATACGTCGTGGCTTGTTCTAATACCAAAACTAATCGCCTCAATAAATAGCTAAAAATCCACAACATTCACGGCCGCGTAGGAGATGAAATTATCTAGAAAATATTATTTCGATAACGTTGAATTGCTAAACTATTTTTGTATGATGAAAATATATGTACGACCTGAAATGTCTCAGATAAGAAAATGAATGAAAAATATATACATGTAGCTTTTCTAAGGTATTGTGAAAGTTCTAACTGAATTAATGAAAGAAGATTCATATTAATATGCAAAAATAAAAAATAAAAGCATAGGAAATCGAATGCATTTTAGCTCACAGGTAGAGGGTCTTGCCGTGATATATCTCTTTTGCCTGTCTTCGCGGCAACTACCGTCGTTGTGAAAGAAACCTCATCCAGAGAAATTTGTCTTCTCGTGGTCAAATTCGAGAAACTCATGTCGAAATAAAACAGAACGTGGTGTCGAACAGAACGTGGTGTTAAGAAGTTAAAAACAAAGTGTATAGAATTCAATCATGGTGCTCCTGGTTCTCTGAATGTGTTTGGTATCCGAATCTGTGTGGGTTGTCAGCGATGTTTCAAGTCTGGGATCCTTCGATATCATATTATAACGGCTAATAAATAGTTGTCATCGGGGGAAGAAGATTGGCCTGCCAACATTAGGATTTCTAGGGTGTTCCAATTATTGGATACCAATTTGTAATCGCCAGATTTTTGTTCGGCGATCGTGTAATAGGATATAATTTGCTTGAGTACAAAATAAAGAGATATACAATCGTATGCCCAAGCCCACATAGAAAACAGGTACCGTCCCAAAAACAGAAGCCTAAAACAGTCATGGAGTGGTAAGTTTAATGATAACCAAACTTGGTGAATACCCATGATAAGTTTTTAATCCATGTATGCGCATTGTGGAGCATCATGTTAATCCTGTTTTTATGTTTTACAAGTGACAATTCCGTTACCATTTATTTGTTGGTGAGGAGGTGTGCCACTACTTAAATTCTAAATCTTATTGCTAATGCAAATTCTGAAGGAGAAAACGTCTCGTGACACATCAATGAATACATAATCTGGGGGTAGACCTTTCCGAAAATTTGATTACAATAACAGTCCTGAACGTCACAACGTCGATCGGAAGGCAGAATATAAATGTGGGAGCTGAAGAGTTTCAAATAATTTGAGGGAATTTATTTCAGTTAGAAAATGAATATGATAATGTGATTAAAGTTAATGGGATCAATGAACAATACTTTCAAAATATAGCAATAATTAGGTTCGAAAATTTCGGAACACACAATTTTTAAATCACTACGAAACGGACATACTGTAAGATATTCTGCATCAGTTCACCTCCAACTCAATGCAATTCTCGTTGCCCACAACAGCGATGGTCAATGATCATGACATGTCATGCGGGAGCAAAATTGAATAAACTCTGAAATTACAAAACAAAAAAATAAAATAATTAAAAAAATTTATCTTTTTCGTTGGCCAAAGACTTCAACAATAGGCCACCTTTAGCAAATGTTGAAATCATCTGGCAACCAACTTTGCATCATTATTAGAATCTTATGTAGAAAATCCTAAGTAACGTGAACAAACAGAATTGAAGAGAAATTCGAAGAACAACATTGACGCAAATAATAGCCGAAATACACTGTACTTGAACATCGGTCGCTAACTAGATAAAAATAACTAGAGTTTACAATTTTTTTACCAAATACAAAAAGGCTTGTTCTAATGCCACAACTAATTACCTTAATAAATGGCTGAATGTTATTTGAAATTGCTTTAAAATGTTATAATTTTACAAACAAAATTTCTACAGTGAGTGTTGTAATTATCAATTAAAATTCAAATAAAATAGTATTTATGTACTATAACTTATCCATTTATAATATGGCACTACATCTTCACACGTTTCGGCATTACAATTTAGCAAGCATCATCTAGGTTTCAATTCTGGAGAACTTGCTTGGGATGCAAGATAGCAGATTTAAAGACTCATAGCACTCATCAAAAAAAAAATAGTATCAAAACACTGAAGAAGTGTAGATCTTAATGAAGAGAAATAATGGACATAATTCGCTATTGAGCGAAGTGTCGTTAATCGTAAAAATATGTGAAAAATGAACAATAAAAATTCACTAGAGTATCAAAGTGTATAGCCGATTTAGAACCCCGATCATGAATATCAAGAAATCCATTTGTACCGTCAAAGTTCGATGGAAATAACTTCGGCATGACTTACTTAGAGCTAGAGGCTTTCGTAGCACCTAAGACCTTTTCGACAGGTTCGTTGGTGTCTTCGATCTTCGTGACTACGTACCGAGCGGCAAACCGCTCTTGAAGAGTCTTATGATGGAAGGCCCAGGAGATAGATCCTTTCCCAGTCAATGGTCGGTGTAGTTTCAAAACTACTGATAGAAATACGTGAGTGTCTACGTCGAAATTAAGATTATTTTTACACAGTCGCTGAAGGTTAAGAAACTCATCTTCAGTCAAAGTTAAGGCGTCTTCACCCAGTAGCTGGAAGGCCAATTCGCCAACGATGAGAAACTGATCATCGATGACAACGCTCGAATCAGCGAAGCCTGAATCACTCAGCTTTTTCTCAATAAGGGTTCGGTAAAGAACGAAAACTTCTTGGGCAACATGGACAGGATTCTGTAACTGAGGGATTCTGTGTGGTAGATATCTGAAAAGATGACAAAACAAAACCAAATTGATCGGTTCTGTGAACATTTTTCTCACTTCGATGTTCAGCTCAGAAAAACAGTGTTGCATTGCTTTGCTCTGTTCAGCATTGTCTAGATGATTTCCGAGCCTTTCCAAAAAAGCTAGTTGGTCTTCCAGAGCAATGAGAGGTAAAATTTCATACTCAGTGAAGCAAGCGTCATGATTTGAAAGCAGCTGGCTTAGCCTTTTTGCAGATTGTGGGCGAGACGTGAATATTACTCGGCAATTTGTTCTTCCCGCTTTCTTTACCAGCTCATGTAAAACAAACATAGAATTTGAATTGGCCTCATCAAATGCGTCGACCAAAAATAACACATCAAGACGAAAGAGGGCTGAAACCACTGATTCCGTTGTGAACTCTCCGCAAACGTCTTCAAATTGTTGTTCAATCACTTCACTCAGCGTCTTGGCAGTTCGATCTTTACAATCTATGTAAACAAGCAAGCTGAAAGCTTTCAAATAATCAGTAATTCCCTTATGCAATTCAAAGAACTGAAGAGTGATATTTTTCAAGAGGGTTGTTTTTCCGGATCCGGCAAGCCCTGACACGATTATGAACTGCTCTGCAGCTTCGAGTAATTTGGTGTAAGGGAGTTCGTTCCTATTTCGCTCGTTCCTGGGCATGACCTCGAGAGCATGAAACACGGCTTGCCGCTTGACTTTGTCGCTGTCAAACATCAGTTGTTCGTAAGTGAATCTTTGTTCCCATAAGCCTTTCGTTTGCTCTCGTCCTCGACTTAACAGAGCTGCACAAACGTGTGATAAGGCTGTTTTGTTCAAACTAGACATATTTTTAATTTCATCATCTAGTTTTTTCTCTAGATTTTCCACTTCCTCAACAGAAAGGCGGTACGATTCTCGAGTTTCACAAATAACCAATTTAAGAGCTGACACAACGTGGGCGAAAGAAGCTGGATCATTAGCAAAAGTTTCGCTGTGTACAATTTTATTTCTTATATTTTTGACATTTTTCACTTCGTGGACGACCCAGGTAATATCCTGTGCTTGCACAAAGACATTTCTAACTGTCTTGTAATTTTTTAGCTGAATCTGAATTGGAGATTGACCTGGTGTTGTGATACTCCTTGCTGTAGCTTTTCTCTCCCTTTTAGTTCTGAAAGGTCGATTTTTCTTGGCAGCTTCACTGACACTTAACAGTCCTGGTATTTCATCAGTTTGCGAAGAGGCTTCTATCGGCCCATCGTGAACATAAGTTAAAGGAAGCCTGACTTTTTCGCGGATTATTTCGACCTCTTTCCTCACTTTCTAAAGAACATCAAAAAGACAATTAAGTGCTGTGATGTCTAGTTTACGAGGATTGGTGGCGTTTTGTAACCGAGACCCGGAAAAACTGCACCAATTTATCCACTCTTCGTCGGTGATAATTTTACCGCGTATGTGTTCCGCATAAGCTCGGTAATTATCTGAGTCTGCTTTGTGGAGGCACTCGTAATTTATTACATGACCAGTAATCATGGGAGCTAAATGCACAGCACCGCATAAGCTCCAAAATAAAGCGCTCATGTCATATGGAATATTAGGAAGAGGAGGCAGTTGTGCACTTTGAGGCTGCCTAGCTGTGGCCATGTTGAGGTTCCTGAAAAAAGTTGAACAATAATATTAAAGCATTTTCACAGACCATACGCTGAACTAAGTTTTCTTCAACGTAGCTTTGCCATTTGTTATCATTTATGTAAATATTATATTCAAGTTATTATAAATTCAAGAATTTGATCCGTAGTACTGGATGATATTTCTGTTAAAATCGAAGATACAACACTTTCACCACTGCTAAGAGTTATTTCTTAGCGAATATTGCCCTTCAATAATTTACATGGTACTCAAACCTGGATGCGCTTGTCAATAAAAAATAAAGAAATGAAATAATGAAATAGAACATGGTATTAATCGCTGAGGAATATACCCCTCTTGATGAATTGAACTGCAACGCATAACTAATTTAGAGAAAAGACTACGTTCACATCCTAAAATCGATAGGAGTTTATGACGTGCAAGAAGTAGCCGGAGGAGTGGATCTACCAGTCATCTGAGGTAGTTAACGAATAATAGAGGTAGCTCCGGCTAAAGATGTGATATTTGAATTTCAGTCATGAATAATGACTGACGTTTTAATTTCTTGCGTTTTTTCTGTTTGTTTAACTCTTCTTTATTCACTGTGGCGTAGTGTTATCAGTTTTTCTTTGAAACTTGAAACACAAAATTTCAACATTTTTTCAGTGATCTTACCTAACAAGTTATTCAGGCACCAATTCGTTTAAAATGAAAATTGAATATGAGTGAAAGCGACTAAATGTTCACCAATCGTTCTGCTACTTTTTCGACAGTCGTCAGTGCTGTTCTCTTACCTACAGGCAGAAACCTGTAAATTTTTAGGGATAAATATAGCAAAATGTTCAACAATATTATTGCAAGTTGTTGAACAGAATTTTTACCAGCTACATGACACGAGCCGCTGAATGAGTGCCCTTGTTCATATATCAAAGAAATAGGTCAAAAATACTCTCAGTGCATGATTCAAAATTGCCTCGTAACCTTCTGAGCGAACGCTGTTTGGTAGGGCGCGTCGCTCCCAAAGTCACCGCCGTCTCAGCTGCCGTTTCCTCTTTTTTCTTGAGCTGTGGTATGAATGTGATCCGCACAGGCTTCTGCTAGGTTTCCTCCCACACCGCCTATCAGCCTGTTCTTTTGATAATTAGTTCATTTTAGTTGTTTCACTTCACAATAAGTTTATGTTCTCAATTTTTACCTTGACACCTGAGATAGAGTAAAAGGAGCATAATTAAGCAAATTCGGGAAATTAAACCATATCTTTTCAATTCCACCTTGAAACCTGCAACAGAGTAAGATGAACACAACTTAGCCAATTCGAAGTATTTGACATTACAGTTTTTCAGTTCCTATATTCTTCCATTCGTCATGATAATATATTTTAAACAACCTAAACAATCTATTTACCACAGGTGATATAGAGGTAGAATGTTCCTTAACTCTAGTACAATGGTTCAATTTGAGTATAGCCAACTGTGGGCTCAATTAAGTTCAGCGACTTCTAGGGCATCCTAACATCAACGTTATTCTAAGGTGTACAATAATGTTTAACCTAATTCACTTAACCTAGATACGCATTTGACTGATAAATGATTAATTCAAGTTGATATTAGATGCTTCATTCCACAATGTAGTTCATATGGACTAGATTTAACAGTATATCCGATAAACGATGTAAGTGCAGACTGAAGATCGGCGATATTAACAATGTCAAATTACATTTTTAGGATTATACATACATTTAGGAAACAAGGTTTGACTTGTTGAACTTACATGATTAGTATTCCGATAAGAAGTGAGACTCAAGATTTATTTTGAATACCTTGTAAGAATTATATTCACGGATCTCCGCAGGTATTGAGTTCCAAGTTTTAGTTCCAACGAAGAGGATACTGTGTTGCGACCGGGCCTTTGAATAATAAGGAAGCATGAATTTACTTCTATTTCGGGTAAAATGGTCGTGATGACCAGTTTGCGCAGTTGATAATTGTTTTAGGCTATTGTCGCCATCATTAGTTAATGTTTTGTAAATGAAATTGCAGATGGAGATTTTGTAGAGATCCGAGAGTTTTAGTATTTGTAAATTTTTGAATGAATCATTGGTGTGAGCATTATATTCTAGGTTCTTTACCGCTCTGATGGCTCTTTTTTGAAGAGTAAAAATTATATTGTTTATATTTTTAGCAGTTCCGTGCCATGCTTCTATTCCGTATTGCAAGTATGGTGAAATGAGCGTTCGGTAGAGCATTTGCAAAGCTGTTTCAGGCAGGAAATTTTCAACTTTATTTAGGATTCCGATGGATTTTGATAATTTAGAACTAATATGGGCGATGTGCTCTTTGAAGGTCAGATGTTTATCTATTATGATGCCCAAATATTTACATGAGTTGGTTTCTTCGATTTCACCTTCGCCAATTTTAATGCGTGGGAGAGATATATTTTTCTTGTATGAGAATGTAATATAATTCGTTTTATCGATATTAAGGCTTATTTTGTTAGCTTTAAGCCACAATGAAAACTTATGGAGTTCATTATTTATACTCTCCGCAATCGTAGTGGGATTTTGGTTCGGAAGGACCGTAGAAAGCGTACTGTCATCGGCAAAAAGTATGAATTTGAAGAATGATGTAGATTTAATAATATCGTTGATAAAAATCAGAAATAGGAGAGGCCCAAGAACAGATCCTTGTGGAACTCCATGGCTAATTGTCTGTGAGTCCGATTTTGCGTTGTCAATGACAACGTATTGCTTCCGATTTGTTAGGTATGATCTGAACCAATCCTGGGCAACCCCACGAATGCCATAACAGTGTAGTTTCGAGAGTAATATGTTATGGTACACACAATCGAATGCTTTTCGAAAGTCAAGAAATACAGAGAAGACAGGCTTTCCGTTATCTACCTTAGAATAAAGGAATTGTAAATGATTTAATATTACCTGTGTTGTTGATTTTTTACAGCGAAATCCGTATTGTTCTTCATAGAGAAATGATTTTTGTTCAATATAAGAGTACACTTTTTTATACACAATTTTCTCGAATACCTTACTAATAATTGGTAACACGGAGATAGGTCGATAATTGTTTACACAGGTTTTTTCACCATTTTTAAAGATAGGGGTTTCTCTAGCAACTTTGAGGGAGTTCGGGAAAGTGCCTAGTAAGAGAGACTGGTTTATAATATTTGATATCAGCGGGGCTACAATGTCAGCAATAACTTTAAGTACCTTAGTCGGAAACGTTTGTAACCCACTCGATTAATTTTTCAGGTTGTTTATGCACGTAATTACATCTGTTGTGATTCTATTCACAACGCATACAAAAAATTTTTGTTCGTTCGAAGGAGGACGCTCCACTATTCGAATAGACGCAAAGCAGCCAGGGGAGACGCCGTATGCCACGGAGACGGTTATCAGACTTCGCGAATCGTTCTAAGTAGTTATTCTTCTTCCCCTCTTTATGTCCCCTCTACGTCGACTCCGAGATCGCGGAAGAAGCAAGGACGTCAACCGACCGAAGAGGGATTTCAAGACATCGCTACTAGAAGATCTTCTCTGTATTATGTCCGTATTGTTTTATACCTAACTTTTCTTAGATCATTAATGCTATTATCATAACTTGATATTTCATCGCACGAAGTAACTAAAGACGATAGAGTTGTTTATAACGCTCAATTGTGAATCAATTCATCGTAAAGGTTTATGTTCTCATGCAAAGTCAACCTTACTGAGAAGCGCACTACCGCACAGCTACCAAGCGTGGGCGAGTTAGTTAGAGCGCGGCAGCCAGAGAAAGAGCACGCACATAAGATTTCTTTCCTCGCCCTCGGGCAACCCTTAGGGGTCTTCTGTTCATCTGACGTCATTATATTTACTCAGTGTCATAGTAAATCAAGTGTATTTCCGAAGTATTGTAATAACGTAAATGGCTGCCCGCGTTATATAAAGCGACACCACGACGGAATCCGAAACTAAGATGAGTCTCATTCGGTATTGTATACTTTTCCATGAGCATCCCCGTGTCGATTTCTCTGTGCCTAGGTTTCGTCATGCCTTAAGCATTCACTTGTAAACGTTATGCCTTCAGCACATGTTATGTATTTGCCTTCAGCATAGCTAAAAGTGAATTGAGTGTAACTTAATGCGTTAGGTCTATTTGTATTCAAGAACGTCAATTTCATGTAACGAGAATAAGTAATAAATGTCGATGCATCTTTGCGTATAATTTCCTGTTAATTAGGGAGATGAATTATCATTATCTGTGGAGAGAAATATTCCATGCTACCAATTTATACTAACTCCACGCTACCAATTTGCCGCTCATTCAATTTGCCGCTCATTCATCAATTAAATTCGTGGACATTGAAAGGTCCCAGTTTATCTACGTTAACCTAAAATAAAAGAAAGTGATTAATAAATCACGACCATCAAAAGAGAGCTAAATGATGAAAAGAAAGAAAGAATGACATCAAGAAAAGGCTCCATGACATATGGTGAGCAGCGGAGGGGGATATTTGATTCCTATTTTCTTAATAAGAGTTAAAATTTCCCTTGCTCACTCCCTCCGAAATAAAAATAAAAGCTCGTGTCTACATAAAATATATTGAATAAACCTCCAGCAGATCTTGATAATTTCATCTCTACGTTAGGATGTTTATGTAATCTATCTAATATTTCATGTGTATGTATGCTAAAATTCTAATTCATTTCTGTGAACCAATTATTGCTATGTGTTTATTTTGCTTTCTATTTCATTTCTGTGAGATCATTTACAATGCATTTTATAATCTACCATTTACGTGTGAACTTCATTTTAATAACTAATAAAATTTTACCTCATGTAACAACCATTACTAGGTGTGCATTGATTTTTTCGTATCAATTCTTCTAATATGTCAAATCGTTTGATTATGAGGAATATGATAATATGAATTTACCTTCTGATCCAAGAGCATTCAATTACTAAAGGCCAATTTGACAACGTGAATCATTCAATTATTTACGATGCGGGATAACTGCACTCCAACGATTTATGTAAAATTTTGACATACCGTATAAATTTCCCCAATTTACCATGTAACTCTCTTTCATGACTCTAGACGGACGTCATTTTGCCATTTTGTTTTGACTTGTGCTGAACGAGTTAACGTGCTATTCGTTTAAACTCTGAATCTCCGTATCACAAAATTTTTACATCTATAAAATAAACCATAAATTGAAATTTTCTTCTAATTCGGCTTATAAATGACCTTCAGTAAATCATCTCCTTGAAATTCAATCATATTTACACGAAAATAAAATTCATTTTAGAAGTAAACTTCATTTAGTCATAAAAATATCTACATGATTGAAATTCATATTCACATAATTATCGTGGATCCTATGATGCTAGAAATATATGGCAACTTTCATTCAGATGTCCACGTGTAGATTACAATTTCAATGCGCCATCTTGATCATATAATTTAGCCACGCAATGATCGTGAAAATTTGCTTGAAATATGCGTGTTGAGATGAGAGAAATTCTTAGACCAGCTAGTGGTGTGGTATTCTAGCCTGAGTTCTGCACTGCGCGCTCGTTGTTTTGAAACAAACCCCAACTCCGCCCCCTCTTCGACAGCTGCGAGCTCACCTCCCTCCCTCTCTCTCCATCTCTCTATTCTATCATGTAAGCTCGAAATTTGCTCTCTCTAGCGTTCGTGTCTCAACGGTATCACGAATTCTACCTTGCACGACGGCTTTTTTGTGACAATTATATTACGTCACACTGAGAAACTCAGAAAAATTTTTGAACTTAGTATTGATAAATGTTTAATGTTTTATTAATGTTGTAGGTGAAATGATGTAATATTTACCATTCTGCCACGTAACCAACTCTAGTGAAAAAAAAAATATAAGATAATTTGAAAAAATTTTCCTTAAGTCTGACCTTATGAATGATTAAAAATTAAATTCGTCAAGTTACCTTTTGAAGGTCAATCATATTCGACTATAAAAGAAATTCGTCTAGAAATAAAATTTCATTCAATTAGAAATGATTGTGCAGAGAACGATTTATTTCATTCTAGTAGGATGTTCGTGTCCAATTTTGACTCCTAGGTATTGTTTTAATCATGTAATTGTAAAGAACGTTTGCCTGGATGTTTTGTAGTGATGGAATGTATGTGAGGCGAGGTTGTATGGGGAGATCGATGTGCGATGTGGGTGTGCTCTCAAACCCGAGCCAGCATAACGTCCCTGTTGTTTCAAATCACCCAACTTCACCCCCTCCCCCTTCTCTCTCCAATCCTCCGACTCTCGGCTTGCTCTCTACTTCGCTCTCGTTCGAAGAAAAGGCCTAACTGTCGCACAAGCATACTCTACCTCGCAGGCACGATAGCAGACTCAGACTCTTGCCGTCTTTCGAACGCTACTTTGCATAGCAGTTCTATTACGCCGAAAGATTCGATAAACTTGAACTTAGGATAAACTTTTAATGATTTGAATTTGGTGTAATATTGTAAACGTGTGATAAGTAATAGCATGAGCGTGTATTAATTTCATTCATTTAAAAATTTGAGTTTACCCATCATCAGGATAATGGACTTTATAACGAAAATTAAAATCCGATCATTATAAAGACACCCTTGATATTAATCTAATCGCAGGAGTTCTTTGTCATTTGACGTGCTCAACGTGAATGCGCTATTTAAAAATTTTGCTTCACGTCGTACTAGATTATAATGTCACTTCGAAACTGGAACGTAGTGTAAGTGTATTATGTCCTATTGTAAGCACAGAGAATAGAACGGGTCGAGGTGCGGGAATCGTATGGAATGAATGAGAACTTGTCTGGGAATGGATGAAATACACAAGAACGATAAATAACAACATCGATAATTTCAGTTGATGCTGTGGGCTCTGCAAGCGGACGTGGTGGACGGCTGAGTCTTCACTACCAGCACCCACACCACCAACCCACTCTCTACCTCGGTGCCTGAGTCACCGCACTCGGTGGCGACAGCGACAACGGGCACGAAAACAACCAGAGCCCTGACCCATGGTAGGCTTCGCGTTCACGTGGTCCGCTACGAGTGGACACGGCTCGGACGTGGATATGACAGCGACAGGACGCCACACCGCCACGCTTCACAACGAGAGCAGCCTGAGCGAAACGCCCTATCTCGAAGAAAACGTCGTAGAAAACTACTCGCCATAATGCTACACTGCCACGCCTCAGCGGCAAAAAAATAGTCTAAGCTCAACGCGCGAACTCGAGGAAAACGACGAAAGAAAACGGTCCGCCAGTTGACTGGGTCGACTGCTTTGAAAATTTTCTACGATGATACTTGGAGCCACGGGACCTGAGCATGGACAACATCGACGAGGAGAGGAAGGAAACACGACTACAACGAAGCTCCGGGATACCAGCGCGTCATGGACAACGAAAAGAGCTACAACTGCAAAAACTTCGATGATCTTCTTGCGACGACATCGACGTAACTTCATGGCTGTTTAAAAAGAAGTCTTCAGGACTCAAAAGTCATGTCCCGTCCTAAAAGAGATCGTGTATGACGAAGCACGGTTCGAAGATGTTCCTGGAAACAGAGGTCACGAAGATTATTCTTTCCTATACGGATGCAAATTGAGCGCAATCGAGGCAACCGGAGCTCTACATGTTCCGCGTCATTTTAATGGAATCTTTATTCCATTGAGTATCTTCTAGAGGTACTCTGCGAGCTGGGGAAGCCGTCGCTTCGTCTTGCGGAAACCATCGTTTGCCTAAAACGCACGGAAGACGTAGCCTTGTTTGGGGGACTTCGACTCAGCGTTCGACACATGAACAAACCCAGTTTATCGCCGCCTTCAGATTGCCTCAAATGGACTATGTGGAGATTATGAAAAAAGAACTGATCCGTTTCGTCAGCGTAAGTCGCACGTGAGGACTGTATGGAACAATCGTCGATCAGGAGATCGAATCTTTGAATGACGACGGGGCACATGTTGTGATTCTATTCACAACGCATACAAAAAATTTTTGTTCGTTCGAAGGAGGACGCTCCACTATTCGAATAGACGCAAAGCAGCCAGGGGAGACGCCGTATGCCACGGAGACGGTTATCAGACTTCGCGAATCGTTCTAAGTAGTTATTCTTCTTCCCCTCTTTATGTCCCCTCTACGTCGACTCCGAGATCGCGGAAGAAGCAAGGACGTCAACCGACCGAAGAGGGATTTCAAGACATCGCTACTAGAAGATCTTCTCTGTATTATGTCCGTATTGTTTTATACCTAACTTTTCTTAGATCATTAATGCTATTATCATAACTTGATATTTCATCGCACGAAGTAACTAAAGACGATAGAGTTGTTTATAACGCTCAATTGTGAATCAATTCATCGTAAAGGTTTATGTTCTCATGCAAAGTCAACCTTACTGAGAAGCGCACTACCGCACAGCTACCAAGCGTGGGCGAGTTAGTTAGAGCGCGGCAGCCAGAGAAAGAGCACGCACATAAGATTTCTTTCCTCGCCCTCGGGCAACCCTTAGGGGTCTTCTGTTCATCTGACGTCATTATATTTACTCAGTGTCATAGTAAATCAAGTGTATTTCCGAAGTATTGTAATAACGTAAATGGCTGCCCGCGTTATATAAAGCGACACCACGACGGAATCCGAAACTAAGATGAGTCTCATTCGGTATTGTATACTTTTCCATGAGCATCCCCGTGTCGATTTCTCTGTGCCTAGGTTTCGTCATGCCTTAAGCATTCACTTGTAAACGTTATGCCTTCAGCACATGTTATGTATTTGCCTTCAGCATAGCTAAAAGTGAATTGAGTGTAACTTAATGCGTTAGGTCTATTTGTATTCAAGAACGTCAATTTCATGTAACGAGAATAAGTAATAAATGTCGATGCATCTTTGCGTATAATTTCCTGTTAATTAGGGAGATGAATTATCATTATCTGTGGAGAGAAATATTCCATGCTACCAATTTATACTAACTCCACGCTACCAATTTGCCGCTCATTCAATTTGCCGCTCATTCATCAATTAAATTCGTGGACATTGAAAGGTCCCAGTTTATCTACGTTAACCTAAAATAAAAGAAAGTGATTAATAAATCACGACCGTCAAAAGAGAGCTAAATGATGAAAAGAAAGAAAGAATGACATCAAGAAAAGGCTCCATGACAACATCGGAGGAGTTTCTAGGCGTAAAGAAAAAGGAGTTGGGTTCTCGAATATGATCCATAAATTCCAGGTGATCAGTAAGTTCACTTGGAATACCAAAAGCTATAGTTTTCCCTACGTTTACAAAGAAGTTGTTAACGAGATTAGCAATTTCTTTCTTCTCATGGTATTTTACATTATCTTGAATAACATATTCAATTTTCTTTCTTTAGGCGTTATTCGGTTTACAGCAAGAGTTAAGGAGGTGCCAAGTCTTTTTAACGTCAGGTTTGAATTGAGTAAACTTGAGCGTAAAGTAGTTCTTTTTTGATGTTCTTAACTGGTTTGTTACATAGTTTCTGAATCGGTTATATGTTTCTCTAGATTTTCTCCCTTCGCAAAGGACGGCTAGGTACGCTTGACGTTTCTTTATATTTATCACGAGCTCTCTAGTAATCCAGGGCTTTTGTTTATTTTTCGGGGTAACTGTACGAGTTACAATTGGGCAACACTGATTGTATGCGGTTATTATAATTTCAGTCAACTTTACTACTGCTTCATCAATGCTCGTATCATTATTGTTTTGTTGAGAGATGTGCAATGACGTTTCTTTATATTTATCCCAATGTCTCCAGTAATCCAGGGCTTTTGTTTACTTTTTGGTGTTACTGTACGAGTTACAATTGGGCATCAGTGTTTGTAGGTAGACATTATAGTTTCGGTCAACTTTACTACTGCTTCATTAATGCTCGTTGCATTATGGTTTCGTTGAGATATGTGCAATATTGGCATTGATTCTTCTAGAACGGTGCGAAATTATTCTAAATTTGATTCGTTTACTTTACGATATGAGTAAGTTTCAACCCGTGGCTTGATGCAAGAAATATAGACATTATTTTTAATAAGAAAAACTGGAAAATGATCTGATACGTCAGAAGTAATTATTCCAGCAAAAAAATCAGATGGGTACGCTGCACAGTAAGAATGTAAGTCTGCGTGCGAGGTGAGAAGTCTCCACTTCTCTGTTTCTTCGTACTTTATCGATGACGTTTCCTCTGAGATAAATGTTTACAGTGCTTCCGAAAATAGGTACATCAATATCAATCCCACACAGGAGGTTGTTAGAAAGACAAGAAAGAAAACATTTTATTTCCAATAGAGATGTTACAAAAATACCATCATTGGTTTTTAAAATATTTTAAAGTTAATACACGTCGATAATACACTCACACAAGTATTGTAATACCCATGTCACTAGTCGAAAAAAAATTATACAGAGCAGTGTACTCCTAATGTTGATTAATTCACATTTGATGATACATGTAATGGTAATTATAAGCGATAGAACAATTTCATGAACGAAGCATTTTCATTGTGGGTTGAGAACACTTTTGATAGTTTACATATACATGAAATAAAACTTCGCAATTCTTGACGCCATGACATAATATTAGAATTGCTTGTTTCGGAAGATGTTCAAAAATCTAATTTCAAGGAAGTACGAAAAAAATAAATATACCTTTATGTAAGCATGATTACCGCGAAAATTACAACTTTTGTATTTCTAATTAAACAATTTTAACATAACGTTCATTAGTTGATAAGCATTTCATTTAAATATAAATGGATCTCCACGCAACAAATGTATAGGTTTTTTTGCGCGAATGCTTTACAATAATAAAGAGATGACGAGTTAGGTAATGTTACAAGTTGAAAGTGAACAGAAAAAAAATATCATCTCTAGTTAAAATGCTAGTTGTTAGTTTAGTACACACATATGTGCATATATACATGTAAATATATACACATATACATGCACATACATACCTACGCACATACATACTACTAACAAGTAAACATACACAAATACATTTCTATGCATCGAGGCAATCACAATACATACGCGTTCTATAAAAATGCTGTGCGATGTTCTGAAATATAGGATAATGAGCAAAGGAAATTCGTGACAACTTTTTCAGTATGTGTTGCTGCTTACAATTTCTAATGAAATATTGGAACTATGTTTTATTAAACATTTTATCGAAAAGATCATTGGTTGGTAAGCGTCTTATAAATAATATGTGGGTGATCACGCAACAAATATATATATATATATATATATTTATACCCGTATATAAATGAATTAAAAATGCTTTACAATAATCAAGTGAAATCAAGTATTATGTAGTGACACATTTACCTATCTACGTACGCATAGCGTGCACACGTACTCATATACACAAGTAAGCATGTGAGCAAATAGCGTAAACTAGTCAGTATAAACTAGCATTCCAATCGAGGGAAACGGAGAAAATATCTTTTATTGTGGCATGAATTTTATAAAATTTCCGAACTAAAAATATTGACACAAAACAGTCTACCTGAGTCAGACACATGAAAACGATTGTTCTACAACGGTTCCCAAGTACAGAAGATTTCCAGAAGTACGTGAGGCTTAGGTGCGGTGGTTATAATATAATCTAGAGCGTAAGAGATAATATGATAATTTGCCCTACACTAGCCTACCAAGAACATTTTTGGACGTGAAGAAGAAAGAAACATGAATGTCCTATAAGGGTTTTATATTAGGAAAAAAATCACATCATCTTTGAAATATGGCGTTATGTCTGCATTTGATAAACATGCATAGGTACCACATTTTACATGTACAAGACATTTAAGCTTTTGATTGCTTTACAATAATTAAATGAAATGATGTGTTGGGTGGTGTTAGAAGTTGGGAGTGAGAAAAAAGGCTGGTATTTATCGTTTATATAGCAGTTGCTAGTCCAGTGCACAAAGGTGTATGTGCACATATATGCACACCCATTGCACACATACACCCATATACGTACTCACATATACAAGTAAGCATGTTTGCAAATCCCAGCGTATAGGCGATCAAATCATAATACCTACGCATACTTCAAGACTTTTGTGTGACGTCTTAAATTATAAAGAAAATGAGCAGGGGAGAGTATTCAGCAATGAAGATACAAGGCAAATGTGATTCGTCAATACGTGTTCAGCATGTTCTGTAACTAAGAACTATCATTGAGACGCAAGATGATGAGTTATTTTGGCTTTAAATTCTCTCTGTCTTTGAGGGACCGAGAAGACCCATGGTACGAAATCGTGAAATTAGAATTCTGTTCAACAACTGACATCCTAATCAGTTCTGATCAGTTTCGCATGTTCAATTTACCTAAAGTTTCGGTCACGAGAATATTAACATGTCTACATATTTTTCAAGGAAACTTATCAAAATTGTATTAATTGTTTCAGTATTTTAGAAATTTAGCCCTTCACTGCAAGAATTATTTTTGAAAATCTGGATAAGCACGAGTCAGTAATGGCGTCCTAACTGAACTGAACCACGTGAAGGGTGTATCGAACACGTATCAAACGCGTTCTTTTTAAGGGTAGTATGTCTCATTATCAGTACAGATCGCAGAAATGTACTTGTCTCACTCAATTCTATATATATATATATATACAGCAAAACTCGGTATATGTCATGTACGACACACCATGCAGTGAAGGGTTAATATACAGACTTTTGAAAATTTTCAAAGGGATCATGCTAGACAAGATCTATTTGTTCCGGGCTACAGCTTTTATGTAGGTTAACCTGCATGGGGCGTTTACTCCTTTTGGGCGTTGTCTCTGATTCCGCACACTGCATGGAGTAAGTCTTAACACTTGAACTTTGTGATGAGTTTCAAGCTATCAGTACATCTATAAGATTACTCACGGTCTTCTGATAGCGCACACTTTGCCTAACATACCGACCCTCACGCCTGCTTGCACGCCACTGTCTGTCGTCATCGTCATCACTCATTATTCGTCACGGTCTCATTGGTCAGCATCCTGCTGGGCGGCAGTTATCACGCGAGTTGCTCCTCATCAAACTTCAAGTCTAGAAAAACCTAGATCACATCATGAAAAACCCAGACTGACTAAGCCTTCAAACGATGAAAATTCGTTTGCATCAATTACGTTAATTTAAGCTCTAAATCCGGTTTCACGACAATTTTTAATTGACTATGGTTTCTTGGCCAACTTGCTCATGAAAATGTTTATGATTTGCGTTAGGTGGCATGGTAAACAAAAATTAGGTATTGTCCTTTTAATGCCTTACAAACAATTTATCATTGGTTTATTAAGAGGTTGCAGCATGCATCTGGATTGCACTAGTATACCACTTCGCCATAACCTGTACACAGTATAACTGGCTTGACGCCTTAATTGAGCCACGCCTAAGTTATATTATATATATTTTGCCACTTGCTTTTTGTTTATGTGAACATTGTTAACCAGTGATTAGTTAAAGACTGCAAACTTCAGCACCTTTGACATATGATAAATTTCCCTCACATAATTGCAATGTCCATGAAAAATTCTCAAACCTGAGAAACCTACTCGATCTGTACACAGTGAGCTGATAACTATCTTCATTGTCAAAATCACACAAACCCAAAATTACCGCCGGTGAACTTTTGTTCATATGAGCTAGCTCAGAGATAACGATATTTCTATATTCAGTCTGTACACACCACAAGCGACCATATTACGAGTGTATAGACGGAATGTATACATAAATGCAACATGTCACACCCTTGAATTTCGAACTCTGTAAGCGCCTAAACAATTTAACATGAATGAATTTGAATTTTGTGCATAAAATATGGAGTAAAAATTGGCGTGAACTGGAAATGACTTCAACCCTCACACGCCTGAAAACCTAAGTCTATGTGGAAAAACCCAGCATGGGCTATGACTCATTGACTAAAGATCTCAGCTCATGCAATGGCGGCTCCGCTAAACAAAAAGCGGATTGGCCAATGCTTGCTGTGCAACAAACATAATGAAGCATTACAATAACTGCTCCAGTCCTACCTGATAATGATTGCAACACGGAGTGGCTAACCTTGTCTCACGAAACTTTCACAGCACTATAAACGCGCATCAGGCAAGCCTTGTTTTGGTTGACGATACTTTATCCTTCCTGCAGTTCATCATCGTCTCGCATCTTTTGCCTATGAAAAGTTTTGAATGCATCTTTGAGAAAAAATCACCATCTTTTTGTTTTATAATTTTCTACGACAGAAATTTGTTTCATAACTCATATTTTGCAGGAAGACTTTGAAATATTGCGTATTAGTATCTGGTGATATGTTTCTCTAATTCATTTGGTGCACGAATTACTTATAAGATGAAACTTGCACTCGTTCAACAGGATCTGTGATAGAGAATGAGTTACAGAATTGCACACAGTGAGATGCTTTTGGCCTTCACTGCGCGAAGTGTATTTAGGCATCGTAAACGAAATCAGAAATTGGGAACAGGTGATATTCCATTCAGCTTCAAATCCAAACTCTCTTCCCATTTTGCAGTGAAAATCTATAAAACGCTTCAGGACAGGGAAGAGTCATTGTGAGATTTTTAAGTTCAATCTCAGTTTACTCCTCGAGCTGTTTTTTCGCGTTCGTCAAGGCCGACAATCGAAAACTGTTTCAATATCTCTGATCTTCATACAGCATCAACACGACCGAAATTGCCTACTCACGAAAGGTTGATGAAAAAAGAACAATAAATTCTATTCCAAGAAACTTCACTTTTTGGATTTGATGATAATTTGAGTAGAACTCACAGTTAAACTAAGCAACTACTCCGCGTTTACATCAGAATTGCAGTTAACACATTCAATGAATAAAATTAAGCTCAGAATATCATATACAGTGTATCTGTATAACCTGCATAATGCCACCAACTTACCTCACCAATTAAATCCCACGCCCCTAATCTCGTCTCCTGTTACATACATACCTCTACCTAGCACAAAATTTCCTGTCGCCTTGTGCTTCAGGAGTCTATGAAAATGTCTTATGAAAATTAAAATAAATGTTTATGTATGTGTTAAAAAAATGTTTCACGAAAAAAATAAACCTGTCTAAGAACACTATGTAAATAAGTGACAAGATGCTTCCATATTTCTCATTTTACATTTTACACTTGCACCAAGGAACACTTCCTTCATTGAATTACATGCAAAAACGGGAAATTATTTTAAATGGACGATTGCTTTTCCAACAGTAATGAATACTACTTCATGGATACTTATTAAATTTCTTATTTCATGCTAAAATTGAATGCAGGACCTACAGGCTGGTAATGAGATATGGAAACGGTTGAAGACTATCAAGCAAGCAGCTCTAATGAAAGGAGCCAAGTTAGGTAGCAAAACAGAAGAAATTAAAGTGGTAAAACGATATCTTCGGTAGCAGTCCATTGAAGTCAAAGCCTATCACAAATCCCAATGTAAGGTAATAAGCCAATCATTGCGAGGTCTGCGAGAGCAGAGAGTCGAACTTTATTTAAACTTCACAACGCGTTTGCCCCGAGGCCCTCCAGGCGTTCACGCTAAGATGTGGCTGGGGAGTCGTTGTTGATAGGAGTGCCATTCTGATTTTCTGATACCGAAGCATGAAAAGCACAGGATGCGCGGTCACGGTGATGCTTCGAATATCCTCTGGATACTTCCGGAGCGGTGCAGAGTGTACATAGAATCTTTAAAACCAAACGTCAATATGAAGAAAGAATAAATCAAGCATTTTATTGATGGACTTTTTTTGGTTAAACAATCGTATCAAATAACATCTTATTCCTTCACTGATGAGAAATTTTTCACCTCTTTGCAAGCGCCTCGCGCCTGAGCGGCAAAGAGCAGCAGATATCAACCAATAGACAATTAAGAACTGAATCGATTGCAGTAAAACTACTTTGCCAAAAGTTTTGTTACCTTCATTGTATGTAAATAATAGTTTCTAGGAATATGCTTATAATTTTTTGTTAACAAGCAGGGCGTATCATAATTTTTTACTGGTAATTTGTGTGTAAAAAGAATTTACGCCGAAAAATTTAAGGGAAAGACGGAAGGGACCAGGCTATCGCTATTTACACGTTTTTCTTTCACAAAATTGCGCACTGGAATTGCCGCGTAATGAATAATACGTGTTTCAAGTCATGTTTGGGAAACCCAAATATGTCATTTTATTCTCTTTCACTTGATCCATCTACTGAGCAGAGAAAACTGAAATTTAACTCAAACTATATACGTCAGGATAAATTCTTCTTTGCGCCTGAAAGCACATAATCTCTCTCTGAGGAAATGTCCTGAAGTATTTTCAGACATTTAAAATAACTAGAATTTCTAGGATTGGAGAAGGACCGACGTTACGGCCATTTAAGTTTGACTGAATTGATTGCGTTAACGACTTCTATCCTTCGATTCTTTTTAGAGCGAAATAAACACATCTGTAGTTAAAGAGATGTGATTTCAGACATAGATGTAGAAAAAAGTTTCAGAGATATGTACTAGAATTGGGAATAAAAATGCAGTTCAAGCTCATTTATAGCAACCGTATTAAGAAAATTTTAATGCAAGCAAGGTTTTTATCAATGTACTAATCAAAGTCAAACTTGACTAAAATTATGAAGATTAGTGCAACTGAATAAAAATTTAAATGTAATATCTCCTATAATTGGACCCCATTAACTTTTATTCAGTTTGATTTTCTACAAAATAAGGAATGAGTTGATTCTGATAACCTTTCTTGGCCCGTATTCTCACACTAACATAATCGGAACCTTCTTAGATTAACTCTATTTTTTCAGTGTTTCCTTCTTAAAGTTATATTTATTGCCACATCAACATTGATGAACATAATCATTTGAGAATTTTATGTAGAAGTTTTTTAAAGGAAACCATTTCCTAGACGCTTGATTGCATGGTAATCAGAAGTGGAAACGCAAACTACTTTTACCATCATTTTTGAACTTGAGACATGTACCATGAAAACTGTATCTAGATGTCAACCCAGTTAATTCAGCCACAATACATTTAATGAGTGTTTGCTCACTGATTGCTCGCAGCTTAATTCCTGATCTGAAGTCGCTGTATTTTTATTTAAATTGGGGTCACCTTCCTTCAATAGACGCCGCTCGTGCATCAATTTATGGAACTTATTCTCACTCTAAGAATAAACAACAAATTAAGTACAACGGGATTGAGATTTTCCAAATTTTGGGTCAGATCGATGATATTTACAACATCTGAGGTGTCCGTCGTTCTTAGGTATGGATGTTTAGAACGTCCCTGTGTTAACTTCCAAAAAAACGCTTTCTTATCTTTTTTTCTCAGTTGTTCCCTTCATATATGCTGAACGCAATTAAACGTCCTACCGTAACATTGTGACACAATACCTAGCCCACTCAAAAAGTTATCCTTTTCGAATTACATGTATGATCTGTGCATTTTAGAATCCCTTCTCGGAAGATTTCGTCCTACAACGAAGGCTTCATTGAGTACCAATTTAAAAAGTGGGGTCTGAAAGGTCGTAGCCCCGTGCACTTGTTATTGGAACCTGATATGTTACTGAAACTCGAACATCGTATGGTCAAACCTTTGATATCTCATTAATTAATCAATATTTTCTGGTTATTATCATTCTTCCAGAAGTGAGCCTACTTATTTAAATAAGCATTAAAGGTGATCAAGTGTATCAAAGAATGTTAGCAGTTTTTCCTCTCTCTGCTAATACTGTTTTTTTTTTAAGCAGACTGTTTCTTTTCTTCAATGATAGACTTCAAGTTGAACAATTTGAAACATCCCACCATTTGCTATTATTTTAGTCGATTTTCATCTCTGTATGCTCACATTTTTATTCTTCCAGCTCTACATTTTCGCAGTTATCCACCAGCTCCTGGAATATTTGCAAAGCAGAGAGGCGCCCAATCGGCGAGTCAGTTTGATTACTCTTAAGCTGAATTTTAATCTAAAAGTTCATTGACATCTTGTATGTCCAATTCTTGGTCGGTAAATATTCACCACGTAAATAAAGGTTCAATAAATCACACACAATTAAAATCTCGCTTTCAAAAAATTAGCCGTTCATATGTTTGTGTACAGCTAGGAGCGTGGAACAGAAATGTATTTCCCAGCATAGGATCATTGCCACATTATTTCAATTTTCCCCTGCTCAACTTTAAACTTTTCGAAAAGTGTGATGAATTGAAATATGCGCTAGTCCTTTCAATGTAATAAAAGTACGCACTTGCCCCATCGATGGAACAATTTTGCAACTAATAAGATCTAACACACATTGCACTTCTACTATACCACCACTATAATGACCTTGAATAACAACAGGACGCACTTGGCTCTGGGGCATGTGTTGTGCTTGTTCGAAACGAGTGTATTTCTCACGAATTGGATTTGAGAGGAATCTTTAAATTTGAAAAAGTTTTTGGGGCATTGTAATGTTATATGATGTAGGTTACCGATATTATGAGACAAATGGGAATGAAAAGGCCTTTGTAGTAGATGGTCTATTTTGCAATTTAACAGAATACAAAAAAAAATGTGTTGTGTTCTCTTGTTCGTGAGATCATTGTGATTCATCACTCTTTTTCTTATGACGCTCTTTTTCAATTACTGTCTCTTTATTTTCAATCAACAGTTCCTCAATACGTGGGGTTAACACTCAGATGTTGGCCAATATATTTAATGGGAAATGATGGTGAACATTTTATAATATGAGAAGACAGAGACACGCAATCAGGTGACAAGAAAATATTATGGTACTCAACTTTCAAAGAAATCCAGCGGCGAGAATTGTAGCACAGGGTCTCTGTATTTACGTTAATTTAACGAGTCGGAAAGAGTTTAAAAACACAGATACAGAAGATTATTCGACCACGTGATGATGCCGTCTTTTTCGACCACTCAGGATGCCGTCCGTTTCCAAAATATTTCTAAGGCAGATGTTAGCATCCATTGGAGACCCTTTCAAATGAAGCCTCGTATCAGAAAGAATGCCCTCTGCCGTTACCACGACTCGATATATGCCAAGTGATTGAGGGTATGGCTATCGCGGGTGACCGACACAATATGATACATAACAGTAAAAAATGGAAAGAGCCTATCGTAGCAAGGGTTAATTTGCAAGGGCTCAAGCCTATCATTATTTATATATTTATATAATTATTGAAAAAATTCTAGCGCTCTAGTTAGACAGTTTGACACAATCAACAGAAAATTACATGTAAAATTTTTTATTTTTTCTTTTGCCCGTAGCTGAGAATGATTGTCTTCTACGAGCCTTCACCGTCTTTCTCACTGGTAACGAGGGCAGTTTATTGTTGGTTTGTTGTTCATATAGCTGGCTAGGCAGTCTATAGAATTTCTCCGTTGACAACGTTCCCATACGATGTTGGATTTCGCTGCGATAATTTAATGTAGACCGGGTATAAGGTTTCCGTCGACATTCTCTCCTTTGCTCGGTGACTGAATTCGGAAGTTATGTACTGAGGTGCGTAACAAATGTTCATGTCAGATGAAGTAACAACGTGAAATGATATTGCATCCGAAATTGGAGAAGATTGTAATTAGATCTGAAGTACTAAAGTTATGAAAAAATTTCTCAACTGAAGAGTTTTGCAACTTAAAATAAAAATGTCGAATCATTTTTACGAGTTTCATCAGCGGGTTTCATGTCGGCGGTCATGCCATCCGTGCGTGAGGTAACAAACGGAATGTACATTTTAATTGCCTCTTTTAATAAGGATGTTATTCAAAATCTCATCAGAAAACCTGAAGTCATCAGCTGCATTCAGTATTGCACCGTCGTACCAGACGTTGCTATCCTGGTGTTTGAATAATAATAAATAATAATAATAATAATATATATTGAAATCAACCTAACACAACGGTGTTATACAATATTGAGACATTTAAATACAGGAACAGTTATAAATAAACAACAAGATTTCAAGCCCGTAGTTAGTCTAGGAGACTATTTGGGCACAAATAGCAAAAGGAGTAAACACCATTTAAGACTTATCTACTGAGTTTCCTAGAAATTGATAACTTAATACAAATAGAACCACATAGTAAACCACTAACGTGAAAACTTTTATATAGTTCAACTTTATTTATAGATCACACTGAAACAGGCCAATTGGCTTCAGCGAATGAGACAAACGGGCGCGATTACGCTACCGTGACAAATCAACAAAGTGAACCATGAACACGCGATACGCTTTCAGTTTGCTATAGTTAATAGTTTGCTTTTCTCACAAAGTAGTTTCTTCCGTCAAATTTTAGATTTACGCAATCTAGTGAGAGGTAGAGATACCCTTTCCGATCGATCACCTTTATTAATGAAACAACTCTTTCTTCAATCTTTCGACCTTCTGCTTGCTTTCTTGTTTTGTTTTTTACCTGATCGTTTTCGTACTTGGTCTTCTTCTCTAATGACACTCTGTTGAGAAAATGTTTCCTACACAATAGTTAGAACATCACATTTTGACTGAAACTTTCTTTATTTGAGTCTTATTATACTTCAGGCGATTGAAATTCTTGTCACGTTATCCTAAAACAATTTAAAATGGAGCGACAGAATGATGTTCATTCGAACACATTTTTGAAAAGAATTTCAATAAGTGAATAACAGCTTCAAAATAAAAATGACAATTTTCTAGAGCAAGCGCATACTGATAATTTACATTTTTTCAGCAAACTCAGTACTTGTCTTCTTAACTTTTAGTCAGCACAAAAAGCGATTTACCGCGAACTTTTATGGACTGTTGATTATAATTATTTGATGACAAAATTGAGTCCATTTGAGAGCAAATTAAATCTTGAGTTCAATCCTTTGACATTTTGATGCAGTAGCAAATACTTAAGCTTTCGCTATTTATACAAGGGCAATTTTACATACATATAGGCTCTTTATTTGCTTTACGCATCTTAGGTGATAAGAATACCCTGCTACATGTAAATGTAAATTGTGTTCAGTCAACTTTAGAGTGGATGAAACACAAGGAAATATTTCTACTTCAAGAAATGTGAGCAGTTTTATACAGTAGAAGCTATCTCGATGCAAACCTTATTTGAATTTGATCATTATTAGCACCATTATAAATCATTATTAGCCCCATCATATTGTTTGCACCAAATCTAATTCACCATGAATTCCACTGGAAATAGCTCATCACTGAACTTTGTTTTCGTCGAAACCAAGTTTCTACAACGTAAGGACAATGACAAGAGTTGAGAATGACATTGTTTTATGAACACCACAAATTGAGAATCAATTTATCTCTAGGGAAACGTAATCTACATAAAAACAGAATTATCAAGGAGTGTAAAAACATCTTTCAAGAAGTCATCTTTGTTAAAAGTAAAGCTTTCGAGTACTACTACACTCATCATCAGTCTCTGAAACGGTAAAGAAAAATATATTTTACATCAGGAATTATAAGAGCACACATGTTAGTGAACAAAACTTAATTAAGAACTTGAAGTGGAACAGATGAATCAGCTGCGTTTAGTGTTGGTTTAATCTGATGAATGAGGATGCTTTCTATTAATCTTATATCTTGTCTACTACTGTGCCCTCTAATTTCAAAGTTATTCCGACCCAAAGGGTTAAAGTACTCACACATTAATGAAATTATGATGAGGACCATGAATTTGCACCTTATATGTCAAAGACATTGACAACAGTAAATAGTACACCATAAATGTCACACATGAAAGAACAGTCAGGTATCTCTGAAAATGCATATTCAATGGCGCTTAGAAGTCATTTGCAAAAGTAAACGATTGACATAAAAAGAAGCTCTTCGCTAGCAATAATTAGGACAAAATTTTGTATCTCTCATGATAACTAAACTTTTTGCTTCAAAGTGGGTAGTTATTATTTTAAGTTATTCTTATAATTTCAGATAAGATAGGTTACCAAACCAAAGAGCTATTGTAAAGATGCATTCAGCATACTGTACACAAGTTATACAGCGACCAGCGTGGCAATCCAACAGGCTTTCATGCTGAGCACTGTTGGTTCCAAGCCTATTCCTTGCCAATTCTGACACAATAATATAAATAATTTCTTAACAGTGCCAATAAAATTGGGTTGTTATAAAACTGTTAAAATTTGTCATGTCTTAGTCCTGATTAATTTATAGACAGATATTGAGATACTATTAAAGCTGAAAGCACTTTACCACTATATTTTAGTTATCTTTTTGAAAGTAATAGTTCATCAACAGTTACGACAAAAAAATTGAAAATAAGCAGTACGTCATTCATCAGCAATGAACTGTTGTACATCTTATTTACATAATTATTTTTGGTAAATGTTAAGGACATACAACTAACTTTTAAAATTTCAAAAATTTGTTGCCTGTATCATGGTAATTACATCAAAATAAACAACTTTTCACCTATGATCTTTTTGGGGCAAATGAGTATTGAACGAGTTATAGCGGTATGTTAATTTTCGTCATTGATGGCTGGAAAGCGCTCGAATGAAAAGCTACTAATCAATTTTTGAATTTTTGGATAAATGTCCAGGAGAGTAATTGGATTCCCAATTTTCAGTGAGTAAACATAGCTAATTAGATGTAAATAAACAATTTTTCTTCTATGCACTTTCCGTCACAAATGAGTTTTTATCGAGTTGTAGCGGTTGTAGCTCAACTCATTTGTGATAAAAACTCATTTGTGACGGAAAGTGCATGGAAGAAAAATTGTTTATTTACATCTAATTAGCTATGTTAACGCACTGAAAATTGGGAATTCAATTACTCTCCTGGACATTTATCCAAAAATTCAAAAATTGATTAGTAGCTTTTCATTCGAGTGCTTTCCAGCCATCAATGATGAAAATTAACATACCGCTATAACTCGTTCAATACTCGTTTGCCCCAAAAAGAACCTGAATGAAAAGTTGTTTATTTTGATGTAATTACCATGATCCAGGCAACAAATTTTTGAAATTTTGAAAATTAGTTGTATGTCCTTAACATTTACCAAAAATAATTATGTAAATAGGATGTACAACAGTTCATTGCTGATTAATGAAGTACTGCTTATTTTCAATTTTTTTGTCGTAACTGTTGATGAACTATTACTTTCGAAAAGATAACCAAAATATAGTGGTAAAGTGCTTTCAGCTTTAATAGTATCTCAATATCTGTCTATAAATTAATCAGGACTAAGACATGACAAATTTTAACAGTTTTATAACAACCCAATTTTATTGGCACTGTGAAGAAATTATTTATATTATTGTGTCAGAATTGGCAAGGAATAGGCTTGGAACCAACAGTGCTCTGCATGAAAGCTTGTTGGATTGCCACGCTGGTCGCTGTATAACTTGTGTACAGTATGCTGAATGCATCTTTACAATAGCTTTTTAGTTTGGTAACCTATCTTATCTGAAATTATAAGAATAACTTATAATAATAACTACCCACCTTGAAGCAAAAAGTTTAGTTATCATGAGAGGTACAAAATTTTGTCCTAATTATTGCTAGCGAAGTGCTTCTTTTTATGTCAATCGTTTACTTTTGCAAATGACTTCTAAGCGCCATTGAATATGCATTTTCAGAGATACCTGACTGTTCTTTCATGTGTGACATTTATGGTGTACTATTTACTGTTGTCAATGTCTTTGACATATAAGGTGCAAATTCATGGTCCTCATCATAATTTCATTAATGTGTGAGTACTTTAACCCTTTGTGTACTGACTACTCATGGCTACTCCAGTGCCAAGAGGGCTAGTGCTTCCTGTTGAGAGCATCTAACCTAATTTTAAAGTAATTAAAATAGAGGAGGAAATTACAAGCATTCATGAAACTAGTTTTAAACATTCCAGAAGCCTGCATGCATTAATTATCATTTGTTATCTCTAAGTTCATGCCACAGGGTCTGTTTTATGCAACGAATTTGATAACCTTTTTGTTTAGCTTGAGCAAGTTTTTTTCTGAGCTTTGTTTATTTCTGATACATTTGGGCAAAAAGTAATGTACAATTTTTTCGTCAATTCAGAAACTTTATTATCAACGTCAAAAATTGCTGTCGCCAAGCATAGAGCTTTAAAGCTTCAAATTTTATAAAATTAAAATAAAAAATTAGGCACTTGTTTAAGCTAAAAACACCCAGACCAGAACAATTTCACTCACAATTCAGGATAATGACCAAATATATAATATAATGACTGTAAATATTTCCCTAAACCATTTGAATTGTTGTACCCAAAGGGTTAAAAAGCTCATATAAAGAAACAAAGCCTGTTTGAAAAAAGCAAGTCAAATGTCTATTTAAATGATTGTATTTTTCATTTTCTCTTATGTGTAATATTAGTTTTTGAAATCTATTTCCATTGCTATCCATTTGATGTTAGTTCAGCATGAGTGAGTTTGCTTAGTTGTTCTATTGGAATTGAGATAATATTGCTCCTGCTTATATTCACACTGTGGTTCAGTTTAATTTAATAACAAACTTTAGTTTTGCTTGGTAAATATTCTTGAAATGTACAAAATGGCACTGTTTTGGGTGCAAGCTGTGATGCTGTAGCCATTATTCAAGACACACCCATACCCATGCCTAGTATTTATGCTTTCACAATTCAAATTGGATAAATCATGTTTGGTGGGTATGAATGAATAATTGCAAAAATTTGCTATACTTGCAAGTTGGTATTTTACACCACCGAGTTGGCTTCAGTATACAAATTCAGTAAGGAGGGTTAGCAAAAGACTTTCTGTTTAAATTTCAACCTGTCAATGATTTACCGAGCCTTTTTTTCATACAGTCCACTTATGCTAAATATATGTTGTAAGTTATTGGGTAATCAATTTGTATCTGATTAACGTGTTTTTCACACATAGTTGTGACACCTTTTTTGTTAAAAAATATATCTAATACATTTATCTATAAGCAGGCGGCATTTCGACTATTTATTAGCTAAAGATTAAGTCAATTGAACTTTTTTTAGGCAGGAGTAAATGGTTCCTGGAAGCTTTAATGGGTCTATTTGCTTTCTAAAAATATTTTCGGTTTGTGGGAGTTTAAACTTTTACTATTCAGTAACTTTGTTACTGTATTGGGCTCTTTCCACTATCTTGGACCAAGCCTTGAACAAAAAATTTGCTGTCATTTAGGGTCAAAATATTTTGATGCTCTCATGTGTGTACAGGTAATCAGGATTTCATTATGGCAAACTAATTGTTTCCATAAAATTTATTGTTGAGTATTGTGTGTCAAATGGAATTATTTTTTCTTTTATCTTCCAGGACATGGAAGTGATATGCAACCAAAACAAGCTCCTGATCTCTCACTGCTTTTAGAAGATGATCCACCTTCACTGGTTGCTATTGCTTCATCCCAACCTACCCAACCTATTTCAAAAATAAGGCTCACAATTTCACCATCTTCTCAGCAACCTCCAACTCTTCATTTGACCGGTGATCAACCCTGTACAACCCCCCAATCAGCCATAAAGGGAGCCTGTTCCAGTTCTCAAACAGGCACAAAGAGAGTGCATTCAAGTTGTTCAAGCAATCAATCAGCCACCAAGAGAGTGCATTCAAGTTGTTCAAGTCCTCAATCAGCCACCAAAAGAGACTGTTAAACTCCTCAATCAGCCACCAAAAAAGATCGTTCAAGTCCTCAATCAGCCACCAAAAAAGATCATTCAACTCCTCAATCAGCCACCAAAAAAGATCGTTCAACTCCTCAGTCAGCCACCAAAAAAGATCGTTCAACTCCTCAATCAGGCACCAAAAAAGATCGTTCAACTCCTCAATCAGCCACCAAAAGAGACTGTACAACTCCTCAATCAGCCATCAAAAAACCCCGTTCACGTCCTCAATCAGCCACCAAAAAAGTCCGTTCAAGTCTTCAATCAGCCTTTGAGGGAGCCCATTCAAGTCTTCAATCAGCCTCTGTGAGAGCCTGTTCAAGTCCTCAGAAAGCCACAGAAATTGCTCACTCAACTCCATCAGCTACTAAGAGAGCCCGTTCTATTTCTGTTTCATCCACTGAAAGAGCTTGTTCACCTCCTCAATTAGCCATCAAAAGAGCCAAAAAAGACTGTTCAACTCCTCAATCATCCACCAAATGAGACTGTTCAATTCCTCAATCCCCCACCAGAAAAGACTGTTCAACTCCTCAATCAGCCACCAAAAAAGATTCTTCAACTCCTCAATCAGCCACCAAAAGAGACTGTTCAACTCCTCAATCTGCTAGCAAAAGAGACTGTACAACTCCTCAATCAGCCATCAAAAAAGCCCGTTCAAGTCCTCAAGGCCTCATTCACATTTAAGACGTGTTTTGGATGGTCATCATCTGCCATACCTTTCGACCAGAAATCTGTGCCAAGTTGAGCTTGAGCTCTTCTTCGGCAAGGTTCTCCTACTGCGGAAGTTCTCAGATGCCCAAACGTTCACACAGAACTATTCCAAGATTACTGCCTCTTCTCTCATTCGAGCTCCTCTCGCTTCCAACTGCGAGACCACCCCTGATGAGCAATTAGGAGAGACCTTGGGCTTCTTAGCTGAGGTAAGATGAGTCTGATAACGCGCTTAGGAATAGATACGTGTCAAAATTAGACGTTCTCGAGATTATGGACTGAATTTCTCAACTCAATTTTAAGGAGTCTTATAAAATTGGTATTTGTATTTTGTACACTAATTTTTTCGAAGTTCATTAGTTGACTTTGGGATTATTATTTGATATCACGCATAAATCTACAAATATTAAACATTATTAATTGTTGAAGAAAAATTATGGGAACCAGCTTGAGTGTGCAAACTTATAAGGTTTTGCTTGAGGCTATATATCTTACACTTCTCTGCCTATTACTTACAATCCCTTTTTTCCCCCATGGTTTTTATTTTTTACATACTTTTTCTTTTTCCTAAATTTTTCTCTTCTTTTTCCTGTCTTTTTTCCTCTCTTTCTCCTCTTTTACCTTCTCTCAATCTACTTTGAGACTTATTTTTTGCGTGTTCTATTATGCTCTAGTTTTTCATCGTCTCCCCTCTCAGGGTGACACAACTATTGTATCTATGGGAATAAGCACTCCCAGGGGGAAAATGTGAGGGCCTGAGCTGAGAGTTAGGTAGGCTTTCTTTTTTAAATAGTATGTTTTGTTACGTTAATCTTTTTTCGGGTCACTGCTGTCCTGTTTTTTAGCACCTACAACTTTCTTCTTCAACTTTGATTTTGTTTCATAATCTTCTTTCTCAACTTACTGTTTCCATGCCCTTTCTGTATAGATTCCACATTCTTCTAAGTCCATACTAAATGGTGCCTTCCTCCTTCCTCTCTTTGGATCACCATTGTGGCGGAGAGTAAGGCTTAAACTAACTAATATTCTAATCTATGTCATCGTTACCATGTCCTTGTGTATACTTATCAATGCTTGCTTCCCGTTCAACGTTATCACTCTCTATAAGTGACCCCTGTTTCTAGTTACTCTCACCTGCATTTCAATTGATCATATAAGCTCTGTCTTCCATTTCCTCTAATAGATTGTAATCTGTACCCTTACAAACAGAATTAAAATGCTTGTCGCGTCTTACAAGACGCGAAAATTTGACAATTTAATTTCGGCAACACTCTGCGGATCCGCACTGGTCCGCAAGGCTGACGCAGCGTGTTTTTCGAACGAAGTGCGCACAAGGGAAACAACGCTTCCCGGATAATTTTGAGTTTTATGTCCTTTCGTGATGTGAATTTGTGTCAGAAATTTATTTAACTTGAACGTGTTCCCTTACTGGCTATATTTGTCGATTGCCTTCACACAATTTGTGTTTTGATAGCGGTGAACAGCCGGCTTCTAGAGCATTCGAGGATGCTTCTGGCGGCCGGTGAACCACCCACATTGAGCCAGACTAGCCGTCGTGATGTTGTGAATCTAGTGCGTTTCATAGCGAGTGTGCTGCAGTGTAATGCTTAGAAATAAGTTAGATTCTAGGTCGATAGTATTATAGCAGACCACCGAATGTGTGGTTTTAACTGATGAACTGATTCCTATTTTTCTTTTACTGTTCAAAGTGATTCTGTATTAACGTCTAAATGTTTTTTTTTTGCTCAGCAATATTTGCATAATAGTCAAGCTATGTAAGCTATGTTGTCATAGAAAGTAAATTTAACATTGTGAACAGTGTCATAGGCAGTAAATTTAACATGGAAAGACTGACGTTTCAATGCATTTGAATTGACACAGATGCCTTTATTTTAAGTTTATCACATTTCATAGATTAACACAAAAATAACACAATTTTATATTTAATTAAGAATACAAATCAACCACTGCTTCACTATTCAAAGATTTGTGTATTAAAAATACAAACTATGTTGTGGTTCTTCCATGGATTAGACATCAGTCGTTTATATTGAGAAATTTACAATGACCCATCGTGCTAAACTTTGTACCAACTTTGGAAACATGATTTTTCCTTTCTTTGGATTGCAATTTCTAAAAAATTTATTAAGAAAATGATATGAAATAAAGTGAAATATTTTGTCTATCTGTTGGCTCCTCCCCTATGAGCTGTGCTGGGCAAGTTGCGCCAGTCAGTAAGGTGGAAGCCTAAAGTTAAAGTATTCTCAGAAGTATACTGAGAATGGGCGCAGAAATTATGAGACCACTAGTCCTTGTGATTTGTGTTTTCAGAGCGACGTTGATAAATGTGTATTTGCTGCTCTGTGTTTAAATTAAGCAATTTGAATATTAGTTGGGCGTATCAAATCTTTTTTAGCATTAGGCTGGGTAATGAGATAGCCGCTTTTATTTTTGATAATAGGATTTTGCAATGGCTGATCTGCTGTATCTTAAGTCTGATTCTGCGGCTGGATAGGCTGTAGTACTAGTCCGCTGTTACCTTTCAGCTTGTCCCTGCGTCAGAGACCTAATTTTTGCTGTCTTTTTTCCACAGGTAGAGTAAATAAAAAGACAAAGTAGTCGCCTATTTTATATGTTAAAATAGGCTATTCCAGGTCTAAAGTGAGGGACCTTCCCCCCATCGTCTGTAAGTATTTAGGGTATTGTCAGATTGTTCTGTCAAGAATGCAACAGAGACCTTTCTTGTTTTATGAACTTCTTTCCTAGCTTACTGTTCCTGTGCACTTTGTGCATAGATTCCGCGTTCCCCCAACTCCATACTAAATGGTGCCTTCCTCTTTCCTCTCTTGGGACATCTTTGTCGTGGTTAAGGGGGCTAAAACTTTCTTATATAATAATAATTGTGTTATGAATTGTCATTGTGCTATGTTGTTAGCAGGGCGGCGAATCCCCTTTTTTACGTGCTACTATTCTCCCATGACAATGTCCCATGGCCTCTCTCTTATTGCCCCCCTGTCATTAGAATATCATGCCTAGTGCTAGCATTATTCAATTGCCTCTTATATCTTACTCAGCTACCTCTCATATACCTTAGAAGTATGAAATTCCTTTCTCGTTATGCAGTACCATATACATTAATTGATCATTCGACTATGATCTTAAATTAGGATTTTTTGACATGCAATTGCTGGTCCGAGTCTGAATCATACCTGTTTGTGCAGTCTTACGGAGCCAACGGGTCTTGAAATAAACCGAAGAAACCACGTGTTCTTCTTGGTGTCCCTACGCCTTCCGTTCCTATGCGTGCCGAAGCGAAGATAGAGTTTCCGCTAGAGCACCCATAACAATGCTTGCTTAAGAAGCCAAAGACTAATGTAAAAAATTTAAACTTGAGTTTACTAATTTTTTCGCCTTCCAGGTCCCGGAAGAAAGTGAAATAATTGCACCAATCATTGCGTTGTCTGAAGAAGAGCAAAAGGCTGCCGTGGTGTTCAACGGAACCACCGAGATCGGAGGAATTTTTGCCTCTGTGGATGTGGAAGACGCTGCCACTTACATCTCCGGTTACCTTGCCATGAAAGCAGATGTGTATCACCAGCAACTTAAAAAAAACTTCTTTGGCTGACTGCACTACATGTTGTTCCATTCTTAGTGTGAAAGATTTCAGTTTCCATCTATTTGTCTCATTTAAAGAGTATATTCAGTCTGATGATCCTCGCAGGGGACTGAAATATTGCAGTAAGTCTTTCGTCCATGCTATCACTTGTTATGAGAGCGTTTTCCTGTATCTTTTCAGCAAAATTAGCCACTTGCCAGGCTTCTGCAAACCTGTTTGTGAAGTCATCCATAATAACTGCCCTAAACCTGACACCTGCTGTTCTCAAATAACAGTGTATTTAATAAAGTTTTTTGTCAGATGTAGAACTCTGCAGTCAATCAGAGCTTACAATAGATCTCTGCGGACAGCCTCTTCTAAAGATAAACTGGAAAAAATGATGCGCAAGTGATTCACTTCACTTTCTTCCTGAGCCCTTCTCATAACGTTCTCGAGTAAAATTTCATAACTTTTGTCACTTTAAATCATTAAGTTTATTTTAAATGCAAACATTAATTTGCTTTCTCTGGACGGCCTGACTGTGGCCGAACTCGAGACATCTGTATTCTAAAATGCTGAGGCTCACTATTCGGTCACAGGCGCCATGCTACCTGAAACTGTGCTACCATACCTGCGCCCTACTCGCTCTCTGCTCTGTAAGTGAAAGTGTTTATAAGTTTTGCCAAGACTGCCAATGTATAACCACTTAAGCTCCCTCCAGACCTTGCGTTACAATGTTGCCTCTGGACGTCGGAGTGGCGCTGCAAAAGAACCGCTCATGACCAGACTGGCTTGTGGGAAAGCCCGCACTGCAATGGCATTCAGTTGCTCATGAGCTCTGAGAGGGGAAGGATGAGAATTTTACCAAAACCCCAGCATACGCTAGAAAAAAACCCAGATTCGCGGAAAAGTGTGTTAATGAAGTAATTTGCTTACCTATGTACTCGTATTACTCTGAATCAATTGCTGCCGTCATACATATAGCGTTGCTCCGTAATTTCTCATTCTGACTCTCCAAATATCGGTGACTTATTGCTCCGCTTTCCATATCGCGTATTAATTCTTTTCGTGGTTGCTGAGTAGTTCAATCATTGTTGCTCCTCGAAATTAATTGTTTTGCCAAAATTCTATCTCTTACAGTTTCTGCTTTCAGAAAACTGGTTTGTTTCGTTTTAACACAATTCATGACTGAAAAAATTCGTTCAACCGAAGCAGACGAATGTGGCAGAATAGTTAGACTTGTCATAAAAGCAGACAAGAGGCCAAATTTTGAATTTTGAAAACCGTCCTTGATTTCTTTTAGTTTGTTCCAGTATCTAGGAGGATTTTATACAAGAACAATTACTATGTAAGTGTTTTCAATAATTATGTGTTACATATACCACAATAAAAGGTACTGCATAAATGGTACTTGAGCATCTAAATTGTCCGATATTTTTTGCTGGCAGTAAACAGACGTCAATTAGATTTCGACAGAATGCAGATGCAACAGGAATATAATAGCAACTAATGCACCCAATTTCAATTAAACGAATTTGATAATGTAATGCCATAATTTTCATTGCATCAAGCGCCGAAAAAATTATTATATATAAAAACCTTCAATTTGTTACCTCTGCATAGAAAACTCCAGATTTTTGTCAGTTTTTTGATAAAAACCCCAAAACCTTAGGCCACGGCTAAAAATCCAAGATCTGGAGTTAAAACCCCAGCTTTGGCAGCCCTGTTATAGCTCGGAGCGCGCCACCGACACGACCTTCCGCAATGCCTGCTATTAACACACTGACTCGCGTCGCACTACGACGGCAATCAGGAGCGCACAACTCTGTGGTGAGCTTGAAAAATTGGCTTCTCAAGCGGTCGGAGAGCTATCTACAGCTCGTCTAAGCGGCATCAAGCAACATGGTAATGCAAGGTCTGGAGGGGGCTTTAGTTTTGGACTCATGCCAGTCTTATTTCATTATTCTGAGATGAATTTAAGGCTGCGAAGCATTCAATTTTATAGAGCTGGCGATAAACAGGCGTCATGCTACCTGAAATTGTGCTACCAGACCTGCGCCTTACTCGCTCTCTGCTCTGTAAGTGAAAGTGTTGATTAGTTTTGCCAAGACTGCTAATCTATAACCACTTAGTTTTGGACTTATGCCAGTCTTATTTCGTTAGTCTGAGATAAATTTTAGGCTGTGAAGCATTCTATTTTATCGAGCTGGCGATAAACAGGCGTCATGCTACCTGAAACTGTGCTACCATACCTGCGCCCTACTCGCTCTCTGCTCTGTAAGTGAAAGTGTTTATAAGTTTTGCCAAGACTGCCTTAGTTTTGGACTTATGCCAGTCTTATTTCGTTAGTATGAGATGAATTTAAGGCTGGGAAGCATTCTATTTTATCGAGCTGGCGATAAACAGGCGTCATGCTACCTGAAACTATGCTACCATACCTGCGCCCTACTCGCTCTCTGCTCTGTAAGTGAAAGTGTTTATTAGTTTTGCCAAGACTGCCTTAGTTTTGGACTTATACCAGTCTTATTTCGTTAGTCTGAGATGAATTTAAGGCTGTGAAGCATTCTATTTTATCAAGCTGGCGATAAACAGGCGTCATGCTACCTGAAATTGTGCTACCATACCTGCGCCCTACTCGCTCTCTGCTCTGTAAGTGAATGTGTTAATTAGTTTTGCCAAGACTCCTAATGTATAACCACTTAGTTTTGGACTTATGCCAGTCTTATTTCGTTAGTCTGAGATGAATTTAAGGCTGTGAAGCGTTCTATTGTATCAAACTGGTGATAAACATTAGTGCGTATAGAATTTGAGGCTGTGAAGTGTAATGTTGTACAATGAGGTCTATTTTATGACGCATTGAATGAGGGTGTGTATGTATGGTTTGTTTTTTGATTTGGCTCAGTGCACAGTTAGGTTAAAGTGTTATAAAATAGCATGTCTATGTACGCGCTTTTCGTCTTTGTTATTTTTTACTTTCTCCCTCTCTTAATTTAAACTGTTGGGCAGAAAGTTTTTTTTTGTAATTTGCCTAGGGAAACCTTTGCGAAACTTTTACATATTTATTGCTTCATGCAGAATTGCCGTTTTAGAAAAATTGGTACCCAAATAGTGTATTTACCTGTACGGGTCTTTTATTCATTTATCTTAAAACTTCCATTGCGTTAAATTTTTACCTTTGTTGAATTATAACCATTCATTTCCTTTTATCTTACATTTCTTTACTTATTGGTTCGCTGAACACTGGTCCTTATGTTTAAAGATAACGCTAATTCATTAGGATTGCTTCCCTTTTTGCGCTGTGATGTTTGCTAAGTCATTATGTACGACTAGTCCTTTCCTAGATTTGAATACTCAGTTTTATGTTGTGTCCTGTGTGTACATTTTATAATTTATTAGCCGGAAAGTGTTGAAGCGTGCCTTGAGCGGTGGTGTACGAATTATTGTTTTTTTTTTAGGAAAATAGTTTATTTAATTGAATACCGTTTGGAAGTAAATTAATGTCGAGATAATAGAAACGAAATATATTTTTGAGTGATATAAATATTTTTTCTGGGACGAGTTGTTGGCTTATATTTTGCTCATCATTCTTATAGAGTAAGTAACGTAAATTCACGAGGTGAGAGTTTGGTAGGCCGTTTTGTTGTTTAAATAAAATGCCTAGTTTTCTTTTGTTAAGGACCATCGTTTTTTGGCTCTCTGCTGTCCTGTTTTTCCATCACCTATGATTTTCTTCTTCAGCTTTATTTTTGTATCATAACGTTTTCCCTCAACTTACTGATTCTATGCACAGGGTATCCTGTGCGTTAATTCAGCGTTCCTTTAACTCTGTACTTAAGGGCGTCTCCTTCCTCTCTTTGGACAAGTTTTTCTATCAGGTTGAAAATGTGCTGGCCCGAGCTGAGAGTTAGGTAGGCCTTCTTTTAGTTGAAATAAAATTTTTGCGTTATGTTAAGGAACATTGCTTTTTGGTTTACTGCTGTCCTGTTTTTCATCACCTACTACTTTCTTCTACTTTGACCTTTTTTCATGAACTTCTTTCTTAACTTACGGTTTCTATACCCTTTCTGCATAGTTTCCGCGTTCTATTCACTCCATACTAAATGGTGCTTTCCTCTTTCCTCTCTTTGGATCGCATTTGTTACTGCGCATAGGGAGGCTTGAACTAACGATTAACCTAATCTTGAACAGGTTTGTTGTGGTAAGGGAGGCTGATTCCAAGTCTTAATTTAATCTGTAGAACTAGTCAGTATTTATAATAAAAATTTGGTGTTCTATGGGAGAAAGTAAGTCCTTTGACCGACTTAAATATGCCATCAATTTGTTGAAAATAAAATGGATTTCTTGTTCTGTCGCAGACCATCTTTTGCTTCACTGCTGTCATTTGTATTTAATTTACGATGGAAATATTTTTAATTTTCGTACATAAAAATGTTGTGGAGTAGCTTAGGAGAGATTTTGAATGCGAAAGCATTTTTAGGGAAACGCACCATGGAATGGGCAAAATAAATGGATTTTGATTTACTTCCACCAGCTCATCCACCCCATGGTAAAGGGAGCCCTCCCATTCCCCATAAGTACGCGGTTCGTTAATCAATATTTAAGAAGGTGTTAAAGCTGTATTTTCAGTGTCTGTTTTTTTATGACAAGTATGTTTAAAGATAGACTTGTATTGATATTCCGTTATTTCCTGACTTGCTGATCTCGAGTGAATTATTCCTGTGTGCAGTACTCCCGACAAATCTGTTTCGAAATAATTGGGATTCCAGTTCTAATTAGGAAACTAAAATTTTTATTGGAAGAGTTCAGGTTTTGTTTTATGATGGGCCATCCTTTTTCGATTAACTGTTGTAAATTTTTCACCAATTCTGACGTTTTCCGTAAACTCAAGAGCTGCCCTCTATTTGCTATTAATTACATGCATGGAGTCTTCTGTGGGAACAGACCTTGTCCACACATTCCCCGTTCTTCCAAGTCCATATAGAATGATTCCTTAATTTCTTTGATAGAACTTTTTCGTTGTTTTGGAGGCTTTTACTACTAATGATCCAACCTAAAATTTTTTGTTTACTTTGTACCGAGTATTCTTTAGCTCATTGCTATCCTGTTCTTCGAAACCTAACATATCCAACGTAGTTTTTCATAATTAACTTCTTACTTTCCTGTCCCCTCAGGGGGATACAACTATTGTATCTATTGGAATTAGCGCTCACAGGGGGACAATGTGAGGGCCCGATCTAAAGGTTAGGTAGGCTTTCTTTTTGTTGAAATAATATAGGTTTTTGGTTTGTTACGGACCAACTTTTTTTCGGTTCACTGCTGTCCTGTTCTTCAGCACCTACTACTTTCCTCTCTAACTTTGATCTTATTTCATGAAATTTTTCTCACCTTACGGTTTATATGCCATTTCTTCATAGATTCCACGTTGCCTTAACTCCATACTAAATGGTGCCTTCTTCCTTCCTCTCTTTGGATCTCATTTGTTGAGGATAGGGAGGCTTAAACTAACTAATAATCTAATCTTACTTTCCTGCTTACATTTTACACATCTTATATGGGAACACACCATGAGCATAGAATCCCTGAACTCTTGTTTCCAAACCAAATGGTGCCTTCTTCCTTCCAATTTATGAAACATTTTTTTTTTGTGCCGGAAGGTGCTAAACGATCTCATTTTCTTCTATATTTGCTGCACCTTATCGTTTCTTTATACAATTCACACAATAATGTAAGCGCGTGTAATTTTAACTTTCCATAACAATAATCAATGCTCTCGGTTCTTAGCGCTCCCATGGGGAATGTACGAGGTCTTGTGCTAAAGGTTAGGTGAGCCTTCCTTTCGTTGAAATAGAATATTTATATGATTTTGTTACGGGCCATTCTTTTTTCGGTGCACTGCTGTCCCCTTTTTCATCACCTACTACATTATTCTCTAACTTTTATCTCTTTTCATGAACTTCTTACTAAATTCACTGTTTCTATGCACCTTGTGGATAGATTCCGCGTTCCCTTTAACTCCATACTAAATGGTGCCTTCCTCTCTTCGGATCTCCTGTGTTGCGGATAAGGAGCCTTAAACAAAGATCTTATCAAATCTAATCTGCTCTCTGTTCGTTGTGTAACAACAAGTGCATTAGTTTATAACGGGTGTCTGCTCTAGTACTCGATATTTTCGAGTTCCTTTGGCATTGAAAGTTGAATGCCGCTTGTAAGAGGATTTTTCTTTATATTTCATTAGTGTTCTTGTTTCCGGTTTATTAGAGATTCGGAGATTATTTTATTAGTGTTAACTTTACTCGAAAAATTGAGATGATGGAGACGTCTAAACACACAAAAATCAATTCTTCTGCCGTTCAGTTTATAAACTTATAAGCGGAATATATACATCGCACTTTTTATTACAAATAAATGATATATTAATATGGAACTTTATATGATCCTTTTTACAATTGAACACGGCGTGCAATCGTCAGCTCCATCAGTGTAGAAAAAGTATTGAAACACTCTGTATAACTGAATAAAATAAATTTTCGTACTGGTTCGATTGAGCTTTCAATTTATGAAGATGTCCATATGATAAAATCGGAGATCGATAACCTTTTAGTACTGGTGGATTTGTACGGAGGCGGACGGAATTCTATTTTTCTAAAATCCGTCGTGCGGAAGCAACACCGGCTGTCGGCCATGTTTCTGATCGTACGTCTGGAAGGGCAGAGTACGCTGCATCGTAGTACGCTGCCGTCGCTGACGTCATGTAATCCTAGTGACGTCATCCGGCTTGTTTGAAATGAAGCCTTTCTATTGGCTAGTCGAGCTGGCAAATGTGCACTGCCGTCCCCATAGAAATGACTTTACCTCCTTTCGTCTACCATGATATATACTCCCTCCACGGACGCCGCCCACCCCTCCCCCTCCACCCCTGTAGCACCACATCAAGATGCCAGTCGCGCCAATTATTTATCTTTGCAGTACTACTGAGGTTTATTAACCTATCTGTTCTTTATACAGTTATTGTTAATCACTAGGGTTGTGACATTGCATATAATGCATATGCAGAAAAAACGTGCATATGCAGGTAAAATTTGCATATGTAAATGAAAATGCATATGCAAATAAAAATGCATATGCAAATCTTTGCATATAAAATAATACATATATAAATGAAATAGTGCTTATGAATATGAAACACTGCATATGCATATAAACACGGCATATCTATTGTCGCGTCTTACAAGACGCGAATTTTGACAATTTAATTTCGGCAACATTCTGCGGATCCGCGCTGGTCCGCAAGACTGACGCAGCGTGTTTTTCGAACGAAGTGCGCACAAGGGAAACAACGCTTCCCGGATAATTTCAAGTTTTGTGTCCTTTGGTGATGTGAATTTGTGTCAGAGACTTATTAATCCAAACGTGTTTGTGAATTATCTATATTTGTCGATTGCCTTCATACAACCTGTGTTTGATAGCGGTGAACAGCCGGTTTCTAGAGCATTCGAGGATGCTTCTGGCGGCCGGTGAACCACCCACATTGAGACAGACTAGCCGTTGTGACGTGAATCTAGTGCGTTCTATAGCCAGTATGCTGCAGTGTAATGCTAGAAATGTCAGATTCGAGCTTAACCGCATTTTAGCAGAACACTGAATGTGTGATTTTACAGATTTACCTGTCAAATGAATTTGACTGAGGTTAGGCTTAATATGTGCATTCTCATGCTAAGAATTAGCAACTCAAGATGGGGAGAGCTGGAGTATCAGACAGGTTCAGTGAATGTGTGGTTTTAACTGATAAACTGATTCCTATTTTTTCTTTCATTGTTCAAAGTGATTCTGTATCAACGTCTAAATGATTTTCCTTTTCGCTAGTCAGTTGCAAGTTTAACCTCTATTCATGCTTTTTGTCGTGCAGCAAACTAGGATGACATATTTACTGCTTTGCCCTCAGTTGATAAAATCACTGTTAAAGAAATTAAAAACTTATTGTGGTTCTTCCATAGATTAGACATCAGTCGTTTTATATTAAGAAATTTATAATGGCTCATCGTGCTGAGCTTTGTACTAACTTTTTGGAAACATAATTTTTTCCTTTCTTTTGTATTGTAACTTCCCAAAAATTTTATTTAGAAAAAGATATAAAATAAAGTAAAATATTTGTCTATCTGTTGGCTCCTCCCCTATGAGCTGTGCTGGGCAAGTTGCGCCAGTCAGTAAGGTGGAAGCCCAAAGTTAAAGCATTCTCAAAGATAGACTGAGAATAGGCACAGAAATTTATGAGACCACTAGCCCATGTGATTTGTGTTTTCAAGGCGACGTTGGTCAATGTGTACTTGTTGTCCCGTGTTTAAACTGAGCCATTCAAAAATCGGCGAGCGTGTCAAACCTTTCAGTATTAGGCTGGTCAATGAGATAGCCGTTTTTAATTTTAATTATAGGATTTCTTGACTGATCTGCTGTAACCTAAGTAGCTTGTCCCTGCATCAGAGACCTAATCCTTAATCATTTCCCTTCCCACAGGTAGAGCAAAGAAAAATAAGTAGCAATTCTTCTTGTAGATGCACATAGGTTATACCGAGTTTTTCTAGCGTGAAGGACCTTCCCCCACCGTCTGTAAGTATTCTAAAGCGTTGTCAGATTGTTCTATCGAGGATGCAACCGTTGAATTTGTAGCACTTGATTAGCCCAAAGATTACAACAAGTTAACAAGTCTCCATGTAGAGAATGAAATGTGTTTTTTTAATGTGTTTCCAGCAACGTGTTCTTTGGCAGGGTGTTCTTGGCAATGTGTTCCTCGATTGGAGAGACTTAATTTCTTCCCTGTCAATGCAACAGAAACCCTTTCTTGTTTCATGAACTTCTTTCCTAGCTTACTGCTCCTGTGCACCTTGTGCATAGATTCCGCGCTCCCTCAACTCCATTCTAAATGGTGCCTTCCTCTTTCCTCTCTTGGAACATCTGTGCCGTGGTTAAGGGAGGATAAAACTTTCTTGTGTAATAATGACAATTGTGTTATGAATTGTGTCATTGTGCCATGTTGTTGGCAGGGCAGCGAATCCCATTTTTATGTGCTGCTGTTCTCCCATGACAACGTCTCATGGCCACTATCCTATTGCTCCCCTGTCATTGGAATATCATGCCTAGTGCTAGCATTATTCAATTTCCTCTTATGTCACACTCAGCTACTTCTCATACACCTTCGAGGTATGAATTTTCTTTCTTGTTATGCGGTACTATATATGTCAACTGGTCAGTTGACTATGATCTTAAATTAGGAATTCTCTTTTCATGCAATCGCTGGTCCGAGTCTGACTATACCTGTTTGTGCAGTTTTAAGGAGTCAACGGGTCATGAAATAAACCGAAGAAACCGCGTGTTCTTCTTGGTGTCCCTACGCCTTCCGTTCTAATGCGTGCCGAAGCGAAGATAGATAGAATTCCGCTTGAGCACCCATTACATCTATATATATAAATAAATTTTATAAATTTTCTTAATTTCTTAATATAAAACGACTGATGTCTAATCTATGGAAGAACCACAATAAGTTTTTAATTTCTTTAACAGTGATTTTACCCATTACATCTATATATATATTAATATGCTTGTATCGTACGACTGACGTCTGCTGTCCGTACGTGTTCGCATGTTTTCATTAACAAGATAGAGCAGTCAGTATCTATAAGACAAGTCATTTTAATGTAACACATTTTACCGTAATTAAACTTATTATTGTTCTCTTTAGGGGAAAATGAGTTTTTTATGCGTCTGGAACATTTCATGAACAGTTGTTATATACTGCAGGGTTAGTGATCTGTGGTTAGTGCCTTACCAGTGTTTCTAAGTGTTTTTTGTTGGTACTTAGTGTTTGCTCAGTTCCCGTTCATCTAATATGCTTTACAGTGATTTTAAGATTTGTTTAGTATATATTTGCGAATGTGGGTATCTACTTCTAAGATTGATTATTGCATCTAATAATTGTTGATGGTCGTCAAAATATCAAGTATTTAACAGATTGTGTTTACCAAGATGAAATATATTAACCTTGAATAAAACAAAATTTCAAGGACATACTGTTTGTCAAAAGTGAAGATTGTAAGATAGCATTCGAACTAAAATCACGCTAGAAATTGTAAACAAATTAACAAATACAATGGCGCGATAAGAAAGTGCTGATCCATATAAGAGTAAAAATGAATTTTTGTTTTTGCAAAAATAAATATTGAGCAGTTGTAGTGTCCTACAAAAGCGTCAGGAATAGTTTTTTTCTAACTTAGATTGCTAGCCTAGCATTGATTTTGAATAATACTCAGAAGGAATTCCTAATTGACAGTTTTTCGAAGAAATCGACACACAATGGCGGACAAGGAGGCACAACTTTATGTTCGGTTTCTGTACGTTAGTTTAGGTTAGTTTAAGGAGGCCGTACAGTTTCCCAGGACCGGTTATTATTTAAAGGCCAATTGACACACACGATTTTATAAAGCACTTTTTTAGAAATTTGCGATATTTTGGAAGTTGTATGGAAAAGTTGTGATTTTAGGCCTAATTTAAAAAAATTAATCTCAAATATTTCTGAACAAAATTTTGTCGTTTTTGGGGAAAACAATGAAAATGCAATTAGAAACAAAGCTACACTTTCATGTATAGTAATTTTATGTTTGGAAATCGTATTTTGGCACAACTCTGATTACAACTGCTTCATATTAATTATATTTTGCAGGCTATAGTTTTAACCCTAAGCTGTCAACACTGCATATTATTATCAATTGGATTTTGAAAATGCCTAAAGTAGACAAAGTCAAACGTCTGCATGAGCTGCAACGTGAATTCAAGGAGTATCAAGTAGTAGAAGGAGGTTTATTTTGTGTTCCTTGTGCAAAAGAGGTAAGCTTCCATGAAAATATCCCAATTGTACAGACTTTGGAATATACTGTCCAATAATCTATAATATTAAAGTATATAATGTTTTGGTCAAATAATTTATCAAAGTCAATGCTTCAATAGCTTAATATTGAAAAATTTTCCCCCAGAGACAAAGCTCCAGAAGATCCTTGGTGACCCAGCATCTGCAAACAAGGGTTCATATCAGGAACAGAGAGCAACTCCGACAAAATGAACAAGCCGGAGATGCACAGAATAAACAAGCCGAAGAGGCCCGGAATGATCAAGCCAATTTACAAGCAAATCCTCAACCTGGTCCTAGCCAACAACCCTCTAATGAATCTGGTGGGCATTCAAATCAAACATCTGCCACCCTGCAGCGTTACAAGAGAACGGAGTTCCATGAAGACTTAACAAGAGCCTTCATAGCCGCAGATATACCACTGAATAAATTTAGCAATGCACAATTGAAGACTGTTCTGAAAAAATACACAGGCAGAAACATTCCTGACCAAACTACTCTGAGGAAATATCATGTTCCCGAGATATTCAAAATAAAGATGAACAATATACGGAAAAAGGCAGCTGGGCAAAAAATTTTGATATCGATGGATGAAACCACAGACGTTGAACAGCGCTACATCGCATGTTTTGTATTTGGAGTGCTGGGAGTAGCAGAAGAACAGTAGAAATGTTATTTAGCAAACATCGCAGTTCTGTCCGTAGTCAATCATGCAACTATCGCAGCTTTCATGAATGATTCACTCAAAGTCATATATCCTGAACAAGTTCCCTATGATCAAATTCTTCTGGCATGTACCGATGCAGCACCATACATGGTTAAAGCCATGCGGGGTTTGAGTGTACTCTTTCCCAAGATGATACATGTAACGTGCTTGGCTCACGGTTTGCATCGTGTTGCTGAGTTAATCAGGACCTGTTATCCAGAGGTTAACAGATTAATTTCATCAACCAAAAGCATTTTCATCAAGGCACCACATAGAGTCCAAAAATTTAAAGAACTGAATCCAAATGTCCCACTCCCTCCAACTCCTGTTGTTACATGATGGGGCACGTGGCTCAGCGCAGCAAAATATTATTCGACGTACTTTGAGGAAATAAATTCTACAGTAATATCCTTTGACAGAGAAGAAGCCACATGCATTGGTGAATGTCAGGACCTTCTTCAAGACCTCCATTCGAAAACATCACTCGTATTTATTGACGCAAATTTCTCGGCGATTGCTTCCTCAATTGAGAAGCTTGAAACAAGGGGATTAGCCATAGCTGAGGTTGTGAACAGAATTTCTAAACTGGAAGAAGATTTAAATGAACTGTATGACAAAAAATTTTATAACAAATTTGTTTCTGTGCTGTCTAAAAATTTAGGATATTCGTTTATAAAAGATGTGAATGCTATATTGAAAAGCCAGTTATCACAGAACAACAAACAAGCTAATTCTACCAGTCACCTTAGTCCATCCGATGTGGGAGCATTACTATATGCCCCACTATAGTTCCATGTGATGTCGAGAGGGTATATTCTCAATATAAAAATGTTCTAGCAGACAACCGTAGAAATTTTAATTTTCAGAATCTCAAATACACAGTTGTGATAAAATGCAATCCTAATATTTAGAAGCACAATGATACCAATCAATTGCGTGTTGTGTTTTTCCTGTTCTTGTTACTGCTTGCGGTGTTCTAGTTGTTTCATAGTTCTTGTTATTTTGTGTGAGGATATATAAAATATTTAAATAAAAGATAAGAGATGATAATAAATTTATTAACTAACCAAGTCTTTTCAGGACACGCATTTCTCTCAACTTAATGCAGCTATACAAGTTAACAGATATAAATTTTGCCCATCCTAAATGCAGGTTAAAGAATTATCTTCTGATGCTTGAGGATTAATTTGTGTGCATATGCAGAAATTACATTGCAATTGCTAAACGCATATATGCAGTTTCAATATGCATATCAATTTCGTATGCATTAATTACTATGCATATGCCTATAATTTACTGCATACGAAAATGCATATGCATTTAACAAATGCATATAACAGATGCATATTGAAAAATTGACTGCATATGCAATGTATAAAATGCAGTGCATATTGTCACAAGCCTAGTCATAACACTTGCCACGACTGGGAGAGAGGAGCTTTTGATGATATCGCTCATCACGGCCGCTACTCCAACTCCATTCGGTGACTTCGATCCATCCGTGTAGATGATTTTATGCTTTTGGTACCTCATCATGTTATCCCTGTGTGTGTGTCTTTCGATGGATGGGGCTATTTCTTCATTATTAATATTTGCCGTGTGCTGCTCCACTTCTGATCTCCTCATGGTCCACGAAAATGATGCAGGTGTAAAACTCGGCTGGACGGGCTGAGTTGGAATGTTATACTGAGTTAAAGCCTGACGTATTCTCTGGATAACTGGTTCTGAGGTGCACTTGCGGCTTGTAAAAAAACAATTCAAGTTTAGTATTGTTGACACAACAACATGCTGGGTAAAGGAAATGACATTTAAGCTTAAAGAAATATCGGAGTAGCAAGTCTTTTCTTCGTAGCTCCAATTTTGGATCGTGACAGATGATATGAAGGTTCGCTATTGGTGTCATCTTAAATGCGACCGTACTAATACGTATCGCCTCGTTCACGACAGCATCGATTTCCCTTAGCGCCGTTGCACTGGCAGAGCCATTCACTATACTTCCATAATCAATTTTTTAACGGATCAGGGATCTGTATTTCATTATAATATCTTGATCTGCACCCCAAGAATACGCAGACACAGATCTCATCAGGTTCAGGTCATTTCTGTATGTTTCTTTTGTCTTATGGATATGAGTAACCCAATTGAATTTTCTATCCCAGTGGAGACCAAGGAACTTAGGGCTTTCAACGGTTGGTATTGTTTTTCATTCTAGTTGCAGGGTTGGAATAAATGTTGGTTCCCTCCCTTTATAAAAATTTTTTGCGGTCGTCTTCGTTGAGGAGAATTTGAATCCGTTCTGCATTGCCCATAGGGTGACTTTATCTATTGTTGTTTGTAACTCTGCTTGTATTTTAGCCTTGTCGTAATCTTCAAACCCGATGAGGAGATCGTTTACGAACAGAAAACTGAACACTTCTGCCGGAATTTCACTTGCCAATGAGTTTATTTTTACTGCGAAAAGTGTGACACTTAAAGTGCTTCCCTGACGCGTTCCTGTGGCTAGATCTTCAGCTTGAGACATTTCTTCTACAACTTTTACTTCGAACTTTTCACTTCGATTTTTAAGGAATTCCTCGACGAATTTTGGCAATCGTCTCCTTAGACCAGCTTTTGCCAAATCTCATAAAATTCCGTAGCGCCACGTCATGTCATAAGCTTTTACCAAGTCAAAGATTAGATTAGAAGTTAGTTTTAGCCTCCTTACCCAGCAACAAATGCGATCCAAAGAGAGGAAGGAGGAAGGCACCATTTAGTATGGAGTTAAGGAAACGCGGAATTTACGCAGAAAGGCATAGAAACAGTAAGTTCTGAAAGATGATTATGAAAAAAGATGAAAGTTGAAGAAGAAAGTATTAGGAGCTCAAGAACAGGACAGCAGTGAACCGAAAAAAGATGGTCCTTAACATAACAAAAACATTTTATTTCAACAAAAAGAAGGCCTACCTAACTCTCAGCTCGGGCCCTCACATTATCCCCCTGGGAGCGTTATCTAAGTCAAAGAACACTGCCATGACAAATTTATTATTAACCAGCGACTGTCTAATAAACGTATCCAACCGTACAAGATGATCTATAGTTGCTCGATGTCTTCTTAAGCCACACTGCACACTGAAAAGGAGTTTGTTTTCGAGGTTTTCAATTAGCCTTCTGTTGATCATTTTTCCGTACGTTTCGCATAAACAACTCGTCAACGAGATTGGCCTATAGTTATTAGGGTTTGCGTGATCTTTGCCGGGCTTTGGGATGGGGATTACAATAGCCTATTTCCATGGTGGGTAGACAAATTCGGAATTCCATAGCTTGTTGTAGACTTTCAGCAGATATTGGAGAGCTTTAGTCGGTAGATTCTTGATCATAAGATTACTGATATTGTCCGGTCCAGGTGTCGTGATTTTGTTACTCTTGATGGCAGATGATAGTTCACACATAGTGAAAGGAGCATTATATGGTTCTTTGTTGTCGCTTGTGAAGTATATTGGGGTTTGTTCGATAAGTTGCTTATATTGTAAGTATTGATTCGAGTAGTTTCTATCTTTGGATATGATCCTGAATGTCTCGGCTAGTTTCTCCACGATGGCCTTCAGCGTTGAGTGTTGAACTCCATTCTCGCTTTGCATTTTCATTTGTCTCTTCGCTCTTCCACGGGTTCTATTTATTTTCTCTCACAAGCAGCTGCTAGGCGTGTTGGTACTAAGAGTTGAGACGTCTTCTCGCCAGCTGCTCTGTTTTGCCACCATGGAAGTCCTCGACAACGTTGCCACTGCTCGTGCTCTCTTCTACTTGACTTTATCTTCCAACAGTCCCGTCCTCTTACATATCCTGTAACACCTTTCTCTTTCCCGCCATGCTGCTTTGCACTCTGCTGTCCACCACGACTTTGCATGACACCGTCTTTCTTGTATTTAGGCACCCACCTATCAGCAGCGCAACTAAACATTGTGTTAAGATCGACCACTGCCGCATCCGGATCATCCGGTATTTCAAACTGGTGTGCGTTTCTCCATATTTCGTCTTTGCGATATTGCTTCCAGTTGCCCTTCATGAAATTCGGTCCCTCCGGTTCAACATGTCCGTCAGCCTGTCGCACTAATAAGGTCAACACTATAGTAGTAGTAGTAGTAACATGGGTTTGCTAGCGCTTCAGTTACTCAAACTATATCGCACCGAAGGTCACATATTTCAATTCGTATCAGACTCTTCCAAATAAGCACACAAGATGAACATCACTGTTATTTGAAACATCAAAATTATTTGAAAATCGTGATCACAAATACAACTCAAAATTACAAGTGTCTCCCCATTAAAATTTGTACACAACACAGTACATTCGAAAGCACTGAGCAGCCAAACCCCGTAGGGGGTTTCAGCTGCCCACCCATTTATGGCCGGACGCCTTACCCACGCTGAAGCCCCCGAGGTACCAACGCAGCGCGCCCGGCCATATTACAGTTTCTTCATCTTCAAACTTCCAAGACGATATCACGTTTGACTATGACGCGTTACGACGCGACTTCAATTTAAACCTCCTCAAGTAGTACAGCAAGGAATACATACATTTCCGAGCACGTAAAAGTATGGACAGTAAATACAAAAACGATACGGATGGTTAAGTACGGCCTTCGATCAGATTTCCGACAGCAATTTGCATTTCTTAAGAAATAACACCAGTGCATCCACATTAAAAGTTACACTATCGATCTCCGCGAGCATTTTGATCAACACCTCATCAACGGCAAAAAGACGGAGGTTTGGAAAGCATACATTTCGGTCAGCTGCATATCTCGGGCACTCAGCAAGGATGTGCTTGACGGTCAGAGGAACATGGCACCGCACGCATCGCGGCTGTGGTTGTCGCTCCATTAGATAACGGTGGGTCAGTCGAGTATGTCCAATGCGAAGACGGCAGAGCAGCACTTCCACCCGGCGGACGCGACACCTCGACGAGGGCCATTCCAGAACTGTATCTTTAATAGTTCTCAGTTTGTTGTCCGTTCTGTTGTCCCATTCCTGTTGCCACAGACGTCTTACAGCAGCCTTGATCACGGGATAGTAGTCCCGAAAAGGTACCATTTGATTTAGAGCTTCCTCATCACTATTCGCAACACGCTTCGCCTCCTGGTCGGCTCTCTCATTGCCTGACACCCCCACGTGTCCGGGCACCCAACATAATTTCACATGTTTGTGCTCACGCACAAGCTGCACCAGCATCAAGACGAACTCACCAATGAGGGGGTGAGTGCTATCATAAGCCTGAACAGAGTCAATTACGCTTTTCGAGTCAGTAAAAACAGTGAATTTATCATGCGGGTGTGCCTTAACTAGTTGAAGTGCCTCCAAGACACCATAGAGCTCCGCGGTGAAGCTCGAGGTCTCGGGTAGCAATCTTCTAGCCCTCACCATCTCTCCGGAAACAGCCGAACAACCTACAGCTATTCCCGTTTTGGAACCATCTGTGTATAACTTAACTGACTCTGCATGTACCTCCAGCACATTCTCCATAAAGATATGCTTGAGAAAGTTGACCGGCATCGACTCCTTCCTTGGCATCCTGCACCCGGGGCAGAAAGTCTCCACTGGTAGGCGCCATGTTGGAGAGTTGTCAAAGAGTACCGGAAGGACTCTCGTGGGTCTCAGTTGCATTGCGGCTAGCAATGTCGGGTAATTTCTAGACGAAGGTAGAAAATATGGGAAAGGTAGATGCCGTCCAAGAGGTGCGTGTACGCTGACCCACGTCGGAGACAGAGGCAGCTGGTCAAGTCGGGCAAGATACTGCAGGCTCAGTTGTACACGGCGGAGCCAGAGAGGAGGTTCACCACTCTCCACACACAAACTCTTCTTCGGAGAGGTTCGGAAAGCACCAGTGCAGAGTCTGATAGCGGCATTATGTACGGGGTCAAGAGTTCTTAGCGCAGTTTCCCTTACATGTTGGTAAATTATGCAGCCATAATCCAGTTTACTCCTAATTAGCGTTCGGTACAACCGAAGCAGCGTGGCACGATCCGCTCCCCAGGATAGACCAGAGACACATTTAAGAAGGTTCATCCTCCTGGTACAGTCCGCCTTGAGGGAAGACAAGTGAGGCTTCCACGATAGCTTGTCATCAAAAGTCATTCCGAGGAGCTTGGCACTGTGCACGAAATTAATCGGTACTCCACGAAGAAATAACTGTGGAGGGTCGAGTCGACGGCGGCCTTGAAAGAGAAGAGCTGCGGTTTTGGTAGGAGAAAAGCTAAATCCGTTCTGTCCAGCCCAGTAATTCACATTGTTTATTGCCAGCTGTATCCTACGTGTCAACGCTGGCAAAAGAGTTGAAGAGGAGTATATCATAAAGTCATCAACATATAGAGACGAGGCAACACCAGCTGGCAAGTTAGTTGTGATTCCGTTGAGGGCAATGGAGAAGAGCGAACAGCTCATCACACTCCCTTGTGGAAGGCCCTCCTGTTGGATTTGCAGTGGGGATAGAACATTTCCCACTTTGACACGAAAAGTTCTCTCCCTCAGGAACTTCTGTAGGTACAACGCCATATTACCCCGGAGGCCGCATTCATGCACACGCTGCAGGATCCCGTGCCTCCAGACAGTATCGTAGGCTTTAAAAAGATCAAAATAAGACACACAGAGTCTGTTTCCGGGCCGTGCCGCTGCTAACCAGATGGTTCTGAAGCCGTACAAGAGCGTCTGTAGTGCCTCGGAGTTGCCTATAGCCGAACTGAACAGGGTTTAAAATTTCTTCAGCCTCCAACCATCTGACCAGCCGTACGTTCACAATTTTTTCCAGCAGTTTCCCAACGCAGCTTGTGAGGGCGATGGGACGGTAGCTATCAGTACGAGCAGGAGGTTTCTGGGGTTTGGGAAAAGCAAGAACAGTAGCAGTGCGCCATAGTGTCGGGTAATCGTGAGTGCTCCAGACCTGATTGAAGATGAAGAGTAGTTGACGGAATGCTGAGGAGTGCATTTTCTTAAGCATTTTATAATGGATTCCATCAGACCCAGGCGCGGTGTTTTTGCATTTCTTCAGGGCACGATAAATTTCAAGGATGGTGAATGGTTCGTTATAGCAGACACTCTCTTCAGCTGTAAAGTTAAGTCCTAGCTGTTCCCGTCTCCCTTTGTACACATGGAAAGCAGGAGGGTAGTGTGCGTCACTGCTTACGGAGGAAAAATTCTCGGCCAGAGCATCCGCCACACGCTGCGGATCCGCCGTGAGGGAACCGTTCAGTTCTAGGCAAGGCTTGCTGATGCTATAATGTCACTTCATTTTCCTGACGCGTTGCCAAATCTTGGACATGGGCATGTCTGCATTAAGACTGGTGACATACTTACGCCAAGAGTCTTTGCGAGCTTCATCCTTGACTTATTGCGCCCTGGCTCTAGCCCTATTGTAAGCTATCTTGTCCGCTAGCTCACCGCTACGCTGGTTTCGCCTCAGTGCTCGCTTCCGCTCAACGTTGGCCACGGCGCAGCTGTTGGTCCACCAAGGGACGCGGTGTTTCGGAAAAACCCCGCGCGACACCGGGATAGCTAGATTTGCAGCGCTTCTAAGTGTTCTGTTGAAGAGTTCAACTAGCTCGTCCATACTCCCATACTCAGCATCCTCGTCCATCTGCGTCATGTCCTCGTAGGTTTTCCAATTTGCACGCTCCAACATGTATCGTGGTTCCGTGGGTATTGGCTCATACTGCTCCAGATGAATCACTATTGGGAAGTGGTCACTGCCATGAGCATCCTCCAGCACGCTCCATCTTAAGTCTGGGAAGAGATCGGGGGTGCACACGCGCAAATCTATTGCAGACGCAGTACCCGTTTGGACATAGAAGTGAGTGGCCGCCCCGTTGTTCAGCAGGCAAGAGTTAGAATTAGCAATGAAAGAGTCCATCGTTCTACCATGTTGATCATTCTGTACATTCCCCCATGTCGGATGCTTCGCGTTGAAGTCCCCATCGAAAAGAAAGGGCTCGGGCAGTTGACTATTCAGGTCTGTCAGGTCGGGCAAGAAGATCGGCTCTGCTGGCGGAAAATATGCATTGCAGATAGTTAGAGGTTTGTTTCCAATCCAAAGGCGAAGCGCCATAGCCTGGATTTGGGTATTCAGTTCTAGCCTCGCATAACCCAGATCTCTCCGGATGAGGACGGTCAGTCCTGATCCAGGAACCGGGTCGGGCACATGAGAGAAGGTTTCTATATTGTAAACCGCAGGAGGTAATGGGGTTATGTCTCCCAGCATTGTTTCCTGGAGACATATGCATAATGGTTGATATAGTTCTATGAGGGTCCGTAGGTCACCGTAGTTTCTTCGGTACCCTCTGATATTCCATTGAAGAATGGTTTGCATCAAGTGTCTCTGTTATTAGGTTTTTTCTTCCGGGTGGTTCTTTTTGGGATCTAGTAGTTTTTGCATAGATGGCGGATTAGGCTGGCCAGGTCTATCGCCCCATGCATGCAAAGGCACTTTGGGAGGGGGCATTGAGGTAGGTTTTGATGGTGGACATACTTTTGACATTTGGGAAGAAACGGCTTCGGGTACGGTGATCACGCGATCCAACGAACGTACGCGCTGCGCTACGGAGTCGCGCTTCCAGATGGCGTCACGGCTCGGTCGGACGTTGTCCATATCATGACGGGTCAGTGAGTCGCGCCTTACGTCAGAACGTCGCGGGGCAGCAGGATCCTCGCCAATACGAGTCATCACTGGGTCTGGGTCACAACCCAAGCCGCTAGATGACTGCACGTCCTCCCCAGGCACCGGCGACACATCGTCGCTCCTACCGCTAAGCATGCTGATTCCCTTGGGCCGTGGTCCACCTCTATTCCACACTTTCCCCGTTACAGCTCTTGCCACTTTTGCTGAGGCAGCGCCGGTAAGAGGTGACGATGCACTCGGAACGCGTTTTCTTGAGACAATAGGGGCAACAGCGCCCGTGGAAGACTCAACATCAGGAAGTCCCAGCTGCAAATCGTTCAGAGCATCAGCAGAAGAGGGTCTAGGAGTCTGCGCTGGTTTAGTGACATGCTGTGATCTAGTCATATCAGAGCGGCCCGTAGCACGCAACGACCTGCCCACACCATCAGCGGGCTCTCGACCAGCCGCATCGGAATTTCCATCTGATCCCGCTGGGCGTACATTCGTCAGAACGCTTGGTCTTCTCTGAGGGGCCTGCACCCTTTCAGCGTATGACGTACCACCTGTGATGTACCTGCTGCTTACTAACCGTTTCGCTTCTCCATAGCTTAGCCTTTGAGTCGTCTGCCTGGCAAGCACCTCGTCTTCCATTTTGTAATAGAAGCAGTCCCGGGATCCAGCTGAGTGTTGCTTATCACAGTTTGAGCACATAGAAGGTCGGTCACATGGCGGCTCGTGCTGTTCTTGAGCACAGTTAGCACATATGCTCCTCAGAGATCGGCATGTCTTTGCTCCGTGACCGTATTTCTGGCACTTGAAACAACGGCGTGGCTTTGGGACGTACTGCCGTACTCTACACCTCGTCCAAATAATATCCACCGACTGAGGGAGAGAGCAACGGTCGAAAGTGAGGATGTATATGGACGTGGGAACCAATATGCCATTTTGCTGTCTCTTTTTCCGGTACAGGGCCTTAACTCCACACAGCTGCAACTCTTCTAAAAGGCGTTCATCAGTGTACTGTGGGTAGTTATCGTACCATATGGTGCCTTTGCTTTCATTTAGGCTGCCATGTGCGGTCACCTCAACACTCACGCCAGCCAAATGGCGGATGCACAAGATGGCACGGCTCTGATCCTGGTTGCGCACCTCCACCAAGAGGCCACCTCTACGAGTCTCCGTGATCTTGGCCGGTCTTCCTCCCAGCCCTCGGCACAGGTCACGATGGGCTGCAATGACATCTATATGGGTCAGGGGCGAGCCATCGTTAGTTTTGATGTTGAAAAACCGTTTGTATTCCGTGGGAAGAATCGGATCATGAATGTCCGCAGCCATGAGGGGCAGTTGCCTGCTGCGGCGGCCTTCACGGCGTGCCTGACTTCCCCATCTTCCACCGGGAACATCGGCTGCGTCAGTTTTCATAGCTGGGCGTTGGTAGGGTTCAATTGTGAGGTCAGTAGCATGTTGATGTCCGCCTGCAGCACCTCCACTCGCGGGGGGAACCTGCGATGGCAGCTGCGGTAACGGCTCTTGAGAGGGAGTTTCCGTTGGAAGGTCCATTTGAATCCGGGTCGTCAGTGGCGCAGTTTGAGGGGGTTTCATGAAAAAGTTTGTTTAGGTTTCGTTCGCACGTCAAGCAGGCCGTCATGTTAAGCCTCCAACAAGGGGATCCCTGGAGCCAGGCACACGCAGTCCCAGCGGGACCACTCTTTCTTGCGAATATAGCTTCAAAAGCCCAAGAATCTAAATCAGATGCTGCGCTTGACTAATGGCAGGAACAGGTGCCACTCCGCACTACCACGTTTAAACAGCCACCAACCGACCCCGGGGCTCCCTCGGCTATCCCTCGCCGCAATTGACTCGATTAAAACTGAAGAAGCCGAGACTAAGTCTCCTCCAGAGTTGTAGTCATTATAGGGGGGTGGTCAAAAGAAAATCCAGTTGGGGTCCGAATCAAAGCCAATTCAACCGATGCCACCCCCGTTAGTCAGGTCCCTCGGTGCAGGCCCGCCTGACATGGTTGCACCTGGTCAGTTTGGCCCTGCACTTCACAGGGACGCGCAAGCCCTCCCCCACGACAAGGACAGGGTGTACAGGGAGGGGGTCAACACTATAGGGAAATGGTTACTGCTTAGCACTGACAACGGGGCGGTAAATTGTAGATCCGGTGTAGTCTCAAAGGTGGTCAAGGTTAGGTCAATCACCGATCCTGAAATTTGGGTGGCTGAGTTATTGTTAATAACGTGAAAGATGCCTTGCTTTAGAAAATCTTGCATAAATCGTCCTCATCGATCTATAGTGTTATTTCCCCAGTCACTGTGATGGGCGTTAAAACCTCCCATCAGGATAACAGGCTTTGGTATTCCTTTGATTGTGTCAAAAAGCTCTTCAAGGTTTTTACTTGTTCTTGGAGGTAGGTATACAGATGCTACTGTGATAACTTTGTAGTAATTTAGGCATACCCTTGCAGCAACAATTTGAGCTGGTGAATTGGTTTCAATTTCTTGAGTTGGTATCGATGAGTGTACATACAGAGTGTACCCCTACATGGAATCTGTGGTTGTAATGGCTTTGCTTGCACAGACCGTTATATCCCTGTATAGGTGACACAAAATCATTTCCATAGAATGTGTCCTGGACTGCTATAACTGCTGGTTTGTGTGTATCAACAAGGTTAATCAGCTTTTCTTTTGACGTCGCCATTCCCTGCAGATTCCACTGGATGAGCTTGACTTCTCCCTTCACCATTACCTCCACTTGCGTCTATTGCCCTCCTTAGAATGTTGACCAGGCTTTCTTCATTCCTATTGTCCCCCAGGAGATCTCCGCCTGTAGCTCTCTCCCGAATTTCGACGCTACCGCTGTTCTTTAATTCTACTGACTTTTGGGCGAGTAGACTTTCGTAGCAACTCTTCGTAGTTACTTCCGCCTTCTTCATCCACTCTCCTTCGTGCCTCTTGCGTGTATTCATCAAATGTTTTTAGTCTCTCACTCTTGACTCTCTTTCTTCCTCGCGAGTACATGTCTCATTGCCTAGGTTGATTTATGTGGTGTAAAGTTTTTCAGTATTAGGACTTACGCAAACCACTTCCCTCTCTCTCTGATTTAAATTTCCAGTCACGGACCACCTTCTGCTCCGGCCACAGTCTCTTTCACCGACTTTTCCTGTTGTCTTCTTCTTTTTTTGCTACAGGTCCGATGCTGGGTCCAAGTCATCTGCACGTTTTCTTTTCTTACTTGTTGTTAGTTCTATTTAATCATGGTTGATGGGTGTCGTTACTGCCTTGCTGTAATTCATTGTAAAGTTGGGGTGTCGGTAATTGAATAATATTCTGGCTTGCCCCTTCGACACGTGCTCACTACTTTGAATAACTAAAATTTCCTCCTCGATTACTCGCAACCGACAATTCCTCGCTCCAGTTTCATGTCCCTCACCGCAGGGGTAACACTTACTTTCTTCTGATGTGCATTCGTCCATTTCATGGTACGCCAAGCTACACTTAAGGCAGATTTGTTTGCCTTGGCAGAACTTCACGTCATGGCCGTACTCCTGACATCTTTTGCACAACATAGGTCTCGGTCTTGCGAGTCGGTTATTGGGCTTTATTCATGTTGCCTGGACTACATCTTGCGCACCACATTTTTTTAATAGACCCGTCTTAAATACTTCAAAATAGTTTAGATCATATTCGTAGACGTAGACGATAGCTTTCTGAACTGCCAAGTCGAGATTTTATTCAATGGTGATCGGCAGTTCATTTAATTGCCGTATCTGCTTCATTTTACGGCTTTGTGTGGCATCGAAACACTTCTACAGTAAATACGGTTTTGTTACTGTCTCTAATTGCCTTTGGCTTGCTTCCGAGATGTTGAGTGAGGCACTTTTCAAGCAGCCATGGTGACATTTTCCTTCGAAGCACTGCATTCATTTTCAGTCGAAATGTGTGAAGAATTTGTCAGGTAATGGTACTCGCTCAGTTTCATGCACACCCTCTTTGATTTGTTTCACCCTTCTTATTTTTACCTATTCTCTTTCTATTATCTGCACCAAACTTCTCTCTTCCATTTCTCTGTCACACTGGGTGCTTCCAGCTGCATGGGGTCCCCCTTAGTGAGCACAATTCAGCTTCTCAGATCTGCTGTTCGGGGAGGAATAGCCCACCTCAGCACACTTCCTTCCCACAAACGAGGTGCTGCGGCATCGCTTGGCGGTGTGTCCGTATTCTTGACAGTTAAAGCACATCATTGGCTGACTATTAAATGAGTATACCTTGGTGTCCTGTCTATCTCCGGGGATATAGATCCTGTATGGAACTGTCGGTTGCCAGAATGGTATAAAGAAACTTTCATTTTCCAAGCACAAACCATCAGAGGTGTACAAATCGATAAGCCATACGAGGCATAATAATAGACTAACTATACGAGGTGTACTAATAGACAAACTATCAGAGGTGTACAAATAGATAGACCATATGAGGCATATTAATGGACAAAATATACGAGGCGTACTAATAGTCTAACTCTGTCAAGGGTAGTTGAATGAGAAATGGAAAATATCATCTCTTGGATATTTTATATTCCAAGAGATGGCTAACAACTTATAAATAATTCGAATACTGCTGAAGAATTATTCGAAACTCCCAAGTCTTAGTTGAAATTATCGCAGTAGGAAAACGACAAGAATACCTATACGGGAGCAGATTGAAACCCCATCGTAAATGACAAACAAGTATTGAGAAAAGGTTAGTCACGAAGTAATTTATAACGAACATCGCGCAACACAGCACGCACATCTGGAAATGCATAAACAAACTTACACTCAAAAATGAAATGCATGGCTTGTTCGGCATACAAATATAGAGATAATTTTTGCACGAGCGCTTTATTTCATTCATCTGTTTATACTTTTAATTTTTTCTATTCACAGAAATGCCCTTCGGGGCCGTGATAGATCGATTTATAAACCATTATGCAAGCGCAATCAATCTGTTTATTTCTGGAATTTGGTTCAGTATTAACTGATCGCAGAGCTTTAAGGAAAATGTAATGTGCCATGAGGTTTTGCTTTTGACGCAAAAAATAGAAATAGAAACATATATATGTACACATTTGCTTATATATATGTGCGAACGTATGCATGTGTACACTGATACATAGATATTCATGTTTGCGTGCTCACACATACACACCCATGCACATACTAACACACATATTCATATTTATACGTATTGAAAAAGAATATAAGAGAAATGCTAATAAACATGAAAAATAATCTTGCTCTTTCTATATTTAAAATGACAGCCAAAGCTCTGATGAATCGTAAGAAATAACCTGAGGAACAATAAGGAATAGAAAAAAGACTTCGAAAAACGTATAAATGGAATCGTTTTTTAATTTCCTACAAAAATTTTTGAGAAAACTCAAGTTACCGCCGAGGAACAACAACAACAACAAAAAAAAATATTTCATATTTTCTCGATATTCTCTGCGACATCATGCAGACATGGGTACATGGGATGAAATGGAGATACAGTGTAAGCCGGTTACCACTCATGATCGACAAATATTTACAAAATTTTGGCAGAAATGCGTAAACAAACATATACTCAACAGCAAAATTCATAGCTTGTACAACATACGGACAGAAAGATAATTTACCACGATTCATATGCTCAAATTGCGCTTTATTTCATTAATTGTATTTGTCATTAATCCGATTCACAGAAACGCCCTCTAGGGAAGTGAAAGATCTAATTTTGAATCATTTCGCTATTGCAATAAATGCATTAACCGGATGGTTTTTGCGTAAATGAAATAGAAACATGTATATCTATTTATGTAGACATATATATACACCTACTTACGTACACACACATATTAATATATATTACTTATTGAAAATGAAATATAAGAAAAAAATACATAAATAAAAAAAAAGATAAAAAAACTACCATCTACTACACCGAAAATGACAGTTGAGCTCACTGTAATCCTAAGAAATTATTCGGAAAAAAATAACTTAAAGGAAAAAAAGACTTCGAAAAACGTAAAATGAACTGGTCTTTAGTTCCTTCATAGAAATTTTTAAGAAAACTCAGGTTACAGTCAAGAAACAACACAACTCTTCAGCATTATACGAACAGGTGTATATGAAATAAAATGAAGTAACATAGTGGACGGTGGGTCCAAAGTGATAATTTTAACTACAGAAATTTAGAGTTTTTCCGATTTGAAAGTTCAGTGCTAGTATGCGCTGAACGCACGGAAAAATATAATACGACTAAATGAAATGCTTAAATTACCCCCTCCCCCCAGCTCAGCCGAAATCGATTGAAAGCATCTTCGAGAATGATTTTGAAATAGCGAGACAACGTTAGCCAAAATTTAGTTCATTAAAAACTTTGCACAACCCTCACATCTATAAACCTGTATATTGGTGTACACACAAAATGTATTTCAGGGTATGTTTGTCATACCGACGTTAAATATTAATACAGAAAAGAGAAAAAATAAAATAACAAAATAAAGATGAGGAAATACTCCTCGTTATGGAAAAAACGTTCGTTCTGCTGCATTGAACTGACGGCTGTGGTGCTCATTATTATCGACAGAAATAAGATGAATATACGAGGAAAAAAGATTGAGTTCCGGGATATCTTGGTTTAATGAAGGTTGCTCTTGTTACTTCCTCTACGTTGTACTGTCCCTGCGGGCCAGACTTGAATTCTTCGATATCGGCAATGTCGAAGTCACTGATATATATTAATACTACTGAGTGGTTAAATCGGCCGTATTCTGTCGTCTGGTACGGTACACATTCCATGCACGTCACGCCAACAATCCTTTCTGCCTGAACCGCGCTCCGCACCCCCACCATCATCATCACACGGCCCATGTTGAAGACTCTTGTTGGTTTTGTTCCTGTTATCTCTTCAATTTTGTGGACGATGTTAAATGGGTTGATAGTTCTCTTTTTTCCTGTTGCAAATGTCATTGAGAAATACTTCGGGAAATATTCTTTATCGGCTCTCACGACTAGAGGCACTTATTTCTTTTTTCTTTTCTTGGTTTTTCTTTTTTCTCCGTCGGTAGACTTTGTTTTGCAGGTAAGTCAGATTGTGCCAACAAAATTGCCTCCTCGATTTTCCTCAGCCGCCCCTCAATCTCACTCACTCCACCAGCACCACCCACTTCCACAGCTGTGGCTTCTCGACTCTCTGCAGATCTATCGTTCATTAAAGCAATTGCTCCTGCTATCAGCTTTCGAATATATTCAATCCTATTCCTCTGCTCCATTTCACAGTGAGAATCGCCGCTGTCTTCATCTCTAATTCCACTTTACGAGCTTTCTATCCCCCCAGATCAACTCCCGTCGGACACTCTTCACACATATTTAGTTTCAGGGGGGTGAGTCCCTGTGATAAATCCAGGGGGCTAGTGAGTATTTTCTTATTATATACGCAGAAATTTTAGGAATAAGTATTCAAAATAAAAAACATCTAAAAGACCCAGATGTTGGTGGGCGCATCCCACGTTGGTTCTACCCACTGCCAACAAATTAATAAATAATCCTATAAACACACTTATATCAAATTTACATACACAATGTGTAATGAGTTATACCTCCAAGTGGGTATACTAACAGTACCACCTCGGGAAGGTGTGGGTAGGCTAGAATACTCACTAAGTGAAAGTAATCCTTATCAAATCCTTGTTTATGTTCTGGTCCCTTTACGATACACAAATAATAATTCAGTTCGGCGCCAGTAAAACTAGTATAGAGAACAGTGAAATTCCGTGAGCACCAATTCCCATGGATACAAAAGTTACATCCTTAAGAAGGAGAAACTCGTAAGATCTTTGACCACACTGAAGAGCTACAATATTAAAAAATGTGAATTGTTATGTAGTGATTAGACATTTGAACAGCCCATAAATGCGCATTTCACATCTAGAAAGGAAAGGCATCAGTTCACCAATGTTGGCTGGCTAGGTGTTTTAGAACTTTATCCTTTCGAGCAGAAGAATAGTCGCATAATTCACACTAGAACAGCTGACCTGCACTATGTTTGCTAGCTCGGTGTCGTTTGACATTAGCCATATGAGCAGAAGAATATTCACATAATTCACACTTGAACAGCTGCCCGTTACTATGTTTGCTGGCGAGATGGAGTTTGACACTCCTTTTTCTAGCATTGGAATAGTCACATAACTCACATTTGAACAGCTGACCTGCACCATGTTTGCTGACTAGGTGATGTTTAAGACTACCCTTATGAGCAGAGGAATATTCACAAAATTCACACTTGAACAGCTGACCTTCACCATGTTTACTGGCTCGGTGTAGTTTGACACTCTTCTTTTCAGCATTGGAATAGTCACATAACTCACATTTGAACAGCTGACCTGCACCATGTTTGCTGGCTAAGTGATGTTTAAGATTGCCCTTTTGAGCAGAGGAATATTCACAAAATTCACACTTGAACAGCTGACCTTTGCCATGTTTACTGGCTCGGTGTAGTTTGACACTCCTCTTTCCAGCATTGGAATAGTCACATAACTCACATTTGAACAGTTTACCTACACCGTGTTTGCTGGCTAGGTGATGTTTAAAATCACCCTTATAAGCAGAAAAATATTCACAATATTCACATTTGAAAAGCTTACCTTCCCCATGTTTACTGGTTCGGTGTAGTTTAAAATTATCCTTACGAGCAGAGGAATAGTCACATAACTCACATTTGAACAGATGACCTTTATCATGTTTGCTGGCTTGATGTTGTTTTACATAATCAATCATAGGAGAGAAATATTCACAAAATTCACACTTGAACAGCTGCCCTTTACCATGTTTGCTGGCGAGATGGAGTTTGACACTCCTCTTTGCAGCATTGGAATAGTCACATAACTCACATTTGAACAGATGACCTTTACCATGTTTGCTGGCTTGGTGTCGTTTTACATTTTTAATCATAGGAGAGGAATATTCACATAACTCACATTTGAACAGATGACCTTCACTATATTTGCTGGCTCGGTGGTATTGGACATTTTTCTTTTGAGCATTGGAATAGTCACATGACTCACATTTGAACAGCTGACCTTTACCATGTTTGCTGGCTAGGTGTCGTTTCACATTACCAATCATAGGAGAGGAATATTCACAAATTTCACATTTGAACCGCTGACCTTTACCATGTTTGCTGGCTAGGTGTAGTTTGAGATTACCCTTATGAGCAGAGGAATACTCACAAAATTCACACCTCAACAGATGACCTTTACCATGTTTGCTTGCTTGGTGTCGTTTTACATTATTAATCATAGGAGAGGAGTTTTCACATAATTCACATTTGAAAAGCTTACCTTCCCCATGTTTATTGGTTCGGTGTAGTTTAATATCAGCCTTACGAGCAGAGGAATAGTCACATAACTCACATTTGAACAGATGACCTTTACCATGTTTGCTGGCTAGGTGTAGTTTAAGATTACCCTTATAAGCAGAGGAATAATAGTCACAGAACTCACACTTGAACAGCTGACCTACACCATGTTTGCTGGCTAGGTGTTGTTTAAGATCACCTTTACGAGCAGAGGAATAGTCACAGAACTCACACTTGAACAACTGACCTTCACCATGTTTGCTGGCTAGGTGTTGTTTGACTTCACTCTTTCGAGCATTGGAATAGTCACATAACTCACACCTGAACAGTTCACCTTTACCATGTTTGCTGGCTAGGTGTCGTTTGACGTGACCCTTTTGAGCATTGGAATAGTCACATAACTCACACCTGAACAGTTCACCTTTACCATGTTTGCTGGCTAGGTGTCGTTTGACGTGACCCTTTCGAGCATTGGAATATTCACAAAATTCGCACCTGAACAGCTGACTTCTACCACTCGATTCCCCCATCATTTTCACAACTGGATATTGGTAACTCCCGGGTAGACCTTCCCACCGACTCTCATTATCATGCTGCTCCACTACGTGCTGCTTCAAAATACTTATGTACAAAGTGGAGTAATCGCACGACCCACAATTGTAGTAACATCCCAATTTGTGTCTGACACGGAGATGCAGCTCCATAAGATCCCTCCTACCGGCCGAGTAATCACAATGCTCACACATTAAAGGCTGTGACACTAGTCTGTCAGGAGGAGCGGCCTCAATATCACTGCCACTGCCCGACACATCTGATGGTAGTGAGTCAGTGCTTCCTTGAGATGCTCCAGCTGCTTCCTGGTGAACAGCACTAGTGTTCAACGCACCAGAGCTGCCTTCCCTCAACACATCCTCTGCTTCTGCGTGCCCTGAACGGGCCTCAGTGCAATCATTTTCTACTTCTCTCTTGAAAGTAACTGCATGAGAGCCTGAACTTGAACTGGCCTGTGCGGAAGAACTTTTCCCGATTATTGCAGGCCAGAATTCTCAGGAAAAACTGCATTATACGCAAATTGCAATTAAAAGTACCTAAGTACTTGGTAACCAAGATACATTTGTGCACTTAAGCAACCGTTCTTATTTTAATCTTAAGCAAATGCGCTCAACTGTTCACAATACAAGAAAAATATATGAAAAATAATATAGGAAGCAAAAAATAATGATAGCAGAAAAGAAATTTGAATAGCACATTCTCTCTTCACAACCGGTTAAAAACAGAGCAAAAATATAACGAAATATTCATGCAATATTTTCTACATGCAATAGCGCCTCTCGTGACCATCATTTTTTGGATAAAGATTCCTGCACAAAATTTTACTGTTAATGTTCGTCTCTTTAAAATATAAAACTAACTTGATTATTCTTCTTAAATTTATAAACCACTTCAATTGTATTAGAAATATTGTATCGGAATAATCGAGAGTGGCTGAAGTGATTTTTTCCACTAGCAAAACAACCAAAAATTAATCATTCGTTGGAGTAGCACACAAAGCAAGAAACGCATAAAAATGAAAAATCTGACTTCTCAAGTAATTAATACGGTTTCACGTGTGGCAAGAGTTCCACAAGGTCAGCTTCTTATCGAAAATTTGGCCACAAATGTTTGAAGAAGTTGAGAAGGCAAAAGAAAACTTCAAAGCATCTTGAAACGATCACTGGCGTAAACCAGTTAGAATGCGTCGTTTAAGTCAACTCACTGAGGCACAATGTAATTAAGAAAGGGCTCCACGACACTGGGGATACAAGAAGCATGCTCAAGTTAGCTTTGATACTTTTAATCTAGGAACCATAACTTAATCAACACTAGCTGTGGTTGGAGAACGGAAATCAAGTGGATCACATCGAGAATTGCAAAACAAGATTCAATACCAGGAGTCAAAAATACTATCACTCTACGACAGGCACAAGAATTTTAGAAAATAAGATATATTACACTAAACACCATTCAGGCAATCAAATAGATAATAAATCTCAAAGCAACAGAATTGAAACTCGAGAAAAAGGGAGTGCGCAATAAGACTGTTTTCTGAATCCAGAGTAAAACATCGCGCAACAGCTAATGAAACGGTTAAGCAATAAATTAAGCTAATGTATGTGCTTCAAATCATTAATAAAACAATTGGAATAGAATTAAATCCACGAAGTTACAAGTTTTGTCAATTAGGTCAGAAATGCTCTTAAAAATGAGAGGTGGGAGCAGTAATAATGATATAAATGTCACAAAATGGTGGCCAAGACTGCATGTGAATTAAATTCTAATTTTGCGTGTGATAATTAATTTTCCTCCGAAATCAAACAAAGCATTCAAGAAGTAAGCAATTAATTGAAAGCATTCAAGAGGAGGGAAATCAACCAATTAGATGCATTCAAGAGGAAAGTAAGCAACCCATAGGAAGCACTCAAAAGGAGAGTGAGCAACTAATTAGAAGCACTCAAGAGGATAGTAAGCAACCAATTACAGCACCTTGGGTTCCTGATGCCAGTCAATAGGCTCATCCTTCACTGTCACGGCTTCCAGCTCAGCGTCAGGCACTTCACTTTTGGTGTAAATTTCTCCTAGATGGCTCCCAGAGCTCGGTCCGTCACCTGCAAGTGACACAAGCTCATAAAAAAAATATTGCATCTGAAATAACAATCTAGTAACAGTTCATAACATGTTAAAAACAATGATAATTTCATAATATTGACAATGGTTATAATTTTATGTTTATTACAACACCTGAAAAACTGGAACGATTTGGTAGGTTAGGAAATGAAATCTAGTAATACTTATAGCAGGGGACACAGTACAATCTTTCAACTAAATAGTTAATACTTTAAAAGCTTTGGAGATGTAAAGAGCTGAATCATATTTTAGCTTACACCAGCAAATTTGAATGACAATAAGAAGTGAGAAATTAGGTCTGCAGAATAAATAGTACTTATAATTCATAATAATATAGCAAATCCAATAAAAATTTGCATTAAAAAATGTACTTTGCACTCTACTATACTTTTGAAGGAATTGCAAGTTAGAATTAATATTTGAGTACACTACATCTTAATCAAACGTGAGACAATTGAACATAATGAAATCCACTGAGTGACATGTTTTCTCAGTTATGGTAGTATTTCTCAACCTCGTGGAATTAAGTTCCACATACATAAAAATACCAGGCTTTTACTCCTTTCGGGAGGGTAGCCAACAGCAAGCCACAATCATTCATCCTCAGCCACCAGGCAGCGAGAGAGACGCACAGGCCGCACTAGTGTGACTTGCCAGATCCCTAAGCAGCCCAGCACAACCCTTTTCCAGTCAGGCCTGACAGCCATTGCTGGTTTATCCTACCACTTCTTTGCGAGCAGCCTCCCCCCGCACATGACAGGACACACCGTAACCCCATCACATTTCCAGTGATCGCATCAAATATTCACATCCTTATACACTGCTTCCACTCACTTTTGTCTGCAGTCATCCTTCTCACCACATCCACAGTTAGACCCCTCTCATTTTATGCATGTTTCAACCCATCTATCCAACTCATCCGTGGCCTTCCTTGCGCTCTACTACCAATCACCTTCGACGTATGAATCTTTTCTACCAGCCCCTCAACGTTCATTCTTTGCACATGCCCAAGCCATCCAAGCACTCTTTGATTCACCTGCCTGTTTATCTTTTTAACACCCATTTGCTCCCTAACAAACTCATTCCTAATCCTATCTCTTCTTGTTACTCCTTACATGCTCCTCAAAACTTCATCTCAAACACATCCAGCTACTTCCTCTCTACTGCTCTCAATCTCCCAAGACTCTGCTTCGTGCAGCAAAACTGGCACAATTAGGCTGTAAACAGTCTCCTTTTAGCACTCATACTCATTCTCACACTCCCACTCCTGCATTAAAAACTTTCCTCATTGCACCCAATGTCTTGCAGCCTTCACTCACTCGATATCTCACTTCTACTTCCATACTTCACAGCACGTCCGACTCGAGGTACCTAAAATGCTCTATCTCCTCTAACACTCCACCATGCATCCTCACATCTGATGTTCCAAATACTCCACCTCTTGAATATCTCATCACTTTGCTTTCATTTACTTTCCCGCTCAACCCAAGCCATTCGCATACTCTACCAACCTCTGCAACCAGTCTCCGCAGTTTTTTTCTGAATCAGCCACAAGCACTGCATCATCTGCAAACAACAGCTGACACATTTCCGAAGCCGTACCATTTTGTCTTACCAACTGCGTGTTTTTTCCTAACACTCTCGCATTCACTTCTCTCACTACACCATCCATAAACAAATTGAACAATCACAGCAAAATCACTGTCTCACACCTGTCACAACTGGGAACCAATCACTCACTTCATTCCCTACTCTCACAAATGCTCTGCAATCAACGTAGAAACTCTTGATCACATTCAATGGTCTCCCACCCACTCCATACAAGCTTAGAACCTGCCATAATGCCCCACGGTCAACACAGTCATACACCTTCTTCAGATCCATAAATGCCCAATACACATCTTATCCTTTTGACAAGTATTTCTCATTAACCTGTCTAACAGCAAGCATTTGATTCACACCTCTACAACTTTTAAAACCACATTGTTCTTCAGCAAGCACACCATCCATCATCACTCTCACTCTTCCATACAGCTTCCCATCATCACTCAGTTGACTTATACCTCTGGAATTACTGTACTCATACCTGTCACCCTTCTCCTAATACAGCGGAACTACACATGCACTACTCCAATCTACAGGCACTTTACTAGCATCCCCGGGGTCCTCCGGAGCCCCTTTTCCCTCCGATGGGGTAATATTCATGTTATTGTTGGAAAAGAACCCTTAGGTCATGGACTATTCGGTCCTAAAATTTTATGGCGCTACGGATAATAGATCCCCCCCCAGGGGGGGGGGGGGGGAGGGACCCACCAGGGGACGAAAATTTACATCATCTACCCCATTTCAACCCCATATAAAAAGAGAACAAATGGGAAATGTAAAAAAAGCCCATTTGAGTTTGTTAGGAATGTTCCAAGGATTCTAAAACTGTCTTTGTTTTTGTTCCAGCATAAAAACTGAATGAGGAGCTACATCCTGAAATATCAACAACAGTGAAAAAACACCAAAATAGTCAATTTTTGAGCACATTTCAACCCCATATAAAAAGAGAACAAAACAAGAAATGGAAAATTTGCGAACATACTTTTGTTAGATATGTTCCAAGGATTCTATAACTGTCTTTGTTTTTGTTCTAGCACAAAAACTCAACGAGTTCTATTTTTTTGAAAAATCAATACCAGTTGACTAAAAAACCAAAATGTCAAATTTTTTCAACAACTAAGGCCTGAATCAAAAAAATGTATTGAAGAAATTGTGTTTCTTTTCAAAAGTTACATATACTAGTAAAATTTCATAAGAATCAGACTGAAAACAAAAAAATTTCGCAACTTTTAAAAAATAAAAAATAAATTTAAAAATTTAAAAATTTTTTTTTTCTAAAATCACAGTGTGAATATCATGTTATGCATGGAGATTATCGAAATAAAAATGAAAACAGCATTCAATTACATAAATTTTCCAGTATATCACACTAAAACAAAATATTTAGTTTCTGCCTTATACTGTAAAGTTACTTCTACTCAAAATTCAAAAGAATAGAAGTCATTGAGTTTTTATGCTAGGAAGAAAACAAAGACAGTTTTGGAATCCTTGAAACATTTCTAACAAAGTTATATTCCCACTTTTTCCATTTTTACATTTCATTTTTTTTTATAATAGTTCAAATCCAAAAATGTAGGGTTTTTATGGTATATTGGTAAATTTTTGCATATAAAAAAAAATAAGAAAGAAAAATGCAAAATCCCCGAATATATCTTTGTTAGAAATGTTTCAAGGATTTCAAAACTGTCTTTGAATTTGTTCTAGCTTAAAAACTCAATGACTTCTATTCTTTTGAAATATGTATAAAAATGACCCAAAAAACCTATTTTTCAAATTTTTCGAAAAAACTAAGGCCTAAATGAAAAAATTTCGAGTTCACATATGTTTGTCTTGCAATACTACATATACTCACCAAGTTTCAGACCAATCGGAGCAAAAAAATTTTTTTTCCGGACGACCCCCTTAAAGGGGACAACCCAGTGATTTTCAAATATTGATCTGATTGGTCTGAAATTAGGCCAGTATATGTATTTTATAAAAAAAAACATTTTACTCGTGTAACTTTTCCGATTTAGGCCTTAGTTTTTGAAAAAAATTGAAAAATTAGTTTATTAGTACATTTATAGGGATATTTCAAAATAATAGAAGTCAATGAGTTTTCATGCTAGAACAATTTCATAGACAGTTTTGAAATCCTCTCAACATTTCTAACAAACTAATGGTTCTGGATTTTTTTTTTGTTTTCTTTTGATATGGGATTTTTCATTACTGACTAAATCATACCACATTATTTTGTTTTGAACTGTGTTAAAAAAATTAAATGTATAAATTGTGAAATCGAGATCTATTTGTTTGTAAGAAATGTTCTAAGGATTTCAAAACTTTGTTTTTTTCTAGCATGAAAACTCACCGACTTCTATTCTTTTCTAGGTTGGAAATGATATTTTTATGTTAAAAGCGAACAAAATAAATTTTGTGGTAAAATGTAATATAATGGACATTTTTTCACTTGAATGCTGTATTCATGCTGTATTATCATCTAAAAATAATATGCATACATAATTTCATTTCGTCACTGTGAATTACATATCACATGCATAAATCAAATATAAATAAAATGTACATTTTTCTTGTGAACTGTGATATAAGAAACGGAATGTAAAAGTTGGGAAATCGGGATCTCTTAGTTTGTTAGAAATATTCCAATGATTTCCAACCTGTCATTGTTCTTTGTCTAGCACGAAAACTCACTGACTTCTATTCGTTTTTATGTTGGAAATAAAGTGTTCACCTAGAAGGCAAAAAAATTGTGGTGAAGTGTAATATAATGGACATTTTTTACTTGAATGCTGTATTCATATTGTACTATCATCTACAAATAATATCATGCATAATTTCTTTCAACACTGAATTGCATGTTATACATGTTTAAATTGAATAAAAAATATATTCATTTTTCATTTCTCAATAAATGGTAAATTTTTATTTTTGGACTGATCCTTCTGAAGCCAATGTATGTAATTTTTAAAACGAAACATTGTTCTTTTCATTTTTTTGATTTTGGCCTTAGTTTTTTAGAAAATGACAGATATATGTTGATGTTTTTTTATATATTTCAAACGAATACAAGTCAATGAGTTTTCATTCTACGATAAAACCAAAGACAGTTTTACAATCCTTGTAATTCCGAACAAACTAAAAGAACCAGATTTCTAACTTTCCTTTTCGTTTTCTTTATATATGGGGTTACAAATTCATAATTTTTGGTCCTCTTACACCCCATCCCTCCTTGGGGGAGGGGGGCTCTAATACCCATAGCCCCGTTAAATTTTGGAGCAAAATAGCTCACCACTGGGCCAAAATACTCTGGTGTCTCTCTTAAACAGACGTACCAACCATTCTACAATTTTATTTCCTCCTTTCTTCAAACATTCAACCATGCAGCTACCCATACCTGAAGCTTTCCCATTCTTCATTACATTCAACACACTTTTCATTTCACTTCTTACTTGACTACTATTCACTTCTCCAAACACAGGGATTCTAACATCACTTCCAACAGCTACCACTCTTGCAACCCTATTATCCTTCACGTTTAGCTGTTTCTCAAAATACTCTGCTAATCTCTTCGGCACATCACATCCCTCCACCAGCAGTCTACCATTAGCATACTTCACTTTTGCCTCACTCTTCACTTCCTTCCAAAAACCTTCCTTCTCTAAATGAAGTCCCCTCCTAACTTTCTCCCCAACTCCTCATCCACTGCCCCCTTTGCTCTCCATACCTTTCTTCTTACTTCTATCTTCAATTCCCTATACTCTTCAAAATTATGCTGGCTGCCCCCTTGCACCATCTTCGGAAGGCCCCCACTTTCTTCGCACAGCTGCTTCTACACCTCTGTTCCACTATTCACTACTCTTTCTAATCCCCCTTCAACCTTCCTTACCCCACACACTTCCCTTGTACACTTTATCACTGTATCTTTGAATAACTTCCATTCCTCTTACACTCCACGAACCTCTCCTACCTCCATTCTCCCATATTTTACTTTTATCTTCTCCTGGTCATCACATTCATGCTCAGATTCATGCAAATTTTTTACATACATCACCTCCCTTCCTCTCCTTTTATCACCTCCCGACTCCTCACTCACTCTCAACTTTCCTTATACCAAGTAATGATGTGATATCCCATTCAACTCACCACAGTATACAAGCACGTCAAGCAAACGACCAAGCAATCCCCTGCTTATCAAAACAATAATCATATCACACTTCCATTCCCATTCACATTCACATACATGTAAACTTGTTTATACTCCTTTTCTCAAACATACTATTCCCAATCACTAACTCACATATTACACACAATTCCATCAAGCATTCACTACTCTCATTCACCCCAGCTACTCCATACCTGCCAATGACACCGTCCACCAACTCATCACTCACTCTTGCATTCAGGTCCCCCATCACCACAACACCACAACCATTCCTAACTCTTGCAACACACTCGGACAACTTCTCCCAAAACTCCTCTCTCTCCTCTAAACTCTTCTCTGATCCTGGTCCATATACGGTCACAAAAACCCATGATTCAACACCCCATTTTATTCACACCCACATTATTCTTGTTCACACATCACAGCATTCAACTACGTTCTCTCAGATTGTTTCCCTTAGTAATATAGGCACTCCCTCTCTTGTATCTCCTGCACGCACACCAGATATTCTTCCACACACATTCGCAAACATTGTCTCACCACAACTTTTCAACCTAATCTCCCTCAGGGCCAACACATTCATTTTCCACCTCATCATAGTTCTTCTAAACTCTTCTTTCTTACTTTATGGTTCTACTTCCACACCCCCTTACATTCACAGATCCTAGTATTAGGGTTTGAGGGGTCTTTTGATCCCTGAAGACAAACACCCCAACTCAACAAAACTTCTTTTACCACCACCATCATCTTCAACAGAAAAATGTCATTTTTAGAAAGCTTTCAAATTGGATTAGATGTAAGTTTAAACCTATTTAAACCTACATATCCGCAACTACGGTGTTCCAAGGAGAGGAAGGAGGAAGACATCATTTACTATGGTGTCTAAGAGATGCAGAATCAATGCACAAAGCGCATTGAAACAGTAAGTCAAGACAGCAGTTTATGAAACAAGGTTAAACTTGATATAGAAAATAATGAATGCTGAAAAATCGGACAGCAGTGAACAGCAAAAAGATGGTCTGTAACTAGAGATTTGACAAAAAACCGTGCTGTTTTTATTTTAAAAAACTTTTTTGCAAAAAACCATGGCTAAAAAAATTTGGATATATTTTTTTTTATATTTTGTTCAAAAATAACTCAGCAAGGAAAAGAACTTTACATTATTCATTTTCATGTCAGGTTATAAAATAAAACAGCACACTTTTTATTTCATGGTTTTTAATGGTTGTATGAAATTTTTCATTTTCTGTGGTTTCATGTTTTGATATTTCATTTATTTTACAATGCATGTGCATCACTTTTGACTTCCCAAATAATGTATTGTAATAATATACCTTTACTTATGGTCTTTGATAGAGATGTGACCAATAAAAACCATGTTATTTTTTAAAAACATGTTATTTTAACAAAAAACATGACTAAAAAACATGGATATTAATGTATTTTGTGACAAAAAACAATGCTTTTTTACAGAAAAATCATGACTTAAAAAACATGGATATTAATATATTTGATGGGACCAAAACCATGCTGTTTTTTTAAAACATATTTATCTACAAAAATTTATGACTGAAAAAACATGGATATTAATATATTTTATGACCAAAAAACCAATGCTGCTTTTATGAAAAATCCTTGTTTTTTTATAGAAAAATCTTGCCTATAAATCATGGATATCAATATATTTCATTTGACCATATACAACCATGCTGTTTTTTTATAAACATCTTTTTTTCCAGAAAAAATCATGACTAAAAAACATGGGTATTACTATATTTATGACCATAAACCATGCTTTGTTAGAAAAATGTGCTTTGTTACATAAAAATGACAATGAAATAGATATTAATGATTTTTTGTAAAAAAATTTTTTTTTAAAAACAGCATGATTTTTTGTCAAATAAAGTATATTAATATCCATGTTTTATATATATATTTTTTCTTTTTTTTTAAAAAAAGCATGGTTTTTTGATCACATGAAATATATTAATATCTATGTTTTTTCACAAAGAAGTCATGACCAGAAAATGGATGCTAATGACTTTTTTGTTGAAAATTTTTTTTCAAAATAGATGATTTTTGGTCACAATAAATATATTAATATCCATATTTTTTATACACGCTTTTTTGTAAAAAAATTGTCAATATGCAGTTTAATGCGCTCACAGAAATTAAAAATTCTGTAACAAAGAATCACTAGGAACACATCTAAAAAAGTTTTACACAAATGACATTTTGCTTGCAGATGCATTATTTTCAAGTTATTCAAGTTTTGAATTTTTGTCTTCCATAGCAGTTGCATTGCACGCTTGAGCTGTTAGAGTACGCTTGGGGACTTTGTAATTTATTATTAGCCGACCCCACGGAGCCTGAACCCACTTCTAGGATGTTTTAGTTAACAACACAATAAAGGTTATCACCCTAAAAATATTAGCGGGACTGGGGTATGCATCAATATGCTGTTGCATCAATATGCTGTTGACATCAGTTTCAATATGGCGGGCATCGTAGAACATTAGCAAAAGTGGAGGAGTGAATACTGTAGATTCAAGTATTCACTTCCCCAGCCCCGCTAATATTTTTGGGTGACAAAATTTGTTGTGTTATTAACTAAAACATCCTAGAAGTGGGTTCAGGCTCCGTGGGGTTGGCTAATAATAAATTAAAAGTACCCAAACGTACTTTAACAGTTCCAGCTCATGAGCGCAACAGACTGGAACTGCTATGAAAGACAAAAATTTTGAAGTTGAATAACTCAGACATAATGCATCAGCGAGCAGAATGTCATTCATGTAAAAGGTTTTTAAATGCGTTCTTTTGGTGATTCTTCGGAACGGAATTTTTAATTTCTGTGAGCGCATAAAATTGCATATTGACTGAAATATGTGAAAAAAATCAGCTTGGTTTTATGGGCACATAAAATATATCAATATCCATGTTGTTTTACATATAATTTTTTTAAAAATATGATTTTTCAATAATGATTTTTTGTAAAAAAAACATGTAAAATAAAGCAACATGGTTTATTTGGTCACAAAATATATTAATATCCAATTTCTTAGTCATGATTTCTAGCAAAGAAAAACATTTTTTTTAAAAAACAGCATGCTTTTTTGGTCACATATAATACATTATTATCAATAATCTTTACTTGTGATTTTTTTGGTAATAAAAATATCAAAAGGAAACCATACAGCAAAAGTGGCAGATAACCCACAATTACCAAGAGGAGTCTTTTGAGGAACAGCAGGAGCAACTGAACTTATATTGATGGAATCAAAATTCAGGGCTTACTATCTCTATTATGTCTGAACTTTTGGTCACATATAAAGAAAATCATTGTAGACAGTACGCTCTGAATTTTGAATTCATCAAAATAAGTTCTGTGTCTCCTGCTGTTCTTCTTAGACTTCTCTTGGTAATTGTGGGTTATCTGCCAAGAATGAATATTTTACAAGTTATAGCGGTAAATTAGTTACCGCAACTCTAGTGTTTGAAGCGGAAAGAAATTCATCGATCCCGTGGTATGGCAACGCTGCAATTAAGCCTTGCTTCCAGCCCGGTCGTCATCAATGACGAAACCAAACCTACCGCTATACCTCGTTAAAAACTCATTTGACGAAAAAAGTGTATGAACGAAAAGTTGTTTATTTTGATGTTACTTCTATGATTCAAGCAACAAAAATTCAAAAATTGATGAATAGCTGTTTAGTCGAGCGCATTCGTCATCAAAGACGAAACTAAACCTACCGCCATAACTTGTTAAATACTCATTTCTGATGGAAAGTGCTTAGAAGAGAAATTGCTTATTTAGATATGATTACCTATTTCTAGGCACCATAAAGTGGCAAATTGATTACTGATCAATGCTACACATTCACCAAAAAAAAATCATGACTAAAGAACATGGATATTAACATATTTTATGTGATCAAAAATAAAGAGATATATACTTAACAAAATTTAGGTGTGTAAAAAAAAGAAAAAAAAAGAAGAAAAACGCATGAAAAAAGTTTTTTGCTAAAAAAAAACTGCCATCATACATAATCGTTTTTTTGGCATCACTATCTGTAACAAATTTATTCTATTCTATTTAAAAAAAAGGAAGACCTACCCAACCAATAGCTTAGCACTTCACATATTTCCACTGGGAAGTGTTGATTCCCATAGAAAGAATAGTTGTATCCCCATGAAGGGTGACGGTTTATAAATACATATTATACTCATTGCATGCTCAGCAGATAGACAGAATATCAGTGAGATAAGGTTTACTCTGGAAGTAAGTTTTATTCAAATCCATGGTGTTAATGCTCAGGTTGCAGGAAAAATTGACAAAAAATATGGGACTCCAATGATCTACACCGAACAGGGACACAAAGGCACTATTGCATTTTCAATTATTTCCACATTATCTCCACATATGGCTGGTACACCAAAATGCATGCAAAATGACAGCATAGCAACCCAGAACAATAAGTTTCAGATGATGTTGAGACACTTCAACTATTTGTGTAAAGCGTTGACACATCTACACTCACAGCACGGGACTTTCAATTTGACTATGCTCCTGATACTCACAAAACACACATATCAACTGCATTTATTCAAACTTTGTTTCATCTTCTGTTTGACTCAATAAATTCAATACTGTTACGAAACTAGCCTGCTATATGTTTCGCCACTGGAAGCCGACCCATCAGGATGCCGACCAGGCAGGAATTAGCTACTCAGGCTAAATAGCTAGGCCCAGACACTAGGTTAAGGTATGGCATGGACAAGTAACAAAGGGTATATTTAAAAGGAAAGTATGATAGTTAACTAACTCGGGGCATGTCTTGCGGTAGCCGTCTCTTGTACACAAGATCGTAACTCTCCCGCCAACTAAACACCCCGGCAAAACAACCTAAGCTTCAACAAATAAAAGAGGCATAGGATTTGAGCAAGCACGACACAGGACACTTACGAACATCGGGCAACACAGCTTTATTGGCCTGCTCGTAGACAAGTGCACTCTATGAAGGTCCTAACGCAACTGACAGGCTTCAGTCGTGAAGCCGCCAACTTTAGCTTCAGCCAGGCAGTCGCAGGCCGGAGCTCTATGTACATAACAGCGGTACCGTCGAGGTACAAACACGTAGTGAAATATTTTCACTACAATATGAACTAGAATTGGCCACACAGACCATGTCAAGATAATTTGAAAAAAATATTTAATGAGCAATTTTTTTTTCTGTGTGATTAAAATTTTTGTGACATTATATCCCATTAGTGTACATGACCTGCTGAAAAACAACCAGATGTGATATTTTTCGTAAATAAATCTTCCAGATGTAAATGACATTTGAAATTTTTCATCACAAACATTACTGTTAAGGATCCGCAACACTTTGACCGTAATTGGTAAAACTGAAGTTCAATGTTCAACTCAAATTTAAAATCAATAGTAATAGGCAATTCTGAAACTAGCAATCATTAACTGAAACATACTGTCATTTAGCTTCAGTTAAGTTATTATGAAAATCGAATTTGTCACTACTAGTCTGTTAGCAGTATTATAAAAATCTCCTCTGTGGCCACTAATGGCCTTAGTTTTTTGGCCTTAGTTTTTTAGAAAATGACAGATATATGTTGATGTTTTTTTATATATTTCAAACGAATACAAGTCAATGAGTTTTCATGCTACGATACTGTTACTTGTTACTACGATACCAAAATCAAAATCACCTTGCAGTCAGAATGTTGAGAGTGTGAAAGACGGACCAACTAACCAAGCAACAACTGTGTTCAAGTGGAGAAACTTGGCCCATTGTAGGAAAAATTGCAGAAAAAAATGTAATAATTTTTTATTTAGACACGTGGAGCTTTCTTATGAATGAATAATTCATTTTTCTTTGCCTATATGTAAATTCCATAATATAAACATTGGGACTTGCCCTCAAACCTGAGCGAAGAGCTTATAAATTAATAACATTTTAGTTTTCTACACTAAAAAGGCTTAGTTTTCGGCCATAAGATTAACTGTCTTTACCTCATATTCAGACCAGAACTAAGTCTCACCTTGCACCCTGTCCTCTGCTGCAGCTTCCTGCTTGATGAAGTCCTGCCTGCAACACAGCCTCTCCATTTCAGTATCCGTCAGCTTGTGCACCATAACCACTGCACGCTCCATGCTGGGTGTTTAGGTACCTACCTGAGCAAAGGGCAATGGAATGTTTTTCTGCTCTAATGTTTGAGAAAACTAAGGCTACAATGTTGCCGGTTGCCTCCCGCAGGTGAGATAAACTCGTTATCTGCTTGTTTTTGAATGGTAACCAGTTATGGAAAATGAAATTCTTCTACTCGATAAATTGCTATTGGAAAAATGGTGATACAAATGAAAATATAATGGACGATAATGATTTGGTCAATGAAATATAGACAAAGGAACATGAATGGTAATAACTAAATGAATGGAACTGAATTCATAGGAGTAAATTAACGGAACTTGATTGGAATGAATTAATGGAACTTAAAATGAAGTAACCTGGAGTTAACTAGAGCAAATAAATGGAACTAAAATTTATGAAGCAAATTATTGGAGCTTAAATGGAGCATGAATGGAAGTTAAATGAAGTTTTATCAAGTTTACTGGAGCATGGACAGGTGGGAAGGAGACACTGTAGAAAATAAACCAAAACCTTAAATTAGTTACCCGTCAATAGGAGAGACTAAGAGACCAGTGGAGGGAACGTGAGGAGATTGGGGAAGCAACATGCAAACATCATAACTAAGAACACAATAAAATACATGCAGAAAGTATCTACAGAAATAATAAGAAAATATGGTATTTACAAAAGAAATGCATAACTTAAAGAAACACATTACATTATTAAACTTGAATGAATGAGAAAATGAATTAAATTTTATAACTCAACAAAACAAAAACTAAAAATAATCAATAAACTAATATAAATTAAACAGCAAATAATAATTATTGAATTTCAACAAAATGAATAATAGAAGAACAAGCAAGTAACCAAATATAGCATAATTACTCATGTCCTTTAGAAGGATAACTCATTAATTCACCTACCAGTGCAACTGGAGCTTAACTTCCACTTAGAATTATCGTAGGATCTTTACTTATATTTTATAGTGGTAAAATTTAGTACCAACTGAATAGAAAGATAATGTACAATTAGGCTATAATCAACAAGAAAATAACAATCAAGATTATATGAGTAGAAAGAGGCATGAAGGCTGTGCTATAAAAAGTAGTGACACAACCCCCAGTTACAACAACTTGCAAAAAATGTGAAATATAACGCTCTTCTTTTATCATTGCAGAAAATAATTTGTAGCCAAACATTTCAATAATGAAATAGCCCAGTATCAAGTGGATTGAACAATTTGAATTCATTCATTGAATAAATAGAGCAATAAGATTTTGGTCCATGTGAGAGTACCCACCCAGAATAGTATGACCCATTCAAAGCATTTTTAGTGAAAAAAAGAGTGTGCAGTCAAAACTATTTCATTAGTGTGAAACCTATTTTTTAAATCCTTTGCTTTTTAAATTAAACACACACTTCCAAATTACTATGAGAGTTAACAGAAATCAAAGGTTCATTTGTCTAACTTGATGAAGTTGTAGTCTTCCATTGGTGGGAGATCAACATGGCAGAAATGGTCTTCTAAATTTAGTTTCTGAATGTTATCTGTTTATTACATATTAGGGTTCACAAAATAGTATCAATTAAATGTTGTTTGCACCTATGTTGTGAGAATTTGTGGGCTATGATGGGTGTTATCATTCTGTCATAATTAAGACTGAGCCTTGAGAACCGGAGTAGTAAATTCAAACGTAGCAACAATGTTAGAAGCAATAAATGGGTTGTTCATTCACACATGCAATCAAAATTGAATTGAATGAATAACCAACACAAGCAAGGAACAATGTTACACAAAAAACATTTCCCATATATGCTCATGAACATAATAATTCAACCAAGATCATTTATGAAATGAAAACAAATTTTCAACAGGTGACACATATTTTATGTTACAATATACATTACATTTATATAAGGTTATGCAGATAATTGTCATTCTAAAAATTGATGACACCCTGCAACCTCTTGACATTTTCCTGCAAAAAAAATTGATGGATAAAATTTCAAAAACAATTATGAATATTGTAGAGGTAGCTATCATCCACCGAATATTCCTTAGATTGTTAACCTTCAGTATTTCTGACAGTGTTAGAAGCTCCAATTTCTTACTTTACTCCTTCTTCTGGCCGAAACACAACTGTTTAACCGACTGTTTACAAAGAAAAATAGCAAAAATAAATGAGACCAGCTATCAAACAGCAATTAAAAACCAACAAAAATCAACAGCATGTGCAAAAAATGATTCTACATTGCAAAAAAAAATCACACACTGAATATTTGAGTAGTATTTTGTTTCAGGTTTCATTAGTATTGCATGTTTTTGCAGAGGAAAGAAAAAAGATCACATGGCATAAAATAGAGAAAATGAGTAGTCAATGATCAGTATGTGTTCTAAACAGGCTACCCTATACAGCGGTACCTCAAGATACGAGCAGCTAGTCATACCAGTTTTTGAGATAAAAGCTGGAGCTCAGGTCATATTTTTGTTCAAGATATGAGCCCAAATCCGAGATATGAGCCGTGTTTCCGGAGCATCACTCTAGTTGGTGCGCAGGGTCGAGCATCATCCGAGAGCATCTCAGTCGCACGTGTTACCCGCTTGAGTTTAAGTGTATCTTGTGCGCTGTACTCTTTTTTGCTTTATATTTGGATGATTGCTACTTTTTGTGTGATCATGGGGCCAAAGAAAGTGAGTGCTGAGGAAAATTGTGACAGGAAGAGGATGATGTTGGTAGAACTAAAGCAATAAATAATAGGAAAACATGACCGAGGCATACAAGTAATTCAACTCGCAAAGATCTATGACTGTAGTACATCGACAATTTGTATGATATTGAAGCAGAAGGATGCCATCAAGAGTGCTACAACAGCAAAAGGAACCACAATTCTTTTCCAATTAAGGACAAATATCCACAAGGAAATAGAGAAGCTTCTGCTTGTGTGGGTGAAAGAGAAAGAGTTGGCCGGAGATACAGTGAAGGAGATGGTAATATACTAGAAGGCATGGAGTATTTATGCAGACTTAGTGAAGAAAGAAGCATCAACTTCTAAAGAAGCATCAGACAAAGCATTTAAGGCAAGCCATGGCTTTTTTGATAATTTCAAGAAGAGAACTGGCATCCATTCAGAGGTGAGGTACCACAAAGCTGCGAGTGCGGACGTGAGAGCAACCAATACGTACATCCAAGATTTTGCTGCGCTTGTTGCAAGGGAAGGCTACATCCCGCAACAGGTGTTTAACTGCAATCTGTCAATTATGCATGTTTATTTCTTATTTAAAAATATATCTTTATTTATAATTAACAATGGTTTTGGGACTTTTCATGGGTCCGAAAAAGGATTTAATCAAATTCAGTGATTTTAAAAAAGAGAAATTCGTTTGAGATACCAGCTGAAAATTCACAGGCCTATGCAAAGGTGAGACAATTCAACAGCTGGAAAAAATTTCTCATTCAGCTAAGGCTAACGAGACAAACAGTAGCCTCCTTACTACTAAGGACTTTTTAAGCTAAACCTCATATTCTCTAGAAATCTTTCTAAGTCAGGATTCAGCCCTGAAACTGATGCAAAATAAAACTATTTTCACCCTTTAGCAACCAGAAAGACTATACAGTCTTCTTTTGGATAATTGCTTTAATAAGTAATGAGTAAGCAATATGAGATGCTACTAGGTTTTGAATGCATCAGAACATGTTGCAGCATCGTTCTTTTGCCTGCCTGGCTCAGTGCACTGCATTGCATGGGAGTTGACGCATAAACGCGTTGTACTATTTACCAAAGAAAATCCATTTTTTGAACTACAATGAAATCTACAACAGGGGAGATTTGAGTCTAAGTTTATAGATGAATGAAGAGTATTGATGTTGAAATATGAAGAATTTAGAATGACATTTCTGATTTTAGTAAGATAGTTATGTTATATTCTGTAAACAGGACTATCCGATCCTAATGGTCATGGGAATGGCACAAGTAAAAAAAGACCGTGTGGTCTAGTTGGTCTCAAGAGTTCATTTTCAACATATAGTCGTACCTCGGTACTCGACCATAATCCGTTCTGGTTTTCAATACATCTTCGTAAATTTGAAGAGCTTTTTCACAGATGAGAGCTTCACTAATGCTGTCCCTTGCCAACATCTTTTCCTTGGTAAAGATAAGAAGCAACTTCTCTATTTCTTCCATTATCTGAGGCCTTTGCTTACTAATTGCTGTCACTCCCAGTGCAACATCAGCTTTCTTTAACACTTCCTTATGCTTCAAGAGAGTGGAAGAGTGGAAATAGCTGACTTAGCCATTTCGTACTGCGACGCGAGGTCCGACACTTGTACACCACTTTCATTTTTTGCTATCATTTCCTTCGTCAGTTCAAGTGGTCCTCACTGTTGTCCTCTTTGCCTTCCCATTATCACTGTCTTTCTTTGGACCCATTATTAAGGGCTAGAGCAACACAAAAAAGTTGATATCTGGGAAGAAATACTCGAACATACTTCGTATGTCTTACTCCGCTGGCGGTCCGAGTCAAACTGACGCTTACCTGCTGGCCGAGAAGGGCCGAGGAGCGCATTTGGGTCGACTCGGCTAGTAGAGTACCGAAAATCTGTTTGAGGTTCGATGCATTTTCTACTCAAATTTTTTGGTCGAGCACCAATTTCGTCGAATATAGAGGCCGTTGAGTACCGAGGTATGACTGTGTAACTATTTTTTATTACCAAATTATCTGTCTTAACCCGCGAACTGTAACTGGTCGCCTCATTTACCAGGCTCACTGGTTGCCAGACGTAAGGCATAACCCCAAGTTGTTATACACCAAAATGATCGTCTCAGCGAGTGCTACACAGCTGGAGCCAGAAACCCCCACATTGTGGGGGTTAAGGCAGAGCTCCAACCACTTGGAAGTTGGGAGGGGTAAGCACAGTCAGTGTGGTAAATGAGGCGACCGTGAGAGGGTGTGCGTGCGAACAGTCAGTGGCAGCCTCAGTTACCAGCGAAACTACTCAGGGCCTTATTTCGCCTTATTTCGCAAAAATGGCAAATAAGACAAATCTGAAGTCAGTAGCGTGTAGAGCAGTATTTTATTCATATTGTGTGAAAATTACAAGTTTCGAAACACTATACTTACAGTAATATAACCAGACATGCAAACATGCATTTATGTAGGAACTAAAACGAAGAATGGATAACACCTAGTAGACATAAATGGTCATAACTTTTTTTCTAATTGTTGTAGAGGAAAAATAAAAACATCAGCAGGTTTGGAAGGATTTTCTGCATAAAATAGCAGTAAAAAACATTACATTGTTTCCAAAACACAAAAATGGCCATTGATCTCTTTGAAGCAATGTTGTGCAAAAATCTACGGAGTTTGACTCCATATTACAAAGAAACGGTTCAAGTTATCAAAAATCTGACAACATCAAAGTGTAAAGCAACATTTTTTACTCATTACTTCATATTTTTACATCTCTGCCTATTACGGTAAGTGAACAGGGAACGGCAGAGTAACGCGGGTAAATTGACTACTTTTCTGAGGGATGCGCGACCGTGCGCGGGTTAATAGATTTTTAGGCAGATATTAAAACTAACAGTATTATTCATTACTTCAAAACAGTGTAGTTTCACAAGTATTTGTATTCTATATATATATTCCTAGAGTCTGATATTTGCATAACCATGTGATATAACATGTTCATTTTAATAAAATCTGTAAAAAACATCCAAAATATAAAGAGCATATGCAGATGTTACAATTTGAATACTATGGTTTAATTCAGACTATCAGCTATTCTGAAGCACCAAGCATGACATGATTGGGAATTTTATACTCTAAAAAATATTTCATCTTTTGATCATAATTACTTGTTGGTGTATCTTAGCGAGTAATAAATTTTTAGTTTTGGTGTGGTAAGCCAAAATGGCATCACAAGTCCTTTTAGATGAGAGCAAAATTTATATTCATAAGTTCTTGTTTCCAGGTTCCTCTTCTACATTCTCAGCAATATCATTCTACAGTATTACAAGGATAAAGCCCAGCAGAATTGACAGTAAAGTAGCCTCACTAGATTGAACAAGTGATGTGGAGTCAGATTATCTGAAGACAATGTTCTAGATCCTGATTTTGAAGCGCTCATGCAAAATTTAAGCCAGGAAAACACAATATAGATGATCAAGAGGACTTTTTTGCAGAAGAATGTAGAGTTGACACTACAGTAACAAGCAAAAGGAAGAAATCTGACCATTTTAATTGGAATTCTGTGAAAACATAACATATGGAAAAGGATGTTTATGTTTTTGTAAGCTATCCCATCAAAAATGACAACATTGAGTCTCCAATGTATTACTTCAAGAGTCTAGTATCTGATGACCTTATTGAAAAAATTTGTGAACAAACTATTCTGTTAGCTCTGCAAAATGATCTAACAAAATGCCTCCATCTAAATAACCTTGAATTTAAACAGTAAGGTATTTGTATGCAAATATCTGTGACCAAAACTGATAAAACACCCGTCTCCATTGGTTAACTCATGCTTTGAATGAAAATAGTTCTCAAATTGTCACAAAAAGATGGGAAGATTTAAAATCGAATGTACATTTGGTTGATAACTGCTCATTGGAGAGAAGTTCATTTGATGAACATGTGGCTGAAATTGATGTTGAGAAAATTTAATTTGGCGTTGGTAAAACTTGCACGTGCCAACATTTCCTTCTTTCTGTGCCCCAATTTCTTCAAACTGAAATGAAGAAAAAGATTAAAATCGCTTCAGACGGAGTGAAGGTGGCTGGTGGGCGCACGAGCAGCGGGGGCTTTTTTTTTTCCTCCAGGTCTCCACGAGGTCTGACCGTTTTTTCCTCTCCACCCCTTCTCTCTTGAAGGAGGGTTGGTTCCAACCGTGTGTATTAATTACTCACTTGCTAACGTAAAATTTTATGGAACCAGTGGTCACCTCGAACGACCATGTGCAGCATTCTGGCACGCAGGTTTAGCAGCTCATCATCCATCATGTCGGAGCACTGGTGCAACACCGCGGGAGGGCTGCGTCGGCGATGGGAGAAGCGGGCTCGGACTTGTAACTACTAGAGGTCCACTACGGGAGGAAGACATGGCCTCATTGGACAATCCTCGATCGAGGTTCGTTAGATACCGTGCTTAGCACCTGCATCTTAACATTTGTCCTCTCTTGCATATAATGCAAGCGCCACTTAGACGTCCTCTATCTTCTTTGATCATTTGGCTGTGCTTAATTTTCCTTGAGAAATCATAGTTCAAATGAATATTTATTGCTCAGAGCTACAGTCGAATTGATTATCAATTTCATATTTGTCGCAGGCCTAATTATTTTCCACATTATACTACTTTGTGTGTATTGTTAAATTCTGCGACATTCCCAGGAGTTGTATCTCCATGTTTTTGCCCAGTTCTCATGTATTCTTGACCAATTGCAGGAGCGGTGCAGTTATGGCGGACTATTTTTACGCCTCACGCCATCAACGCGGCTGAAGCGACGCCAGTGTCCACTGCCAGTCCGTGCTCGAAATGCACAGCGTATAAGACGCCGCTTCTACCACGCCCAGCTGGAGTCCAAATTTGCTCCTTCCCATTTTTCTTTCAATGAGAACTCTAATTTGTGTTTAACTTCCGAAGTCAAATAAAGGGAACCATTTGGTTCTGAAATATTGATCTTCTAATTTTTCACGCATAACGTTTGAAGCATTGTAATGCGCACCTATATTTTAAATATTTTTCTACATGGCGACCATGACAGGACCGTCTGAGATTCCTCCCTGGGCCCCTCCCGGTGTTGCCGTGCAGTCTCCGCGTTGCCGATACTTGTGCTCGCTGTGCTTTTCTGGTGTGCTATTTGTTTTCTTGTGCTGCTGCGTGACCTCTGAATTTAATTACTGTGTAGTTCAATTTTGACCCGTTGAAGTAAGTTAAGATTGTGCGTATTTTACTGGTCGCTTCGTAGTTTGAAGCTCTAGTTCATCTAATTATGTCAGATTCAGAACAGGTAGCGTCTGCGAGTTCTCCGGGGCTGATGTCACTGGAGGAACTCAAGTTCTTGAAAGACAAAAGAAAGTATTTGCGCTCTAAAATAACTCGCAAGTGTAACAATATCGATATAAATGCCCAAACATTGACAAATTCAGAGCTCAAAGACGAAATAGCAGATTTGAGGGATTTACGGTCTAAACTTGACGTTTCTAATGAAAATGTTTCTAAAGGCTTTTGGATTCATGAGAAGAATCGGGACAGGTTGGAGAAGGAATTAGAAGACTGCGATTCTTACGATGCGCGGATCGTGAGATCCGTACGGGACTTGGAGGCCAGGTTGCAGCCTTCACGCACAGACCCTCTCTCCGACTCTCATCGAGTAAGTAACCAACTTAAGTTGCCGCAGCTTCCTCTTCCTGTCTAAAGCCATGTGAAAGGTGAAAGCCTTGATAAATTTCTCCGTAAATTTGAGAATATTATTGATAAATATAATCTAACTTCATATGAAAAGTTCGTGTTCCTTGAGCGACAATTGAGCAACGAGCCTTTAACTTTGATTAGTTCCCTTGAAGGCGCGCAACAATCTTACGAGGCCGCTAAGGAGCTATTGATTCAGGCATTTGCTTCCCCTGTTACTCGTAAATTCGAGGCTGTTCAGCGGATGGCAGAGTTGAAAATGAAGGACAAAGGTAATCCCTATACCTTCATTAGTGAGATGAGAATTGTTATGGATTCATTCAAGGATCTTAATATCGATGTTGACTCTATTCTCCAATATTTCGTGTGGAACGGTTTGAGTGAAGGAATGCGACAACAGTTGATAACAATTACGAATCAAAGTAAACCTTCACTTGTGGACATTCAAAAGCACATATTTGATGCTACAGAGAGGCACAAGAACCTAACCGAATGTACTCAAGATTCTGTTTCGTCTGTTACCGGTCTTGCGGCAAATGTAGAGTTTAAGCCCAATAGTGCTAAAGTTTCTTCAGCTTCAGTGAAACAAATGCGCCCATGTATTCTTTGTACTTCCAGTGATGTCAAAGCAGATCACCCAATTTTTAAATGTCAAAGATACTCTTCTCCTACTTTGAAGCTGGAAAAGCTGAAGTCCCTAAATGCGTGCCTAAAGTGCGCAAATAACCATCAAACTCACCTTTGTCGCTTCAAGTTTTTTAAACCTTGCAGGTGCTCGAAGTTCCACTTCAATTTTTTGTGCGAAAAGTCTCAAGCTAATTCTAGCCAAACTCTTCGCAATGCCGCACATGTACCTAAGAATAAAGCGCTAGTAGAGACTAGTGGAGGCCTTGTAGTAGTAGAATCCGCATCTATGCATTCTCACACTGGCGATGCAACAATTTTGCCCACTTTTTCTTTAACCTTGCCAAGTGGAGATATTATTCGTTGCCTAAAAGACTCGGGCTGTCAATCTAGTTTCATACGTGAAGATGTGGCTTTGAGAGCGAAATTACCGGTGATCAGAGAAAATTATCACTTAATCGTAAATGGGTTTAATTCTTCGCAAAATTTTGTGACAAATATTGTAGAGTTGCAGGTAACCATTGGTTCCAAGTCTTGCGTGCTACAGGCCGTGGTAATACCAGAGCTGCGAACGTCGTTAAGGCTTCCTGGATTGGCTGCGGTGGGGCAAACATTCATTCGGAAAGGTTATAAATTAGCCGACCAATCTTTGTTAAATTGTTCAGATGAAATTGCTCACGTAGATTTTATTCTCGGGGCAAATTTTGCCCATTGCCTACTTGAAAGGGCTGTGCCATTTGGGGATTCTACCCCTTCAATTTATCTTGAAACTCCAATTGGAGTGATGATTCTCGGTGCGGTATCGGACTTGAATCGTAACCTTGACGCCTTGCCCGAACGCAAAAGCGCTGCTTTAGACGTAGCAAATAAAACTTCACTTTTCTCTCACTCGCTGGAGTCTCCATTGGAGCACAATTGCTGGTTAGCGGAAACTCCTGCGTTAGAAATGAATAAAAATGTCGCTAGCTCTTCGGATGTAGATAGCAACAAGTGTCCTAAATTCAATCTGAGGGCTGTAGATTCGGGCTATGCGAGCGAAAAATTCTCTCTGGATGATAACGTAGATCTTGTGGATAAAACTTTAAAAAAATTGAAAGTAACTTCTCTTGACGAGCTTTGTGGTGGTGTTCTTGGCCGTGATGATAGCGGTGATGACAAAAGCAGTGAGCAAAACGACTCTATCATTAAATTCGTGCTTGATAATTGTTCGAGATTAAGTTCTGGTAGAATACAAATGCCGCTTGTTTGGAATAATAAGGTAAAACATCTCCTGAAGTCTAACTTCAATTTAGCGAGAAGTACTTGAATTCCAGCTTGAAAAGGCTGAAAGAAGGCTGTAAATTGGAAGCGGTTGATGCCATATTCAAAGAACAAGACAAACTTGGAATAATAGAGAAAATAAGCGACATACATTCTTTCATTGCAAAGAATCCGAAAGCAAGCTTCCTAGCCCACATGCCTGTGATTCGTTCGGATCACGACACAACAAAATGCCGTGTCGTTTATCTTTCTAATGTGTCTGATAAAAGGCTGGATCAGCCTTCCATTAACCATAACCAAGCCATGTTTTCAGGGCCGTGTTTAAATAAGAAAATTTCTACGTCTTTGCTTCTGTTGAGATTCGAAGAGGAGGTAATTTGTTTTGACATCGTGAAAGCATTTTTACAGATTCAACTCCCGCCTGCAGACCAGCTAAAACTTTGTTTTCTGTGGTTCAAAGAAGTTTCGGCAAAAGATTTCAGCCTAACCGGTTATAAATGTTGCCGTTTGCCCTTTGGCACAAAGTGTTCTCCCGTTTTATTGATGCTTGCTTTGTTTAAGATTTTGATACTAGATGCCGAGACGGACGAGCGGCAATTAAGAAATTTGAAACGTTGTATCTATGATTTAATGTACATGGACAACGGTGCGTTGACAAGCAATAATCTATCTTCCTTTAATATTTTACAGATTCTCAAAAGCATATTCGCACCGTATTGTATGGAGCTGCAGCAGTTCGCCACGAACAATACTGATTTGCAGTTGGAGATAGACTCCACAAACCTGGTTCCGACACCGCAGGTAGTAAAACTTCTTGGTATGCGATGGAACCGCCAGACTGATAAGCTAGCGGCTCCAAAGCTTTCTCTTAATGAGGGTGCAAAGACAAAAAGACAAATTCTGTCTTCCATAGCTTCGAACTTTGACCTGTTCAATTTTAATGGCCCATTATTAAATCGTGCAAGACTGTTTATGCACAAACTACAGTGTTCTCCGCACATTTCGTGGGACGAAACACTCACTGTGGATAAGCTACGACAATGGAAGAACATAGCCAGACAGGTCAATAATATTCCGGAGATCTTCATTCCTCGCATGGTAGGGAAGAGGAACTCCGAGTTCGAACTGGTGGCGTTTGCAGACAGCAGTAAAGAAATAATTGGTGTAACGCTGTACATCAAAAATATTGAAACAAATGAATTAAGTTTCGTGCTGGCAAAGAATAGGATTGTAGGACAAAATCTGAGTGGGAAAAGCATCCCTTGTCTGGAGCTCCAGGCCATTGTTCTGGGTGTAGAAACCTTGGTCGAAGTGAACGAAGAGCTCGCCGGGCGTAATTGTGTACAGCCCCTAAAAATTACTGGACGGCGCTTATACTCAGACAGCCAAGTCTGCCTAAATTGGTTGAATTCCTACGAGAACAAATTGGCGAAAATGAGAAATCGTACCGTGTTCGTGATGAACAGACTCTTAAAAATATCAAATTTGTGCACGAATAGGCCAGTGAAATTTTTGTTTTGTCCTGGTGCTTGCAACCCAGCTGATAGCATCACTCGGCCCTTGTCTTATCGTCAACTTTTGAAAACGAACTACTTCTCTGGACTTGATGAAGCAGTATTGTCCATTGCTGACGAATTACCGTCAATTATCGTGCCTAACCTATTGATAAAGTCTTCTGCCACAGGTGCGTGCGTGCAGTCTCAGGCGGCTGTCGCACTGACCACAGATGTGCCGCCGCAGCATTTGGTGCGCGTGCAGTCCCGCTCCAGCTTTAGCTCCATTGTCTCTGTGTACAAGTACGTACTCAGATTTGCAAATGAACTCAAACGGAGGCTGAAGTCGAAATCCGAGACATTCAAGCACCTTTCGGTGGAATCAGAGTCTGAAATGACCAAAAGGGCTTATCGGCAAATTATCTTGAGAGATCAAGAAATTCATTTCCCAGAGGTGTTCGCTTATTTTAGTTCAAAGCGAAATAAAATGCCAAATTTGGTCGGTCAGCTGAATTTATTCAAAGATAATTTTGGCCTCCTGAGAGTTCGTGCTAAATTCAAGCGGTGGGCAGGCGATAAGCCTCTTCCGCTCCTTATGAGTAGGGATAGCGAAATCACAAAAAAAAATCGTGTTCGATTTGCACAAAAAATTGAGTCACGCGGGTATTTATTCAGTTTTGTCAGAACTGAAAAAGGAACTTTGGGTTCCGCGTTCATTCTCCTTAGTGAAAAATACGCTCAAACAATGTGTATCTTGCAAAAAAAATCAACGCTCGAACAATAAAATTAAATCAAAATGCGTATAGAGACTTTCGTGTTGAACCACCGAACGTGCCGTTTAGGTACGTATTTCTAGACTACTTTGGACCTTATTTCATACGGGTCAATGAGCAAAAAACAAAAGCGTACATCTTGTGCATTACGTGCCTTTGGAGCCGCGCCATTAACCTTAAGCTGTGCCTGGATCTTTCGGTGAATAATTTTTTGCGCGCATTTCAGCTCCATGCATTTGAGTACGGTTTGCCGGAAAAGTGCTTCAGTGATCTGGGATCGCAGATTGTTTCCGGCGCGAATATGATCTCAAAATTTCTAAATGACGCCGATGCAAAGGCTTACTTAGAGGAACAGGGGGTGCAGCCGCTGGAATTTGACCATTACTTTAAGGGTAATAGCTCTCTCGGGGGTTTGGTCGAAAGTTGCGTGAAGTTATCGAAACGGCTGATTTATGCGGCTGTTAAGAAGAAAAGAAAGAAAAAGAAAAACATTTTATTTCCAATAAAGTACAAACATGAAATGTCGATACATTGGTTTTTAAAACACCTTAACATTAACATCCTTAAATGATTATAACACATTGGTATCGTAATACCCGTGTAAAATGTTGAAACGAAATGATTGATAGAAAAGTACAACAAAATTGAGTTCCTTTCCTTGCCTAATCTGATTTTGAAACTAGGAGAGCACAATCCTCGCGACGTTCATTTGAAAAACACTCTCATTAGTACGCATAAGTATTGAAAAATGAAAGCGAAAAATGCATTCAAATACCTTAGCATAGAAACCCTTAATTGCTATTTATACATGGTTATCGTAATATCCATGTTAAGTGTTGGAACATATGATTTAGATCCTTAATTGCTATTCATACATGGTTATCGTAATACACATGATGGTTGTCGACACAGGATTTAGGGAGAAGCACAATTTAATAAAAAATAAACAATAATATGTATAAGAGGATCGTTTGCATTTGGAGGGCGGCACTAAGTTTCAGTTTCTGTGTTTCAATTTCTGAAATTTTTGCTAGGGATTGAAAATTTATCTTATTTTACGTTCGTTAAGTCATTTTAATATTGATCTTGCTTACTCCGGTCGAACAAAAAGAGCATCACAACTGTTGGTTCCACGCAGCGGAATGAGGTTGCTTTCCACAATTACTAGTACTTCATCTGTGGTGCCCGGAAATGGACATGGAGCGTATTATTTTTCTAATAAATTATCAACTCCAAAATCCAGGAATTCTTTTCGCCCATCCGACAACACTTCTCTCCCTCTTCCGGTGATGCCCCGCATCTGGTCATGCCTCTACATTTGGTTACGCTTACATTTGTTTATATCTTACATCCGGTGAAAGCCCACATCCGATCTTTCATCCCTATGCAAGGTGTCCCAACGATTATATTTGCTATAACAGAACACAAAATGGTTATGATATTTCTTACTTGCGCAAATAGTACTTTCGCAAAGAGTACATCGGGGTTAAAGACATGAAAAGTATTGTTTTACATCGCTAGATGTAATATTTTCAACATAGGTGGAACCGTGCAAAAGTTAACTATTTAAAATTAGTGGTGTCGTAGTGTATTCACGAGAATAAAAAGGTAAGAAGAGTTTACCACACAAAGCGCACGACAGCAATTCGAGACCAGAATAAGAAGGTTAAAATGATGATTTTCAAAGTTATGATATTCGTCAGATCCGAGGCCTTTTTAAATGTTTCAACGAGATCGAGGTAGAGAAAGTATGTATTAAAATACCCTCACATTTGACATCCGCTCTCTCTCTTTGCGGTAATTAATTTGGGTTTGGAAATGCAAGATGAAAGTAAGTCACTAAGAACACAAAATCCCTGTGACACATAGCTGACAATACTCTTGTTAGGGTGCGTTTTATTGGATCATGAGCCCGTAATATTTGCTACACAGCTGGAACACCAATATACACAAAAAAAAATTGCTAATGAATTCCGTCGCATGTTCAAAAAGCTTCAATATGAGCGAAAAGTACTTACGAGTATCTTAAAGTTAAGACCACGACTTGAGATCGAATACATGAGGATCGTAATATTTATATTGATTGATTTTGAAACAAATGGTTGGGAGAAAAGTACAAAGAAAATGCATTCCTTCCATTGTGTTGATATCAAATACATGAGGATCGTAATATTTCTATCGGTTAAGTTTTGGAACAAATAATTAGGAGAAAAGTACGTAGATGAATCATTCTCTCCGTTGTTTTGGTCTGATTTTAACACTGGATTTTATTTCAAGGGGTCAGGAAAACATTGCACGTGTGATGCGTTGTTAAGAACACTCCAGTTGGTGCATTTCCATATTGAAATTTGAGCTTGCGAACGTTGGAACTAGTGAAATGAGGGATTAAAGGTTGAAGGTACAACGGGTAGATCCAGAATTAATTTGCATCTTTGACTGCTAGGTTGATGTTATAGGCAGTTTTACATTGTTTTGTATCAACTGGTGAGCTAAAATACCTGGTATGGATGAAATGAACGATTTTACAATAACGGAAAAATTTAAATTTCGTATACTACAAGCTTTGGCACAGAAAAATTTACCGGATTCAAAATAGATGAGAGGGACCGATGTACAATGCCAACCGTAACATTATCAAGATTGCTGGGGCAAAACGAGAAAGTCAAAACAACCTCAAATGGTGTGGCCGAAAGCACACTGGAAGAGTGTAAAGGACGACACTGCGTCACAACAGGATCAACATGAGCACTTTAAAAGGGAATACGTTCTAAACATACAGACACGCACATACGTACACCGATATCCATACGCATATACGCACATACGTACTACATGCACGCACTCCTCCAGCACGTGCTGCAGTTCACACTTATTGTGTTGACGCAAGATAGAGAGCCATTTTAGTTTTGAATTCTCTCAGTGTTTGAGGGGTTTTGAAGCTCTGGGGGAGTCTGTTCCATAGTAAGGCGCCTGATACTGACAGAGCCTTCTGCCCGATGTTAGATGAACGGTATTTGATTGAGACATCACGTCTCCTGTTCGGCCTTTGGTTCGTGACGGTAGGGGAGTGGAATTCCACTATTTCAGCACTGCTATGAGGAAGATATAAAGAGGAGAAAACGTACTGGGCTTTGTGCGCCTGGAACCTTTCCCGAATCGAAGCCCAGCCAAGTTTATGCAGGAGAGGTGTTACGTGGTCATGCTTTTTGAATTTACCGTTGCATACAACCTTTGCTGCAAAATTCATGCATTTTTGTAAGTCTTTTTGAAGATCTTTCGATATACCTGCCCAGACCAGGCTACAGTAGTCAATACGTGATAAGACCAAAGAATGAACGACCAACAATCTAGATTCTTCGTCAAGCATATTTTTTATACGATTGAAAAACAGTAAGGTCCCGTGAATTGCGTTGCAGGTTTTATCAACGTGGGATTTGAAGGACATGTTCCTATCGAACCAAATACCTAAATTTTTTACTTTTTCTGATGGGTGAATTGTATCATTCCCAACTGTAAGAGTTAGATCTAGATTTCGAATGTTGTTTATTGAATGTTTTGACCCAAAAATAATGAATTGTGTTTTGTTCGCGTTTAGCTTGAGACCATTTTGGTCATACCATGACTTGAGGCTGATCAATAGAGCTTCAGCTCCTTTTTTCGTCTGTGGTATTTCTGCTACAGAGCTTGTCATTGCAATTTGGACGTCATCTGCATACATGGAGATTCGTGTGTTAGAAGGCATTGAAGGGAAATCGTTTATGAAAATTGAAAACAGTAGCGGGCCCAGAATTGATCCTTGAGGGACACCAAAGCTGTTTTGAAGGAATGGGGACAACTTGTTATCTAAGAGGACTGCATGAGACCGATTTGAAAGGTAACTTTTAAACCACTGTGTATCCACTCCTAAGTTCAGTATTTTTCGTAGGAGTTGATTATGTTCTACGCTGTCGAATGCTTTAGAAAGATCAAGTAGCAGCAGAAGTGTTACATTTTTTTGATCGATGTCGTTGTATATTTTTTCAGTGATGTTAAGCAGGGCGTCTTGAGTGCTAGTGTTCTTCCTATAGGCATATTGATTTCGATGAAGTAAATTTGACTCGTCCAGGTGAGATGACAGTTGATTCGTTACTACTTTTTCTAATATTTTGGACAGGACAGGTAAAAGGCTAATGGGCCTGTAATTTGATGCTGTATTTATGTCACCAGTTTTATGCAACGGTCTAATTATAGAGTGTTTCCATTGTTTTGGAAACTTGTTAGTAGCTATTGATGTGTTGATAATCAAACGAATAAATGGTGCTGTGACTGGAAAACTGTCTTTTATGTATTGGAGGTTGATTCCATCATGTCCAACTGCTTTTGTGTTTTTCAATGAGTATAAAATAGTTTTTAACTCTGGTAGATCGATAGGGCGTGGCTTCCACAGGGCGCCAGCCTTTGAAAGTGCAGTAGGGCATGAACTTTCAACTGTCCATTTCCTCGGACTGGTTTTACTCACTTCATCGAAGACTTGGGCACCTACTTTTGAAAAGAAAGTGTTGAACTCAGTGGCTTTTTCCAAAGGATTTTCAAAATCACTTTTGCGCTCTAAGTTTTTATATTGAGCCACCTCACTAATGATTTCCCATGTCCGTTTTGGATTATTTTTTGCCATGAATAGTTCTTGGTGGAAGTGAGTTTGTTTTGCTTGCGTGATTTTCTTCCGAAGAATCTTTCCAAGTTCTTTATATCTCCTGTATAAAGTAATGTTTGACCTGTTTTCTTTATACTCTCGCAAGTAAATTTTCTTTATTCTGCTTAGGTCTTTAATTTCGCTGGTAATCCACAGAGTGCGTTTTGGCCTAGTTTTTTTGGTGATATAAGGAGCGCATTCATTTAGAGCTGCTGTAAAGTTCTCGTTAAAGATAGAAACCTGAAATGTCCACATCGTCTGATTGCATCATGCTCTGAAATTCGGTGAGCCTGTTTAGAAGTTTTTCATTAAATAGTTCCGGCGAATATTGACTTTTTAGGCGGTAAGTCATGAGACGATAGTTTTGTCTTTTCTTTGCAATATTAATTTTACATTCTACAGAGTGGTGATCGGCGACAGAGGGTGATATTACTGTATTAAGTATTGCCGTAGGTTTGTTTGTGATTGCTAAATCGAGGAGAGTCTTAGATACTCTTGTAACGCGAGTCGGTTCTTTGACCATTTGTGAAAGGTTTAGTTTGTACAACAGTCTGCTAAGCTGATTTTCTTCATCCGTTAGGTCAATATTAAAATCACCGAAAGCAAAGAAGGACATTTTTGTAGCTAAAATTTCTTTGAAAATTTTCTCAATGAACTCTACTGTTGTTGGTAGAGAAGCTGATGGGTGCCGGTAAAGGCTGCCGGTAATGATGGATTTATGTTTATTTATTTGCACTTTCAACCAAACCATCTCTATGCCCTCGCACACTTCGTTTGTTAAAAGTAAAGACGACTGGTAAATTTCTTTTACGAAAATACAAGAACCACTACCTTTGCTATTTTTAACGCCGTCATGGCGGTACAGCACGTAATCGGGAATATTGAAAAAGGAGCTCTGAGTTCGCGAATCGAACCATGTCTCGGAAACACATAAAATGTCAATGTCTTCTGTGACCAACATTACTCTAATGTCATCCAGCTTACTAAAGAAGCTACGAGCATTGATATGTTTAATTTTAATGTTTTTTATTTTATGGCGATTATTTGTGGCATCAGAGGGATTTTTTGGTAGGGACTGTTTCGTGGATTTATTGATTTTATCATTGTTGCCCAGAGTGTCAAGTCTAGCATCTGGTGTATTTGAGAGACTGCCATTTGACTGGACAACAGTATTTTGTCATGAAGATGATGTGATATCAGTCTTGTTTTTGTCTTGTGCAACAAGGGTACTGTAGTGATAATTTTTCCGATGAAGCATCAACGGATGGTTATTAGTTGATACTTCTGGTGAGGGGTCGACTACTGTTCTCCAAATACCATCGCCTTGCTCATCGAAGATGAAAATTTTCCTACCAGTGATCTTTGATATGATATGTGGTATTAAGTCCCCAGCATCATGATCAAAATGTTTTTCGTCAATGTATTTACTTATGAGCCTAGGTAGATCACCGCTTTTCTCGGCAAGGAAATTGACATATTTGTTTTCATTTGTAGTGCTTTCTTTTTTTATTGCTGCTTTTAAGGAATTGTAGCTCCATTTTGAGGGCGATTTTGTTTTAAGCTGGTGAGTTACTGCATGAAGGAGGCAGTGCCCATCGGCTATGGTAGGATGCAGCTTCACTTTCAATGATCGTTTTAATTCATCCATGGTGGTACTGACGAGTGAGTACATGGGGCTTGAGTGATATTTAGGCTGACATTCAGCATTTTCAGACGAGAGTTGTTTGGATTTCTTGCTTTCCTGGCTATGAATTTGCAGGCTGTGGCCAGTTTTAGTTGAGTGAGCGACTGAGAAATGAGGGGTGCTCTTTTCATTTCCACTCTCTTGGTGGTGGTTATGTGTGCGGTTTGGCTGTAAATATTTTATCGGATTTTGAACGAGATTCTGCTGCAATTTTTCTCTTTGTATTGATTTTACTGCTTCCGAGTACGTGGTTGGTTGTTGATGATTTGTACTCGTTTGAGATGAGGGTATATCGCTCTCGGAGTTCGCGTCAGATAATAACGAGAACCTGTTTTTTGTGGGTACTCTGCGGTAGCCGGAGATCAATGGAGGGGAACGTTCATTCTCAATAGGCAAGCAATGAATCAGGCTTCTGGAGACTTCACTGGAAGCAGTTTGTGATCGAGTAGAATTCTTCAATTCATTTTGCTGTTTTGTACTGATGTTGGAGCATTCAGTTTTGTCATTTAGGCCATTTGAGTTTATGAGACATGAGCTAGATTGTAAAGTGAGTTTTAGACTCGATCTGAGAGCAATCTGTTGAAGAAAATGGTGTGTTTCTCCTCTTGTACCGGGCCAAGTACGAACATCATTGCAAGTTATGAGATCAGTTGCACCGTTTGTTCGGAGCGGAATCAATTTAATACCGTTTGTTTTGCACAAGTTTAACGCCTGATGCAATTGTTTACCGCTACACGCACTCACGACATAAATACGGGCTGACGCATACTTAGAAGATATGAGTTCCTTGATTTTAGCAATGTTAGGTTGTGAGAGGCTTAAGTCTCTGAAGCAAACGATGTAGTTAGTGAATTGAGGCATTTGGTCAATTACGTTCAGGAGATCATCAATGCGACTGGAAATTACAGTTCGTATTTTACAAGAGGGGTTAATGTCGGTCCTTTGGACCGTCGTGAGAATTTTATCTCCGACAAGAAAAGTATCCAGAGGTTTTTTGCAGTGCGAGTCAGAAAATTGGCTTGTCGAAAACGGGATCTTTGGCGTAAGATCGAAAGAGCTTACATGCAAGTTCAATTTGAAAAGTTGTTCTGTAATGAGCCTAATATTTGAAGCGGTTGAAGATATCGAAAGTGGAGTTGGAGGCGTCCGCTGTTTTGACATTTTCATTAAGTGGGCTGCAGTGAGAGACAGGTTATTGTTTACCTGGTGAATGAAATGGGACATTGAAATTTGAAGCGGGTGCAAGCTGTTTGATGTAATATTCAGGTAATTCTGATCACTAGAATTATAAATATTAGAAATATTAGAATCGTAAACATTAGGCTCATTCATCGCATCATTCTCGGTAGCTAGTGACAAATCTACATTTTTACCCATCATACCCCGTGGGATATTTTTTGATTCTTTCGCTGGTGTATCTTCTCGAGGACTGCTTGGATTGTAGAATCCAGGCTCAGGGGCTTCTTCCTTGCTCTTGCTAGGGCTTGTTTTGACTGCTTGCGATGCCGATGTGAAAATTTCGTTGTTTCCAGCAGCGCTTGGGAGATTTATGTCTGTGGCGAGTGACTCAGAAACTAGACTCTCAGTCGGGCGACCTTCTGTCGACTCTCTGTCGGTTTGCTCTGGTGATGGTAGATGTGTTACGGTGCTTTCGTTGACGTTGCACTGCTTTACCGTCGGGGTTTCTTCTGTTATTTTGAGCGGTTGAGGCTTTTGAACGAGCGATTTTACGCGTGACGTTTTTGGTGGTTTTCGTTTCCGTTTCATGAACGGTTTAGATTTATTCTGCTGATTTGGCTTTGAGTTTTCAAGCGGCGTTGTGAGGGATGTTATTTCTCCAGATAAAGCCGCTTTACGAGTAGCAGAGCGAGTTTCATATGAATACATCGTGAAAGATATTTTAGGTTTTGTTCACTGATTAGAAGTTATTGAAATCGTTAACAAAGCATGATCCCTGAGAGTTCATTGACACGAGGCACGGTTTTGCCAGAGTACAACTTCTATTTTGCTGCGATTTTGGTTTCCATGGTTTGAAAAGTAGGAGACATAGGTGACTTTGCTTTTAAAATGGGATGAAAAATAAACTGTCGGGCGATGAAAAGAAACCCACAGACACTCAATTCATATTCACTGACACTCAACATAAATTTCGCAATAACAGATGAGAATTGCGTAAATTTATCACTGTATTTTATGTTGGTGTTCACAAAATTCAACTTTGCTATTTCATCAGGTCTTTTTTGCTTCACGTTAGTATTCGTGATAAGCTTGTTCCGGTTCAAGTCGGTGCGAGTGACAGGGGATGCGGAGGAGGAGGGAGGGGGTTGTTGCGGTTCACCAAGGAAGGAGGCGGAAGTGACCATTTCTGGGGGCTGTTGCACGCACTTCGAGTCTAAAACATAGTTTATAGAAAGCGCTATTCAGTTTTGCACGATGAAATTCAGCACTTTTCACAGCTGATTTTTGATGACTTTTTCCAGTTTCACGATTCAATGATGTAGAAAATACATTCACGGATGCTCAGTTTTTCATCAGTTTTTCATCACATTTTGAGGTGCTTGAAATAGTAGCACCAAACAACTCCTCGCTGGAGCAGCGACACTTCACCTCCTCTCACTACCGCAGCCGCTCTCTCACTCGAAACTGTTGGCCACGAAACTTTGAGATATCTTGATTTTGAGTTTATTATTGCTCAAACTATACATCTTCTCAATCGAAGACCTATCGCTTTCAAAGAAGCATTGCGTGCTAATGAAAACGACTCTTTTCCCCTGCCTATAACTCCAGAAATTCTTCTCAAAGGTTACAAGCTTACTTCATTGAACACAATTCCGTCGTTGAGAGTTTTTGAAGATTCCGATCCCGACTGGAACGATGATTTAAATGCTCACATCGAGAAAAGCTTTGATTCCTTACAGAGAGCGCGTTCAAAGCTGGTGATCTTATACAATTCTGAATTTATATCCTCTTTGATGGATCAGGCTTCTAATATAAGAGACAGATATAAAAAATACAGCCATAATGCGTTAAGTCCTGGTGATATAGTGCTCCTTAAAGAACCTTTGCTGAAACGAAATAATTTTCCCATAGCGATAGTTATAAGAGTCCAAACAAACTCTTTAGGGGAATCTACTGGAGCAGAAGTAATGAAGGGACGTACACGGGAAATCGTAAAGAGACATGCAGCGTCGATCATTCCGCTTATGAAAACCCGGCTCTGCAATACAGATAGTTCAGCGGAGAAGTCGCACCCCGTCCCGTGTAATAATTCGATGTCTGAAAATAGGCACGTGGTGCGTCGGCAAGCTGCCCTGCGGGGCATGCAGGCCACAAAGCAGATGATGCAGCTTTAGTATAAGGTAGGTTTAAGGTAATTGGTAATCTTAACGTCTGTTCCTTCAAAATTACTTTTACGTTGAGAGTTACGTATACCAGCCATGCTGGATAGGGTTAAGGCAATGTTTAATCTTGAAGTTTGTTCTTTCAAAATTACCTTTCCGGTTTGCGAGTTACGTAAATCTGTTCTGCTGGATTTCCTGATCTTGTTCTTGTTCTACTTATTTGACTTTACTCATGTTAATAAAGTCAAACGTGTTGGTGGGAGTGTTGAGAAAATTTAATTTGGCGTTGGTAAAACTTGCACGTGCCAACATTTCCTTCTTTCTGTGCCCCAATTTCTTCAAACTGAAATGAAGAAAAAGATTAAAATCGCTTCAGACGGAGTGAAGGTGGCTGGTGGGCGCACGAGCAGCGGGGGCTCTTTTTTTTCCTCCAGGTCTCCACGAGGTCTGACCGTTTTTTCCTTTCCACCCCTTCTCTCTTGAAGGAGGGTTGGTTCCAACCGTGTGTATTAATTACTCACTTGCTAACGTAAAATTTTATGGAACCAGTGGTCACCTCGAACGACCATGTGCAGCATTCTGGCACGCAGGTTTAGCAGCTCATCATCCATCATGTCGGAGCACTGGTGCAACACCGCGGGAGGGCTGCGTCGGCGATGGGAGAAGCGGGCTCGGACTTGTAACTACTAGAGGTCCACTACGGGAGGAAGACATGGCCTCATTGGACAATCCTCGATCGAGGTTCGTGAGATACCGTGCTTAGCACCTGCATCTTAACATTTGTCCTCTCTTGCATATAATGCAAGCGCCACTTAGACGTCCTCTATCTTCTTTGATCATTTGGCTGTGCTTAATTTTCCTTGAGAAATCATAGTTCAAATGAATATTTATTGCTCAGAGCTACAGTCGAATTGATTATCAATTTCATATTTGTCGCAGGCCTAATTATTTTCCACATTATACTACTTTGTGTGTATTGTTAAATTCTGCGACATTCCCAGGAGTTGTATCTCCATGTTTTTGCCCAGTTCTCATGTATTCTTGACCAATTGCAGGAGCGGTGCAGTTATGGCGGACTATTTTTACGCCTCACGCCATCAACGCGGCTGAAGCGACGCCAGTGTCCACTGCCAGTCCGTGCTCGAAATGCACAGCGTATAAGACGCCGCTTCTACCACGCCCAGCTGGAGTCCAAATTTGCTCCTTCCCATTTTTCTTTCAATGAGAACTCTAATTTGTGTTTAACTTCCGAAGTCAAATAAAGGGAACCATTTGGTTCTGAAATATTGATCTTCTAATTTTTCACGCATAACGTTTGAAGCATTGTAATGCGCACCTATATTTTAAATATTTTTCTACAATTGATGGTGTTTCAATCACTGCTGTGAAATTCCATGATAACAGGTCTGTTTGCCTTGCTTCTAATTTCCTGACATCTGCTCCATTACATCAGTGAGAGAAATTAGATTGCAGAGCACAAGTGACAATAAAGGTATCAGTTGCTAATATTGTGTTGTGCATTGGTTTGATATGGTTGTTTGATATGACAGTGGTAAACAGCTACTTACTATTGCGTGGAGTTGAAAATTCTCAGGGAGTTACATATTAAAATAAGATGTCATTATGTGACTTCAAATTGAAGCTGGAAATTCCTTGATCAAAAGCGGAAAGTACTTGAAAGAAAAGACGGCGGCCATCAGAAGAGAGCAAAAGTGTGCAAAGAAAAGGTAGACAGGGAAAGTCAGAACAAATTCCAGATTAAAACATCGGGCACGATGGTGGCAATCACTTACAAATATTTCATGAAAACAGGGGCATGTGTAAAAATCCTGGTTAAAAAGGCAAAATAAACATGTTTTGCACAAAATAGATTGTACATCCACGTTGTGGGAGGAACAGAAACTGCGTTGAAGCTTTCTATCAAACTAAATTGTTTTGAAATTGAAACTGTACAGCAAGAGGTTTGAGTGAAATTTCTCTAAATTAATTCAATTTTTTATCATTGTACCATTTTATGTTCAACTCTGCCAGATAATACACAAAGAAAGGAAGTATTTTTTAGTAATATGTTTGAAGTTTTCCCTCAAGTCCAATAGGACTGTATGGTGCTCCTTTGTTTAGCACTATTTCAGGCTTAAGTGGACCATATGGTTCTCTTATAATTTTTCTCTTTAAAATAAACCTGGAAATTTAGATGTATATTAATATGCCCTTAGTTATCATTCAAGTGAAAAAAAAATTATATAATTTTTTCCTAACTAGAAAAACATTGGTTGTTAAAGGGTTAATTAATTGAAAAGGAATTTTATTTTAAAAATGATAGCTGGGATAGCAAGCATTTTGAAACAGTGATGCTAAATAACTGATGCAATTTTCATCAAAAAGGAAAATATCAATTATATATTGTTTTGTGTTTAAACTTTGCAATGGCCACCACAATATTCAAAACATACATTGACACAATGAAATAATTTGCAAGAATTTTTCCTGTTTAGTGGAGACTTGGATGAGCACAATGACTACTCATATATACAATTAAATTGTGAAAAGAATTCTGCCTAGAAACAAAACCTGATGAATCGCCTCAACAAAATAGAACTACAGCCCATGCCATACGTGAAACTAGGAATTAGTTGAAGGGGTGATTTCCTCAGCGACTAATTTCACACAGATCAAATTTTCCCCATCATAAAGATTACCTGATTTGCATCTTTTTTAAGACTTCATTTTTTGATTTGGTAACATGATTAGTATTTTGTATTCCACATTGCTACATTGCTCCACCAAAAAACAATGCCACAGAAGTCATTAAATTTATTCATCTTAATACTTTGAAGTATGTTGTAGCACAAAATGATATTCATTTTGATGATGATGTCTTGAGACTTGTGGTGGTTATTCTGAAAGCCAAACAGAACAAAATTAAATGTTAGATTTTAGCCCTCTCTATACAACCAATTTCATTCAAACTTTTCGTATCAACAAAGTAAATATCAAACGCATTCAAAAACTAGCTACACTATTGACAGACACTTTGTAATCACCAAGGTCAATCCCCTCCACCAAAGAATGATGGCCAACCAGCAAGAATCAGATTCACCTCTCTTGTCAAAAAAAGAAAAAAAAACGTTTATTTCCAATAAAGGTGGTACAAAAGTACCATCATTGGGTTTAGAATATCTTGAAGTTAATGCACTTAGATGATACACACAAGAGTAATGTAATACCCATGTCACTTGTTGCAAAGAAATGATTGAGGGCAATGTACTTCTAATGTTGCTTAATCTACATTCGATGATACATGTAATGATAATTATAAGAGATAACACAATTTCATGGACGATGCATTTTCATTGTGGGGTGAAAACGCTTCTGACTGTTTACATGTGCATGACATAGAACTTCGAAATTCTTGAAGCAAGGAAATGATATATGAATCGCTTGTTTCGGCTGATGTTCAAAAATGTCATTTCAAAGAGGCATGAAAAAACAAATATACATATATACATTTAAGCATGAGAACCATGTAATTACAAGTTTTGTATTTCTAATTAAACAAATTTAACATAACAATCAATAGTTGATAAGCATTATATTAAACACGTTAAGTGCGGCGGGTTAAACTGAAGTTCAATATCCAGCTCAAATTTAGAGTCAATTGTAGTAAGAAAATTTGAAAAGGGCAAACATTGACTAAATCATGCCTTCATTTAACTTTCATTTAGTATTTATAAAAATTGAGTCAGTGACTGCTGGTCGGCCAGCAGCATTATGAAAATCACCTAAATGACCACCGGTGGGTCACGCCGCACTTAACGTGTTAAATATAAATGGATGATCACACAACAAATGTATAGATTTTATGGAATGCTTTACAATAATAAAGAGATGAGGAATTAGGTAATGTTACACATTGAGAGTGAACAGAAAAAAAAACATTCTCAGTTAAAATACTAGTTGTCAGTTTATATGCACATATATGCATACATACATACATGTAAATATATACACATGTACATGCACATACATACCTACACCTAACAAGCAAACATACACAAATACATACCTATGCATCAAGGCCATCACAATACATATGCGTTCTAAAAAATGCTGTGCGATTTACTGAATTATAGGATTATGAGCAAATTAAGGAGGTTTGTAACAATTTTTCAGTATGTGTTGCTGCTTATAATTTCAAATGAAATATTGTAATGACATTTAATTAAATATTGCAATGAAAAGATCATTGGTTGATAAGCGTCTTATTCATCATGTGTGTGTTAAGAATGATTAAATATTCGAATGAAAGCTGAGATTTTAGGAAAAACTTAAATTTTGTGTGTAATAAATTTTAATTGTGTGTAATAAATTTTGTGCTCACTTAAGAATTTGTTCGTTGAAATATCTTAGTAAATTCCAGCAGTACAGATAAGTCGCTTCAACATGTATTTTACATGCCTATATGTTTGGGCTCAACAATGTTTTGTGTAGCGTGTCATGTGTAGTGATAAGCTGTGTTGGTTCTGGCGATGTCTGTGTACATTGAGTTAGCAATTTTTGAGAGGCCTCGGTCGAACCCTTGGGACGAGAAAGGTAATCAAATACACACTTGTGACGGTCGAGGGTGCCGACGTTGTGGTCCAAGCAGGAAAACACCCGCTGCGAGGGTTGACAGATATATGTTACTACACTTAAGCTAAAAGAGTCACCATGGCAACGACTTTCAGATTGCTCAAGACTGACGTAGGCGTGGCAAGCCATATTCTTGCAACAGACCCTCGTAGCAAAGAAAGTAAAGGCGAGCTACAGGACCACCAATTAGAAAAGTGGTAGGCAGGCACTTTCGAAGTTTGGAAGGATCGTATAGGTCGAACATGAGAATAGAGGTCAACCCTCAAAAATACGCTAGGTATCGCGGTGAACAAAAGGCAGTTCCACAGTCAACGCCGTGACGTGAAGTACAAGAAATAAACGCGGGTGTGTTTGTGGTAACAAACGTGCTTAAAGAAATAATGGGAAAAGTGGCTACATTGAAAATTGATACTCAAGTTTCACGCTACAATGTAATCCAGAAATTTATACATTTTCTCGTTTTTACTTGCAGAGAAGTAAATTGGAAAACCCAACCAACGTGGGAATCATTTAATGGAACATTTAGATGCAACGTCTCTGGGAGGGTAAGAGAGATGCAGTTTCTTGGGAAAAGATATTTTTTTTAAATAAATATTATTGAAATTTATTGTCATTTAGTGATGTGAAAATTGAGATATTTTGAGGGAACGTAATTAGCGCAATCATGATTAACGAGTTATAAATTGATCTTGCAGGTGGGAGGCCTGTGGATTAGAAGTTCACGAGGAAGAAAAATGCTCGGGAGCTCCGAATTTAGCGATTAGCAACAGACATTCTTTGAACTGTGCATAAGACAGTGATTTGAACTGAAGCTGTATTGGCTCATGAATGTGTGGGTGGAAGTAATGACCACATCCTGTGCTGCTGGAATAGCTGAGATAGAATAGACCTGAATATACCATGTCTCATGTGTAGCTCCCGTTAACTTAGGGCTGGCCAGCCGAATCTTTCAGGATAGTCATGTTATGTGAGCCATTTGGCGTATGCAGTTTCTAGATTCCATTACTTAGTTTGCATTATTCCTAATAACATTCATTGTGCGTAAGCTTGTTGAGGTTTTGTATGTTAAATGGCCGCAAATTATAAATATTAAGCGTATTTTACCCTGTGTATCATGCCCCCAATATTAGAAGCGACAGCTTGTAACATCACGGGTGCCCTCAGAAAATGCGCTGAGTAAGTTGAAACATCTTACATCGGTGAGAACCGCTCTAATTTTAGTATACAATAATTGTTAGTCTTTTTCCTTAGTGACTGTGTTCTTTACATATCCTTGCACTTGTGTGTTTTGGTATGTACATGGAGGTGTGCCAATCGCTCAATTCCGAGAACCTGATTTTCTTGTTAATGTAATATTAACAAGGAGGCGGGACCCTTATCTCGTGACATGTGGGTGATTGCGCAACATACATATATATAGATACATATCTTCTGATAATGAAATGATGATTCAATAATGAAGCGAAATGATGTCTTAGGTAGTGACACATACGCCCACATAGCATGTCCAAATACACATATACACAAGTAAGCATGTGCGCAAATATCAGCATGGACTGGTCAGTATAAACTAGCATTTGAATTGAGGGACTCAGAGAAAATATCTATTATCACAGCATGAATTTTATGATATTTCCCTACTAATAATAGTGGCACAAAACAGTCTACCTTGGTCAGAACCCACAGATTAAATTATAAATTAGTTATAGCCTCCTCTACCCCAACAAAGGAGAGCAAAAAGAAGAAATAAAGAAGGCACTGCTTAATATAGAGTTAGAGTATTATACTAGATATGTCAGTTTCAGCCTTTATTTCCCAAAAGAGGTGTTCCATGGGCATAAAAGTTGGTGGCAGCATTCAGTTTGAAGTTAAGGAACAAGAAGTCAACATACAAGGTCTGCTGGCACACAGGAATCTTTGCATACAAGAACAGCAAGTAAGGAAAAGAGTTTAAGAAACCAAATTAAAGCTGTAGAATTAAGTTATTGATATTGAGAAAAAAAAGCAATGAGTGAAAAAAGATAGCCTGGAACAAAATGAAACTATTCTTTTTGAATGAAAAGAATACCTTCCTAACTTTCAGCCTAGGATCTCCCAATTCCCCTAAGAGCAGTAATTCCCGCAGACACCAAAGTTGTATCCTCCTGAGAGGACAACAACTTTCAATTGTTTCCTCTCACACATCTACATTGCTTGGGCATCTCTTCCACAGCAAGGCCCACCAGCACCATATGGATTTGCTCTTGCAGTTTCATGCAACTCACAATATTTCAGACCAACAGTAGTATCCCATTACACATCCTATTTACCAAACCACAGTCATTCCTGCAAGCCATGAACCTCCAGCCATACCCATCATGACTATCAGTCAGGCATTCACAATTGCTATCTACTCATCTTCTGAAATGATGGTGCAACACGCTTTCAACTCCACTCATTTATCTAATTTTTGGCTAACCTCAAACATTTCCTCCCAGCATTTCTGACTTCACTGCTTCCTTTACCAACAATTTCTCTTTCATTTCAGCATATGGCCAAACCATATGGCATATAGTCAAATCTTACCCCTGTCATATCCCTTAAATACTTCATCTGGAGTACATTGCACCAACTTTTATCAGCTAGTTTTGAGCCTCAAGTTTCATAACCATCCAGAACATCAGCCCAACACACTCATACTGTTAGGAGAACACTTAAATGTCTGCCTCCTCAATGCAGAAATGCTTAAGGTTCCAGAAGACTTGTATAACACCAACTACACTGTCCATAACTGGAAATCATAGCATAAAATTAAATCAATAAAAACTTTACTTATTGACTGTCGCAACAAATTCCAGATAGATGAACAAAAACAACGGACAACATTTATTTTTTGTCAGGCAAGGAAATTAATAATTTGGGGGCAAATAATCAATAAAGGAACACATTTAATAACCTTCTACATGAATGACATTCTGCTCGCTGATGCGTGATTTTTGAATAATTGTACTTTGAAGTTGGCGCCGGCGAGCGCGCGCCGGCGCCGTTATTTAGTTAATAAAGGTAGTTAACCCCCTATTACAAACGTAAAGAGGTTGGGTCGTGAGGGTTAGCCACAGTTCTTATAGCGAAAATTATAAATAAAGCTTCTAACCCACCCATTAGGGTGACGACCGCAATCTTGTTTACATCGGATCCAAGATGGCGGCGCCCATGGTGGTCGTTTGCCTGACCTAAAGTAAATATTGACCAAAACAACTAAGATACACTTAAAATTCTACAAATAAACTTTAAGAACTCAAACATCTTGAATGATGTAACACACGCAATCATATCTCAAAACTGAAGACAATTCAAAACTAAACAAAGCTCAAACTATAGAAACAAATAACTAACAAACCAAGTAGTCACAGGATTTGAGGAAAAGCATTAATGAAGTAAAGCAGGCCATGGAGGCTCACCTGTCAGACTCCAGAAGTCAATCAGTGGGCCCCAACACTGCCAGGCACTCCAGCCAGCACCAACTTGCTGGTCTCCACCTGACCTTCAGTATTGTAATTATAAGGTAAACAAGGACAAACAATCAGAACCTTCACGGTTGCAGTATTGGGTCAACTCATTCTACAGTACAAACTGCAATAGCAATACAAGAGGTCACTCATAAATGTTCTTCCAAATTGAAAAAAATTGTGATTCCTTTGACCATGACTATATTTCAAAATAATCAGAACAAATAGTTTAATCCTGTAATACATAAGAACTATAGTAATTAAGGACTGGCATCATTAGCTAACTTAGAATAAAAGGTGAATGACTTACCTAAGAAAAGTCCTGATCACACAAAATATTTCTTTTACACAAAGGAAAGTTTTATAAGGTTATTTGAGTGTTGTATTTATTGATTAAACTTATACTATCAAGTATCAAGTCATTTTATCTTTACTGTTACATGAAGCTGAAAAGAATTAAAAGAGCATTATGTAAAGGAAAAGAACAGACTAAAATATAATATTTAAATACAAAGGGGAATCAAGTACATTCAACCAATGAAACAACAAAATGCCTTATTTCCTCACACTACAATTTATCTAGCATTTATAGTTGGGTCACTTTTCCATCAAGCATCTTACAAACTTTCCTATGCTCGTTACCTTAACCTTTTCTAATTCATTATTAGCAGCCCTAAGCACTTCCAAATACTACAAATTTTTTATAAACACTTCTTGTCTAAAATCTTATTTACAACCACCTAGAGTCTTTCTATAAGAAACCCTTATTAACACTCTTACTGTCTAGTTTCTCTTCATCTTGTAGTGAAAATATTTCACTACGTGTTTTGTACCTCGACGGTACCGCTATGATTTACATAGAGGTCCGTCCCGCGGCTGCCTGGCTGCAGCTAAAGTGGGCGACTGCTCGACCGAAGCTAGTCAGTTGCGTTAGGACCTTCATAGAGTGCACTTGTCTACGAACAGGCTAATAAAGCTGTGTTGCCTGATGTTCGTAAGGGTCCTTTGTCGTGCTTGCTCGAATCCTATGCCTCTTTTACTTGTTGAAGCTTAGGGTGTTCTGCCGGGGTGTTTAGTCAGCGGGAGAGTTACGATCTCGTGTAAGAGAGACGGCTACCGCAAGACACGCCCCGAGTCTGTTCTGTTAACTATCATACCTCTCTTTTAAATATACCCTTTTGTTATTTGTCCGTGCCATACTTTGACCTAGTATCTGGGCCTAGCTATTTAGCCTGAGTAGCTAATTCCTGCCTGGTCGGCATCCTGACGGGTCGGCTTCCAGTGACGAAACGTATATCAGGCTTGTGTTGGTTACATTTGGTGTCAGGAGTGGGATTTGGATTCAGATACGTGGTACAGTCGGTAGGATAATTAGTGCAATAAATTGGGATCTTTTAATAAATTCTTATTATCGTTTGATGTCAGTAGACATTTTTAAGGAAATCGTGGTATAATTTGGGGTAAGTGTAAGGATGGAGACGAAATCTGAGTTAGCTGACGTAATGCTTAGTCTCACAGCGGCAATCAAGGGCTTGCGTTCAGACAAGTTGCCTCCACCAGGGAAGTTTTCGGGTAAGCCTAGCGACGGTCAGGTCTCTGTATTTTTGACTAAATTCGAGAACTATGCAAGTTCTAAGTATCAGGAAAATAAGAGTGCATGGGTTCAGGAATTGCCGGAATTCCTCGAGGGAGAAGCCAAGAATATAGTTCAAGCGTACGGAACTGGAGCTGACTATGGGGAAGTAAAAAATAGGTTAATTCAGGAACTAGAGCTTCACGAGAAATTAAGTGATGTTGGGTATACAGAATTCTTGCGTGCAGAAAGAGATAGGGGCGAATCACTGACTTGCTATAGTATTAGGCTCGAAAGGCTGGTAGCAAAAGTGGATAGTCTAGGAAAAGAGGGTAAAGAACTCTTAGCTCGAAATAAATTTATTAGCTCACTGTCACCGGAACTGGTACGTCGGCTTAAGTTATTCGTTGGCCATCAGGAATCCGTTGCACTCGGTGCAATCGTCCGAATAGCAGCCAGTTTAGAAGCCGATATGACAGCTACCGAGGAAAGGATAGGGAATCGGGCACGAGAGGAACAAATTTACTTAGCGACGCCATTTGCGCCAGAGGTAAGTAATGATATCCTTGAGCACCAGGAACACAAACAGGCCCGGTCAATGCGTTGTTTTCGTTGTAGGCAGGAAGGACATTTTGTGCGGGACTGTACACAGCAGGTAGCAAATAGAGACGGACGCCGGGAAGTTGTCGGTTCGGAACGTGGTTTAGAATGCGCGTATTGCGGCAAAAAGGGGCATTTGATGAAGGACTGTCAGGGATTTTTAGAGAGATGCGCAGCTTGTGTATGGTGTGGGGAAATCACACATCGTAGTTTCCAGTGTGCGCACAAACCAGGTCGACAGTCGGGAAACTAGGTGACTCCGGTGTGGAAGGGGCACAGCCGGAGCAGTGTCATGATAGTCCCCAAAATATTGAGATGGTACGGCAGAAACGTGATGTAGCAGTAGCATACTCGGTGGTTATTGAGATTGGGCAGTCACAGGTTGATGGTCTGGTAGACACAGGCGCATCGGTTTCTTTAATTACAGAAGAGCTGCTCCATAAAATCCCAGATGTTCAGGGAAAACTTCGCGTTTCCGCCGTTAGCAATGTGGTAGGAATTTCAGGAAACGAAATTAGAATAGAAGGTGAGATATACCTGGCAGTAACGATTGGCAGAACTAAGTTCCCGAGGCATAGGATTTTGGTGATGACTAAGCCGGTACAGTCGTTCAGTTGTGTGTTGGGCTTAGATTTTCTCGATAGCTTCGAACTAACGTTGAGTGCTTCAGATAGGACATTGGAGAGAGGAAGTAGCAAAGATCGAACAAGAATAGCTCGGTTAAAGGTGGTGACTTCGCGCAGGGCGGAATTCCCAGTTTTCAGTGCGGCGGAAGTGACTGTACCTTCTAGGCAGATGTTGCGTTTGTCCGCTCAAGTGAAGAGGGCACCAAATAAATTTGAATGGTATTCAGAGCCAGTCGATAATGGGACTCGTCCATTGATGGTAGCTTCATCAGTAAATGTCGTAGACGATGAGCATATTCGAGTGGAAGTGATGAACCCGTTCGACAGCGATGTGAAGTTAGCCAAGCACACGAGACTAGGTACTTTGGTGGCTTTGTGTCGGGAAGAAGTAGATGAGGACGAAGAGATGGACGGAGCGACGAGTGACCTTAGCTTGGACGGTACAGATCTGACTTCAGAACAAAGGAAGGTAGTAGCTGCACTGATGACTGCACATAAAGACGTTTTTGCGACAGATGAGGCAGACGTGGGGTGTACCGAGACAGTGCGGCACCATATAGATGTTCAGGGTGCAGCGCCTGTGAAACAAAGAAATATATGTTACCCGGGGCCCATGGAAGAGGAAATCGACCTAGAGGTAAAATTATTAGCGGAAAAAGGTATTATTGAGCCATCAAAGTCAGCATGGTCGTCTCCGTTAGTGCCAGTTAGGAAGAAGAACGGAAAGCTAAGACTTTGTGTTGACTTTAGAATGTTGAACAGTTTGACAAAACCAGACTGTTTTCCGCTGCCTCATATAGGGGATACGATAAACAACTTTCGGGAAATTATTATTTTTCGACGCTGGACTTGAAGTCGGGATATTATCAGGTACCTCTGACTGAATCTTCTCGAGAGCTGACTGCTTTCTCTACTGATATGGAACTATACCAATTTACTAGACTTCCGTTTGGGGTATGCAACGGGCCTGCTACGTTCTCACGGCTAATAAGTTTAGTAATTAAGGGGCTACCGAGTGACTCTATACAGGCTTACCTTGACGATATTTTGGTCGCTAGTGGGACGTTTGCTGAACATGTCCAGGCGCTGGAGAAAGTGTTCGGCCGGCTTCGGGTTCATGGGCTCAAGCTGAACTTGGAAAAATGTTGTTTGTTTCAAGAGCAGGTCGATTACTTGGGGCACTCCGTCGGTAGACTTGGCGTGAGTCCGCTAGAAAAGAATATAGGGGGATCCAAGAGTTTCCGGTACCACGAACAGTGCGGCAGTTAAGATCCTTCCTGGGCATGGTGAATTATCATAAGAGCTTTATTAAAGACTCCACCAATTTGCTACACCCCTTATACCTGGCGACAGCAACGGGGAAATGGGAATGGACTGCCGAGTGCCAGCAAGCGTTTGAGGACGCGAAAACCGCATTGGTGACCGCTCCAATTCTAGCATACCCAGACTTTGTGACGGGACAGCCATTCGTGATGACGACTGATGCTAGTGGATGGGGAGCTGGCGAAGTGCTGTCTCAGGTGCAAGGTGGTCAAGAAAGAGTAATTGGGTATGCCGGGGTCAGTTTTGATAAGGCCCAAATGAGGTACAGCGCAACTGACAAAGAACTAGCAGCAATTAGGTTTGCAGTAAATCACTTTAGAATTTACTTGAGTGGTAGGAAATATGTGATTAGAACGGACCATCAGCCCCTGATATACCTTCACAATATGAAACGTAGCGACGACCGACTGATGAGGACGTTAGCGGACTTGGCTATTGGCCAGTATAGCATCGAGTATGTGCCCGGGAAAACTAATGTAGTCGCTGACTGTCTGTCCCGTGTGAATTTTCCTTTGTCAGTTCCAGAGGGAGACGAAAATGCTCCCGAGCCAGAATTTGGGGAATACCAGGTAACCGAAGTAGAGGGGGGCCCAAATTCTTTGTTTGTGGCGTTGAGCCGAGCCTCGGGTCTGGGAGACGCGTTGACGCTCCGTGAGCATGCGATAGATAGATTATTGCAGGAACCCAAAGCATTCGGTAGAACTGGTAAGGCCGCGGATCGTAGGATGATATCAAGTTGGAAAAATCCTGATGTTTTCCCTCCATGGGAGGCTCTGGTGGCGTTTGCACAATTATTTGACTTCAGAGTGGAGGTAGTTCGCAAGCAAGGAGGGCTGGTTGTTACTAATCCTGTGGGAGAGAAGGGAACTGTTAAACTGGTGTGCAAAGGGGGCGTGCATTTTAATATTATTACAGCATGTACACCAGCGGGAAAGGTCAATATGGCAGCACCACAAGGGCAAGGTAGCCAGGAGGGTACTCATCAGTTGCCTGACCTCAGGTTAGGAGAGGAATTAGAAAGTTTTATACCGTACCAGTGGCAGGATCAGAGGTTGGCGAGGGTGCGCGAGGCTCTGGAAAGGAAGGAAAAAGACCCAGCATTAGGACAATTTCGAAGACATTTCGAGAACTTAGTGAAACGTAGCGGTGCCATATGTTACAAATGCAAGCTAGGGGGTGAGGAAAGGTTCCTGCCGGTGGTACCAGACGGTCAATTAAAGGGCTTAGTTAGACAGTTTCATGAACATGTAGCACATGCGTGGCAGACTAAGGTCATCAAGGCATTCCGGCGATGTTACTTTCATCCCAGCCCATACAAGATCATCAAGAAAGTGATAAGAGAATGTCGTACGTGCCAATTGCATAAAGGAGCAAGTCCGAAGGATTACCCGTCGTACGGGATGAGTACTAAATGCACGGCGCCGTATGATATTTATGCGGAGGATCTTATTCAATTGCCGCGTACACCTAGAGGACATATAGGGCTGCTGGTGGGTATTGATTTATACTCAAAGTTTGGTCATGCTATACCTATACGCTCAAAAGCTGCGCCGGGAGTTGCGCGTGCATTGGAGTATGGTATATTGGCCAATTGCCCTAAGACCCCTAAAATTTTGCGGTCCGACAATGGTCCCGAGTTTCGAGCCAGGTTGTTCGGACAATTGTTAGACCGGTACGGGGTGCGGCATGAGCGCTCGATCGCCTATGCTCCGCATACCAATGGAGCTGTGGAGAGACTCAACCGGACCATCAAGGAGACTCGCCACGGCCTGCGCTGGTAACCCTGGGAGCTGGGATCTATAAATAACAAAAGCGATGACCCAGTACAATAGACTTACCCACAGTGAGACCGGTCGAGCCCCAAGTGAGTTCTTCGTGAAGGAGGCGGCGGCGCCAGATCTGCCAAGGCCACCCCGGATGTGGCGACCTGCGGGACCGAAGTTCCGACCGTTTGCAGTGGAAGAGCTTGTCTTGCGACGGGTGCCTTACGCACGAGAGGACAAGAGGCATAAACTCGCCCCACATTTCCAGGGTCCCTACGAGGTGCTCGAGGTTGACAGGAACCAGGTCACATATACGATACGGGATCTGCCACGGCGAAGGGCTCCCTTCAAAGTGCACGTGAGGCAATTGAAGAGATATCATGGAAACGACATGGGTCGGGACCAGCCAGTGCAACCCGAGAGGAAGAACGCGGCAGAAGGTCTGCCGCAGAGGCAGCCACGCAAGAGGGCCCGTCGAGAAGTGGGGCCGAAGGAAGACGGGGCTGGCGCAGCAGGCGGATTGGAAGAGGACCGAGTGGCTCCCGTGGAGGATGAGTGGTTGGGTCGCCCAATTCATCCGCTGCCACCGTTGCCAGCAATGCAGCAGGATGAGGTGACGGGCAACGACACGAGCGAGGACTTCTCGAAATTTATCGGGCAGTACCCGGATCCTCCGCCGGACGAGGAGAGCCTCGACTTTTCGGGGTTCATCGGCCAGTACCCAGATCCTCCTCTGTTACGAATGAGAAGAAGAGGCACTGGAAGCAGAACACAGACCCTTCTTGAGTGAGGAAGAGGCGAGTGGGGGTGGAGCTACAATGGAAGGCACCTCCGATTTTTCAGGTTTGGGGGGTTGTCGCCAGTGGAGAGAGCGCGACCGGATATACGAACCGCTACCCCGACTGGGGAAGGCGACGAAAGGGATAGCGGCGCAGGGTGTTTGGAGGTAACAGAGGTGAGTGCCAGTGATAGTACTTGGCGGAGAACGGAACCCTCGGAGGCGGAAGATGAAATATTGCCTCGATTAAGACCTAAAAGGAGGTTAGATTATAAATGCTGAGTGTCTACCTCGATACTGCTCGAATTGTTTATGTTTCAGAACCAGGGACCGGTTGCTGTGGACGATGGGCCAACGTGGCACGGAGTACGATTGCCCAGCCTGGGCTGCCTGTCCGCGTCCCGACCCTGCAGATGTCTTTGAGGCACGGCCGGTACTGGTGGTTGCCTTCCATCGCAACCTGACTGGCTTGAAGCCCCTTGGATGTCCGGGTCGGATGTGACGGGCGGAGGCGCATACGCTTCAGAGATCATGGTCTCTATTACGAGCGGGGCACGCCATGGGATATGGACTTCGGCCACCTGTTTTTGCTGTAAAAGTGAAGCTGGCTCAGCGCCGGTTTGCGTTGTGGAGGAGCAGTCGCCGGTGTGCAATCTGCGGTTGTGTCAGCATGCAATCGGAAAATCTGCAGCATGACGTTTCGTCGCCACCTGCGAGATTGGCGGGAGCGTAGAGGACAGAAGAACCGGATAATATTATAAATTCTAGAACGATGATGTACATAGTAAACCTTATAAGTAGTTGTCCAATTGTTCACGTGCTCGGAGATGTGTGTTTTCCTTGTTGTAGAACTTCAGAGATTTAACGAGAAGCCGCGCTGTAGCACGTTGTGGCCAGACGTAATATGGCCGGGCGCGCTGCGTTGATACCTTGGGGGTTGGTTTCAGCGTGGGTAAGGCGTCCGGTCATAAATGGGTGGGCAGCTGGAACCCCCCCCCCCCCTCCGGGGTTTGGCTGCTCAGTGCGTACGAATATACTGTGTTGTATAAACTTGAATGTGGAGACACTTGTCATCTTGTTCGGTAATTTTAGAATAGTAGAGGCTTTAGTTGGAGCGATGAATTTCTTACTAAATTGATGAGGGAAGTAGTGTAGTGAAAATATTTCACTACGTGTTTTGTACCTCGACGGTACCGCTATGATTTACATAGAGGTCCGTCCCGTGGCTGCCTGGCTGCAGCTAAAGTGGGCGGCTGCTCGACCGAAGCTAGTCAGTTGCGTTAGGACCTTCATAGAGTGCACTTGTCTACGAACAGGCTAATTAAGCTGTGTTGCCTGATGTTCGTAAGGGTCCTTTGTCGTGCTTGCTCGAATCCTATGTCTCTTTTACTTGTTGAAGCTTAGGGTGTTCTGCCGGGGTGTTTAGTCAGCGGGAGAGTTACGATCTCGTGTAAGAGAGACGGCTACCGCAAGACACGCCCCGAGTCTGTTCTGTTAACTATCATACCTCTCTTTTAAATATACCCTTTTGTTATTTGTCCGTGCCACACCTTGACCTAGTATCTGGGCCTAGCTATTTAGCCTGAGTAGCTAATTCCTGCCTGGTCGGCATCCTGACGGGTCGGCTTCCAGTGACGAAACGTATATCAGGCTTGTGTTCGTTACAATCTTAGCTAATAATGCAAAAATAGCAGCACAGAGTAGGTGCTATGTACTGATGATTGTGCTCTGAGCAGCCAACACTGCCAACCCCAACCTCCCCCTCAAATAAGTCTTGCCATCACCTGACACAAAACTCCATCTGTATACATATTTAACAAACAAAACATTACACACCAGTGATGCAAACTCACTAGCACTGCACACAATTCATTCATTATACAATCAGTTCTCACACATGCTCTATTTACATAATAGCTCTTAAGCACCTTACTGATTACACCAGACACTTAAAGCCCATCAAACAAAACTCCCTGATCAACTGTATCATCTACTTCATCATTTGTTTCACCTCTAAAATCAAATCCACACATTGTCAATCCTGCCAAAAACTGAACAGCTCATCTCCTAACGCACTTTCTGTTTCCTCTTTCATATGATTTAATAGCACTCTGCTATGCAGATAACCAACCATGCTGAATATTCTTACACCTCATGAATTCGAGCTCTCATACCTACCCCCTTTAATACAATTGAATCAAAACACACACTCCTCAAATCAATCAGCAATGCACCAACAACACGAATAATTCAGCAACTACAACAATCAATTAATGCCACCCATCATTTCATTGAATGCTCAGATGCCATTCTGTATAATTCCAGTGCTTTACTCTAGAGCAGGGGTCTCCAAACTATTGCCCGCGGGCTACATCTGGCCAGCCAAATAAATCTGTGTGTTGGCCTCAAAAAAAAATTATTGTACAACTTTTTTTGTGCAAGAAAATGATAAAGCTTTATGCCTCATATGTAGAGACAGTGTTGCTGTTCTGAAGTAATACAATATTCGTCAGCACCATGAATCTAAAAATAGTTCAAGTTATCCTCACATCACATGTGCAGAATGCACTAAAAAATTTGAACCATTTCAGCTGAGTCAGCTTTCTCAACATGCTGTTTCTTAAAAACTTAAAATGAAACTTCAACTAGAGCCAGCTACAAAATTTGCTATGCGTTGTCAAAAAAAGGAAAACCTTTCCACTGATGGTAGTTACAAAAAGTAGCTAAAGTGGATGCAGCAGAAGAGGATATCCACACAAAGAAAATCTCTTCAAAATTATAAATCTTGATAGTGAATTTAATGAGACCCAAGAATTGGCATCAGTTCACATTGCTGTGATTGCTGTGTTTTAAGCATTCTCCTAACCATGTCGCTTTTGTGCAGCGTTCAGGCCATATTGAATAAATAAAGACATTAAATTATACATAGTAATTTTGAGAATAGCTTTGCCCCAAGTCATCGTTTTTGTGTAAAGGTGATTTGTCACCGGAGGGCAACTTTGAGTCGAGAGAACCTTCTGTGTTCTTGTGTACATGTGCTTGGCATAAACATTTTAAACCTACCTGACTTACCGTACCTCGTGCTGACAACAGTGGACAACACATCGGTAGTGTAGGGTCCTTAAGAACCGCAGGTGCTACCATGAATTACGATCACTAGGCTTTTGTGTTGTGAACGTGCTTTGTGGCGGTGCTAGTCACAACATCATAAACCAAAACAACTGGAGAGAACTTTTCAATGAAGTTAGTAAAACTATGACAGAATATAACCTAGAATGTAAACAAGTGCAGTGTGTGACAATTGATGGAGGAGGAAAGAATATGCCTTGGACAAAGAACTGAAAGAAGGGTTTGGTTGGGCAAATTACAACAGCTTGTAAGGTTGGAGGATTCTCAAAACCCATTTTTCTGCTTTGCCATATCCATCAACATGCATTGTGCCTATAATATGTTGATGTGTTCTGTGTCATGAAACTTAATTCTGTTAGATGGCTTAGTTGTGGGAAGGTTTTGCTGCATTTCATTGAGCTCAGATTAGAAATTGATTTATTTTTCACAGAGAAAAATAAACCTCAATCATTATTAACTGATTGTATATGGATTCGGAAATTGGCATTTTTTTGCAGATTTGACAGGTCATATGAATCAATTGAATCTGAAGTTGCAGGGCAAAAAAATTAGATCGGTGACTACTTTGTTCATGTTAGGGTATTCAGAGCAAAACTTGCGCTACTTGAAGACCAGGTAAAAGTTGAGAATTTTGCTGATTTTCCATGCTGTCCAAAGTTTCCTACAGAAAGTAAAGAAGAATTTCCTTCGTCATTTGCAAATGCAATAATTTTAGATGTGAAAAAAAATTCGGGTGCAATTTGCTGACCTTGATACCAAAGCATATGAAATCAGGCTCTTCAATAATCCATTTGGCTACAATGCTGAAAATTTTCCACCTTAATTTCAAATAGAAAATATTGATCTCCAGGCAGATGACAGACTGAAAGATAGGCATAGAGAAAGAAAGCTGATTGAGTTTAATAAATGCCTGCAGCCAGATCAGTGTTCAAATTTGATAAAGTTTGCCTGTAGATTTGTGTCTATTTTTAGTACAACATACTTGTGTGAAGAAACATTTTCCAAAATGAAGTGTATGAATTTAACTATCGAGCAAATTTGTCTGATGATCATTTGAAATCAATACTTACAATTGACATATCTAATCTGGAATCTGGTTTAGTAAAATTTTGAAGTCAAAACAACATAGTATCATTTACCACACTAATTTGGTTGCATAAAACTTAAGGCAGGAATCTATTTAGTTTACCTTGATTTTTTTCCAACAAGAAATGTTTTAATTTTTTCATGTTTATACTCTAATATTTGAAGAAATTAAATTACTGGCACCAATATTTTTTAATCCTACAGGACGCATCAATGTGGGAAATACATAATATGGCCCGTACATTGAAAAAATTGGAGACCCCTGCTCTAGAGTGCTTTTTCCAATGTAGACTTCAACTTCTACTCTCTGACCATTCATTTTTGGATCAATTGCATTCTCTTATTTTCACTTGCTTACTCCTGCTTTTATTAGTTTAATTTCAGAAAAATAAAATTGTTTCTGATGATGCTTTCCTATTTATTCAGTATAAGTCTGGTGACACTAAAATTTACAGTGTGAATTATATGCTTTCTTGAGACAATATCATGAGTTCATTCAGATATTCAAGTTCAAAGACTTTTCTGACAATCACTAACAAATAATACACACAATCATTCAAAAAGCAACACCCAAAAAATTTAAATAAGGGCTGTGCAAAAATATAAATTGGTATAAAAACAACTTTAAATATTACTTATTAAATTATTAAGTTCAAGTGATGAACATGTGATGCCTATGATAATTTTTCAATTCTTCCCATCTAAACCTTATGCATACACAAATAAAACCACTATATTTATTTTGATGATACCTTCAACTTGAATATGCATTATATGGTAAGGTAATGGAACTTCCTTCAATAATACGAGTATGAAGCATCATGACTTGTAGCATACAGAAGATTTTTTTCAGCTACACAACAATAATAATTATGGATTACTCAATACATATCACAAATTTCAACACATACAGACCGCAGTTGGAACAAATAAATGAGAGCAAAATGTGTACTGAATTCATACATGTTGAGAAATTGTCCAGTGTCTGCAACCGCTGACAGTTGGTAACATTTTCTGTCTTAGCAGTTAGTAACAAAAATTGAAGTCTCCACTTACATTGGTCATTCCATTATTAAAACGTCCAGATAAGTTTTCATCATAACTATTGGGAAGTGAGCAAAGATCAAGTTCATTGAATAGAAGACTAATCTTCTCTCATTTTCAACCCTTTTCTATGGCAGTAAAGAAGCTTAATTTCTTTTAACAAATACCAGCAGTGCCAAACTAGAATCAAACCTGGACTTTTATGATTCACTGTACAATGCATAACCACCCTAGTGCAACAGAACATAAGGAAACATTTCACATAACATTTACATTTACTACAAAAGTATCGCACCTAATTGATCAATCAAAACCCTGTGAATATGTGAAATAAATTGAACTCGTCACTAAATTCCTCAAATAGGAGAGTTTATGGAAGTGAACAAAGAATCAAAATCTCTCAGTCGTTAGGAAGCATCAACCAAAAACCTATGAATATGAGAAATAAATTGAACTCATCACTAAATTCCTCAAATAGGAGAGTTAATGAAAGCGAACAAAGAATCAGAATCTTTCAGTTGTTAGGAAGCATGCATATCTCATGGTATTGCATCGCAAGGTCACCGTGACAGTGATTAAGAACGTACTCTTTATGAAAAGGTGTCGGCAGTTTGATCCCCAGCACAGCACAGTGATTTTTGCCCATTGGGAGAACGGAGAACTCAGTCCCAATTCCCCACTCTACACAGGTGTTGGAAATAGGTACCGACTTGACTGGAAGTAACCGTCATTGAGTTATGGTGTTAGTTATAAGGCATTTGAAGAACAAATGAACAAGATGATATGTATCAAGTTTGATTGACTGGAATAAATCATCCTTAATTTCTTCTGTTGAAAACTTTTGGCTTGTGTATTGAGGATCTGAACAATGCGGTCAAATACACAAGTTCAATTGATGAAAAATACTTATTCAAGGACTAAAATTGACTGACATGCTCTGTAATTCTCCATAGTCCATAGCTCGTTGTGTCAAGCCCCCTCACTGCATTGCAAACTTCTAGAAATGAAAAAATGTAGCACACTTGAAGCTAACAATAAGTTCAATATCTACCCTATAGACTACAAAAAAGTAAATAACCTTCAAATGATAATAACACTCAGTGAATGAAGATAATTTAATTCTGTTTGTATTAGGTTGAGAGAAAGGTTTTCCTGAATAAGTCAAAAGTTACATTAAAATTGGTTGTATCAGTAATGTGATGAATAATAGTTGTAAAATGTTGTATGTTGAAGTATGTTGAAATAAGGAATATTGAAAAAATGTATATTTAACAGTTTTCAAAACAGTTTATTGGTTGGAGAGTTTCTTTCCGGAAATTTTTGTTTGAATTCATTTTGAACTTCCTTTTCAAACTTCCAACAATTGTGAATTCATTTCAAACTCTTCGTTCCCACATAAATGTTGTTAATGAAAATGCATTCCTCCCTTGTTAGTTGAATAATGTTGTGTTCAGTCACTTAGAAAGTTACATTCAAAGGTAAATTTTCTGATCACTTTGACCTCATTTATACTCAGACCTAAAGCATTGTATTCAAGATATACATCTCTATTTATGATGCAACAAATGGAACTGAAATATTTAAAGCCAAACTTATTAAGATTTATAGTTGGATTTACTTTTTTATGGTCCTTACAGTACATGTTTATTGTACATATATATATATAATTATATATGGAAAATGATCATGAGCAAAAAAATAAGAATAAAGAGAACCTTTCTCCTCCTACATCAAAATTACGGCCATATTGCTCAGTGTAATCAAAAAAGAAATAATTGTGGAATAATAAAGAAGACAGAAAGTTAAAAATGAATCACTTTCTAACTTACCAGTAAAATTCTGAGGGAAATCATCTTACAGTCTAGGAGCAAAACAAAACATCACAGGTTTCCCATTCTCTTGGTGTTCTCTTTCAACAACACATGGACATGGGTACGTGAGGTAAAATGGAGACAAGGTGATAGCCGGATATCAGTTATAAGAAGCCAATATCTACAAAATTTTGGCACATAGACTAAGCAGGGGGCTAGTGTACTGCATCAATTTACTGAAATTTACAGTTCTTTCTAATTTGAAGTTTAGCGCTAACTGGTCATAGAGAGAGAAAGAAAGATGTTTATTTCTTCAAAATATTCAAGATTTGAAATTTATACAATACCTTGGATTATTTTAATTTCGCTATTTAAACATCCTCACGGAGGACGACCCAGGTATTTTCAGGCACAATTGGCCATTATCTTCTTCATTGAAAAAAATTCTTAGATGGTGGGCTAATGTGCGTTAAAATTTCACGGGGCTGCGGAGACTAGACTCCCTTCAGGGGGGATTTAGGGGACAAAAAATTATGAATTATTGACCCCCTATATAAATAAAACAAAAGGGAAAATGAACAATCCGGCTCTTCTAGTTTGTACGCAATTCTTAAAGAATTCCAAAACTGTCTTTGGTTTTGTTGCAGCATGAATCATTGCATTGTACTCACTTACAATATCAGATAACATGATAAAAATATTTCCCATTTTCTGAAAAACTAAGGCCAAAATTCAAAACAATAAATAAAAAATGTTTCTAACAAAAATCACATATGATGGCATATTTCAGAAGAATCAGTCCACAAATAAAATACTTACCATTGTCAAAGAAATGAAAATAATTTTTTTTTCATATCATTTATGTAACTTACAATTCACAGTGTAAATATGAAATTTTGCATGCAGATTATTAAATAAAACCTAAAAGCAGCATAATATTACAGTTCAACAAAAAAAATTGTTCATGGCCTCTTACAATAAAACCTCATTTTCAAAATTCAAAAGAATAGAAGTAGTGATGTGGCGATACCATTATTTTGGCTGATACCGATACTTCAAAACTTGGAAATACCACTACCTTGACCAATACTTTGTACAACCTATACCGATACTTTTACAACTATATTAAAATAAAACCATTATAAGCCCAGCATAGTTATTGTCATGAAAGTATTTCCAAATAAATTTAATAATATAACAATATTTACCATTAGGTTTTTGATTAGGAATATAAAAACTGCTCTTGCTATGTTAACTACAGTCGTACCTAGGTACTCGACCGCCTCTATACTCGACCAAATCGGTGCTCTACCAATAAATTCGAGTAGAAAATGCATCGGACCTCGAACGGATTTTCGTTACTCGACGAGCCGAGTCAACCCGAATGTGCTCCTTGGCCCTTCTCGGCCAGCGGGTCAGCGTAAGTTCGACTCAGACCGCCAGCAGAGTAAGACGTACGCAGTTTGTTATGAGTATTTCTTCACAGATTTAAACTTCTTCGTGTTGCTCTAGCTCTTAATAATGGGCCCAAAGAAAGACAGTAATAGGGAAAGGCAAAGAGGAAAACAGTGAGGACCACTATTGAACTGAAGAAGGAAATTATAGCAAAATATGAAAGTGGTGTACGAGTATCCAACGTCACGTTGCAGTACAAAATCGCAAAGTCAACCATTTCCACTATCTTGAAGCATAAGGAAGTGTTAAAGAAAGCTGATGTTGAAATGGGAGTGACAGCAATTAGTAAGCAAAGGCCTCAGATAATGGAAGAAATGGAGAAGTTGCTTCTCATCTTCATCAAGGAAAAGATGTTGGCAGGGAACAGTATTAGTGAAGGTCATCTGCAAAAAAGCTCTTCAAATTTACGAAGATGTATTGAAAACTACTAGAGGTGAAAGTGCTCGTTCATTTACTTTCAAGGCCAGCAGGGGATGGTTTGAAAAATTTAGACATAGAATGGGAATTCATGGAGTTACCAGGCATGGGGAGGCAGCCAGTTTGGACATAGCAGCAGCTGAAAAATTTATTACAGAATTCAGCAAGACCACCAAGGCTGAAGAGTATATTCCTGAACAAGTGTTTAACTGTGACCAGACCAGCCTGTTTTGGAAGAAATTTCCAGCCAATATGTACATCACAAAACAGGAGACAAAAATGCTTGGTCACAAGCCTATGAAGGACAGGCTAATGCTGTTATTGTGTGCCAATGCTAGTGGAGACTGTACAATCAAGCCCTTATTAGTGTATCATTCAGACAATCCCTGTGTATTCAAGAGAAATAACATCATAAAAACTAAGTTACCAGTTATGTGGCAAGCAAACACCAAGTTGTGAGTCACAGGACAATTTTTTACTGAATGGATCCATGAAGTGTTTGCACATTTACGTCTTCATTGTTGTTTAAACGTTCTTATAATATTTTAGGTATTTTTCTTAATGGTAAGAATGAATTGAAATACTTTTCATCATTTCTTATGGGAAAATTGGTTTTGGTGTTTGAGCTAATCGGTGCTCGACCACCACCTCAGAACGGATTATGGTCATGTACCGAGGTACGACTGTATATTGTTGAGAATGAACAATATGAAATCCATTTGATAGATGAGTGTTTCTAATTGTCTTGCAACATAATGTTGACTAGCTATAATAGCAACTGGTTACAAATGTGGACCAACACTATCTCTCATATCAATTCAAATCAAAATTAGCTCCAAAGTTATCTCTCAAAACAAAAATGATTCCAAAATAAACTCAAAACAAATCTTACAAAACAGATCAAAACACAAATGGCTCCAAAACAATGTCTCAGAACAAATTTTTCAAAACACAAATGATTCCAAAATGAACTCTCAAAAATGAGTTTGCATGGCAAAAACGTGCCAAGAAAGTGCAGTTTTTTCATAAAATATTAATGGATATAAGAAAATTTTCCGTTTAATAGATAATTTTTCTACCAAATGGTTATCATTTTTGTGTTTTTCATCCCAAAATGTATTCTTCTTCTTTATCGAGGATCCGAAGGGATCTTGAAAGTTGTGGACTTCTTCAGCAGAAATCCGTGTAACCTGACAGCTTGTACTTTGGCAGCATAAGCAGGGTTAAGCAAATCCCCCAATACTGCAGCACTTTTCTCTTGAGTCCTCAATATTGCTGGACTTCTCAAGCTGCTGCCTGCAGAAGCTTACAGCTTATCGTTTCAAGATAATTTCATTAGACATAGACGTAACACAGTCAAATTGAAAACATTTAAAGTAGCTTACATCTATTAGCAGCACTAAGGAAGTTCACCAAGGAGTGGAGAATTGTAAATTGTACATGGGATTGATATTCACCAAATAATAAGACATTTTTCAGATTCAATTCAAGATTAAATTTTACAAAAGGTAGACAAAAATCCAATCTGGCAGCCTCATATTGTGGGCAGCTGAGCAAGTGCTCAATGGTCTCCGAAACACCACACTCAGAGCAGAGAGGGCTTTGACACAGGTTAAATCTACTCAAATGAGAAAGAACACCAACATGTCTAATGCTAAATTGGCTAATAATACACTGAAATTTTCTTGACATGGCACCACCCAATCTAAACTTTGGTCTGACACACAATTCATACATAAATCTTCCCTTCCCGGATCCCTCACTCGATTTCCCCAACACTCGCTCCAGCAGTCCAACATTTTATTCATCAGTTTGCTAACATGCTCCTCATAATTAAGATGAGTAAGTACTGATTTAGAATTTTGGTGACCCATTTTTGCGCACCAGTCTGCTATCTCATTTCCCATTATGCCTGAATGAGAAGGGATCCATCATAACTGAATGCTGTTATTCAACTGTACCAACAATTTTTTTAATTCTACTAAGAATCTTATAGGTGGGGTCATTCAAGTTTATTAAAATATACAGAGAACATTTAGAATCAACAAAAATGATCACATTATGATTTAACAAGTTATCAACAGTATAATTTACAGCCTGTAAAATTGCAAATAGCTCTGCTCTCCCAATTGAGTGACCTGGGTTTAGGAGCCAAGAAGTACATGTTTCTAGATGCAACACATAAATAGCAGCAGATGCTAAACCTGATTGTAGCTTGGAGCCATCTGTGAAAATTCTATAGGAGTTACAAGATTTTGATGTTACATACTCTTCAAATTTATGATTTACTTCAGCTGCCGTGAGGGATTTAACATCAGGAAATTCAACACACATTAGATGGGATTTCAATACATGGAGAAATGAAATGTTCAGTTTAGGACCCTGAAGGAGAAAAGTTCAACTGAATTTTATTCATTGTTCAATTGAGTTTCAATGCAAGCCCACCAATTGGGGGAGATCTGAATATAGATGTGACTCAAAAAAAACCGTGGCCAAAAAAAACGTGGATATTTTGTTTTTTTTTTTAATATTTTGTCTGAAAATAACTCAGCAAGAAAAAAAAAACATTACATTATTTATTTTCATGTCAAATTACAAAATAAAACAGCATACTTCTTAATTGATGGTTTTCCATGGTTTTATGAAATTTTTCATTTTCTGCAGTTTCATGCTTTGATATTTCATTTATTTTACAATACATGTGAATGACCTTCAACTCCCAAAATGGTGTGTTATAATAACATATCTTTACTTATGGTCATTGATAGAAATGTGACTAAAAAACCATTCTGTTTTTAAAAAAAAAACATGTTATTTATACAAAATTATGAATAAAAACCATGGATATTAATATATTTATGTGACCTTAAAAATCCAATGCTGTTTTTTTAAAACATTGTTTTTTAACAGAAAAATCTTGACTAAAAAACATGGCTATTATATTTTATGGGACCAAAAAATTGTTTTTTTAAAAAACATTTTAAAAAAACCATGACTAAAAAAACATGGATATAAATATCAGGAAAGTTATTTTTCTTTTATCGAATTGTCTTTAGAATCGTCTTAAACAATGAATGCTGTTAATATTGAAATCATGTTTATTAGAACTGTACTAGGTCTTAGATTAGATTATAGATTATAAGTTAGTTTAAGCCTCCCTAACCGCTGCAAAAATAGAGCGTATCGAAGAGAGGAAAGAGGAAGGCACCATTTAGTATGGAGATAAGAAAATGAGGAATCTATGCAGAAAGGGCATAGAAACAGTAAGATAGGAAAGAAGTCCATGAAATAAGATAAAAGTTGAAGAAGAAAGTCAGAGGTGCTGAAAAACAGGACAGTAGTGAACCAAAAAAAGGTGGTCCTTAACATAACAAAAAACATTTTATTTCAACAAAAAGAAGGCCTACCTAACTCTCAGCTCGGGCCCTCACATTTTTCCCCTGGGAGCGCTAATTCCCATAGATACATTAGTTGTATCCCCCTGAGGGTACTAGGTCTTAGAATAAAATATCTACAAAGAATCTATTCACTCCATAAAACCTTTCTGAGACCAGCTCCAGCCTCAGTCATTCAGTAAAATTTGGTGAAATGGACAATGAAATTTCACTGTTGCTTTGAAAAAACATTTGACTGAATGACTTACTGAGGATGGAGCTAGTCTCCAAATGGTTTTATAGAGTGAATAGATTCTTTGTGGATATTTTATTCTAAGACCTGGTACGGTTCTAATGGATATTAAATATATCTTATGTAACCAAAATCCATGCTGTTTTTTGAATGTTTTTGTTACAAACCCCTCAGGGGATACAACTATTGTATCTATGGGAATTAGTGCTCCCAGGGGGAAAATGTGAGGGCCCGAGCTGAGAGTTAGGTAGGCCTTCTTTTTGTTGAAATATGTTTTGTGTTATGTTGAAGACCACCTTTTTTTGGTTCACTACTGTCCTGTTTTTCAGCACCTCTGACTTTCTTCTTCAACTTTTATCTCATTTCATGACCTTCTTTCTCATCTTACTGTTTCTATGCCCTTTCAGCATATATTCCTTATTTTCTTATTTCCATACTAAATGGTGTCTTCCTCCTTCCTCTCTTCGATACGCTCTATTTTTGTAGCGGTTATGGAGGCTTAAACTAACTTATAATCTTATTTTTAATCTTTGTTACCAAAAAATCATGACTAAAAAACACAGATATTAATATACTTTATTTTACCATAAACAACCATGCTGTTTTTTTGAAAAACATCTTTTTTACAGAAAAATCATGACTAAAAAACATGGATCTTAATGACTTTTTGTAAAAAAAAACATGGTTTTTAAAAGGTCATGTTTTTTTTGGTCAGATAAAATTTAATAACACTCATGTTTTTTGTAAAAAAAAAATTTTTCCAAGAGGATGGGTTTTTGGTCACATAAAATAAATTAATATCCATGTTTTTTTACAGATTAGATTAGTCATTAGTTTTAGCCTCCCTACCCAGCAACAAATGCAATCCAAAGAGAGGAAGGAAGATTATGAAACAAGATCAAAGTTGAAGACAGTAGTAGGTGCTGAAAAACAGGACAGCAGTGAACCGAAAAAAGGTGGTCCTCAACATAACAAGAACATTTTATTTCAACAAAAAGGAGGCCTACCTAACTCTCAGCTTGGGCCCTCACATTGTCCCTCTGGGAGCGCTAGTTCCCATAGATACAATAATTGTATCCCCCTGAGGGGGTGTTTTTTTTACAAAGAAGTCGTGCTAAAAAATGAATAATAATAACTTTTCAATAAAAAAACATGTTTGAAAAAACAATGATTTTTTTGGTAACAAAATATGTTAATATCCATGATTTTAAGATACAATTTTTTATGAAAAATATATAAAATAAAACAGCATGGTTACTTGGTCACAAAAAATATATTCATATCCAGGTTTTCTTACACATCCTTGTCTAAAAAAAAAAAACATATTTTTTAAAAAACAGCATGGGGCTTTTTAGGTCTCATATATATATTTCATGTTTTTTTAGTCATGACTTTTAGTACAAAAACATTTTTTTGGTCTCATAAATATATTATTCATATTTTTTTCAGTCATGGTTTTTTAGTAAAAAACATGTTTTTTAAAAAACAGCATATTTTTTTGGTCATCTAAAATATATTAATATCTATGGTTTTTAGTCATTTTTTGGAATTGAAAACATAAAAGAGAAACCATACAGTAAAAGTGGTGGCAGATAACCCACAATTACCCAGAGGAGTCTAAGAGGTACAGCAGGAGCCACAGAACTTATATTGATAGAGTCAAAATTCAGAGCTTATTATCTCTGCAAAGTCTGATTTTTTGGTCACATAAAAATAAAATCAGACATAGTAGAGATAGTAAGCTCTGAATTTAGACTCCATCAATATAAGTTCTGTGGCTCCTGCTGTTCCTCTTAGATGCCTCTAGGTAATTGTGGGTTATCTGCCACCACTTTTATTGTATGGTTTCTTTTTGATGTTTTTATAACAATAAAATGACTAAAAAACATGGATATTAATATATTTTAGGTGTTCAAAAAAAACCCAGACATATACTTAACAAAATTTAGGTGTGCAAAAAAAAAACACATAGAAAACACGTTTTTTTTGCAAAAAAAAAATGCAATTCGATAAAACCGTTTTTTTGCATCACTAGATCTGAATAGCACAATTTTAGCTGGGAACTCATTGGGCTCTGCACCCAAGAAACTGCACCTCAGACACCACTTCAGAAACAAGAAATCCAGGTACAATCTCAAAGGCATAATAAATAAATGCTTCGGCTTCCAGAGGAAATTGGAGATTTCTTCTGTTCATCCAAGATAGATTGCAAAGCTGAGTTTTGAATCACAATAAACAGGTTTATATCACTTTCAGGAAGCTTTGTAAGGATTACATGACCATAAGTAAGTTTACTTCTAATGAATGACGTGTATACCTGACGCAATAATTTTTGAGAAAATCACCATGAGACGCAGGCCAATGCCCTGAGAACCTGCAGCCATCTTTGACTCTGTTTTAACACTCTGTATTTGCGGTAAGTAGGTAAGTTTAGGGAGTCCAATGTTATTCCAAGTACACGCTGTTCATCAGTTGTACTTATTGTTTTAGATTTTAATCTAACAATAATCAACGGTACATATTTTTTATGTGTAAAGATTTGATACTTTGTTTAATCAACATTTATGGCTAGTTTCCACTTTTTCAACCAGTTTGTCAGGTAATTCAGGTAGTTCTGCATCATTCGCTGAATCTCAATAGGGGATCTTCCACTTGTAACTATTGTCATATTTGCATTTAAGATACATTGGTTGCTCTCCATCTGAGGCAAATCATGGAGCATTACATTACATCTCTAAAGGGTCTCTTGGTGTCACCTATTAACTTGTTAATTTGAACTCAGTCGGCATGCTAAGTTAGTCTTTATCCTGTAACTAAATATTGACAGATCCAATTTAATGTAGATACAAGACCCTTTTTATCGTCAACATCACCGCTGCTTTCTCCAAGTTACGTGGTTTTGTCATTATTTTATGATCTTTTGAATTTGCTGGTTCTCATCTCCTCGTCATACGTGGCGTTCATCCATCGTTAAAACAGTAAATGTATGGCTGTACTAAGATATGTTGTTCAATATATCCTGCTGAAAGTAAATTTGTAGGTCAATCTTGAAAACGAAAGATATATTTGATTTGGAAAGAAACAAGATACGACAGTTTCTACAAAATTGGGCCAGTAATAATTGAGCTTTATCTGCTGTGCTATCAGCTATGTCACCAACAGTTGGGCGTGGATTTATATAACTGCCCCTCATTCAACGAATTATCCTCCAAACATTACCAACACCGGTGTTCGAGTCCAGAGTGCTTACATAACCAGTCCAACTTTGGATTTTCTTTTGCTTAATGTTTTCTTTGGCATTAATTTCACATTCCTTGGGCAGATGTAAATTTTCTGCAGTGAGATGTTTTGATAACTTGTTGCATGCTTTCCTTTGCTTTGCTACAGTCGAAGCACACTCTCTATCCCACCATGGTGTCTTCTTCCTAGCTTCCCAAGCTGAGGAGGATTTGGAGATGTGATTGTTAGCTGCATCCTTAAGCAATTTTGTTAGCAGGGTACTCAATTCATCAACTGTAAACTGAGTTATCTGACTTGAATGGATTTATGATAATTAAACCAACCCTATTTCCATTTTTTTAAATCCATTGACGCAGATGGTCATCAGATTTTTTAACTACTGTGTCATAAGTATATTCGATTGGATAATGATCACTCCCAAAATCTGCACCTCTTTTGAGAAACCCACACGCAAGGAGAGTTTGAGAGACAATACACAAATCTAATGTAAAACTTGTCTCTACACGTGAGTCCATATAAGTGGGCAAGTCAGGAGAGTTAAGTACTCCAAGAGAGTTCTCATCTAGAAGCCTACACAGGTTTCCTTCTGAAGCATTCAGTCAGTTTTTACGGTCCTACAAAGGTGCATGAGCATTCATGTCTCCAATCAATATTAACAATTCACTCATCTGAATATCATAATGATAAAACTCTTCAAAATCAATACATGCATTATGATTATAAATATTACATACATCAATATTTCCATAAGAACAGAACATTTTAATTTTGCTATTTATAATTTACCATTCAAAAACATATCAACATTATTCACAGAAAAGTTAACATCATTCCTGACCACAAACCATTTCCCACCTTTGGCTCCATTTTCTTTATGGGACCACACACTATGTATTTAGGCCCCTTAGCTTTAATTCATGTTTCACATAACCATGGTATGTCAGGTTTTTTTCTGTAAAGATAAAGTTTCACTTCTGCTAACTTCAAAGATAATCCATTACAATTGAATTGATACAAATATTGATTTTTTCTGAGGCACCACTTCTTTTGATCCTCTGATCATAGATTTTATATTTATACATCATTTTTTCCTTGAAGCTGTTCCCAATCTCTTGCTTCCTTTAGAATGGGAAAGAGGTATTTGAGAAGTTTTAGTATTTTTTCCTGATATTGTATTTTTTTCTATGACTGTATCACATTTACTTTGAGTATTTATGTTATTGTGAAATTTACTGAGCAGTTAGGAGCCAATTATTTTTAGCCAGGATTTCTAATCATTTCCAGAAGTAGATCTTGTTGACGCTTGTTTTCATGATTTAAGTTTGATGAGAATGCTTCCATCATAAACTTACCCAGGCAAGAAAAGAAGTCTTCAAACATGGCTTGCCCATGTTTCAATTTTTTTTCACCACAGCTTGTACAAAACCTTCACCAGAGACAATTGTTTCTGGTGAGGACTGACTGCCTTCAAAATGAGTGGCTAGTACATTCTGCTGGTTGATTTGGTTTGGCTTGGGGAATCCTTCTTGGTATACTGTACGATCTTCGAGACTGGTGTACATCAGCCGGGACAGTCACATGTATAGGTTGGGAGGTTTTCAGAGCTGAAGCATATGTTTTGTGATTTCTCATCGAACTTAGGATTTGGTAACTTTCTTGCATGGAGGCATCTTTTTCTTTGTTCAATTGAGAACTTATCACAGTGGAAGTAGTCTTGGTTATTTGAGAGATAGATTCAAGATTTCTGGTTGCCTCAGAAATGACTTGCATCCGAGCTTCTGAAAAGGTTACTCCTTTCATAAGTGATTGCATTTGAAAGGCATTTTGCATATAGGGGCATTCTTTAGAACTGGCCAAATGATTCTGCTTGCAGTTAGCACAGAGGGGAGTGGGGCATTACATTTGTCTTTTGAGTGGCCACCACCTCAAATTAAACACCTGTCTACAAATGAACATCCACTTGCAAAATGTCAATGACGTTGGAATTCACAGCATTGGATAGGTGTAGGTGAATATGGACTGACTTGGAAATTCATGAATTCCATTTATATTGGCTTTGGAAGATATCTGCCCTGAAATTGCACTTTTACACTAACAGAATTTTTTTTTTCATTGGAATACTTTGACAGTCTTACCCATGTTTATAATTTTAGCATTTTCACTGGTGGCAATTGGAATAAGATCCCCTAAACAAACATTGTAGTCAATTGGTCATATTACTCCACAAGTAGACTGTGCAGACTCAGAACATATTTTATGACACCAAACTGCAAACTTTCCAATACTGCTCACTTCCAACAATCTTATTACTCCCTCTTCAGGGGCTTTTTTGAGCTCAACTGCGATCAAGTTTTGTCGTTTGTTACCTCTTATTTCCTTGACATAGACATAGTTTAGTATTTTTTCAATCCTTGGGCAACTCCAAATGGATCATACATCATTTTCTCTTATTTGCTCCAACTAACTTGTTGTTTGACTCCTGCAGGTGTGTGATCAGCGAAGAACACGCCTTATCTTTAAATGCCAAAGTTTTATTAGTTGGTATACTCTTCTTGTTTTAGGTGAGGTAGATTTACAAGTTTTTTTGTGGTTTCACAGAATTAGAGCTTGAGAGGCTCATACTAGTTAATTATCTTTTTTTCATAGTATGTTGTTCTTGAAGCCCTGAATTACAGATTCATTTGTTTCTTCAATGCTTATCACTTTTTTCACCATTGTTAGGCTCTTCTTCATTAGCAAGGTTGTCGGCCAGCAGCTATATCTCTTCAATTTTGGCCACCCACAGAGACTTTTGAACAATCACCAGCAAACAATAATTTCACAAATACAAGAAAACAATCACAAAAAACTAAATACACCAAGAACACAATTACAATAAACATTAATCCAGTAAACCGTGGTTAGGGGAACAATGGGAATTCCGGCCAAGAAGTCACGACATCCTTTGCACCCCCATCCCACCACAAATGAAATATTGCTATGTAGCTCAGCCAAGATGGAGAGGAGAGAGTTAGTTGCGGATATATGACACACGAAGTTTATTAGATTAAATCTTGGAAATATTTATCATTTTTTTGCAGGAGCTTGTCAAATTATGGTCTTTACTCAATGAATGCAACTGCCTCTCTCTCTGTGAACTTGAAGTTGAGGGCTGACAGCATCGAGGCCTACAATTACCTCTGCAAGACTCGCAATATTCACACAAAGGAGTTCAGCGCCTGTGTACCAGACTTGCCCAACAAACTACTTAGAATCTACCGATCTTTGTCACAAGCTGCCACTGGACAGCATCACTGGGATAACCAGTACATCAAAACACCATCCCAAGGCATGGTGGGTCATTACAGTCCACTCTACATGATTGGCTCATTCCAGTCACTGTCTTTTACTCCAGGTACAAACAAGAATACTTTCATAGCTTCAATGAGACTCAAATTACACTCCTGATCTAATCCAACAATACAGCGCATACCACAATCATTTTCAGCACATCTGGGATACCACTCACTCTCTACATACTGCCCAAACACCACATTCATGAAACTCTCTCTCTCTTGCTAATACCAGCATAAAATACTCAATTGTTTCCTCCACTTCCCTATCACACTGTCAACATAATCTATTATAATTCTCATTCCACCTCCATGTACACCAACCAACGTTCAATGACTTGCACCTCGCAGCAAACACGAGTTGACTTCCAAAACTACCATCCTAAAACATCTCACACTTAGGTACTTCCTTCTGCATATAACAGATTAGTGTAAGCTTTTGTGTCATGCTAGGCATCCATTTCTTCAATCCATGCTCTTTTGTTTGCCTCTCAATCTTTTTTCCACCTCTTGCAGTGCCACTCTGGTCCTTCACCTCCAACATTAATTAAATTTATGTCATCCACAAGTCTCCTAATTCTAACACAAATTACCTTTATGCATACTCAATTTTCTAGCATGCGTCCAACATATTTTCTCCCAATGCTAAACATCCTACCTTATTTTGTATCACATCCAGCACTTCAAGATCACTTCCATTCCAGGCAAGAGCACCCATACCATACATGACACTAGGGACAGCAACATACTTCCACATTCCTCTTACACAATCATACGTGTTTGCTCTGTATCTGGCCACACTACCTAACCGTCAAGCCACTGCATTGCTTTTGCCACTTTCTCACTCTTAGTTTTAGTATATTAATCTTCACTTATCATACAACCTAAATATTCATATTTCTTTGTTCTACCTATTCTGATTTCTCCAATATTCCATAGTCTGTCTCTATCAGTCATCACTATTTAAAACCATAACCTTACTTTCATCATCACCAAAGTTTACCTTGAAATCTGTACTATATCCATTCACAATGTCAAACATCCTTTGTAATTCATGCCCATATTCACTAATCACATTTGCATTATTAGCGTACAACAAATAACTTATTCTGTCATTACCAACTTTCAGTCCTAAGCCACTCATTCTAAGTCGAACTGCTAATTCTTCTGTGTACAACCCAAACAACAGGGGAGACAGTACAGCCATCTTGCTCCTCTAACAGTCCTCACTTGCCCTGTTTCCAAATTTCCTAACCTGTAGATAGCACTTGTGTTCTCATACAGACTTTGCACAATGTTCACTATTTTTCTGCTAAATCCAACTTTCCTCAAAATTTCAAACAGCCCAACCCGAACTACTCTGTCATACGCTTTCTCAATATCCAGGAATGCTAAATAGAGCTTCTTATCATCTCTCCTCATTCGCTCAATTATTTCACTCACTATACAGATTATCCTTGCCACATCTATCTTGCAGGTACTCTCTCACTATTCCATATCCCATCAAATAAACACTTCAACATGTTAACTACACTCTCACCTCCACATTTATAGATCTCATATCGGATCCTATCAGGGCCACATGCCTTTCCATTTTCACTTTCTTCAAAAAAAAAAACTTACAATCTTTTCACAAGTCATTTCATCTTCTATTTGCAGCTCATGTTCATCAATCAGAAAGTTTATGGGTTCATCATTTGATACCTGCTCATTCATTCCACCATGTCCTCCCAGTAGTCTTTAACTGCTTTCACCATTTGCACCTCATCATGCACATTGCAACCATTCACTACTAATTTGTCAACTTGAACTTCACTACCATTTTAATTACCTTGTATAAACTTATACCAATCTTTTATACCATCCACACCCTTTCTTCTTAGATTTTCAACTTGGTGTCTCGCTTCTTCAACTTTAGCCTCATTCATCATTTGCTTTACTTTCTTCTGGTGGTCCATGTTTTCATTCTATGCACTAAGCCATTCATTCTCAGTTATTCTGTGTCTCATGCATTTTCCTCATATTGCTTTGTTTCTTGTTCAATGTCATTATTCTCATTTGTTCTTCCTTTATCTCACTTGTAAACCACCTGGCATTTCTTTTCTTTTTTCTGCATTTTATTCTACCAATCTTTTGCTCTGCCACATCATACAAAGTTCTTACAATCTCTCCATTTAGGTTATTTACATTTTTGCTTCAGTTCCAGTGACATCTGCTCAATTCATTCCTAAATTCTTCCCAATTTGTCATTTTAATCAGCCAGTTTTCTTTCCAACTGGTGACCTGCATTAACTCTTTACCACTCCACTTACATATATAAAAGCACAAGCATTTTATGGTCACTATCAATATCAAAATCATCTTCATCTACAAACATTTCTTTGACACACACTATTGCTCAACTATTCACTAACATATAGTCAATTGCAGTTTTCCACTCCCTGCTTTGCCATGTATGCAGGTCATTTCCTATTGTGACATTTAGGTTGTCAAGTTCATTCTCATCACAGAAAATCAATTTTTGTCCATTTGCAATTGCTGGCATACCAAGTATACCAACATGGCCATTCATGTCACACATCCCAATCAAAGGGCATCTGTAATGTTCTTGCACAATTCTTGTTAGCATTTCATACTTTTTTACATTCTCTTGAGCTAAAATCCCTTCAGTTGTCTATAACATACAATCACAACAACACATTCTCTGGCATGCATTCTTTCACACTACTGGTAACAAATCTTCACTCTCAGGTTAATTTCCAACAGGAATTTCTTCTACTTTCCAATTTAGAGCTTTCTTTAAAATGAGACCAACTCCACCACCTCTTACTTGCCAGCTTACACACGCCCTTTTTTTATCATATGGTACTTACTCTCCTTACATGTTAAACTGACTATCATGCATTTGGGTCTCTACTACACCAACACAATCCAATTTTCCACTCTCAAATTCTGCTACAAGGTCATCTAACTTTTCAGCATTCCATCCACGCACATTTCTACATCCAAACCTCACAACACTATTGGACAGTTCAATAGATTTTTAATTTTTGCTGACAGCTTTTCATTCATCCTGTTTCACCTACCATTACAATGAGTAGACCTGATCCACTGGATGTCTCTCCTGGAGGGTTTCATCTCACCTTCAAGGTAGAATATCAGGGAACTCTATTATGACCGGACACAATGACACTTCAGAACCATGAGTAGCAGTCACAAATTTTGGTCAATGTAGGGTTTAATGCGATCATGGAAATTAGTAATTCCATTCCAAAGGATCACTAAAGGAACCCATTTAAAAATGTTTTACATGAATGAAATTGTGCTCGCTAATGCGTTAATTTCAGATAATTTAGAGATATAACGTTATTTTTGAGATATATGTTATTCCTATCTTTGTTCAGATAGGAATAACATTATGTGGTCAGCTGCTTAGTTGCCGCATTGTTAGGTCACGCCCACTTTTAGGCGCAAAACAACAGCGTTGATTGGGTAAGTTAAGGCAAGCTATTTTAGGTTGATTTATGTTATTTTAAGTTGGTTTTAGTGATGAACCGATGTATCGGTATCGGGCAGTTTTGGCCATTTTTACTGGTATCGGCAAAATTCGGCCGATACTTTACCAATACTTTCCAATAATAAGTGTTTCATCATGAAAATGAAGGTCATAACTTGTGGAAGTAAAAGTATCTAATCTAATAACATCCATTGAGTGTTTATTTACAAATTTATTGATATATTTGTTTGGTGTTTGCTTCTTCAGAAACATAAGATATTTGAGTATGCAGTATCATGGATACTGAATATCTCCATGTAACATTGAAAGATGGCCCTTGCATGCATCGATATGTTTGATATTTTATCAGGATAGCTTTGGTCATGATAGGTTAGGACAGGAAAGGTTGAGTAATGTTGACGGAATTTTTTCACGGGCCACCTAGCTTAACGATGACATTGTACATAGAATTTCCACGAACCTGCTACTCCCTAAAAATACCCTTAGATTATTTGTTTGGAGTCTGATTCTTCCATTTCCCTGTCACGCTCATAAATGTAGCCATAATGACTGTATCTGTGATACGAGTTTCACCAGTGCGCAAGTACAGTAATATTTTTTAGCACGGGTACTGTTAAGATGAATATAATTGTTAGTCATCCACGTCTGGAAATTTTTTTCAAGAAAGGTATTGAATCCCGTCATTTTTGGCAGGCCATGCACACTAGTAATCAAATAAAGAGCCTATTCATAGCTAGTAAATGAGTTAGCTAACTGTTCAATTACAGCGTTTAATCAGGCCCGCCAACTGAATTTACTACTTTTAATTCCCGATGAGTCACGTACGGTCAGTGAGTGAAACCTATATAGCATGAATAGTTAAGCACAGTAAAAACACAGTAGCAAAAAAAAATTATTATACTTTTACAACTATAAGCCATATAGTTGAGAAAATTTCTATTACATAACAAATGTGACAGGCTAAAAACAAGTAAACCAAATAAATAAAGTTGAAGATGAATGGTAAAGTTTTTGTAAGTTTAGTATAGAAGTAGCTGAAAATTCTATTTCAATTTAGCATGTATATTGTCGTACATTACGAATCTTGCATTTTTCTTCTATTTCAAGATGTGTGAAAAATTCACGAACCATCTTATAGTAGGTTGCGTATTTGCGGATCTTTTCAGTTTTGGGGCCTATCAAATTTTGATGTTTTCTTTTTGTCAAAATAAATATTTTTATATATGTTTTTATGTATTTTATGCAAAAATATGTATTTTGGTGTGAAAAACGCAAAAATGATAATCATTTTGTGGAAAAATTATTAATTAAGTGTTACTAACCTAACCTAACTAAGGGTATGAATTTCAGACACCTCACTGTTCAATATGGTGAAAACTTTGTGGAACCTGCAACAGGTGCACACACTCAAATGATTGCGATTATTATTATTATTATTATATAAGAAAGTTTTAGCCTCCCTTAACCACGACAAAGATGTTCCAAGAGAGGAAAGAGGAAGGCACCATTTAGTATGGAGTTCAGGGAACGCGGAATCTATGCACAAGGTGCACAGAAACAGTAAGCTAGGAAAGAAGTTCATGAAACAAGAAAAAAGTTGAAGAAAGTAGTAGGTGCTGAAAAACAGGACAGCAGTGAACCAAAAAAAAAAGGTCCGTAACAAAACAAAACCCTATTTTATTTCAACAAAAAGGAAGCCTACCTAACCTTTAGCTTGGGCCCTTACATTGTCCCCGTGGGAGCGCCAATTCCCATAGATACAATAGTTGTATCCCCCTGAGGGGTCAAATGATTGAGAGTGTATGGCATAGTCTAAAAATGAAAAAAACGTCAGGGTGGCACTCACCTACAAATGATGGACTCGTTTCTGTGTGAATTTGCGTGGCGAAAACATACCAAGAAACCGCAGTTTTTTCATAAAATATTAACCCTTTAATGCCCAATAGGACACCAGTGTCCTCTTTCAAAAATACCCTCAATATATTGTATTTCTTGTTCAATTAGTTCCCTAATGTGTTCTTTGAAGTTCTCTGCCAAGTGGCAGTTCTTATCTCATCCTGATATCGGTGACTGCCTGATGCCAGCGCCAGTTTAGTGATGGTGGTTGTGTTAATGGCAATTTGAGTACAAAAATTTGGACGTTGAAGGGTTAATGGGTATCAGCAAATTACAGGCTTAATAAATAATTTCTTCACAAAATGGTTATCATTTTTGTGTCTTTCACCCCAAAATACATACTTTGTCGAATAGAAAATGTTAAAATTCGCTAGGCCCCAAACCGAAAAGAGCTGTGTTTGCTTCTGCATACTGTGTGTTGGTACATACGTACACTACTTGCGTTCACGCTGCTATTTCCGAGACTAAATGCTATATTACATTACTAGTTTATGCCTGTAAATAGAGAAAAATATGATTTTTATTTAATCTAGTGTGATAATAACTTCAGGTGGCAAATAAAGATTGCTAGACAGTGAATACTTGTTCATTCATACATGCTGATAACAATATCATACAAAATAAAGCGGAAAGATGACGCAATCGAAAAACTTTGTGCGGGAAATGAATCAAACGATATAGTTAACATAGCAAGAGCATTTTAATCATTCCTCCTAATCAAAAACTTTACCATCAATATTGTTATATTTTTAGATATATTAGTAAATAATTTTATTATAACACCCGTGTAGGGCTTATAATAATTTTATTTAAATACTAGTGTGCACAGCCCATCAAAAATGATGGGTTTCAATACCTTTCTTGAACAAATTTCCAGATGTGAATGAATTAAAATATTCTTTTACTTGTGCACTGGTGATCCTCGTATCACAGATACGATCATTATAACTGTCCTTATGAGCGTGACAGAGAAATAGAAGAAGCGGACTCCAAACAAATAAGCCAGAGGTATTATTAGGTAGTATAAGGACCCGTGGAAATTCCAAGGACAATGTCATCATTAAGATAGGTGGACCCGTGAAAAATATCTGTCAACATTACCTAACCTATGCTTGCCAAACCTATCTAGATAAAATGTCAAAACATATCAATGCATGCAGAAGCCATCATTCAATGTTTCACTGAGATATATAGAGAATGACTGTGTTTTGTGTGCAAAGGCTTTTAAAATGAATAATAAAATCCAAAAATGTATGCTTTTAAAAGTTAATAGTTAATAAAGTTATTTTTATAATGCCAGCTCTCGTGCGATCTCAGTAGCTCTCAGGTTTGACCCTTTACTTGGCACGAGAGCTGACTTCGCTAATATATCGCTCAGCTCCCACAGATCACTTGACCTTCACACTGTGCGCACGTTTTCTGTTGAGCTGCTGCGTCTTACGTTGCCTGGCCTATTTACCCAATCCTCGGTGGCTTGCGCGACTCTTCGGGCTTCGCTTCGTCGACGGGTTTCCTTCGGGGACTTGGAGCGCGACGGACTGGCTGCGCCCCCCCGAGACGCGACAGTTTGCTGCCGAGCTGTGGCCTCTCCACCTGCTCTGCGCACCAACTTGGGAAGGCGTCGAGGCTCTGCGGAGGTTGGTCGACCGATAGCTTGCTGGAGTCGATTTTCGAGAGCTGGTAGATTGGACGCATCGTCTTGCCCGTTATCCTTGTCTTATTCTTATTGGCTAAAGGATAATCAGATTAAGCATTCCACTAAATCTTTACATTTAACGACGTTACTTTATTTTGACTTGAATTTAACTTTGGCGAGATTATAACTATACCTCTTATAAGATAGCCTGGCTTTGCATACATTACATTCAGTCATTTCTCTGAGCAGCGATAGCCGCTGTGTTTGGCGCGGCGAAGTCCTGGAGCACCCCACGGACCAGTTGTCTGTGCGAGGGCCTGGCACGAGGCTCCTCTCCTCTTGTCTCCAAGAGGCGCAAGAAAATTATCGTCAAAACCAAATCATCCGTTTCCAAGACTATTAAATTAAACTCATTTGAACTTTATTTACTCTCACAGTAAATGATTTCTTCGGCTGCAGCCTCGTTTTAAACTTACCTTTGTTGCTCAAAGTATTGCACAACTCTAGAAATCTTTTATTCCCTTTTGTGTTTTTCTAGAAGATATTTGGTATCCATGATACCGAACACTCAGACACCCTGTGTTTCTTAAGAAGCGGACCCAAACATATATATAAATAAACATACAAGTATTATTAGGCTAGATAATTGTGAAAGTATCGGTAGTAGTTTCTGTATTTTCAAGTATCGAAGTATCAGAGTATCGGTATCGGCCAAAAAATGGGTATCGGTATCGGCCAAAAAATGGTATCGGTATATCACTAGTTGGTTAATTTAACTAACCTAACATTACCTACCCCAATCTCACCAATCGTTACGTCAATACCGTATTACAGCACGTTTACGTGTCCGTTCCTTCACTTCTATATACAACGTTCATATAACTTCAAAGTTGAATAACTCAAAAATTACGCATCAGCGAGCAGAATGTCATTCATGTAAAACGTTTTCAAATGTGCTTCTTTACTGATTTTTGGGAACGGAATTATCAATTTCCATGATCGCATTAAACCCGACATTGACCCGAATTTTTGTGAACTAAATCTATCGTACTTCAAAATCTTTATTGGCACCCTAGTTTCAATCAATAATGACCACAAATAGGTTTTTACCATGTTATAATATGGAACAAATCATGAAAACACTAATTTCATGTAGCTTTCCCATGTAAAGTTGAAGAATGAACTATGATATCAGAGCGTCCCCATGCTACTCAGACGTTACTTTGGAGGTAGCTGAATTGCCATGAGTCCGTGACTATCGAAAGGAACGTGAAAGGAACTTGCTCTCATTCAAATGATTACACATATTAAAATATAATTTTACACATTTCTTTCAGTATTTGGACGTATATTAACGTCATTGGAAAGAGAAAACTTTCAGCTCTGCAAAGAGGTAATTTTTTCTGGAAGAAAAATATTAATAGTTACAGTAATTCATTATTGTTCCCCACACACCATAGCAGACAAAATAAACTCCAGTCTTTTCAAAGGAAAAAATTAGCCTTGCAATCAAGTTCTGGGCAGAAAAACCACTTGCTGGATGTAAATGAACTACAGAGTAAGAAGTTCCTTTGACATCATTCCAATGTTTCTATCCTGCAGCAACAATTTGGCAGTGTGTATGCAGTGTAATGTACTGATGTTAAATTAAAGATATAATGATGTATTGCTATGTAATGGGACATTTAAAATTTTAATCCTATGAATGATGTGCATAATAGTTAAAATGTAAATCTAGTTTTCCCCTTATATTGTTCACAAAATTACATATCTTTGTTTGTATTGAAGTGCTTAGATTGAGAATATTTATCTATGAACAAGAATTTGTTATATCAAGTTAATGATAATCAAGATTTTGTCAGCCAAATAAATGAGGTTTTAACATTATTCATTGGGAATAAAAATGCAAGAAGTTTGATTCATGACATATTCATCTAAATTGCAACAAAACCTCTAAAAGCAAATTAAGAATCATTTAATTCCTGTGCTTGCACTTGTGAATAAAATACTCTAATTTTCTAGTGACAGGAGCACAAAAAAAAACAACTACATAGGTTATTTGTGCTATATATCCCACGGGCAACTACATCCACTCAAGATGAAGTCCAATAAAGTAATAATTCTTTGTTAATGTTGAGGAGATTGCAACTAATCGATTTTTGAAATTTTGTTGCCTAAAACATATCAATTATATCAAAATAAGCAACTTTTCTTCCATGGACTTTGTGGAGCAAATGAGTATTTACCGAGTCATTGCGGTATGTTAATTTTTGTCTTTGATGACGAATGCGCTCAAATAAACAGCTACTCATCAAATTTTGAATTTTTGTTGCTAGAAACAGGGTATTAACATCGAAATAAACTACTTTTCTTCTGTACACTTTTTCCGGCAATTGAGTATTTTACAAGTTGGAGCGGTAGGTTTAGTTTTGTCTTTGATGACAATTGCAATGGAAGCGAGACTCCATTGCAGTGTTGCCATACGGCTCAGTTGAGTAATTACTCTCTGCTTCAAACACTTGAGTTGCAGTCAGTAATTTATCACTATAACTCGTATATACTCATTTCCCCAATAAGTGCGTAGCTGAAAAGTTGATTATTTTGATATAATTACCATGATACAGGCAACAAAATTTAAATAACCGATTAGTTGTATCTCCTCAACATTAACCTAATTATTTTGTGATAAATACGACTAACTGTTCAAAAAATTTGGCTAGATGTTTATTCATTAAAAGAATAAATGTGCATGATATTCAAGATAAAAAAACTAAATTTGTCATAAAATATAAATTATTTGATTAGACAAACATATTTTAATCAAAGCTACTTGATACACTTCCAGAAAAAATCTGTAGCTAGGACATTTCACTTTTCCAAATCATTCATTTGCATATTTGATACATAGGAGTAAAAGATGTCTAATGACGACCTCATACTCATAAACGCAGAATTTTTCAATATATATTTCATTTTCAATATTAACCCCAGGTATCGCAAGTTCCTCAGCTCATATTTCAAAGTAAGTGCACGCTAATTAAAGTGTTGTTAACAATGCATCATCACTGGTATTATATTTTTTCAATTTATATTTGTACAAATTTTGAAAGCTCGATTACCGTCTCAAAGCAAAAGCTTTTTTATTCTTTTTGGTCAATATTGGGTTTAATGCATTCACATAAATTAATAATTCCGTTCCCAATAATCACTGGTCAATATTGAATATAATGTTGTCAACGAATTTTATAATTTCCTAGGTATAGATGGGTAATATAGTCGATTATAAGACGTTTTACATGAATGACATTCTGCCCGGCGATGCGTTATTTTCGAATTATTCAACTTTAAAGCTGGCTTGTGTGCGCCATGGAAGCACGCGGGGCTAGCGTAATTTAATTAATACTGGAAGCTAGCCCCCCTATTACAAACGTAAAGAGGTTGGGTCGTGAGGAGTAGGCACAGTTCTTTTAGTGAAAATGGTAAATAAAGGTTTCGATTGACGTTTGTTTACATCAACGCCAAGGTGGCTGCCGCCATGGCGCCAACCGGCTGAAGATGGCTGAAGATGGCGGCAGCCATCTTCCGATGTAAACAAACGTCACTAGAAAGCTTTATTTATAATTTTCACTAAAAGAACTGTTGCTACCCCTCACGACCCAACCTCTTTACGTTTGTAATAGGGGTTAGCTTCCATTTTCATTGCTAAAACAATGACTGTTTTTGCGTTAAAAGGGCCATTCAGGAGCGCCGATCGTATAACTTCAAACTTGAATAACTCGAAAACTAAGCATTTCCGGGCATATTGTCATTCGTGTAAAACGTCTCAAAATCGACTATATTACCCATCTATACCTAGGAAATTATGAAATTCGTTGACAACATTATATTCAATATTGACCTAATCACTAAAGGAGCCCATTTAAAAAAGTTTTACACGAATGACATTCTGCTCACTGATGCGCTATTTCCGGGTTATTTTCCATTTTTATTTTTTGCGCGATGTTTAAGTACTATTTTGCCGGAACCGCTGAGCCTGAACCCACTTCTAGGACACAATAGAAATTATCACCCAAAAATAACATGTTTAAACAGTATAACTTTTGTCTTAGATGTCGCACAAACGCAGTCAATCATTCGAGCACAGGAAGGGAGTGTCCATGACAATGTTGCCATACGCGGAACCCCATGAATTACTTCCTGTTTCAAACACTCAAGTTGCGGTAACTAATTTACTGCTCTAACTCAAAAACGGTCAATGTCCAGCGTGATGCAATCAAAGGAAATGAAAATTTTGTTCCCAAGAATCACTAAAGGAATCCATTTAATAATGTTTTACACGAATGACATTCTGCTCTCTCATGCGTTATTTTTGAATTATTGAGCTTTGAAGTTACACGTAAAATCGCTTTCCCCCGCAAAATGTGGAACACAAAGTACGAAAAGGTTGGGTCAGGAAAGGCAAAGTTCAGATCACGAGGTGTTAAAGTTTTGCCAGAACTTTGTAGAAATAAAAGAATGGTAAAAAAGTTAATAACACAAAAAAGTTAACGTATAATTTCTCGTATTTGGTGCTTTTGATGTTTTTTTAGTCGTCATTATTACGTCGTCACCTTTACAGTCAGCTCATAGATGGCGCCACGTAATACCATCACCTTTACACTCAGCTCACAGATGTTGCCACTTGGTACGGTCGCCGCCATAATGGAGCAGATGTAAACACAATTGTTTGTGACCTTTATGGGTTGCTTTCAATCTTTATTTATAATTATCACTAGAAGAACTGTGGCTACCCCTCACAACCCAACCTCTTTACGTTTGTAATAGGGGGTTCACTTCCGTTATTAATGAAATTCTGGATGGCGCGCTCGCTTCCTTTGGCACGCGGAAGCGAATTTTAAAGTTGAATAATTCAAAAATAACGCATCAGAGAGCAGAATCTCATTTGTGTAAAATGTTCTTAAATGGGTTCCTTTAGTGATTCTTTGGAATATAAATCCCATTTCCTTTGATTGCATCACGCCAAACATTGACCTCAAAAACTAATCATTTGCAAGCAGAACGTCATTCATGTAGAATGTTTATAAATGGGTTCCTTACTGATTCTTGGGAAAGGAATTATTAATTTTCGTGATTGCATTAAACCCAACATTGACCTTCTTTTCTCTCAATAATTTGTTTTGGCTATTGAAATGAGTATTAAGATACCAAGCATGCTTTCCTACTATTATAGGCTACTAAGTACCTTTCTCCCACGATATTTTTTGGGTAAATGTTGAAGACTTGACCATAATTGATTTTCTAGTTTTGGATGCATAAATATTGTTGATGAGATCAAAATAAATGAGCTTTCTTTAATGCACTTTCCGTCGGAAATGAGTATTTTACGGGTTATAGCGGTAAATGAGTTACCAGAACTCCAGTGTTTGAGGCGGGAAAAAAAAAACGCGCGATCTGACGTGAAAGTAAACAGGCGTTGCCGCACGCCAACCAAGCTGACTTTACCATAAATCTACTGTTTGAGGCGGGAAAAAATAAATACGAGAAGCAAACCCCCTATTACAAACGTAAAGAGGTTGGGTCTTAAGGGGTAGCCACAGTTCTCCTAGTGAAAATTATAAATAAAGGTTGTCCCCGACCCATTACGTCAAATGACCGAGTGTGTGCAAGCGCGCCAAAACACATGTAGCCATCACCGCTGCTTCGACGTAACTGGCAGCCTTAAGCTCATTTTACACTAGCGGTGTGGAGCGACGGTGTGGAGCGATGGTGGACTTGCTATAGCTCCGCCCACGAGAGGACTGAGCGTCAGTGCACACCGACTTGCTTTTACATTGCCGCTCAACACAACGCTCATTCCCGAGAGACAGAAATCGCCACGCAGGGCTCCCCCTCCTGGGTTTTCCACCCATATCTGTTTTTTTTCGATTCCTCCTGGGTTGCTAGGTTTAATTTTTGATATATTGCAAAATATGTTTTTTTAAGTCAGACAATAAATTCATTATTCCCTGAAGTTAATTTAATAACGCAGTTAAGAATTATTGTTTCAACACCGTATACAAATGGATATCTTATTCAAAACCACGCCTATCGAATGGGGTAGAACGTGTTCAATCTGTTTCTCGACCTCCTTAAAAACGCGTAACGAACGAGTATCTTACGAACTTACAAGCCCGGCCAAGCCAGGTATAGCCGGCGCTATAGCGCCTATACTTGTGTTGCTTTGATTTGCTTGGCACGTTGCAATCGCAATGAGATGACGCATACTCGTATTTTGATCGTAAAACTGGTCGTGCATTCCTTTGAATAAATGTCTAAAAATTAAATATTTTAAGCATCCAAATTTTCATATTGTTGCCGCACTAGTATTCAAAATGACAAGCCCTCCAAAAACGATGTCTAAAAAAAGGTATACACGCAGTTTTTCAAAGAAGAATGGTTAACGGAAAGAATGAAAAAACTGTCACAGTTGGAAAACTAAGCCGAAATTGGTAAGAGATGTCATCAACAGAGTACATATGTCACCAGCGTAATGAAAAGCGCCTTGCACAACTGAAAAGACGTCTTAATGATGAAATTTGCGCTGCAGAAGAGAATTAGGAGAGACAGGAATAAAATCAGCATTAAAATCATAGTTTCTACTCACGTATGTTAACTTTTACGTATTTCTCGTTAAAACTACACTACTACGTTTTTTTATTAAAGAATCTCGATTTTTTTCATGTTCAATCTACGTTAATCTGCATCGTTTATCTGTTTTTCGTTATCTTTCGCGTGTTTAAACGTTGAGTTAATATTCATAGTTGAAAGTTAATTACTCGAAGATGTATTAAATTATTAATATTGAAAGTAACTGATTGAAAACTAGGCCTGCCGCACATTTTTATCATCTCTTAATTTTTAACAACACATGTATTTATTCTTCAAGAACTTCTGCGTTTCGCCTCCTTTGCCGAAGAAAATTGGATAAAAATATCGGAATTCACAAATGAATATATACGAATAATTATCAAACAATTTAAGTTAATGAAAGGAGACTGTTCATTGTTCAGATTATTATCACCGGCAGCCCTGGTTTACTGGCAGTGCACACCGCAAATATTTAGCATGCTGAATGTTGCCGCTCCTTACCGTGAGCGTGGCAATAAGGGTCATTTTGCTCTGCTGTGGGCGAGCTTATTTGGCTGGCGGGATGGAGCGACGGTGTGGAGCGCGAAGACACCGTCAGTGTAAAAGGGCCTTTAAGATGACCGCAGGTCCGTAACTTCAAACCCGGTATGTTGTGGGTTCGACGTATCTGAGAACATTCGAATTAAGTCGTGCGGATCGACAACATAACTCGGTCATCTCATTATCTATATTAATGCATACTAGAATTTCACTTTATTTATAATTTTCACTAAAAGAACTGTGGCTACCCCTCACGACCCAACCTCTTTACGTTTGTAATAGGGTGATGCTTCCCTTATTTATTTATTCCCGCCTCAAACACTGGAGTTTCGGTAACTCATTTGCCGCTATAACTTTTAAAATACTCATTTCCGACGGAAAGTGCATTGAAGAAAACTTGTTTCTTTTGATTTCATTAACAATATTTAAGCATCGAAAATTCGAAAATCAATTATGGTCAAGTCCTCAACATTTACCATTTTCTGTTTCCAATAGGGCGATTCTTCGAAAATCTTATTTGTAGAATAAAAAGAAGAACCAGAGTAAAAACAAACATTACATTTAATGCAAACGTTTTGGATTTAAAATTCCATCATTAGCGCTGGAACTGGGGAGAGAAAAAAAATTAAATTGTCTATTTAAAAAAATAAAAATCGGAACAAGTCTCGCTGAGCGGCGGAGCTGCTCAGCGAGAATGAAAATATTGATTATAACTGGAATTTGGGTAAATCTGAAGGATATGTCAGTTATCGATTTTGTAAATTTCGATGCCTTAACATAGATAATCAGATCGAAATGACCAAGTTTTCTTCTATGCACTTTCCGTCTTAAATGAGTATTTTATTAGTTATAGCGGTAAATGACTTACCGCAACTCCAGTGTTTGAAGCGGAACTAATTCAAACAGCACGTCGGACGGCAACGCTGCAATGCCTTCTCGCTTCTAGTTCGATCGTCATCAAAGACGAAACCAAACCTACCGCTATACCTCGGTAAATACTCATTTGACGAAAAAAGTGTATAGAAGAAAGGTTGTTTATTTCGATGTTATTACCATGATTCAAGCAACAAAAATTTGAAAATTGATGAGTAGCTGTTTATTCGAGCGTATTCGTCATCAAAGACGAAACTAAACTTACCGCTATAAATCGTAAAATACTCATTTGAGACGGAAAGTGCATAGATGAAAACTTGTTTATTTTGCCTCAATTAATTAGGTTCAGGCACCAAATAGTAGAAAATTGACAACTGACATATCCTTCAGATTTACCGGAATTTGATGCTGATTCCGAATCTGCAATTTGTTTAGACCGCTCTCGATTTTTACGTTTTTTTTTTTTTAATTTTAAATTTTTATACATTTTTAATGCTTTTTTTTGGCCTGCACCATCTCATGATCCAAACTCTGCCATTCTCGACCCAACCTGGTCGGACTTGGCATACTTTGGCTTGCACCACCTCATGATCCGAACTCTGTCATTCTCGACCCAACCTGGTCGGACTTCGCATACTTTGGCCTGCACCACCTCATGATCCGAACTCTGCCATTCTCGACCCAACATGGTCAGACCGTGCCTTGAAGACCTGAGTACCGGATAGGGCCGGGTTCCACCCAACCTGTACGGACATGGCATTCTTTGGGCACCACCTCAGTTGTTGCTAGCCGCCTTTCCAAAAAAAAAATAAAATCGAAAAAATCGAGAACGGTCAAAACAAATTGCATATTCGGAATCAGCATCAAATTCCAGTTATAATCGATATTTTCATTCTCGCTGAGCGGCATCGCCACTCAGCGAGACTTAAGCCTAAAAATCATATATACCTATTCCACAAAATTTTTTAAATGTCAAACTCACTAACTAAATGGCCTAATTTTTTCTTTCATACTCAATAGCATACTCCTAATTTACACAAACACACACGTGCACGCTAATTCAGATACAACAGCAAAACACTATGCATACACACACATCCATAATTACGTCAGTAGATGGGGGCAATTGATAACTTTACGGTACTAACGTCTTTGTTGAGGTTAGTGTCACGTCTTACAAGACGTGTAAAATTTAGAAGTTTTTATCAGGCAACATCTTGCGGATCCGCGCTGGTTCGCAAGACTGACGCCAGCGTTCTATTTAGTTGAAGTGCGTGGGAGGAACAGGTTACCGGATAATTTTAAGTTTTGTGTCCTTTCGTGATGTGAATTCGTGTCAGAAATTTATTTAACTTGGAACGTGTTCCCTTACTGGCTATATTTGTCGATCGCCTTCACATATTTGTTTTAGATAGCGGTGAACAGCCGGCTTCTTGAGCATTCGAAGATGCTTCTGGCGGCCGGTGAGCCACCCACATTGAGCCAGACTATCCGTCGTGATGTTGTGAATCTAGTGCGTTCATAGCGAGTGTGCTGCAATGTAATGCTTAGAAATGTCAGACTCTAGATTGACAGTACTTTAGCAGAGAATGTGTGATTTTGACTGATAAACTTATTTCTATTTTTCTTTACTGCTCAAAGTGGTTCTGTATCAACGTCCAAACGTTTCTTTTTTGCTCAGCAATATTTGCATAATAGTCAAGCTATGTAAGCTATGTTGTCATAGAAAGTAAATATAACATTGTAAACAGTGTCATAGGCAGTCGATGTAACATGGAAAGACTGACATTTCAATGCATTTGAATTGACACAGATGCTTTATTTTAAGTTTATCGCAGTTCATAGACTTACATAAAAACAACACGATTTTATATTTAATTAAGAATACAAATCAACCTCTGCTTCACTATTCGAAGATGTGTGTATTAAAAAGTACAAACTCATTGTGGTTCTTCCATGGATTAGACATCAGTCGTTCACTTTGAGAAATTTATAACGGCTCATCGTGCTGAACTTTGTACTAACTTCTCGGAAACATAATTTTTTGCTTTCTTTTGTATTGTAACTTCTCAAAAAGAAATCTTACTAAGAAAAAGATATAAAATAAAGTAAAATGTTTGGCTCAAAGAAATTTATGAGACCACTAGCCCATGTGATTTGTGTTTTCAGGGCGATGTTGGTCAATGTGTACTTGTTGCCCTGAATTTAAAATTAAGCCAGTTAAAAAGAAAAACGGACGAGGCGTGTCAGACCTTTTCAGTATTAGGCTAGTCAATGAGATAGCCGTTGTTATTTTTAATGATAGGATTCTTGACTGATCTGCTGTAACCTAAGTAGCTTATCCCTGCATCAGAGACCTAATCTTTATCATTTCCCCTCCCACAGGTAGAGCAAAGAAAAATTAGTTGCCACTTCTCTTGTAGATGTAAATAGGCTGTTACGAGATTTTCTAGCGTGAGGGACCTTCCCCCACCGTCTGTAAGTATTCTAAGAGGTATTGTCAGGTTGTTCTATCAAGGTGGTAACCAGTGGTATTGCAAATGTGTCTTTAGAAATGTGTTCCTAGCAATGTGCTCCGTGGGTGGAGACTTATTCTCTTCCCTGTCAATGCAACAGAAACTTCCCTTTGTTTCATGAATTTCTTTCTTAGCTTACTGTCTCTGTGCACCTTATGCATAGATTCCTCGTTCCCTCAACTCCATACCAAATGGTGCCTTCCTCTTTCCTCTCTTGGAACATCTTTGTAGCGGTTAAGGGAGACCAAACTTTCTTATACAATAATAATAATTGTGTTATGAATTATCCTTGTGCTATGTTGTTAGCAGGACGGCGAATTCCCTTTTTTTATGTGATACTATTCTACCATGACAATGTCCCATGGCCTCTCTTGTTGCCCCTGTCATTAGAATATCATGCCTAGTGCTAGCACTATTCAATTTCCTCTTATGTCTCACTCAGCTAATTCTCGTGTACCTTCGAGGTACGAATTTCCTTTCTTGTTGTGCGGTGCTATATAAATGGTGCCTTCCTCTTTCCTCTCTTGGAACATCTTTGTCGCGGTTAAGGGAGGCTAAAACCTCCTTATGTAATAATGAATATTGTGTTATGAATTCTATCACTAGAATATCATACCTAGTTCTAACATTATTTGGCCGTTCTTCGTGTCTTACTCAGCTACCTCTCATATACCTTAGAAGTATGAAATTCCTTTCTCGTTATGCATGTTACGTTTGGACGTGGTAAGATTTAACCAAGATATCGTTATTACCGTCCCAACGCAATCATTGCTCGACAGTGTTCGTGAAATTACAAGAGAGGGGTAATGACGACAAAACAGGACTCAGCTCGGTATATATTGGAGGAAAACCCGGGAGGACTGGCGATGAGCTTGACTGGAAAGGCTTGTCTAGGTGGGCACTCCGTGCCAGTGAGGTCCGGTGAGCTGGTGGTGAGGTCCGGTGAGCGCTGGTGTCGGCAGGATGTAATGAGTTTGTGTTTGGGAATTTATATGAGCCCAATTTAGACTAACTAGTAGCATAAGCCTTTGAAAAACCCGTGACGTTGGTGGTGTCACTTTAAGGTATCAGCTTTATTAATCCCAAGCTGGACAAGCAAGTTATCGTAGTAGAAGCAGGTAGTTTAGCTAGCCTGTGAGCGTAATCTTAGGCTTACTAGCTTCAAAATAACCCATATGAATTTGCAAAGGGAATAGATTTTAAGTGAGATCTCTCAGGCCCAGGGAGTGAGTGTGGTGGCGTTTGGCGATGTCGTTGAGGTTGAGGAATGCTGTAACACCAAACTAGAGAGACGCCAAAGTGAGAGTGAGTTTAAAAGAGAACGCGTCGCCGCGCAGTGTTGCCACTCCTAGAGGCTTCTCTCTCGAATATGGCGAGTGTTATTTTTTTTCTCATGCATTTACACAAAACTTCAAGGATTACTAATAATAAGTAGAAAATTAGTAATCATAATTTAGAGTAAGATTTTTAATGCTAATAGTTAAGCTATTTACGTGCGAAAGGGAATTTTATAATTTTACTCTTTTGTAGCTGCTGCTACATTACCCCCCAAGGCGCAGACCAAAAGGTCCACCCGCTGCAATCATTTGTAGCGGGAAGGAGGTCTAACTACGCGACCATGCCGGGTTCGGCGGTCGGAAAATGATACTGAGCTGGGAAGTTTCATCAAGCGGGTCTGCAAATTTAGATCAGCAAGAGTTCTAGGAACAGGAGTTACTGCAGCGGGCTCGTCTGGTCTCTCCAGACTTGTCGCTGTTTCAGTAAGAGGGCTAGAATTAGAGTCTACGATAGGCTTAGGAATAGGGTTTGAATGTACAGGCACAAAGAAAGGATTACACTCAAGTTGACTAGGCAACAATGCAGCCAACTGAGGAAGCTGAGATGGTAGATGTGATCGAGTCTCAGTAGAAAGGAAGTTCTGTGGAGAGAATGAAGGGTTAGGAAACACACTATTATCGGAGGTAAATGCGACCTTTAGTCGATCAATGCTCACAGGATCGGGTGAACCAGATCTATCAAGGACGAAATACTTGGGCGTCTTTTTCAATATTTTGAAAGGGCCATCATAAGGGCGTGTGAGTGTAGGTTTGATGCTATCATTACGGACGTAAACATGTGTGCACTCTTGCAACGCAGGATCAATTTTGTCCTTTGTCTGAGGCAATCGTGGAGCAACATACTTGATCTGACGCATGCAATCTTTGAGACAGGTTACATATGCGGAACGGTCAGCAGATGAGAATTCAGGCAACGGTTTTGGGTTAACAATATCGCCCGGGAGACGAAGTGTCTTCCCATACAGCATTTCTGCTGCAGTGCACTGTTGATCTTGCCTATGCAAGTTGCGGATGCTTAATAATACTACTGGAAGTCTGTCAGTCCAATCGTGACTGCAGTTAAGGCAACGTAATGCAGCTTTCAAGTCTCTGTGGACTCTCTCGATAAGTCCATTCGACTGCGGATGATAAGCGGTGGTACTAGTATTTTCGCAACCTAAGGCGGTGCTAAGCTCACTCCAGAATTTGGAGGTGAATTGTGATCTCCGGTCATGCGTGACACTTAAGGGAACCCCAAATCTGGAAATCCAGTTGCTCATGAAGGCGCGCGCTACAGTGTCGGTTTGGGTATCAGGAAGAGGGACAGCCTCAACCCATCTTGAGAATCTATCAATTATTGTTAACAAATAGGAATAACCACGCGATAAAGGCAAAGGACCCACCAAATCTAGGTGGACCGCGTCGAACTTGTGACCTGTGAATGCACAACTCTGCAGCGCTGCACGATTATGTTTCACAACCTTGCTACTCTGACACGCATGGCAATTTTGCACAATTTGCTTAACCTCCTTACGCAGCGCTGGCCAAACGAAACGATCGGTGATCAAACGCAATGTACGGTTAATACCTGGATGAGAGAGAGAATGATAGTGAAGAATAGCTACTCTGCGAAGAGTCGCAGGAAGATACAAACGAGAAAGTCGCTCAGCATCACGGTACACGCCGTCAACCAAGGTTAATTTCAGAGAGGAAGTGTTAGAAGGTTTGAGAAGATCCTGGAGTTCAGGATCCTCCTTCTGCGCGTTTTCAATGTTGCCGAAAGTGATTTCACCACTGGTTTGGACAGAGTTGATTCTCGATAAGCAGTCAGCGACAGTATTGTCGAGACCTTTGATATATCGGATATCAGTGGTGAATTGACTAATGAAGGAAAGGTGTCGAGCTTCTCTTGGCGAATGCCGTTCAGAAGGCATGTTGATCGCCGAGGTCAAGGGTTTGTGGTCTGTGTAGATCACGAACTCCCTTGCCTCTAGAGCATAGCGAAAGTGTCTCACAGACAGGTAGATAGCAAGGAGTTCCCTACCGACGCGCTATAAGCACGCTCAGTGGGCGATAGCTTTTTGGAAAAGAAAGCAAGGGGAGAGATATTAGTACCTACTTGTTGTTGCAAAACGGCACCTACGGCAGTACTTGAGGCATCAACTACCAAACTGAAATCTGCATTAGCAATAGGGTAGGACAATTCAGTCGCGGTAGCTAGCTTATGCTTAATCTCGTCAAAAGCTTTGCGCGCATCCTCCGTCCATTTTACCTCAATAGATTTACCTTTTTTCTTGGCTTCCAGCAAGTCTGAAAGAGGAGCTAAGGTTTGAGCACAATTGCGTATAAAGCGATGATAGAAGTTAACAGAACCTAGGAACCTTCTCAGTTCCTTCTGGGCCTGTGGAAGAGGAAAGTTTCTGATTACCTCTACTTTGGAAGGCAAAGGTTTTAGACCTAGGCTAGAGATTTCATGACCTAAGTAAATCAGTGATGGCTTTCCGAGCTCACATTTGGCAGGATTCACCAGGAGTCCATTGTCTGACAATCTTTCAAACACGATCCTGAGATGGTCTTTATGTAGCTCCGGGGTTGCGGATGCCACTAGGATGTCATCGAGATACACATAGGCAAAAGTGAGATCTGAGAAAATTTCAGCCATGTGGCGTTGGAAAGTTTGAGGAGCGTTCCTCAGGCCATATGGCATTCGGAGGAACTCAAAGAGACCGAACGGAGTGATTACCGCGGTCTTGGGTATAGCGCTTTCTTCAAGTGGAATTTGATGAAAGGCTTGTGCTAGGTCAATCTTAGAGAAAATTTGTGCTCCTTCTAAATTAGCACTAAAATCATGAAGGAAAGGGATAGGGAAACGGTCAGGCAGAGTAACGGCATTTAACCTGCGGAAATCCCCGCACGGTCTGAATTCACCGTTAGCCTTGGGTACTAGCAAGAGAGGGCTAGCCCAAGGGCTTTTGGAACTGCGGATGATGCCGCTGTCTAACATGCGCGCGAATTCTTTCTTGGCTAAAGCCAATCGATCAGGCGGTAGTCGCCTAGCTCTAGAGTAAACTGGCGGTCCAGTCGTCTCTATGAAGTGTTTCGTGCATGTCTGCATTTTGTTAGAAGCTAAGTTAGAGTTTGTTAATGCAGGGTATTCCGAGAGGACCTGCTCAAACATGCACTCTTCCTTGAAGGCGATTGAGAAGGAGTGCAAGACATTAGCTCTAGTTATGCCACAAACGGGAATTGAGATCTGTGTCTCCTCGTCCCTAATTCTACGGTTTCAAACATCTACTATTATGCCATACTTGGCCAAGAAATCAGCACCTAGGATGGGCTCGTTTACTTCCGCAATGAGGAAAGTGAAGAGAAAAGTTCGCCTCAATCCCAGACTGCACTCTAGTATTCTTTCTCCATAACAAGCTATTGGCGTGCCATTTGCGGCGCGTAATGTCGCCACCAGATTTTTCTTGTTTTTATCTTTAGCCGTGGCTGGGATAATTGACACACTAGAACCGGTGTCGATCAAAAATCGATATTTGGTTGTGGGATCTAGAATAGTTAAGAGGCGAGTAGTCTGGGAATGGGGCAACGCAGTACTCGCTACTATGCGTTGCTGTTCGCGTTTCCCGAAGTCATTTCGGTGTAACGGGGGCAGAAGCGTGAAGCACATTTGCGCGCTTGGTCACCAAACTTTTGATGATACCAGCATAGGTTACTATTAGCATCGCGAGAGCGCGACCTAAAGCGGCGGTTTTGAGCTGACCTATCATAAGATCTACCTCTATCGAAACGTTGAGGAGGAGGAAAAGGATGATAGTGATAGGGATAGTCGTAGGCATGATATTGTGAGACATTCCTTGGGGCTGGCTGGATATGAGCTACACTCTGACCTAACTGGCAATTCTGGAAAGCTTGCTTCAGCTCAGCGATTTCTCGCTGCATCGTTTCTATTGTTGCTGAGGATTGATTATTAGCAGTATTTGACGGGCTAAAATTTGCAGCTGATGCGTTCAAAGAAGCTACCTGCGGTGCTTGTGACATATTTAGGTTGCGCATCACTGTCTCAGTGGCTTGAGCAAGAGTCTCGAGACTCTCGTTCGGACCGACCATCGACAGGAAAGGCCGCACTGTGCTCGGCAGTTTATTCATGAAAACTTCTCTGAGAAATCCCTCAGCTACGGCCACACCAGCTGCAAGTTTTCGCAACTCCTTAACTAATGAAGTAGGGGAGAAAGAGACAGAGACAGGTGGAATTGCCGAGGCATCCACAAGAGACCTAAACTTGTCCGCATCGGACATTTGTAATTTTTCGAATATTTTACTTTTTAAGATCCCGTAAGGGTTTATAGCAGGCGGATGCACAATCAAATCATTAGCGTCGCTCAACATTTGCGTGGGTGCTGCGGCGACTAATGCATGGAACATATCACTCTGCTGGGTAATATTATTGTAGCGGAAAATCGATTCAACTTGGTTGAACCACGTCTGACTTTCCGCTGGTATGAAAGGAGGCAGGGTGATAGGCTTAGTGCGCGCTGGAGCTGCAGCATTCTCGGTGTCGGGCATACTGGCAAATTTTTCTTTCGAATGCGAAATTAAGCTATGACGGCGCGGAGTCTGCGTAATCGACGCCTAATAACTATGCAGCTAGAGTGTCACAGGTTGCGTTATTAATTGCTACTCAATCATTCAAATGAGTTGAAACGGAAACAAGAAAAATATAATTGGAAATGAAAATTTTTGCGGTATGCGGCAATTTGCGAGGGCACGAAAAGCAGGTGAGAAAAAAAATTATTTTTCTACCTACTGTGGCATAAGAGACAAGGGGGACAGGATAGCGCTGAAAAAAAATTTTTTAGAGCTGCTCAGAGAACATTAACACGGTTAAATCCACAGAAATTCTCAAGGACTACGACATGGGAACTTATCACTACAATGATATGCCAACATTATCCTCTCTCACAATCTCTCAAACACTTCGAGTTGAATATTTTTGTTTTAAGCTCGAAGGCTGGGTTTTAATCTTTGGGTATTTATAGCTTTGAGCTGGGGTCACCAGTGTTACGTTTGGACGTGGTAAGATTTAACCAAGATATCGTTATTACCGTCCCAACGCAATCATTGCTCGACAGTGTTCGTGAAATTACAAGAGAGGGGTAATGACGACAAAACAGGACTCAGCTCGGTATATATTGGAGGAAAACCCGGGAGGACTGGCGATGAGCTTGACTGGAAAGGCTTGTCTAGGTGGGCACTCCGTGCCAGTGAGGTCCGGTGAGCTGGTGGTGAGGTCCGGTGAGCGCTGGTGTCGGCAGGATGTAATGAGTTTGTGTTTGGGAATTTATATGAGCCCAATTTAGACTAACTAGTAGCATAAGCCTTTGAAAAACCCGTGACGTTGGTGGTGTCACTTTAAGGTATCAGCTTTATTAATCCCAAGCTGGACAAGCAAGTTATCGTAGTAGAAGCAGGTAGTTTAGCTAGCCTGTGAGCGTAATCTTAGGCTTACTAGCTTCAAAATAACCCATATGAATTTGCAAAGGGAATAGATTTTAAGTGAGATCTCTCAGGCCCAGGGAGTGAGTGTGGTGGCGTTTGGCGATGTCGTTGAGGTTGAGGAATGCTGTAACACCAAACTAGAGAGACGCCAAAGTGAGAGTGAGTTTAAAAGAGAGCGCGTCGCCGCGCAGTGTTGCCACTCCTAGAGGCTTCTCTCTCGAATATGGCGAGTGTTATTTTTTTTCTCATGCATTTACACAAAACTTCAAGGATTACTAATTATAAGTAGAAAATTATTAATCATAATTTAGAGTAAGATTTTTAATGCCAATAGTTAAGCTATTTACGTGCGAATGGGAATTTTATAATTTTGCTCTTTTGTAGCTGCTGCTACATGCAGTACCATACACATCAATTCATCACTCGACTATGATCTTAAATTAGGATTTTCTTGTCATGCAATTGCTGTTCCGAGTCTGAATCATACCTGTTTGTGCAGTCTTACGGAGGCAACGGACCTTGAAATAAATCCGAAGAAACCACGTGTTCTTCTTGGTGTCCCTACGCCTTCCGTTCATATGTGTGCCGAAGTGAAGATAGAATTTCCGCTAGAGCACACATAACAGTTAGTTTTATGAGTGAATATGAAAAGGGACTCTAGAATTCTTAGGTCATGCTCACTATTAACTCGGCATAAAAATGAAAAGTTTGTATTTTTGAATGAATGATTTGAATTTTCACAGTGATCCCTAATTGCTGATCGTGCTGGAGTGGTTAGTGCACGACCGGTTCTAGTTATGAAATATTCCTGCGTGTTGGCTATGTCTGTTAAGACTGCATGCAGCAGTCACACTTATAAAAATACACAGCCACTCATCCAATCGTTCCTTCCTGTTAAAAAAGGGATGCAATCTTAAAAACTATTTCTATAAAACACTCTGACGTCGACTGTTGTAAAAAAACTACTAACCAACAATACTACCTCCTTCAGCTCTGCGTTCAAATAAGCCGTGAATGGTAGGTAACTCGACGTACTAAATCTATTTTGGTACGCTCAAGGTTGCAGGAGAGGGGCAAATTTTACAACCTAAATTTTTTTTTACATAATTCTGAATGAGTGATTTCGGATATTTGTTGTTGGCTAATAATTTTACAATGTACTCAATTTCAAGAAGGAATATTGTTTACGTACTGGATTTGCGGTATGCGCGATGAAGTAAACAGTAAACACATGATTTTATGTATCCTTTATACACACACACCTGAAATAGTTCATAGCCAGACCAGTGAATGTTAGCTTCCTACAGACAGAAGTAATGAGTTTTAAATTTGATTTCTTATGAGAACGTCTAGGATTGGGATCTGATCATTTTGTTCTACCTCCATCGTAAATTCAATATCAAGATGAGATGTGTTAATACACTGAAAGAAACTATTGGCTGCCATTTCCGAGCGAAACAATACAAACGTATCGTCCAGATACCTTCGATTATATAATGGCTTAAACTCTGGTGGACATCGGCTCAAAAAAATGTTTTTCCAAGTGGGCTAAAAAAAGTTCGCTATTAAAGGAGAGAGGTTAGCTTCCACTGCAAGTCCGTCAATTTGGTTGCACGTTTTACCATTAAATACGAAATACGAATATTTCCGTGCTACTTCAAGTAACCATGTTAATTGTGGTCTATCGTAACTCACGATGGTTCGGTTATCTTGAAAAATGCTGTCCAGTAAAGCATTAATTGCCTCATCCAATGGAACATTAGAGTACATAGACACAGCAACATAACTACACATGAAGAGATTATCTAACCCAGGTAGCAAGAAATTATTGGCTCAATATTGGGTTGATAATTATTTATTGACCTGATATTGGAATCTTGGATTGCAATAATTGGCTAATAACAAGACAATATCGAAAAAAGATATATTTATTTTTAATATCAACTTGTTATTGGGACAATGTAGTAAATAATTTTATTTCTAATAATGAACTAACAGTGTATATATCTATGTACGATATTCATATAAGTGGAAACTATCTCATAATAATTAAAAATCTCGCCATTTAATAAAATTTGTTAAAATATAAATTATTATTGCCCAAACATTGGGTTGATATCGTACGCCAATAATACGGAGTAATTTGTATAAAATGTACCAATTAAGTTAATGAATAGTTATTTCAGTCATTGATGAGAGCAGATATATATGGCAGATATCAATAAATGTGAATACGTCACAATAATATGTCTATTCAGAATTACTGTAATCACAGGTTCACAGTTCTAGTTTTTTCAGTCGTTCAATGAGTTACGAAGGTCTAGGATGATATAAAGTAATTTACATATATGATATAAAGGACTTAATTTCGTTATGATGGTATTGAGTAGGCCTATTCCTACCATATAACCCATTTGGTATGCATCATTCTTTGAGTAAAGCGCTTTCTTGCAATTTTTCAAGCACTCACATATCTGCTGCTCAGATGAACGTAGCGTATGTGGTTGTTAAGTCTGATTACACAATCGGGTATTGACATCAATCAACTGAAAAAAATCATAAATTATAGTTTTATTTACGGAAACTAATTCAGTTGTGTGGAAACAACTATTTAAAAATGTCAAAAATACAAATATACGTATTTTTAGGGGTAATTCTACCGATTAATCGATCTATTGCTAATGTAGCCCTCAAGTCGGACGTTTTGTGTGCGATACGTTTAAGCTCGGTCCAGCATGACTCAGGCGTCATTCGCGGTAGTTTGAATTTAGCGACTGTCTGAAGTGAAGTGTTGCTGTGCTTTTCAAGTTTAGGACATTAATTGTTTAGCTATCAACAGCAAGAGGGCAGCTGACGTGAATTTGAATTCATTTAAGTAACTGGAGCAAACGTGTTACCATTTTTTTGTTTCATTAGGTTTTCAACAACAACTATATTTTTGAAACGAAAACGTTCGCTGCGTTTCAAATTTAACCAAACTACGCGTAGACAAACGGCTTTCATACTCCCGTAAAATATAGAGTAGACATAATTTATGGTACAACTCATTGTAAAACAGTTGTTCATGAATTAATGGTTCATAGAAATCTTTATTCAGCATTCGTCATATTCGAGTTACTGTGCAGTAAAGGGAATGAATAATGGACATGAGAAACCTTTTGAAAGTGTGGGAAGCATTGAAAAATTTATTTTTCCAATTATTGATCTTGTAAATGAAGTTATAAATATCCTTTATGAAGACATGGAAAATATTTGTGAAACGATTGTTTTTCAACATGACAAAAGTTTTAGAAGGGTGACAAAAAAAGTAGTATCTGCTTGGAAGGCTTCTCATTTAAGGTGTATTTTATTGAAAGTTTTGCAATTTTACAATGTGTGTAAATAACTAAAATAGTGATAGCTTTTTGTGTGATGCAGTGTGATCTCAACGCACATATGTGAGTTCTGACTATTAAATTATTTGAGAGAACTTCAATACCATTTCTTTAATTTTCTTATTTCATTAATTTATTCAAGTTCTTTAAATTTTGTGTTATAATAGCTCTATGTATTGTACATATGTATTCTTAATTGTTGATAAGTGATATTAATGTTTTTTAACTATTATTCTCTATATTTTTAATAGTACTTCTATTTTTCTTTTTTATTGTCTAGACCAGCTGATTAACGGTTTATTCATTAAAATACTGCGCAAATACTGCGCAAATACTACGGAAATGAAAAAGAATTAATATGGCTTTCACAAAATTGTGAAGGAAAGATGTACACCCAAGGTAGCAGAAACACTACTCAATGACTCACAAGATTGCCAACATTCCTCCCTTTGGAACGTCTTTGCTGTGTGGTTAGGGCTGCCTAAGCTAATTTATAATCTAACCTTTCCTTTTGGCATTTTGGTAAGCATCAATGTTAGTGCCTGTTGGCGAATTGCATGTATGGTACCATATTGACATGTATGGTACCATATTAAATTTTGAACCATACGTTATTCATTAAGGAAGTCAGCCACAATGAGTGGGCCATGGCACCCATGATACCCTTCCGTAATGCTCATTTGCAAGTGACAAAATTTTATTTACTTACGTTCGATAAATTATATTTGCATAAACATATTTCTCTTTACAGCACTTTTCAATGGAAAAATTAAATTCTTGCAAATGGGGGGACTGACATTCAGAAATCTACCCAAAGGATCCCAATGAGAGTCAGAAAACATATTCTGATCTACAAGGAGTTCAACTTCTGATTTTTCTATGAGGTTACCCAGTCTAACTTTTTTGCCAGGGCATGCATAATTTTTGCTGCCCAAGCAATTCAATTATTTGGGCGGCGAAAAACATGCATGCAGGCTGCTAAAATGTTAGACTGGGTATACATGTACGAGTTCAAACAGTGATGTGGATTGGTGCAAAAGACAAGGATGGTAACATAAACGTTTTTATATTTACTTATTTTATCATACCAAGTGAATGAATACTTGCATTACGTTGTTCCAATGCTGTGCTTGATAGCTTTTTATGACTAATCAGTTTTATTAGGGATTATCTGAATTAGTTGGCCTATCTTGTCAAAGGGACCAGAATAGGTCAAAATATTTAATTTCTAGAGATTTATGTTGTCTTAAATTAATGTAATCAAAAGAACCATATAGTTTTTTCACTTCAATTTTTCCCAACTCTTAAGAATGCATGTGTATAGAGATGCTGGTAGATTGCAGCTAAACTTTTCCTGTGACCAACAATAAATCATGTTTTTATATTATATTCCTCTTCACTATGCAAAGCACAAATCTACAGTAACACTACCATCTATCGTACATTGTGCAACAAATGTGAAAAGGTATAATTATTTTTCAGTTATAAAATATGGGCCCCATGTCAATCCCACATTTGTGTCTACTTGGGTATTGTTCGATTGTGCTGATATTTTGCACGCCTTGTTTATATGGTATTTCCTAAGTTTTTTATATCCTGCTTATCATTTCACGAATCAAAACTGGATTGACCATTTTCACCTCACTATTAGGTATGTATATCTAGGTAGTATTTAGCTACTAGTAAGCAAGGCTAATTTGTAAGTATCCACACATTAACAGTTATAATGGTGATATAAAAATAATGGTGACATAAAAGTACTGAACTTATATACATATATGTACCTAGAATATTATATAAACCAGAATGGTAAGTTGCCCTGTTAAAGGTGACCAATTTTAAATTTTTTTAGTTTGAACTTAATCTGAAGCTACACTGACAGTATTTTTAATTTGTTTGTTATCCAAACTGTATTTGTAATTTTTTTTAGTTCCAATGTAATAATTTTAATTCATCTGTAATTGAAATCATGTATTTTTTCAAGTCAGTAATGAATATATTTTCTTGCACTTTGGATTTAGTATGACCTTAAGAAATTTTGAAACAAGCCCGCTAATATTCTTGAAGCAGTCATAATTTGTATTAATATTTCAGCTGTATATACAGTCACCTTTAATCCAGTATGTACCTCAGTTTTCTACTACTTAACTTAATGTAATTAATAACTAAATTGGCTGCTCTTGAACATTAGCATTCGTGCCACAATGAAGGATTTGGGCTGTCCTGAAACCCTCATTAATACCAAGATGTATCGTACTGACTATTAGTCGTGAGCAAAACCGGTCCCTCACTCTTTTATAATGGCAAGAACGCATTTTCATTCAATAACGAAATACTGGGAACTCGATTAGCTACATGTTATCAATTTAATATCAACTATGTAACCGCGTTCTTATTTTTATTTGCAATGAACCGAATTACTGTAGCCACGAAACGAGCGGCTACCACTTCTGCCATCATCGCTGGCAGTAATTTTTTCAGTACTTTTTAATATAATTATAGCTAGTTAACTAATTTGAAATACATCATTATGAGCATTTTTGCATTTTTGAGCTAAAATGAGACATCTTGGGGGGACACGATTTCTTTTCAGGTGAAACAGGATCAAACCGCATGTACAGTTTGCCCGACCACTGGTACGTGCAACACAAAATTTGGACTTCTACCCTACGATGGCAAAGAGGTTTGTAATCATAGAATCATGGATTTTAGATAAAATTTGAATGCTGTTTAGTTAATATTTTTGAACCAGTATCAGCTAATTATTGTGTCAATATTGCATTGATATTGAGGTGTTTCCTTAAACAACACTTTGGCTCAGTAATTAATTTCTAATTTCACATCAATATTGAGAAGTATTCAAAGACCAGAAATATATATAATTCTGATAACTATGTACATCAGATAACATAGTTATCAGAATTATATATAGTTCTGGCCTTTGAATACTTCTAAATATTGATGTGATATTAGAAATTAATTACTGGGCCAAAGTGTTGTTTAAGGAAACACCTCAATATCAATCCAATATTGACACAATAATTAGCTGATATTGGGTTAGTGAAAATATAATTATCGAGACAATATGTATTACCAATATCAACTTGATATCAAGAATTGAATATTAACCCAATGTTATTGTAGGGAACACCTCATTATCAAGTCAATATTGGTGCAATAATTACTTGATATTGGGTTGATGTTAATATTGTTATTGGGCCAATATATTTTTCCAATATCAACCGAATTTTCCAAAATAAGGTATTGCCCCAATGTTCATTTTCAATATCCAGTCAATATTGGGACTGTATATTGGCTCAATATTAGGTCAATAAATTTTGCTACCTGGGAAGTTACCAACAGTTGACAGATCACGAAAAAATTCATGCGAGGTTTGTACTGTATATTCACTATTAGAAAATGGGGATAGAATAGGCCTAAGTTAGCATAGAGTTTAGAGTTGTGGGTATTGCATGCAGATAAAATAGTTCTCAGCGGTACATCAGGTTTATGAATTTTGGGCAAATCACATAACACTCCCAGTTGAGATGCTACAGAGCTGCAAGTTTTATAAAAATCATCGGTTAGAACTCTTGAATCTCGATCTTTAAAAAATGGGCAGTTGACTTTATTTTCTAGTTTTAACAATAAAGTTGTTTTGTCACCAAAATCTTCATGAAGTTTATCTCTGTTTAGAATTGATTCCATTTTTGAATTACACTATGTAACACAATTTTTGTTCCTGGTTTCAAAGTGTTATATTTCAACTGCTTATGTCTAAAGCCTATGGTAAAGCGGCTAAATTCAGTACAAACATTGTAGTACTACAATTTTTTCAGTACCACAGCACAAAAAAAAATCTTGTATTTATTGTGACAAAACAAGGAAATCTTTATATATATATATGTTCATGCAGTGCGAAAAAAAAACATTGGCATAGTAGTTAAACAAATACAGTAGAAATAACTCAGACCACACCTGACACACACCCACAACCTACGACAATCTGAGCTCTACCGAGCGTCAAACTTAATTTCTTTGCATTAATGTTGTTTGTACGACAACAGTAACATATACTGTCAGAGTTCTTGATCTCTCTAAAAGTTTCTTGAAAGTTCTACATAATTCAGGAAATTTTTCGAAACTTCTGGACAGTTCTAACTACTCAGTATTAAATGCGAATAGATAATTTTCTCGAACACAGTCAAATTTTATAATATCATTGTCCTGATCACAGAAGTAAATGTGAGACAACAGTTATTTTATATTTGTTTTAGGTATAATGGGTTAGGAAAACACACTTTGTACACAGGAACAAAAAAAATAAAATTTGTTACAGTGTTATCATTACATAATATCTTGAGAATCGAAAAATTGTTCATTTTAAACATAGCACAAGCGTTACGAGGGCGATCAAATTTGTTATAGAATTTATGAGCAAGTATTTTCAGTTCGATGGTAAACGTTGCTCAACTATTGAGAATAAATGATGATATTTCAAACTTGGATAACCTGTCGTAAAACTGTTCATATTCAAAAAAAAAATATCTGTTAAAATTCGGTTTGGTAATGGGTAAATCAAAATCTAGTCCCAAGCATAAAACCCGTTTGTCATCTCACGATAAAATCTTTAACGAAAAACTAAAAACAACCTAAGACGGGTCATTATTATTGACTGGTGAATATTATTGAAACTCCAACCTGACTAGTTTGTTCTTTGTACTAATCGGACACGGTTCACATATTGCACTTGTTTGCGACAAAGCCATAATTTTAGACAGGCAAAGTCTATAGAAGATACCAGTGATTTGAGGTTGTGAAGGAAATCTTCATGGCGTCTTTCCACTGTCTTCAGTGTCCGTTGCTTGGCCCTCAGTTCGTTTCAGAGCAGCTTGTGCTGCAAGGATCGCCAGAGGTCTGATATCTCCAATAATTGCGGCGGCACAAACGAACTCGGAGGAATTTGGGGACGACCTCATAGTGATAACCTGCATTCAAATACTGTATCACACGCAAGTTTATCTTTCTACTTGCCCCCACCTACTGACGTAATTCTGTATGCATGTGTGTGTGTGTGTGAGTGTGTGAGTGTACAAGTTCCTGGCGGCGGTTCCTGATCAGCCTACGATGCCGCACTACTACCAGCCCGCGGAGGGGAACAGCCTTCTTCAGCAACTAGCGCAGCTGCGAGTGCAGGAAATGTAGACGAGTCGTTTTCTGAGGGCGGTGCATCAGCATGGCCCGGGCCTTGAAGGCCCGAACTACATCCCAGGAATCCCAGGTGAGTGTGTGAGTGTGAGTGTGTGTGTATGCATAGTGTGTTTCGCTTGTGTATCTGAATTAGCGTGTACATGTGTGCTTGTGGGAATTAGGAGTATGCTGTTGTTTGTGCATGAATGAACAAAATAGGGTTTTTAGACACTTAAAGAAATTTGTCATATATATATGATTTTTTTAAATAGACAACAAATTTTCTCCTGTTTCAGCGCTGATGCTCGAATTTTTATTCCGATAGGTTTGCAATAAATATAAGAAGCCCTATTGTATTGAATGTATTGAAAGGCACCTCATACGAGCCAAACCTTGAGATACGTCGATCAGCTGACGTGAAAAGTAGATCAGCTGACGTGAAAAGTAGATCAAATACGTAAAAATGTTTGACAGGGGAGAAAATTAAAGCAAGATTGAATTTTAAACGATATTTTCTTGTTTAGATAGTGTGAAATGAACATGATGAATTATTTTCTTTTTCCCTTGTGTTATCGCGCATTGACTACTGCAGCCTAGTATGGGGAGACTTACCTCAATACCTTCAAAGGGACTTACCAAAATGCATGAATTTTGCAGCCAAGGTGGTATGCAACGGTAATTTCAAAAAAAGTGATCACGTAACCCCTCTCCTCAATAAACTCGGCTGGATCCCTATCCAAGAAAGGCTCCTCATGCAGAAGGCCCAATACGTATTCTCCTCGTTATATCTTCCTCAGAGCAATGCTGAGATAGTGCGTTTCCATCCACCCACTGTAACCAAGCAAAAATCGAACAGAAACAATAATGTCTTAGTCAACTATCGTTCATCTCACTTAGGGCAGAAGGCTCTGTCCATATCAGGCGCCTTACTGTGGAACAAACTTCCCCTTAGTATTAAAGTCCCTCAAAGACCGAGAGAATTTAAAGCCAAAATAACTCGTCATCTTGTGTCTCAATAATAATCCTTAGTTACAGAACATACTGAATGAGTACTGACGAATCTCATTTACCTGGTATCTCCATTGCTGAACAATCTCCCTCGCTCATTGTTTTATAATTCATGACATCAAACAACAGTTTTGAATTATGCGTAGGTATTATGATTTGACCGCCTATACGTTGTCATTTGCGGACATGCTTACTTGTATATGTGTGTACGTATATAGGTGTCTGTGCGCATATGGGTGTGTATATGTGCTCGAACAACTGTGTGCACTAGAGTAGATGAACCAGTCGAAGGTGCATTTTATGTCATTCCTCTCCGTTTCTGTGCAAGCATCAAACTAAACCGTCATGGTACCTATGTGTGTGTGTGTTGATCAATTACAGACATTCTGCACCATATTACAAAGATAATGTATTTTTTCTAATATGAAATTGTAAAGCATCCATGTAAAAAAAAAAAATTCGTTGTGTGATCATCCATATATACTGCAGTAATATACTTATTCGGCTTATAGTTATATGCTTATAATAATATGATACCTATGTTTGTTAATCAATTGACGACAATTTGCGCCATATTTCAAAGTGAATGTGATTTTTTTTCTAATATGAAACCTTTGTAGGACATTAATGTTTTCTTTCTTATTCACGTCCCACAATCGTTTTCATATATCTGACTTGAGTAAACTATTTTGTGCCACTATTTTTAGTACGAAATTTTATAAAATTCATGCTATAATAAAAGATATTTTCTCCGTTTCCCTCGATTGGAATTCTGGTTTATACTGACTAGTTTACGCTGATATTTGCGCACATGCTTACTTGTGTAAATGTGTACGTGTCCACGCTATGCGTATGACACTCTGTAGAATGCGTATGTATTGCCTCGATGCATAGAAATGCATTTGTGTATGCTTACGAGTTAGGTGTAAATATGTGCGTGGTTATATGTGTGCATGTGTATGTGTAAATATTTACATGTATACGTGCACATATGTGTGTACTAGACTGACAACTAGCATTTTACTAGAGATAATGGTCTTTTTTCTGTGCACTCTCAACTTGTAACATTACCTAACTCGTCATATCTTTAGTATTGTAAAGCATTCATGTAAAAACTATACATTTGTTGTGCGATCATCCATTTATATTTAAATAAAATGCTTGTTAACTAAGAACCGTTATGTTAAAATTGTTGAATCAGAAATACAAAACCTGTAATCTTCTTGGTCCTCATGCTTATATGTACACATATGTATATGTGTGTGTGTGTGTGTATGTGTGTGTGTGTGAGTGTGTGTATGGATATATACACACATGCATACGTATGTGTACATATGTGTGTATATGGATATATATTTATATATATATATATTTTTCTTTTTTTTCATGCTTCCTTAAAATGACACTTGTGAACATTGACCGAAACAAGCGATTTCATATATTATTTCCTGGCGTCAAGAATTGCGAAGTTTTATGTCATGTACATGTAAACTGTCATAAGTGTTTTCACCTCACAATGAAAATGCATCGCCCATGAAATTGTGTTATCTCTTACAATTATCCTTACATGTATTATCAAATGTAGATTAAGCTAGATTAGGAGTTCATTGCCCTCAATCATTTCTTTTGACTAGTTACACGAGTTTTTCAATACTCGTGTGTGTGTATCATCTAAGTGTATTAATTTTAAGATATTTTAAAAACCAATGATGGTACCTTTGTACCATCATTGGTTTTTCTTTCTTTTTTTCTTCTTTTTCTTTTGAAGATAGTGGCGTCAAATTCTATGTACCAAGAAAAGAGTCGAGCCTAAACTCAAAATTAGTACTTTGTCTAATTCTACAACTTTTTTCTCGAAGAAATTTCTGCTGTTATTTGTTTGAAAAAAACTTCAAATTCAAAGGCTGATGATTTGATGCAACATTTCGAAAAACTTTATAATGTATTAAAGGTAATAGTTTTTACTACTTTTCAATTTTAAATCTAGTGTCTTGAAAATTGTCTAAGAGCCATATAGCTTTATGAACAAATTACCGTGTTCTGGTGAGCTACGATGCACTCATGGCATAACTGTTTCCACATCACACGCTAGCTATAAGCTTATTTCGTAAATATTTAAAACGAATTCAGCGTGCAGTGAGTGTAATTTGCAGAGAAAATAAACGCAAGTTGCGCGGTTTTTGTTAAACTAAGAAACTAGGAAACAAAGCCCACCGAATGTAATCTGTTCGGTTGCCGCCCAGTTGAGATTCCCTCTATATCTTTTTTCTCAACTTTGACGTGCTCCTGGTCGAAGACGACTCTACTACTTCTGTCGTAAGTTTACTGATGGTCGCGTCTGACTCGACTGGGGCGAAGAGCGGAAATAGACGGAGGAGCATGGAGTTTCCCTTTCTGGGCTGCGTTAATTCCACCGTTGATTAAATTTGAGGTAGAAAGCATCTTGTGATTGGAGAAACATGACTGTCGTAGTTTACATCTTAATACATTAGTTAACCATAGCTGGGCGTTATCGCGATAAATTATCGCGATAACGATTTCGGGTTATCGGTTATCCGATAATTTTTTTTCCCGAGTTATCGATTTATCGGTATCGCCGATACTTTTGGTTCCAAACTATCGATAATCGATAATTTCAGTTTTTCCCGCTGGGATTCGACATGACGGGGCGGGACGAGTTCGGGACAGGAACTACACGTGTAGGATGTACGTGTTATGGTGTAATAATGTTGGCCTCTTTTGTGGCCTTTTTGATCAAAAATGTGGCCTCATGTGAACTTGGTAACCCTGTGGGTGAGATCGTGACGACACGTATTCAGTTCGTGTTTAGCTCCCGTGATCGTTGGATGTGCATTTAAGTCCGTCTTGTTTCAGTTCAAACTTGCATTATATTAATTAATTGATAATATGAGTGATATAGAGGAACTTAGTGACAGTGATAGGGAGGTTACCACTAACCAGTGGCCTTAGTGGAGCTAGACTAGCTCCACTAGGGCCCTATTTTTGAGGTATAAACCGTATAATTGATGTTGGCGTATAATTCTAAGTGTTATTTACGATCTAGACAATCTACGATTTTTTTGCCAATCTACCCTTTTTTACAAGGTAATCTTGGCTTTTAATACTTTTGTGAGTGTCAACCCTGGTGGTCGACAGGCGGCGGGGCCGTGTGGCAAAACGTGTGTGTACTTGTGTGTTGTTGGCTGGATTGCGCTGAATGTATGTATTCTGTGAACGTGGCGTCGCGTGCTGATCTTAATTAGTTTTGTCTTTAGTGTTGTGTTTTTGAGAGTTAGAGCTATAATTGGTGGTTTAATAGTTGCTAATGTGACGGATATTATACAATTGTGTGTAGGTCATATAATATATGTATATTATATATACAACTGAATATATCTGAATGGGTCAGTTGTTTGCTTTAATTGCTACTTAAAGAAGAATTTAAAAACGAGGAAAATTCCAAAGAACTTAATCATATATACTAGGAAAACTCTTTCCTCTTCAAATTTTAATAGTTTCCTCTTCAGGAAACTATTAACATTGGTTTAAACCGTTTATTTTCGGAAGGCAGCTCAAAAGTTATGGGTTTAACTCGCAAAATGTTTAGTGCGCTACTGGAATTATCTGTAGAGCACTCTTTCTTTATATTTGCAGGCAAACTTTATTAACAAATAGACGGGCTAGCAATGACCGGCGCGCCATTTTAGAGAACCCATCTAAGATCCTTTCCGAGTTTTCTCTATAAGCCTCATTTTGTGTGAGTCATAATTTCTAAAATATTGCACCTAACAATTTGAAAGTAGTCTCATTATAAAGATCGATTTATTCTCCAAATGTGAGTGTATAATAAAACTGTCATACGCTCCCTGGAGGAAGATGAAGAGCAAGTTACTCCTAGCCTCTGACCGATTTTTTAAAAGGCTCATTTTCTGTGAGTCATAATTTCTAAAGTATTGCACCTAAAAATTTGAAATTAGTCTCATTTTAAGTGTCAATTCATTCTCCAAATGTGAATGTATAATAAAAATCTCATACGCTCCTCGGTGGGGGACCGGCGCGCCATTTTAGAGAACCCATCTAAGATCCTTCCCGAGTTTTCTCTATAAGCCTCATTTTGTGTGAGTCATAATTTCTAAAGTATTTCACCTAAAAATTTGAAATTAGTCTCATTTTAAGCGTCAATTCATTTTCCAAATGTGAGTGTATAATAAAAATCTCATACGCTCCTCGGTGGGGGACCGGCGCGCCATTTTAGAGAACTTATCTAAGATCCTTCCCGAGTTTTCTCTATAAGCCTCATTTTGTGTGAGTCATAATTTCTAAAGTATTGCACCTAAAAATTTGAAATTAGCCTCATTTTAAGCGTCAATTCATTCTCCAAATGTGAGTGTATAATAAAAATCTCATACGCCCCTTGGGGGATGAAAATTACCCTTTTTGTTAGGGTAACTCGGGAAGGATCTTAGATGGGTTCTCTAAAATGGCGCGCCGGTCTAGCAATGGGGCTTCCGTTGGCCTCGTCCTTTGCCAACATTTTAATGTGTTTCCACGAAACAAAGTGGTTTAATGAATGTCCCTCTGATTTTAAACCGGTGTTCTATAATCGATATGTAGACGATACTTTTGTTCTATTCAACCATTCATCTCATGTTGCGCAGTTCTTGAACTATATTAATTATAAGCATCAATCAATTAAGTTTACCGTAGAAGTTGAAAAGAATAACTCCCTTGCCTTTCTTGACTGTCTCGTGACGAGAGTCGAAGATCACTTTCAGACCTCAGTGCACCGTAAGCCAACTTTCACAGGATTAGGCTCAAGTTTTTTCAGTTTTTGTTCAACAAGCTTCAAAATTAATTGTGTTCAAACTCTAATCAATGGAGGTTACAAAATATGTACAACCTTCAAAAATGTTCATAGTGAATTTGAATTTCTGCGCAAATATTTTAAAACTAGCGGTTTTCCCTTGGTGTCATCAATTCGCAAATTAAAAAATTTCTATCGAAACGATACGCAAAGCAGACCGTTGAACAAAACAATAAAGAACTTCTAGATTGCTCTCTCCCGTATTTTGGGGCGCCTTCTGAAAAATTGTCATCTGAGTTGAAATTATTGTGTAAAAAATACTTTTTAAACCTTCAGTTACGCGTATCTCTTTTTCATAGTTTTAAGGTTGCTTTTTTTTCGGTACAAGGATACGCTTCCGATGGAGATGCGAGCCTCTCTGATTTATTCTTATAGTTGTGTGCAGTGCACATCATCGTACGTCGGCATGACGTCACGCAATTTTTATATCAGAGTGGCTGAACATCGGGGTCGAAGCTTCCGCACAGGGAACCAATTAGCACACCCCTAACACTCCGCAGTACGTAATAACGCAGAAAAATGCAACGCACCGATATCCCCTGCTGACTTTAAAATCTTAGATTCAACTTCAACTGCATTCGACATTAAAATTTTAGAGTCACTACATATTTTTAAACGAAAACCGGCCCTCAACAATACTGACAGCTCCTACCCTTTGCAAATTTTAACTAGGTAGCAATCCTTTCGATTTTTTTTCTGGGTCATTTTTAATATTATTTTGTTTTCGTGATTTTCATTAATGACTGTATCCAACTTTTTGTTTTCTCTTTTATTACAGACAGAATGATTTGTACTTTTACGAACTGATGATGGAGCTGGACTTCGAAACGTTTTCCTAGTATATATGATTAAGTTCGGAATTTTCCTCGTTTTTAAATTCTTCATATATATATACAATATAAATAAATATTACATATATTATATATATACATATACACACACACACTATATTTTATTCAGATTTATTCAGATACATTTTAGTCAGCGTTTCGTTTCCGACTGTCTTTTGGTACCTCGGAAGTACTATGCCATCGGACTTTCCTTGGTATTCTGTTGTTGCCTAAAAAAAGACAAAGCGAGATATTTTGTTACACTAAAAATAAGCGGGACAAACATTAAAAAGGCCTGCCTCTGGTCACCTTATTTAATAGTAATGCAACTTTCAGTGCTAAAAGCTGTGTTTCGTTAGTGTCTGTGTATATTGTGTACATATGTGCAAGTGTTTTACGTTTTTCCGATTCTAATTTAATCTTATGGTTTTTCCGATTTAATCTTATGGTTATTTATATGTATATAAATTTTTTCCACATATAGTATTGACCTAGTGATGGCGTTGCTAAAGACTGTTCCTGCAAGCCAAGGAGACTCAGCGGAGTCTATTGACTCTGAGCTCACTGATACTGAGGCTGAACCTCAGTCACCCTGGCCATTCCTTGGCAAGTGGGTAAAGTATAAAAAGATGGTTGGCGACAGCTACATCTTCCAGTGCTTGACCTGTCTCCCCAAGATCATTGAGGTGAAGGCGAACAAGACCACCAAGGCCAACCTGAAGAGCCACTTCAAAAGGATTCATCCTGACAGGGCAAAACAGTTTGATGAAACTTGCAAGGCCAATGTTGGGACTGGCGGCCGCAGCAGGACCCGGTCCGGTCAGTCAGACAACGGTGGGTCAACCAGCAAGAAGCAGCGGCAGATGACCATCACCGAAATCATCATGGCCCAGGGCAGCTCCGTACTGCAGTCCACCGTCGACAAGACAATTGTCAGGTTTGTGGTGGACAACATGCTTCCGCTGCAGATTGTGGACAGTCAGAGCTTCAGGGACATGATCCACACCCTCAACCCTAAGAAAGAGGTACCCTCCAGGAGGACGCTGGGGAGGAGGATCCTCAAAACCTATTAGGAGATGAAGGAGAGCCTCACCAGGTAAGAAACTAAGAAAATATTCAAATATTGAAAAAAATCCAATGAATAATGATTATTAAAATAAATTGAAATTATGCATACATTTCAGCAAACTAGAGAAAGTCAAGTGGGTGAGCACTACAGCTGACTGCTGGTCAGCTCACAAGAAGAGGTACTTAGGTATGACTGTGCACTGGCTGGACCCAAACACCAGGGTCAGGAAGATGGCTGTCCTGGCCTGTGAGAGGATCATGGGGAGCCACACCTATGATGTACTCGCACAAGTCATGGTGAATATCCACAGCCAGTTTGGGATAGAGGACAAGGTCACCATGTGAGTTATTATATTTTTTGTTTCAGAATTTTTCAATATTATTAGGTTAATAAAGTAGCGATAGTCGATAGAATGAAGTTATCGTCTATAACTAACTATTATTAAGTAATGATACATTCTAAAATCTTTTTTATTTATTTCAGGACTACCACAGACAATGCTGCCAATTTTCAAAAAGCATTTGTCACATTTGTCTCTGATCTGGATGACCGCCAAGAAGAGGAGACTCGCGCTCCTGAACCTGAGGCTGAGCCTGCGGACACCCAGCTAGAGGTGCTCATCGCTGACCCTCCAGAGGGCCAAGAGGACCTGGAGCTAGAGGTGTGTGGAGTACACTAAATATTCCTCTGTCCAATGCTATTTCAAAAGTACTTCAAGGAATGGTTTAAAGGTAAAGAATATGTATTTATGCAAATTTTAAATATTTTTTTTTTTCAGTTCATTGCACTTGATGACTTGGAGAAGGGCAGCGAGGACGGCATCACCAAGCTGCCCAGGCAGCACAAGTGTGCGGCGCACACACTGAACCTGGTCGCCAGCGCCGACATAGAGGAGAGGCACATGCCTGGAGCCTTCAAGAAGGCATACAGGAGTGCCATTGCTAAAGCCCAGGCGCTGTGGAACAAGCAGGGTAAGTCATAAAATGTTAGTATAAAAAACATACATAAATATTTCAGCAATAATACAAATAATTAAATAATGCAAAACTTTTTTTCAGGAACAAGCACAGTGTTTTCGGACAGACTTTACACGGCGATAAATAGGCGGCTTACTGCTCCTACCAAAACAAGGTGGAACAGCCTCTATGACAGCCTGGTGGTCCTCAACAAAGTGCTGGAAGAAAAGAAAGACCAGCTGCACCAGTGCATGAACCAGCAGAGGAATCTGACAGTGTTTGTCCAGGATGACATTGACTTCATATCAGAATATTCTGAGGTAAATAAGCTAAATATAAGTTGGGGGTTATCGCGATACTTTACTGCTTTTTACTCTTTATCTTAAGCTTATATTTTAAAATGAGTTAATTAAATAACACTATTTGTCTATTTCAATTATCAGGTTATAGCACCTATCGCCAACGCACTGGACCAGATCCAAGGGGAGAAGCAATGCTACTTGGGCTGCCTGATCCCTACCCTCATTGTGGTCAAGAAGAAGCTGTTCAACTTGATGACCAGCAGCAAGCTGCGGTTCTGCGAGCCCCTAGTCAACAGCCTTCTAGCTGCCATGGAGAGGAGGTTCGCCGCCACCTTTAACGACGAGGAGTGTCTTCTGGCCACTGCCTTCCACCCCAAGTTTCGCCTCAAGTGGATGGGGGCTTTTGAGGAAAGAATGGTCAGGAGGTCAGAGGTCAAGTCCCTGATGGAGAGGAAGGTGGAGGAGTTCTTGCGGCGTGCTGACCTGAACACCGCCAGCAGCAGCAGCAGCAGCGATGACATGGAGGCGGAGGACTACTACGCCAGCATTTGTGATGAGGAGGATGACACTGGGGGTCATCACAGGTCTACTAAGTCCAAGGCCGCTCATATTGTGCATGTGTGGCTGCAGGCCAAAGGGACTGACAGTCTGGCAGACACTGCCTTCAACAGCGAGAAGGTCCTCATCGACCTCTTTTTGAGGTACAACACGGCGATGCCGAGCAGCGCCGCGGTGGAGCGTTTGTTCTCCCTCGGACAGGACACATCAGGGCCAAGAGGAGCTGCCTCTCTGATGAAAACTTCAACATTCTTATGTTTATGAAGGGGAACATGCTGCAGAACCTCGTCTAAATTTAGTTATTTTACTTTAACCCGCAGTTTTTGTTAGTAGACAGGATAAACATTCATTATTTTTTCTAAAAGTTTTCAATGACTTCTATTTTTTTAAGACTTTCTATTTTCTACGATAAAGAAAACAAATATTTCGATATGTTTCTTTATTTAAAATACCAATATCGTTATCGCTAGTATCGGCATTTTGGATTTATCGATTTATCGGTTATCGACGATAAGGTTTTCGTTATCGATTTATCGGTTATCGCGATAACGTTTTTTGGTTATCGTGCCCACCACTGTAGTTAACCGTGGAAAACCACCCTCAGAGCTATTAGCGTGATACGTTTCTAAAACAGCACTTTCACTGTTGGTATGATGGTGCAGTGCCATCTTAGATCTATGAAGCGTGCAAATAATTTCGCGGAGCTTGTGAACTTATTTTATGTAGAATTACTACTTGATTACGTATCCTTCTTTCATTTTATGACTCATTCTAAAATTCACGAGTGTAATTGAGTACTGAACCCTTACGAAAGAAGAGAAAGTTTCTATTTGAATATCTCGTCGAAGCAAAGCCCTTTAATCGTAATTCTCTGCCGCGGATCTAATTTAAATTTTACAGTATGTATAGAGCAAAGTGATGATGATGCTGAACAAAAGCACATAAAGCTTATGTATACAGTTGGTCAAAATAACAGCAATCAAAATTGTCTAGCAAAGCGAATGAATCACTTACTTCTAATTCACCAAAGTTTCTTTCCTGAAAAGGAAAACTGAATTTTGAAACGAGTAAATATCAATTATTAATGAATCAGGAATTCTGCAGTACACACTAGTGTCAGGCCGCGCAGGTGTTGTCGAGGCTTTTTTGATAGTGACCCATAATCTTAAGTATTTTCTTTATGTGTCCAGCTCCCTGAACGCCGACTTGGTCTGTTTCTCTGCGCTGATGATGCGTCTGAGCATTTACTTTAGTTAGCCCTCAAATATCATTTGTATTGCATTTCAATATATCAATGTTATTTTGATTACCTAGCTGAATAAGACTAACATTTGAAATGTAATTTTGCGTGTTGTATTGTGTTATGCAGTAACTTATGTCTATGTACGCTGTTTTTACAAAAAGTAAATAAAATCAGTTCTTTGCTGAAATGTATCAGTCTATTTAAAAGGCATTGTAACGAGATTTTGCAGAAAAAAGGTCAGACCCTTAGATAAAAAGAGTATTACTCTCTCCTAACTGACACAGGCTCTTGGCTAATACAACTCCTCGCCTAATATTGCGTTTTACCCTTTCGATACCACAGATAATATAATCAAAATTTCAATACTTTTTACGCCGAATTTGTTTAAATATGAGGTTTATAAAGGTATGTAGCTCATAGAAGCAATTACATATTGTCGATACCGTCGTGCGGTCGACGTGAGGGTTCGTGGAAAAGGGGGCTGTCTTCTGTGCAGCTACCTTTTTCCGGGGCGCTAGCTTTTCTTCGCAGCTGCCCTTCCTGAGGTTCGTGTGGGTACCGCCTACGCCGTAATCAGTCCGCTAGGGCAACAGAAGTAAATTCTGTTAGTGCCGAACTACGGTGGTACCGCTAGGGTGAGGTGTGTGTGTGGGTACTCACTACCGCCTACGCCGTATTCAGTCCGCTAGGGCAACAGAAGTAAATTCCGTTTTGTGCCGAACTACGGCGGTACCGTTAGGAAGACGAGCAACTGTCTGCGCCGTATGAGACCGCTAGGGCAACAGAAGTGAATTCTGTTAGTGCCGAACTGCGACAGCGTCTTCCTAATCGACCAACTATGCGAAATAGTTCGTCCTTCCGAGGTGGCTCCTTAAACCCCTTATTTGGCGAGATGTCGTATGAGACTAAAGTCTTTGTCAATAAGGAGAAAGGAAACTCTTTTGACCTCAGGGTGTGACTTGTTTAATGCTGAATCTCTTTGAAGTCCCTATTACATACACTGATATATTTTAACAAAGACAGTGATTTATTTTCTATTGCAAAAATAGTGCGTACAGACGTGAGCTACTACATAACAGGGTACAACACTCAAAATTGCATAATATTAGTCGTATTTAGCTAGATAACACAAGAAACATTGGAATATCGAGATGTAATACAAATGATATTTAAGGGCTAACTAAAGTAAATGCACAAACGCAACATCAGCGCGGAGAAATAGACAAGTCGGCGTTCAGAGAGCTGGACACATGAAGAAAATACTTTAGATTATGGGTAACTAACACAAAAGGCTCGACAACCCCTGTGCGGCCTGACACGCCCGGGGGAGGGTGTCTCTGCTACGATAGCCGAGACAGGAAATCTGCAAGGTGGTTGTCGACTCCCGGAAGGTGTTCTGCTCGGAACCTGAAAAGGCTGAAATACAAAGCCCAACGTTTCAATCGGGGGTTCAACTTGTCTGCCTGTTGCAAATAAAGAAGCGGTCGATGGTCGGTTTGTAACACAAATTCTCGTCCATACAGGTAGACCTCAAACTTCTGTAGAGCCCAGTAGATGCTTAACGCTTCTTTTTCAATGGTAGAATAGTTTATTTCTGCTCCTCTCAGTCGACGTGAAGCATATGCTACCGGCGCGTAGTGACGGAAGTCTCGTTTGCTTGGCTGGAGGAGAGCTGCTCCAAGTCCAGTTTGGGAGGCATCTGTCCTCAGAATGAAAGGACATCTGGGGTCTGGTAACTGTAAGACCGGTCTCTTGACTAATGCTGTCTTCAAACTTTCAAACAGGTCTTCTGTTGTATCGGTCCAAGGTATTTGTTCCGGAGATTTCTTCTTTAGGAAATCATGGAGCTTAGAAGTCAGTTAAGAGTAGTTAGGAATGTACTGTTGGTAGTACCCAACTGTACCGAGAAAACTTCGGAGCTCCCGTTTGGTTTTTGGGAGTGGAGCCGATTTTAAGGCTTCGACTCGGTTCTCCAGAGGCTGGATCTGATTACTGCTCAGTTGATGACCCAAATACTGGAGGCTGTCAAATCCGAATTCGCATTTGGATGGCTTCGCTTTAAGGCCATGTCGAGAAAGAGCTTCAAACAGTTTAGCTAATGCTGCGCAATATTCTTTCCAGGTAGTCGAGTCGATTACGATGTCGTCCATGTAGACCTCAGTATCTTGCAGTCCTGCAGCGACTTGACGTATAAGGCGGGAAAAAGTGGCTGGAGCATTTGCTAGGCCGAAAGGCATGACGTTGAATTCATAGAGGCCAGACCTAGTTTTGAAGGCGGTGTACTGGCGGGACTCAGGGTGTAAAGGTACCTGCCAATATCCACTGGTTAGATCCATTTTGCTGAAGATAGTTTTGTCAGCTAAATTGGTGAAGATAGCAGTGGTGTCTGCTATTGGCTCGGCATCAAATACTGTCTGGCTGTTGAGGTGCCTGCAGTCCAGACAAAATCGGTGGGTTCCGTCTTTCTTCCGGACTGCAAGGAGCGGTGAATAGTAAGGTGATGTGGATGGCGTCACGATTCCCATCCCCATCCACCTCCCTAAACTTGACCGCAGTTCAGGCTCCAGCGCTAAGGGAAGTGGATACGAATGTTGAAGTCGAAAACTGGAAGGATCCTTCGATTTTATTTCATGAACTGCCGTGCTGGTTCTTCCGGGAGTATATGTGAAAAGATCGCGATATTCTTCAAGTAGTTCCTGGAGTTCTGAGCGTTGTGTTGTAGTCAACGTAGAGGAGATGAGACAGTCTTCAATGGTTTCTCCGACGGGTGACGGTATCTCTGGTTCTTTCCGGTCGAGTTCTTCTTCTTCGCAGGTTGATTCTAGGGCGAGGCCCACCGCTGCAAATGCTTCCTCTACTCTCTCGTCGTCCTCCTCGCGATCTGTCTCGCTTGGTGAGGCGGAACTTTGCTGCTCCCGGTCGTGGTACTGGCGAAGGAGGTTGATGTGATAAACTTTGTTGTTTCCATCCACGTCCAATGTATAGGTATAGGTTCCCAGGCGTGATTTCACTGTATAGGGACCTTTCCAAGTCATAAGTAGCTTCTTTCGAGAATCGGGCAGAAATACGAGGACTTTATCTCCTTGCTTTAGAGTTCGCATCTTGGTACGTCTGTTGAAGAACTTGGCGCTTTTCTCTTGGCTCCTGTTTAGATTCTCGCGAGCGATTTTACATGTTTCTTTCAATCGGTGCTTCATTTCCATTAGATACTGAGCAGTGCTCGTGTCGTCTTGCAAGCTTTCCTTTGTCCAGCATTCTTTGAGCACGGTTAAAGGTCCACGGATGCGATGGCCGTAGATGAGTTCGAAAGGAGAATACCCGGTTGAGGCCTGAGGAGCGTCTCGATAAGCAAAAAGGAGGGAAGGCAGATAGAAGTCCCAGTCTCGTGGTTGTTCTACGGCTAATTTCCGCAACATGACTTTGAGCGTGCCATTGAAGCGTTCGACTATGCCGTTCGATTGGGCATGGTATAATGGCGTCAATCGGTGCTGGATACCGACGAGTTTCAGGAAAGCTTCGAAGGTTGCAGCTGTGAACTGAGTGCCGTTGTCGCTTGTTAGCGTGTGAGGGAAACCAACTCTGCTGCAGATTTCGAGTAGCTCCTGGGCGACTGTTTCTGCATCTATATGTCTGAGCGGGGCTGCGTCTGCGTACCGAGTTGCTTGGTCCACCACGGTGAGAATGTATCGGTGGCCACGTGCCGAAGCTGGTTGTAATAGGCCTACCAAATCAACACTTAGCGCGGAGAATGGAGTGGTGATCGGTAGGGTTGAGATAGGTGCCTTTTTTGGTCGAGATGGAGCTTGCGTCTGGCAGGTATGACAGGAGTGACAGTATTGGGCCACATCTTTTGCTAGGGACGGCCAATAAAAATTTCGTTCTAGTCGAGCCTGAGTCTTCTTTTGGGAATAATGGCCAGCAAGTGGATTGTCGTGAGCCATTTCCAAGATTTGTGGGCGCACGCTTGCAGGGGCTACAAGTTGATGGGTTTCCTGACCATCTCGTAACGTTTTCCGATGGAGAACGCCGTCATGGAGTTCAAAGGTAATGACTCTGCCATCCTTGTGCGTTTCTTCTTTGCCGGTGTCAACTTTCTTGAGTAAAAGCTGCAATGTTTTGCACTCCCGCTGTAATTTCTTGATGTCTTCTTTGTTGTGTTGCAATATATCGACAGTGCTTGGTGCGGCAGGGGGATCTTCGATCGCTTTTGCTGCTGCCCTTGTGACAACATGAGAGACTTCTGCAGCAACTGGTTGCTCTTCATAGTCGGTCATATGTTCTTCGAAGGAGGTGGTTCCGGGGACTCGGCCGAGGATGACATCATGGGAGAGCTCTTCCATGGCTACGGCTGTCACCTCTCCGTGGTAATAGGGGCAAACGAGAGAGACCCGAGCAAGAGGCGCCTCGAAGGAATGATTGTTGGCCAGCCGAACGGTAATTTCTTTCTTCAAAATGGCGTCAGCTGGGACGAGAGCCTTCTTGACGAAGACCGCTGTTGCTCCTCCATCGAGTATTACTTGAACGGGTTGTTGGTTCACGGTGCCGGAGCATGTTTCAGCTGTCCCAATTCGATCAGCTTGTTCGAGGCGATGTGATTGCATGCTACTGGGGGAATATCGTCGTATTCATCTGCTTCTTCATGCGTTGCTAGATTGTTTACTCGAGCGGTAGTACTGGAGATAGGTGGGCTTGCATGGGCTGCTCCATTACTGTGACCATCACCTTGCCTCCTCTGCAATTGGCGGCACTCATCACTGGAATGCGATCGGTTGGGGCCATGAAAAGTACAGTAAAATCCATTGTAAGGTCCTCGTTGTTCGCGCTGCGGAGTGTTGACCGATCCTGAGCTGGTGGGACCACCACGTGTGCTAGAAGTTCTTGGCGGCGTTCCTCGAGAGTTGTTGCTGGAGTTGGGTGATCTTGCTGGAGTGCTCGGGACTCGGACAGGGAATGTCGAGCGTCGCTCTGGTGCTACTGATGCTTTGAGTGCTGGAGGGCCCGCATCCGTCGTTGATGTCAGTGTGCGACCCTTACAAAGCTGATGGAGCGATGTATGAGGTCTTGCTTGTAAGAAGCTATCACCTTGCTCTCCTAGGCTTGCGACTGTGTTACCACCCCTGTCACGCAATTGAGTAGCGAGGAAGGGCGGCAAGCTTGAATAAGCTCGGTCAACAATAAGGAAGTCATGAAGAGTCTTGTAGTTGGCTTCGATGTTGCATCCTTTTAACCAAGCGTCAAAGGCTTGTTCGAGTCGCCGTAGGTAACGTGACATGTTGTCGCCTTCTTCTGGCTTCAATTCGTAGTAGTTGGCACGTAGTTTTGCCGGAGTAACTTTATGAGCATCTAGTAGGAGCAATTTAATTTCAGGAAGCTTGAAGCGATCTGCTGCGGGCAGGGTATCGATGAGTCGACGTTCCTTCGGTGTGATCAAATTATGGAGCATGACAACAGCATCGACTTCAGTAAATCCCATCGCTGTGGTGTGAGTACAGAAGCGTTGCAAAAATTCGTCCATCCTTTCTTTCGTGGGATCGAATGGAGCCGGTGGAGGTACCTTCACTCTAGCATTTTGAGGAGCGATTTGAGCATCGAGTTGTCGGAGTCTGAGCTCGTGGTCTCGTTGTGCTGCTTCTCGTTCCGCTGCTCGTTCTGCGGCTTCTCGTTCCGCTGCTTGTTTTGCGGCTTCTTCCAAACGTCTCAGGCGGCTGATACATTCTTCCCGGTACTCCGCATCGGTGGGAGTGAGGCCGAGGGCTTCGACGTATTCTCGAGCTTGAGCGACGAGGTTCATCATGTTTTAATAATGCGGTGTCCGCGTAGTTGAGTAGAACCCAGAAATCACAGGCAACGTTGGTAGTCGCGGTGGTACCGCTAGGGTGAGGTGTGTGTGTGGGTACCGCCTACGCCGTATTCAGTCTGCTAGGGCAACAGAAGTAAATTCCGTTTTGTGCTGAACTACAGCGGTACCGTTAGGAAGACGAGCAACTGTCTGTGCCGTATGAGACCGCTAGGGCAACAGATGTGAATTCTTTTAGTGCCGAACTGCGACAGCGTCTTTCTAATCGACCAACTATGCGAAATAGTTCGTCCTTCCGAGGTGGCTCCTTAACCCCCTTATTAGGCGAGGTGTCGTATGAGACTAAAGCCTGTGTCAATAAGGAGAAAGGAAACGCTTTTGACCTCAGGGTGTGACTGTTTAATGCTGAATCTCTTTGAAGTCCCTATTACATACACTGATATATTTTAACAAAGACAGTGATTTATTTTCTATTGCAAAAATAGTGCGTACAGACGTGAGCTACTGCATTACAGGGTACAACACTCAAAATTGCATTTAAAATATTAGTCGTATTTAGCTAGATAACACAAGAAACATTGGAATATCGAGATGTAATACAAATGAAATTTTAGGGCTAACTAAAGTAAATGCACAAACACATCAGCGCGGAGAAATAGACAAGTCGGCGTTCAGAGAGCTGGACACATGAAGAAAATACTTAAAATTATGGGTAACTAACACAACTGCGGCCTGACAGTAATATTATTAGTTCCTTATTTGTGTTTGTTTCAAAGTCTCACCGGCTGTTTTTTGTTCTGCAGCATTGGTAGCCGTTTGTCGTGGTCCTGTACTATCGAACCAGGTGCGCCCCTACGAGCGGTTTCTTCTGATGTTCACCTTGAAACTATTGTAATAAGCTTTAATTGAATATTTGAATTTGTATTTCTCACTATTTTCCTTCCTGAACAGGTTAGAGATTAAGTTCAGGCATTGAAAAGTCTCGATACATCATCAGGCTGATGAATGTTTGCGCCAAATGAACGTTGGCGTCAAATGAATGTAGGCGTCAAATGAACGTAGGTGCCAAATGAACGTAGGCGCCAAATGAACGTAGGTGCCAAATGAACGTAGGCGCCAAATGAACGTAGGTGTCAAATGAACGTAGGTGTCAAATGAACGTAGGTGTCAAATGAACATAGGCGTCAAATGAACGTAGGCGCCAAATGAACGTAGGTGTCTGTAATATCGTGGTTTTTCATCACGATATGAGGATAGGTAATTGTAGCTGCAAACTACAGTATCGGTAGCTGTAACTACCGTATCTGAAGCGTTAACTTCAGGAGTATGAAAAGGAAACTCTTAGCTAAGTTCCTATTCTTGTACTGAATCATCCAAACACCGACACTGCTTATAAGCTATAGCGCTCGGAAGTTAAACAATGCTCTTCCGGTGCATACCAATGCGATGCGCTCCCAAGGCACGGTTTCCGGCGCGTGCGGACAGGGCGCTTCCGACCCATTTGAACCCAAGTACGATATAGACATAGGGCAATCCGCAACAAGCGTTTCCGTCGGCTCCGTCTTGCGGTTAAGACGCTTCCGCCGGTGCCGCGATATCCCAAACCAAGTGTGATAAGGACATCATGCCTGAAAGGCCTATATTGAGATACTACAATTTCCCTCCCTTTAGATGAATATTTAACACAAGGAAGGAAGACTCAGCAACCTATTCGCATTACAGGTTTAGTTATTCTACTTGATTTACGAGGTTCATTTTGTACAGGTGAACTGCTAACAGGTTGCAAAGCAGGAGTCTCTGTTTCCCCACTACGGATAGATCCCAAACTACTGTGCAACAACTGATTTGAATGTCTCTTCAAGATAACATTTAATGCTAATATTTGAACATGAAAGACATTAACAGCCACTTTACTAACAATAATTCCCTTCAGCCACTTGGGACCACTTCTTAAATTCAGAGCAAGAACATGATCACCGACATCAAATTGAGTTACATACATAGGCCTAGACCTGGACACAGAATGTTTAGGATGAACTCTATCTCTAGAAGTAACATATTTACGATTGTTTAGCGCAATAGAGGGAGCAAGTTTTGTGACATTTTGAGGAATACAATGCGACTGAAATAACGCGTAATTAGTTTGTACATCAGAGAAATTATGAACATAGTTACCGACACAAGTATCGTTCCTAGGCTTTTGTAGAATAACTTCGTTCTTCCGCTGTGGAGGCTAACTTGAACTCTCCATTGACACATCTTCTCTTCCGACGTTGCACTGAGAACCGCTTCTTTCCAGCTGCACTATGTAAGTGCGAGCTGCGTCAAATTCTTCTTGTGTAGGTCCCCTTCGTGTAGGCTTAACAGGAGGAGGTCGTGCTGCAGTCGTAAATTGCAAACTTTAGAAATGTGGCCTATTTCCACATTTTTTGCATTTTATTAATTTAATTATAGGGCATAGCAATTCTTTGTAAGGTGCTTCTGCCTAGTTCCGCAGCGAATGCATATGTAATTCGGCTGTAGTTTTTCTGTAGTGAAAAACGATGAAGAAGAATCCTCACGAATAATATCTGGAGCGTCGAAGCTTTACTGTTCACTGAGTTTTGCATGTTCAACGCATTCGTTGAAGGACTTGCTGTCACACTTCTGTAGAACCGCGCTGAGAATTTGCGCTGAATGTAGACCAGCCACAAGAGCATCTCTCAAGAGACGATCGCGACCGCAATTTTCGTAGTTGCACGAAGATGCTAAGTCATTTAACGTTTAGCATAACTTTGTTTAGATTCATTCACTTTGCTCTCTGTTTAGAAATGTAACAGATGCGCCAACAGTGGATTTCTTGATTTTAAATTGTTGTATTAACTTTCCTTCAAGTTCCTCATATGTAGCATCAGTGAGTAACGTAGGTTAAATTCTTCGTTGTAGATCAGTAATGATGTTTACAGGCGAAGCTTCAACTATAATACTAGCTTTGTTACCACCATTGTTTCCCGCCTTCTGAAGAACGTCTGCACATTGTACTTGAATCGTTGTAGATATTACTCACTGTTTCCACTTTAACGTCGAATGGAGGACAGCAAACTGCAGAATGCGCCATCTTAATTTCAGAGCACTCGTAACGTTCAAATTTACTTTGGAGATTCGAAGAGTCGTCGCCATTTGTAATGTCTTAGTTTTTCATCGCGATATGAGGATAGGTAATTGTAGCTGCAAACTACGGTATCGGTAGCTGTAACTACCGTAACTGAAGCGTTAACTTCAGGAGTATGAAAAGGAAACTCTCAGTAAGGTTCCTATTCTTGTACTGATTCATCCAAACACCGACACTGCTTATGAGCTATAGCGCTCGGAAGTTAAACAATGCTCTTCCGGTGCATACCAATGCGATGCGCTCCCAAGGCACGGTTTCCGGCGCGTGCGGTCAGGGCGCTTCCGACCCATTTGAACCCAAGTACGATATAGACATAGGGCAATCCGCAACAAGCGCTTCCGTCGGCTCCGTCTTGCGGTTAAGACGCTTCCGCCGGTGCCGCGATATCCCAAACCAAGTGTGATAAGGACATCATGCCTGAAAGGCCTATATTGAGATACTACAGTGTCAAAGGAACGAAGGTGTCAAATGAACGTAGGTGTCAAATGAACGTAGGTGTCAAATGAACGTAGGTGTCAATGAACGTGGGTGTCAAATGAACGTAGGTGTCGAATGAACATAGGCGTCAAATGAACGTAGGCGCCAAAAGAACGTAGGCGCCAAATGAACGTGGGTGTCAAATGAACGTAGGCGTCAAATGAACGTAGGCGTCAAATGAACGTAGGCGTCAAATGAACGTAGGAGTCAAATGAACGTAGGCGTCAAATGAACGTAGGCGTCAAATGAACGTGGGTGTCAAATGAACGTAGGCGCCAAATGAACGCAGGCGTCAAATGAACGTAGGTGTCAAATGAACGTAGGCGTCAAATGAACGTAGGCGTCAAATGAACGTAGGCGTCAAATGAACGTAGGCGTCAAATGAACGTAGGCGTCAAATGAACGTGGGTGTCAAATGAACGTAGGCGCCAAATGAACGTAGGCGTCAAATGAACGTAGGCGTCAAATGAACGTAGGCGTCAAATGAACGTAGGCGTCAAATGAACGTAGGCGTCAAATGAACGTAGGCGTTAAATGAACGTTGGCGTCAAATGAACGTAGGTGTCAAATAAACGTAGGCGTCAAATGAACGTAGGTGTCAAATGAACGTAGGGGCCAAATGAACGTAGGCGTCAAATGAACGTAGGCGTCAAATGAACGTAGGTGTCAAATGAACGTAGGCGTCAACTGAACCCAGGCCTGGTTCCCAATCATAGCTAGCAAAATACGTGCCCTATGGAAAGAAAACTGGCATCGGGATGGAAACTTCTTATTCAGCATACAACCGGATCCCAATTCCTATAAACGAGAAAATCTGACCAGAAGAAACGAAGTGGTACTGAACCGCTTGCGATGTGGACACACACATCTCACACACGGATACTTAATGAACAGCACAGTCCAAGAACCCCCGCCCGGTTGCCCTCTTTGTTTGGGGGCTCGCCTCACCGTACATCACATCGTCATTGATTGCCCAGCCTTACACAGCGCAAGACGTCGTCACATAAGTCTATTTGCTGCTGACCAACACCCGCCTCTCTCAATCAGAGACCTGCTGGGTCATGATGCCCCTGTCGCCGAACTTATGGAATACCTTCGCAAAATCAACGCGTACGACCTAATATGAATTATACATGCTCCTGCCAGATGAGTATACTGCAAACCGGCTATTACCATCGAGTTTCAAGCATATGGAACTACACACCCGTGGACCTCTAAGAGTCAACTATTGCACTAATTGCCCCATTTCTTATGTGTGCTGAGACGAGTGCTGGACACCACACCGACCGAGAACACTAACATTAATTAATCCAGTTGCCTGTAGCAAGTTTCGTCACTTATAATGTGATCGCCTAGTCGATGTGTGATTACCTAGCTAAAGCTAGGGGGGTCCATAGTTGCAAGTTGCTGGCGACCCTGGTGGAAACGTAACCCTAAACTTATTATTATTATGAACCCAGGCGTCAAATGAACGCAGGCGTCAAATGAACGTAGGCGTCAAATGAACGCAGGCGTCAAATGAACGTAGGTGTCAAATGAACGTAGGCGTCAAATGAACATAGGCGTCAAATGAACGTAGGCGTCAAATGAACGCAGGCGTCAACTGAACCCAGGCGTCAAATGAACCCAGGCGTCAAATGAACCCAGGCGTCAAATGAACCCAGGCGTCAAATGACCGCAGGCGTCAAATGAACGCAGGCGTCAAATGAACGTAGGCGTCAAATGAACGTAGGCGTCAAATGAACATAGGCGTCAAATGAACGTAGGCGTCAAATGAACGAAGGCGTCAAATGAAAGTAGGCGTCAAATGAACGTAGGTGTCAAATGAACGTAGGCGTCAAATGAACGTAGGCGTCAAATGAACGAAGGCGTCAAATGAAAGTAGGCGTCAAATGAACGCAGGCATCAAATGAACGTAGGCGTCAAATGAAAGTAGGCGTCAAATGAACGTAGGCGTCAAATGAACGTAGGCGTCAAATGAACGTAGGCGTCAAATGAACGTAGGCGTCAAATGAACGTAGGCGTCAAATGAACGTAGGCGTCAAATGAACGTAGGCGTCAAATGAACGTAGGTGTCAAATGAACGTAGGCGTCAAATGAACGTAGGCGTCAAATGAACGCAGGTGTCAAATGAACCAAGTTTTCATGACATCGTTCAAAGCGCAGAACTTATTTACCCGAACATCCAATCAATTACCTCAAAACCAATTTGTTAATTTCAGTAATGGTGTTCATACTTTATAAAACGAATGTTAGCATCTCTAGGGTACTCTGAAAGCATTTTTTAATTATCTCTTTCACGGGGCTCGTATTATAAGATCATTTCAAAATAAATAACTGTTCGATAATATTCGCTGAGATTTTCATTTATGAAGTACATATTACGGACATACTTTCTATGACAATATTTGACAAGTTATAGACATTGAATATTCATCTCAATTCGTCAGACATGATACCCATATAAAACATGTATGTGCACAGCCCACATCATCGTACTGACTAAATAAAATTGGTGAAATGAAATTTTTACCTAAGTCTGATATCACAACCAGTGAATGCTGCAATAATGACCTAGAGGCTTATACCAAATGCTCTACTTAACCAGCAAATGCAATAACTCAACTAAAGATCTGCCCATGAAGATAAATAACATTAAAATAGTGCACATAAATGCTCGCAGCCTCAATGGTAAAATAGATGACCTACGAGTAATGTTAATCAGTAGTGATATCGATATTTCATGCGTATCTGAAACATGGTCCGATTCACGAGTCTAAAGTTCATATTTCAGCATTACCGGCTACATATTGTACCGTTAGGACGGAGTCAAGAGTAAAAGAGGTAGAGGTTCACGCATTTTCATCAAATATGTCTACTCATCATCCTTATTTTCAATGAAATAAAAATGCGAAGACATAGAAATGGTTTGACTCAAGGTTCAAATAAACAAACACAAGTCTTTTATTATCGGCAGCCTTTACAGACATCAGTCAGCAGCTCTACGTACAACATTAGAGTTCAGTAAAAATAGGCTTAAATTTATCTCTGAAGCCAGAAGGTCTTTCTATGTTTTCAGTGATTTCAACGTAGATCTGACCAGTAGAAACAATGAGCTAAACAGGATGCTGCATAGACCTAATATTTCACTAATAGTTCAAGAACCAACGCGCTTTACTAACACTTCCAAAACTCTTCTTGACCTAGCAATAACAAACAATCTCAAGCAGTACTCAGCACAGAGATTTTACCTTCCTTTTCTAATCACCATTCGGTAGAATATCCAAATCAACGTTGCAAAAGAGAAACAGAACTTCTTTTGCATTACATATCGCACGAAAAACCACTATTCCCCTTAAATATTTCAAGAAAACACCGATGATGTCAATCTACAAGTTTCGCTTTTCAATGAAAATTTCGTTTCGGCCTTAACAAATGCGTACCTTTCACTACGAAGAAAGTTAGGCCCAAAATTTCTAAATGGAAAACAGACGAGATAAAAGAGTTGAGCAAAACCAAAAGAAATTGGCAGCGTGAGTACAAACTGAACAAATCAGAAAGTACGCTTAGAAACTTATATAAAGATCATGAGAAGATCCTACGTAGAAAAGTAAGTGGAGAAAAACGAGGCTACTTCCACAATGGACTGTTGGCAGCGAATAACCCCCAAAAAAACTTGGGAAATCATGTATGAGAGTGCATATATATATATGTACACACGCACATGCATGTATAAATCAGCGCGTGTGTGTGTAGGTATATGGATATCTACATAAACATTTGTTTATTTATATTTCGATTTTTATTTTTTGCGTACAAACATTCCAGTAAATAAATATACTGCCTTGCTAAATGATTCAATAATAGATCTATCACTACCTCAAAGGCTGTTTATGTGAATAGAAAAAACGAAAAATATGGACAGACAAATGAAATAAAGTGCAATGTGTGCGTTTGACTAGTGAAAAAATTATCTTTCTGTCCGTGTGTTGAACAAGCCATAAATTTCATTTTGTGTGTTTGTTTGTGTATGCATTTCTAGATATGCTTGCCATGTTGTGCGATGTTTTTTATAAATTTCTTTGTGACTAACCTTGTCCTAATACTTGATAGCCATTTACGACGGTGTTTCAATCTGCTTCTGTATAGCATTTTTTATTTCATGGTATTTTGAAGTTTTATAGCGTTATAGCGTTTTTTCTTACTTCGATTTCAAGTAATAATTTAAAAATTCTGAAGAATTCTCTAGTTGTATTTAAATTATTTATGAGTTGTGAGTAATTTCTTGGAGTATAAAATATCCATGAGATGATATTTATTATTTCATTAGCCCTTGACAGGGTAAATCTATTAGCACGCCTCGTATGGTTTGTCTATTAGTACGCCTCGCATGGTTTATATCTATTAGCACGCCTCGTATAGTTTATCTATTTACACGACTCGGATGGTACGTTTGTCTAAAGATGTCTGATATTAAGAAATTTTCGAAATCTTATATCTTGTTATGCATCTCATATGTCAACTTATTTGAAAACAGTTTTTCATTTCTTTCTCCTCTCTCATATGCCAATTTTTGTGTATTTTTATGCTTTTTCGTACATATTGTGTTCACTACATGCTTAGATTACCGACGGTCACCAAATCAATGTTTTTTTTACCCAAAATAAATTTGTCTTTGCGATTTTGTTTATATTTGAATCGGTAAGCCCCTTTGAGCAGTTCAATATTTCAGCATCTCAGACAGTAATACAGTTAGCAATGAAATAATTGGTAAACCCCTCGTTTTTCAAAACTTTCTAGAATTACTCAAAAACTATAGGTGCTACAGGTAAAAATTTTTCACAGGGTTTGAAGCTCATATTAGTGACACGAATACGAAGTTTCTAGAACAAAACCTTATTTCTGAAAGATTTAGCAGGCTAAACTTCAGAAACACTATTAGCAAAATTATTCATACCATTGAGAACATTACATTTCATTGGGAAGTACTAACCGTTATGCGTGTGATATTGAAAAAACTTGTGTTTAAAATTTTCTTGAACATTCTAGATATGGAATCATTCTAGAAAATTGTACCAGAGCTAACGAGGAGCCGGATGAGTAGAGCTTTGTGATTCGTGCACTAGTGCCACGATGGGAAAGACTGAGAAACTCGGTGTGGACCTCCGATCGACTATTATTGACTGCCACAAAGCTGGAAATGATCATGGCCACACTTCTAAGCTTTTAAGCATCATAAGATCTACAGTACAATCTGTTATAAAAAAGTTAGCCAAGTTTGGTACAGTAGAAACGTTGTCTGGGGGTCGCCGCAAAAAAAGCTTTCGGTGAGGACTTCTTGAAAAATGTGTCGTGAAGTCAACGCTAATCCATGAGTGAGGCTAGACGACATGCTTAACAATTTACCGCTTAAGGCCCCGATACACTGGCGTTCATGACTCGAGAAATTGCGGTAGTGGATCCGTCCGCCAGTTGAAGTGAGAACTGGCGACATGATACACTCAGCACGCAAGATGAAGCACCGCGGAATGCAATGCAAGGCGTCAGTCTGCCTCAGCGTGTCGTACGGGTAGGTGTGCGATTGCAACCAGCCGTATGGAGCGCAAGATTAAACCAAAGCGCACGTTGCGCTGTGCTTTAGCCTTCTGTAAGCGCAGCTCATCACATTCTGCAAGCAGTCGAATTTTTTAAATGCGTCTAAAGATTTCAGCGTTCGAGTTTTGTCTACTCAATTGCGGAGCAAGACATGGCTGTACACCTCTCCCGTCAACGTTCAGAAAGGTACTGCTCGCCTCGTCGCAGTGACGACCGTCCTAATCCAGACATGCTCGGATCGCTGAAAGCTCGGTGGCCACTCTGCCAACTGGCTGGTGTGCAGGGATGGGAGGCACATTGAGAGGCGTGCTGGCGGTTATCACCGCGATTTTTGCCAAGTGTATCGGGGCCTTTAGAGAACTAGCGTGAGCAATCGCACAATCCAGCGCTGTCTGAACAAGGACGACCTACTCGGACGCCAAGTCGAAAGATTCCGCTCCACAATCCATGTCACGTTGCTACTCGCTTGAACTTTGCACTTGGATAAGGACAGTCACACTTGGATAAAGACAGAGGCCATTGGGAGAAGTATTATGGAGTGACGAAATTATCGAACTTTTTGGGGCACAATGACGTGAAGAAGGTTTGGCGTAAGAATGGTGAAGCTTTTCTGCCAAATTACACTGTGCCAACAGTTAAACACGGAGGTGGATCACTGATGTTTTAGGATTATTTTGCTGCATCGGGTAATGCTAAATTGGTTGCAATTGGAGGGAAGGTAAACTCTGTTGACTACATTTCTATTTTGGACGAATATCTGAAGGTATCAACTGATGATTTGGGACTTGGAAGGCGGTGGGTATTTCAACAAGACAATGACCCAAAGCACACTGCCAAGTCTACAACTAACTGGCTCCAAAAAAATAAGACAAATGTGCTGCCATGGCCTATGATGAGTCCTGATCTCAATCCCAATAAAAATTTGTGGCAGGAATTAATAGTCAACATCAACAAGAGAGCTCCAAAGAATCTTCATGAGTTGAAACGTTTCGCCATTGAACAATGGAACAATATTTCATCTGCAACTACAGAAAAGCTTGTCAATAACTCAAACAAAAGGTTTCTAAATGCTCTGAAGATGAACGGTCCCGCTATTGATTATTAAAAATGTACTCAAATGATATATTAACTTCAATAAAGTGTAATACTACTCGCTGTATGAATAATGTTGTCATTTCGTGTTTTGAATTTCAGTCTGTTTTATCTTTACAAAATAATGTTTTGTTCTAGAAACTTTGTATTATTGTCACTAATATGTGCTTCACACCCTGTGAAAATCTTTTGCCTCTGGCAACAATACTTTTTAAATAATTCTAGAAAGTTTTGAAAGACGAAGGGTGTACGAATAATTTCGTCCCTAACTGTACGTGATGGATATAAATGTCCATTGCATAGCGTGACCGGCACTATGTTAAAAAACTTTAATTTTAGGTTAAGACAGTTTTTGAGACTGGCATTATTGATGTTAAATACTTTAATTCAATTTCTATGCTCATTTTAAGAGTTTGGTGTGTGAAACACCGACTCATTCTGAAGAAAACCCTGTCTGTAAAATTGTTGAAGCTCTTGGCGTTTCTGATTGCGTCCGACAATCATTGCACCGGCGTTCGAACGCCTGCACTGTAGACCGACCGAGGTTTAAAATTTGGCCGGGGCCGGGGTCAACAAATTTGCAATGGCCGGGGCCGGGCGGGGGCCGGGGTTATCAAATTTTCCACGGCCGGGGTCAACAAATTCGTAATGGCCAGGGCCGGGCCGGGGTTATCAAATTTACCACGGCCGGTGCCGGGGTTCAGACGGTGTCAGGACGTGTCACGACGACGTAATGCATAACGCCGGTTAGTGACCCAATGCATGTTGAATAACGGTTGCGGTTGGGTGCGTATTCATGTCAAGTCAATAAAGTTTGTAGACTTGCAGTTGCAGTGCCTGTTGAAATAATTTATACAGAAACAATTGTAGTAATTAAATTTACCGGGTGTTCCACAAAAATGTCCCCGAGTTTTTAATTGATTCTATCTCCGCTTTAAATAAACATATTTGAATTGTCTTTTTTTCACAATGTGGTAAATCTTGTTTCCTTTTTGAATAATTTAATAGAATTAAAAGGGAGATTTTTGGGAAATCTAGTACGTAAAATGAAAAGAAGAACCAATATAAAAGGAACATTCTTTCAATAGCAAACGTTTCGGAATCTCTAATTCCATCATCAGTGATGTAAAACAAAGAAAAAAAAACGATAGTGAACAAATTTTGAAAAAGCTATGAGAAACTAATATCACTATACCTACATCGAAAAATTGCTATGCCTAACCATTAAAAATAAAAACACAATTTCTCTTGAACATTCGAAATCATACGTACACATACACCTAAATTCTAGCAATCAAACCAACACACAATAACATCTACACAAAGTAACAGAACTGCATACGCACACACACACATACACACACAAACACACACACACACACGGACGCACATATACACATCTACCGGGTGTCCCACAAAATGTCCCCGATTTTTCAATTGATTAAATCTCCACTTTAAATTACATATTTTAATTGTCTTGTTTCACAATGTAGTAAATTTTGTTTCCCTTTCAAATAATTTAAGTTTTTGAAAATCGGTTGAAAAATCACTTTCAATGATCGATTTACTGAAAGAGGTTGAAAAATTACTTGTTCACAGAAAAAGTTTTAAAAACAAAACTGGTGTTTTTCATTTCTCAATACCTACTGTTAAAAATAATTTTACAATGATGCATCCTACATGCCACCAAGTATTTAACCCTCAGAGAGGTTATTTACTGACGAACAGGAATGACGCGACCGCCGCGTACTGAAGTCATGCCTATAGTGTCAGAACAACACTGGCTGCCCGCGTCCAGCCAGGCAGTCTAGATGATGATTTGTTACTCTGAATATTGGCTAAATTGAGAAACTAAAATTTCCCAGTTACGAGTGTCCCACAATAATTAAAAAATGCTTTGTTTACATGTTGTCACCTAATGTGTTTCAAAGCAAAAGAAGCACGAAGAGCTTCTCTTTCAAGAAATTTCAATATAGCTTTGATGGGAGAGTTATCGTCACACATATTTCAGCAAACATCAGAGTGTATCAAAAAGTTTTATGTGAGCCTCTTTTTTGTTAGGAAGGAACGATTGGGGGAGTGGTTTTAGAATGTTAACATATTTCGTTTAACACTGCTACAGTCAGCGTGCATTTTCCTCGCCATCCCGATTAGGAACTTCATATAAATGAAAATTTTAGCAATACGTAAAGAAAACCACCATTCCGCCTACGAAACTCACAACGAAAGTGAGTTTTTAAAGGCAATTACAGCCTTTATATAAACCTGAGCATCGCCGACTTCCGTTATTCTGAGTTAGTGCCGGTTTTTAAAAAAGTTATGTATAAGTTCTTTTTTCTATTCAATCTCTGAAGATTGAATTGAACAAAAATATCTGAACAATTGTTTATTGTTCTTTTCACACCGGTTTACGCAATTACAATATTCACAGTATCTATACACCAGTTTAGTCATTTACAAATTTTTATTTGCATCGTGTTGCTCCGTTCAACAACAAGTTATCCAATATCACTTCCTTCGTAACTATATGTGTTGACAACAGGTCGAGATATTTCTGCAGCGGCCCTAATGCTTCGATACGCGCAGCCTCTCCTGCTGGACATGCATTTGGGGCCCTCCGACATCGTCAATCAAGATAGGTGGACTCAGGTCCTCCAGTGTAGAGACGGAAATCTCAAACTTCATCTACATGGAAACAGATGTTGGGATGATTGCGTAGCGCTTCTCCTCAACAGCAAGTAAATAGTGTATTGCACTCTGAAAAATGTAGTGTTTTTTAAATAACGACGTGTGTTTGTGTAGATGCGTGTGCCTCAGCGATGCTTAGCAAACCATCCTTAATTAGAAATGCATACGTGACCCTTGAAAATATTTTTTTTCCCCCTGAAATAGTAAAAATGGCTAATTAGGGCACACAGCATTGATATCCTACTCATGAATAGCTTGCAACACAAACGACTTTAAATTACATGAACGAGCTGTTTCCACCCTAAATAATTGTACCCCCAATTCTGCAAATGTCGCCTGGTACTCTTCCAAGGGAAAGTTGCAACTTCGCCCAGCCTTCAGGCGCTGGCGTCCGTAGCATGCGACGACGCAATATTGCAGGTGTCCGTTCCAGCCCCGTTGAACTTTTGGAGTCTGGAGAACAAATGTAAAGTTCTTTGTGAGTATGGAGCATCGAACAGTACAGCAGGAGGGAAATAATAATAGCATCAGAAAAGCATTAGAGCTCAGTATATTGTATACAGTCTGTGTTAATGGGCGTTTACACTAGGGGATATTCTGGCCGTGAGACGCAACACGTGTATGTATACGAGGCTCACCACTGATGCTCATATTTGTATGTGTGTATACGAAGTTCTTCATTCGCTTTGTTCGAATTCGTGAGGCGCGACACGCGAGAGCCTCGCAACTCTAGACCGGTCAGTTTGCAGCATGGAGCTAGGATACTCCCTCCACGGTTTGCAGTTAGCAGTCATCAGGTAAGATGAAGCCTCTTGCTCATCCAATATGGCTAACGCAACACTGCCTCGAGAAGCTATATTACTTTTAATTGAAATGTATTGGGCCCATGAATGCCTTCGGCAGACTGAAAGCAGCAAATATAAGGAGGCTGCTCTCCATTACATTTAAATAAAAGCGAACAAATATATTAACATTTCGCTCATGCAAATAATTGAGAGATTACATAGCCTACGATTCAGACAAGCTCGTCGGCGACAGTCCAACTTTGATAGCAGTTGGCCACACACACTGGTTTTGAAGAGCGCGCTTCCAAAGTTGAGTCACTCAAGTTTAAACGCTCGTGGCTCTAGTAATGCGCCACATGAGGCGACACGTGAGCCTGCGACAAAACGTATACCAGTGTAAACAGGGCTGTAGTTAAAAAAAAGTGTGTTACATATGAACTCCTATATTATAAGGTTATTTGCAGAAGTAAAATAAAATAATCAATGAATCAGAACAGAAAACTCAATTTCGTTTCAGGAGCTGGTGTAAAACATAAACTTCGAACTTGATTCTTTGCTTAGTCATCGTAAAAATTTCTACATTTATCGCACTATAAAGCTGAGCCATTGTTGGTTGGAGCCAATGATAATTTAGAATGAATGGTTAAATGTAGTAAACAGTTAGCAAACAATTTATTAGAGTAACAAACTTCAGCATACTGCTTTGTGAACCTGTTACAGAGCGCTTAGCGAGTTGAAACATGTCTCTTGCGTTGCTAGGACTGCACGAAACAATAGTGACCTCACAGTCGTGGTCGAAGACCTGGTACTTTGTCTGAAATCGAAAGGATGGAGTTAGGTTAACTATAATCGATTGTTGACTTATGATAAAACTGTGTGGTTAGTTTTTGAAAGTTCCTAAGGGATAAGAAGTAATACTATATTTAAATGAGTGTAAAAAATTCCGTTCCACGCAATGGTTTTTTCATATAAGAGGAAATAGAAGAGTAGTTTAGCTTATTTTGTACGGACGATATAATGTACAAAGAAATTCGATAATTTAGACTGAAGAAATATCGTACTCTTACATTTTCTAACAATTTCAGTGGATTTATGTCCTCATTTTTACTACGGGAGCGTACGAGTTACGTAACGCAGGGTTCTTCACTCCACTCGCATTTCCACGTTGATGCGATAATTAGGATATTAGAATCTATATTTTCTTTTTAATTTCCGATTAGGTGAAAGAATTACAACCGTCAACGGGAGCTGTGCAGCATTTGGAAAAAATGAATTGAAGGTACCAAAGTTTCAAACTCATCCAGTCTAATTCTTAGCATTTATTCGTTCAATCGATGAACTGTGCAGGACTTTGGTTGCTACTGATGATTTCTGACTATCTCGTTTCGTTTAATAATAATTTGCATTTGGAAATTTTCTGAAGTAGCCTAACCGTTCGATGTAGCGTAACTGCTATTATCCAGTGACAAAATGACGACTTCAACCCTGAAAGTATTGCAAAAAATGCGCGTGTGCAATTTCTTCCCCCCTCAGAGTGCTAATTACGTTGATTCGGATTAAAATAAAGCTCATGAAGCGCGACTACTTCTTGAGTTTTTATTTGATTAGAAATAATTACAACCAACAAAAATTTTATGCACCCACTTGGTAGAAGTGCCTAAATTTGAAGATTTCCTGGTGAACTCCATTTTGTGGTAAATGAATGATTGATTGTCAATCATTCATATGGTGGCGGAATATTTCGTAAGACACTAGCGTTCAGTTGTCAGTAGACATACTTCAGAAATCGTAGCATGGAGGTTCGTTCGCAAAAGAGGAAGCAGTTAGTTCAACTGAAGCCGAAGTAGAGACATCCCAAATTGCAGACCACTAATATGATGTAACGATTTTTAAGTGCAGTCCCGGAGGCTGTAAGAGTCATTGCTGCGATACGCTCATCACACAACTTTGAATGTGAGGGAAAAAATGATCAAAATCCAAATGATTATAACAAACGATAGGTACGCTCATGCTCGTTGCTCAAATTATATTTCAGAAAAGTTCACACTTGAGGGTCTCAAAATAAAAACAAGCTTGACGGAGGCAATTTGACTAAATATTTTCCGATCCCGGTTGTACTTGCCAAACTGCATAAATAGCTATAGAAACTAGCGTCAGAACACCTAAATGATTGGTTGAATTTGTAAATAAATTCCCGTACGTGCATTAAATATCTCCTCGTAGAGTTATTATACCGTCCTTGCTGAAATATTCATGGAAGGTAATTTGGTGAAAAGTGTGGATAGCAAAGAATGAAAAATTTCATCTACATTAATGTTGAATGTTTTACGTTGATGAAGGGGATTAAGTCATTCACTATCACGACACCACCCTATTAAAAATTATAGGAGTGGCATCGGTGATTCTTGGGAGCGCTCCCATATATGCATGGTTGTTTCATCCATGCGTCTCCTATGAGGCAACTTCGAAGTGTCCACTTTATAGGCGCGCCTGCGCCTCTGTCCCAACCGGTGGCCACGCATGGCTCAGCATGGAGCACTACCGTCGCGCTCCCAAGGCGCGACCAGTTTCTCCTATTCACCATCGGAGAATCATGAGAGGCCCAGGATGGCCACCTCTTAATTTAATTTTAAAAAAACGGCTGCGCACAGCTGATTTCCCATTAGTCACACTTTCCAACCGTCACACTGCTCAAACCGATTATAACCAGTTTGCCCTTGAATTACCTTAGTTCTTGCGCGATTAATCAATTCATCATAAGCAAACACGGTTGATAGCACAATAAAAATGTACCAGAGTATGTAAATTAAATACATCCCTACTCACTTGCAGAAAATTTCAAGGGTGCATGTTCATTATTAAGCTGACATTAATGGGACATGTTTGTGACGTATAACTTATGCTTGAAGTTTTCGCAACGCAATAACTAAGGTAATTATTGGGCAACTGGCTATATTTGGTTGAGAAGCGTCAACGGTTGAATGTGCAATAATGGGAAATCAGCTGTACGCAGCCTTGGAGGCGAAAGCCTGCAGGGAACAATATAAATGTACCTTGAAAAGAATATAGCAACAATACCCTAGGGTCGTTAGAAGAATATACTCGTAGCTATATATATAACAAAAACAATCGTCTAGCAGATTTTTCTTTCCTAAAATTAGCAAGGAAAATAAATTGACTTTACCTTGCTCGAGCTTAATTACACCGGCTATTCATATACACACACTCCCCCACCTATCCCCACACACAAACCCTCCCCACACCCCCCCTCCCACACACCTACCCCCACACCCACACACAACCCCCCCCCCCCCCCTCCACACACACACACAAATATGTATCTGAACACATCGTTGATTACCTTCAAGAACGTCCTTCAATTCAAAGGTTGCTGAAGACTGACGAGGGAAAATTCAGGTTTGGTTTCTACATTTTGTTGTTTTTGCATTGCTCACATTGAGGTTTTGCTTTCGCTACCAGCCCCACCACAACGATGAATCGTCTAAAATATCAATTGACCGAGGTGGTGAAATTAGCAGTGGGGTCCTTGCTCCGTTCATGCTCTTGAAATAATGCCTCTCCAGACCAGCATTCTACGTCTCTTCCATCTCTTGTTTCTTCTGACACCCTCATGTACTATACACCCTCACGTAATACACACTCGCACTGATATACACTCTGACACTACTTGAAACGTTTTAAATAATAGAGACACGATCCAGACATCTGTCACGCACAACACCAACTTCAAAACTGACGCGAAAGATGGCAACCGTCATTTCTCTCGAGAAAGATGGCAGGCATCTCACCTAGAGGCCCTCTGCACAGGTGGCCTCTGGTAGCAACATGGGAGAACTTGCTCGCATCGCGCTTATGAGTCGCGCCCTGGAAGTGTCAGAAGGGAAGAGGCCTCGGTTCACTTAATACTCCTTTAATTCACCGCTGTTTCCTTTAATCAACCATGCTACTCCCGTAATTTTTAATAGGGCAGTAGAGGAGCAAACCCTGAAACATATCCTGGGGCGAGCGAAGGTGTCAGTAGTCATGTGTTTCAAGATAATCATTAATTTAAAATGTTGAATGATAGTTTTTCATTTTGTAAAAAGAATCGCATACCCCATTGTATACGATGTTCAAGTACAGTAAAATCGAACAAAATGAAGTAGAGACTATTTTCCTAAGCTGAATGTATTTCTTCAAATGTTTGAAAACTTCAGACAAAGAAATTCAAATGAATTTTGTTCAAATGTTTCTCCAAACTTGTAGCGAGTAAGTTCAACATAGAAACATTTTTTAAATTGAATTTTACAGTTGAATCAACTGCGATGGAATCAGTGCAACTAATGCCGTCCTGATATGAATCTCACAATCAAATATATGAATTATCTAAAAGTTTTAATATTTTTACTAGTATCTTGAATGTTCAACGTGAATCACCAGAGGGAGTACAACAGTCTTCCATTGAGTCATTGTTTTTTGTTTACTATGAACTGATGATCGAAACTCAGGCTGAAAAGCTCTAAGGTGCATTGATTACGCTCAAAACAAAACGGGAAATTGCAGACCGAAACTTTTCTAAGGTCGTATGTAGAGTCGTCAAGTCCAGTAAGGAAAACTTACCCTGCAGGATATTTGAAACAAATAATGAAGGAATTCTAATTCTGAAACCTGCTACGGGCACACCCGAAGCGAGTTCAAGAAATTCCGTACAAGCAGCACTCGACTCTCAACCCCACGCTTTGGACTGTGTCCGAGAAGATTCATCGTCCACAAAGCCGAGAATCTTTAGTGAAGAAGATACGTCCTCACTGGCGGAAGCTGCCACAGGACTGCTAGCTCCTTCGTCTCGCCGAAACGATTGCGTCATGGCGACGTCGCCCCTGCCCTGCGTCACTGAGAAAGCTCAAAATCGTTCACCGCCGACGGAAACACCAACGTCATCGTTAAAACGCGATAAAATTTTGGATGTGTGCAACGAGTCAAACAGCATAAGGGGTAATTTTAATTCTAATTTTAATGATAAATTGTGTGTAGACCTTTCAGGCGGCGAAGTTATGTTTGAAAATGCATACGCAGCAGCTGATACTGGCAGTAAAATACCTCAGAGCGTAAACTGCGAGGATAACGTAAGATTTTCAGTGGAGAAAAATACAACCAGACCTGTTACCGCTTTTGATGGGTACTTACATCCTCTCCAAATGACCAGTTCCCAAACTATTCACGAAATAAATAACACGCTGTCTCTTACAGCTGCATTTCTCAATAAAGCTTTGAGACAAAATTGTCCCCCAAGCCCAGCGTCGATTTTTTCCACTGTATCAAATATTCAAGTGATTATAGAACAGCTTTTTGGTTTAAATTATCGTATCAGCGCTCATGATTTTACGCCGGTGGTAGCTGCGAGTAACCATCCTTATGCGAAATCCCCTTTAGACACTTTTCTCGTTGGAGACAATAGTCTCACAAAAATCAACAGAGATGACATTGATAGTGCATGCAGGATTCAGACCATAACTTCGGAACGTCTAAATGATCTCTATGATGAGATTGAACGCGCACCTCCTTTCAGGAACTATATAATTAGTTTCAAAGGTTTGAGCCTCTCGTCCGAAAATCTCACGAAATTAAAAAAAATGATCACGACAAAGAATCTTCTTTCTCGTATTTATGTGGTGAGTGACTGCAGTGGGCAGCAATTGTACATGGCATCGAGCCTGTGCAGAAAAATTGGTCTTAAACTGATTCTGCTGCGAGCATATGTAAAAACCGGTCCTGTTGATGAAGCTTACAACAATGTCCGCACTTGGCCCGTTACGCGAGAAGACACGCATCATTTTCTTCAACAAATTGCTCTAAAATCAACTTTGAGACTAACTTCACATTTTATCTCCTGTGTCAGAAACTCCCATGATCTGAATGAAGAAATTGAATACTCTAATGATTATTCAAAACAGCAAAATGAGTTGAATGATTGTTCTAAGTTGACCGCCTATCCACGTGAAACCTCCAGCAGCATAAACCGATGTTTGCCTTCATATAACAAACCCTCTCCTCCCCTCTCCTCCCGATGTTTGCCCTCATATAACAAGCCCTCCCCTGCATCCGCCACAAACAACTGCGGAGTGCCTACAAAAAATAGATTTTCATTGCTATCCAATGCTGATGAAGAGGATGAAAAGCCCCTCTCAGACACGAGTATAAATCAACATCCAATCACATACTCGGAAGCAGTAAAATCAACAGGAAGAGAGAAATCGCTGCAAGATTGCAGTCGACAATCGAAGGAAAATCCACTACCCAACGGTATGCACAATCATCACCCGAAAAATATAATTGACACGAGCATTTCTCAGTTCTCTGCAAATCCCCATACGAGAAATCACCACAGAACGGGAACTCAGAGCCAGAAAAACGTAAATTCCCCGCACCTCTCAGAACCTCTTAATGATGAAAAAAGTGCGAAAAAAACGTCTCCAGCCGCATTTGTGAACGCATGAATTCCACAATGGATGAATTGAAACGATCATGGAACATAAACCTGATTCCCACCAAAGCCGATGGACACTGCCTCCTCCCCGCAGTAGCTCATCTACTTACAAAACAACCAGCATCAAAATGGAATTACAATTCCCTAAAGGCTGCAATCAAAACAGAGAGTAAAGCAAACTACAGCACATATGCTAAGTTTTTTGACAAGAACAGTGGCGACATGCAAAACCTCATAGATAATTACATTGACGAAAAACATTTTGACCAAGCTGCTGTAGACCTTATACCACTAATCATTTCAAATGTGACAGGCCAAAAACTTCTCGTCCTGGATGAAAAAGATCATTGTGTTTTGAAAATATCAGTCGTTCCCATTTCAGAGTTATCAAATAATAACCCTCCACTACTGCTCCATCGTAAAAACGATCACTACAGTGCTCTTGTCACACAAGGCAAAAATCAGACCGGGGTTACCTCATCTTGACAAAGTGCCGCTGCCCAGCCAAATAATAGACTTTCTTACATAGCAGATGCTGGGCCAAACACCCTGGGCAACTTAGACAAAATCGATAAATCCCCTGAACGATCCCATCGAGATAGTAACCTCGCTACCTTTAAAAAGAGTGCTAATATAGGTAAAATCAAAATCAAGCATGTAAATGCTCGAAGCCTGAATGGTAAATTGGATGAAATCAGAGTAATGTTGGTCACTGAAAAAATTGACATTTTGTGTGTCTCAGAAACATGGTTTGATTCACGAACCCAAAGTTCATTTTTTAACATTCCTGATTACGTGTTGTACCGCTACGATGGCGCTAAAACCAGCCGAGGTAGTGGATCTTGTATTTTTGTGGAAGAAATGTACTCAACATCTTCACTACTAGCGAATAAAGTTTGCGAAGGCATTGAAATGGTTTGGTTAGAAGTGCAAATAAATAAACACAAATCAATAATCATTGGCAGCCTTTACCGGCACCCATCGTCTCCCCTAAATCTAACACTAGATTTCATTGAGGAAACCTTCAAAGAAATCCTTCAGGCAAAAAAATCATTCTTTGCTTTCGGAGATTTCAATGTTGACCTAACGGACAAAAACAATCAGCTAAGCAAACTATTGTATAAACTAAGCTTATCACAAATGGTCAAAGAACCGACTCGCATCACTAAAGTCTCTTCAACTCTCCTCGATCTAGCAATCACAAATAATCCCACCGCAATACTTAGTACAGTAATATCACCTTCTATTTCCGATCACCACTCTATAGAATGTGAAATTAATATTGCGAAGGAAAGACAAAAATACCGCTTAATGACCTATCGCTCGAAAAGGCACTATTCAGCAGAACTATTTCAAGAAAAACTACTCGATAGGTCTACCGAATTCCAGAAAATGATGCAATCTGACGATGTTGACATACAAGTGTCAATTTTCAACGAGAACTTCACAGCAGCTCTCGACGAATGTGCACCTTACGTCACCAAAAAAACCAAGCCAAAACGGACTGTTTGGATTACTGACGAAGTTAAAGAGATGAGCAGAATAAAGAAAGCTAACTTGCGAGAGTACAAAAACAATAGATCAAACAGTACCTTATACAAGAGATATAAAGAACATGAAAAAATTCTTCGAAAGAAAATCACGGAAGCGAAACAAACTCACTTCCACCAGGCACTGATAACGGCTAAAAATAACCCGAAGCGAACTTGGGAAATCATTAGTGAGGTAGCCCCATATAAAAATTTAGATCGCATAAGTAATTTTGAAAATCCCTTGGCAACAGCCACGGATTTCAACACATTCTTTTCAAAAGTAGGGGCTCAAGTTTTCAGTGAGGTGTGTACCAATCCAGATGAAACGACAATTGAAAATTCATGCCCCACTGCACCCTCGAGGACTGATGTCAAGTGGAGACCACGCCCTGTCGATTTACCAGAGTTACGAAACATCTTATACTCACTAAAAAACACAAAGGCAGTTGGACATGATGGTATCAGTCTTCAATATATCAAAGACAGTTTCCCTGTTACAGCACCATGGATTCGTCTGATAATTAATACATCAATAGTAACCAATACGTTTCCAAACCAATGGAAACACTCCATTATTAGACCGTTGCACAAAAGTGGTGACCTAAATACAGCATCAAACTACAGGCCCATCAGTCTTTTGCCTGTCATGTCCAAACTATTGGAGAAAGTGGTGACAAATCAACTGTCATTTCACCTGGACGAGTCAAATTTACTCCACCAAAATCAATATGCCTATAGAAGAAATACTAGCACTCAAGACGCTCTGCTCAATATATCTGAAAAAATATACAGTGACATCGATCAAAAGAATGTAACACTCTTGCTACTACTCGATCTCTCTAAGGCGTTCGATAGCGTCAAACATGAAAGACTTCTACGTAAAATACTGAACTTGGGAATAGACACGCAATGGTTTGAAAGTTACTTGTCAAATCGATCTCATGCAGTCCGCATAGAAAACAAATTGTCCCCATTCATTCAAAACAATTTTGGTGTTCCCCAAGGATCCATTCTTGGTCCGCTACTGTTTTCTATTTTCATTAATTCTTTCCCTCCAATGCCTTCTAACACACGGATCTCAATGTATGCAGATGATGTTCAAATTGCAATAACAAGTTCTGTATCGGAAATACCACAGACGCAAATTAAAGCCGAAACTTTACTGACTAGCCTGAAATCATGGTACGACCGAAATGGTCTCAAATTAAATGCTAATAAAACACAATGCATTATTTTTGGATCCAAAGATGCAATTAAAAAAACTTCAGATCTTACTCTTGCAGTTGGAAATGATAAAATTAATGCATCAGAAAAAGTTAAAAATCTAGGTATCTGGTTCGATAGAAATATGTCCTTCAAATCTCACGTTGAGACTACTTGCAACAAAATCTACGGAACTTCAATGTTTTTTCATCGTATAAAAAGTATGCTAGACGAAAAATCCAGATTATTAGCCATTCAATCCCTTGTGTTATCGCGCATTGACTACTGCAGCCTAGTATGGGGAGACTTACCTCAATACCTTCAAAGGGACTTACAAAAATGCATGAATTTTGCAGCCAAGGTGGTATGCAACGGTAATTTCAAAAGAAGTGATCACGTAACCCCTCTCCTCAATAAACTCGGCTGGATCCCTATCCAAGAAAGGCTCCTCATGCAGAAGGCCCAATACGTATTCTCCTCGTTATATCTTCCTCAGAGCAATGCTGAGATAGTGCGTTTCCATCCACCCACTTTAACCAATCAAAAACCGAACAGAAACAATAATGTCTCAGTCAACTATCGTTCATCTCACTTAGGGCAGAAGGCTCTGTCCATATCAGGCGCCTTACTGTGGAACAAACTTCCCCTGAGTATTAAAGTCCCTCAAAGACCGAGAGAATTTAAAGCCAAAATAACTCGTCATCTTGTGTCTCAATAATAAACCTTAGTTACAGAACATACTGAATGAGTACTGACGAATCTCATTTACCTGGTATCTCCATTGCTGAACAATCTCCCTCGCTCATTGTTTTATAATTCAAGACATCAAACAACAGTTTTGAAGTATGCGTAGGTATTATGATTTGACCGCCTATACGTTGTCATTTGCGGACATGCTTACTTGTATATGTGTGTACGTATATAGGTGTATGTGCGCATATAGGTGTGTATATGTGCACGTACAACTGTGTGCACTAGAGTAGATGAACCAGTCGAAGGTGCATTTTATGTCATTCCTCTCCGTTTCTGTGCAAGCATCAAACTAGACCGTCATGGTACCTATGTGTGTGTGTGTTGATCAATTACAGACATTCTGCACCATATTACAAAGATAATGTATTTTTTCTAATATGAAATTGTAAAGCATCCATGTAAAAAAAAAATCGTTGTGTGATCATCCATTTATACTGCAGTAATATACTTATTCGGCTTATAGTTGTATGCTTATAATAATGTGATACCTATATATGTTTGTTTATCAATTGACGACAACTTGCGCCATATTTCAAAGATAATGTGATTTTTTTTCTAATATGAAACCTTTATGGGACATTAATGTTTTCTTTCTTATTCACGTCCCACAATCGTTTTCATGTTTCTGACTTAAGTAGACTGTTTTGTGCCACTATTTTTAGTACGAAATTTCATAAAATTCATGCTATAATAAAAGATATTTTCTCCGTTTCCCTCGATTGGAATTCTGGTTTATACTGACTAGTTTACGCTGATATTTGCGCACATGCTTACTTGTGTAAATGTGTACGTGTCCACGCTATGCGTATGACACTCTGTAGAATGCGTATGTATTGCCTCGATGCATAGAAATGCATTTGTGTATGCTTACAAGTTAGGTGTAAATATGTGCGTGGGTATATGTGTGCATGTGTATGTGTAAATATTTACATGTATACGTGCACATATGTGTGTACTAGACTGACAACTAGCATTTTACTAGAGATAATGGTCTTTTTTCTGTTTACTCTCAACTTGTAACATAACCTAACTCGTCATATCTTTAGTATTGTAAAGCATTCATGTAAAAACTATACATTTGTTGTGCGATCATCCATTTATATTTAAATAAAATGCTTGTTAAATAATGACCGTTATGTTAAAATTGTTGAATCAGAAATACAAAACCTATAATCTTCTTGGTCCTCATGCTTATATGTACACATGTGTGTATATGTGTGTGTGTGTGTGTATGTGTGTGTGTGTGAGTGTGTGCATGGATATACACACACATGCATACGTATGTGTACATATGTGTGTATATGGATATATATTTATACATATATATATATTTTTCTTCTTTTTGATGCTTCCTTAAAATGACACTTGTGAACATTGACCGAAACAAGCGATTTCATATATTATTTCCTGGCGTCAAGAATTGCGAAGTTTTATGTCATGTACATGTAAACTGTCAAAAGTGTTTTCACCCCACAATGAAAATGCATCGTCCATGAAATTGTGTTATCTCTTACAATTATCATTACATGTATTATCAAATGTAGATTAAGCTAGATTAGGAGTTCATTGCCCTCAATCATTTCTTTTGACTAGTGACACGAGTTTTTCAATACTCGTGTGTGAGTATCATCTAAGTGTATTAATTTTAAGATATTTTAAAAACCAATGATGGTACTTTTGTACCATCTCTATTGGAAATAAACCGTTTTTCTTTTCTTTTCTTTTCTAGTTCATGGACGTAACTCAAAGCACATTTTTCCTATTTACTTCCCGAGTATCCCTCTTCACTGACACCGGCTGCAATTGAACTAACTTCTCCCTCTTTTGCGGACTAGCCTCCATGCTACGATGTCTGAATTATGTCTACTGAGAACTGAACGCTAGTGTCTTACAAGATATTCCGCCAACCTTAGAAAATGCCTGGAAACGCTGTACTAGCTATAATACGCCGGTATAAATTTGGTTATGCGATAGTAGCTCGCATTGATGCCAGCAAAAACATTGTTATTATGAGTCATTCTGTCAAAAATCTTATTTCAAAACTCGAGTTGTGAACGTTAGTGAAACGGTTCAACTGATTTTCCAGGGGTTTCCTCGCCACTGCAGGAAAGCGATGTCAGAGGTGAAAGCGATTCGGTGCTCCCTTCATTGCCTCGTCCGAGGCTGATTATCGACGATATTCCTTCAGAATCTGGGATGAAAGTAGTTCAAACTATTTCGACTTTCGCTCCTCTAGGCAACAGGTGAGCCTTTTATAAATGGTTCATTTTCAAATCCTCTATTAGTTTTTATTTATAGTAAAAACTGTTAACTTCTAATTATTTTTTCTTAGATTGATAAAGTCACCCAACTGCCCGATGATTCTTCGAGATTAGACGCCATGTAACTGAACCGATTTCGGATTCTCATGATTTGGTGACTGTCGATACCGCCGTGCGGTCGACGTGAGGGTTCGTGGGAAAGGGCTGTCTTCTGTGCAGCTAACATTATCCGGGGCGCTAGCCTTTCTTCGCAACTTTCCTTCCTGAGGTTCGTGTGGATACCGCCTAGGCCGTAATTAGTCCGCTAGGGCAATAGAAATAATTTCTGTTTGTGCCGAACTACGGCGGTATCGCTGGAAAGACGAGCAACTGTCTGCTCCGCAATTTGTCCGTTAGGGCTCCTCAGTACATTACCTGATTTGCCAAACTATGACAGCGCCTTCCTTGCAAAAAACTATGTCGAATAGTTTGTCCTCCCAAGGCGGTTCCTAAGCCCCTTTTAGGCGAGGTGTCTTAATAGACTAAAGCCTGTCTCAAAAGGAGAAAGGGAACTCTTCTGACCTTACGATGTGACTTGTTTATTGCAGAATCTCTTTACAGTGCCTCTTATATACACAGATACATTTCAGCAAAGACAGTGATTTATTTCCTTTTTCAAAAATAGTGTGTACAAACATGAGCTACTGCATAATACAACAACTATGCGTGAAACTAAGTGTAAAATACTTACGCTATTCAGCTAGGTAATCAGAATAATACTAGAATATTGAAATACAACACAAATGACACTTAAGGGCTTACTAAAGTAAATGCAGAGACGCGCCATCGGGGTAGAGAAACAGACTTAGGCCGGGTAGATGGAGCCGAACACATAAAGAAAATGTCTAAGATTATGTGTAACTAATAAAGACTGGACTCGAAATCACTTGCCCTGCCCGACAGTGACGCTACAAAATTTTGCTCAGTTTATAGTCATATGGAAAACTATGACGGCGTTCTTATTTCAAATATCATTCACGCAACAGAGCTTTCTAGCATGTATAGGAATCCTACTCCTTGTCTATTTGCTCCCGGTTATTCAAAATTAGATAAAGTACTGTAGATTATAAAAACGAAAAATTGTGTTTGCATTAAAAATAATAAAAATAGTTCTCTAACTCTGCTGAACTTGCTATGTTACTGTGAAATAATTTAGAACTTCAATGCTCCCGAAAATAGTAAAACTTTTATGAGGAGTTCTGATATTGTTCTGCGTAATGCATCACTACAATTGAAAGCCCTTTTCTTTCTTGGTTGAGGAGCTTTGAACGTTTAAACGCAACAGTACGCATTGTAAAATTTTCGATCCTTTTGATGTGATGATAAAGTACTACGTGTAGATTTGTACGTCGTATGATTGCTGGGGCAAATTATCACATTCATTAAAGATGTAACATTGAGGTAACTAACCGATATATATTGTGAAACCGTAATCAATTCAGTCATTTCATGTTATAGCTAAGGTTATCATGAGCCAGTTTTTACACGTTTAGCGTGTTTCACTGAGCTATCATGTGTGAAGGTACATTTAATTTATCGAATTCCATTCAACGAAAATTATTGACATTTGTCTGTTCCAGATTAGTGACAGCCTCGTTTAAGCTAAAGTTTGTTGTGCATGACACAATATAAGTCATGCGTCTACATAATCCAATCATAACAAAGATCATTACAGAACGTTAATCTCAATCCAAACTTTACCAATTCATTTCACTGCCTCGTCTTTTGCAAACTAATCTGCACGGAACGATGTTTGTGTTACGTCTGCTGAAAACTGATATTTTTTTGCGAGGATGAATAGTGTCGGTCCTTCGTTATGAAACCTAGTTTCGTCAGATCTTTTGAAAAATGGAAGGTTTTTCAGTAGCACTCGTAGAGTCACCTGAAGTAAACTTTGGCCACAAATCTCTGTATTATGAGTGTTTCAACATTTTCTATAATTCTGTGCCCTAAAATTCTTTAATCATTCTTGGTGTGTGAAAATTTGTCAAACAACAGCATTATATATGACGCACATTGTTATATATTTAATCCACCGGCTTCATGGGCTCATAGGATACTGATGGAATAATCATGCCATTCGTTTTACTCTGTTGAACTTTGGTTTTGAGATTAGTTTCAGACACTGAAAATTATTTTTCATCGCCTATCAATTTCTGATCCACCCTTCCAGCAGAAAACTACTATTAATGTTTTTATAACCGTAAATATGTTTTATCATGAAGGCTTGCGAGAAATTTTGAATATTTCGTCTGTATTGTCAAAGCATGTGACTGAACAATGACCAAATTCTTAGACTAATAATACTTTGCGGTTTCAACCTAGAAGTAATTTCATAGTTCAAAACAAATAAGCACACTTTCAAAGATCGACGCTCATCGGAAGTAGTTTGAAAAAAAGGTTGCCTCAGGTAGCGGGGAAAGTCCTTCAGTTTTCTATTATGCTATTGACACACTGCGCACGCGAGCAGGGATGGTCAAGACTCAAGTCTAAGCAATGCAAAATATAACAATTTGCCGCGAGGCATTGGAGCTCCAACTTATTTACACCCAAAAAGCTTTCTCTTTTTTATACTGCCTGACATCTTTCGATTCTATCACTATTTGAATTTTAAAATTTTCAACAAATGCCGTGTGGACCGGCTTGAACGGCTGTCTGCCAGCCATAGTCAATCCCAAGAAAATTAAAGCCGTTCCATTCACTATTGCACATGTCTCTGAAGGTTTAGCTTCTTGAAATTTGAAGTTGCTGTTGGCCGTACTCTCCTTCTCAACATGCTAACCGCCCTACCTTGCATTTTAATTATTAATGGAGCTACGACTCCTTTGCAAGTCCTATCCACTGGAAAAGGCTGTTCGAAATTTTAGAAATTAATTCGAAGTTATTTTAGGAATATATTAAAGAATCATGAGAATTATCGTTTCTCCAAATTTACTACACTTGCGAGGGCCTATTCAAAATGATGAAGTGTTTAACTATTTTCATCATCTTATCAAGCAGAATGTTATTCAACACAAAATTTCAGCATATTTTTCCCATTATTCGTCATCACTCATAAAGTTCAACGAAATAACGACTATTTGTTACTGTATATGATCACACGTAATTAAAAATGTTTTGTCTTCGATAGAAGCTCATTAAGCAGAGAGACTTGAGAAATTGAAAGTTGACTCGTTTTCGAGTAATTCGTTATGAATTTCCATAAGTGAATATAAGGATATTTATTTTTTAATGAACCATCATTGATGCTGGTAGAAGCCAGTAACAACAGAAATGCGATTTTGACGAAAAAACATTATCTATGGTATGAAGGTGTGCCTAGAAAGGTATGCTGGGGCAGATTTTCAGGAGAACTTTTACGGCTTCAAAATATCACTAGAAAATAAATTGGGGCTATATTAGGAGTTATCAATTTCACATTGAACATATATCAAATTTTTTTTTATTTTATTCATTCATGGTAGGATATGAGACATGGTACTGGAAGGACTGGATACGAATTCAATTATGGCGTTAAGAAAATAAATTGATTTACAACAAATTATTGGTGCCTCATGTTTAGACAGCTATAAATGAAAATCCACTTGAAGTTACCCAAAATGGACTACGCAAGTCTGAATTTCTTCAGGCTTCATTTCTCTACGTGGAGAATATTGATTCTAGGAGCGCTAAACCTAATTTTTATTAAAACAGATATTGCCCAGGAGAATTACACTGTATTAAAACTGCACACATTTGCCCGTTTCATAACCGCAGGTACGAGTTACTGCGTCTACGGTCCTGTGAATTGACGGATTCAGAGCTGGACCAAGTGGTCGTTGCCTTGCAGCAGCGTGGCGTCCGTACTGCAGACGACGGACGCTCTGGCTGGGCTGAACTAAATGAGTGAGTGGTGAGCGCTAGCGACTGTGGTACCGTCGTATAAATGATTCTTGGTACCGTCGTGTAGGTGGTGCTTGGTAGACATACTCACACTCAATAAACCAGCCTGATATTACGTACAATCTTTTTTTTAGGAGTGCGATATCAATCCTAATTCAAACATCATTACTGAGCATTCGGTTTTCTCAATGCAATTATTTTATTAAGTAAACTTTTCACAGAAGTCATTGGGATAGCCAGTTGACGAAAAGTTTAGGTTGGTAAGATTCATGAAATGGATTGGATGTTTCCATTAGGAAAAATAAACCAAGTTAAATTGTTGAATGACTATTCGTTTAAAGCAGCGGTCTCCAAACTTGCCTGACTTGGGGCCATACTGATTACTCCAGTAAGTTCCAAGGGCCAAAACCGTTTTAATTTTCCTGTGATTATCTACAATTTTTTATAGTAGTCGCCGAGTACGATGTCGGATTAATTGTCGCGGGCCTGATTGATCACACTGGCGGGCCGGATTTGGCCCGCGGGCCGTAGTTTGGAGACCTCTGGTTTAAAGGAACTCATCAGTTTCATCACTATTTTACTGGTGTTAATGCTAATATACCGCACCCGACAAACCCCCCTTCCCCCGCCCGGCCCAAAAACAATTTGTATCTTTTGTGTAAGTACTATTCGACAATCTTAGTCTGGATCAAACGTGGATTTTGTGGAACTAGATGGTGAGTTTGACCAGAACTACGTGTATCACTCTGGCCAGCCAGGTACACCAGGAAGGTTTACTCATCACAACTACTCTCATACGATCGTTTTAAAATTTTATTTTGATTCCTGAGCACTGGTTGTCGAAAAGTCAAATGACAGGTAAGCTGATACTGCTATGAAAACCACAAACAGCTCTCAGTAGATGACAAATATATGAAATAGGAGCTTGTGTATTTGTTGCAAAAATAGGCTGCTAAAATACCCTAAAAACAAAGTTTCTAATGTTTAAATTAGTGCTAACATTTCCCGCCGTCCGACATTACGGCGAAACTTCCAGAATTAACTGGCCCAAAAGACATAGCCTTACCAACTGGCCTTAAGGAGGTCAGGGTACACTGCAAGTTAAAACGCTTTTTTATGACAAAGGAAACAAAATATAGGAGGCTCACCTGCAAATCTTCGAAGATAATGTTGCAGGCGAACACCTCTTCAATTAAGCTGGCTTTCTATGGCAAAAGGCCCCGGATGCAGAGATCGGAACAGGTCAGAGCGCGCATAGGAGCATGCGCTCGCGACCAAGTCTTGTCGCTGTCTGAGATGGCCAGCCAGTCGCGGCTTGCACCTCATCTTGCTCGAATCCGTCGATAGGGGTTTGGATTCGATCAAGAAACAAGATGAACAAATTATTTATGTTCAAGATGTTAGTCGCCAGGAAAAGTGAAGCACTCCCACCATTGCCTCGCTCTGTCATAAATTATTAGCGTTTTACTATTTAGGCTTGTGTTAATGTGACAAAGCCTTTGTCCTTTATTATGCAAGATATGGAGTGACTTGCAGGACTTTAGTAATGAGCAATGGCTGGATTTGCGACACAATCCCGGCAAAGAAAAGAAACGGAGTTTTCTAAAGAAACTTCCGTTACACAAAACATTTACATATTAAAGTTGCCTTCCAGCGAAAGCATGGTAAGGACATTCATACATTTTATGCGCATTTAAACGTTAATATCAAATAATTAAGAAAGGAACTAGATGTGACCTTTCTTGCTCAAGTATGCCAGCTGACTACGTTGCCGACTCGCTGCCTGCCTTTTGGGCCGGGCAGCTAACGCAGCTTCGGGTTCCTCGGACTGGGCCGAGGAGTCCGATTCAGAAGAGAAAGAAGAAGATGAATGCTGACCTCTAGGGCGCTCAAGAGAAACAGAGCTACCCGCACGAGAAAAGGAACTCTCGGGAGACTCGAGACGAGGATGGAACTCCTCACTCGAACTCCCGTCTGCACTTTCCCACCCCTCCTCTGAAGAAGTAGTAGAAATAGCCAACTCCAGAGGGTATAGCAGAGAAATTTTAACGGCAGTTTCAGAGTTGTCAGCTTTAACTATTCTAACAACACGGACCTTGCCATCGCGTCCAGGCAGCAGAGCGATGATGCGAACTAGGGTCCAAAATGGTCTAGGTCTTACAGGATGCCTAAGTAGGACAACCTGACCCACAGATAAATACTTATTATTGAGAGGGAGAGATCTAAGCGGATAAGGACCGCGCAAAGAAAATAAGTATTGAGAGTACCAGAGCTCCCGGAACTTGGCAACCATCACGTCGCGCCGCTCTAAGGCTGAGAGCAAATGCTCCCGGCGCTCACCGTCTTCGGTTTCCAAGTCCGGAATCTCACAGAGAGGATTACAGAATTAGAGGTAGGGTACAGTTGAAGGAATTGTATGGGCATAATAGGCAAGATAGTGTCCCCCGTCTCTGTGTAAGAAAGAGGACGCCGATTGAGATTAAGGGTAATATCGGAAATGGCAGTAACGAAGGTAGAATATGGAAAGGTACTGCGACCAAAAAGTTTATACAAGCAATCCTTAATGGATTTGAACAAACGCTCCCAGATCGCTCCAAATTGAGGACTGTAGATCGGGATAGTTTTAAATTTAACGCTAAAGGTGCGAAAACGATCTTCATACAAAGAAGAAGTTAAAACTTCCGACAGAAGATCAGGAGCCGCTAAGAAAGTTCTAGCGTTATCGGAATACACGGTATTAGGGACGCCCTTTTCGTTGGTGAAACGAATGAAGGCGAAGCAAAATTCTTCCAACGTCATGGAAGGAAGAAGCTCGATATGAATGGCTCTGGTATGGAAACAAGTGAATAATAAAAGATATACCTTTTGTTTATGACCAAAAGGATCTAATACCCAGAAATGGGCAGAGAAGTCCATTCCCGTTGTGGCGAAAGGCCTTACAAAGTTTACTCGAGTGTCAGGTAAAGCAGGAGGATCAGGATAGGAGAAGGCTTTTGCGTTTACCTTTTTGCAAACTATGCACTTAGATAACACGCTACGAACAACACGCTTACAGCGCGGTATCAAATAACCGTCCAGTTTAAGCTTCTGCACGGTGGTGTCAATACCTTGATGGTTTAAACATTTATGCGTATGCAAAATTAACAGATTAGTCAAATGAGAAGTGCTAGCTAACAGAATAGGATTTCTAGTGTTGTAATCCAACTCTTCAGCGGCAACAATACGGCTACTAGATCTAACTAAACCGTGAGAGTCTAGAAAAAGATTAAAGGATCGAACTAGCAGAGGCAGACGAGGACTTTTGTTAGTTAAGGCCTCGATCTCGTCTGCGAAATGCGCTTTTTGCATAGAAGAAATAATGGTGGGTTCACATTGACACTCTTTTCACCACACAGAGCGTCACTTCGGCGGGCACATACACTGTTGCCGGGCTAGCAGGCGGGCAAAGTGAGGTTCACTTGGACATTCTCCCTAGCCATTCTTTGCCGCCGCCTGCCCGTCAATCACTCCATCTACAGATGAGCCGTAGCCTGCAGCATGTCATAAGTAGGGATGCGACATTGAACATATTGCATGCATATGCTTTTGAGTATATTTTAGATAGCATAAAATATGCCCGCAGGTATATATGCAGTGTGCGAATATCGCATATTTTCCTCGGAACAGCATAAAATATGACGAACGTGCATGATTAACTGTAAGTGGCAGTAAACTGAAACCTAGTAAAACCTTCCCATTACTTTTAAATTATATTCTTTTTTTCATCCAGTTTTATTTAATTTTTTTGTTTAACTGGATCAATTTTGTAAATTGAAATTTTTCGTAAATCAATAATAATTGTAAGTTGCTACAGCTACTTCAAAAGTTTACTTCAATTTTGCGGGAATTAGCTCAAGTTTTTTTAGATATAGTTCCTTATGAAGTGTATTTGAGATTAGTGCGGCTAGTAGTGATTTACAATCATGCCGATGGTGAACAAGGAGCATCATTTTTAGAATACTTCAAGGAATTTGAAGTTTTTCAAGCCGAGGAAGAATTTCTCTATTGCATTTATTGCGAGAAACGGGTGAAATATAAAACTTTTTTCTCACTCGGTGCACGTGAGAGAAGTTTTGCGTGGTTCAAGGTTTTAGTTTCCAAATATTATCATGTAGAACCATGTTGGGCTTAGTGCACATTTTATCAAATTATTGTTACCGAAGGAAATGAATTGCTCTTGAATAGCAATACAGGGACTTCCTACTTCGAGAACAATAAAATTAATGGATATCGTATAGGAAACATTGAAGAACAGATATGATAAAAGGTATTATCAAGAGTTAAAATGCATTTTGGTGAAAAACGAATGTTTTGAAAAAATAAAAACAATCAACTCAATTTGTTTCGTGAGATCTCTGACGCAATGAATGAATCCATTAAGGAATATTCACCTTCCGAACTAACTTGCTTCACCTTTGCTTCTCTTGTTTCTTGCGATGTCGAGTGGAAGTTTTCGCTGCATAAAACTTTGCTGGCAGATAATCGTAGAAGATTTGTTTTTGAAAATCTAAAATACCACGCAATTATCAAGTGCAACCCTCCAATTTAATGCTAAAATATATTCCCGTTTAAAGAAGGGTTAACAAATAATCCTTGCATTCATGAAAAACATTATATGTACTTCAAAATCAAACTTGGATGAGATCACTTTTTTTTCGTTCGTTATCATCGTCCTTAATTCGTTCAGATTAGAATTGGTACCGTTTCAAAATATTTATGTTCAGATAAGTTATAAAACTTAGTTGAGAATTGTATGCACTTAATGATTAATAGAAAATTATAAAATAAATCATTTTTTCCGTGTATGAAGAAGTACACTGTATCCTGTATCATTGTTTCTGCGCAATCTCCCTCACAAAAAATATAAATTTGGAGCTATTCAAGTGAAGCATTTATATTGATACATATTTCTGCTTAGCATGTAATATGCGCTTCCACAATTATGCATCGAGTGTAGCATATATGCATCGAGTGTTTCTACATATGGTTTTACTAGCATAATTCTTGCCGAAGCCTTCATATTTTATGCTGCATATGCGCTACAAAAATCAGTAAAAGCAAGAACATTAAAGAACGTGCAATCAATGACATACGAAATAAATTATTAGCGCTATTCTACTAATCATCTGCCCTCCTGGCGAGAAGTACTAGAGCGCAGAGCGCAGTACCTCCCAACGTAGAGTCTGGATTGCAACTGAGCAGTGTGAGCAACACACTCTGCCCGCTGACTTTGACGCTTCTGCTGCCTGCTAGCGCAGTGCCAATGTGAACGATCGCTGCCCTTTAGCTGCGCGCACTTGCCCGCGCCCGATGATTGTGAGCTTCCAATACGAGTGTCAATGTGAACCCAGCATAAGATACAAAAAGGCTCGCAGTTTAGCCTCACCCCCATCTGCACGCCTAAAGATAGCGACAGCTCTAAATACTTTCTCCATCGTACCCAATAGTTTGGGATAGGAGGAAAATCGTTCAAGCTCCACAATCGAAGCTTGACGTGGGGGATTAATATTAACTGCGATACATGCATCTGAAACAAATTGGTGCGGAATGCAACCCAAGTGTCCCTTGGGCCATTTATCCTTACTTTCTCTTATCCAAGAAGGACCTTCTAACAGTAACATTTTACTTTGTAAAAACTTAGAAGCTTTAACACCACGTGTTAGCATGTCTGCCACGTTAAACATAGTGAGAACATACTCATAGCTGAAGGAAGCCGAAGTTTCACATTCTAATGTTTTACGCATGTCTTCTACGTCTTTTAGTCTATTGCTTACAAATACATTTTTTCGGGGAGGTTTGCCGCTCAACAACCAAGCTAAGGTGACTTGGGAGTCCGTTAACATAATTACGCTCGAGACCTTATAAGGGAAATTAACGTCACACATCAGAGATACAAGACATTGATAGGCAAGAAATACGGCCAAAAGTTCAAGAGAAGGAAGAGTTCTTTAGCGAGGAGGCGAAACCTTAACTTTAGAGAACAGGAGCGTACTGCGTTCCTCTTGGACACCGTAAATACAAGTGCCAAAGGCGCTAGCACTAGCGTCACAAAACACTACAAGTTTAACATTTTTGGTTTCGTCCAAATTCATTCTAGGGAACTCGAAATTACTCAACTCAGAAAACTCCTGACAATAATCACGCCAGTCCTTACGTAACTCGTCTGGGACATCTTGATCCCATCCTATTCTCAAAGGCGTCAACTTGCGTAAAATGAGCTTACCACGTACCGAAAAAGGAAGCAAAACCCCTAATGGGTCGTACAGTGACGCAACTTCAGACAGTATGCTCCTGCGCGTTTTACAGGAAGAATCCAAAGTTTTCACGGACAGAGAAAGAAGATCAGAGGAAGAATTATAATTATACCCTAGCACCCTAGAGTCCACTTCGACACTACAAAGAGAAGGGTCAATTTGCGAAAGAAGTTCAGAGTTATTGGATTGCCATTTGCGCAACGGAAACCCACTCTCCTCAAAGGCTCGGTTAGCGCGTTGAAAAGTGCTAAGCGCAAGCTCAGGACTATTAGTGGTAAAGACTAAGTTATCGACGTACAGCTTATTAGCCATAACGTCTCTAATTACTAAGTCAGTTAAAGTGTCAGCATGAAGTTTAAGAAGATAGTTAAGAATATAGGGTATACAGAAAGACTGATGGTGGAGTTAAAGAAAGTCCGGATTGAGAGTTTTTAATTGAACTCAACGAAATATTAGTAACAACAGTAAACAACAGTAAATAGTCAAACGAATCAATAGGCGAGGAGTAGCACTGATCGGGTCCGAGTGCACAACACGCAGCTTTTGCCGCACGCCAGCGCACCGCTTGACTTGAAAGACCTAGACCCAACGGCCTGTAGGAAAAAAACAAAGACTTGAGCCTATAAGGACATGAAATAACCCCGAACGACTTCAACCCCTACCGGACAGCGGATATATCGACTGCGGAATGACGTTCCAATTCTAGTTATACGTTATACGTTATACAGTTCCAGTTTATAAGTTATACGTTATACGTTATACAGTTCCAGTTTATAAGTTATACGTTATACGTTATACAGTTCCAGTTTATAAGTTATACGTTATACGTTATACAGTTCCAGTTTATAAGTTATACGTTATACGTTATACAGTTCCAGTTTATAAGTTATACGTTATACGTTATACAGTTCCAGTTTATAAGTTATACGTTATACGTTAGTAAGTTCCAGTTATAAGTTATTATTCGAATGCGTGTGTGGCGTTGCACCCTAATTGACCAGAGCACGAAATTGATACGTTGACAGCAAATCACAATGGCCAACCAACCCACGTACCCCTCAGTGCTATCCAGTGCTTCGAAGTAGGACGGAGAGGAGTAACACGGCCCTCGGTGAGTTAGGCTTCCATGGTCAGGTCACACGTCTGCGGGCGAAGAGGCGAAGAGGCGAAGAGGCGAACTCTGCTCCCTGACGGAGTGACCAATTCGCACCACACTCCACCACGGTCTTCCGGCGCCAAACTTCAGCAGTACCTACAGGCCCTCATTCGGTCAACCAAAAATGCTCCGCACCATACGCAGCCCTCGACGACGGCCACGCTGACCAGGATTGCGGGACAGCTGATCTAGTGACACTGTGCGAGGCGAAATCTGGGGCGAGACTGCTGAGGGTTGCATGGCAGGTGATTTAAATAGACATGTTTATGTCGTAGTCACCTGACCAGAACAATTCACCGTTAACGCACAAATCGTGACTGGTCAACTCAATGAATACAATTCCTCTGAGAGGTCGCCTTATTAATGAGGGGACCTATATGGATTTCCGCACACTCCCCGCCACAGGATTCGTTTCTTTCAACAAGAAGAAACGAATAAAGTATTAGTTTGATAAAATCATAAATGTTAAACGATAAACAATTGAATGGCATCACTTGATACCATAGACTGAATCTTGGCTCTAGCCGCAGTCGCAGCTGCCCGCCTAGGATGGGAAGCTGCCGAACTTTGTGAACTGCGTTCCTCCTCTACTCCCCCGGGTTCAAGCGACCTAGCTCCAGCTATATTCCCCGGCAAAAGAAAGATCAGCGAGGTCGAGTGTCGATAAACTACTTCTCCAGTACCCTTTCTCACCCAAGCTGAGGTAACTTCACCCAACGTGTTTTTCTCCACCTTAGTGACCAAACCCAACGGATAAGAGCTTTGTTTTAAAAACTTATCTACCAGCAACACGACGTCGCCCGGATTCAGCAGCTTATGCCTCACAGGTTTGTATCTTTCCTTTTTATTCGTAGCCTGATAAATCAGATCTCCCAGAAATTCCGAATGGTAAAGATCTTTCAACTTTGTATGCAACTTTTCAACGTTTTGGTACGATTCCAGTATTTCCTTGTTCGATCTAGGTTCAAAATCCTGATCACTATCAGAATTCTGAAACTCAGGTACTACATTTGCGGACGGAAGCTCCCGCCCGTGAATCAAAACCTCCGGAGTGATTGGACTTTGGATGTCAACCTCATTAGATCTCAAAGCCTCCTTGAATGCAATAGGCCTTTTGTTAATTAAATGAACCGCTTTTGATATTAAAAATTGAAAATCAAACACTGAAATGATTCGCTTACCAATTGTTTTAAAAATAAGGCGCTTCGCGGCCTTTACGCACGACTCTACCAAAGCACCAAGTGCGCTATTTCCTTTACAATATTGACTCATGGTAAGGTGAGTAATTCCATGCTCTTCAAGGTACATCGTAGTTTCGTGATCATCAAAAAATGATTTTATTGTATTAAACCCAGCCGATATTTGAGTACCCAAGTCTGCTATACAATTCTGAAATAACCCATAATCATAAACATGCAATTGAACTGCTTTAAGGAACTCTTTCGTGTCGGCTGTTAAACAGACTTTCATATTAATTGCTCTGCTCCACAGGCATGTGATTACCAGCACCCAGACTTTGTGCTTCTCCGCGCCTATCCTTACCGTCCACGGGCCCATGTAGTCCAAGAAAACTGACGAGAAGGGCCACGCGGGCGGGTCAATACGGAAGTCTCGGTAAGCACTCTGGTTAAGTTGTAAGGGCTTAGCATTCAAACGTTTACAGACGATGCACTGCTTGAGAACTTTCCGGACTGTCGAAAACGGATGTAAAAAATGGTAGTTATTCCTGAGTTCCTTAAGGACAGGGTAAATTCCTAAGTGTCCCACCTTAACGTGCACTTCTTCCACTATCCGTTTTGTTAAAATACTATCTTTGGGCAACAAAATCGGATATTGACGCAAGTCTTGCTGAGGAAACTTTGACTCGACTCTCAAAAGCCCATTCGAATCGGTGACAATATTCAACCGCCTCATCAACTGAGGCGTTTTGTTCACAGGCTGGCTAGAAGATTTGAGAAATTTGAAAATTTCTCCAAATTTGCGTTTCTGCTCGACTGAGATAATACGCGTCCGTGCTTGCAAGTAGAAGTTTTCGCGGCTAGGACAAGTTTTCTTAGCAACTTTGCATTTTAGTTTATCAATGAAGGTTAATACATTCCTAAAAACTTTTACTAACTTTGTCAAAGAGGAAAACCTGTTTAGAGGTATCAAGTGAATTTCTTCCTCCAAATTCGCTAGGCAAGAACTTACTTCCCACTGGCCTTTTGACGTTAACCCCGCTCTATCGTCACAGGTAATCCCTCCACCGACAGCATCCCTAGAGTTGGAACCGTCCACCTGCGTGCTCATCAAATTAGATAAGCAAATTGAGAACTCCAACGGATCGTCGTTTTGGCTGTCGCTAAGAAAGGCCGGGCCTGTAAAGTAGTTTGATTTTTTTAATTGATTCAGACTAGCCGGGCGGCTTACAAAATCTGCAGGATTTTCCCTGCCCTCCGTAAAATGAAAGGTCATGGGCGCATTATTACACACAGTCTCAATCTCCTCAAGTTTGTTCATCGTGTAAACATTTCGTTTTTGCATCTTATCAAAATCTATCGAATAGGACTTTATCCAGTGAAGAGCTACCAAGCTGTCTGTGTACACGTGCATAGAAACTATCTCTACCGGGGCCACCGTAGACGCACCACTCAACTCCCCGTACCATCGGGCCAACGCACCCACCCCCAGAGACAATGCTGTCAATTCTAGCACAGGCACAGTTTTACTTTTCAACTGTTTAGTCACCATTTTTGATTTACATGAAAGTAAGTTTAATTTGTTTTCGTTACATTCTTTTACATAAATGACGTACCCGTACAACTGTCTCGATGCATCGGTAAATGCTATCAGCGAAAACTTCCCCTCTCTATCACCAACGGATCTAGGCACTGCGGGACATTGCGCAACATTAACCTGTCTAGTGATGCAGAGCCATTCTCTAATTAAGGACAAAGGCAGTTTAGCGTCCCAACCTAAAGTTTTATCCGATTGCAATTTATGCAGAAAGATTTTAGCTCTATTAAGCACTGGACTATACACATCGAAAACGTCATAAATCTCGTGTAACGTACTTAATATTTTCCGTTTTGTATCTGCCTTTACGTCTAACTTTATACTACAGGGCTTCAGCGTGTCATCGTGCCTATCCCAGTTCATACCCAAAAGCTTAACTTCCCTGGGCGCTTCTGCACTACCGTCCCTCTCTATCTCCTCTTGGAGGCCCTGCTCGTTCGTCAAAAATTTCTGCAGAGGAAACTTATACAGCTCAAATATTTGTGGGAGCACCGTATAGCACCACAGTAAGACCTCTGGGTTATTCGTGGAATATGCTCCATTATCCATGTACACATTGTTGTAAAGCATTCGTTTGAAATCCCTCATTTCTGAGGTGTCGTTCTCGATATCCAAGATTAAAATTTTATAAAGAGCTAACATCAACATCGTAGGACTTGGCCTCAAACCAAAGGGTAACCGTAAACTTTTGAAGCCTACCAGAGACAAGTCTCCCCCAAGGACGTTCTTAAACCACAAAAAACAGAGCCTGGTCTGATCGGCATGTCCCAATGCAATGTTTAGAAATGCTTGTTTTATGTCAAATGTAAGTAGATATTTATCAAACCTATGAAAAATCAAAGCAGCATCAGGTTTCGCATTAAGACACGGGCCTGCCAACATTGCTTGATTATGGCTCACGGTATTTTTTGTTTTTTCACACAAATTCGAAAGAAATACTACGCGGCATTTTGTGGTTCCATTTTTCATACGGAAAACTCCCATATGCGGCTATAAGCTACATTGGGGATTATTCTGCATAAATTCTTCGAGGTTAGGTATTTTCTCAATAATGTTGTTACGTACTTGTTCCCTGAACACCGAGTCGTACATTTCTAACTTTTCTTTATCGGAAACTAATTTTTTATAATTAGATCGAAGAATTTGATTAGACAAGCTATAATTTTTTGCTAATCTATGAGATATTCTATGGTTCCACATCAGAGGCATTTTAAGCCTGCCATCCTTCAGTCTCTCAGTACCCCGAAGGACATGCTCTACCAATTTAACATTCAATTCCGTTTGTTCCAGGTCGTCGGATTGGTTACCTCCCAAGAGCTCCGTGCAACGTCCCTCCAGCAGAGCGCCCGAGGCCCCGCTGAGCCAGGATCCCGACGACCGGTCCTCTGGAGAGTCGGAACCGCCAGGACCCAGCTCGGCAGGCCCCGACGACGCCCCACCAAGTCCCTCGAGAGCACATGCCGAGCCCGAGGGAGCAACAATCTCCCGATCTTTCGTGCTAACCTCTGTTTGTGAAGAAGGCAACAATTTTATATTTTTCCTCATATATTCTACATTTCCTGACAACAGAATCCCCACGCTCGAGTTTATAAAGCATGAAGCTCTGTCGTCCTCGCCGAACTTTACATATGCCATCTCAAATAGCGGATCAGTTTCAGTTCCTAATATTAGAGCAATTTCATCAGACAAGTTCTTATTCTCGCCTAAGATGGACTGGTCTGCCAAACTGTAATTTTTTGAAATAAATTGCTTGGCAAAATCTGCTAGACCACGAGTTGGTAAACTAATATTGATGGTCGGAACGCAGACGGCTTCGATCATCCTAGTCTGATTGTTAATACTCAATGGAACTGCTACTATCTTAGTAGTCAGCTCTCTACTTGAATTAAACCCATGTATTTTAATGGTTACATTTTTCTCTACAACACCCAGATTCAAATCCTCTGCCAGAGAAGTCAATATGAAGTTTTTCTGACTGCCGCCATCTTTTAAGCCCCTAACCTTCAAGTCTTTCGACTTCCCAACTATCCTGTACGTTAGAGTAGGCAACAAATTTGAGCTATCACTGGCTTCGCCGAAAGACACGACCCTTACTGTAGTGGCACTAACAACAAATTTCGAACCCGACGCACCCCTTTCCGGGGAACGATTATTAGACCACTTTCTCGGTTTCGTGCCCAGATAAGTCATGTGACTAGCATTACAATAGCGACATTTCGAAGTAAACTGAAATTTGCAATTTGCTGTAGTATGATTTTTAAAAGAACACTTCGTACAGGCGCGAATGGCTTTTAATTTTTCACATTTCTTAGCAGAAGAATCATATTTCGAACAATTACTTAGCAAGTGTTCATGCTGTAAGTTATCACTCTGACACAAAATGCAGAGGGGTTTTTTACGTTTAACGGCAACTGCCATCGTCTCAGCAACACTAGACCCGCTAGAACTCTGCTGCTTTATTTCGTGTTGCTTAACAAACCTATTTTTCTTAGAAATATATTTCTGACGTAAATAACGATCAGTAGCTTCAAAAATGTGTTCTTGAATTTGATTCAAGGACGGTTTACTCGTATTTGTAATTTGAATTAAGTTATTCTGGAACTTCTCATTGAGAGCATTCCAAAGAAAGTACGCTAAAACGTCATCGACGTATATCTCAAAATTTTGAAATGCTGAAACAACTGTCCTCATTTCTCCAATAAACACATATGGATTGTCGTTCTCGAATAGTCTGAGGCTAGCCAGTTTCTCAATTACGTTATACTTTCTGACGACCGAGGAAGCAAATGCTTTAAAAAGCAAGTCTTTCGCCGTTTCATAGTTTTGTTCCTGAACATCGAGCGAATCAACCAATATTTTCGGAGATCCTGACAACTGATTTCTCATATAAATAAATTTTTCGTAAGACGTTAAGTTGTGTTTATCCAAAATGGCCTCAAAATTACTAAAGAATTTCTCCAAACTTTCGTTATCGCTATGATTAAACGTTGGAAGAGGAATATCAGGAAATTTCAATTTATGCCCCGTGCTCATACCTGCCAAGACAGACGCAGAGGCGTTAGCTGGGGTACTAGTATAGTTCCCACCCCCGGCCACCTCCAAAGACGACTCCCTGGGCTGCAAAAGAGCTAGAGACTGAAATATTACATCCTCGTACGCCTCCAACTCCTCCGTCTCCGACTGCAAAGCATCATCTGACGCACCACTGCGAATCAACGCATCAAAAATTTTCGCGTCCAACTGCTTATGCTCGGCACGTAAATCATTCACTTTAGTAATATTTAGTTGCCTTTGGCTCTCAGAATAGGTCTCAAATTCAGCACTAATTCTGTTGAAAGTTTTAGTTATTCTTTGCCTTATATATTGCCGTGTTTTAGTTAAAACCTTAATATCACAATCTGATCCCGCCCAGAATCGCCACCAGTTGCTACACTAGTCATGATTGCTACTCCTGCAATTTAACCAGTAAGTAGAAAATCAAATTGATAGAACAGTAAGTTGATAGAGAAAAGAGAAATAAGATCACCGAAGAGAAATTGGCCGCAATCTCCCCGTCTCACACTTAACACCTGAAATTACGCTACGCACCTACTGGCCACCATATACAGAAAGACTGATGGTGGAGTTAAAGAAGGTCCGGATTGAGAGTTTTTAATTGAACTCAACGAAATATTAGTAACAACCGTAAACAACAGTCAAACGAATCAATAGGCGAGGAGTAGCACTGATCGGGCCCGAGTGCACAACACGCAGCTCTTGCCGCACGCCAGCGCCCACCGCTTGACTCGAAAGACCTAGACCCAACGGCCTGTAGGAAAAAAACAAAGACTTGAGCCTATAAGGACATGAAATAACCCCGAACGACTTCAACCCCTACCGGACAGCGGATATATCGACTGCGGAATGACGTTCCAATTCTAGTTATAAGTTATACGTTATACAGTTCCAGTTTATAAGTTATACGTTATACGTTATACAGTTCCAGTTTATAAGTTATACGTTATACGTTATACAGTTCCAGTTTATAAGTTATACGTTATACGTTATACAGTTCCAGTTTATAAGTTATACGTTATACGTTATACAGTTCTAGTTTATAAGTTATACGTTATACGTTAGTAAGTTCCAGTTATAAGTTATTATTCGAATGCGTGTGTGGCGTTGCACCCTAATTGACCAGAGCACGAAATTGATACGTTGACAGCAAATCACAATGGCCAACCAACCCACGTACCCCTCAGTGCTATCCAGTGCTTCGAAGTAAGACGGAGAGGAGTAACACGGCCCTCGGTGAGTTAGGCTTCCATGGTCAGGTCACACATCTGCGGGCGAAGAGGCGAAGAGGCGAAGAGGCGAAGTGGCGAAGAGGCGAACTCTGCTCCCTGACGGAGTGACCAATTCGCACCACACTCCACCACGGTCTTCCGGCGCCAAACTTCAGCAGTACCTACAGGCCCTCATTCGGTCAACCAAAAATGCTCCGCACCATACGCAGCCCTCGACGACGGCCACGCTGACCAGGATTGCGGGACAGCTGATCTAGTGACACTGTGCGAGGCGAAATCTGGGGCGAGACTGCTGAGGGTTGCATGGCAGGTGATTTAAATAGACATGTTTATGTCGTAGTCACCTGACCAGAACAATTCACCGTTAACGCACAAATCGTGACTGGTCAACTCAATGAATACAATTCCTCTGAGAGGTCGCCTTATTATTGAGGTGACCTATATGGATTTCCGCACATAGGGAGATGCAACAAACCCGAACAACAGAGTCGTGTATCGGAAGTACTGAAATTTACCGTCCTTGTAAAGGACAAAGCTAAATTGATTGCGGTCAAATTCACAGGCTAATTTTACCTGAAGGAAAGCTTTAAAAATGTCAGAGAGTATGACTATGGAGTCAGCACGAAAATACACCAAGAGACCCAACAAATTGTTCATAAGATTTGGACCTACATACGAGGCTTCGTTCAGACTTGGTAACTTTCCTATCTTCAGAGAGCAGTTAAAGACAGGGCGAATTTTAGAGGTTTCGACATGCTCACGCACGACAGGTCGGTGAGGAATCCATTTGTGCACTCGCACGTCCAAGGATTTGAGAGGCAAAGGTTCTATTTTTCCTAATTCGAGTTGCTCAAGGAAAACATCATTATACTCCTTCTCAATCCCCCTACGAGCATTATCAACTGCAACTTTACGTGCAAGAAACCTCGCTAGCCCGAAACTATGGGGAACTTTAGCTAATAAATTTCGATTCCACGGCAACATGATAGAATACCTGCCTTCCGCATAAGTGACACTACTTTTGAAATCCTCTAATTCTTTGTCATACTCCTCCTCTTTCGAGGGCACCCCTATAAGCTCCAAGTCCAATAGTTTATCAAGACCTGCTTGTACATCACATTGCTCGGTAACGTCCAACACGAAAGAACACACTTTAGGAGTATCAAAAAATGTCTTCAGAGTACTTCGGTAACGGGTTTGGTTTAATTTACATTTAGACTTTTTTCTTTTAGATTTCGATTCAGTTGTGAAAGCAGAAGAAGAGAACGTTTTACTCAAATGAGTGTTATCAACCTTGACAACAGAAGTTGCTGAGCAACTGTCTATCGTCTTAGCTTCAGAGGCAACAACATGAGATAGAGAGGATTTATGGCACTTAAAGTCCCCAAAGGTAGAAACCCATTTGAAACACGCAAGACCTTATAGTTGTCAACGTTTTGTAACTCAAGGACCCTAAATGCTTGAAGAGCATCGACACCCAAAATGCCGTTAACTTGAATACTATCCTCAACTATTTCCGGAAAGGAAGTGGACAGAGGAAACTTAGTTTTAAATTGAGCAAGTTTAGCTTGCAGACCCTTGATCCCCATCTGCAGGTTCAAGTTCTGCATGGCGAAGACATCAAGCTCGTACTTCTCACTGTCTGGAAGCACGAGTTCAATGTTAATTTGCTTACCCCTTAACGGGACAGAAGCTCCTACAGTGTTAACAGTAAGTTCCTGCAAATCAACTTTAGAACCATCAGGGATTACAGTAGCTAAGTCGATAGGGGACTTCTGACTACCCGTATCGATTAAGAAATTAATTCTCTTAACTACCCCGCCATACTTAGTAGAAAGAGCTACAAGAGGGCACATCCGAAGACGTGCCTTTAACCGTCATGAGGAGGCGGTAGCAAGGGTAGAGAATGCTACAAATTTGGGACACATAGGGCTAAAGTGATTGTTAGCTTTGCATAAAGAGCAAGAAAATGGAAGACCCTTAACTTTTGCAGGGCACTCGGAAATTGAATGTTTGCCGCTTAGACAAAATGTACACAATTGTAACTCACCAACTCGTTTCACGCGCTTTACGTGAGTGTCAAATTTCTTACAAGAAAAGGACGAGTGGCCAGTTAAATTACAGAAACGACAAACCTTAACACTGGGCAACTTATCGAGCACAGGAGAAGGTCTAATTTTGTCCCTAACTTCAGCTCGGGTAATTCCCCCCACCCTCTCATTTCGGACGGGAAGAGATGGTTTAGGTTTATTGTTATTTTTTGTTTCAAGAAGAGAAAGCACCTGATGAGCATTCTCAAACATTTCTAATGAAAAGAAACTCGCTTTAAAATAGCGAAGGATTTCTAGAAGGAAGAAGTCAGGAAGTTTAGTTTTAATAATAGAAGAAAACAGTAGGTTGCCAGACTTCTCACTACAGAAGTCTAACCCCAACTTAGATAGCTCGAGTAGACGAAACTTAACCTTAGAGAGGAAATTCCCTATTTCGGCTAAGCTCTGAACACCAGGACAGCTGATTAACTCATCAAGAGCCATAGAAATTAGTTTGTTGCCATTTAAAAAATCTTGCTTGAGTAAAGCCCAAGCAGATCGGAAACTAGACTCTTCATTAGGAAGACCCTCAACAAGACTGAGAGCCCTCCCTTGAAGCTGATTTTTCAAAAATATAAATTTTTGCCCCTCACTCATACTAGGATAAGCTTGCAGGGCATTAAGAAAGGACTCTTGAAAATGAAGAAAAGCAAAAGGACAGCCCTCATTGTCGCTAAACTTCTTTAACGTCAACTGAGGGGCTCTAAAGATATTCAAGGGAACATCAGAAATTGAAACCTTAGTAGGCACAGAAGTAGGAATGGTATCACTTAAGTTTGACACCTGGGAAGTTGAAATAGAATTTTTAAGTTCAGATAAAAGCTCTATCACCTGCACCTCATACTCGACTCGCCTAGTAAGTTCCTTATCAGACACTTCATCAACATCAGAAGGTATAGTAGAGGACAGTTGTCTATAGGCCTGTAGAAGGCCACTCAACTGAGGAACGGCTTCCAAACGGAAAGCTAGGTCACAGCCAGGAGACAGAACTTTTTTACGAATAGCAGTTATACTACATTTTAAGCCCCGAAATTTTATGCCTAGGGCTGCAGCGTTACTAATTTCACTCATTATGATAAAAAATGCAATTATTTGGCTTATCAGGAAAACTGTTATCTAAAATATAGGTCTACACTTATCAAGTGGACAGATTACATCCCTTTAGAAACATGGAAAAATACTAATGACACAGAAAAATACAAAAAATTCAATCACCCCACCAGGCACTGTTTAATTCACAACATTTTTCTTTTTTTTACGTTTACACTTTGCACAAAATTTCAAAATTTGCCTTAAATATCTCAGGCTTTACACACACTTACACAATTTTATATGAGTGAACCTAAAAAGGGTTTAGACAAGGTAAAAAAAAGGCTAGAACCTTTAAACGCAAGGCTAGCAACGAATACCCTGCCTAAAAATACAACACAGGTATCAATCAACACAACTTAAACCTAGTGAGATCCGACAACCGACCCCGGCTATCCGGACAGCACAGCGACAGCACGATTTTTTTTTTTTGAAAAATATTTATTAAGTAGTTTATAATGAAGGAAATTTATTAAAAAGGAAATGAAAATATGCAAGAAGAAGAAGAAAGAAAAACAATTAGGTACCAGGATTTTATCCTGTCGAACTCCAGCCAAGCTCTAACGTCAAAAGGCCGGCACGGTAAAAGACCGGCTGGCTTGACGTTTAGTCAAAACTGCTTTCAGCAGCGTTAAGTGAATTTAAAATTTTAAATGAAACAGAGATATCACCTCGAAAGAAGCTGATGAAATTTAACTTTGAAAAGATGAGTCATTATCTTCGAAAAAAGAACTATGTCCCGCCGTCCGACATTACGGCGAAACTTCCAGAATTAACTGGCCCAAAAGACATAGCCTTACCAACTGGCCTTAAGGAGGGTACACTGCAAGTTAAAACGCTTTTTTATGACAAAGGAAACAAAATATAGGAGGCTCACCTGCAAATCTTCGAAGATAATGTTGCAGGCGAACACCTCTTCAATTAAGCTGGCTGTCTAGGGCAAAAGGCTCCGGATGCAGGGGTCGGAACAGGTCAGAGCGCGCATAGGAGCATGCGCTCGCGACCAAGTCTTGTCGTTGTCTTAGATGGCCAGCCAGTCGCGGCTTGCACCTCATCTTGCTCGAATCCGTCGATAGGGGTTTGGATTCGATCAAGAAACAAGATGAACAAATTATTTATGTTCAAGATGTTAGTCGCCAGGAAAAGTGAAGCACTCCCACCATTGCCTCGCTCTGTCATAAATTATTAGCGTTTTACTATTTAAGCTTGTGTTAATGTGACAAAGCCTTTGTCCTTTATTATGCAAGATATGGAGTGACTTGCAGGACTTTAGTAATGAGCAATGGCTGGATTTGCGACAAACAATTGGAAATACTAATCAAAACGAATTCATATATGAACTATGAGGAAGGTTTTCATTGGCGCCAGTAATTCAATGCCAGACTGCGACATTCACATAATTAAATCTATCGTGGGGCAAATGGGCCATTTTTTGTACAAGTTGATTTGGGTACATTTCTATGAGCAACTTCTTCTCAAGCGGCATATGATTAGAAATGAGCTCAGGCTAGTTGGGTGAAAGCCCTATTACACGGGGCAACAATTGCTCTTAAGTCCCCGATACACTGGGCAAAAATCGCGGTGATAACCGCCAGCACGCCTCTCAATGTGCCTCCCATCCCTGCACACCAGCCAGTTGGCAGAGTGGCCACCGAGCTTTCAGCGATCCGAGCATGTCTGGATTAGGACGGTCGCGGGTCGTCAGTCGTCACTGCGACGAGCAGCACCGCTTTGAACGTTGACGGGAGAGGTGCACAGCCATGTCTTGCTCCGCAATTGAGTAGACAAAACTCGAACGCTGAATTCTATAAACGCATTTAAAAAATTCGACTGCTTGCAGAATGTGATGAGCAGCGCTTACAGAAGGCTAAAGCACAGCGCAACGTGCGCTTTGGTTTAATCCTGCGCTCCATACGGCTGGTCGCAATCGTGCACCTACCCGTACGACACGCTGAGGCAGACTGACGCCTTGCATTGCATTCCGCGGTGCTTCACCTTGCGTGCTGAGTGTATCATGTCGCCAGTTCTCACTTCAACTGGCGGACGGATCCACTACCGAAATTTCTCGAGTCATGAACGCCAGTGTATCGGGGCCTTTAGAAGCGGCGACGGCTGCCTCTGGGAGCAATTGACTGCACTTGCTGGGCAAGTTTTGGTTTCCGCGCTTGTTCAGAAACCTCGAGCAGCTCAGAGCGACGGAGCAGTGCTCGACTGACCGTCGAATGGTTGCGACATAGCCTCCCACTGAGCTAACATAAACTCTGTCCGCCATTCAATAGGTAGTCGAAGGATTTAATAAATGTCCAATAATATGAAATGCTATTAAGTGTTATATAACCAATTAAGTATCATTTAAGACACCTAATTAGTCCAAATTTCTATACAAAATAAAGCAGAATATTACCATTTACCATACATTCGTGATACGTCTAATTTTCAATTGTTGTCACTTTTCCATTAAAATTGAATGCGTTAAAAAGTGTACGTTAAAAAAGTGGACAGAAATTTAAAAAGAATAAACCATAGGTTTATACGATTAAACAATTTAGCTCAATATGATGTAACTATCAAAGCCATCAGAAAATAGAAAAACATTACTACCTGCCACAAAAGTGACAGGAAAAAGAAGATTGACTCTGTAAAGTCATTTAACTTAATGTGCATTCATTTTAATTTTCCATCATAAGTAGCGGGTCGAAAAATAGCCAATACTTTATTCGACTTTCAATGATCAAACCATTTACAATGTTTTTTAGACTTGAACCTAACTATATCAATACAGTAAATGATTGAACTTACACTTTGACTACGACGTGCGCCACCAGTGGTACACGCAGGTAGTTTTCATAATGCTGCTGACCGACCAGTAGTCACAAACTCAATTTTCATAAATATTTAATCAAAGCTAAATAATGGAACGAACCAGTTCATGTTTGGAATTTTCAAAATAGTTTACCACAATTCACTTAAAATTTGAATTTGGTGTTAAACTTGATACTTAGTCGCCGCAGTCAAAGTGTTAATTAAGTAATTTACTGTTTCTTCTGTTTATTTCTGTGTGGTATAAAAACACAAATTATTATATTGATAAGCGAATATAAGGTGTAAAAAATATATTTAAAATTTATCACAATATTATGATATTTTTAATAGTGCATTTCATGCTGATTCTTACAAATTCAAGATTATTTTCATAGAAGTTAGTAATACATCAAAAAAATTATATTGAATCAATTGTTGTATGACCCTTCAATCTCATCCATTGTAAGAGAATACAGCAAATAAATAATGCAGAGATATTTAAAAGCATAAAACAGGCTCTAAGTTTTTAATACGTTTTTAATGCTTTTCATTTAATGTTGAAATAAAAAAGTCACATGCTGCAGTCACTGCGAGCTACAACCTACCCCTTCAATTGGCAACGCCACACTGGTTCGCGAAGGGAGTATATAGTGATTAGTGAAGGGAGCATAGTCGTCTGTGAAGAAAACCAGATTTTGAGATTTCTCTTATGTCTGTGTTAACCAATGGCGTTCTTGCTAGTGGGACGTCAGCACGGTAGTCAGTTACCTAATGACTACGATGAAGTGTGCACACGCTCGCTAAATGCTCTTCTAGCTGTTGAGTTAATCACGCAATCGTTAACCATTAATTTGGGAATCTTGGATTCAGAAAGATAATCAATTGTGCTTCCTCACTCAAGGACACTTAGTAATATCAAAATAACTAGCAAAGATACATTAAGAGTTGATAACTATAAATATTACAGGCCCTTGAATATAACAACATATTACAGAGTGACTTTCACGCACACCTCATCCTTTGACTTGTGGTGGAGGTACTAATCTTGCTTTGGGAAATGGGAGGCGGAGTTGTAGAAAAGGTGAGGAGGAGCCAACTTCAGCCAAGCGTCTGTGGTTGGCTCAAAGGTGGTCACGTGTCGGGTCTTGCCAATGCCCGAGTCTCTCAACTTATGCAGCTAATTTGAATCCGATCAAAATCGGCTTTGCTCCCTCCAGTATATTCTAGCTCCATGCACTGGTTGCTGCAGGTTGCATCGTCTGATAGCGCACCCACAAGTTGCGTCATTTCAGTTGCTGTAGGCGAGGCAATTGATTGCCCCGTGTAATAGGGCCTTAAGTCTATCCTATGCTATGAGTGCCGGCGCTCCTGGGGTATACTTAAGTTAAAAATTATCTAGGCAATAAAAAGTCTTTTAAGACCTTTATCATTCGCACCCTCTTTGTTTTCAGTATCAAGTTTTCATTGCTATCTTTGATGTGCCTAATACGAGTACCTAAACATTAACGAATCCCGTCATTTTTGACGGGCCATGTACACTAACATTACCAATACTATAAAACTACTTAATATGATGCGCAAATACGAGAACGTTGTGCATAGTGTGATACACTTAAGGGTAAGGAATGCAAGCGAAGACACAAATTTATGAAAATAATTCTGTGTTCATTTTCTCTGCGTGAAAGAGTGATAAGAGTTTGAACTAACTTGAAAAAATATGTTACCATTGTAACTATTACCATGTTTTAACTGCTCAAAATAAATAACATTTGAAAACGCTTATCATGCAAGCCAAAGTTTGGAATTAGGTATACAGGCAACGAAAGAGGCAATAATTTTCAAGTTTGACGCTCAGCAATCTTAGCTGAAGTTTTTGCAAAAAACTAGATGGAAATGAATGGATAAAAGTTGAAATCAAACGGATGACTTTTCTAACGCTTAAGTATTGGTACATGTGAGGTGAGAAGTGCGCTCTCGTAGTTCAATAAATAGATGAATCTACTAAGTTTCAGAGAAGTATCGATCGCTGCAACTTAGGGGAAAATCGAAAATTATCTAGGCTCTCAAGCACAAGTGAGGGTATCATTGGGTAATGGGAACATTGAACCTAATGCGTGTAGTAGGGGTAGATAGAGACGAGTGGGGATGCAACTGATCGGGAATGAACAAATATTGACTCGAACATCAAATGAACGGCACTAAGTTTGATTTGCTGTAAATACCTAATTCTTTCTCTGCATGAATTTTTATTCATGAAGAAAATTACACTGAATTTACCCCCAAAACTTAGAAGCAAATATTAAAATTTTGCTCATGCTACTTGCGTACATACAGCACTTGAGAAAGTGTTCATCATATTTTATCTCACCTTGTTGAAATTTTCTAAACTTCTCTTATCTTCCCCAATAGGTTGAATACAATTGTACTTTTTAGAAAAACGCTGGTGGTAAGATGCCCAAGAAGTCACCAAACTTATTCGAGCTCAAAGATAGCTAAACTCAAATTTGACCAATGTTCTAAAATCGAAATTAATCATATCAAATTTTTTAGTAAAGTACAAAGAACAATGGCTCGTCAACAAAAAAATTCCACAGCGTACATAAATTATATCGTCATCACAAAAACAGATAGTCGATGTAATGCGGAGAGTAGTTTCATGAAATATTATCTAGACCAGTTATTCGTATGTGTTCAGATTATAATAATTGGCTAAAAAATTTTCTGGCTTCAGTCATTTTTTTTTGCAGGAATTACTACTCCCTCAGCCTCACAGATGCCCTTCCCAAGCTGACCACGTACAAGTTGGTTGATCAAGCGCGTTCTTCAACAGCAAAATATTAAATCCTTCATTGGCTGCATTCACTGAGCTAGGATATAAGATTATCGATTTGATGGAATCTTAAATACGAAGCTGAGAGATGCTTTTCTCCACACTATCATCAGACAAGCTAATTTGCACTACTTCTTCGCAGCTTTCCTCATCTTTGGGTGGTAGGCATCATTTCTGTTATTCACGTTTTGGAGAAAAAAAATGACATGATTAACAATTACGACAAACAATTACAAAATGTTCAAATGACAAAATGTTCAAAGTTAAACATACAGAGTTCTTTTAAATCTCACTACAGCATTTTCCTAATGCCTTCATACTGTCAAAAAGAAAAAATTAGCTGATTGCGATTTCTGACGACTGTATTACTGTCAGTGGTTTGATTCATGTTCGATTCAATTTGATTTTTTGATGCTTCTGTTTACACAGGAGTTCAAGAAGAGGTTCTTGAGCTCTTCGGAACATATGCATCACTGAAGTTGTTTTGCATTTCTGCAAAGTGCATTCACATATCCTACTTCATGAACAATTTTCTCCTAAACTGAAGCCAGAGAAAGTAATTAGTGAGTGATAGTCCCATCTCACGATTTTCCCCATTTTCCTTAGGTTCGTAATTTTTATGCATTCATGTACATGAAGTTACATTGCATATGGATATATAAGCATTATTTTATCTTATCTTCATAGTTATTTACTGTATTTTCTTTTATGTTTCGTAGACAAATCAGACTTGAACACTACTGTCTTATTTTGAATCAGACTTTAAAATTAAGTTCATTTTTCATTCCGAGTAGCATAACCGCAGTGTTCAATTTATAGTGTTATGTTTAAGTCTTTATATAGTTTCGACGCTGCTTTAAATAAAGTTCGACCGGAGTTGCCACTTGCTTTACCTTTGTTATTAACGCATTTTCTCTTATGACCAATTTCACGCATTTGTCGTCCATCCAAAAAGGACAAACAAAGTATTCATGTCCAATGGGTGCAAGGGTTATTAATGAGTCTCAGAGTACATATGAATTGTAAATGCTATTGCGTTAAATTTAATCAACATAAATCATACCACGAGATTGTACTTTCTGATTTACCTTTTTTATTTCCAGGGAATGTGAGAAAGTAGTTATCTGATTTATAATTCGTTAAGGTTCAATTCAATTAGTATACAAGTGAATATAGTACAGAAAAAAAGCGAAGCAGTCTACATCCAATGAAGGTGATACAAAGTTCATCATTGTTTTCGAAATATCTTGAGCCAAGGACCCTTATTTATACACATCTGTGTCGTATACCCATGTTATTAGTCGAAACGAATGATTGAGGACAATGTATTCCTAACGCTAATTAATCTAGATTTGATAATATACGTAACTACAATTGGAAAAGAAAACGCAATTTCAGTGGCGATGCATTACTGGAAAAACTCTTTTTAGTCCAGACTTACATTGAAATACGATCTCAGGGACTTGCGGTAAAAGGAAGTTTTTTGAAAGTAAAACAGGCCGGTAAAAAATAATTCTGCTTCTAAGGGAACGAGGTAGACATTCAGAACTATATTCTCACTCCTACGTATCATCTAGTATTTCAATCGAGAGCCATGGTGAAAATGTGTTTCATCACGATATGAATTTGTGTGCTAATAATAATGGCACAAACGAGGCTACCTTGGCCAGAAACATGAAAACGGTTGTTCTATAACGGCTACAAAGACTAGTTCAACATAGTTTTAGTAATGCGTGATATTTCCCATCTACCTAGTTGAAAATCAGCGCATGGTTTTGACAGTTTCTTGACGTTTTTGGCAAAGGCTAGTGGCGCCGCAGCGCAGAGACAGCGCAGTGCAGCGGTCCGCTACGTTCGCTTTAGGGACGACTATCTCTGCCGAGGCTGTCGACGGCACTCGTGAGAACGCCTGCTTAGATCTGCCTAGAACTGGAAGAGGCCGTTATTGGCCTCGACTCAAACGTTCTATAAAAAACGCTCCACACAATCGAAATATCTGCCAAAAACTGTTCCACATTTTTATGCGGCTTACATAATTTTAAAATCTTTATATCAAATAAAAATGGTTTTGCAACAACAGATAATTGCAAACAGTAGATGAATCTCAGGAAAATTCCCGATTCGAAGACATTCAGAAGTTATGATTTTTCATCGGTAAAATTTGCACAAAGAGTATGTCCGAAGATTTTCTTACTTGAATTTCTCCAACAGCATTTGTCTCTTACAAAGCTCAACATTTTTGTGTTACAGGTCGTTTTACGATAAAGTTCGTACCCTAAAATTTTACAGAAGTCGACTAGTGCACTTCAATGGCTGTCTTGTCTCCGACGCTGGCATCGCAGCTTTGGCTTTTTTACGTTTCTTTGTTCTGCCTATACTGGAAAACCCGGATTTTGGGCTTTCAAAATGCATCTCCTTCTACAGTTTTTGAGCTACAGTAATGATTAGAGTATCATTGGATGTGGAAAGACGAAGGCATTACAAAAATTGCTCTGGCGATTCTTAATTGATTTTTGATCAAAAGTTGTAACGTCTAAAAGTTTTAAAAGTACGTAATTTTACGAAAGAATACATACCCTAAGAATTTTTATTTTTTTCACTTTTAACTAAGAGTTTTGAAAATGTCATGACAATTTTTGTAATGCCCACGTCTTTCTGCATCCAATGATACAAAAATCATCACTTTTACTCTAAAACTGTCGGAGGAGATGCATTTCGGAAACCCCCAATAAAATTCGTTTCCCATGAATATTTCGTTTTCTTTAAAAAATTGGATTTTGTCATTCATGATAAATGATTCCAAATTGCATTTCCTATCAGTATACCAAATTTCATTGATCTTGGTTCAATATCAAAGAAATTCTTCCTAAAAGGGTAATCTTCCCTAAGTTGGATCATTCATTTTTTAATGTTCCTGTTTAACCAAATGCAGCATGACGAATATTATTATTACACATTTAAAACAAATTGAAAATTTATTCATAAATTATTCCGCACTGACTGCCCGTCATTTGAAAACTTTGAATTGGCGGTTTGAAAAGGTTTTCGATTACACACACAGTGGCGCAAAAAAGCGCATGGATTTGGCAGTTCTTTTTGCACCACCCTTTGCAATAACTCATGCGATAAACAAAATTCTTCACTGGCAGAGTTTTTTAATACAATTCTTGAGTTCACGTACGCAACAGAATAGCTCACAGGGCAGAGTTTTGAAAACATAACGATTAGATAAGAAGTAAGTTTAAACCTCCCTAAGACAGCCAGGATGGCGCTGAAAAAAATCAAATCTATGCGGCTTTTTGTGCTTCTTGTACGAGGCAGTATTCAGAAGAAACAGCCCCCCCAACGTTGGACGAAATGTGTATTCAAATGCTTGACCTAGTTTAAAAACGCTGTGGTTGAAAATTTAGCTCAATATCAACTGGGAGATCTTAAACCATTTGTGTATCTATGTAAAGCAGAGTACATCTAAAAAAATTCATCATGGATCAGGCACAGAAACGGGTCAGGTGTCAATGAAATCTCTTTAATATTATGGAAACGACGCTGTCATACATGCAATTTCTCTCCTAGCTTTTCTTCCTCGTTAAATCTCGTCGCAAGTACAGTGGCCTGATTTTAATCGCCATCCGCGACTGGATACAGAGCAGTCTATCACTGCCAGAAATGAAGTCATTTATTTTTTCAAAAGTGGTCATGATCTGCTGGTGAAGAACCTTCAACAGCGAGGCATACGAACTGCTGGGAAGGGACGCACGCGCTGGGAAATTTCCTGGTTAGTGAGGTACTTTGAGACAGAAGAGTGAGCGGCCTGACTGAACACGGGATAGCTATTCAAGAGCAAATGAGCACAAGTATTTCTGCTTAATACTGTCATGCATAGGCTGACCCAAATAACATTATTTGACCCCCGCAATTGTCTGGTATGACTACTTCTGATATCCCAATAATATCATAAAGGGAAACATTCGTTTATACTCTCATGAAAGTTGTCCCCCAAATAGCATTACTTGACTCAATTAGTGGAGTGAAATGACTACTCCTAATATCCCAATAATATCTCAAAGGGAAACGTATGTGTTCATCGAGATTATTACACTTTTATTCTTAAAGCGATTTCTCTTCAGCTAGGTCAAAAAAATGGCTACTGAGATGTTTGAGTAGCAATCAGCAGCAACCTACCATTAAACCAATTGGATTTAAAGGCGCAAAAGATTTTTCTGTACAATTTATCATACAATACATTTAAGCTTGGAGTGACAATTACCCTCCATTTGGTGATCTGGATTATCGGATTTTGAAAGCGTTAACGGGGAACTAATTAACTGTCGTGTATCACTTAGAGTCCACTACAATAATTTGCGGGTTTATTTTAGGCTTTTATTTCCACCATGATATTCCATTCGGATGTAAAATATTCATAAATTTGTTTTGCTTATTAAGTGATACTAAGTCTACCTGAATTTGAAATACGCTATCAGAGAAAATTATTGTACACTGGGTGAACGGCACCCTGTGGAACAAATTATAACTTTAAGATGGGACCGTTGTTATAAACACTTTTTACTCAATTACCCTGTGGTCAAAAACGCTTCATCAAAGAGTTACAAGGACTCGAAATTTGAAATGCATTAGAGACAATTATTGCGTAGTTTGAGAATTGAGAACAGCAAGGAAATGAAATTTAGAAGTTAGGAGGGCATTTTTATTACGAATACAAGAAACAGAATGACAGCCACAATTGTCATGAACATAAGAAACAAATTTTTAAAATTAGGTTTGGCATTTACGAAAGATGTTCATCATAACGTATTTGTAGCGAAGTAGGCTTTCAAACGCCTGTAGGACTCAACTGAAGACACCAGGAGTTTCACGAACTTTTGAGAAGGCTTCAACAATTTTACCAATGAAGAGTTCTTCAAAGGCTATCGGTATTTTGTACACCAAGACTTCAAATATCCCTAGATGTAAAAAAAATCTAGAGGCATAACATATGGAAGCCATAGGGCTTGCGACAGGAAATATGTTTCTTGCGGTCAAAATAATAATTAAAGCTGCTCTTTTGTTTCTCGAGTTTGTAATAAAAACGCTTTCCTAGCATTTTTATGCCACTCTCATATTACGAAGTTTCCGTCAATACGTTTCGAATTTCAAGTCCTTGTACCTCTTCAATGTAACATTTTTGGCCGCACAAATATCGATAAAAAATGTTTATTTCAACGAGCTAGACTTTTTATGTTGAAGTTTGTTCAACAGAAGTTTGGTCCCACTGTATAAAGAACCATTGAAACGCATTCCTTATATATGTTGCCTGTTCAGTTTTGTACACAATGGATGCCATTTGTAGAAAAAGTTCTTGCATTTTATAAAGTTAATTATAGGGACAGTACGTACGTGAGCAAGCATTGGATTAGATATGTCGATGTTGTACAAGATGTCCACCATTTTCAGCATGTGGTAGAAGAATTTAAACAAACAAGGTAGATAACTTTGAGTATCCTCTACGCACCTAAAGCTTAATATCGCATGAGTACGATTATTATTAATTTAAGTTGAATAATTCTCCACTGCGCGTATTTTATTTCCCAAATTCAAAAATCATCAAGAAATTGTTGGAAAGTGACGTGAGCCTCTTAGTGAACCGTAATAATATTCAGGATTCACAATATCGTAGAGATGTTAAGGGCTAAATTTTCTAATTATTCATTTCTTCAAGGAGTGGTATCGCATTGCACATCACAGATGAAGAACCCTGAGTCGACGACTGGCTTACACCGCGTATGTATCATTGAGAGTGCAGCGCTTCGAGAGTTCATGGTCGTGAATACCTGTGGCTGCACAACGAATGAAATGCAAGAAACTTCCTGTTTCTTTAGCTAAGCGTTGCATGAGATGTTCTCTACTTCCTTGAGCGGTGCTGTAGGAATATACGTTAGGCGATGTTGTATCACACAGTAACAATGCCCTCTAAATTAGATACGAAAAGGATCGAAATACTACTGGAAATATTTGAAGTTGATTTTCCAAAGTCATTTTTCCTATTAGCCGCCCGTATACTTGTGCGGTTAAATCATTGATGTTCCGTAGAGAAAGTAAGACTGGGTGAATACTGCGAAAGGTTTTGTGTGACAAGAGCACATAAACTTCATTTGTGTTTGTAAAATTAAAATGGATTTTACAAGACATATGTGTGTATAAACGAATTGGCATTTTGTTCACAGTTGTGCCCAGCAACGTAATTCCCGCTGAAGATGTGATGAGACAGCGAATATCTGTAGAATTGATTCTCAATTTGTAGTGTCCATAAAACAATGTCATTCTCAACTCTTGTCATTGTCCTTACGTTGTAGAAAGGTGGTTTCGACGAAAACAAAGTTCAGTGGTGAGCTATTTCCAGTGGAATTCACGGTGAATTAGATTTGGTGCAAACAATATGATGGAGCTAATAATGATTTATAATAGTGCTAATAATGATCAAATTCAAATAAGGTGTGCATCGAGATAGCTTCTACTGTATAAAACTGCTCACATTTCTTGAAGTAGAAATATTTCCTTGTGTTTCATCCACTCTAAAGTTGACTGAACACAAACTACATTTACATGTAGCAGGGTATTCTTATCACCTAAGATGCGTAGAGCAAATAAAGAGCCTACTTGTATGTAAAATTAGCTTTGTATAAATTGTGCAAGCTTAAGTATCTGCTACTGCATCAAAATGTCAAAGGATTGAACTCAAGGTTTAATATGCTCTCAAATGGACTCAATTTTGTCATCAAATAATTATAATCAATAGTCCATAAAAGTTCGCGGTAAATCGCTTTTTGTGCTGACTGAAAGTTACGAAGACACGGACTGAGTTTGCTGAAAAATTAATCGCCTGCTCTAGAAAATTGTCATTTTTATTTTGAAGCTGTTATTCACTCATTGAAGTTCTTTTCAAAAATGTGTTCGAATGAACATCATTCTGTCGCTAAATTTTAAATTGTTTTAGGAAAACGTGATAAGAACTTCATCGCCTTAAATGTAATAAGAATCAAATAAAGAAAGTTTCAGTCAAAATGTGATGTTCTAACTATTGTGTAGGAAACATTTTCTCAACAGAGTGTCATTAGAGAAGAAGGCCAAGTACGAAAACGATCAGGTAAAAAACAAAACAAGAAAGCAAGAAAAAGGTCGAAAGATTGAAGAAAGAGTTGTTTCATTAATAAATGTGCTCGATCGGAATGGGTATCTCTACCTCTCACTAGATTGCGTAAATCTAAAATTTGAAGGAAGAAACTACTTTGTGAGAAAAGCAAACTATTCAAACTACCGGATAGCGACGTCTGGTACGACGGTGCAATACTGTGTGCAGCCGATGACTTCAGGTTTTCTGATGAGATTTTCAATAACATCCTTATTAAAAGAGGCAATTAAAATGTACTTTCCGTTTGTTACCTCACGCACGGATGGCATGACCGCCTACATGAAACCCGCTGATGAAACTCGTAAAAATGATTCGACATTTTTATTCTAAGTTGCAAAACTCTTCAGCTAAGAAATTTTTTCATAACTGTAGTACTTCAGATCTAATTACAATCTTCTCCAATTTCTGATACAATATCATTTTACGTTGTTACTTCATCTGACATGAACATCTGTTACGCACCTCAGTACATAACTGCCGAATTCAGTCACCGAGCAGAGGAAAGAATGTCGACGGAAGCCTTATGCCCGGTCTACATTAAATTATCGCAGCGAAACCAAACATCGGATCAAACGTTGTCAACAGAGAAATTCTATAAACTACCTAGCCAGCTATGAGAACAACAAACGAACACTAAACTTTCCTCGTTAACAGAGAGAAAGACGGTGAAGGCTCGTTGAAGACGATCATTCTCAGCTACGGGCAAACGAAAAAATAATTTTTTTTACATTTAATCTTTTGTTAATTACGTCAAACTGTCTAAATAGAAGGCTAGAATTTTTTTTAAAATCATATAAATGTATAAATAATGATATGCTTGAGCACTTGCAAAAAACCCCTTGCTACGATAGGCTCTTTCCATTTTGCACTGTTATGTATCATATTGTGTCGGTCACCCGCGATAGCCATACCCAACGATCACTCGGCTTATATCGAGTCGTGGTAATGGCAGAGGGCATTCTTTCTGATACGAGGCCTCATCTCGAAAGGGTCTCCAATGGATGCTAACATCTGCCTTAGAAATATTTTGGAAACGGACGGCATCCTGAGTGGTCGAAAAAGACGGCATCATCACGTGGTCGAATGACCTTCTGTATCTGTGTTTTTAAACTCTTTCCGACTCGTTAAATTAACGTAAATACGGAGACCCTGTGATACAATTCTCGCCGCTGGATTTCTTTGAAAGTTGAGTACCATAATATTTTCTTGTCACCTGATTGCGTGTCTTTGTCCTCTCATATTATAAAGTGTTCACCATCATTTCCAATTAAAAATATTGACCAACATCTGAGTGTTAACCCCTTGTATTCTCTGAAGAATTGTTGATTGAAAATGAAGAGACCATGATTGAAAAAGAGCGTCATTAGAAAAAGAGTAATGAATCACAATGATTTCACGAACATGAGAACTCAACGCATTTTTTTGTATTCTGTTTAATTGCAAAATAGCTCATCTAACTACAAAAGCCTTTTCATTCCCTTTAATCTCATAATATCGGTAACCTACATCATATAACATTACAATGCCTCAAAAACTTTTTCAAATTTAACGATTCCTTTCAAATCCCATTCGTGACAAATACACTCGTTTAGAACAAGAACACATGCCCCAGAGCCAAGTGCACCCTGTTGTTATTCAAGGTCATTATAGTGGTGGTATAGTAGAAGTGCAATGTGTGTTAGGTCTTATCAGTTACAAAATTGTTTCGATGATAGGGCAAGTGCGTACTTTTATTACATTGAAAGGACCAGTGCATATTTCAATTCATCCCACTTTTATAAAAGCTTTAAAGTTGAGCAGGTGAAAATTGAAATAATGTGGCAATGATCCTATGCTGGGAAATGCATTTCTGTTCCACGCTCCTGTACACAAACATATGAACGGCTTATTTTTTGAAGGCAAGCTTTTGATTGTCTGTGATTTATTGAACCTTTATTTACGTGTTGAATATTTACCGACCAAGAATTGGACATACAAGGTGTCAATGAACTTTTAGATTGAAATTCAGTAAGAGAATTTATTAAGGGTAATCAAACTGACTCGCCGATTGAGCGCCTCTCTGCATTGCAAATATTCCAGGAGCTGGTGGATAACTGCGAAAATGTAGAGCTGGAAGAATAAAAATGTGAGCATACAAAGATTCAAACCGACTAAAATAATAGCAAATTGTGGGATGTTTCAAATTGTTCAACTTGAAGTCTATCATTGAAGGAAAGAAACAGTCTGCTTTAAAAAAAACAGTATTAGCAGAGAGAGGAAAAACTGCTAACATTCTTTGATACACTTGATCACCATTAATGCTTATTTAAATAATAAGTAGGCTCACTTCTGGAAGAATGATAATAACCAGAAAATATTGATTAATTTAATTAGATATCAAAGGTTTGACCATGCGAAGTTCGAGTTTCAGTAACATATCAGGTTCCAATAACAAGTGCACGGGTCTACGACCATTCAGATCCCACTTTTTAAATAGGTACTCAATGAAGACGTTCGTTGTTCGACGAAATCTTCCGAGAAGGGATTTTAAAAAGCACAGATCATACATGTAATTCGAAAAGGATAACTTTTTGTGTGGGCCAGGTATGGTCTCACAACATTACGGTAGGACGTTTAATTGCGTTCAGCATATTTGAAGGGAACAACTGAGAAAAAAAGATAAAAAGCGTTATTTGGGAAGTTAATACAGGGACGTTCTAAACATCCATACCTAAGAACGACGGACACTTCAGATGTTGTAAATATCATCGATCTGACACAAAATACGGAAAATCTCAGTCCCGTTATACTTAATTTGTTGTTTATTTTGAGAGTGAGAATAAGTTTCATAAATTGATGCGCGAGCGACGTCCATTGAAGGAAGGTGACCCCCAATTTAAATAAAAATGCAGCGACTTCAGATCAGGAATTAAGCTGCGAGCAATCAGTTAGCAAACACTCATCAAATGTATTGTGGTGGAATTAACTGGGTTGACATCTAGATACAGTTTTCATGGAACATGCCTCAAGTTCAAAAATGATGGTAATAGCAGTTTGCGTTTCCACTTCTGATTACTATGCAATCGAGCGTCTAGGAAATGGTTTCCTTTAAAAAACTTCTGTGAAAAATTCTCAAATGATTTTGTTGATGCGACAATGATGATGCGACAATGAATATAACTTTATTAAGAAGGAAACACTGAAGAAATAGAATTCGCCTAAGAACGGTTACGATTATGTAAGTGTGAGAATACGGGCCAAGAAAGGGGATCAGAATTAACTCATTCCATATTTTGTGGAAAATTAGACTGAATAAAAGCTAATGGTGTCCAATTTAAGAAGATATTATATTATAATTTTTATTTAGTTGCCCTAATCTTCATAATTTTAACCAAGTTTGACTTTGAAACAGGGTTGCGGAGTCGGTGGAATAAGTTTGCGACTCCGACTCCGACTCCGACTCCACCTCTCCAGAATTTGGCGACTCCGACTCCGACTCCGACTCCACCTTTTCAGAATTTGGCGACTCCGACTCCGACTCCACCTTTTCAGAATTTGGCGACTCCGACTCCGACTCCGACTCCACCTTTTCAGAATTTGGCGACTCCGACTCCGACTCCGACTCCATTTCTCCAGAATTTGGCGACTCCAACACCGACTCCGCCTATTCACAATTTTGTGACTCCAACTTCACCTATTCATAATTTATAAGATAAATATTTTATTTCTTAACTAGTGTACACAGACCGTAAAAATGACAAAATTCAATACCTTTCTTCAACAAATTTTCGTTTGAGTGGAGTTTCCATGTTTTCAGCTTATTCCAAAGGTAACTTAATTTTCTTATAAGAGTAATAAACACTCAGAACACAGCATTTTTGAGCCGCAAGAGAAGTAGTTATAGCCATTCGTGTCGTATCTAAGATACAGAAATTCAGCATTACTGAAAGCAACTGCGAACTTGTGTATGTATATTGTAATATGCAATACAGTACATTGCAATACAGTATATTGTAATATACAATACAGCATATTTCAATATGCAATACCCCGCCGAACTCGGTATTCACGATACAAACTTGAGTATATAAGGCTCTGGATCGCTCTAATTGTGATGAAAGTGACTTATTACAGAGCTATTGCACAACGAAAATGAGTGTATTAATTGACCGTGAACTGGAACCAACCCCGCCAGTGCTATTTTTTTCCTATCAATTATTCTTAACAGCGTGACACAAAACGTATAAATAAACACACGACAGTCATTCTTAGTAGTAAACGGTTGCAGGTGTTGAAACCTGTGCATATGTTCATTATATTCTTTATTAGCGAAAGACTTTTAAATTGACTACAGATTGTTAATAATCAAGATACTAGTGTACGTGATTGGTCAAAAATGACGGGATCCAATGGTATCGTTTTAAAAAAATTTCAAGATAAAAATGGCAAACAAATATATCCATTGTAATAGTACCTGCGATTAAAATACAGTATTCTCGTACTTGTGCACTGGTAAAACTCGTATCACAGATACGGTCAATAAGCATCTTTAAAAACGTCACAAACGCACACAACAACCAAGCAAATTGTATAACATAATACCTACCTGAATTGTAATTTAAATTATTGTACGCAAGAGGTTTTTAAAAAATTTGCCATACCTTTTAAGCATTTAAATGCCTTTGAAATTTAAATGCAATGAGTCGCATTTTCTTGACAGTTGATTTGATTTTCACGCAATGTTTTTTACTTATAAACATAAGTGAGCAGATGCCAGGTTTTTCATATTTCGATGGTATTTATGATACTGTCCAAGCAAGCAGATTCCCATTGTAATGAGATAGGGGAAATTACACACGAGAACATATACTTATCATTGACGGACACCTGGCTTTTTATTATACCGGGTGTCCTATAAAAATGTCCCCGATTTTTAATTAATTATATCTCAGCTTTAAATTAACATATTTTAATTGCCTTTTTTCACAATGTAGTAAATTTTGTTTCCTTTTCGAATAATTAAAATTTTTGAAAATCGGTTGAATAACCACTGTACAATGTCCAATTTACTGAAACGAGCAGAAAAATTAATTGTTCAGAGGAAAAGTTTTTAAAACAATATTGATATTCTTCCTTATTTTGTAGTTTCCATAAAACTGAACACACAAAAATTTTAAGGAGTAACAAATCATTACCTTATATAACGTTTAAATAAATGAGGTAATTTTAGTATCCAACAACATACCCTCCATTTCTCTCAAGGCAAGTATTACTTCTAGCCACCATTGAACGAAGAGTTTTACCCATTATTCCACCGTTTTTATCAGTCCTTGAAACACTATTATTGAGAACACTTGAAACTTGAAACCTCTCAGAGGGTTTAAATACTTAGTTGTATGTACGATACATCGTTATGAAATTATTCTTAACAGTAGGTATTGAGGAATGAAGAAGAACACCAGTGTTGTTTTTAAAACTTTCCCTTTGAACAATTTTTCTACCCCTTTCAGTAAATCGATCGTCTTAAAGTTTATTCAACTGATTTTCAAAAACTTAAATTATTTCAAAAGGAAACAAAATTGACTAAATTGTAAATAAAAGACAATTAAAATATGTTAATTTTAAGCGGAGATATTATCAATTAAAAAGTCCGGGACATTTTTGTGGGACACCCGGTATAGTATTGATTGTTCTTATACAATAAATGGTCAAACATCTCCTTTGAACAAATTAATAAATAGGTTTAGCTATTTCGTGAGCGTAATCTCTCCTATGTTAATACAATGGAGTTTTAGGATTTAAAACTTAAGGGCAACTGCTCGAACATTTATTTCAAATACAGAAGAACTTCAAGGGAACAACAGCAAGTCGTTTCCCTTTTCTCCTGCGCAAAAAGAGAAACCGTACCCCAGTTAGGCAGATCTTGAGGATTCCAACAGTACGCTCAGCAGCGTCCTCTGTAATATTTTTATTATTAAATTCCTTTAAAATAGAGACCGAAGATCTTCTTTAACGTAAGGTTAGTTTTTAAAACGATACTCGCTAAAAATAGAAGACACCCAATGGACGCGGCCGGTCATCAGTACGGTACTCCGGTAGGGAATTTTAGAGGCGTTCTGAGTAGAGAGATACAGAGTTTTAAGATGTCTGGTCGCCGACTAGGTGAATATCGTATCTTATTGCAAGATTGCATAGAGCACTAAGATTTTAACAATTATTTGACAATTAATTACCTTCAATAATAAGTGCCTATTCAAGAGGCTGCAAAAGCCGGGTCGAGGAGTTCAAGTCGCAGAAAGAGACTACTTTTTACGCAAGAGAAATAAGTTAGAGGTACCAGACCCACTTTTATTAAAAGGACGACGTGCTGCCCAAGCAGAGCAAGCTCAAAGATAATTTAATGAGTGAACGCCAAAGCGTCAGAAGTAATGTTAATTAAAGCTATTTAAGGTTAATGCAGGTCTGCTAGAAGCGCAAACGTGCTTAATTATAGAAAGTTGAATTTAAACACAAAAATCGAAAAGAAAAGATGCAGCTGCAAAACAAAAAACAACGAACAAAAAGATCTCATTTCATCAGTTTCAAATTCTTGTCTGTGAACTAAGAGAGACCAACTGAAGAAAACTTTTTCTTCCACAAAGCCGCCATCAGAAATACGGAAAATATTCAACAGGAAATTTCATTGAACAAACAAAATTGGCTGTTCGTCTTTGTTGGTTGATCTGTCTCCCTTTCACGCTCTTAAAGATGCTTAACTACTGTATCTGTGATGCGAGTTTCACAAGTGCACAAGTATTAGAATATTTTAATCGCGGGTGCTATTAGGATGGAAATATTTCTTTATGGTCCACATCTGAAAGATTTCTATACAGACAATATCGAATCCCGTCATTTATGACGAGTCGTGTACACAATTATGTATACTGAGTGTTTCAGAACACGAGGTACAAAATTGCACATCAAGTAGAAAATGGCCAAATAAACACTTTTTGTCCTATGAAATTTTCCCCCCAATAATCGGGATTGGGAGGTATAAGGTGTTAATTGTTTTTAAGGTTGAAATTTAATGGCACAATTACTCGCGATATCGATTCTGAATTTACTTTACAAAAATTGTTCAAAATGTGTTCCACCTACATCTATGCACTTTTCGAATGTTAGCCTTAACGGCTGCCGAATATTAGGAAACACGTCTGGCATTAAGGTATCTCACCTGCAGCCACTGCAATTCTGGCCACAAGATCTTCCTCAGACCCAATGGGTGTAGCATAAACAAGGCTCTTCACGTGTCCCCAAAAATTGAAATCGAGTGGAGTCATGTCAGGAGATCTAGGAGGTCATGCAACTAGCACATTTCGCCGGATCAACGTAAATTCAAAATCAATATTGAGAGTAGTTTATTCATTAAATTTCACCCTTAAAAACAATAAACTGCTAATATCTCAATGTCTCTTTCTTCGGAAAATTTTATAGAAGAAAAAGTTTTTACTTGGATATCTTCTAGTTGGTGTGCAATTTTTTGCCTCCTATTCTGAATCTGAAACACCCTGTATATTACTGACAAGTGTTTTCTGAGTAGGTAATGTAGGCATTGTCTACACTGAGAAGCATAGATATGTATCAACAGTTTTTTATTACTAAGTATGCACTAATTCATTGAAATTATAATAGTTGATTCAATGACTATGCTTCAAATCTCCAAAATTATGTATACGTGTAGCTAAGGTAGGCCAGATTTGCACACTGCCTTTTCTTCTCGGTACCTACACTATGCAGGGTAACAATGCACAAAAAGTGTCATATTATTGCTCAACTCTATGTTACATTTCGGCTATACATATATAATAAGCAAAAGTTGTTCTGCTTTCATCGCAGGGTTCTGACGTTTTCGGAGCGTTTTTTTACGAATAAAAGTCACTTCTAGCTTCTTTGCGTGTAATATGATACTATCTCTTATTTTCGTCTAACTTCTTACTTTGTATTGGACACTTTGTTATTTTAATAAACGCCCAGGTTCTTCTCATTTCGTGTTTTTTGGAGCAATTTGAAACGTTTCCAGCAAGAGAATTTGTACTATCGCATAAATGCAAAAACCATTGCAGCTGAGATAGTGCATTGTTTTCAGTTACAATGTGTGTGTGACTGTAAGTGAAGTTTTTGCTGGTGTGTGTAATTATTTTCATTGCAGCTCGTTTACATCGTATTTTAATTTTTTTCAAGTGTCTCAATGCCGATATAGATAACCTTACAACATTTCCAAATCTTCCTTAACAAGAAGTAATTAATTATATAATGCTACAAAACGAATACTATTTCAGTTTTTAAAAATGTATCAAGATCATTATAAAATTCTCCATTTCAGCGTATACTTGCTTAAAAACTGGGGAGTGATACGAAGATAAAAATTAAACATGATGATGATATAGTGAAATACAATATAACTCTGAAAGAACCAAATTACATTCAAGGAATAACTTGAGAAATGAGCAGAAATTTTTATTATTAATACATGTTAACTTGACTTAAAAACACGGAATCCATATCAATTTTGATAACATGACTTGAAAACTAGAAGTCTTTGTGCACTAGACCATAGCTTCAGGTTTCGGCAAAGACTACTCATTGGCAATGAATCATAACCTAAAGACTAGAAATGTTTATGATCATTATCAATCAATGCATCATTTTGAGCATACAGAGTTACCACTCTTTATGTGAGTACAATGTATTGCATCAGCTGAAATGTTCTACAAGTAACTTGCAACACATTTAATACTATTTTCCAGTTCCCATGTATTAATTGAAGGAAAAATGAACAAAACAGAAATATACAGAATGAATTTGCGATGCTTTCAATTACTAATTCCTGCTTTTAACTACAAAATATACATCAATGCTGGGTACAAAAATTAAATTTCGCACTCGTAGGTTTCTCATATATATCTGTGCAAACCCTCAATGACTAGATAACATGACGGTATTAGGTGATAGGAATAAATACGCTGTTTCATACTTAGAACAAAACAATCAACAAAAACATTGTGTATTTTTAAGGTTTTTTAGCAAAGCATTCTAACTCTGTTTTGGTTTACTTTTAGTTGTAAAGAATTATAAATAATTTTTAGCAAAAATTAGAATCGAAGACACCAAAAAGAGCGACTCCAACCACGACTCTACCACATCCGAATGAACGACTCCGACTCCGACTCCGACTCCATCACATTCGGAAAAGCGACTCCGACTCCGACTCCGACTCCATCACACTTCAGAGTAGCGACTCCGACTCCGACTCCGACTCCACCACACTTCAGAGAAGCGACTCCGACTCCGACTCCGACTCCACCCTAAAACATCCGACTCCGGCGACTCCGACTCCCGACTCCGACTCCGACTCCGCAACCCTGCTTTGAAATGTTCATTGATAACAACCATGCATGCATGCATTAAAATTTTCTTAATACGATTGCTATAAATGAGCTTGAACTACACTTTTATTCCCAATTCTAGTACATATCTTTGGAACTTTTTTAATATCTATGTCTGAAATCACATCTCTTCAATTACAGTTGGGTTTATTTCGCTGTTAAAAGAATCGAAGGATTGAAGTTGTAATCGGAATCAATCCAGTCAAAATAAAATGGCCTTAACGTCGGCACTCCTCCACTCGCACAGATTCTAGCTTTGGCAATTTAAATGTCTGAATATATTTCAGGACATTTACTCAGAGGGAGATCATATGCTTTCAGACGCAAAAAAATGATCCTGACGTATAAAATGTGAGTTAAATTTAAGTTTTTTCAGCTCAGTAGATAAATCAAGTGAATGAGAAATAAAAAGGACTTATTTGGGTTGCATGAATATGACTTGAAACACGTATTATTAATTACAAGGCAATTGCAGAGCGCAATTTTGAAAAAAAAACATTTAAATAGCAATAGACTGGTCCCTTTGGTATTTCCATCAAAATTTTCTGCGTAAATATTTTTATACACTAGATTACCGGTAATCTAGTGTGTTTCGCGTGGAGGAAAAATAAATAAATGTATCCCTATAAGCACATCAGTATAGAATTAGTGACTTATGTTTAGCTAAAAAGAATCTCTTTGTCAACAGAAATAAACAAACAAACAAACAAACATCGCCATCTTTGGGATGCTTTATTTCCAATCAAGCCTGATACATATGATTTTGAGCATAGGTTTTTCAAATGTCTTATAACTAACACTATATATAGGACACCATGACGGTCCCCCCGTAAAGCCGGTACCAATTTCCGACACCTGGGTTGAGTGGGGTATTGTGCTTGAGCTTTCCCTTATACCCAACGGGGAAAATCTCCGCGCCAGCGCTGGGATACGAACCCGCGACTTCCAGCATACAAGTCCGATCCCTTAACCGCTGTGCCAAGGAGAGCACAGCTCTCCGTGGCACAGCACAATTCCGTGGCACAATTTCTCCGTGGCACAATTTCTTCCCACGGAGAGCACAGCTCTCCGTGGGAAGAAATTGTTTTGAATGGAAGACTACAACGGACTCTTCCTTCCGACACGCTCGAATGATCCAGCGCGTTCCTACCATCGAAGACGAAAATTAACATACCGCTATAACCCATTTAATACTCATTTGCCCCAAAAATTGCATAAAAGAAAAGTTGTTTTTGATGTAATCACCATGATTCAAGCAACAAAAATTGGTAAATGTCCAGGAGATGACCATAATCAATTTTGCACTTTTTGGTGCTTATTCATAGCTAATTAGATGTAAATAAACAATTTTTCTTCTATGCACTTTCAGTCGCAAATGAGTATTTAATTAGTTATAGCGGTAGGTTCAGTTTTGTCTTTGATGACGAATGCGCTCGAATAAACAGCTACTAATCGATTTTTGAGTTTCGTTGCTTGAATCACGGTAATAACGTCAAAATGAACTACTTATCTTCTATACTCTTTTTGCGGTAAATGAGGATTTGACAAGTTAGAGCGGTAGGGTTTGTTGTTGCGCGATTGAGCTGTTAGAATACGTTTGGGTACTTTATAATTTATTATTAGCCAACTCCGCAGAGCCTGAACCCACTTCAAGGATCTTTTAGTTAATAACACAATAAAGGATATCATTAAAAAAAACGAATTATAGCGGTACGTTTATGTATGCTTAAATGGTGGGAATGCGCTCAATCATTCAAGCGCGTTAGAAGGGAGAGTCCATTGTAGTGTTGCCATCCGATGCGCTAGATGAATTCATTCCCTGCTTCAAACACTAGAGTTGAGATAACTAATTTACCGCTACAACTCGATAAAAACTCATTTGTGACGGAAAGTGCATGGAAGAAAAATTGTTTATTTACATCTAATTAGCTATGTTTACGCACTGAAAATTGAGAATTCAATTACGTTCCTCTCTTGGACATTTATCCAAAAATTCAAAAATTGATTAGTAGCTTTTCATTCGAGCGCTTTCCAGCCTTCAATTACGAAAATTAACATACCGCTATAACTCGTTCAATACTCGTTTGCCCCAAAAAGAACATAGATGAAAAGTTGTTTATTTTGATGTAATTACCATGATACAGCCAAAAAATTTTTGAAATTTTGAAAATTAGTTGTATGTCCTTAACATTTACCAAAAATAATTATGTAAATAAGAGACAATTATTGTATCTATGGGAACTAGTGCTCCCAGGGGGACAATGTGAGGGCCCGAGCTGAGAGTTAGGTAGGCCTTCTTTTTGTTGAAATAAAATGTTTTTGTTATGTTAAGGACCACCTTTTTTCGGTTCACTGCTGTCCTGTTTTTCAGCACCTACTACTGTCTTCTTCAACTTTGATCTTGTTTCATAATCTTCCTTCCCAACTTACTGTTTCTATGCCTTTCTGCGTAGATTCCGCGTTTCCTTAACTCCATACTAAATGGTGCCTTCCTCCTTCCTCACTTTGGATCGCATTTGTTGCTGGGTAGGGAGGCTAAAACTAATGACTAATGACTAATCTAATCTATGTAAATAAGATGTACAACAGTTCATTGCTGATTAATGACGTACTGCTTATTTTCAATTTTTTTGTCGCAACTGTTGATGAACTATTACTTTCAAAAAGATAACCAAAATATAGTGGTAAAGTGCTTTCAGCTTTAATAGTATCTCAATATCTGTCTATAAATTAATCAGGACTAAGACATGACAAATTTTAACAGTTTTATAACAACCCAATTTTATTGACACTGTAAAGAAATTATTTATATTATTGTGTCAGAATTGGCAAGGAATAGGCTTGGAACCAACAGTGCTCTGCATGAAAGCTTGTTGGATTGCCACGCTGGTCGCTGTATAACTTGTGTACAGTATGCTGAATGCATCATTACAATAGCTTTTTGGTTTGGTAACCTATCTTATCTGAAATTATAAGAATAACTTATAACAATAACTTCCCACCTTGAAGCAAAAAGTTTAGTTATCATGAGAGGTACAAAATTTTGTCCTAATTATTTCTAGCGAAGTGCTTCTTTTTATGTCAATCGTTTACTTTTGCAAATGACTTCTAAGCGCCATTGAATATGCATTTTCAGAGATACCTGACTGTTCTTTCATGGGTGACATTTATGGTGTACTATTTACTGTTGTCAATGTCTTTGACATATAAGGTGCAAATTCATGTTCCTCATCATAATTTCATTAATGTGTGATTACTTTATCCCTTTGGGTACTGACTACTGATGGCTACTCCAGTGCCAAGAGGGCTAGTGCTTCCAGTTGAGAGCATCTAACCTAATTTTAAAGTAATTAAAATAGAGGAGGAAATTACAAGCATTCATGAAACTTGTTTTAGACATTCCAGAAGCCTGCACGCATAAATTATCATTTGTTATCTCTAAGTTCATGTCACAGGGTCTGTTTTGTGCAACGAATTTAATAACCTTTTTGTTTAGCTTGAGCAATTTTTTTCTGAGCTTTGTTTATTTCTGGTGCATTTTGGCAAAAAGTAATGAACAATTTCTTTGTCAATTCAGAAACTTAACTATCAACGTCAAAAATTGCTGTCGCCAAGCATAGAGCTTTGAAGCATCAATTTTTTTTAAATTAAAATAAAAAATTAGGCACTTGTTCAAGCTAAAAGCACCCAGACCAGAACAATTTCACTCACAATTCAGGATAATGACCAATTTTTCTTCTGTAAATATTTCCCTAAACCATTTGAATTGTTGTACCCAAAGGGTTAAAAAGCTCATATAAAGAAACAAAGCCTGTTTGAAAAAAGCAAGTCAAATGTCTATTTAAATGATTGTATTTTTCATTTTCTCTTATGTGTAATATTGGTTTTTGAAATCTATTTCCATTGCTATCCATTTGATGTTAGTTCAGCATGAGTGAGTTTGCTTAGTTGTTCTATTGAAATTGAGATAATATTGCTCATGCTTATATTCACACTGTAGTTCAGTTTAATTTAATAACAAACTTAAGTTTTGCTTGGTAAATATTCTTGAAATGTACAAAATGGAACTGTTTTGGGTGCAAGCTGTGGTGCTGTAGTCATTATTCAAGACACACCCATACCCATGCCTAGTATTTATGCTTTCACAATTCAAATTGGATAAATCATGTTTGGTGGGTATGAATGAATAATAGCAAAAATTTGCTATACTTGCAAGTTGGTATTTTACACCACCGAGTTGGCTTCAGTATACAAATTCAGTAAGAAGGGTTAGCAAAAGACTTTCTGTTTAAATTTCAACCTGTCAATGATTTACCGAGCCTTTTTTTCATACAGTCCACTTATGCTAAATATATGGTGTAAGTTATTGGGCCATCTAATTGTATCTGATTAACGTGTTTTTCACAAATAGTTGTGACACCTTTTTTGTTAAAAAAATATATCTAATACATTTATCTATAAGCAGGTGGCATTTCGACTATTTATTAGCTAAAGATTAAGTCAATTGAACTTTTTTAGGCAGGAGTAAATGGTTCCTGGAAGCTTTAATGGGTCTATTTGCTTTCTACAAATGTTATCGGTTTGTGGGCATTTAAACTTTTACTATTTAGTAACTTTGTTACTATATTGGGCTCTTTCCACTATCTTGGACCAAGCCTTGAACAAAAAATTTGCTGTCATTTAGGGTTAAAATATTTTGATGCTCTCATGTGTGTGCAGGTAATCAGGATTTCATTATGGCAAGCTAATTGTTTCCATAGCATTTATTGTTGAGTATTGTGTGTCAAATGGAATTATTTTTTCTTTTATCTTCCAGGACATGGAAGTGATATGCAACCAAAACAAGCTCCTGATCTCTCACTGCTTTTAGAAGATGATCCACCTTCACTGGTTGCTATTGCTTCATCCCAACCTACCCAACCTATTTCAAAATAAGGCTCACAATTTCACCATCTTCTCAGCAACCTCCAACTCTTCATTTGACCGGTGATCAACCCTGTACAACCCCCCAATCAGCCATAAAGGGAGCCTGTTCCAGTTCTCAAACAGGCACAAAGAGAGTGCATTCAAGTTGTTCAAGCAATCAATCAGCCACCAAGAGAGTGCATTCAAGTTGTTCAAGTCCTCAATCAGCCACCAAAAGAGACTGTTCAACTCCTCAATCAGCCACCAAAAAAGATCGTTCAAGTCCTCAATCAGCCACCAAAAAAGACCGTTCAAGTCTTCAGTCAGCCACCAAAAAAGACTGTTCAACTCCTCAGTCAGCCACCAAAAGAGACCGTTCAACTCAATCAGCCACCAAAAAAGATCATGCAACTCCTCAATCAGCCACCAAAAAAGATCGTTCAACTCCTCAGTTAGCCACCAAAAAAATCCTCAATCAGCCACCAAAAAAGATCGTTCAACTCCTCAATCAGCCACCAAAAGAGACTGTACAACTCCTCAATCAGTCATCAAAAAGTCCCGTTCACGTCCTCAATCAGCCACCAAAAAAGTCCGTTCAAGTCTTCAATCAGCCTTTGAGGGAGCCCATTCAAGTCTTCAATCAGCCTCTGTGAGAGCCTGTTCAAGTCCTCAGAAAGCCACAGAAATTGCTCACTCAACTCCATCAGCTACTAAGAGAGCCTATTCTATTTCTGTTTCATCCATTGGAAGAGCTTGTTCACCTCCTCAATTAGCCATCAAAAGAGCCAAAAAAGACTGTTCAACTCCTCAATCATCCACCAAAAGAGACTGTTCAATTCCTCAATCCCCCACCAGAAGAGACTGTTCAACTCCTTAATCAGCCACCAAAAAAGATTCTTCAACTTCTCAATCAGCCACCAAAAGAGACTGTTCCACTCCTCAATCTGCTACCAAAAGAGACTGTACAACTCCTCAATCAGCCATCAAAAAAGCCCGTTCAAGTCCTCAAGGCCTCATTCACATTTAAGACGTGTTTTGGATGGTCATCATCTGCCATACCTTTCGACCAGAAGTCTGTGCCAAGTTGAGCTTGAGCTTTTCTTTGGCAAGGTTCGCCTACTGCGGAAGTTCTCAGATGCCCAAACGTTCACACAGAACTATTCCAAGATTACTGCCTCTTCTCTCATTCGAGCTCCTCTTGCTTCCAACTGCGAGATTACCCTTGATGAGCAATTAGGAGAGACCTTGGGCTTCTTAGCTGAGGTAAGATGAGTCGGATAACGCGCTTAGGAATAGATACGTGTCAAAATCAGACGTTCTCGAGATTATGGAGTGAATTTCTCAACTCAATTTTAAGGAGTCTTATTAAATTGGTATTTGTATTTTGTACACTAATTTTTTCGAAGTTCATTAGTTGACTTTGGGATTATTATTCGATATCACGCATAAATCTATATATATTAAACATTATTTATTGTTGAAGAAAAATTATGGGAACCAGCTTGAGTGTGCAAACTTATAAGGTTTTGCTTGAGGCTATATATCTCACACTTCTCTGCCTATTACTTACAATACCTTTTTTTCCCCCATAGTTTTTATTTGTTATATACTTTTTCTCTTTCCTAAATTTTTCTCTTCTTTTTCCTGTCCTTTTTCCTCTCTTTCTCCTCTTTTACCTTCTCTCAATCTACTTTGAGACTTATTTTTTGCGTATTCTATTATGCTCTAGTTTTTCATCGTCTCTCCTCTCAGGGGGACACAACTATTGGATCTATGGGAATAAGCACTCCCAGGGGGAAAATGTGAGGGCCTGAGCTGAGAGTTAGGTAGGCTTTCTTTTTTTAAATAAAATGTTTTGTTACGTTAATCTTTTTTCGGTTCACTGCTGTCCTGTTTTTAGCACCTACTACTTTCTTCTTCAACTTTGATCTTGTTTCATAATCTTCTTTCTCAACTTACTGTTTCCATGCCCTTTCTGTATAGATTCCACATTCTTTTTAGTCCATACTAAATGGTGCCTTCCTCCTTCCTCTCTTTGGATCACCATTGTGGCGGAGAGTAAGGCTTAAACTAACTAATATTCTAGTCTATGTCATCGTTACCATGTCCTTGTGTATACTTCTCAATGCTTGCTTCCCGTTCAACGTTATCACTCTCTATAAGTGACCCCTGTTTCTAGTTACTCTCACCTGCATTTCAATTGATCATATAAGCTCTGTCTTCCATTTCCTCTAATAGATTGTAATCTGTACCCTCACAAACAGAATTAAAATGCTTGCTTAAGAAGCCAAAGACTAATGTAAAAAATGTCAACTTGACGAGTTTACTAATTTTTTCGCCTTCCAGGTCCCGGAAGAAAGGGAAATAATTGCACCAATCATTGCGTTGTCTGAAGAAGAGCAAAAGGCTGCCGTGGTGTTCAACGGAACCACCGAGATCGGAGGAATTTTTGCCTCTGTGGATGTGGAAGACGCTGCCACTTACATCTCCGGTTACCTTGCCATGAAAACAGATGTGTATCACCAGCAACTTAAAAAAACTTCTTTGACTGACTGCTCTACATGTTGTTCCATTCTTAGTGTGAAAGATTTCAGTTTCCATCTATTTGTCTCATTTAAAGAGTATATTCAGTCTGATGATCCTCGCAGGGGACTGAAATATTGCAGTAAGTCTTTCGTACATGCTTTCATTTGTTATGAGAGCGTTTTCCTGTATCTTTTCAGCAAAATTAGTCACTTGCAAGGCTTCTGCAAATCTGTTTGTGAAGTCATCCATAATAACTGCCCTAAACCTGACACCTGCTGTTCTCAAATAACAGTGTATTTAATAAATTTTTTTGTCAGATGTTGAACTCTGCAGTCAATCAGAGCTTACAATAGATCTCTGCGGACAGCCTCTTCTAAAGATAAACTGGACAAAATGATGCACAAGTGATTCACTTCACTTTCTTCCTGAGCCCTTCTCATAACGTTCTCGAGTAAAATTTCATAACTTTTGTCACTTTAAATCATTGAGTTTATTTTAAATGCAAACATTAATTTGCTTTCTCTGGACGGCCTGACTGTGGCCGAACTCGAGACATCTGTATTCTAAAATGCTGAGGCTCACTATTCGGTCACAGGCGCCATGCTACCTGAAACTATGCTACCATACCTGCGCCCTACTCGCTCTCTGCTCTGTAAGTGAAAGTGTTTATAAGTTTTGCCAAGACTGCCAATGTATAACCACTTAGTTTTGGACTCATGCCAGTCTTATTTCGTTAGTCTGAGATGAATTTAAGGCTGCGAAGCATTCTATTTTATCGAGCTGGCTATAAACAGGCGTCATGCTACCTGAAATTGTGCTACCATACCTGCGCCCTACTCGCTCTCTGCTCTGTAAGTGAATGTGTTAATTAGTTTTGCCAAGACTGCTAATGTATAACCACTTAGTTTTGGACTTATGCCAGTCTTATTTCGTTAGTCTGAGATGAATTAAAGGCTGTGAAGCGTTCTATTGTATCAAACTGGTGTTAAACATTAGTGCGTATAGAATTTGAGGCTGTGAAGTGTAATGTTGTACAATGAGGTCTATTTTATGACGCATTGAATGAGGGTGTGTATGTATGGTTTGTTTTTTGATTTGGCTCAGTGCACAGTTAGGTTAAAGTGTTATAAAATAGCATTTCTATGTGCGCGCTTTTCGTCTTTGTTATTCCTTACTTTCTCCCTCTCCTAATTTAAACTGTTGTGCAGAAAGTTTTTTTTGTAATTTGCCTAGGGAAACCTTTGCGAAACTTTTACATATTTATTGCTTCATGCAGAATTGCCGTGTTAGAAAAATTGGTACCCAAATAGTGTATTTACCTGTACGGGTCTTTTATTCATTTATCTTAAAACTTCCATTGCGTTAAATTTTTACCTTTGTTGAATTATAACCATTCATTTCCTTTTATCTTACATTTCTTTACTTATTGGTTCGCTGAACACTGGTCCTTATGTTTAAAGATAGCGCTAATTCATTAGGAGTGCTTCCCTTTTTGCGCTGTGATGTTTGCTAAGTCATTATGTACGACTAGTCCTTTTCCTAGATTAGAATACTCAGTTTTATGTTGTGTCCTGTGTGTACATTTTATAATTTATTAGCAGGAAAATGTTGAAGCGTGCCTTGAGCGGTGGTGTACGAATTATTGTTTTTTTTAGGAAAATAGTTTATTTAATTGAATACCGTTTGAAAGTAAATTAATATCGAGATAATAGAAACGAAATATATTTTTAAGTGATATAAATATTTTTTCTGGGACGAGTTGTTGGCTTATATTTTGCTCCCCATTCTTATAGAGTAAGTAATGTAAAGTCACGAGGTGAGAGTTTGGTAGGCCGTTTTGTTGTTTAAATAAAATGCCTAGTTTTCTTTTGTTAAGGACCATCGTGTTTTGGCTCTCTGCTGTCCTATTTTTCCATCACCTATGATTTTCTTCTTCAGCTTTATTTTTGTATTATAACCTTTTCCCTCAACTTACTGATTCTATGCACAGGGTATCCTGTGTGTTAATTCAGCTTACCTTTAACTCTGTACTTAAGGGTGTCTCCTTCCTCTCTTTAGACAAGTTTTTCTATCAGGTTGAAAATGTGCTGGCCCGAGCTGAGAGTTAGGTAGGCCTTCTTTTAGTTGAAATAAAATGTTTGTGTTATGTTAAGGAACATTACTTTTTGGTTTACTGCTGTCCTGTTTTTCAGCACCTACTACTTTCTTCTACTTTGACCTTGTTTCATGAACTTTTTTCTCAACTTACGGTTTCTATACCCTTTCTGCATAGTTTCCGCGTTCTATTCACTCCATACTAAATGGTGCTTTCCTCTTTCCTCTCTTTGGATCGCATTTGTTACTGCGCATAGGGAGGCTTGAACTGACGATTAACCTAATCTTGAACAGGTTTGTTGTGGTAAGGGAGGCTGATTCCAAGTCCTAATTTAATCTGTAGAACTAGTCAGTATTTATAATAAAAATTTAGTGTTCTATGGGAGAAAGTAAGTCCATTGACCGACTTAAATATGCCATCAATTTGTTGAAAATAAAATGCATTTCTTATTCTGTCGCAGACCATCTTTTGCTTCACTGCTGTCATTTGTATTTAATTTACGATTGAAATATTTTTAATTTTCGTACATAAAAATGTTGTGGAGTAGCTTAGGAGAGATTTTGAATGCGCAAGCATTTTTAGGGAAACGCACAATGGAATGGGCAAAATAAATGGATTTTGATTTACTTCCACCAGCTCATCCACCCTATGGTAAAGGGAGCCCTCCCATTCTCCATAAGTACGCGGTTCGTTAATCAATATTTAGGTAGGCGTTAAAGCTGTATTTTCAGTGTCTGTTTTTTTATGACAAGTATGTTTAAAGATAGTCTTGTATTGATATTCCGTTATTTCCTGAGTTGCTGATCTCGAGTGCATTATTCCTGTGTGCAGTAATCCCGACAAATCTGTTTCGAAATAATTGGGATTCCAGTTCTTATTAGGAAACTAAAATTTTTATTGGAAGAGTTCAGGTTTTGTTTTATGATGGGCCATCCTTTTTCGATTAACTGTTGTAAATTTTCACCAATTTTGACGTTTTCCGTAATCTCAAGAGCTGCCCTCTATTTGCTATTAATTACATGCAAGGAGTCTTCTGTGGGAATAGACCTTGTCCACACATTCCCCGTTCTTCCAAGTCCATATAGAATGATTCCTTAATTTCTTTGATAGAACTTTTTCGTTGTTTTGGAGGCTTTTACTACTAATGATCCAACCTAAATTTTTTTGTTTACTTTGTACCGAGTATTCTTTAGTTCATTGCTATCCTGTTCTTCGAAACCTAACATATCCAACGTAGTTTTTCATAATTAACTTCTTACTTTCCTGTCCCCTCAGGGGGATACAACTATTGTATCTATTGGAATTAGCGCTCACAGGGGGACAATGTGAGGGCCCGATCTAAAGGTTAGGTGGGCTTTCTTTTTGTTGAAATAACATAGATTTTTGGTTTGTTACGGACCAACTTTTTTTTTCGGTTCACTGCTGTCCTGTTCTTCAGCACCTACTACTTTCCTCTCTAACTTTGATCTTGTTTCATGAACTTTTTCTCATCTTACTGTTTCTATGCCATTTCTGCATAGATTCCACGTTGCCTTAACTCCATACTAAATAGTGCCTTCTTCCTCTCTTTGGATCTCATTTTTTGAGGATAGGGAGGCTTAAACTAACTTATAATCTAATCTTACTTTCCTGCTTACATTTTACACATCTTATATGGGAACACACCATGTGCATAGAATCCCTGATCTCTTGTTTCCAAACCAAATGGTGCCTTCTTCCTTCCAATTTATGAAACAATTTTTTTTTGTGCCGGAAGGTGCTAAACGATCTCATTTTCTTCTATATTTGCTGCATCTTATCGTTTCTTTATATAATTTCCACAATAATGTAAACGCGTGTAATTTTAACTTTCCATAACAATAATCAATGCTCTCGGTTCTTAGCGCTCCCATGGGGAATGTACGAGGTCTTGTGCTAAAGGTTAGGTGAGCCTTCCTTTCGTTGAAATAGAATATTTATATGATTTTGTTACGGGCCATTCTTTTTTCGGTGCACTGCTGTCCTCTTTTTCATCACCTACTACATCATTCTTTAACTTTTATCTCGTTTCATGCACTTCTTACTAAATTCACGGTTTCTATGTATCTTGTGGATAGATTCCGCGTTCCCTTTAACTCCATACTAAATGGTGCCTTCCTCTCTTCGGATCTCCTGTGTTGCGGATAAGGAGCCTTAAACAAAGATCTTATCAAATCTAATCTGCTCTCTGTTCGTTGTGTAACAACAAGTGCATTAGTTTATAACGGGTGTCTGCTCTAGTACTCGATATTTTGAGTTCCTTTGGCATTGAAAGTTGAATGCCGCTTGAAAGAGGATTTTTCTTTATATTTCATTAGTGTTCTTGTTTCCGGTTTATTAGAGATTCGGAGATTATTTTATTAGTGTTAACTTTACTCGAAAAATTGAGATGATGGAGACGTATATACACATAAAAATCAATTCTCCTGCCGTTCAGTTTATAAACTTATAAGCGGAATATATACATCGCACTTTTTATTACAAATAAATGATATATTAATATGGAACTTTATATGATCCTTTTTACAATTGAACACGGCGTGCAATCGTCAGCTTCATCAGTGTAGAAAAAGTATTGAAACACTCTGTATAACTGAATAAAATAAATTTTCGTACTGGTTCGATTGAGCTTTCAATTTATGAAGATGTCCATAGGATAAAATCGGAGATCGATAACCTTTTAGTACTAGTGGGTTTGTACGGAGGCAGACGGAATTCTATTTTTCTAAAATCCGTCGTGCGGAAGCAACACAGGCTGTCGGTCATGTTTCTGATCGTACGTCTGGAAGGGCAGAGTACGCTGCATCGTAGTACGCTGCCGTCATGTAATCCTAGTGACGTCACCCGGCTTGTTTTGAATGAAGCCTTTCTATTGGCTAGTCGAGCTGGCAAATGTGCGCTGCCGTCCCCATAGAAATGACTTTACCTCCTTTCGTCTACCATGATATATACTCCCTCCACGGACGCCGCCCACCCCTCCCCCTCCACAGCACCACATCAAGATGCCAGTCGCGCCAATTATTTAACTTTGCAGTACTACTGAGGTTTATTAACCTATTTGTTCGTTATACAGTTATTGTTAATCACTAGGGTTGTGACATTGCATATAATGCATATACAGAAAAAACGTGCATATGCAGGTAAAATTTGCATATGTACATGAAAATGCATATGCAAATAAAAATGCATATGCAAACCTTTGCATTTAAAATAATACATATATAAATGAAATTGTGCATATAAATATGAAATACTGCATAAGCATATAAACACGGCATATCTATATATATATATATATTAATATACTTGTATCGTACGACTGACGTCTGCTGTCCGTACGTGTTCGCATGTTTTCATTAACGAGATAGAGCAGTCAGTATCTATAAGACAAGTCATTTTATTGTAACACATTTTACCGTAATTAAACTAATTATTGTTCTCTTTAGGGGAAAATGCGTTTGGAACATTTCATGATACAGTTGTTATCTACTGCAGGGTTAGTGATCTGTGGTTAGTGCCTTACCAGAGTTTCTAAGTGTTTTTTTGTTGGTACTTAGTGTTTGCTCCGTTCCCGTTCATCTAATATGCTTTACAGTGATTTCAAGATTTGTTTAGTATATATTTGCGAATGTGGATATTTACTTTTAAGATTTATTATTGCATCTAATAATTGTTGATGGTCGTCAAAAAATCAAATATTTAACAGATTGTATTTACCAACATGAAATATATTAATCTTGAATAAAACAAAATTTCAAGGACATACTGTTTGTCAAAAGTGAAGATTGTAAGATAGCATTCGAACTAAAATCACGCTAGAAATTGTAAACAAATTACCAAATACAATGGCGCGATAAGAAAATGCTGATCCATATAAGAGTAAAAATGAATTTTTGTTTTTTTGCAAAAATAAATATTGAGCAGTTGTAGTGTCCTACAAAAGCGTCAGGAATAGTTTTTTCTAACTTAGATTGCTAGCCTAGCATTGATTTTGAATAATACTCAGAAGGAATTCCTAATTGACAGTTTTTCGAAGAAATCGACACACAATGGCGGACAAAGAGGCATAACTTTATGTTCGGTTTCTGTACGTTAGTTTAGGTTAGTTTAAGGAGGCCGTACAGTTTCCCAGGACCGGTTATTATTTAAAGGCCAATTGACACAGACGATTTTATAAAGCACTTTTTTAGAAATTTGCGATATTTTGGAAGTTGTATGGAAAAGTTGTGATTTTAAGCCTAATTTAGAAAAATTAATCTCAAATATTTCTGAACAAAATTTTGTCGTTTTTGGGGAAAACAATGATAATGCAATTAGAAACAAAGCTACGCTATCATGTATTGTAATTTTGTGTTTGGAAATCGTATTTTGACAAAACTCTGATTACAACTGCTTCATATTAATTATATTTTGCAGGCTATAGCTTTAACCCTAAACTGTCAACACTGCATATTATTATCAATTGGGTTTTGAAAATGCCTAAAGTAGACAAAATCAAACGTCTGCATGAGCTGCAACGTGAATTCAAGGAGTATCAAGTAGTAGAAGGAGGTTTATTTTGTGTTCCTTGTGCAAAAGAGGTAAGCTTCCATGAAAATATCCCAATTGTTCAGACTTTGAAATATACTGTCCAATAATCTAGAATATTAAAGTACATAATGTTTTGGTCAAATAATTTATCAAAGTCAATGATTCAATAGCTTAATATTGAAAAATTTTCCCCCAGATACAAAGCTCCAGAAGATCCTTGGTGACCCAGCATCTGCAAACAAGGGTTCATATCAGGAACAGAGAGCAACTCCGACAAAATGAACAAGCCGGAGATGCACAGAATAAACAAGCCGAAGAGGCACCGAATGATCAAGCCAATTTACAAGCAAATCTTCAACCTGGTCCTAGCGAACAACCCTCTAATGAATCTGGTGGGCATTCAAATCAAACATCTGCCACCCTGCAGCCTTACAAGAGAACGGAGTTTCATGAAGACTTAACAAGAGCCTTCATAGCCGCAGATATACCACTGAATAAATTTAGCAATGCACAATTGAAGGCTGTTCTGAAAAAATACACAGGCAGAAACATTCCTGACCAAACTACTCTGAGGAAATATTATGTTCCCGAGATATTCAAAATAAAGATGAACAATATACGGAAAAAGGCAGTTGGGCAAAAAATTTGGATATCGATGGATGAAACCACAGACGTTGAACAGCGCTACATCGCATGTTTTGTATTTGGAGTGCTGGGAGTAGCAGAAGAACAGAAGAAATGTTATTTAGCAAACATCGCAGTTCTGCCCGTAGTCAATCATGCCACTATCGCAGCTTTCATGAATGATTCACTCAAAGTCATATATCCTGAACAAGTTCCCTATGATCAAATTCTTCTGGCATGTACCGATGTAGCACCATTCATGGTTAAAGCCATGCGTGGTATGAGTGTTCTCTTTCCCAAGATGATACATGTAACGTGCTTGGCTCACGGTTTGCATCGTGTTGCTGAGTTAATCAGGACCTGTTATCCAGAGGTTAACAGATTAATTTCATCAGCCAAAAGCATTTTCATCAAGGCACCACATAGAGTCCAAAAATTTAAAGAACTGAATCCAAATGTCCTACTCCCTCCAACTCCTGTTGTTACAAGATGGGGCACGTGGCTCAGCGCAGCAAAATATTATTCGACGTGCTTTGAGGAAATAAATTCTACAGTAATATCCTTTGAAAGATATGAAGCCACATGCATTGGTGAATGTGAGGACCTTCTTCAAGACCTCCATTTGAAAACAGCACTCGTATTTATTGACGCAAATTTCTCGGCGATTGCTTCCTCGATTGAGAAGCTTGAAACTAGGGGATTAGCCATAGCTGAGGTTGTGAACAGAATTTCTAAACTGGAAGAAGATTTAAATGAACTGTATGACAAAAGATTTTATAACAAATTGGTTTCTGTGCTGTCTAAAAATTTAGGATATTCGTTGATAAAAGATGTGAATGCTATATTGAAAAGCCAGTTATCACAGAACAACCAACAAGCTAATTCTACCAGTCACCTTAGTCCATCCGATATGGGAGCATTACTACATGCCCCACTATAGTTTCATGTGATGTCGAGAGGGCATTTTCTCAATATAAAAATGTTCTAGCAGACAACCGTAGAAATTTCAACTTTTAGAACCTCAAATACACAGTTGTGATAAAATGCAATCCTAATATTTAGAAGCACAATAATACCAATCAATTGAGTGTTGTCTTGTTCCTGTTCTTGTTACTGCTTGCGGTGTTCTAGTTGTTTCATAGTTCTTGTCATTTTGTGTGAGGATTTATAAAATATTTAAATAAAAGATAAGAGATGATAATAGATTTATTAACTAAAACAGTCTTTTCAGGACACGCATTTCTCTCAACTTAATGCAGCTACACAAGTTAACAGATATAAATTTTGCCCATCCTAAATGCAGGTTAAAGAATTAACTTCTGATGCTTGAGAATTAATTTGTGTGCTTATGCAGGAATTACATTGCAATTGCTAAACGCATATGCAGTTTCAATATGCATATCAATTTCGTATGCATTAATTACTATGCATATGCATATAATTTACTGCATACGAAAATGCATATGCATTTAACAAATGCATATAACAGATGCATATTGAAAAATTAACTGCATATGCAATGTATAATATGCAGTGCATATTGTCACAAGCCTAGTCATAACACTTGCCACGACTGGGAGAGAGGAGCTTCTGATGATATCGCTCATCACGGCCGCTACTCCAACTCCATTCGGTGACTTCGATCCATCCGTGTAGATGATTTTATGCTTTTGGTACCTCATCGTGTTATCCCTGTGTGTGTGTCTTTCGATGGATGGGGCTATTTCTTCATTATTAATATTTGCCGTGTGCTGTTACACTTCTGATCTCCTCATGGTCCACGAAAATGATGCAGGTGTAAAACTCGGCTGGACGGGCTGAGTTGGAATGTTATACTGAGTTAAAGCCTGACGTATTCTCTGGATAACTGGTTCTGAGGTGCAATTGCGGCTTGTAAAAAACAATTCAAGTTTAGTATTGTTGACACAACAATATGCTGAGTAAAGGAAATGACATTTAAGCTTAAAGAAATATCGGAGTAGCAAGTCTTTTCTTCGTAGCTCCAATTTTGGTTCGTGACAGATGATATGAAGGTTCGCTATTGGTGTCGTCTTAAATGCGACCGTACTAATACGTATCGCCTCGTTCACGACACCATCGATTTCTCTTAGCGCCGTTGCACTGGCAGAGCCATTCACTATACTTCCATAATCAATTTTTGACCGGATCAGGGATCTGTATTTCATTATGATATCTTGATCTGCACCCCAAGAATACGCAGACACAGATCTCATCAGGTTCAGGTCATTTCTGTATTTTTCTTTTGCCTTATGTAAATGAGTAATCCAATTGAGTTTTCTATCCCAGTGGAGACCAAAGAACTTAGGGCTTTCAACGGTTGGTTTTTTTTTCATTCTAGTTGCAGGGTTGGAATAAATGTTGGTTCCCTCCTTTTATAAAAAATTTTTGCGATCGTCTTCGTTGAGGAGAATTTGAATCTGTTTGCATTGCCCATAGGGTGACTTTATCTATTGTTGTTTGTAACTCTGCTTGTATTTTAGCCTTGTCGTAATCTGCAAATCCGATGAGGAGATCGTTTACCAACAGAAAACTTAACACTTCTGCCGGAATTTCACTAGCCAATGAGTTTATTTTTACTGCGAAAAGTGTGACACTTAAAGTGCTTCCCTTAGGCGTTCCTGTGGCTAGATCTTCAGCTTGAGACATTTCTTCTACAACTTTTACTTCGAACTTTTTGCTTCGATTTTTAAGGAATTCCTCGACGAATTTTGGCAATCGTCTCCTTAGACCAGCTTTTGCCATATCTCATAAAATTCCGTACCGCCACGTCATGTCATAAGCTTTTACCAAGTCAAAGGTTAGATTAGTCGTTAGTTTTAGCCTCCATACCCAGCAACAAATGCGGTCCAAAGAGAGGAAGAAGGAAGGCACCATTTAGTATGGAGTTAAGGAAACGCGGAATTTACGCAGAGAGGCATAGAAACAGTAAGTTCTGAAAGATGATTATGAAAGAAGATGAAAGTTGAAGAAGAAAGTAGTAGGAGCTTAAGAACAGGACAGCCGTCAACCGAAAAAAAGATGGTCCTTAACATAACAAAAACATTTTATTTCAACAAAAAGAAGGCCTACCTAACTCTCAGCTCGGGCCCTCACATTATCCCCCTGGGAGCGCTATCCAAGTCAAAGAACACTGCCATGACAAATTTATTATTGACCAGCGACTGTCTAATAAACGTATCCAACCGTACAAGATGATCTATAGTTGCTCGATGTCTTCTGAAGCCACACTGCACACTGAAAAGGAGCTTATTGTTTTCGAGGTTTTCAATTAGCCTTCTGTTGATCATTTTTTCGTATGTTTCGCATAAACAACTCGTCAACGAGATTGGTCTATAGTTATTAGGGTTTGCGTAATCTTTGCCGGGCTTTGGGATGGGGAGTACAATAGCCTGTTTCCATGGTGGGTGGACAAATTCGGAATTCCATAGCTTGTTGTAGACTTTCAGCAGATATTGGAGAGCTTTAGTCGGTAGATTCTTGATCATAAGGTTACTGATATTGTCCGGTCCAGGTGTCGTGATTTTGTTACTCTTGATGGCAGATGATAGTTCACACATGGTGGAACAAGCATTATATGGTTCTTTGTTATCGCATGTGAAGTCTATTGGGGTTTGTTCGATAAGTTGCTTATATTGTAGGTATTGATTCGAGTACTTTCTATTGCTGGATATGATCCTGAATGTCTTGACTAGTTTCTCCACGATGGCCTTCAGCGTTGAGTATTAAACTCCATTCTCGCTTAGCATTTTTATTTGTCTCTTCGCTCTTCCTCTGACTCTATTTGTTTTCTCTCACAAGCAGCTGCTAGGCGTGTTGGTACTAAGAGTTGAGATGTCTTCTCGCCAGGTGCTTTGTTTTGCCACCATGAAAGTCCTCGACAACGTTGCCATTGCTCGTGCTCTCTTCTACTTGACTTTATCTTCCATAAGTCCCGTCCTCTTATATATCCTGTAACACCTTTCTCTTTCCCGCCATGTTGCTTTGCACTCTGCTGTCCACCACGACTTTGCATGACACCGTCTTTCTTGTATTTAGGCACCCACCTCTCAGCAGCGCAACTAAACATTGTGTTAAGATCGACCACTGCCGCATCCGGATCATCCGGTATTTCAAACTGGTGTGCGTTTCTCCATATTTCGTCTTTGCGATATTGCTTCCAGTTGCCCTTCATGAAATTCGGTCCCTCCGGTTCAACATGTCCGTCAGCCTGTCGCACTAATAAGGTCAACACTATAGGGAAATGGTTACTGCTAAGCACTGACAAGGGGGCGGTAAATTGTAGATCCGGTGTAGTCTCAAAGGTAGTCAAGGTTAGGTCAATCACCGATCCTGAAATTTGGGTGGCTGAGTTATTGTTAATAATGTGAAAGATGCCTTGCTTTAGAAAATCTTGCATAAATCGTCCTCATCGATCTATAGTGTTATTTCCCCAGTCACTGTGATGGGCGTTAAAACCTCCCATCAAGATAACAGGCTTTGGTATTCTTTTGATTGTATCAAAAAGCTCTTCAAGGTTTTTACTTGTTCTTGGTGGTAGGTATACAGATGCTACTGTAATAACTTTGTAGTGATTTAGGCATACCCTTGCAGCAACAATTTGAGCTGGTGAATTGGTTTCAATTTCTTGAGTTGGTATCGATGAGTGTACATACAGAGTGTACCCCTACATGGAATCTGTGGTTGTAATGGCTTTGCTTGCACAGACCGTTATATCCCTGTATAGGTGACACAAAATCATTTCCATAGAATGTGCCCTGGACTGCTATAACTGCTGGTTTATGTGTATCAACAAGGTTAATCAGGTTTTCTTTTGACGTCGCCATTCCCTGCAGATTCAACTGGATGAGCTTGACTTCTCCCTTCACCATTACCTCCACTTGCGTCTATTGCCCTCCTTAGAATGTTGACCAGGCTTTCTTCCTTCCTATTGTCCCCCAGGATATCTCCGCCTGTAGCTCTCTCCCGAATTTCGACGCTACCGCTGTTCTTTAATTCTACGGACTTTTGGGCGAGTAGACTTTCGTAGCTACTCTCCGTAGTTACTTCTGTCTTCTTCCTCCACTCTCCTTCGTGCCTCTTGCGTGTATTCATCAAATGTTTTTAGTCTCTCACTCTTGACTCTCTTTCTTCCTCGCGAGTACATGTCTCATTGCCTAGGTTGATTTATGTGGTGTAAAGTTTTCCAGTATTAGGACTTACGCAAACCACTTCCCTCTCTCTCTGATTTTCATTTCCAGTCACGGACCACCTTCTGCTCCGGCCACAGTCTCTTTCATTGACTTTTCCTGTTGTCTTCTTCTTTTTTTTGCTACAGATCCGATGCTGGGTCCAAGTCATCTGCACGTTTTCTTTTCTCACTTGTTGTTAGTTCTATTTAATCATGGTTGATGGGTGTCTTTACTGCCTTGCTGTAATTCATTGAAAAGTTGGGGTGTCGGTAATTGAATAATATTCTGGCTTGCCCCTTCGACACGCGCTCACTACTTTGAATAACTAAAATTTCCTCCTCGATTACTCGCAACCGATAATTCCTCGCTCCAGTTTCATGTCCCTCACCGCAGGGGTAACACTTAGTTTCTTCTGATGTGCATTCGTCCATTTCATGGTACGCCAAGCTACACTTAAGGCAGATTTGTTTGCCTTGGCAGAACTTCACGTCATGGCCGTACTCCGGACATCTTTTGCACAACATAGGTCTCGGTCTTGCGAGTCGGTTTTTGGGCTTTATTCATGTTGCCTGGACTACATCTTGCGCACCACATTTTTCTAATAGACGCGTCTTAAATACTTCAAAATAGTTTAGATCATATTCGTAGACGTAGACGATACCTTTCTGAACTGCCAAGTCAAGATTTTATTCAACAGTGATCGGCAGTTCATTTAATTGCCGTATCTGCTTCATTTTACGGCTTTGTGTGGCATCGCACACTTCTACAGTAAATACGGTTTTGTTACTGTCTCTAATTACCTTTGGCTTGCTCCCGAGATGTTGAGTGATGCACTTTTCAAGCAGCCATGATGACATTTTCCTTCGATGCGCTGCATTCATTTTGCAGTCGAAATGCGTGAAGAATTTGTCAGGTAATGGTACTCGCTCAGTTTCATGCACACCCTCTTTGATTTGTTTCGCCCTTCTTATATTTACCTTTTCTCTTTCTATTATCTGCACCAAACTTCTCTCTTCCATTTCTCTGTCACACTGGGTGCTTCCAGCTGCATGGGGTCCCCCACAGTGAGCACACTTCAGCTTCTCAGATCTGCTGTTCGGGGAGGAATAGCCCACCTCAGCACACTTCCTGCCCACAAACGAGTTGCTGCGGCATCGCTTGGCGGTGTGTCCGTATTCTTGACAGTTAAAGCACATCATTGGCTGACTATTAAATGAGTATACCTTGGAGTCCTGTCTATCTCCGGGGATATAGATCCTGTATGGAACTGTCGGTTGCCAGAATGTTGTAAAAAAAACGTTTATTTTCCAAGTAAAAACCATCAGAGGTGTACAAATCGATAAGCCATACGAGGCATACTAATAGACAAACTATACGAGGTGTACTAATAGACAAACTATACGAGGTGTACAAATAGATAGATCATACGAGGCATATTGATGGACAAAATATACGAGGCGTACTATTAGTCTAACTCTGTCAAGGGAAGTTGAATGAGAAATGAAAAATATCATCTCTTGGATATTTTATATTCCAAGAGATGGCTAACAACTTATAAATAATTCGAATACGGCTAAAGAATTATTCGAAACTCCCAAGTTCTCAGTTGAAATTATCGAAGTAGGAAAAAGACAAGAATCCCTTTATGGGAGCAGATTGAAACCCCATGGTAAATGACAAAAAAGTATTGAGAAAAGGTTAGTCACGAAGTAATTTATAAAGAACATCGCGCAACACAGCACGTACATCTGGAAATGCATAAACAAACTTACACTCAAAAATGAAATGCATGGCTTGTTCGGCATACAAATATAGGGATAATTTTTGCACGAGCGCTTTATTTCATTCATCTGTTTATACTTTTAATTTCTTCTATTCACAGAAATGCCCTTCGGGGCCGTGATAGATCGATTTATAAACCATCAAGCAAGCGCAATAAATTTGTTTTATTCTGGAATTTGGTTCCGTATTAACTGATCGCAGAGCTTTAGGGAAAATGTAATGTGCCATGAGGTTTTGCTTTTTACGCAAAAAGTAGAAATAGAAACACATATATGTACACATTTGCTTATATATATGTGCGAACGTGTGCATGTGTACACTGATACATAGATATTCATGTTTGCGTGCTCACACATACACACCCATGCACATACTAACACACATATTCATACATATACGTATTGAAAACGAATAGAAGAGAAATGCTAATAAACATGAAAAATAATCTTGCTCTTTCTATATTTAAAATGACAGCCAAAGCTCTGATGAATCGTAAGAAATAACCTGAGGAACAATAAGGAATAGAAAAAAGACTTCGAAAAACGTATAAATGGAATCGTTTTTCAATTTCCTAAACGAAATTTTGAGAAAACTCAAGTTACCGCCGAGGAACAACAACAACAACAAAAAAACTATTTCATATCTTCTCGATATTCTCTGCGACATCATGCGGACATGGGTACATGGGATGAAATGGAGATACAGTGTAAGCCGGTTACCACTCATGATCGACAAATATTTACAAAATTTTGGCAGAAATGCGTAAACAAACATATACTCAACATCAAAAATCATAGCTTGTACAACATACGGACAGAAAGATAATTTACCACGATTCATTTGCTCAAATTGCGCTTTATTTCATTAATTGTAGTTGTCATTAATCCGATTCACAGAAACGCCCTCTGGAGAAGTGATAGATCTAATTTTGAATCATTTCGCTAGTGCAATAAATGCATTAACCGGATGGTTTTTGCGTAAATGAAATAGAAACATGTATATCTATTTATGTAGACATATATATACACCTACTTACGTACAACCACGTATTAATATATGTTACTTATTGAAAATGAAATATAAGAAAAAAAATACATAAATAAAATAAAAAGATAAAACAACCTACCATCTACTACACCGAAAATGACAGTTGAGCTCACTGTAATCCTAAGTAATTATTCGGAAAAAACTAACTAAAAGGAAAAGAAGACTTCGAAAAACGTAAAATGAACTGGTTTTTAGTTCTTTCATAGAAATTTTCAAGAAAACTCAGGTTACAGTCAAGAAACAACACAACTCTTCAGCATTATACGAGCATGTGTATATGAAAGAAAATGGAGTAACATAGTGGACGGTGGGTCCAAAGTGATAATTTTAACTACAGAAATTTAGAGTTTTTCCGATTTGAAAGTTCAGTGCTAGTATGCGCTGAACGCACGGAAAAATATAATACGACTAAATGAAATGCTTAAATTACCCCCTCCCCCCAGCTCAGCCGAAATCGAATGAAAGCATCTTCGAGAATGATTTTGAAATAGCGAGACAACGTTAGCCAAAATTTAGTTCATTAAAAACTTTGCACAACCCTCACATCTATAAACCTGTATATTGGTGTACACACAAAATGTATTTCAGGGTATGTTTGTCATACCGACGTTAAATATTAATACAGAAAAGAGAAAAAAATAAAATAACAAAATAAAGATGAGGAAATACAATTCATTTTGGAAAAAACGTTCGTTCTGCTGCATTGAACAGACGGCTGTGGTGCTCATTTTTGTCGACAGAAATAAGTAAGATGAATATACGATGAAAAAAGATTGAGTTCCGGGATATCTTGGTTTAATGAAGGTTGCTCTTGTTACTTCCTCTACGTTGTACTGTTCCTGCGGGCCAGACTTGAATTCTTCGATATCGGCAATGTCGAAGTCACTGATATATATTAATACTACTGAGTGGTTAAATCGGCCGTATTCTGTCGTCTGGCACGGTACACCTTCCATGCACGTCACGCCAACAATCCTTTCTGCCTGAACCGCGCTCCGCACCTCCACCATCATCATCTCAAGGCCCATGCTGAAGACTCAAATTGGTTTTGATCCAACTAAACTCTTAAATTTTGTGGACGGTGTTAAATGGGTTGATATTTCTCTTTTTTCCTGTTTCAAATGTCATTGAGAAATACTTCGGGAAATATTGTTCATCGGCTCTCACGACTAGAGGCACGTATTTCTTTTCTATTTTCATGGTTTTTCTTTTTTCTCCGTTGGTAGACTTTTTTTGCAGGTGAGTCAGATTGTGCCAACAATATTGCCCCCTCGATTTTCCTCAGCCGCCCCTCAATCTCACTCACTCCACCAGCACCACCCACTTCCACAGCTGTGGCTTGTCGACTCTGTGCAGATCTATCGTTCATTAATTAAAGCAATTGCTCCTGCTATCAGCGTTTGAATATATTCAATCCTAATCCTCTGCTCCATTTCACTTTGAGAATCGCCGCTGTCTTCATCTCTCATTCCACTTTACGAGTTTTCTATACCCCCAGATCAACTACCGTTGGACACTCTTCACACATGTTTAGTTTCAGGGGGGTGAGTAAATTTGATAAATCCAGGGGGCTGGTTTGTTTTTCCTATTATATACGCAGAAATTTTAAGTATAATCACTCAAAACAAAAAATATATAAAAGGATGTTGGTGGGCGCCCCCCACGTTAGTTCTACCCACTGACAACAAATCAATAAATAATCCTATAAACACACCGTTATCAAATTAAGATACACAAAGTTTAATGAGTTATAACTCCAAGTGGGTATACTAACAGTACCACCTCGGGAAGGTGTGGGTAGGCTACAATGCTCACTAAGTGAAAGTAATCCTTATTAAATCCTTGTATATGTTCTGTTCCCTTCACGATACACAAATAATAATTCAGTTCGGCGCCAGTAAAATTGGTATAGGGAACAGTCAAATTCCGTGAGCACCAATTCCCATGGATACAAAAGTTACATTCTTAAGAAGGAGAAACTCATAAGATCTTTGACCACACTGCATTTCACATCTAGAAAGGAAAGGCATTAGTGCAACAATGTTGGCTGGCTGAGTGTTTTAGAACTGTATCCTTTCGAGAAGAATAGTCGCATAATTCACACTTGAACAGCTGCCCTTTACCATGTTTGCTGGCGAGATGGAGTTTGACTCTTTTCTTTTCAGCATTGGAATAGTCACATAACTCACATTTGAACAGCTGACCTGCACCATGTTTGCAGGCTAGGTGTCGTTCAAGACTGCCTTTATGAGCAGAGGAATATTCACAAAATTCACACTTGAACAGCTGACCTTCACCATGTTTACCGGCTCGGTGTAGTTTGACACTTTTCTTTTCAGCATTGGAATGGTCACATAACTCACATTTGAACAGATGACCTTTACCATGTTTGCTGGCTTGGTGTCGTTTTCCATTTTTAATCATAGGAGAGGAATATTCACATAATTCACATTTGAACAGATGACCTTCACTATGTTTGCTGGCTCGGTGGTATTGGACATTTTTCTTTTGAGCATTGGAATAGTCACATGACTCACATTTGAACAGCTGACCTTTACCATGTTTGCTGGCTTGGTGTCGTTTTACGTTATACACCATAGGAGAGGAATATTCGCAAAATTCACACTTGAACCGCTGACCTTTACCATGTTTGCTGGCTAAGGGGCGTTTTAAATTACGAATTACAACAGTGGAATAGTCACATGACTCACACCTGAACAGTTCACCTTTACCATGTTTGCTCGCTAGGTGTAGTTTAAGATTACCCTTAGGAGCAGAGGAATATTCACAAAATTCGCACCTGAACAGCTGACCTCTACCACTCGATTCCCCCACCATTTTCACAACTGGATATTGGTAACTCCCGGGTAGACCTTCGCACCGGCTCTCATTATCATGCTGCTCCACTACGTGCTGCTTCAAAATACTTGTGTACATAGTGGAGTAATCGCACGACCCACAGTCGTAGTAACATCCCAATTTGTGTCTGACACGGAGATGCAGCTCCATAAGATTCCTCCTACCGGCCGAGTAATCACAATGTTCACACATTAAAGGCTGTGACACTAATCTGTCAGGAGGAGCGGCCTCAATACCACTGCCACTGCCCGACACATCTGATGGTAGTGAGTCAGTGCTTCCTTGAGATGCTCCAGCTGCTTCCTGGTGAACAGCACTAGTGTTCACCGCACCAGAGCTGCCTTCCCTCACCTCATCCTTTGCTTCTGCGTGCCCTGAACGGGCCTCAGTGCAATCATTTTCTACTTCTCTCTTGAAAGTAACTGCATGAGAGCCTGAACTTGAACTGGCCTGTGCGGAAGAACTTTTCCCAATTATTACAGGCCAGAATTCTCAGGAAAAACTGCATTATACGCAAATTGCAATTAAAAGTACCTAAGTACTTGGTAACCAAGATACATTTGTGCACTTAAGCAACCGTTCTTATTTTAATCTTAAGCAAATGCGCTCAACTGTTCACAATACAAGAAAAATATATGAAAAATAATGTAGGAAGCAAAAAATAATGATAGCAGAAGAGAAATTTAAATAGCACATTCTCTCTTCACACCCGGTTAAAAACAGAGCAAAAATTTAACGAAATAGTCATGCAATATCTTCTACATGCAATAGCGCCTGTCGTGACCATCATGTTTTGGATAAAGATTCCTGCACAAAATTTTACTGTTAATGTTTGTCTCTTTAAAATATATAACTAACTAACTTGATTATTCTTCTTAAAATTATGAACCACTTCAATTGTATTAGAAATATTGTATCGGAATAATCGAGAGTGGCTAAAGTGATTTTTTTTCCACTAGCAAAACAACCAAAAATTAATCATTCGTTGGTGTAGCACACAAAGCAAGAAACTCGTATAAAAATGAAAAATCTGACTTCTCAAGTAATTAATACGGTTTCACGTGTGGCAAGAGTTCCACGAGGTCAGCTTCTTATCAAAAATTTGGCCACAAATGTTTGCAGAAGTTGAGAAGGCAAAAGAAAACTTCAAAGCATCTTGAAACGATCACTGGCGTAAACCAGTTAAAATGCGTCGTTTAAGTCAACTCACTGAGGCACAATGCAATTAAGAAAGGGCTCCACGACAATGGGGATACAAGAAGCATGCTGAAGTTAGCTTTGATACTATTAATCTAGGAACCATAACTTAATCAACACTAGCTGTAGTTGGAGAACGGAAATCAAGTGGATCACATCGAGAATTGCAAAACAAGACTCAATACCAGGAGTCAAAGATACTATCACTCTACGACAGGCACAAGAATTTTAGAAAATAAGATATATTACACTAAACACCAATCAGGCAATCAAATAGATAATAAATCTCAAATCAACAGAATTGAAACTCGAGAAAAATGGAGTGCGCAATAAGACTGTTTTCTGAATCCAGAGTAAAACATCGCGCAGCAGCTAATGAAACGGTTTAGCAATAAATTAAGCTAATGTATGTGCTTCAAATCATTAATAAAACAATTGGAATAGAATTAAATCCACGAAGTTACAAGTTTTGTCAGTTAGGTCAGAAATGCTCTAAACAATGAGAGGTGGGAGCAGTAATAATGATATAAATGTCACAAAATGGTGGCCAAGACTGCATGTGAATTAAATTCTAATTTTGCGCGTGATAATTAATATTCCTCCGAAATCAAACAAAGCATTCAAGAAGTAATCAATTAATTGAAAGCATTCAAGAGGAGGGAAATCAACCAATTAGATGCATTCAAGAGGAAAGTAAGCAACCCATAGGAAGCACTCAAAAGGAGAGTGAGCAACTAATTGGAAGCACTCAAAAGGAGAGTGAGCAACTAATTAGAAGCACTCAAGGGGATAGTAAGCAACCAATTACAGCACCTTGTGTTCCTGATGCCAGTCAATGGGCTCATCCTTCACTGTCACGGCCTCCAGCTCAGCGTCAGGCACTTCACTTTTGGTGTAAATTTCTCCTAGATGGCTCCCAGAGCTCGGCCCGTCACCTGCAAGTGACACAAGCTCATCAAAAAAATTGCACCTGAAATAACAAACCTAGTAACAGTTCATAACATGTTGAAAAAATGAGGATTTCATAATATTGACAATGATAATAATTTTATGTTTATTATAACACCTGAAAAACTGGAACGATTTGGTAGGTTAGGAAATGAAATCTAGTAATACTTATAGCAGGGGACACGGTACAATCTTTCAACTAAATAGTTAATACTTTAAAAGCTTTGGAGATGTAAAGAGCTGAATCATATTTTAGCTTACACCAGCAAATTTGAATGACAATAAGAAGTGAGAAATTAAGTCTGCAGAATAAATAGTACTTATAATTCATAATAATATAGCAAATCCAACAAAAATTTGCATTAAAAAATGTACTTTGCACTGTACTATACTTTTGAAGGAATTGCAAGTTTGAATTAATATTTGTGTACACTACATCTTAATCAATCGTGAGACAATTGAAACATAATGAAATACTGAGTAACATGTTTTCTCAATTATGGTAGTATTTCTCAACCTCGTGGAATTAAGTTCCACATACATACAAATACCAGGCTTTTCCTCCTTTCGGGAGGGTAGCCAACAGTAAGCCACAATCATTCATCCTCAGCCACCAGGCGGCGAGAGAGACGCACAGGCCGCACTAGTGTGACTTGCCAGATCCCTAAGCAGCCCAGCACAACCCTTTTCCAGTCAGGCCTGACAGCCATTGCTGGTTTATCCTACCACTTCTTTGCGAGCAGCCTCCCCCTGCACATGACAGGACACACCGTAACCCCATCACATTTCCAGTGATCGCATCAAATATTCACATCCTTATACACTGCTTCCACTCTCTTTTGTCCACAGTCATCCTTCTCACACATCCACAGTTAGACCCCTCTCATTTTATGCACGTTTCACCCCATCTATCCAATTCATCCGTGGCCTTCCTTGCGCTCTACTACCAATCACCTTTGACGTATGAATCTTTTTTACCAGCCCCTCAACGTTCATTCTTTGAACATGCCCAAGCCATCCAAGCACTCTTTGATTCACCTGCCTGTTCATCTTTCTAACACCCGTTTGCTCTCTAACAAACTCATTCCTAATCGTATCTCTTCTTGTTACTCCTTACATGCTCCTCAAAACTCCATCTCAAACACATCCAGCTACTTCCTCTCTACTGCTCTCAATCTCCCAAGACTCTGCTTCATGCAGCAAAACTGGCACGATTAGGCTGTAAACAGTCTCCTTTTAGCACTCATACTCATTCTCACACTCCAACTCCTGCATTAAAAACTTTCCTCATTGCACCCAATGTCTTGCAGCCTTCACTCACTCGATGTCTCACTTCTACTTCCATACTTCACAGCACGTCCGACTCGAGGTACCTAAAATGCTCTATATCCTCTAACACTTCGCTTTATATCCTTTAAAACTTCGCTTTATCTCCTCTAACACTTTGCTTTATCTCCTTCAACACTTCACCATGCATCCTCACATTTGATGTCTCAAACACTCCACCCCTTGAATATCTCATCACCTTGCTTTCATTTACTTTCCCGCTCAACCCAAGCCATTCGCATACTCTACCAACCTCTGCAACCAGTCTCCGCAGTTTTTTTCTGAATCAGCCACAAGCACTGCATCATCTGCAAACAACAGCTGACACATTTCCGAAGCCGTACCATTTTGTCCTACCAACTGAGTGTTTTTTCCCAACACTCTCGCATTCACTTCTCTCACTACACCATGCATAAACAAATTGAACAATCACAGCGAAATCACTGTCTCACACCTGTCACAACTGGGAACCAATCACTCACTTCATTCCCTACTCTCACTAATGCTCTGCAATCAATGTAGAAACTCTTGATCACATTCAACAGTCTCCCTCCCACTCCATACAAGCTTACAACCTGCCATAATGCCCCACGGTCAACACAGTCATACACCTTCTTCAGATACATAAATGCCCAATACACATCTTATCCTTTTGCCAAGTATTTCTCATTAACCTGTCTAATAGCAAGCATTTGATTCACACCACTACAACTTTTAAAACCACATTGTTCTTCAGCAAGCACACTATCCATCATCACTCTCACTCTTCCATACAGCTTCCCATCATCACTCAGTTGACTTATACCTCTGGAATTACTGTACTCATACCTGTCACCCTTCTCCTAATACAGCGGAACTACACATGGGCTACTCCAATCTACAGGCACTTTACTAGCATCAAAACACACATTAAAGGGGACAACCCAGGGATTTTCAAATTTTGATCTGATTGGTCTGAAATTAGGCCAGTATATGTATTTAATAAAAAAACGTTTTACTCATGTAACTTTTCCAATTTAGGCCTTAGTTTTTGAAAAAAATTGAAAAATTAGTTTATTAGTTCATTTATAGGGATATTTCAAAATAATAGAAGTCACTGTGTTTTTATGCTAGAACAATTTCAGAGACAGTTTTGAAATCCTCTTAATATTTCTAACAAACTAATGGTTCTGAATTTTCTATTTCTTTGTTTTCTTTTGATATGGGATTTTTCATTACCGACTAAATCATACCACATTATTTCGTTTTGAACTGTGTTAAAAAAATTAAATGTATAAATTGTGGAATCGGGATCCATTTGTTTGTAAGAAATGTTCTAAGGTTTTCAAAAATTTGTTTTTTTCTAGCATGAAAACTCACCGACTTCTATTCTTTTCTAGGTTGGAATTGATATTTTTATGTTAAAAGCGAACAAAATAAATTTTGTGGTAAAATGTAATATAATGGACATTTTTTCATTTGAATGCTGTATTCATGCTGTATTATCATATAAAAATAATATGCATACATAATTTCATATCGTCACTGTGAATTACATATCACATGCATAAATAAAATGTACATTTTTCTTGTGAACTGTGATATAAGAAACAGAATGTAGAAGTTGGGAAATCGGGATCTCTTAGTTCGTTAGAAATGTTCCAATGATTTCCAACCTGTCATTGTTCTTTGTCTAGCATGAAAACTCACTGACTTCTATTCGTTTTTATGTTGAAAATAAAGTGTTCACCTAGAAGGCAAAAAAATTGTGGTGAAGTGTAATATAATGGACATTTTTTACTTGAATGCTGTATTCATATTGTACTATCATCTACAAATAATATCATGCATAATTTCTTTCAACACTGAATTGCATGTTATACATGTATACATTGGATAAAAAATATATTCATTTTTCATTTCTCAATAAATGGTAAATTTTTATTCATAGACTGATCCTTCTGAAATAAGCTAATGTATGTAATTTTTAAAACGAAACATGTTCTTTTCATTTTTTAGATTTTGGCCTTAGTTTTTTAGAAAATGACATATGTTGATTTTTTTTATATATTTCAAACGAATTCAAGTCAATGAGTTTTCATGCCACAATAAAACCAAAGACAGTTTTACAATCCTTGTAATTCCGAACAAACTAAAAGAACCAGATTACTCACTTTTCTTTTTGTTTTCTTTATATATGGGGTTACAAATTCATGATTTTTGGTCCTCTTACACCCCATCCCTCCTTGGGGGAGGGGGGGTTCTAATACCCATAGCCCCATTAAATTTTGGGGCAAAATAGCCCACCACTGGGCCAAAATACTCTGGTGTCTCTCTTAAGCAGACGTACCAACCATTCTACAATTTCATTTCCTCCTTTCTTTAAACATTCAACCATGCAGCTACCCATATCTGAAGCTTTCCCAGTTTTCATTACATTCAACACACTTTTCATTTCACTTCTTACTTGACTACTATTCACTTCTCTAAACACAGGGATTCTAACATCACTTCCAACAGCTACCACTCTTGCAACCCTATTATCCTTCACGTTCAGCTGTTTCTCAAAATATTCCGCTCATCTCTTCGGCACATCACATCCCTCCACCAGCAGTCTACCATTAGCATCCTTCACTCTTGCCTCACTCTTCACTTCCTTCCAAAAACCTTCCTTCTCTAAATGAAGTCCCCTCCTAACTTCCTCCCCCACTCCTCATCCACCACCCCTTTTGCTCTCCTTACTTCTATCTTCCTTTCCCTATACTCTTCAAAATTATGCTGGCTGCCCCTTTGCACCATCTTCGGAAGGCCCCCACTTTCTTCTCACAGCTGCTCCTACACCTCTGTTCCACTATTCACTGCTCTTTCTAATCCCCCTTCAACCTTCCTTAACACACACACACTTCCCTTGTACACTTTATCACTGTATCTTTGAATAACTTCCATTCCTCTTACACTCCATGAACCTCTCCTACCTCCACCCTCCCATATTTTACTTTTATCTTCTCCTGTTCATCACATTCATGCTCAGAGTCATGCAAATTTTTTACATACATCACCTCCCTTCCTCTCCTCCTTTTAGCATCTCCCAACACCCCACTCACTCTCAACTTTCCTTCTACCAAGTAATGATGTGATATCCCATTCAACTCACCACGGTATACAAGCACGTCAAGCAAACAACCAATCAATCCCCTGCTAATCAAAACATTAATCATATCACACTTCCATTCCCATTCACATTCACATACGTGAAAACTTCTTTATACTCCTTTTCTCAAACATACTATTCCCAATCACTAACTCACATTTTACACACAATTCCATCAAGCATTCACTACTCTCATTCACCCCAGCTACTCCATACCTGCCAATGACACCGTCCACCACCTCATCACTCACTCTTGCATTCAGGTCCCCAATCACCACAACACCACAACCATTCCCAACTCTTGCAACACACTCGGACAACTTCTCCCAAAACTCCTCTCTCTCCTCCAAACTCTTCTCTGATCCTGGTCCATATACGGTCACAAAAACCCATGATTCAACACCCCATTTTATTCACACCCACATTATTCTTGTTCACACATCACAGCATTCAACTAAGTTCTCTCAGATTTTTTCCCTTAGTAATATAGGCACTCCCTCTCTTGTATCTCCTTCACGCACACCAGATATTCTTCCTCGCACATTCTCAAACATCGTCTCACCACAACTTTTCAACCTTATCTCCCTCGGGGCCAACACATTCATTTTCCACCTCATCATAGTTCTTCTAAACTCTTCTTTCTCACTCTGTGGTTCTACTTCCACACCCCCTTACATTCACAGATCCTAGTATTAGGGTTTAATGGGTCTTTTGACCCCTGAAGACAAACACCCCAACTCAACAAAACTTTTTTTTACCACCACCATCATCTTCAACAGAAAAATGTCATTTTTAAAAAGCTTTCAAATTGGATTAGATGTAAGTTTGAACCTATATAAACCTACATATCCGCAACTATGGTGTTCCAAGGAGAGGGAGGAGGAAGACACCGTTTACTATGGTGTCTAAGAGATGCAGAATCAATGCACAAAGTGCATTGAAACAGTAAGTCAAGACAGCAGTTTATGAAACAGGGTTAACCTTGATATAGAAAATAATGAATGCTGAAAAATCGGACAGCAGTGAACAGCAAAAAGATGGTCTGTAACTAGAGATGTGACAAAAAAACCATGCTGTTTTTGTTTTAAAAAACTTTTTTGCAAAAAACCATGGCTAAAAAAATTTAAATATATATTTTTTTTTAATATTTTGTTCGAAAATAAATCAGCAAGGAAAAGAACTTTACATTATTTGTTTTCATGTCAGATTATAAAATAAAACAGCACATGGTTTTCTATGGTTGTATGAAATTTCTCATTTGCTGTGGTTTCATGTTTTGATATTTCATTTATTTTACAATGCATGTGCATCACTTTCAACTTCCCAAATAGTGTGTTGTAATAATATATCTTTACTTATGGTCATTGATAGAGATGTGACCAATTAAAAACCCTGTTATTTTTTTAAAAACATGTTATTTTAACAAAAAAATGACTAAAAAACATGGATTTTAATGTATTTTGTGACAAAAAAACAATGCTTTTTTCACAGAAAAATCATGACTTAAAAAACATGGATATTAATATATTTGATGGGACCAAAAAACCATGCTGTTTTTTTAAAACATATTAGTCGACAAAAATTCATGACTGAAAAAACACGGATATTAATATATTTTATGATCAAAAAACCAATGCTGCTTTTATGAAAAATCCTTGTTATTTTATAGAAAAATCTTGCCTATAAATCATGGATATCAATATATTTCATTTGACCATATACAACCATGCTGTTTTTTATAAATATCTTTTCTTCCAGAAAAATCATGACTAAAAAAACATGGGTATTAATATATTTATGACCATAAACCATGCTTTTTTTAGAAAAATGTGCTTTGTTACACAAAAATGACAATGAAATGGATTTTAATGATTTTTTTTTCAAAAAAAATTTTTTTTAAAAATAGCATGATTTTTTTTCTTTTTTTTTCAAAAAAGCATGGTTTTTTGGTCACATGAAATATATTAATATCCATGTTTTTCACAAAGAAGTCATGACCAGAAAATGGATGTTAATGACTTTTTTGTTAAAAAAAATGTTTAATAATAGATGATTTTTGGTCACATTAAATATATTAATATCCATATTTTTTATACACGCTTTTTTGTAAAAAAATGGTCAATATGCAGTTTAATGCGCTCACAGATATTAAAAATTCCGTACCAAAGAATCACTAGGAACACATCTAAAAAAGTTTTACACGAATGACATTTTGCTTGCAGATGCATTATTTTCAAATTATCCAAGTTTTGAATTTTCGTCTTCCATAGCAGTTGCATTGCACGCTTGAGCTGTTAGAGTTCGCTTGGGGACTTTGTAATTCATTATTAGCCGACCCCGCGGAGCCTGAACCCACTTCTAGGATGTTTTAGTTAACAACACAATAAAGGTTATCACCCCAAATATATTAGCGGGACTGGGGTAGTGGATACTGAAATCAATATGCAGTTGACATCAGTTTCAATATGGCGGCCATCGTAGAACATTAGCAAAAGCGGAGGAGTGAATACTGTAGATTTAAGTATTCACTTCCCCAGCCCCACTAATATTTTTGGGTGATAAAATTTGTTGTGTTATTAACTGAAACATCCTAGAAGTGGGTTAAGGCTCCACAGGGTCGGCTAATAATAAATTAAAAGTACCCAAACGTACTTTAACACTTCCAGCTCAAGCGCGCAACTGACTGGAACGGCTACGAAAGACAAAAATTTTGAAGATGAATAACTCAGAAATAATGCATCAGCAAGCAGAATGTCATTCACGTAAAAGGTTTTTAAATGTGTTCCTTTAGTAATTCTTTGGAACGGAATTTTTAATTTCCGTGAGCACATTAAATTCCATATTGACAGAAAAATGTGAAAAAATCAGCATGGTTTAATGGGCAAATAAAATATATCAATATCCATGTTGTTTTACATATAATTTTTTTAAAAACATGATTTTTCAATAATGATTTTTCGTAAAAAAACCATGTAAAATAAAGCAACATGGTTTTTTTGGTCACAAAATATATTAATATCCAATTTCTTAGTCATGATTTCTAGCAAAGAAAAACATTTTTTTTTTAAACAGCATGTTTTTTTTGTCACATATAATACATTATTATCAATGTTCTATACTTGTGATTTTTTTGGTAATAAAAACATCAAAAGGAAACCATACAGCAAAAGTGGTGGCAGATAACCCACAATTACAAAGAGAAGTCTTTTGAGGAACAGCAGGAGCAACAGAACTTATATTGATGGAATCAAAATTCAGGGCTTACTATCTCTACTATGTCTGAACTTTTGGTCACATAAAAATAAAATCATTGTAAAGACAGTATGCTCTGAATTTTGAATTCATCAATATAAGTTCTGTGTCTCCTGCTGTTCTTCTTAGACTTCTCTTGGTAATTGTGGGTTATCTGCCAAAAATGAATATTTTACAAGTTATAGCGGTAAATTAGTTACCGCAACTCTAGTGTTTGAAGCGGAAAGAAATTCATCGATCCCGTGGTATGGCAACGCTGCAATTAAGTCTCGCTTCCAGCCCGATCGTCATCAATGACGAAACCAAACGAAACCTATACCTCGTTAAATCCTCATTTGACGAAAAAAGTGTATAGAAGAAAAGTTGTTTATTTTGATGTTACTTCCATGATTCAAGCAACAAAAATTCAAAAATCGATGAGTAGCTGTTTATTAGAGCGCATTCCTCATCAAAGACGACACTAAACCTACCGCCATAACTTGTTAAATACTCATTTCTGATGGAAAGTGCTTAGAAGAGAAATTGCTTATTTAGATTTAATTACCTATTTCTAGGCACCATAAAGTGGAAAATTGATTACTGATCAACGCTACACATTTACCCAAAAAAAATCATGACTAAAGAACATGGATATTAATGTATTTTATGTAAACAAAAATAAACAGATATATACTTTACGAAATTTAGGTGTGTAAAAAAAAGAAAAACCCCTACAAAAAAGTTTTTTGTTAAAAAAACTGCCATCATACATAACGTTTTTTTTGGCATCACCATCTGTAACAAATTTATTCTATTCTATTTAAAAAAAGGAAGACCTACCTAACCAATAGCTTAGCACTTCACATATTTCCACTGGGAAGTGTTGATTCCCATAGAAAGAACAGTTGTATCCCCATGGAGGGTGACGGTTTTTAAATACATATTATACTCATTGCATGCTCAGCAGATAGACAGAATATCAGTGAGATAAGGTTTACTCTGGAAGTAAGTTTTATTCAAATCCATGGTGTTAATGCTCAGGTTGCAGACATCATAAATTTTGCCATGAAAATTGACAATAAATATGGTACTCCAATGATCTACACCAAACAGGGACACAAAGGTACTATTGCATTTTCAATTATTTCCACATTATCTCCACATATGGCTGGTACACCATAATGCATGCAAAATGACAGCATAGCAACCCAGAACAACAAGTTTCAGATGATGTTGAGACACTTCAACTATTTGTGTCAAGCGTTGACACATCTACACTCACAACACGGGACTTTCAATTTGACTATGCTCCTGATACTCACAAAACACACATATCAACTGCAATATATTCAAACTTTGTTTCATCTTCTGTTTGACTCAATAAATTCAATACTGTTACGAAACTAGCCTGCTATATGTTTCGCCACTGGAAGCCGACCAGGCAGGAATTAGCTACTCAGGCTAAATAGCTAGGCCCAGATACTAGGTTAAGGTATGGCACGGACAAGTAACATAGGGTATATTTAAAAGGAAGGTATGATAGTTAACTAACTCGGGGCATGTCTTGCGGTAGCCGTCTCTCTTACACGAGATCGTAACTCTAGCGCCGACTAAGCAGCCCGGCAAAACACCCTAAGCTTCAACAAATAAAAGAGGCATAGGATTTGAGCAAGCACGACACAGGACACTTAAGAACATCGGGCAACAAAGCTTTATTGGCCTGCTCGTAGACAAGTGCACTCTATGAAGGTCCTAACGCAACTGACAAGCTTCAGTCGTGAAGCCGCCAACTTTAGCTTCAGCCAGGCAGTCGCAGGCCGGAGCTCTATGTACATAACAGCGGTACCGTCGAGGTACAAACACGTAGTGAAATATTTTCGCTACAATATGAACTAGAATTAGCCACACAGACCATGTCAAGATAATAATTTGAAAAAAATATTTAATGAGCAATTTTGTTTTGTGTGATTAAAATTTTTGTGACATTATATCCCATTAGTTTACATGACCTGCTGAAAAACAACCGGATGTGATACTTTTTGTAAATAAATCTTCCAGATGTAAATGACATTTGAAATTTTTCATCACAAACATTACCGTTAAGGATCCGCAACTCTTTGACCGCAATTTGTAAAACTGAAGTTCAATGTTCAACTCAAATTTAAAATCAATAGTAATAGGCAATTCTGAAACTAGCAATCATTAACTGAAACATACTGTCATTTAGCTTCAGTTAAGTAATTATGAAAATCGAGTTTGTCACTACTAGTCTGTTAGCAGTATTATAAAAATCTCCTCTGTGGCCACTAGTAGCACACCTTGCAGTCAGAATATTGAGAGTGTGAAAGACGGACCAACTAACCAAGCAACAACTGTGTTCAAGTGGAGAAACTTGGCCCATTGTAGGAAAAATTGCAAAAAAAATGTAATAATTTTTTATTTAGACACGTGGAGTTTTCTTATGAATGAATAATTCATTTTTCTTTGCCTATATGTTAAATTCCATAATATAAACATTGGGTCTTGCCCTCAAACCTGAGCGAAGAGCTTATAAATTAATACCATTTTAGTTTTCTACACTAGAAAGGCTTAGTTTTCTACCATAAGATTAACTGTCTTTACCTCATATTCAGACCAGAACCAAGTCTCACCTTGCACCCTGTCCTCTGCTGCAGCTTCCTGCTTGATGAAGTCCTGCCTGCAACACAGCCTCTCCACTTCAGTATCCGTCAGCTTGTGCACCATAACCACTGCACGCGCCATGCTGGGTGTTTAGGCACCTGAGCAAAGGGCAATGGAAGGTTTTTCTGCTCTAATGTTTGAGATGACTAAGGCTACAATGTTGCCGTTTGTCTCCTGCAGGTGAGATAAACTCGTTATCTGCTTGTTTCTGAATGGCAACCAGTTATGGAAAATGAAACTCTTCTACTCAACAAATTGCTATTGGAAAAATAGTGATACAAATGAAAATATAATGCATGATAATGATTTGGTCAATGAAATATAGACTAAGGAACATAAATGGTAATAACTAAATGAATGGAACTGAATTCATAGGAGTAAATTAACAGAATTTGATTGGATTCAATTAATGGAACTTAAAATGAAGTAACCTGGAGTTAACTTGAGCAAATAAATGGAACTGAAATTTATGAAGTAAATTAATGGAGCTTAAATGGAGCATGAATAGAAGTTAAAATATGTTATATCAAGTTTACTGGAGCATGGACAGGTGGGAAGGAGACACGGTAGAAAATAAACCAAAACCTCAAATTAGTTACTGGTCTATAGGAGAGACTAAGAGACCAGTGGAGGGAACGTGAGATTGGGGATGCAACATGCAAACATCATAACTAAGAACACAATATAATACATGCAGAAAATATCTACAGAAATAATAAGAAAATATGGTATTTACAAAGGAAATGCATAATTTAAAGAAACACATTACATTATTTAACTTGAATGAATGAGAACATAAAATAAATTCTATAACTCAACAAAACAAAAACTAAAAATAATCAATAAACTGATATAAATTAAACAGCAAATAATAATTATTGAATTTCAACAAAATAAATAATAAGAGAACAAGCAAGTAACAAAATATAGCATAATTACTCATGTCCTTAAGAAGGATAACTCATTAATTTACCTACCAGTGCAACTGGAGCTTCACTTCCACTTAGAATTATTTTAGAATCATTAATTATATTTTAAAGTGGTAAAATTTAGTACCAACTGACTAGAATGATAATGTACAATTGGGCTATAATCAAAAAGAAAATAACAATCAAGATTATATGAGTAGAAAGAGGCATGAAGGCTGTGGTATAAAAAGTAGTGACACAACCCCCAGTTTCAACAACTTGCAAAAAATGTAAAATATAACACTCTTCTTTCATCATTACAGAAAATAATTTGTAGCCAAACATTTCAATAATGAAATATCCCAATATGAAGTGGATTGAACAATTTCAATTCATTCATTGAATAAATAGAGTAGTAAGATTTTGGTCCATGTGTAATTACCCACCCAGAATAGTATGACCCATTCAAAGCATCTTTAGTGAAAAAAAAGAGTGTGCAGTCAAAACTATTTCATTAGTGTGGAACCTATTTTTTTAAATCCTTTGCTTTTTAAATTAAACACACACTATTGAATAACTATGAGAGTTAACAGAAATCAAAGGTTCATTTGTCTAACTTGATGAAGTTGTAGTCTTCCATTGGTGGGAGATCAACATGGCAGAAGTGGTCTTCTAAATTTAGTTTCTGAATGTTATCTGTTTATTACATATTAGGGTTCACAAAATAGTATCAATTAAATGTTGTTTGCACCTATGTTGTGAGAATTTGTGGGCTATGATGGGTGTTATCATTCTGTCATAATTAAGACTGAGCCTTGAGAACCGGAGTAGTAAATTCAAACGTAGCAACAATGTTAGAAGCAATAAATCACACATGCAATCAAAATTGAAATGAATGGAACACAAGCAAGGAACAATGCTACACAAAAAACATTTCCCATATATGCTCATGAACATTATAATTCAACCAAGATCATTTATGAAATGAAAACAAATTTTCAACAGGTGACACATATTTTATGTTACAATATACATTACATTTATACAAGGTTATGCAGATAATTGTCATTCTAAAAATTGATGACACCCTGCAACCTCATGACATTTTCCTGCAAAAAAAATTGATGGATAAAATTTCAAAAACAATTATGAATATTGTAGAGGTAGCTAACATCCACTGAATATTCCTTAGATTGTTTACTTTCAGTATTTCTGACAGTGTTAGAAGCTCCAATTTCTTACTTCACTCCTTCTTCTGGCCGAAACACAACAGTTTAACCGACTGTTTACAAAGAAAAATAGCAAAAATAAATGAGACCAGCTATCAAACAGCAGTTAAAAGCCAACAAATATCAAGAGCATGTGCAAAAAAATGATTCTACATTGCAGAAAAAATCACACACTGAATATGTGAGTAGTATTTTGTTTCAGGTTTCATTAGTATTGCATGTTTTCACAGAGGAAAAAAATAAGATCACATAGCATAAAGTAAAGAAAATGAGTAGTCAATGAACCATGTGTGTTCTAATACAGGCTCCTCTATGCAGTAGTACCTCAAGATACGAGCAGCCTGCCATACCAGTTTTTGAGACACGAGCTGGAGCTCAGGTCATATTTTTGTTGAAGATACGAGCCCAAATTTGAGATACAAGCCGTGTTTCCAGAGCGCCCCGCTAGTTGGTGCGCAGGGTCGAGCATCATCCGAGAGCATCTCAGTCGCACGTGTTACCCCCTTGAGTTAAAGTGTATCTTGTGTGCTGTACTCTTTTTAGCTTTATTTTTGGATGATTACTACTTTTTGTGAGTTGTCATGGGGCTCAAGAAAGTGAGTGCTAGACAATTGTGACAGGAAGAGGATGATGTTGGTAGAACTAAAGCAATAAATAATAGGAAAACATGACCAAGGCATACGAGTAATTCAACTCGCAGAGATCTATGACTGTAGTACATCGACAATTTGTACGACATTGAAGCAGGATGCCATCAAGAGTGCTACACCAGCAAAAGGAACCACAATTCTTTTCCAATTAAGGACAAATATTCACAAGGAAATGGAGAAGCTTCTGCTCGTGTGGGTGAAAGAGAAGGAGTTGGCAGGAGATACAGTGATGGAGATGGTAATATACGAGAAGGCATGGCGTATTTATGCAGACTTAGTGAAGAAAGAAGCATCAACTTCTAAAGAGGCATCAGAAGAAGCATTTAAGGCCATGGAACGGTTTTTTCCTCAAAATTTTAAAAAATAAATAAAAATACTTCTGGAGCGAAATAGGCTCTGAGGTTTTAACAGCATGTTTATAACAATCTAATAAACATTCATGGCCCATAAAATTTTCGAAATTTATATGTGTCCCCCTTCCCCTCCCCCCCCCCCTCAGAGAGAAATTCCTAAAAAATCCTATTTCTCAGCCAATATTGTACATAGAGACGATTAGTTTTTTTGTTTGATTCACAATGAACTGGTCAACAAAGTTAAGATCCAGATTTTTGATATTGCTTCAAAAAAATTTTGAGAAGTTTTTGAATTTATCACTAAATATATATATTACATTTTAGTTATTACTTTGAATGGCAATGAAAAAAATCCTATATAACTTATCAAAAAACAAATATGCAGGTTTATAGAACTTACCTTGATCTTTACAATGCAAAAAAGATCTCCTCCATAAGTAAAAAACTGTTGGAGATATACTTGAAAAAGTTGAGCACTTTTTCCTAAAAAATGTTTTTTTTGGTCGTGCGGGTTTATTTCTCCTACAGTTTTTCACTTATGAAGGAGATCTTTTCAGCATCGTAAAGATAAAGGTAAGTACTATTAGGTTGAGATGTAGCTTCTCGGTAAGTTGATTAGAAAAGTTTTTGTAACCATATGAAGAAAAAAATTGAAAGAAAAAACAATTTTTAATTCAAAGATTTTTAAAATTTTTTTTTGGAGCGATATCAAAAAACTGGATCTCAACTTTGTCGACCAGTTCATTGTGAATTGAACAAAAAAATAATCATCTCTAGGTACAATATTGGCCGAAAAAAAGGATTTTTTAGAAATTTCTCTTTGAGGGGGGGGAAGGGGGGAGTTGCATATTACAATAAGATGTTATTATGTGACTTCAAATTAAAGCTGGTAAATTCCTTGATCAAAAGCGGAAAGTACTCGGAAGAAAAGAGGGCGGCCATCAGAAGAGAGCAAAGACAGGGAAATAGAACAAAGACAGGGAAAGAGAGTAAAGACAGGGTAGACAGGGAAAGTCAGAACCAATTCCAGATTAGAACATCAGGCATGATGGTGGTAATCACTTACCAATATTTCATGAAAACAGGGGCATGTGTAAAAATCCTGGTTACAAAGGCAAAATATACATGTTTTGTACAAAATAAATTGTACATTCATGTTGTGGAAGGAACAGAAACTGTATTGAAGCTTTCTATCAAACTAAATTGTTTTGAAATTGAAACTGTCCAGCAAGAGGTTCAAGGGAAATTTCTTTAAATTAATTCAATTTTTTATCATTGTACCACTTTACATTTAACTCTGCAAGATAATACACAAAGAAAGGAAGTATTTTTCAGTAATTTGTTTGAAGTTTTCCCCCCAAGTCCAATAGGACTGTATGGTGCTCCTTTGTTTAGCACTATTTCAGGTTTACGTGGACTATATGGTTCTCTTATAATATTTCTCTTTAAAATAAACCTTGAAGTTTAGATGTATATTAATATGCCCTATAGTTATCATCTAAGTGAAATAAAATTATGTAATTTTTTCAAAACTATAAAAAATTGGCCCCTAAGGGGTAAATTGAAAAGGAATTTTGTTTTATAAAATGATAGCTGGGATAGCAAGCATTTTGAAATGGTAATGCTAAATAACTGATGCACATTAAATCAAAAAGAACAAGATCGATTAAATTTTTTGTTTTGTGTTTAACCTTGCATTAGCCACCACAATATTCAAAACATACATTGACACAATGAAATAATTTGCTAGAATTTTTCAAGTTTAGTGGAGACTTGGATGAGCATGATGACTACTCATATATACAATTAAATTGTGAAAAGAATTCTGCCTGGAAACGAAACCTGATGAATTGCCTCAACAAAATGGAACTACAGCCCATGCCATACGTGAAACTAGGAATTAGTTGATGGGCTGATTTCCTCAGTGACTAATTTCACATAGATCAAATTTTCCCAATCATAAAGATTACCTGATTGGCAACTTTTTCAAGACTTCATTTTTTGGTTTGGTGACATGATTAGTATTTTGTATCTCACATTGCTACATTGCTCCACTGAAAAACAATGCCACAGAAGTCATTCAATTTATTTATCTTAATACTTTGAAGTATGTTGTAGCACAAATTGATATTCATATTGACGATATCTTGAGACTTGTGGTGATTATTCTGAAAGCCAAACAGAACAAAATAAAATGTTAGATTTTAGTCCTCTCTATAAAACCAATGTCATTCAAACTTTTCATAACAATTTAAATATCAAACGCATTTAAAAACTGGCTATACTATTAACAGAAACTTTGTAATCACCAAGGTCAATCCCCTCCACCAAGGAATGATGGCCAACCAGCAAGAATCAGATTCACCTCTCTTGTCAAAAAAAGAAAAAAGAAAAGAAAAGTTTATTTCCAATAAAGATGATACATAAGTACCATCATTGGGATTAAAATATCTTAAAGTTAATACACTTAGATGATACACACACATGAGTAATGTAATACCCATGTCATTAGTCAAAAAGAAATAATTGAGGGCAATGTACTTCTAATGTTGCTTAATCTACATTTGATGATACATGTAATGATAATTATAAGAGATAACAAAATTTCATGGACGATGCATTTTCATTGTGGGGTGAAAACGCTTGTGACTGTTTACATGTACATGACATAGAACTTAGAAATTCTTGAGGCCAGGAAATAATATATGAATTGCTTGTTTTGTCTGATGTTAAAAAATGTCATTTCAAGGAAGCATGAAAAAAAAATATATATATATACATGTAAGCATGAGGACCACCAAAATTACAAGTTTTGTATTTTTAATTAAACAATTTTAACATAACAATCATAAGTTGATAAGCACTATATTCATATATAAATGGATGATCACACAAAAAATGTATAGATTTTACGTGAATGCTTTACAATAATAAAGAAATGAGGAATTAGGTAACGCTACACCTTGAGAGTGAACATAAAAAAACATTGTTAAAATGATAGTTGTCAGTTTACACACACATATGTGCATTTTATTTGCACATGTAAATATATACATGCACATAAATACATACGCACATACATACACCTTACACGCAAACATAAACAAATACATATCTATGCATCAAGGGCATCACAATACATACGCGTTCTATAAAAATGCTGTGCGATGTACTGAACTATAGGTTAATGAGCAAATTAAGGAGGTTCGTAACAACTTTTTCATTATGTGTTGCTGCTAACAATTTCTAATGAAATATTGTAACGATGTTCAATTGAATATTGCAATGAAAAGATCATTGGTTGATAAGCGTCTTATTCATCATATGTGGGTGATCGTGCAATATATATATACATATCTTTTCATAAATGCTTTACAATAATGAAGTGAAATGATGTATTACGTAGTAACACATACACCCATGTGTGCGCACTTTGTCTGTACATGTGTTCGTACGTATGGTAATGCTATGCCTGGGCGCGGCTCTGCCGCAATGCGCACGCTTAGTCAGCAATTTGGTAGTATAAAAGAGCGTGTGGAGACTTATAGAGTCGCATTTGGACCGGGTTACTCCCCTGCATAACACCTCTACCAGTAAATCGTCGCAGTTACCAGCGTTGTCACTAACCTTCGGACTTCACACCTACTTTTGCCTTCACACTGGTGGCCATATCAGTGACGGACCCACGAATTCGCGAAGATATTTTGAGAAGAAAAGAAGATACAGTATTCGACAAGCAACCTAAATAAGTTTGAGAAGAAGGTCGAGTGACTTCAGCAAATCAAGACGACGGTGATAACTACAGAGAATTCGAGAGAACTCCAGGAAGATCGTCTGGTGAAGAGAAGAAATATACTTTCTACGAAGATTATCTGCAGAGACTGCAGAGCAACGAGATATCGACTATAAGGACAGCATCTACAGACAGAGAGGTTCAGAGTTCTACGGAGAGGGCGACTACGGAGCTGAAAACTTCAACTACGAGGTGATTCATCCGACTACAGTTTCGTTATCTTAGTGATGTGGACGGAGCAGTGACGGTGCATCGCCTACAACGATGACAGAGATCACGACATCGTGCGACAACTCTAACTACAATTTAAGATAAGTAAAGCAGCAATTAATGGTGATAATTGTAACAGTGCCGTTGCAGCTAACTATTCATTGCACGTGAGGCAGGCAGCGTGCAGCGTGCGCGTCAGCCAGTGCCAGTACGTGCGGGCGTCAAGGTCAAACTAGCTGGGCTGTACTTGCAGTTGCAGAGAGCAGGCTGTGTGTTCAATGACCCCTAGACATGAGCTGTTTTCAAGGTGTTACGAGTCTTATTTTTTAAAAGTGAGTGGCGCTATTTTCTCGAAGTGTTGCTATAAGTGCTTCAAGTAATTTTGTATTGTTTTAGTTGTGTAAATTTAATCTTGAGCAACGTTAAACTCATTTGAGCAGTGATGTTATTTGTGTAATACGTAGAGACCAAACTCGTAACGTAATTATGCCTGAAATTTCAGTATCGAGTGATTTTCGAAATAGTAGAATGCCTACCACAGTTTTTTTTCTGATGTGGATATATTGGCGACAGAGAGATAAGTATACTTAAATGCCTTCTGTGGTCTGTACAACATGTAGGTCATGTGAGATTTATTTTTTTGCTGGTTGCGTCTGGTAGGATGATGGAGGGGGGAACTGCATTCCAATTTGCCCAAAGGTGATGCTGAAGACCTTTGTAAAAATCAACTTTCTAGCGTTAGAGTATAGTAAAATTAGAACAGGAATTGAAAGATAGTTTTCGACTAGTACAGAGCAGGCTGAGGATTATGCCTAGCGAGAAATATGAAGTAATGATGAGAAAATATTGATGAAATATATTGTGGCAATTAATGTGCTGAGAAGTGCTATGTGACTTCGAGAATTAAGAATAAATATAAGTAGGAAGGAGTAAAGATACTCTTCCGAGTGAGGTAAAATATCGTGGATGATATTCTGATGATACCTGATGTGCACGGATAGCACGGTTAAAGTAAGAATGAAGTATTTTTGAATACCGTAAATAATGCAGAGTGTCTGATGACAGACGTGGTTGCCCAGAGGAGGCGTAAAGAGTAATATTTGCTACGGTAGAGAGAGCCTCGAAAATGGCGGTGCAGTGGGGCAGTGAAAAAACCCCGAGACAGAAGTGCTGTGGGGCAGCGAATAACCCCGAGACAGAAATGCTGTGGGGCTATCTGGGAAAAGGCAAATTAGTACCAGGTAATTCTATCAGCGAGGTCAAAGTATTGAAGTAGAAATGAATTCGCGCAGACAATTAAGTGAGTAAGCTTTAGAGAAGCGAATGTTTGCGATGTTCCCGGTAATGCGAATCTACCCAGGGTCGACAGTGTTTGTGGTGAAAGTTTCAATGCCATCTCTGGTAAAGACGTTGGGGTAGTATCTGTAGAACCGAGGCATTGTTGTAACGATATTCGTGTTGATGAACTAGGAATTAATGCCATTGATACCATGATGATCAGAGTAGCATTGTAGATTGCGGTTGTCATTGTGCTGGCGAACAGAAGTAACATACAAGAGAAGTAATGAGAGGCGTTAGACGCCCATTAATTAACCACACGTGGTGGTGAGGTAATTAGTTAAGAGTAACGAGTAATAGAAAGGTAGAGTGTGCAGAGCAGCGCGCAGCGCAGGCTGCACAAGGCAATGAACTCAACCAAGGCGATACATACGCCAGACAGTGAGGCGCCGAACTTCCGGTGGCTCTGTTTAGCAACAGTTGACAGCCGAGGTACGACGGCGTGGCATGAATATGACTGGTGAATAGTCATGAATAAGATGTGTTTTGAACAATTGACGAATAATTGAATAGTGGAAACTAATTAAAAGTAATAACAAAATTTAACTTATTTCTTAGCTATTTATTAAACGAGAGTGGCTGTTCTTAATGTTTTTGAGCACGTTTACGATCTAGTGCGTCATACAAGTCATTTTGCAAGCCTACCCGAATTTCATACTCAGTATAGTTTTATGTTGTGTATTTTATTATTCAAACGTAAAAGAATGCAAAATTTATCGTCAAGTCTCTCAAAGTTTCTACGGGATAATTAACAACTGATTGAACGATTAAAATTTAGAGTGCTTAACGTCAATATTGATTTTTACCTTGACAACTTTTCGTGTACGTAGCGTAAAATGTGTGTTTCTTATGTATTGAATTGTGTCTTTTTGTTGTATTTGCTCATGCTTCATGTTAACCTCGTATATGCATTAGTATTTAACCTTTTTAATTAAGGCATTAACGTAACGCGATAAGTGAAACGTAAAGTACCCGTTCACAGTGTAACAGTTCAACAAGTACAGTATAATAATACGTAATTTTCTTGTGCAAAAGCAGTACGTGATTATTGATTGTGATCTGTCGTGGCAAGAAACATTGATGACCTTGCAGAAATTTATTTTTTCATTGTGCATCGAGGCTGAAAATGCCCCAGTTTTGCTCACGATAGAAACGGAGAAACGGTTAATTAACAGTTTTTAGTTTTGAATTCCACATTTGCGAGATAAGATTACTGATGTATTTTGTTTAATGAGAAATTTGAATGTCTGTAACGAAGATTAAATGTAAATGCGAAATTTAGTCGTTTTTATTAGTTTAGCAATTATGTTACGGGAAAATTCTTGGATGCTAATGAGGAAGCTACTTTTTGTTTGTCATTTCACTTTATTTGTGCATTCATGTACGAAAGTTTGCGCTCTAGCCATGCTAATCGTTTTTGTATTGAATTCCAATTTCAGTTCGAGCGTGTGCGAGCGGTAACACGACATCTGTAATGCGATTCATGCTGCTGTGCCAGCAAGGAAGCACAGCGATTACGGGCGAGTCACGCAGTCACACGTGACGGGGTACGCACTATGCAGTGCGGAGTCCGGCTGTGACAGGCTGGCGCCCAGCAACTGTCAACAAACATCGATGGCCTTGACGGCAGCTAAGCTTCGCGAGTAGTCAAGAGATTACTCGAATTCACCTTCGCGCGCAGTCAAGAGATTACTGAAATTCAACTTCGCGCGCAGTGATTTGAAAAGAGTAACTTACCTTGAAGATTTAATGTGGTTTTAATACTTTACAGTGTTACTTTACAATGTTCGTAATGTTGAAAACGTGGTTTAATAAATTTTGAAACTTGAAAGTAGGTAATTATAAATTTAGTCGTTCAAAAATTATGACTTTGTTTACATTTTATTACGATTACATTACGATAATTTGGAAACCCGATTTCCATATTCATACTTGATGTCTTAAACTAGCGTGTGTTCGATTTTGTTACGTATTATCTTATATCTTAATCCACGTGCTATACCATTATGTTACCGATAGAATTAAGTTTTACGAGTCAACGGTACTCTGTTTATTTCGATTATTGTTTTAACTAATAGTGGAAAAGTTCTGTTCTAATTTGTGCGATGTTTGGCTATAAGATTATCTAACTTCTATTTTTAAGTCTACGGTAACGCAGACGATATTTTGAATGTTTCTTTTTGGTGAAAACTTTAATGATGCTTTATTTAATATCAACTCAACTCTTCTGTATCATTTTTCATTACCTACGAGGCAATAGTTTTGATTCTTATAAAATTTTCCGAAATTGCCTTTGCCGAAGAACTCGTGTTTTGCTCGGTGTTACTCTTTCACCAGAGATGTAAGCGGATGTTTTTATATTTACTCATGAATTAATATTAAGTTGGTATTTCCAAGCTTGTGTTTTACGTATTTCATTTTAACTATGTTCGCGAAGATGCTCGAGTCGATGCAGTGTTCAGGTATATAATTATAATTTGTTCATTTTGGTTTATCGATAACTCAATTTATGCGAATACTTGTTCATTTAAAATTTTAAAGGTATTGTGTATTTAACACGTTAAGTGCGGCGTGCCCACCGGTGGTCATTTAGGTGATTTTCATAATGCTGCTGGCCGACCAGCAGTCACTGACTTAATTTTTATAAATACTTAATGAAAGTTAAATGAAGGCATGATCCAGTCAATGTTTGCTATTTTTAAAATTTCTTATGACAATTGAATCTAAATTTGAGCTGGATATTGAACTTCAGTTTAACCCGCCGCACTTAACGTGTTAATTTCATGCGTGTTATTATTATCCTTAACGAATGTATTGATTTATTAAAATTTTATAGCGAGAATGATTTTTTATTTGTTGAGGTATCTGCGTGCCCTATTTCTTATTTGTGTTTGATTAAAAACTTTTTAGTTGTTGTTTCAACGATGCGATTTTCTTTCATTTTACTGCGTTATCATTTCAACTGGTTAACACAAAACAATGTTGGAGTTAATTGTGTTTTTCATGGCTGGTGTTCATGTTAGCGGATTTTTGTTTTTTTAGTACGACACCTGCCGAGGTGCATTGTTTTAAGGTTTTCTGTTGCCAGAAAAATTTTTTTTGATGTTGCACTATTCGTGTGCGCAAAATTGTTTGTTTTTTTTGCATTATATACATGTCTTGAGCAGCGCTTCTTCCCATGTTTTTTTGGTGATGGGGGTGTTTGCGGTTTTTCTTTGCGATGCTTTTTGTCGAATTTAACTGGACGCGTTTGTTTTTCCTGTTACTGGCAGTTGTTTTTGCCATGAAAGGGTTATTTTTATTTTTTTGGTTTTCCTAATTAGGATGCCTTTAGCTTACTGTGTTGCTTTTTAAGTTACAATTCTTCCCTTTGATTCATTTATTTTTGTGGTTTGTGATCAACCATGTATGGGGGGAAGGTATGTGTGCGCACTTTGTCTGTACATGTGTTCGTACGTATGGTAATGCTATGCCTGGGCGCGGCTCTGCCGCAATGCGCACGCTTAGTCAGCAATTTGGAAGTATAAAAGAGCGTGTGGAGACTTATAGAGTCGCATTTGGACCGGGTTACTCCCCTGCATAACACCTCTACCAGTAAATCGTCGCAGTTACCAGCGTTGTCACTAACCTTCGGACTTCACACCTACTTTTGCCTTCACACCCACATACGCCCACATAGAGTGTAAAAATACATATATACGCAAGTAAGCATGTGCGCATATATCAGCATAGACTGGTCAGCATAACTAGCATTCAAATTGAAGGACTTGGAGAAAGTATCTTTTATCACGGCATGAATTTTATCATATTTCCACACTAATAATAGTGGCACAAAACAGTCTACCTGGGTCAGAACCCACAGATTAAATTGAAAGTTAGTTGTAGCCTCCTTTACCCCAACAAAGGAGAGCCAAAAGGAGAAATAAAGAAGGCACTGCATAATATAGAGTTAGAGTATTATACTAGATATGTCAGTTTCAGCCTCTATTTCCCAAAAGAGGTGTTCCAAGGGCATGAAAGTTGGTGGCAGCATTCAGTTTGAAGTTAAGGAACAAGAAGTCAACATACAAGGTCTGCTGGCACACAGGGATCTCTGCATACAAAAACAGCAAGTAAGGAAAAGAGTTAAGGAAACATAATTAAAGCTGCAGAATTAAGTTACCAATATTGAGAAAGAATAAGCAATAACTGAAAAAAAGATAACCTGCAAAAAAATGAAATTATACTTTTTCAATAGAAAGAATACCTTCCTAACTTTCAGCCTGGGATCTCCCAATTCCTCCTGAGAGCAGTAATTCTTACACACACCAAAGTTGCATCCTCCTGAAAGACAAAAACTTTCAATTGTTTCCTCTCACACATCTACATTGCTTTGGCATCTCTTCCACAGCAAGGCCCACCAGCACCATGTGGATTTACTCTTGCAGTTTCATAAAACTCACAATATTTCAGACCAACAGTAGTACCCCATTATACATCCTATTCACCAAACCATAGTCATTCCTGCAAGCCAAGAACCTCCAGCCATACCAATCATGACTATCAATCAGGCACTCACAATTACTATCTACTTATCTTCTGAAATGATGGTGCAACACACTTTTAACTCCCTTCATTTATCTATTTATTGGCTAACCTCCAACATTTCTTCCCAACATTTGACTTCATTGCTTCCTTTACCAACAATTTCTCTTTCATTTCTGCATATGGCCAAACCACCTCAACACAGCAGTTCATACTTTTTGTCACCCTTCCTAAATTCATCATACTTCTTGCCTCATTAATATACCTACCTCAAATTGTTACCATTGCCATATCCCTCAGATACTTCATCTGGAGTACATTGCACCAACTTCTATCAGCTACTTTTGAGCCTCAGGTTTCATAACCATCCAGTATATAAGCCCAACACTCTCATACTGTTAGGAGAACACTTAAATGTCTGCCTCCTCAATACAGAAATGCTAAAGGTTACAGAAGACCAGTATAACACCAACTACACAGTCTATAAGTTAGGAACACTGACAGCAAACTTTATGAAAGAGAAAATATATAGAAGAAGATCAAGGAAAACTACAATATAATGATATGGGTAACTTTTTAGCAATTCCAAATGCTGCACATGAGATGACTTATAAATTTCTATCTACACTGTGAATCATAGCACAAAATTAAATCAATAAAAACTTTAATTAATACATGTCACAAAAAAATCAAGATAGATAAACAAAAACAACTGAGGTTCAATTAAAATTCTATAAATAAACTTTAGGAACTCAAACATCTTAAATGATGTTACACATGCAATCATACCTTGAACATAGTTATCTAGAAATTGAAGACAATTCAAAACTAAACAAAGCTCACACTATAGGAACAAATAACTAACAAACCAAGTAGTCACAGGATTTGAGGAGAACCATCAAAGAAGTAAAGCAGGCCATGAAGGCTCACCTGTCAGACTCCAGAAGTCAATCAGTGGGCCCCAACTAGAGATGTGACTCAAAAAAAACCATGCCGTTTTTTTAAAAAAAAAACATGTTTTTTTACAAAAAAAACGTGGCCAAAAAAAACGTGGATATTTTGTTTTTTTTCAAATATTTTGTCTGAAAATAACTCAGCAAGAAAAAGAACCACATTACATTATTTGTTTTCATGTCAAATTACAAAATAAAACAGCATACTTCTTAATTGATGGTTTTCTATGGTTTTATGAACTTTTTCATTTTCTGCGGTTTCATGCTTTGATATTTCATTTATTTTACAATACATGTGAATGACCTTAAACTTCCAAAATAGTGTGTTATAATAACATATCTTTACTTATGGTCATTGATAGAGATGTGACTAAAAAACCATGCTGTTTTTTTAAAAAACATGTTATTTATACAAAAATTATGACAAAAAACATGGACATCAATATATATGTGACCTTAAAAATCCAATGCTGTTTTTTTTAAAACATAATTTTTTAACAGAAAAATCTTGACTAAAAAAACATGGCTATTATATTTTATTGGACCAAAAAAGTTTTTTTATAAACATTTAAAATAAATCATGACTAAAAAAACACGGATGTAAATATCAGGAAAGTTAGTTTTCTTTAATCGAATTGTCTTTAGAAACTTATAAACGAAGAATGCTGTTAATATTGAAATCATATTTATTAGAACTGTACTAGGTCTTAGAATAAAATATCTACATAGAATCTATTCACTCCATAAAACCTTTCGGAGACCAGCTCCATCCTCAGTCATTCTGTGAAATTTGGTGAAATGGACAATGAATTTTCACTGTTCCTTTGAAAAACATTTGACTGAATGACTTACTGAGGATGGAGCTTGTCTCCGAAAGGTTTTATAGAGTGAATAGATTCTTTGTGGATATTTTATTCTAAGACCTGGTACGGTTTTAATGGATATTAAAATATCTTTTGTGACCAAAAAATCCATGCTGTTTTTTGAATGTTTTTGTTACAAAAAAGTGATGACTAAAAAACACGGATATTAATATACTTTAATTTACCATAAACAAGCATGCTGTATTTTTTAAAATATACATCTTTTTTACAGAAAAATCATGATTAAAAAATGTGGATATTAATATATTTCATGTGCCAAAAAAAACATCCTGGTTTTTTTTACATCATGTTTTCTTAACCAAAAAAAATCATGACTAAAAAACATGGATATTAATGACTTTTGGTGAAAAAACATGGTTTTTGAAATGTCATGTTTTTTTTGGTCAGATAAAATTTAATAACACTCATTTTTTTGTAAAAAATCTTTTTTTCAGACAGCATGGTTTTTTGGTCACAAAAAATAAATTAATATCCATGTTTTTTTTACAGATTAGATTAGTCATTAGTTTTAGCCTCCCTACCCAGCAACAAATGCGATCCAAAGAGAGGAAGGAAGATTATGAAACAAGATCAAAGTTGAAGAAGACAGTAGGTAGTAGGTGCTGAAAAACAACACAGCAGTGAACCGAAAAAAAGGTGGTCCTTAACATCACAAAAACATTTCATTTCAACAAAAAGAAGGCCTACCTAACTCTCAGCTTGGGCCCTTACATTGTCCCCCTGGGAGCGCTTGTTCCCATAGATACAATAATTGTATCCCCCTGAGGGGTGTTTTTTTTACAAAGAATTCGTGACCAAAAAATGAATAATATCAACTTTTTAATAAAAAAAACATGTTTAAAAAAACAATGATTTTTGGTAACATAAAATATGTTAATATCCATGATTTTAAGACACGATTTTTTATGAAAAATACATAAAATAAAACAGCATGGTTTTTTGGTCGCATAAAATATATTCATATCCAGGTTTTCTTATACATCATTGTTTGTAAAAAACCATATTATTTAAAAAAACAGCATGGGGTTTTTTAGGTCTCATAAATATATTCATGTTTTTTTAGTTATGATTTTTTAGTACAAAAACATTTTTTTGGTCTCAAATATATTATTCATGTTTTTTCAGTCATGATTTTCTAGTAAAAAACTTTTTTTTTTCAAAAACTGCATGGGGCTTTTTAGGTCACATAAAATATATTGTTTTTTAGTCATGATTCTTTGTAAAAAAAAACAGCATGGTTATATTTGGTACCAGAGAATATATTAATATTCATTTTTATTAGTCAGAATTTGGTCAATGTGAAGTTTAATGCAATCATGGAAATTAATAATTATATTCCAAACATTCACTAAAGGAACCCATTTAAGAACGTTTTACAAGAACGAAATTCTGCTCGCTGATGCTTTATTTTCGAATCATTGAACTTTGAAGTTGGACTTATCGAGCCAAAGGAAGCGAGCGTAATTTAATTAAAAACAGAAGCTAACCCCCTATTACAAACGTAAAGAGGTTGGGTCGTGAGGGGGAGGCACAGTTCTTCTAGCGAAAATTATAAATAAAGATTCTAATCCACCCATTAACGTGACGACCACAATCTTGTTTACATCGGCTCTAAGATGGCGACCACCATGGGCGCTGCCATCTTAGAGCCGATGTCAACAAGATTGCTGTCATCACCGAAATGGGTTGGTTAGAAGCTTTATTTATAATTTTCATTAGAAGAACTGTGCCTCCCCCTCCCGACCCAACCTCTTTACGTTTGTAATAGCTTCCGTTATTAATTAAATTCCGTTTCACGCGCTCGCTTCCTTTGGCGCAAAGGCCAACTTCAAAGTTCAATTATTCGAAAATAACGCATCAGTGAGCAGAATGTCATTCGTGTAAAACGTTCTTAAATGGGTTCCTTTAGTGATTCCTGGGATCGCTAATTATTATTTTCTGATTGCATTAAACTTCACATTGACCCAGAATTTCTTGTAAAAAAAACATGTTTTTAAAAAAACAGCATATTTTTTTGGTCACCTTAAATATATTAATATCTATGGTTTTTAGTCATTGTTTTGTAATGAAAACATGAAAAAGAAACCATACAATAAAAGTGGTGGCAGATAACCCACAATTACCTAGAGTCTAAGAGGTACAGCAGGAGCCACAGAACTTATATTGATGGAGTCAAAATTCAGAGCTTATTATGGTAAATCTGAAGGATATGTCAGTTATCGATTTTCCACTTATTGGTGCCTGAACCTAATTAATTGAATCAAAATGAAGAAGTTTTCTTCTACGCACCTTCCGTCTCAAATGAGTATTTTACGATTTATAGCGATAAGTTTAGTTTCGTCTTTGATGACGAATGCGCTCGAATAAACAGCTACTCATCGATTTTTTAATTTTTGTTGCTTGAATCATGGTAATAACATCGAAATAAACAACTTTTCTTCAATACACTTTTCTCGTCAAAAGAATATTTACCGAGGTATAGCGGTAGGTTTGGTTTCGTCTTTGATGACGATCGCGCTGGAAGCGAGTGCGCATTGCAGTGTTGCTGTCCGACGTGCTCCTTGAATTACTTGCCGCTTCAAACACAGGAGTTGCGGTAAGTCATTTACCGCTATAACTAATAAAATACTCATTTGAGACGGAAAGTGCATAGAAGAAAACTTGTTTATTTTGATCTAATTAACTATGCTTAGGTTAGGCATCAAAATTTACAAAATCGATAACTGACATATCCTTCAGATTTACCCTTATTATCTCTGCAAAGTCTGATTTTTTTGGTCACATAAAAATAAAATCAGGCATAGTAGAGATAGTAAGCTCTGAATTTTGACTCCATCAATATAAGTTCTGTGGCTCCTGCTGTTCCCCTTAGACGCCTCTAGGTAATTGTGGGTTATCTGCCACCACTTTTACTGTATGGTTTTTTTTTGATGTTTTTATAACAATGAAATGACTAAAAAACATGGATATTAATATATTTCAGGTGTCCAAAAAAAACCCAGACATTTGCTTAACAAAATTTAGATGTGCAAAAAAAACAAAAAAAACAAAAAAAAACACATAAAAAACACGTTTTTTTTTTTGCAAAAAAAAACGCAATCAAATCAAACCTTTTTTTTGCATCACTAGCCCCAACACTGCCAGGCACTCCAGCCAGCACTAACTCGCTGGTCTCCACCTGACCTTAGGTATTCTAATTATAAGGTAATCAAGGATGAGGACAAACAATCAGAACCTTCAAGGAGGTTGGAGTATTGGGTCAACTCATCCTCCTGTACAAACTGCAATAGCAATACAAGAGGTCACTCATAAATGTTTATCCAAATTGAAAAAAATGTGATTCCTTTGATCATGACTATATTTCAAAATAAACAGAACAAATAGTTTAATCCTGCAATACATAAGAACTGTAGTAATTAAAGACTGGCATCATATGCTATCTTTGAATAAAAAATCAATGACTTACCTAATGAAAGTCTTGATTACACAGGATATTCCTATCACACAAATGAAAGTTTTATAAGGTTATTTTAGTGTTGTATTTATTGATTAAACTTATACTATCAAGTTATTTTATCTTTACTGTAAGCTGAAGCTGAAAAGAATTAAAAGAGCATTCTGTAAAGAAAAAGAACTGACTAAGATATAATATTTAAACACAAAGGGGAATTAAGTACATTCAGCCAATGAAACAACAAAATGCCTTATTTCCTTACACTACAATTTAACTAGCATTAATAGTTGGGTCACTTTTCCATGCAGCTCCTTACAAACTTTCCTATACTTGTTGCCTTTACCTTTTCTAATTCATTATTAGCAGCCCTAAGCACTCCCAAATACTACAAATTTTTGATAGACACTTCTTGTCTAAAATCTGATTTACAAGCACCTAGAGTCTTTCTATATGAAACCCTTATTGACACTCTTACAGTCTACAGTTTCTCTTCATCTTAGCTAATAATGCTAAAATAGCAGCACAGAGTAGGTGCTATGTACTGATGATTGTGCTCTGAGCAGCCAACACTTCCAACCCCAACCTCCCCCCTACCCCAAATAAGTCTTGCCATCACCTGACACAAAACTCCATCTGTATACATATTTAACAAACAAAACATTACACACCAGTGATGCAAACTTACAAGCACTGCACACCATTCATTCACTATACAATCAGTTCTTACACATGCTATATTTATATAATAGCTCTTAAGCATCTTACCATTTACACCAGACACTCGATGCATTTCAAACAACACTCTTTGATCAACTGTATCATCTACTTCAACATTTGTTTCAACTCTAAAATCAGATCCACATATTCTCAATCCTGCCAAAAACTGAACAGCTTGTCTCCTAATGCACTTTCTGTTTCCTTTTCAATGATTTATTAGCACTCTGCTACACAGATAACCAACAATGCTGAATATTCTTGTGCCTCATGAATTCATCCTCTCATACCTACCCACTTACTTTCATACAATTGAATCATAACACACACTCCTCAAATCAATCAGCAATGCACCAACAACTCAAATAATTCAGCAACTACAACAATCAATCAATGTCACCCATCATTTCATTGAATGCTCAGATGCCACTTTGTATAATTTCAGTGCTTTATTCTAGAGAAGAGGTCTCCAAACTATGGCCCGCGGGCCACATCTGGCCTGCCAAACAAATCCCTGTGTAATGGCCTTGAAAAAAACTTATTGTACTTTTTTGTGAAAGAAAATGATAAAGCTCTATGCCTCAAATGTAGAGACAGTGTTGCTGTTCTGAAGGAATACAATATTTGTCAGCACCATGAATCTAAACATAGTTCAAGTTATTCTCACATCACATATGCAGAACGCACTAAAAAATTTGAATCATTTCAGCCGAGTCAGCTTTTTAAACATGCTGTTTTCAGTAAGAAAAAATCTGAAAATGAAACTTCAACTAGAGCCAGTTACAAAATTTGCTATGCGTTGTCCAAAAAAGGAAAACCTTTCCACTGATGGTAGTAACATAAAGGAGGTAAAGTGGATGCAGCAGGAGTGGTATGTCCGTAAAAAGAAAGTCTTGCAAAATGATAAATCTTGTAGTGAGTTTAATGTGACCCAAGAATTAGCATCAGTTCACATCATACACACCACAACAACTGGCGAGAACTTTTCAATGAAGTTAGTAAAACCATGACAGAATATAACTTACAATGTAAACAAGTGCAGTGTGTGACAATTGATGGAGGAAAGAAAATGTCTTGGACAAATAACTGAAAGGGTTTGGTTGGGCAAATTACAACAGCTTGTGAGAGTGGAGGATTCACAAAACCCATTTTTCAGCTTTGCCATACCCATCAACATGCATTGTGCCTATAATATGTTGATGTGATCTGTGTCATGAAACTCGTTTCTGTTAGATGGCTTAGTTGTGGGAAGGTTTTGCTGCATTTCTTTGAGCTCAGATTAGAAATTGATTTATTTTTCACAGAGGAAAATAAACCTCAACCATTATGAACAGACTGTAAACGGATTTGGAAATTGGCATTTTTTGCAGATTTGACAGGTCATATAAATCAATTAAATCTGAAGTTGCAGGGCAGAAAAAAAATTAGACCAGTGACTACTTTGTTCATGTCAAGGCATTCAGAGCAAAACTTGCACTACTAGAAGACCAGGTGAAAGTTAATAATTTTCCTGATTTTCCATGCTGTGAAAAGTTTCATACAGAAAATAAAGAGGTATTTCCTTCTTCTTTTGTAAATGCAATAATTTCAGATTTGAAAAAAAAATTTAGGAGTGATTTGCTGACTTTGATACCAAAGCAAATGAAATAAGGCACATTAATAATCCATTTGACTACAAATGCTGAAAATTTTCCAACTTAATTTCAAATAGAAATTATTAATCTCCAGGCAGATGACAGACTGAAAGATAAGTATATCTCCTGCTTCTGCGTGGAGACCTTAGAGGCAGCAAATGCCTGGAATTGCAACGCCAAACTGAAGCAATGTGTACTAGTATATCAGATTTTTTGTTCTTTGTCGAATTTCGAAACTATGAATCGATAGAAATGTGGTTTATGAACTATACAAGACATTGTGCATCCAGTAACCTGTAAAAGTATAATAGCAATAAGGATATTAATGTTGTAATTGAAAGGACACTTGCAATTACAGAAAAACCACAGTATTTTCTGTTTGACCATGCTTGTTAATAATACTGGGTAACATTCAAACGTCCCTGAAGAATGCCATTATACTATTTTAAACATGTGTAACACTGATGAAGTACTTTTTTCACTTTTCATTCTGTTGAGTACATACTTTTCAGTCTGATATTAGATCAAATAGACTAGATAAACAGAGCCATTAGAAGTGACAGCTATATTTTAAGTTAGACATATTCCTTAATCCTGAAGATTAAATTTACAAAAACCGCTAAGATTTGATCCTCTCAGTCTTAAGATTTTCCATGGTTTACTTCCAACAGCTGTCAAGTCCATAATTTTAATGCTTACTCTTAAATCAAGAAACCAAAAGAAACCTGGAGTTGTTTATACTCCTTCTCATAAAGACTTGAGAATTTTTGGATAATTCCTTAGTCAGTTTGTGATCAAGCATTAACTTCAGCAAGGACAGAAAAAATAAACTAGCTCAAAATTTGACTTGTGAATCAATTGGGTAAATGTGTAGCGTTGGTCAGTAATCAATTTTCCACTTTTCGGTGTCTAATCGTATTAATTAGATCAAAATAAACAAGTTTTCTTCTATGCACTTTCCGTCGGAAATGAATATTCTACAAGTTATAGTGGTAAATTAGTTACCGCAACTCCAGTGTTTGAAGCGGAAAGAAATTCATCGATCCCGTGATATGGCAACGCTGCAATGAAGTCTCGCTTCCAGCCCGATAGTCATCAAAGATGAAACCAAACCTACCGCTATACCTCGTTAAATACTCATTTGACGAAAAAAGTGTATAGAAGAAAAGTTATTTATTTTGATGTTACTTCTAAGATTCAAGCAACAAAAATTCAAAAATCGATGAGTAGCTATTTATTCGAGCGCATTCGTCATCAAAGATCAAACTAAACCTACCGCCATAATTTGTTAAATACTCATTTCCGTCGGAAAGTGCATAGAAGAAAAATTGTTTATTTAGATCTAATTACCTATTTCTAGGCACCAAAAAGTGGAAAATCGATTACTGACCAATGCTACACATTTACTATCAATTGTTTTGAAAACAATGTAGCAAAACTCAAATCAAGGAGTGTTTTCGATATTTTTTTTAGTGGTATTCATAACTTTTAACCATTTTATACTCATTTTTTTATTTTCCTGTTGTATCATTGTGCGTACCTTATTTATATATTCATCCACTAATATTTCATTTCTACCATAAGCTGATTGATAATAGTCCACATTGAAGTGAGCGTTTGAATAAACACGGCCGTCAATTGTAATAAATTTGTAAAACATACTCTTTCCCTTTTACTACACAATCAGTCATTAATAAGGAACTGCATGGATAACGGTTATCAATGCTGCATCATAGTTAAATATGTATTGTGAGGAATTTAACTTAGTGTAAACCTAAATATCAAAACATCCTTGCAATGCGTCAAATGTTTTAGAAAGTTTACTCGACACTGCACTTGAATGTCAAACATTAATGCATTTCAGAATTCTACCAGTAGTGTTTGGTACATCAATATATCATTTTTCAAATGAAGAACACTTGCATAATTCATTTTTTCAAAACAACTTCTCCTCATAACAGTTCTCTACAGAAGCAGTGTTACTGATAAACAACATCACTCACTTTCAGTTACTATAAGAAAAGAGATAAATAAAGAAAACAATGCAAGTTTAATAGGCAAAATCTTAAGAAAGTGTCCATTTAGTTCTGGAATGCCATCACTAACATTATAAAATTTCTTGAATTTTGCAACTTACTGCGGGGGTGCTTTGTCAGCGCTTTGCATGTGCACACATTGAACCAGGAAGAGAGGCGCATGCTCAGAAAAAGATTGGAGCGACCTCTGGTGTGAGACGCTCAAAGTGCTAGCTCAGGGGAGCCATAGCAGGACAACACCTTGTTGCTGCAACCAATAATTATTGTTGGCAAGAAATTAGTTGAAACGTTACTCAAGTTGAACTTTCAACGGTTCATCCGTTGTACTCTGTGCGATTGTTTGTCCGGTCAATGTATAGTTTACCTTCGGCAGGGAAATTAAAGATGTCGTTGCTGATAATCACTAAATGAGCACATTTAAAAACCTTTTACAAGAATGACATTCTGCTCGCTGGTGCGTTATTTTCGAATAATTGAACTTTGAAGTTGGCCTTTGCGCTAAAGGAAGCGAGCGCGTGAAACGCAATTTAATTAATAACGGAAGCTATTTCAAAGGTAAAGAGGTTGGGTCGTGAGGGGGAGGCACAGTTCTTATAGTGAAAATTATAAATAAAGCTTCTAACCCACCCATTAGGGTGACGACCGCAATTTTGTTGACATCGGGTCCAATATGGCGGCGCCCATGGTGGTCGCCATGTTAGACCCGATGTAAACAAGATTGCGGTCGTCACCCTAATGGGTGGGTTAGAAGCTTTATTTATAATTTTCAGTAGAAGAACTGTGCCTTCCCCTCACGACCCAACCTCTTTATGTTTGTCATAGCTTCCGTTATTAATCAAATTCCGTTTCACGTGCTCGCTTCCTTTGGCGCAAAGGCCAACTTCAAAGTACAATTATTCAAAATTAACGCATCAGCGAGCAGAATGTCATTCTTGTAAAAGGTTTTTATATGTGCTCATTTAGTGATTATCAGCAACGACATCTTCAATTTCCCTGCCGAAGGTAAACTATACATTGACCGTTTGTCCTGATGCTGAATGAAATTCGGAAGATAAATGAGCATCGTTGTGCCAGTTTGGTCAGAGTTACTTGGACTCTAAACAAAATATTTGTAAAGTGCAATGTTATATCTTAATTTCTACTCCAGTGCAAATATTTTTTGAAAGCACGGGAAACAAAGATAACATAATTTCCAACCACCAAAAAAATGTTGCCTGAAATTTTAATTTTGCACGCGGCTGATAAAATTTTTGAGGCTAGAATACAATATTACTAGAAATCAACCAAATTTCTATTAGATGATAACACATTCTATTATATGTTGGGTGTATGCTTGTTTGCAGGGAATCAAACACTACTTTTAAACAGAAAAACAAAGCAATACAAATCATTTACTAGGCATATATACCAGTCTGGTTTTGAATAATACCCAAATCAGTGATTGTCATCTGCCGGAAAGTTAGGTTTTAGCTAATGTTTGCACGTTTTTTAACCCGAGTTTGCAGTTAGAACATGGGTATGTGCACTTGATTTTGACGACGATCAAAGGGAGAACTCTGTTTAATGACCTTCTAAATTTAACGATAATTAATCCTTCTGAAAATTATGAAAATGCTTGAAATACTTGAACATGTTCTTCTATATTGACTAGATGCATACTATTATAAAATTTGCCTAAAATTTTGTACAATAAATCTGACAAACTTCAATCTGAGCTTCAAAATAAGTACGGCTCAATGTTTTTCTCTAGAATTAGACAGTAACAACATGCTCCTTAACGTATGGATATTCATTTATTTACCAGAGGGCAGAATATGCCACAAGCGTCTCCAAGGTAGATGGTCTAAACTAAATTCACCATCTTTGTCAATGCTAAAATGAGCCAATTCTAGGCCGTCGCTGATGATGAGGTACCTAACTTTCCTGCCACCGCCGATGAAGCACGATAACATTTACTTGATATACGAGATCGTCTGAAATGTATTCTATCGTTGAAATGCTGAAGAGTACATGAATTCTAATTCGAGGAAATGATCCGTTGTCCTAGATGGCTTTATTGACAATTTTCACTTGAACTTGAACTTGAGGGCCGACAGTGTCGGGGCCTTTGTAACGGCCTACAATTCCCTCCACAATTTTCACACAAAGAGTTCAGCGCCTGGTACCAGACTTGTCCACTAAACTACTCAGGATCTACGATCCTTGTCACAAGCCTCCATTGGAAGGCATCACCGGGACAGCCAGTGTGTCAAAACACCATCCCCCGGCACATTGGGTCATTACAGCCCATTCTACCAGACTGGCTCATTCCAGTCACTGTCTCTTACTCCAGGCACGCACAAGAAACACTTTTATAGCCTCAGTGATACTCGCATTACACTCCTGATCCAATCCAGCAAGACAGCTCATACCGCAATCATCTTCAGCACATCTGGCATTCCACTCATTCTCTCCATACTGCTCAGACACCACATTCATTAAACTCTCCCTCTCTTGCTCATACTTACTACATTCCAGCACAAAATGCTCAATTGTTTCCTCTACTCCACTATTACACTGCTGACATAATCTGTTATTATTCTCATTCCATCTCCATGTACGTCTGTTCACACTCAATGACTTACATCTCACAGCAAACAAGAGTTGACTTCCAAAACTACCATCATAGAACAGCTCAAACTTAGGTGCTTTCTTTTTCATATACCAGTTAAGTGTAGGCTTCCGCATCATGCTAAGCTTCCACTTATTCGATCCATACTCTTTTGTTTGTCTCTCAATCTCTTTCTTCCACCTCTTGCAGTCCCACTCAGGCCCTACACCTCCTACATTTATTAAACTCCAGTCATCCACAGGTCTCCCAATTCTAACATGAATAATCTTTTGCATACTGAGTTTCCTTGCATGCCCCCAACATACTTTCTCCCAATAGCTTACACTCAGATTCCATTCAAAGATTCGCCTTACCCACCTGCTATTCTGCATTCTTTCAATTCTCACCTTATACTTCCGCACCGCTTTCATCATTCTTTCTGAAAATAGGCTCCACCCTAGGTCACCTCTAATGGCTTCTATAGCTGTCCATTTCGGAGCACCCAATGCTACACGTCCTACCTTATTTTGTATCACATCCAGCTTTTCAAGTTCACTTCCATTCCAAGCAAGAGCACTCATACCATACATGACACTAGGTACAGCAACATACTTCCACATTCCTCTCACACATTCGTACTTGTTTGCTCTGTATCTGGCCACACTACCTAACCGTCCACTCCACTGCATTGCTTTAGCCACTTTCTCACCTTTAGTTCTAGTACATCCATCTTCACTCATCATACAACCTAGATATTTGTATTCTTTTGTTCTACCTATTCTGATTTCTCCAATATTCCACAGTCTGTCTCTATCAGTCTCATCACTATTTATAACCATGACCTTACTTTTATCGGCACCAAAGTTCATCTTGAAATCTGTACTATATCCATTCACAATGTCAAGCATCCTTTGTAGTTCATGACCACATTCACTAACCACAACCACATCATCAGCATACAACAAACAGCTCAGTCCCTCATTACCAACTTTCAGTCCTAAACCACTCCCTCTCAGTCGAACTGCTAATTCTTCTGTGTACAATCCAAACAACAGGGGGGACAGAGTACAGCCCTGTCTCACTCCTCTAACACTCCTCACTTGCCCTGTTTCCAAATTTCCTAACCTGTAGATAGCACTTGTGTTCTCATACAGACTCTGTACAATGTTCACTATTTTTCTGCTAAAACCAACTTTTCTCAAAATTTCAAACAGCCTAACCCGATCCACTTTGTCATACGCCTTTTCAATATCCAGGAATGCTAAATATACCTTCTTGTTATCCTTCTTCATTCGCTCAATTATTTCACTCACTACAAACAGATTATCCTCCCCCCGTCTATCTTGCCTAAAACCATTCTGTTCTTCTCCCAGGACTCCTAATTCCTCAACTAAATTTTTCATTCTCTCATTCAAAATACCACAAAAGATCTTACATACGGTGTCACCCAGTGCAATTGGTCTGTAATTTTTAAGTTCTTTCATACTCTTATGTCCACCCTTATGCAACAGAACTACATTACACTTGTTCCAGTCATCCGGTACTCTTTCACTCTTCCATATCTCATCAAATAAACATTTCAACATACTGACTACACTCTCTCCTCCACATTTATAGAACTCATATGGTATCTTATCAGGGCCACATGCCTTTCCATTTTTCACTTTCTTCAAAAAACTTACAATCTCTTCACAAGTGATTTCGTCTTCCATTTGCAGTTCATGTTCATCTATCAGAAAATTTATTGGTTCATCATCTGTAACCTGCTCATTCATTCCACCAATGTCCTCCCAGTATTCTTCAACTGCTTTCACCATTTGCATCCTATCTTGCACACTGCAACCATTGACTACTAATTCATCAACTTGAACCTCACTACCTCTATCATTACCTTGTATAAACCTATACCAATCTTTTATTCCATCTGGGCCTTTCTTTCTTAGATTTTCAACTTGGTGTCTCTCTTCTTTAACCCTAGCCTCATTGATCATTCTCTTTACTTTCTTCTGCTGGTCCTTGTACTCATTCCATACACTCTGCCATTCATCCTCAGTAATTCTGCGTCTTTCATACATTTTCCTCATACTGCGTTGTTTTTTATTTAAAGTCTTCCTTCTCGTTCGTTCTTCCTTTATCTCACTCGTAAACCACCTAGCATTCCCTGTACTTTTCCTGCATTTCATTCTACCGATCTTTTGCTCTGCCACATCATACAAGGTTCTTGCAATCTCCTTATTTAGGTCATTTACATTTCCACACCTGTTCCAGTTACATCTACTCAATTCATTTCTAAATTCTTCCCAGTTTGCCATTTTAATACGCCAATTTTCTCTTACTCTGCTGGCCTTCTGCATCGGCTCCTTTCCACCCCAATTATATTCTAGTACAAGCATTTTATGGTCACTATCAATATCAAAATCATCTTCATCTACAAACATTTCTTTGACACACTCTCTTGCTCTACTATTCACTATCATATAGTCAATTGCAGTTTTACATTCCCTGCTTTGCCATGTATGCAAGCCATTTCCTATTGTTACATTTAGGTTCTCAAGTTCATTCTCATCACAGAAATCAATCAATTTTTGTCCATTTGCATTCACAGGCTCACCAAGTATACCAACATGGCCATTCATATCACCCATCAAAATCAGAGGGCATCTGCAATGCTCTTGCACAATTCTTGTTAATATTTCATACTTTTTTACATTCTCTTGATGAGCTAAAATACCATCAGTTGTCATATAGCATACAACCACAATAACACATTCTCTGGCATGCATTCTTTCACACTTTATTACTAACAGATCTTCACTCTCAGGTTCATTTCCAACAGGAATTTCTTCTAATTTCCAATTTAGAGCATTTTTTACAATGAGACCAACTCCACCACCTCTTTTTTGCCAACTTACACGCCCTTTTCCAATCATGTAGTACTTACTCTCCTTACATTTTAAACTGACTCTATCACGCATTTGGGTCTCTACTACACCAACACAATCCAAATCTCCATTCTCAAATTCTGCTACAAGGTCATTTAACTTTCCTGCATTCCATCCACGCACATTTATACATCCAAACCTTACAACACTATTGGACAATTCACAACATTTTTCATTTTTGCTCTGACAGCTTTCCATTCATCCAGTTCCACCTTCCATTACAATATGAGTACACCCAATCCACTGGATGTATCTCCTGGAGAGTTTCATCTCACCTTCTTGAGTAAGGTGGACTCCATCTCCACAAAAACACCCACTCTGGATCAGGTTATCCATATCAAGGAAGCTGGAACCCATTTCACGCTTTCTCATACTCTCAGCTTTCATACTCATAATCCTTTTATGCACTTCCCTATTCACCTCCTTTCGCACCCTTTCATACTCCTCACCACATGCAGGCCTTCTCAGCAGACTGGTCACAGCCACTCTTACATTCTTCTTTCGCGCCCTTTCAACAACATTCATAATTGCATTCACCGTACGCTCTCTCCCACATTCAAGCAATCCATTGCCACCTCCTTGCAGTACAACCATCCCTTCATCCATTCCATCAATCACTTCCTCAGCATGCCTACAAATCTCATTCACTCCCTTTCCTCTCATGCTCGTACATCCACTACGGTCAGTCATACTCACAAACCTATCCACATTCTTCACCATGCTGTCACCACATATTCTAATCGTAGGTCTCACTCTCCCTTTCATACTACTCTTTTGTTCAACTCTTCCACTCACATCACTCTTTCCATCCATCTTCCTTTCATTCACTTCCACTACAGGCGCCTGCACCTCATGTGGCATATCAACAGGTTGCTCCTTCACTCTCTTCCCATTCGTACTTCTTTCATCATGCTCATTCATCCTTCTACTCTCAGCTGGCACATTTGCACCACCATTCACTTCATTTATTGCATTCACACTCCTTGCACCATCATACACTTCATTTGCACTCCTTGCACCATCATCCACTTCATTTGCACTCCTTTCACCACCACCATTTACCTCTTCATTCACTGCATTTGCACCATTCTCATTCTTTCCTTCATTCAACTTCCTTTCATCCTTCAAATCAGCCTCTAAAGCAACCATCAGAATTGTCAATCTCTCAACCTCCTCTTCCAACTTCTTTCTCTCGTCATTCAAACATTTCCAGCACGTAAACACAAGATCATTCAACTTCCTCCGACTCATCTCTCTCAAACCTTTGCATGCATCTATATCTACCCACTCTTTACAAGTCATGCACTCAATCTCCTCATCCATTCCACTTGCACCTCCCTTCCTACGACCAGTCCTATTTCTTGCCATCCTCAAACACAGACTTCTATCTCAGTACAAATTTCACAGGCAGAAGAAGTCTTCACTCACCAAATCTACTGAAAATCAAGTTATCAAAAAAAAAAGAAACAAAAACGTTTCCTACTACTCACAGTCACTCTCTACAATGTCACACACTATACTCTTTATATGCAAAGAAAGCTTAACTACCAGTCAAAACACCTCGGTCAAAAATTGCAAGTCACCACACCAAAGTCCAATGCTCAGTCTCAACTCTCATGCAACAAAAAAACTACTCTCACGAGCACTCCATACAAAGTCACACACTGTACTCACGTGAATATACAAACTATACCATTTTTTAGCAACTTCACTTTAATTCACCACAATATTCCTTAGATTATAATCCTTAGATCCTAGACCTAAAGCACGGAGCAGGGCTGCCAGTCAACGAAGTTGAGATCTTTTTGGCAATAATGTTGTTGCGGAATGAATATACCCGACAGTTTCCTTCGGAATTATTTCAGTGTAGCTTAAATTGTCACAGTCAAATGATGCCTCTGATAAGTATTATGTGAAACCAATACGTAGGCCAAAAAAAATTCAATGCAATTCGATTTAAGGACAGCTTCATCGAACAAAATATAATTTAGGGCTTGCAAACCATATAAGACCAGTAACGTCTCTTGTTTTTTTTATATTTAGTATACGAAGTTCCAAAGAAGCCTCAGTCATTCGAATCAAAGTGCATGATGATTTCTAACACTTTAGCCCTAATTTCCTTCTCTCCATATTTATATATTGTAAATCGTTCAGATAACTGAGCAGCGGTGTTTCGCCACCATGACAGGTTTTTCAGTCTCAAATCGGAAAAAAATGTCTTTATTGTGTCGCAAATCCAGCCATTGCTCATTGCTGAAGTCCTTTGCAAGTCATCCAATACCTTGCATAATATAGGACAAGGGCTTTAGCCAAATCTAAACAAGCCTAAAAAGTAAATTACGCTAACAATTTATGACAAAGCGGGGCAATGGTGGGAGTGCATCACTTTTTGGCGACTAACATCTGTGAACATAAATACATTGTTCGTCTTATTTTCTTGAGCGAATCCGAAGCCTTAGCAACGGATCCGAGCGAGATGAGGAGGTGGCCGCAGTTGGCTGCCACCTCAGATTACGATACGACTTGGTCGCGAGCACGTGTGCTATGCGTGCTCTGGCCTCTTCCGGCCCCTGCTTCCGGGGCTTACAGTCCTAGACAGCCGGCTTAAGTGGAGAAGTATTCGCCTGAATATTATCTTCGAAGATCTTCAGGTGAGCCTCCTATTTTTATGTTCCATTTGTCATAAATTGTTTAACTTGCAGCGTTCCCTGACCCCCCTATGGGTGTTGGGTAAGACTATGTCTTCTGTGTCAGTTAATTCTGGAAGTTGTGCCGCAAAGTCGGGCGGCGGGACAATTGTTATTAAGTTCAAGTCTGACAATGGGTGAGGTTCTGATAAATACTTGGTTAATCAATGAGCGTTATATTCAGATTTTAACTAAATACTTGATTACTTGAAAATTGTATTATTTGAACTTATTTTTACTGTACACTCTGTAATTACCATATTATTTCATAGGATCCCTATCAACAAGCACAGAGCGTATCTTAAAATCTTTGAAAAAGTTTCACTTTCAGCTTGAACAAAAATGATCTCTGATTAACACAACTGTTTCAACTTAGTAGCTTATGATCTTTACAAGAATTTTGCCTCAATTTACACTGGCCCATTACAGGCTTTTTATAGTTAAAAGGTGTAAACTGAGAGTTTTTTATTCCTAGCAGTGTTTATTCTCATCATTGGAGCAAAAGAATTCAATATCGTGATAATGCTCAATTTGCCAAACTGTAAAGGTCTTTTTTAAATAAGTACATGAAATTGGTGATGAAACTAGCTTTGAAATATCGAACTAAATAAAGCTATCTATTAGATTTCATTTAGGAATAGAAACAGAGATTGTCGATATTCCAGTCATTGCTCGAACGCTGAGGTCCTTTGCGGATTTTATAAGGCACAAAAAGGCCTTCCGCAATAAGGGGCAAAAGCTCTGCTCCTTATAAACAGCCTAAAATTAATAACGCTAATAATTTTACGACTAAGCGGAGCAATGGCGGGGGTCCTCACGTCTACGGCGAAAAATGTGAACTTAAATACTAAAACGTTCGTCTGATCTTCTTGTTCGAGTCCTAAGCCAGCGCGACGGATTCGAGCAAGCTAAAGAGCGTAGCGCCTGAAGGCTGCCACGTCAGATTGAAACCGGCCGTGATCGCGAGCGCACCTTCTTCTCGTGTGCTGCGCTTGACTCGGCATTCTGCCCTCGCTACCTGGGACTTCTTGGGTCCTTGACAGCCGGCTACAGTGAAGAGTGTTCGCCTGAACATTGTTTTCGAAGATCTTCAGGTGAGACTCCCGCTAAGACACTCCGCTTGTCCTTAATTATCTTTAAATTTCAGCGTTACCGGCCCCAGATGGATTCCCGGTAAATTTGTGTGCCGTAGGGCCCGTTAATTCGTGGAGTCGAGTCCACTCGTTAAGGTGGCTGCGCACAAGATAATTAACATTAAAGTTGTCGATGTAAGTTAACGTACATATAAATGTAATGGAAATAATGAAAACAGTAGATCAGGAAGTATTTTTCTTTACCCGTAGATGTTGATGAATGTGCGCAGTTGAGCATCTATTTCTGGATTAGATCTCCAAAATTGGTCTAAAATCTTCACCTCTATGTCCCCTTTGCAAGCGCTGCCTAAAGCGGCCCCTAGACGATCAGTTTTATTGTCAATATAATTGTCAATATCATTGACTCAATATATTGATGAAATTATTTATGCCCACTAAGTCAATTAATTGACGTTCGTCAATCAAGCCCACAGACGATCAATTAAATTGTCAATATTCCATCATTGTCAACTATATTGACAATAAAATTGACCATCTAAGGGCCGCTTAAATCAATGAGAATCTCAAAAAGACATTGAAGAGGTTCGGCTGGAGAAGAAACAATGCGGACATAATTTGGTCGTCGACCTGCGTTGATTTGGCGAAAGGCGCTCACAGCTTCTGCTTGGTTGGTGATCGTCCATTAGCGACGGTGACAAAACTGATCGTTGGCCATGAAGGATTTTGAGTCCATCGAAAAGGCAGTTTCTATATTCAGTGATCTGCCTATTTTATGCATAAATGTACAAAAAATATTAAAGAAAAACACAATTTTCTTAAAAAAAGAGAGCAGAATTTTGCCTGATTTTGCTCGGGAATGAATTAAAAACTGACTTTCAATTGACTGATCATGATACTGAAAAATTACCTAGGCGAGAAGTTTATGCACATCAGATTGAATAATTAATTTCATTTCATGAATAATTTTCGGCGCTTTCATGTCACACAATGATTATGTGGTCAAGAAAACAGACCAGCATGAGTGATCAAATTTCTTAAGGCCCCCTCATACGCGCAAATATATCTGCAGACAAATCTGAACTGGGGCTGAATTCGTGCGTTTGTACGCTCATTTCAGGTTGGTACAGACTGTAAAGCTCATTTTACACTAGCGGTGTGGAGCGACAGAAAAATTCTTACAGCTTCTCCCACGCAAAGATTGAGCGTCATAGCACACCGGATTGCTTTTACATTGCCGCTCAATTCGACGCTTCTTCCCCCGAGACAGTAATCGTCAGGATTTCTCTTGCAATACTGCCAGAATAATTTGCAGAACATGGATGGAGCGACTGTGCGGAGCGCGAAGACACCGTCAGTGTAAACTGGCCTTATGACGCAGATCAGCTATGCTTGATAATTTTGGAGCGACCGGCTGCAATCCTTGACATGACGTCAGTGTCACGCCAGCCTTCGTGGGTGGTGCGTGACTGTACGCTGCCTCTCTCCCTTCTTATGCTTTTCAATTAGCAATTTCGCATTTCTATATTCACTAATTTTTAGGAACCAATTTTTAACACATTTTAAGCGAGTTTTTACATCTCTTTTATTTCTTATTCATTGCAACTATAGAAAATCCCATCAACTGTACGAACTCGCCGTCTGGAGTCGCAATTCTTGAACGTACTCTCCACCTAGCTGCTACTGGCACACTGAAGCGTGTGCCAGTCTTTGTCAAGTTTGCAGTGCGTGGTTTGCATCGTGTGAGGGGTCATGAGACCGACAAACCAAATTCAGTTAAGATTGTCTGCAGACATATTTGTACGTGTGAGGGGGCCTTTAGTATAAGTGAGTTACGGAAAATTTTCAAATCTAGTTGTACGTGACAAGAAAGAAAAACCTTACACACTTCATGACGATGAACCACATTAATATCAGTCTCCTAAAGTATTGTAGGGTTTATCTCACATGTATCCTGTTCGAAGGTCAGCGTCCATATAAGCTCCCGCACTTGTCGAGGGAGTCAGTCGTAGTCCATGGTCAAGCACACGATTTTGTTCTACTTAGCTACGCAGTTCGGCGTGCCCGTGACCTTTCTCGCACGCGCTAATATTGTAACGTACTGAATACAGCTGTCGCTCTTCCAGTGTTTCGTTATCCTACTGAATAGGCTATCGAATAAATACGAACTCTGGACCGTACCTGAGAACGAAACCACCAGGTGAGGAACCTTATAATTCGATATCCTATTCCTCGCAACTCTGATGAACTAGATATTAAGTACAAAGTTAAGTTGAATGTTGATCCGAATGGGATCGACTCGGAACAGGTCGCTGGGACTAATGTAAGGTGTAGTAGGGTGTACACTAATTCCGGAAAGTTGAGACGTCTTCCTTTCAGAGTTGGAGAGCATTCGAAACCCTTGCAACAGCGTAGTTCGGCAGATCTCGGGTTAGATACACGAGGGCCGACAGACCGTAGTTACCGTTGTGCTAACATATCTTTTGCAGATCTCTCAAAGGACGATGTTGTTAAATTTGACTCCATGTATTCATCTGTAAATTGAAACGATGGTAATGTAGCATATGAGAATTTCCTAAATGAAATCTCGAAATTCTATGATACGAAAGTGCAAATTCCTGAGTCGCAGGCCCAGGAGCCCGTAAAAGTCCGACTAGAAGAGAATATTTGTCAAACAGAAAAACTCTCAGAGAATCTGAGTGAAAGTGCTGAGAACCTAGGTAGTGATAATAAAAAACGAAAATCGTTCTGTCCTCGCTGCGCCAAACCAATCAGATCAAAGAAGTCCGAAATAAAAGGATCGGATAAAATTCTGGAGTCCCCAGAAACACAGTGTACATTACATGCGATAAAGTCGCAGTATCAAGTAGTAAACCTATTGAGAAATCAAACAACCGAAACAGATCAGTTGATGCGCGCACCGGTTGTAGAATTAATTGTGAATGGGAAACGCTTACCTGGCCTAATCGACACAGATGCGACTATTTCCCTAATTAAGAGGAAATGGACAACCACGCCATTAGAACCAAGTGTGGTACGGGTATCGAGTGTATCAGGGGAACAATTGAATATAATGGGAAGAGCAGGACTTTTGATTAAGTTGCCAAACGGGATGAAAAAGTGGGTTACCGCTCTCGTTGTGGGAAATGATACTCACATTCCTGGCGAAATTTTAATAGGAACTGACCTTTTGAAAGATTGTAAAGCCGTAATAGACTTTACCAAAGGCAAAGTAGTGTTTGAAAATCAACCCTTAAGGTTGGTTGGACGCAGTCGAAAACAAACTCAGGATGTCCATGCGATGTTTTCAAAAAACGCCAGGGAAAATACGAAAGATAGGGAAAGCCCGCTGAGCGATGTACTAAGTCATAAACATGACCCGAATTGCTCGAACGTAAAGTCCTGTCGTGCCATGTTTTCGAGCCGACCGGATGGAAACTTAGGTAAAGCCCTAGAGATAGGCCCAGCGGTCAATAACCTCACTTGTGAGGGCGATGAACTTCAACAAGGAGTTGACAATCCAATGTTACCAATGCAAGATGACAAGCACATTAATTTGCATGTAGACAGAGACACGACGATTCCTCCTATGGAGGAAGTAACCCTCAAGATTCGGAAAAAATATTTACCCGAGGGGACGTATTTTACAAACCGAATGGCGATTCAAGAAAATTTATTGTTGGCGGAATCCTTGACAATAGCGTCAAAAGGACAAGTACCGATCAGATTAGTAAATGTGTCTAGTCATCCATGCGTACTTAAACGAAATACTTATCTAACCACGTTGGAACCAGTAGACCTGGAAACAGTTCACAATTTAAATCAGGCTCCAAAGTCTGAAGCTCCTATTCCGCGGGACGGGCAAGTCTTACGAAAGCTAACAAAAGAAGATATAAACACAGATGTGACTGGTCCCACTCGCGACAAACTATTGACAGTTTTGAATAATAACAGAAAAGCAGTCGCGTTGAAGGGCGAACCACTCGGCCTAACACATCTGGCCGAGATGGATATTCAATTAAGAGATCCTACGAAAATCCTGTACACTAGACAATACAGAGTACCGCATAGTCAGCAGGAAGAACTCGATGTCGTGGTAGAAGACATGTTAAACAAGGGAGTAATCTCGAAAGCTCAGTCTTGTCACAACTCCCCGATAATCATGGTCCGAAAATCAGATGGTACAGGTAGACCGGTTGTTGATTTGAGACATTTGAATGAACATACATTACCTTTACGATTTCCTTTACCAGATATACAAGAAGTTCTGGACCAGATGATGGGCTCTAGAATTTTCTCAACAATAGACCTTCAGTCTGCCTATTGGCAAGTCCCTCTAAAGAAATCGGCGGCTCCGTTAACCGCGTTTACAACTAGGACTGGTTCATACCAGTTCAATCGCGTGTGCTTTGGTCTTAGAAATGCTCCCGCTTTCTTTCAGTCACTAATGACGCGGGTGCTTCATAAAGTCATTGGAATTTCCGCTCTCTGTTATCTCGACGACATTATTGTTTACAGTAGAGATGAAGAGGAGCATTTGCGTCATTTGGATGACGTGTTGGGAGAGATTCAGAAAGCAGGGCTGACAATAAACTTGAAAAAGACCAAGTTGATGAAAACAGAAATTGAATTTTTAGGCCACTCCCTCTCCAGCAAAGGCGTAACGATTCTCAAAGAAAAGCTCCCCTATTTAAGAATTATCCGAGACCCCAGAATAGGACAGATTTGAAACGCTTCCTTGGTTTTGTTTCATATTATAGGAGATTCATTATGAATTTCGCAAAGTTGGCGATTCCACTTTCGGATTTGCTCAAGGAATCTGAACCATTTAAGTGAGAAAACGCTCAAGAGGACGCGTTTCAAACGCTTAAGGATAAACTGTTACAAGAACCCATTTTACAATTTCCTGATTATAAAAAACCGTTCTACATAGTCACGGATGCGAGTGGCTATGCAGTAGGCGCCGCTTTGGGACAGCCCGACGAAAATGATTTTTTGAAACCAGTTGGTTACGCTTCTAAGTCTTTGACCCCTACTGAACGACGATATAGCACCACAAAACGTGAAGCCTTAGCCGTTATTTATGCGCTAAAGAAATATCGCCTAATAATATTAGGATACGAAGTGACAGTACTCACCGATCATAGGCCACTCGTTTCGATGTTTCAAACACAATGCATTATTTTTGGATCCAAAGATGCAATTAAAAAAACTTCAGATCTTACTCTTGCAGTTGGAAATGATAAAATAAATGCATCAGAAAAAGTTAAAAATCTAGGAATCTGGTTCGATAGAAATATGTCCTTCAAATCTCACGTTGAGACTACTTGCAACAAAATCTACGGAACTTTAATGTTTTTTCATCGTATAAAAAGTATGCTAGACGAAAAATCCAGATTATTAGCAATTCAATCCCTTGTGTTATCACGCATTGACTACTGCAGCCTAGTATGGGGAGACTTACCTAAATACCTTCAAAGGGACTTACAAAAGTGCATGAATTTTGCAGCGAAGGTGGTATGCAACGGTAATTTCAAAAGAAGTGACCACGTAACCCCTCTCCTCAATAAACTCGGCTGGATTCCTATCCAAGAAAGGCTCCTCTTGCAGAAGGCCCAATACGTATTCTCCTCGTTATATCTTCCTCAGAGCAATGCTGAGATAGTGTGTTTCCATCCACCCACTGCAACCAATCAAAAACCGAATAGAAACAATAATGTCTTAGTCAACTATCGTTCATCTCGCTTAGGGCAGAAGGCTCTGTCCATATCAGGCGCTTTACTGTGGAACAAACTTCCCCTGAGTATTAAAGTCCCTCAAAGACCGAGAGAATTTAAAGCCAAAATAACTCGTCATCTAGCGTCTCAAGAATAATTCTTAGTTACAGAACACACAAAATAAGTCCTGTCGAATCTCATTTGCCTGGTATCTCCATTGCTCAAAAATCTCCCTCGCTTATTGTTTTATAATACAAGATATCACAAAACAGTTTTAGAGTAAGCGTAGGTAGTGTGATTTGATCGCCTATACGCTGCCGTCTGCAAACATGCTTACTTGAATATGTGTGTACGTATATAGGTGTATGTGGGCATATGGGTGTGCACATGTGCACGTACACCTGTGTGCACTAGAGTAGATAAACCAATCGAAGGTTGCATTTTATGTCATTCCTCTCCATTTCTGTGCAAGCATCAAACTAGACCGTCATGGTACCTATGTGTGTGTGTGTGTTTATCAATTGCAGACATTCTGCACCATACTACAAAGATATTGTGATTTACTCTCTAATTTGAAATTGTAAAGCAACCATGTATAAAAAGCAATAAATTCGTTGCGTGATCACCCACTTATACTGCAGTATTATGCTTATAGTTATATGCTTATAATAATGTGATTCCTATGTCTGTTTATCAATTGCCGACAATTTGCGCCATATTTCAAAGATAATGCGATTTTCTTTTCTAATATGAAACCTTTATAGGACATTAATGTTTTCTTTCTTATTCACATCCCAAAATCGTTTTCATGTTTCAGACTTAGGTAGACTGTTTTGTGCCACTATTTGTAGTACGAAATTTTATAAAATTCATGCCATAATAAAAGATATTTTCTCCGTTTCCCTCGATTGGAATTTCTGGTTTATACTGACTGGTTTTACACTGATATTCGCGCACATGCTTACTTGTATAAATCTGTACGTGTGCACGCTGTGCGTATGACACTAAATAGAATGCGTATGTATTGCTTCGATGAATAGAAATGCATTTGTGTATCCTTACGAGTTTGGTGTAATTATGTGCGTGCATGTGTATATGTGTATATTTGCGTGTATATGTGCACACATGTGCGTACTAGACTGACAACTAGCATTTTACTGAAGATAATGGTCTTTTTTCTGTTTACTCTCAACTTGTAACATTACCTTACTCGTCTTGTCTTTATTATTGTAAAGCATTCATGTAAAAACTATACATTTGTTGTGCGATCATCCACTTTTTGTTTAAATAAAATGCTTATCAACTAATGACCGCTATGTTAAAATTGTTGGATTAGAAATACAAAACTTATTATCTTCTTGGTCCTCATGCTTATGTGTACGTGTATACATGTATATGTATGTGTGTATATGTACATGTATGTATATGTATGAATATATATGTGTGTGCATATGTATACGGATGTATATTTATATATACATATATTTTTTTCATGCTTCCTCACAATGACACTTTTGAACATTGGCCGAAACAAGCGATTCATGTATTATTTCCTGGCTTCAAGAATTGCGAAGTTTTATGTCATGTACATGTAAACTGTCAAAAATGTTTTCACCTCACAATGAAAATGCATCGTCCATGAAATTGTGTTGTCTCTTATAATTATCATTACATGTATTATCAAATGTAGATTAAGCAAGATTAGGAGTACATTGCCCTCAATCATTTCTTTTCGACTAGTGACACGAGTTTTACAATACTCGTGTGTGTGTATCATCTAAATGTATTAATTTTAAGAGATTTTAAAAACCAATGATGGTACTTTTGTACCATCTATATTGGAAATATACTGTTTTTCTTTTTTTTTCTTTTTTCTTTCATCGAACTCTTCCCGCGGATCCAACTTTAAGCTGTTGGTCTATTCAGGCTCAAGAATATTCAATAACTTTACGTTATATTCCAGGTAAATTAAATGTCATTGCGGATACGCTCAGTCGTACTCCGTTCAACATTGCTGATACGGAAACATTAACTAACATCGAAGAAGACTTTGAAGACCGTATCTTAGCCCTTGAGAGTATTCCAGATATGTTAAAATGGGGAACTCTTCCATGGAAAACAGAGGAAGAACTTTTGTCCGCGCAAAAACGTTGTGAAGAATTCGCACGAATTAGAATGCTACTCGAACCCAATACAATTGTGGAATCGGTAAAGAATCGTCCGAAAAATATCTCTCATTTTTTCTTGGAAAATGATCTTTTGTATTATAAACGAGATTTATGTAGAACAGGAAAGAAATCTATCAAAATCACACTTTGTGTACCCACGATCTATTTGTCCGATACCATCTTAAGTTGTCATTCACCTCCCGAGATGTCCCATTACGGACATGAAAGAACATTGATCAGATTTCAACAGAATTTCTATCACCCGAACGAGAAGCAGGAGGTTTTAAATACTATTGTACAGTGGGACAGTTGTTACGGGAAAAATGGTCGAATTACGAAGAAAGTACCAGTCCGAAAATATCCTCTTCCAGATAAACCCTTCGATGTGTGTATAATGGATTTGTTAGGTCCGCTACCAACGACCTCGAACGGGTCCCGCTACATTTTAGTGGTCACTGATCAGCTCAGTAGGTTTGCCATTTTGATGGCAATTCCGGATAAAACAGCAAACACGGTAGCACACGCGTTACGCCATAATGTATTCAATCACTTCCCATGCCCGAAAACTATACGCAGTGATAACGGTCGAGAGTTTGTGAATCAGGTCATTCAAGCTTTATGTACAAACTATCAAATTAATCACATAACAGGGTCACCTTACACTCCTGCGTCACAAGGAGGTGTCGAGAGAGTAAATCAAAAAATCATAAGGGGAATGAAAAATTATGTGGAAGCAAATGATTGCGACCAGTGGGACGAGTTTTTGCCAGAATTACAGAGTGCGATAAACACTAGCTTTAACCGGGTGTTGAAGGACAATAGTCATTTTTGCCTATTCGGATTTGATAAGTCGCACCCAATCACAATTTTTGACTAAGCGTATCGCGAACCTATCTACAATTATGATGATTATCTTAAGATAATGACCAAAGAATTCAAACAAATGAGAGAATACTTGTCAGATGTTCTGGATAGTAGTGCCGATGAATATTTAAAACAAGCAAATAAGAGCAGAAGATTCCGGGAGTTAATTCCGGGTCAGCGCTGTTATCTAAGGCACGTACCTCACGAGACAGAATATAAAAAATTGGCAAGTCGGTTTGACGGCCCATACGTTGTAAAACAACGTACTAGAATTCATCAATACGAATTAGAAGATCCGGTTACGAAAAAGACCAAGCTAGGTCACATCGACAATATCTTGGAACTTGAAAATTCTACATAGGTTCCTGAGAATTCTTGCATAAAGTACTTATTCAAGTCGCCATGTTTGTTTGCGACGTTCTAATTTTAGTTCTACTTTTAGTTCTAATTTTTGGTGGTTCTATCTTTATTTGACTAAGTTGTTTTATGTGTTCCCATGTAATCCAGCTTGCATTGTTATAATAGCTGCGATGTGTATTAAACTTCCATGCGGTATTACATCATGTAATCCATGTATTCCACTTAGTAGTGACTGTTCAGTGAATGCGATCCTTGTTCAATTACGATGCAATTTTTTTTATTGTATTAGGGTTTTGTTTTCTCACTTTTTTTTCTTCGTTATCTTCCAATTTTCTTTATGCCTTATGATCGTTTATGGTCGTCTTCTTTATACTACTTCAGGAAAACAAAAGAGTATATCTCTTATCACAACGAAATATATTAGGCATCGTTCAGGAGGTCTGATCGATTTAAAAGAGGGAGAGAGATCTCGTAATTACGTGGGCAGTTAGGTGAATGTTACTAGAACATTCGTTAGGAATGAACAACGGAATGTCAGTCTGAGAGTGAGGAGTGAGTCGTAGCGAAAGATTGTATGTGGGATGATGGGTGCTTGCAGTAGGCATAAACGTTTTGCTACGGATGTTAGTGAGCTGTAAATACACGGCGCGGTTACGTCACTGTTTTTCTTCTCGCGTCCGTTTGACGTCATACGCCGTCCGGTGTCCTAGTTCTCTTTGCTATAAATGCTTGTCTCTGCTGACCGAGTGCATTCACCCCTGTTGAACGCGCCGTTGGCACATTCTCTTTCAACAAGCATCTGTCTTCAAGCTACGACTTCAGTGGCATTTTCTACTACAGCAGCATGGGTGCTGCACTACCCTATCGGTATGCATTTTTTTAGGGCTCATTTCTTTATTCTCTTACAAGTTTGTCATTAAAGAAGATAATTCATTATGTCGTGTCAGTACTATCTTTAAATTTGAACAGTCTAATAGATCGTTTGTGTTAATGTGTTTTAGGAGGTTCTACTTTTACTGTAAGATGTTCTATGGATTGTTTTCTGTGTAAACTAAAAACTGTATTGCAGTGCTCGAAGCCTAGCAACGCTTGGGTGCTTGGCATTTCCGGCCGATGATAACGTGCGCTCTCGGTCTGGTGTATTGCTGGTGCCTTTGCACCTATTTTTTGTTTGTTTGTGTATTGTGCATTGAACCGTTAAAAGTCCTCAATCGTTTTATTGGTTGGGATGTTCTAGCGTTTGCAGTATTGATTTGGGTCTGTGATATTGTTGGACCAATCTCCTTAGGGAGAGGGATGAGATTTATGCGGCAGATATTCACCCATTTATTCATGATATTCGTGTTCTAATAGATGTTCAGATATTAAAAAATGATAATTATCATTAAAATATATATACCAGGTTCATTATCACTGAAATATAAACATTGTATTATTCAATAAATTACATTATTAAAACATCATTACATTACCATTGGAGTAATTCTAAAAATTAACAATTGACCAAATTAAACCAAAGTTGGCAAAGACTGGTGAACGCTGGAATTTCCTTTCGTTGTGTTGTTACATGTAATCTGATAAGGATCTACGTTATGTATGTAAGCTAACGGATCGACGCCTTGCAGAGTGTCGCGTCTGGGACTCTGGTTGCTGCTGGGGATATTGGTCCTGGCACAGGCGGAAGCAGAGCCAGGCACCCCGCAGTTGGGCGGCGAAGCCACAGCGCATGTCGGCGTGGTGGTGGAGCCTTATCCGGACCTCAGATCGTTAAGGGGACACTTGCTACTTAAACTTAAATTGACATTGAGAGACTTTGTGAAGGCCAATTTAAGCGCCTTGGGTACTCATTTTGAACTCATAATTTTGCGTATCAGAGAGGTAGTTAAAAGTAATCTCGGCGTCGTCCAAGTGAGAGTAGTTAAGGAACAGATCATTCGGATCTGTTTCCTTATGGGACGTTTATTAACAAAGGTAGTGCCGCCGGCAGACGTAAAACGACTAGAAGTACAATGGAGACGCCAAATATTTGCTCTATTCAAAAACTCCTCAGCTCCTAGTACAGTGACTTGTGTGGGAGTTGAATGTAATAATGCGACGTCAACCTTTGAGAATCCTCCGTTGACCTTTCGCAGGTTGACTAGTCTGAGTGTCGCCGATTATTCCAAGTCGCGTAAGAGGCGCGGTCTACTTAATTTGGGAGGCGATCTTTTAAAAACATTCTTCGGGACTGCGACAGAGGGAGATATTAAAAATTTAGAGAACAAAACCGCGTATGTGTCGCATGAGGTTGACCTCCTCAGGTCGAACTAGGGGCAGGTCATAGAGTTAGTGAATCACACGGTCGCCACCCTGGGGAGTATCCTGACAGATCTAGAGCAGACAACAGAATCAATTCATGGGCTTACAGAGTATCATGTCTATACGACCATTTTATCTGAACTCGAAACATGTGTCGTCTACTTAACGGAATTGTTAGGGGAAAGTGTAATGGAAAGGACTACCTTGAATAGTGGGCGAGTTCCCCCCGTCATTGGACAGGAGACCAATATAGGATACGTTAGGGAAATGGAACGCACCCTAGGCTGTGTGTATCCATACACACCGAGGGAAATCCGGGAAAATTATGATCGAGCACTCAGAGTAGCGAAAGCTTGGCCTACCAGGATTTCAGATTACTACATACTCCAGTTACCATGTGTGGCTCCAGATGACCATTTCAGACTGGTTAAAATACATGTAAACCCCATGCCAACTGGGAATGATGGTTATATGATTCTCAGTGGGATTCCGCCGTTTGTTGCGTGCTCCAAAACGCACATGATGATGTTCTATGATTTGGATGAATGTGTTGTGCTGGAAAGCATGATCCTTTGTGATCAAATGAAACCTTTGCAGGTTCTCACTTCAACAGACTGTGTTCAGAGTTTACTGAAGAAAAATGTAACAAGCAGTGATTGGGTTTATGAGCGTTTTACCGACACTGCTCGGCCTTATGCTCTATACTTGCGAAATACCTGGTATATCTGGTTCTTTCAGTCTACTTACCTAACCACCATTTGTCCCACAGGTAACCAGGTGTCTTCTTTGAAAGGGTTTTTGAAACTTACAGCTCCGTGCTCAGCTCAAACTCAGGAACATCAATATAATACCCAAAATAAGTTAAGCCTAAATGTCACTGAAATGCCGGTTGTGCTAATTCCCACGCATAACCTGACGGTTACAGTGCCGTCGCACCGAATTCTGACTGACACAAGAGGGGAGCTCTTGCAGCTCAACGAATCGTTGAATAACATATACACCCGGGAATGGATGAAGGATAGTCCGCGAATCGTGGACAATGATATTACTACATACGGCCTGTTGTTCTTGATCATCCTTAGTTCAGGGGTTTTGGGTTACTGGATTGTGTTCAAACGAAGGGCTCATAGAGTTAGGTCTGCTCACCAATCTTCGTGCATCGAAATTGGTCTTCGTACCTTGCAGGATGATAACCGAACTCAGTCGGGATTACAAACACAACTGGGGCAGCGGATCGCAGAATTAGCTGGGGAAATTGAGAAGCTCCGAGTAGACAGGGCACACCCCGTGGATACTTACGAATCGATCTCGGACAAAAGTCCTGATTATCTCCCCATGAGACCACCCATTGAGGCTCCACCTTTTCTCCCAGGTATAGACTTGTCTAGAGACCTGGTCCATAAACGAGGCAGGCAGATTATGCCTTTGATTCCTGAACATGGCCCTTCCGGCTCACCATGCCTTTCTGGCCCTTGTGTTCCTCTCATTTGTACCACTCCACCTCCGGTCAAGCCAATTCGCCGTCAGTTCACTTTCCCACGAGCTGATAGCCATCCCCATTCTCCCAGTCCTACTGTTTAGGTTTGTCAACAACCTACCGTTGAGTACGGTATTTTACACCCACGGTATATTCCCTTCACCCTACAACCTTTAACCTTTTTACCCTTAATTGTCTCTTGAGTACGAAAAGGACATGGATTCACACTGAGTCCTTAGCATTACTTTTGTACTTTCAATCCTACCCGACTTGTGGTATCATATGTCCCTTACCAGTTTGATGTTTTGATGTTATGCCCTGTGTATGCCATTTGGAAGCCTATATTAACCACATGTGTTCTTTCCACATGGTCGCTTTGTTGCTGGAGACGGTTCTTGGGCGGAAGAAGCATTCAAGAAGCATTCAAGACGAACGAGAACCAGTTATTAATTGAGTATTAGGTTGCTTGTGCGCTTAATTTCGTTTGAGGTTGAAAGTTGTACTAGTTTTAATTGTTCCGCGTTGACGCATATAGATTCTATGAGTTCTACTTGTAACCTTTTGTTCGTTTCATGGAAATAAATGCTTGGCTTTGTTTGCGTTAGTAAAATGGGAGCGATAGGCGTTAGCTTTTTTTCAATCAAGTATGATTTATTGCATATTTAGCATGTGTCAATGTTGTTTTTTTGGATCCAATCGTTTATGAAGAGTTTGTTTTGATTCCTGGAAAGTGGGGACACTTTCCATTTATGGGGAAGGGGAAATTTTAGGGTTTATCTTAGGGTTTATCTCACATGTATCCTGTTCGAAGGTCAGCGTCCATATAAGCTCCCGCACTTGTCGAGGGAGTCAGTCGTAGTCCATGGTCAAGCACACGACCTTGTTCTACTTAGCTACGCAGTTCAGCGTGCCCGTGACCTTTCTCGCACGCGCTAATATTGTAACGTACTGAATACAGCTGTCGCTCTTCCAGTGTTTCGTTATCCTACTGAATAGGATAGCGAATAAATACGAACTCTGGACCGTACCTGAGAACGAAACCACCAGGTGAGGAACCTTATTGTATTTTAAGTGTCTTTGCGCATATTTTGCTGCAGTGAAATTTTACAAGCCTTCAAAATCAGAACTAGAATAAATGAATTATTCATTTTAACTAGGATTCACCGACAGCTGTGTATGAATCGTAACATTCCATGAATATAATAGTTTTACGGTTTAATTTTGCACTGCCATAGTGAGACCAGATATTTAAACTCATCCAACGAAATGAGAAGAGTAATCTTATTTTTTTCGAATAATCATCCTTAAATTAAACATTTAATTACTCCAACCATTGTGGAATTCATCTTCAGACATTTTCTTAATGGCATGTATGTTTTATATGGATACATATATATATTTCACATATTTCTGCATTTTAGATAAATCGCAAATGAAATAAAAAACTTGTGACAGCAAACTCTAGCAGTATTTTCAACGAAACATTTAGATATGATGGTCTGTTTCCCAAATATGCCTAAATATGGACACGTAGATGTATCTAACATCCGCTCTTCCCACATCGCTCCCGCATTGCAGTCCAGGATAACCTTATCATCAAGGTACATGCTTATCTTAGTAGCAAGTGTAGTTATTAACAGAAATGAGACACAGTGGATTATTTCCTTCTCTAAACATAGAAAAATGGGGACTCGTAGGACAATTGAGTGAGCCTTACTGGAATCATAAAATTTTTGTTTATTGGTGGTACCAGTTATATTTTGCCATTGATCAATTCCAATCCTATTATTACGATGAAGGTGTTTGTTTTCAGTCTAATTTTACCATCATCTAAGAGAATTTCCCGTTTGATCAAGAGAATTTTAAAAGTCGCACTTTTTAAGAAAAAAAACAGGAAAAATGGACTATGCAACGAAATAGGAAAATTTCAGAGTAGCATAATCCAAGATTATATCGGACAGCGATGCCATTTCTCCCGGAAGATATGCCCATTCCTTGAGCGGTCACACTAACACGGAAGAAAAATGTCGACGGTAAGCTAACATCAGCTAATAGTTGGTTACACCAGTGTTTAAAAAATAAACAAATGGCTGTGAGGTACACTAGCTCTAACTGATTCACATTTAACAGCAAGTGATGCACTCTTAGAAAAGAGAGAGAAATAAGAACTTCCCAATTTATGTGATTGACACTAATAACAGCTCAAATTAAAGTTTCCTTGAATGTGCCTGAATATAGCTCACCAAAGCGCTCATTGCAGTCGGAAAAATTATGATCTGTTCTGCTCGTGAGTTGAAATCTTACGGAAATGAGCTAAAGTGTTCGTGGTATCTGATATGGCAGCAAACACAATCGAATGAAAAAGTTCAAGTTTTCTAATAATGCCGCTATTTATAAGAACTTGTTTGGAATAAAGAAAACTTTTGCAGCAAAGAATATACAGAACGTTAGGATTTATAGTGTTTCTAAAAACTACATCCCTGAGTTAGGATTTGTTTTTGTTAGCAAGCCTGATCAACGAAATCGACAATTCATATCTCTGCTGAGAAATTGCCTTAACTAACATTTAGATTTGATTGTCAATAGAAATATATGAGGCGCAAACTACAGAAAGTGAAAGGCCTTAATTCCTCTTTCGGCTCCACTCAAGAGTTTTAATAAGCCTTTACTCATACCGTGAGCAAACATCGGCTGGCATATAAGATTCAGTACACTATGCTGAAGCGTTGGTTTCAAATTTAAGGACAATAATATCAGTATTGCAATTAATTCAGTCAAATTTTAAATACGGTTCATCGTATTTTTAGACTGAGAAATCCATATCGATTTTAAAATTATAAGCAAATTTCTCAGTTGTTTATGAAAATCATGTGATAATCAGCTGTTAATGTAAAATTCCTCCGATCAATTTACTATTTGAACGCCTTCGAGCTTCTACATTCATTAAAACCCGTTGAGGCCTAAAAAATAGGCATACTTCTCTACTCTTATGAATCATAGGTTTTCAAAGAGGAAACTCGGATGAAAGCATAACTGGCACTGCAAGTCTGGTAACAGTTAGATCTGTCTTGCACTTCTGATGTTTGTTCTCCAGCCCTGGGCTTGGTGTGCCCTGTCAAGTCTGCAGTCAATCTGGAGCGGCCGAGAATAACTTATAAAACTTTACGAAATTAAAGCTTAAATCATGATACCTGATAACGTGTGACAATTTCGGGCTTCAATCTGATGCCAATTATCTCATTCTCGGAATTTTGTACATGCGGTGAAAATTTTTCGCAACCGATGAGTCATGAACACCGATAGGCATTAGAGGTACCCTTTGTATTGGTGTTCGCGTTCGTTTCATCTTTTATAACGTTAACTTTATGATTACTTAGTTAGTAATAGGCGAGAAGATTGAATTATTTTCGATAAACTAAGGAACAGGCCGTACTGCAATACTGTCAGAGATTGAGACTTGGAGAATTCGCAGTACCATTGCTATGACACGTTTGCAAGAAAATCGAAACAACAATATTCGAACTACAATTCTTTCATTGTATGAATCCGGATATCTTGCAACGAATATAATTTTGAAGGAGGCTAGTCATGCATTCCATGCTTTATTCAATTCCATTCCATGCTCGTCATAGCCGTGTGGCTTACGGACTCGCCTCCGTGCGGGCAAACCCGGGTTCGAGTCCCGGCGCTGGTGGCGACTTTCTTTGTTGTTGGGTATAGGGGAAAAATTCCTAGCACAATACCCCACTCTACCCAGGTGTCTGAAATGGGTACCGGTCTTGACCGGGGGAAAGCGTCACGGCGTTCTGGTGTTAGTTATAAGGCATTTGAAAATCCAATGTACAAGGTGATATGTATCAGGCTTAAATTGGGAACAAAGCATCAGTAGATGCCTTCATTATTATTATTTCATCATGATTATTTAAAATTTTGAACGGGTTTCTTCACATCTTGTAGTAAACGACTAAGCATACTTTGAGCTTCGCCGCAGATTGTTAAAGCTTCACTCCATGGAAATTTCCAGTGAGACAATAATCTGTACGATGAAGCAATAGAACAGTCAGGATTACATGAAATTTGATTGAAAGAAGCAAAATAATTAGGTACGTCAGTAGAAATATAGTGGCAGGCTTTAACTGTTAATATAATTCGTTTTGCTTCACTGATGATGTCCCGTTGACAGATCGAATCACGACATTCTGGTTCATAGAAAAGAAAGATAGAAAAAGAAAAAATTTGTATTTCCAAGTTGTCACTTGAGATACATGTCAACATATTGGCTTTTAAAAGTTTCTTAATATAGGACATCCTAAAACAAATGTTCCATACGAGGAGTACTAACTGACAAACCATCCGGGGTGTACAAGTAGATAAGCCATGCGAGGCATAATAATAGACAAACTATACGAGGTGTACTAATAGACAAACTATCAGAGGTGAACAAGTAGATAGACCATACGAGGCATATTAATTGACAAAATATACGAGGCGTACTAATAGACTAATCATTCGTGGTGTGCTAGTAGTCTAACAAAAGTTCTATACTAGGAGTACTAATTGACAAACCATCCGAGGTGTACAAATAGATAAGCCATACGAGGCATAATAATAGGCAAACTATACGAGGTGTACTAATAGACAGGCTATCAGAGGTGTACAAATAGATAGACCGTACGAGGCAGATTAATAGACAAAATATACGAGGCGTACTAATAGACAAACCATACGTGGCGTGCCAATAGTCTATCTCTGTCAAGGGTAGTTGAATGAGAAATGTAAAATATGCCCTACAAATATGCAAAGCCCTATCACCACCAAAAACATATTTCATATCTTCTCGATATTCACCACATCATGCGGACATGGGTACATGGGATAAAATAGAGATACAGTGTAAGCCGGTTACCACTCATGATTGACAAATATCTACAAAATATTGGTAGAAATGGGTAAACAAATATATACTCAATATCAAAATTCATAGCTTGTACAACATACGGACGGAAAGATAATTTTAAACGATTCATATGCTCAAATTGCACTTTATTTCATTAATTGTATTGGACATTAATCCGATTCACAGAAACGCCCTCTTGGGAAGTGATAGATCTATTTTTGAATCATTTCGCTAGTGCAATAAAATTTATTAACCGGATGGTTTTTGCGTAAAGAAATGAAATAGAAAAATGTATATCTATATATGTAGATACATATATATACCTACACACGTACACACATATTAATATATATACTTATTGAAAATGAAATATTAGAAAAAAATACATTTATAAAATAAAAGATAGAAACAACCTACCATCTACTACACAGAAAATGACTGGTGAGCTCACTGTAATCCTAAGAAATTTTTCGCAAAAAAATAACTAAAAGGAAAAGAAGACTTCGAAAAACATAAAAATGAACTGGTTTTTTATGAAAAATCAGGTTATAGTCAAGAAGCAACACAACTCTTCAGCATTATACGGACATGTGTACGTGGGATAAAAAGGAGTAACATTGAGGCCGGATATCACATCTGAGTGGAGAATATTCACAAAATTTGGCACATATAGGTAGATTAGGCTTTGATGCAAAAGGATAAATTTAATTACAGAAATTTAGAGTTGTGTCCGATTTGAAAGTTCAGTGCTATTGTGCGCTGAACGCACGGAAAAAAATAAAAAAATAAAAAGACTAAATGCAACGCTTAAATTACCCCCTTCCCCCCAGCTCAGCCGAAAATCGGTTGAAAACATCTTCGAGAATCATTTTGAAATAGCAAGACAACGTTAGCCAAAATTTAATTCATTAAAAACTTTGCACAACCCTCACTTTTATAAACCTGTTTATTGGTGTACACACAAAATGTATTTCATGGTATATTTGTCATACGGACGTTAAATATTAATACAGAAAAGAGAAAGAAATAACAAAATAAAGATGAGGAAATACTCCTAATTATGGAAAGAACGTTCGTTCTGCTGCATTGAACTGACGGCTGTGGTGCTCATTGTTGTCGACAGAAATAATTAAAATGAATATACGAATCGCTTAGCAAACGTAAAATGAAATAGTTTCTAAATTTCTAACAGAAATTTCAGGAAAATTAAAATTTCTGATAGATGGGAAGTTCATACCGAAATGCTGCAGGCCCTATGACAGAGATGCAAAATGACGTGACACATTTACTATAAATTCTTTTCCAGTTTTAGAGTTTTTGATATGCTGGGGAAGCTTGTTCCACAAAAATGCTCCAGAAACTTAGAGAGCTTTTTGTCCCACGTTAGATGAACGGTAACTGACTAAAACATCGTTTCTCCGGTTTGGTCTTTCGTTTGGGATATTAGATGGAACAATATTGAATGCAATAATTTAGTCTTCGCACATAGTAAATCGAAAGTATTCATGTCATTCATTCAGTGACACAACTTCAACTCTAATGGAGATGAAGTACTAAACTCGAATATTTTTAACGAGTCCAGAATCATTGCGTGTTCAATCTTATTAATCTGAGTTCATATTCAATCTTGAGTTCAATCGTAGAAGGGCTAAGACATTTTGATGCAGTATCAGATACGTAGACTTTCGCCATTGATGTTGAGTCGATTTGACATACGAGTAGGTTCATTATTTGCTCTACGCTCTTTAGGTGATAAGAATACTCTGTTCCATTCAAGTGTAGATTGTGTTCAGTCAACATTGAAGTGGACGAAACACAAGGAAATATTTCTACTTCAAGAAAATTTAGCTGCTTTATAGAAGCTATTAGTATCTCGATGTCAACTTTTTTTGAACGATCATCCTTGCGAACAATTTATACTGGCATAATAATCGTACAAGAAAAATATTTCGAAGTGGGGTATGTTCCCTAAACACTTTGTTCTGCGAAAGATTCATAGCATCGTCAGATACTGACGATGCTATGAATCTTGATGCTATGACGATGATTCATAGATGCTATGACGATGATGTGAGGACGTGAGTGCAGTGAGTGCAGTGAGGACGTCTGTGTCTTTGCTCCGAAACAAAGTGCCCAACTGGTTAATGATCATGCATTTCTAACCAAAAAAGAGTGCCCACTCAGACCATGAGAATCAAAGAATAAATTTTATCTAACCAAATTAAAAAAAAACGAACAAAAAGTGTGATATTCCATCAGAACAAGCACTCAACCCTTGTTTCTTTTTGAGAGTGTCTCCCTTCTCACAAGATGGCGACAAGCCCAACCAAGGACAACAACAGCGAAGGTATGCTGGAGCTTGACTATCCAGACGTACAAGGCCTGCCAAAACAGACTAAGCAAGTAGTTTCCATCCTAATTGATCTCTTCAAATCAGTAATGAAGAAATTTCAAAGCGAAATTAGTGACTTGAAAACGATGATTGAAACACTAACGAAAAAAGAATCAAATCAAAATGCAAGGATTGAAGAACAAGATAAGCAAATAAATACCATAGTCTCTCGTCTAGAGCGACTCGAACGGAAAGAAGAACGTGAAGCATTGGAGAACAAAAAACGCACTTTGGTTATATCAGGGGAACTACCGCAATCACGTCCTGAAGAAAATTGCATAGAAACTGTGTGCCAGATCCTGAAGGACCAACTCAAAATCAACCTGAGTAACTCTGACATCACCACAGCGAGTAGATTGGGAAAAAAACCTCCACCCGGAAACGTCGATAGGAGAAACATTTCTTTTGAGCTACGAAAATACGAAAAGAAGCAAGAAATTCTAACAGCCTGCCGTGTTACAAAACCGGAACAACTCTACGTGAATGAATACTTAATACCTTCGCGAGCAAGTATAATGTACACTCTGAGATTGGCCAAACGAAAATTTCCGGAACAAATAGGACCCGCAAGAAGTTTTGATGGCAATATCAACGTCTTCTCTCCAAAGATACCCGGCCAAGTAACTCAGAGATCTCTAACCATCAATACACCTGAAGAACTAGACAAGTACTTGCTGCAACATGTCGGCAAGTCCTCAGAGGAAATTATTCGTGATTAGTATTTTTTTAGACTGACGTATTGAGTTTAATATTATTTTGATATCTGTCCACATGTTTTCTTCTTGATTTTTGATTGAATTACCTTCACCTCTTCAAGGCATCCACGTCGACCTTACAGCCTTGTTTTGCTGCTTACTAAATTGTTTTTCAATTTCTTTCTTTCTCTTTTTTATCGAATGCTCATACCGAACTTGCTGTTCAGACTTAACTCGTGAATGTGTTTCTGAATCTGGAAACAATTTAGATAGTCAAGATTTTTTAAATTCCATAAATAACTTCACTGTCACTTCGTTTTTAAATCCATTTCGTCCTTGCTACATCTTATAAGTGTTATATGCGGAAACCACTGGTACGACAGCCTTGTAACTAAATTATTTGCCATTTATGATCCCTAATGTTCCTGCTCATGGACTGAACTTGCGCTCTCATTATGAAATCATACTAGGTTTTAAACAATTTAGACTAATAATCTGTGTGTTTTTAGTTTCTCTTTTTTTTTTAGTTTAATTCTAAGTAGGAATGTCCTTATTTTTACCTTGATCCTGTAGTTTTCATCATTTTTATTTTTACGTTACATTTTACTTACTGTCTCTTAATGCTAATGACTGACCATGTTGACATATTCGACAACATTGATCCAGATCTCAATCATTTGAATAGGCTGCACCCAAACCTAGATGAAACTGGAAACTGTAAATACCTAAATATTAAAAAATTCAATGAATCGATGAGGAACACCTGTAACGATTTTTCTCTATTATGTTGGAACTGTAGATCCATTTATCCGAAAATAGATGAAATATCTTTTACTATCACTGAGCTGAACAGCAATTTTGATGTTCTCAGTTTCACCGAAAGTTGGCTAGACGACTCATCTAAAGACCTGATTCAAATTCAAAACTATTATAGCCGTCATTCACTCCGAAGTAACAAACGTGGTGGTGGCATCAGTACGTACACATCTAAACATATATCTTCGAAAGTCATTTTAAGTGCAACTATGAATCGTGAACATATTGAGACCTTATTTATAGAACTAACGAAAAATGGTAAACGGATTATGCTTGGGACAGTATATAGACCCCCAACAGCTTGTAACGTCTCTTTCCTGAACGAGCTTCAAAGCATTATATCTCAGTTCAACAAGTCTCTATATAATGACATAATAATCTGCGGGGATTTCAACTACGATCTTCTACAATATGATAGCTGTGAGCAAATCTCAAACTTCATAAATGTTTTTCAGTCTAGCTCCTTCCTTCCAATCATCACGAAACCTACACGTGTTGCTTCTGAATCGGCTACGTTACTCGATAATATTTTTATGTTAGATCCGACTGATTATCTTACCGGAATAATAATTTCTGACTTATCTGACCATTTTCCGGTGTTTCTCATCAAGAAAAATGTCTATAATCCTTGCTCCAGTCCACAGGCTGATACTTATTCATTTCGTTGTGTAAACGAATACAACTTGGGAACAATGCGAACTGTTCTAGAAGAATTAATGCCATCATTAGACGTCTATGAACGGGACAATAATGCGATTAACATTGATGAAGCAATACTAAATTTAACTGAAATTATAACGACCGCATATAACCAGTGCTGTCCAATAATCACCCGCACAATTACGCCGAAAAATAGACAAAAGCCCTGGATTACTGAAGATATCGTGATCAATATAAAGAAACGTCAAGCGTACCTAGCCTTACTATACGAAGGGCGAATATCTAAAGTAACGTATAACAGATTCAGGAATCATGTGACAAATCAAATACGAACCTCAAAACGAGACTACTTCACGCGCAAATTTACTGAATACAAAACTGATATTAAAAAAACTTGGCGCCTGCTTAATTCATGCTATAAACCGAATAATAATACTACAAAAACAATTGAGTCCGTCGTTCACGAAAATGTGAATTACCACGAGAAAAAAGATATTGCAACTGTATTTAACAACTTTTTTGTAAACATAGGAAAAAATATAGCCGATAGTGTCTTCAGTGAACCCAGAGACCACTTGCAATACATGGACCATGTCCGTGAACCTAACTCTTTCTTTTTCACGCCAACTAATCCCTCCGATGTAATTACGTGCATAAACAACTTGAAAAATAAATCAAGTGGATTGAAAAATTTTTCGGCTAAGGTTCTTAAGGCTATAGCTGATATAATAGCACCGTGCATATCTTATATTATCAACCAATCCCTTTCTCAAGGTATCTTCCCCAACTCTTTCAAAATTGCGAGAGTCACCCCTATTTTTAAAAATGGTGAAAAAAAACTGCGTTAACAATTATAGACCTATCTCTGTACTACCAATTATTAGCAAAATATTCGAGAAAATTGTGTATAAAAAAGTGTATTCGTATTTTGAACAAAAATCTTTCCTCTACGACAAACAATACGGTTTTCGTTCTAAGAAATCTACGACACAAGCTGTATTAAATCATTTGCAATACCTTTATTCTAATATAGATGAAGGGAAGCTTGTTTTCTCCGTATTTCTTGACTTTCGAAAAGCATTCGATTGTGTGGACCATAACGTATTACTCTCGAAACTACATTGTTATGGCATTCGAGGGGCTGCCCATGATTGGTTTAAATCATACTTAGCAAATCGGAAACAATACGTTGTCATTGACGACGCAAAATCAGACCCACAGACAATTAGCCATGGGGTTCCACAAGGATCTGTCCTTGGGCCTCTCCTATTTCTAATTTTTATCAATGATATAATTAAATCTACATCATTCTTCAAATTCATACTTTTTGCCGATGACAGTACCCTTTCTGCGGTCCTTCCAGACCAAAATCCCGCTAGGATGACGGAGCGTATAAATAATGAACTTCATAAGGTTTCATTGTGGCTTAAAGCTAATAAAATAAGCCTTAATATCGATAAAACAAAATATATTACATTCTCATACAAGAAAAATATATCTCTCCCACGCATTCAAATTGGCGAAGGTGAAATCGAAGAAACCAACTCAAGTAAATTCCTCGGCATCATAATAGACAAACATCTAACCTTTAAAGAGCACATCGCTCATATTAGTTCTAAATTATCAAAATCTATCGGAATCCTAAATAAAGTTGAGAATTTCCTGCCTGAAACAGCCTTACAAATGCTCTACCGAACGCTCATTTCACCGTACTTGCAATACGGAATAGAAGCATGGCACGGAACTGATAAAAATAAAACCAACAAAATTTTTACCCTGCAAAAAAGAGCCATAAGAGCGATAAAGAATCTAGAATATAATGCTCACACAAAAGACTCATTCAAAAATTTACGAATACCTAAGCTCTCGGATCTCTACAAAATCTCCATTTGCAATTTCATTTACAAAACATTAACAAATGATGGCGACAATAGCCTAAAACAACTATTAACTACGCAAACTGGTCATCACGACCATTTAACCCGAAATAGAAGTAAATTCATGCTTCCTTATTACTCAAAGGCTCGGTCACAACACAGTATCCTCTTCGTTGGAACTAAAACTTGGAACTCAATACCTGCGGAGATCCGTGAAAGTAATTCTTATAAGGTATTCAAAAAAAGTCTTGAGTCTCACTTCCTATCAGATTACTAGTCGTGTAAGATCACAGAGTCAAACCTTGTCCCCTACATAACTGGTCCTAATAATGTAATTCGCCTTGATTAATTTCGCCGATCTTCAGTCTGTTCTTGAATCGTTTGTCGAATATACTGTTAAATCTAGTCCATATGAACTATATTGTGAAATGAAGTATCTAATTTCGAGTTACTTATCTCATTGATCAGTCTAATGCGTCTCTAGTTTAAGTGAATTAGGTTAAACATTATTGTACTCCTAAGACTAACCTTGATGGTAGGATGCTCTAGAAGTCACTGAACTTATTCGGGCCCACAGGTAGCTATACTCAAATTTGACCATTGTACTAGACTTAAGAAACATTTTATCTCTGTATCTCCTGTGGTAAATAAATTGTTTAAATTGTTTAAATTGTTCAAATGATTCACATTCATTCTTGACGATGCTATGAATCGATGCTAACGAAAAAAGCGAGCGGGGGGAATATGAAATACAGATAGTAGAAATAAAGTTTAATAATACCACCAGAATATTTAACAATGCCGGAAAATAAATAATCGTGCAATGAAAAATAAATTAGGTGATGGAGAACGATGGTTTTCGTTCAGTGGTTGCGTCGGAGACTCGGCCCGAAGGGTCGGAGCCGCTGTCGTGACTCCAGGCGCAAACCCCGCGCCTTCCGTTAATGCACCTAGGTGAAACAAAATAGCAAAATTTAAATAAAAGGAGTAAATATGAAGTATGATGATCTGACTTGCTTGGTGAATAAATCAGTTAAACACACCCAAACTAACCCCGATCTGCCATACCTACAAACACCGAAACTAAATTTACACCCACCGATCTGATCTCAAACATCTGAACTAAATTTACACCACCGATCTGATCTCAAACACCTGAACTAAATTAACACCCACCGATCTGATCTGCACCTAAACCCATAAATACACACCCCGATCTGATCTACACCTAAGCCCATAAATAAACACACCCCGATCTGATCTACACCTGAGCCCATTAATAAACACACCCCGATCTGATCTACACCTGAGCCCATTAATAAACACACCCCGATCTGATCTACACCACCTATCTACTTCGAACTAGTTAATATATGGATTGATAACCCTAGGCGCTATTATTTAACAGGAGGGAACGGAACACTTCAATGAGCTTCAGCCGAACAATCTAATGCTTACGCACGACACACGACAGCACTGCGACTTACTGCTCTAATGGCGAACCGAAGTGTCTTCATGCGGTGGTGAGGAGATGAGGTGATGATGACGGGTGCGCACTCGCGCTCAAAGGGTGCTTAGCCGCCTCCTCCCATGCCGGCCGTGGTGCGTCAACAAGACAAGAGCACACTGAATGGACGGACGGCGGAAGAAGCCGTGCCGGATGGTGAGGTAGCGGAGCGTCAGGAGTCCAGAAATTGAGGTGCAAGCGGTGAAGGCTGAAGATAGTCTGACGATTTTGGGCGCAACAGATCTGAGGTTGGATCTGCCGACAGTGCTTTGAGAAAAATCCAGTTGGCAGTGAATGAAATGTCGACAGCGTAAATCGCTTTGCCGGTTGTAAGATATAGAATTGTTAACTGTACAATTGACGTGTTCGTAATTAAATTTGTAAGGCTCTGTTCCCATATATCCGTACACAAAAAAAGTTACTTTTTCGACAGTATCATACCGAAGTTTTTTCAAGTGTTCGTCATCGCAAGACTCAAGAAAGTTGGTATGATAGCAGAGGGTAAATTTTGACTGAGAATATTTAGTTCATCATGTGCATGGTGATTGATGGATTAGTTTGGCGGCTGAGGACCAGGCACTCTAGAGTTGAAGACCTGAAAACTGACCCTAAATATCCTCCGCTGAGAATTAAACAATGAAAACACGCCGAGAATGTCATTTCTATGAGATAGATTCATATTTTTTTAGTGTTGCTTTACTGATATTTCATATTTTTCATTTTCATTTGAATATGCATTTTCCCTATTCGCCTGTCATGTTCTATGATAGTTTTGGAATACTTTCGACTGATAATTCAAAATACTTAGCGAGGACATGTGGGAGGCTCTATAAAAATGATACGCACACTTTAATCCTAGTATTTGTGACTGAAATTATCAGTATTGTGAGTTGAAGTGTGCCCTCACCCAGGGCGATGAAAAACGTTCCGAGATGACTCTAATAAATAGGCCTGAAAAAAGTCATAAAATTTAGGAATATCACTAGCATTTACGAAATCATTTTCTAATATTACATTCTTCGACAGCGATTAAGTGCTATTCATAAATTATTTCATGACACATAACTCTCAGGCGCTAATTGTTGAAAAGATAACTCTGTAATGAGAAGGTGAACAATAGCTGTCTGGAAATCAGATGTGCATAATTTTTTTACAGTATTTCTCCAGATAAAGTCTTCAAATTAAACTGGAAAATAAAAACTGCACGTCGGTGCTGAAGGTGACCAAATTTTCTCTTCCTGAAATCAGTATCCCATTGGGAATATCTTTAACATTCTTCTGTGGAGGGAGGCAAAATTCCTCGCTGATGCGCTTGAAGACAAGACCAAAAAAGTTTTAGAGCGTTTAGTATATGATTGCAATCAATCAATTCCTAAATAAGCTTGCAGAAAAGCCGGGGACAATACCAACACTCGTATATAATTATCATTTCTTTGCATCTTGAAAGAATTTCGTGAGCATCCTCTTCATAGTGCATTCATTGTGTGTGAATATTACATCTCAAGGTAGCTAAAAAAAATTCTCATCATTTCGAAGAATTTCGCAAGCGTCCTTTTCATGGAACATTCATTGTGAGTGAAAATTAAATCCTTATTGTACCTATGTCCCTGTTTTGTAAAATTAAAGTGGGTGTCGTCAGAGTGCCTGTATCAAATCGTGCTCACCACACGCGAGGTAATGACGGCGATATCAGAGAGCACACCCAGTCGACGACTCCGTCTCGCAGGTCAGGGAAGTGCCAGAATACTGGTTTCCACCCCAGCTGCGCGATGCGCTCTCCAGCTTCTGCGTGGAGACCTCGGAGGCAGCAAATGCCTGGAATTGCAACGTCAAACTGAAGCAATGTGTACTAGTATATCAGATTTCTTGTTCTTTGTCAAATTTCAAAATCATGAATCAATAAAAATGTGGTTCATGAACTATACATGACATTTAGTAACATGACGTTTAGGCATCCAGTAATACGATAAAGTATAATGCCAATGAGGAAATTATTACAGCACTCGCGGTTATAGCGAAACCACAGTATTTTCGGTTTTACCGTGTTTGTTGATAATACTGGGCAACATTCAAACGTCCCTGAAGAATGTCGTAATAATATTTAAAATATGTGTAGAACTGATGAAGTACTTTATCCATTTCTTCATTCTGTTCAGTACACTCTGTTCAGTCTGGTATTGGATCAACTAGACTAGAGTAACAGAGCCGTTAAAAACGACGGTCATATTTTATGTTAGACATTTTCCTTAATCCTGAAGATTAGGTTTACAAAAACTGCTAAGGTTCGAGCCTCTCAGTCTTTAGATTTTTCATGGTTTCCTACGGCTGTCAATTTCATAATTTCAACGATTACTTTTAAATAAAAAATTTGAAAGAAACTTTTAATCATAAGTAACAGTATGCTGATAGGTGCTAGGCACTGGGGATGTTTTATACTCCTTTTCATAAAAGACTGGAAAGTTTCCGTATGACGACAGTTCCTTATTCAGTTCGTGATCGAGCAGGTACTTCAGCAGCAACAGAAAAAATGTACTAGCTCGAAATTTTACTTGCGGATTTCAATGTTGGTGAATCAATAATTGCTTTGAAAACAACGTTGATGAGCTCAGATCAAGGAGTGCCTTCGTAATTTTTATTAGTATTATTCATAACTATTTACCATTTCATACTCATTTTGTGTATTCCTGTTGTATCATTATGCGTACCATATTTATGTATTTATCTACTTATATTTCATTTCTACCATCAGCTGATTGATAATTATCCCCTTCGAAGTGAGTGTTTGAATACACACGACCGTCAATATAGTAAGAAATTTGAAAAACGTGCTCTTTCCTTCCGATTACACAATCAGTAATTCGTAAGGTACTTGAATAAATTTTCAAAATGTACTTTTTCCTTCTGACTACATACACAATCAGTCATTACTAAGGAACTGTATGGATACCGGTTATCAATGCTGAATTATAGTTAAATTTGTATTTTGACGAATTCAACTTTGTGGTAACCTGATTTTTAAAATATCCTTGCAATGCGTCGATGTTTTCGAGAGTATTTTCGCCACTGCACTTGCACGCCAAATATTAATCGCAGTTGAACGGCGGAAGATTACATATCAGAATTCTACCAGTAGTGTCCGGTACGGCAATACGTCATTTTCCAAACGAAGACCTCTCGCATAATTTATTTTTTGAAAACGTCTTCTTCTCACAACAGTTCTTTGTAGAAGCAGAGCAACTGATAGATAGCATCACTTACTTCCGGTTATCAAAAGAAAAGAGATAAATAAAGAAAACAACGCAAATTTAATAGGCTAAATTTTAAGAAAGTGTCCATTTCGTTCTAGAATGTCATCACTAACGATCTAAAATTTCTTGAATTTTGCAACTTACTGCGGGGGCGCTTCGTCAGCGCTTGGCATGTGCTCGCATCGTATCAGGAAGAAAAGCGCATGCCCAGAAAAAGATTTGAGCGACCTCTGGCTTGAGACGCTCGAGGTGCTTGCTAAGGGGAGCCGTAGAAGGACAAAACCATGTTGCTGCAACAAGTAATTATTGTTGGCATGAAATTAGTTAGAATGTTACTCGACTTGAATTTTCAATAGTTCATCTATTGTAGTCTGTGCGACTGTTTTTCGTGATGCCGGATAAAATGCAGAAAAAAGCTGAGAATTTTTCGTTCAGTTCAATCAGGGTTACTTGAATCCTAAATGTATAGATTGTGTAGTGCAATGTTACATCCTGATTTCTAATCCCCTGTTAATTTTTATGAAAGTACGGGACACAAACATGATTGAACCTCCAACCACCAAAAAACATTGCTTGAAATATTAGTTTGAGAAAATTTATGAGGCTAAATTGATGTCATGTTGATACAATATTACTAGAAATCAACCAGAATAACATTTAGTTGATAACACATTTAAGGACAGCGTCCCCCATACGGAACATTTTTTTATTATTGAAATTAAAGCAATGTAATTTGGTATACTGAAAGGAAATGCAATTTGGAATCGTAGCTAAACAATTTTATTTGTCCACAGGACGTCGCCACAGCCCAATGGAGCCACCAGCACCTTGTCCCGCCGAAGTTCTTTTGCGAGCTACGGAGAGTCATGGGCACCACCCTGTCGCGTGCATCCCTACTTCATGTGGGAGCCCTGGTGTCCGTGCTGACCTTTGTTTTGGAGGGCGGTGGTAGTATCTATGATGGGTACACCCCGACTTCTCTTTATCCTGTCGGACGATCGATGAAGTGGTACGTTTGAGATGTTGTTGAAGGCATTAATTTTGTCCTAGAGCGCATCACGTCGCCTCTACTCTACGTCCCTCTACGTCATAGCTCACCTGAGGGACGTCACCCGGTTTCTCTTCGTCTACAACGTGCTGCTCTGCGACCCCCTGTATGAGGAGATGCGCTCTGTCGTGGCTGACAACCCTCACGGCAGGACCACCTTCTACAGCGCAGTTCACATGCAGAATCTGGTCGCCAGCTTGGTCTTCCCTTTGATTCTGTTAGGAGCTTTTGCTACCAGTCCCTTCAAGCTGCCCATCACGCCTTCCTCTACGGTGGTGGAGATGCTGGGCTTCAGGATCCCGAAGACCTGCGGAGTTTTCCAAGACGCCATTCAGGGCGTAAACGAGCTCTGCGTGCTGTCCAGCTGTTGTCATCTCTTCTGCGACCACTGCGCCTCCGCCCGCCTCATGCCGCAGTGAATAAAATTCGCTGAGCGGCTTTTATTTTATAGCTAACTATATGCAGGGAAATTATGAACCAGGTCTTAACTATATCCATGTCTCATTGTAGTACTCGGTGACAATGGTAGATGCTGTTTTATTTGTATAATTTTATCGCTATTTCATTTTGCTTACCAAAGTTTTTGGGTGCTTAAAAATTTTTCTTTCATTTTTTTTGTGTATGAGATATGATATTAGACTATTAGTAACGCACTAGTTCGTATCTGATCCAAAAAACATTAATCGATATTATGAATGTAGATTGATTTAAAATTCCCTAATTGGGAAATAAATAATATTAAACATTTTTGACGATCATAAACCTGAAATATGAGAGGGAGATGAAATAATTTTATGTTCTTGTTTTTAGCGCCTCGTTCGGTATTCCATTGATGATTTATTCAGTTCATGAGTGCAACCGAGTGAAATGAAACGAAGCTTATTGTTAATCTTTTTCAAGTTTTTGACTTACGCAGTTCCAAGGTTGAAGCTTTATGGGTGAATTTTGTCCTGCTCTCCCATGCTCCTCGATAAAAAAAAGTTTCATGTAAATATTTTACGATTGTCTTTCAGTATTTGTCATATGAGCTGTTAGCGCAAATTTCATCCAATAAAACAAAGCAATTAACTTGAGCTTAAAAAAGCTTATCTACCCTGGATGAGCTGACGAGCACCTATCGACTTGAAATTGTATGAGATCTGCACTCACGTCGATATAGACCAGTTGAATATCAAAACGATGCTATTCAGCACATTGGCTCCTGGTAGTAGTCATAAAATTGCGTCTGGTGGAGTTAGTGTTCTGTGTGACTCACGTGTTGAGAGTTAACATTAAAATTCAATATTTACTTCCAGGCCCTATAGTTGGTTAGAAATGATAACTTTGCAATGTTCTTCTTCCAGTTGCCCGTGTCCGGTATGCAGTGCTGTCAACAGCTTCTGGATGAGCAAGTCTCCGCTCGTGGAGTACCAGAAACACCTGGAAGCCGGCAACTCTGCGCCTCAGCAGAACGAGGACTTCGGGTCGCAGACTTCGGACTGCCTCAAGTATCTTTTCGGGTTGTATTGATAACTGAACCCGAATTATGGATACCCTTTGACCTTCTCGTGATGATGATTGTGGCCTTACGACTAATTAAGACAGGCTCAACTGTTTGAGTCAAGCTGTATTAAATTACGAAGTAAACTGTGCACTACTGTGTTGTCTGTATCGCGTTGGAGCCACGACCGATTGCGTTATTTTAACGATGAATCAATTAATTTGTTGACTCAAGCAGTTTCTTGCGGTGATAAATATGCCAAATCAAGATTTTTATCCGAAGTGTTTGCTATATATCTATCCTTTTCCATTCTTTCTTGGGTTACACATACACCTTAAAATTTCAAAGATTAGTTTGCAAACTGATATGTTTGATTTGCCTGATGTTCAAAATGTTATACAGCATCGCTCACAAGGGTAATTTTGTCGTTCCAGGCAAAACGAAGGAAAAACTTGCCCGGTTGATGTCTCTCAATTTATTAGTAAATAAGAGTCCTAATTGCGTTATTGTATATTTTAGTGTCGTTCTCAATATTGCTTCTGAGCCTCGGAGACTTCGAGTTTTGTGTGGTAATGTTGTTGACCAATTTGCTGTAGAAAAATCGCTCACGAAAACTAGACTAAGATTAATCTGATAGAATAAAATAGACAAAGACTTTTTTAATTTGCAGTATTTATGCGAAATTACGTTAACTTGTGAATGAAAAGAACAGCAGTGTAAGGAGTTCAAAGCGTGGAAATATGGAAATATTTTTAAATCATATATGTTTTAGTTCAATGTGTGTGTGACATCTCCGCTTTATCTTTCTCAAACTGTTTGTATTCAGTAACTAATGCTTCACTTATTTGGCCAATGATAATCAATTTCCATTTATAATGCTTTGTTATTACACTGCATGTTTTGTACGAACTTGTGAGATGTACACTGCAGACTGGAATGAGCTAAATTACTGGACTGTAATATGGAGGCTGTCGGGTAGTCAAATGTAATATTATCACCATTATTATTATTAATTGCAATCAACGGTCTGTTACGAACATAAGTCAATTCGACTCACTTAGGTTACTCCTAAGAACCGCGATCAAATGACTAAGCGACTAAAGGTGTCTTAAGGTAATACTCTGTTCAATAACATAACATGATGGAACCCATATCAGGCATCGAATGACCGACATATAACAGCCAGTTTACTACATCAATGCCTGAAAAAAGCCATTTACTGATATTATCAGGACTGTAAAGAGCGCCTTCACTAGCGTGAGATCTACACGTGATCTCCATCGCTGCTTGCAGCCAGCGTGGGTTGTATTCAAGTCATCATCTGTATTGCGATTGCGAGAACTTAATGGTTGTACAATGCGTATTTTGAGCCAGAAGTAGAAATGCACTTCATCATCGCATGCAGTACGTCTAAAAATCCCTCACTTTTTATGCCCGAAAAGGTGGTGCACGGAATCTCACAACAATTTTCTTTTTTATTCAAACTGATGAAGTTTATGTGAAGCTTCATCTAGATAACTACTGAGTGCCCGTTGAATTAAGCAAACACAGGTGCATATGCGCTTATTCGCGGCTGAACATAATTTCTATTCATGTCATCAGAGCCATTATATAATCCAAAATATCTCATCAAAATAAACAAAGAACTGCCTCTTATAACGTCTACGGAGCTTCCTCAACGCTGGATCGGTAGCAACAAATACACAGATTTTCAGACAAATAAAATTGGACGGCATAAAAACTTCAAAGGCATTGTTCTTTAAAGCCAGGCTGGTAAGTCAACTGTGGGTTATTCAGGGCGATTATAAGATAATTATTTTTCTCTAATAAGAAGCTCAAATTTGCTGAGTTTTTGCATTCCACGAGCAGCTGCTGTGAGTGACAAAACTTTCACTTCCTCCGCTATGTTTGCACAAACGTCGTCTGTTCTAAAAAGAGAACGTCCCTTCGCGAATTCTCGTAAAATAAAATCTGTCAGCTAAGTGCGTCAGAGTGTAGCTCTACTATGACGTATCAGGCACTGGAGGAACAGCGCGTCCAATCTCACGTGAAGGCGGAAGTTTTACTTTTCCATTAGAGACTTCCCTTCAGATAAAACGTGACCGCTCAATTGCATTGTGATAAATTTTCCAAGAAAAATATTATTTATTTTCAAATACTCAATTTGCCTCGAGCACGGAAATGGTTAGACTTTCATAAATCCCTGCAGAGCTGAACATCTTAACTGGTAAATTCCTACGCCGAGAAAATATTTCTGATGCCTCAAACTAGCAGCAAGGAGAAAATATGACATGGCCAAATTATCAGAAACGCTCAACTATGCCATGTTCACTATGAATATTTACTCATCGCTCATTTTTTACCCAGCAGCATTGTAATATCCTCAAAACTGAAACTTAGTTCATCTGTCGAAAATTTTGCGACATTTTCTAACAATTAAATAAAGAATTAAATTAATAAACAAATAAATAAATAAAAATAAAAAATGAATAAATTGATTAATTTGAATTTAAATAAAAAATCCTAAAATAAAAGTTGAAAGTATTACCTTGAATTTTTCTCATTTTGAATTTAATTTAAACCACTATTCTCTAAGTGCGATGACCTCACGTTGGGCAGCGGCTCGACCTGCAGATTCTTTCCGTTGCCTGTAGAGCTTGTTCCGCATGAGCTCGCGTTCCTTGCACGTAATTGAGCTCCAAACCAACTTCGGCGACGTTGGGTGACGTAACTTTCACCATGGTGGGATCTAACCAATGTGTCACCTCTATTCTTCAATCGTTCAGTTGACTACTGTCTACGTTTTGATCAAAGTTTTCGTGTTACGTGGAGCAGTTTCCTCAGGCAACCTTTAACTTTCTGTATTTTATTCTTTCTATCTTTTGAGAGACGGTAATTAGCGTTTCTTTCAATTTTTGTTGTGTTGTGTTCTACGCACCAATTTTCATCTTGACGTACTCCATCGATCAAATCAAATCGAATAAAATCGAATTAAATCAAATCAAATTGTATAAGTGCCCGGCTCTACTAAAAGTGGAGGTCGTATGTGATCTTCTCATCTGAGCGCAACGCTGATCTAATTCTTATCTAATTTCCATCGAATGAATCTCAAACTATTCCTTTCTTTTCGGATTCAGTGCGCTTCCTCCCACCATATTTCCGTCTAAATATCTTTTTCTTGTGCCTGAACGTACTGCACTGAAGACTACCATTCTTTAGGTGAGTTAGTCGCCTGATTGTTAAAATCAAAGAGTCTATCTATGCGCACATTGCATATTGAATTCTCTCGTCCCTCCTTTTCGTGCTCTAAACTGTCCTTCTAATCACGGGCAGTATCAACGTCCTGAGACTGCTGTTCGGTTTTCTCACTTTGGGTCTGCTGCTTCTCGAAAAGCCCTCAGCTTCCTGTAGGTGGGTTAGAGTTGTAATGTTCATTGTACTATTGCCATAGTTTGGTCGTACATTCTTGCCCCTTTTGTCCCCGTTATCTTACTGTGCCTTTACTCGTGCAGTATTAACGTCCTTTAACGTGCAGTATTATTAACGACGGTTCTGTTCCGATTCCATCTCGCTTCGTTTTGAGGCCTCTACTTTGAAAAGCCAACCATTTCCCATCGGTGGGTTAATGTTTGAAATACCCTGAATTTATTTGGTAACATTTTTAGTTTCTTATCTGTGTTTGTTTCAAAGTTTCACCGGCTGTTTTTTGTTCTGCAGTATAGGTAGCCGACTGTCGTGGTCCTGTACTATGATCCATTTTACCGCGTTGGGTTCTTGCGAAGACGTTAGTTGTAGCGCCGGCCACTTCGAAGCGTGCGCTGCATTCATTGATCTCTGTGGCAGCAGGAGCAGGGCTTGATGTCGTCTTGCACTCTAGAATAACTCGGGAACGGAAGATTTTTTTGTCACCCTCCACATTGATTTTCGTTGAACACTGTTATCACTCTACACTGTTTTCTGGGTTCCTTGCATTCCTCGGTCTGTTTCAAATGTTACGTATTCTTTAGTTCAGGGAACCTAATGCTCTTTGTTTGTGGAGAGAGACAGTAAAACTTGTCGGAAGAAACCGTAAGATATAAACTTGTATCTAAACTTAACTCACGACTGTGTTGCCGTTCGAAATTAAATCTTCAACTTCAAATTTAACTCGGGTTGTGGCCTTTCGATCGAAATAAACTCTTGAACTTCTAAACTTAACTCGTGTCGCGTGAAAATTCTCGCGCTTCAATCTTTGTAGAACTAGCTTTATTGGGCTTCCGCCTATTCGTATTCGCTGACCGTAAGTCGCATCTAACCGAGTGCGATCCTAGGAGCGGTTACTTCTGATGTTTTGAGTTGTTGAGCTACAGTAATCATTTTGGTATCAAAAGAACCGGAATTTAATCCTCTACAAGATGGCGTGGGATTTTATTCATTTTCGGAATAGAAAATTAGCTACATTTTCTTTTGTCGGGAAAAGTGTGGAAATGGGTAAAATTTTTGTATTCTTCATTTTTCAAAAAGTATTTCGAAAATTCAACATAACCTCACGTCACGTTGTAGAGAATACATTTCTGCTTATTTTGATACTAATATTATCTCTGTATCTCAAAATCTGATTGCGTCCATAGATTTTCCCCAGACCCCTTATTTCGACGTTTTCTTTGAATAACACGTTTTCTATGGGGAAAATGGGAAAAACATTCGAGTCCAATATTAATTCTTGTTCAATTTTACATACCTATACCAAGTTTCATGATGATCGGTCGAATAGTTTAGGATTTGTTTTTGAAGGAGAAACTCGAAAGACCTCTGACCACATTGAAGACCTACAATATTGAAAAATGTGAATTGTGATATAGTGATTAGACATTTGAACAGCCCATAAATGTGCATTTCACATTTAGAAAGGCGAGGCATTAGTGCAACAATGTTGGCTGGCTAGGTGTTTTAGAACTTTATCCTTTCGAGCAGAAGAATAATCGCATAATTCACACTTGAACACCTGACCTGCACCATGTTTGTTGGCTAGGTGATGTTTAAGATCACCTTTACGAGCAGAGGAATATTCACAAAATTCACATTTTAACAGCTGACCTTCACCATGTTTGCTGGCTAGGTGTAGTATGACATTGCTCTTATAAGCATTGGAATAGCCACATAACTCACATTTGAACAGCCGGCCTTTACCATGTTTGCTGGCTAGGTGATGTTTAAGATCACCTTTACGAGCAGAGGAATATTCACAAAATTCACACTTGAACAGGTGACCTTCACCATGTTTGCTGGCTAGGTGTCGTTTGAGGTTCCCCTTTTCAGCATTGGAATAGTCACATAACTCACATTTGAACAGCTGGCCTTCACCATGTTTGCTGGCTAAGTGTAGTTTAATATTACTCTTATGAGCAGTGGAATATTCACATAATTCACACTTGAACAGCTGACCTTCACCATGTTTGCTGGCTAGGTGTTGTTTAATATTACTCTTACGAGCAGAAGAATATTCACAAAATTCACACTTGAACAGCTGACCTACACCATGTTTACTGGTTCGGTGTAGTTTTACATTGATCTTTTTAGCATTGGAATAGTCACATAGCTCACATTTGAACACCTGACCTACACCATGTTTGATGGTTAGGTGTAGATTAAGATTACCTTTACGAGCTGAGGACCAGTCACAGAACTCACACTTGAACAGCTGACCTTTACCATGTTTGCTCGCTAGGTGTAGTTTAAGATCACCCTTACGAGCGGAGGAATGTTCGCAAAATTCACACTTCAACAGCTGACCTACACCATGTTTGCTGGAGAGATGTAGTTCAACACATTTCTTGCGAGCAGAAGAATATTCACATAATTCACATTTGAACAGCTGACCTTCACCATGTATGCTGGCTCGGTGTAGTTTGACATTACTCTTTCGAGCATTGGAATAGTCACATAACTCACACCTGAACAGTTTACCTTTACCATGTTTGCTCGCTAGGTGTAGTTTAAGATCACCCTTACGAGCAGAGGAATGTTCGCAAAATTCACACTCCAACAGCTGACCTCTACAACTCGCTTCCCCCGTCAGTTTCACACTTTGATATTTGTAATTCCCGGATAGACCTTCACACCGGCTCTCATTTTCATGCTGCTTCACTACGTGTCGCTTCAAAATACTTATGTACATAGTGGAGTAATCACACGACCCACAATCGTAGAAACATCCTAATTTGTGTCTGACACGGAGATGCAGCTCCATTAGATCCCTCCCACCGGCGGAGTAATCACAATGTTCACAGAGTAAGGGCTGTGACACTTGTCTGTCAGGAGGTGCGGCCTCAGCACCACTGCCGCTACCGGATACATCTGATGGTAGCGAGTCAGCGCTTCCTTGAGATGCACCAGCTGGTCGCTGATGAACAGCACTAGTATTGTACACACCAGAGCTGCCTTCCCTCAACTCATCCTCTGCTTCTGCGTGCCCTGAACGGGCCTCAGTGCAATTATTGTCTACTTCTCTCTTGAAAGTAACTGCGTGAGAGCCTGAACTTGAACTGGCCTGTGCGGAAGAACATTTCCCGATTATTACAGGCCTTGAATCTCAGGAAAAACTGCATTATAAGCAAATTGCAATTAAAAGTACCTAAGTACTTGGTAACCAAGATAAATTTGTGCAACCGTTCTTATTTTATTCTTAAGCAAATGCGCTCAACTGTTCACAATACAAGAAAGAAAAATAACAAAGGAAGCAAAAAATGATGATAGCAGAAGAAAAATTTGAATAGCACATTCTCTTCACAGCCGGTTAATACTTGAATACAGGAAAAAAATTACCGAAATATTCATGCAATATCTTCTACATGCAATAGCGCCTTTCATGACCATTATATTTGAAATAAAGATTCCTGCACAAAATTTTCCTGTTAACGTTTGTCTCTTTAAAATATAAAACCAACTTGATTATTCTTCTTAAATTTAAAAGCAACTTCATTTGTATCAGAAATATTGTATCTGAATAATCGAAAGTGGCTGAAGTGATTTTTTCCACTAGCAAAACCACAAAAAAATATTCATTCGTTAATCTCACACAGAAAGCAAGACAAACGTATAAAAATGAAAAATCTGACTCAAGTAATTAATATGGTTTAACGTACGGCAACAGTTTAACAAGGTCAGCTTCTTATAAAAAATTTGTCAGCTAATTTTTGAAGGAGTTGAGACGGCAAAAAAAAACTTCAAAGCATTTTGAAACGATCACTGGCGTAAACCAGTTAAAATGCGTCGTTTAAGTCAACTAGCTGAGACACAAGGCGATTAAGAAAGGTCTCCACGTCACTGGGGATACAAGAAGCATGCTAAAAATAGCTTCGATAATATTAATCAAGGAACCATAGCTTAATCAACACTAGCTGTGGTTGGAGGATGGAAACTAAGTGGATAACATCGAGAATTACGAAACAAGAATCAATACCAGTAGTCAAAGATACTATCTCACTCAACGACAGGCACAGGAATTTTTGAAAATAAGATTTATTACACTACCACCAATTAAGCAATCAAATAGACAATAAATCTCAATTCAACAGAATTGAAATTCGAGGAAAATGGTGCGCAGTGAGACTGTTTTCTGAAACCTGAGTAAAACATCGCTCAGCAGCTAATGAAACGGTTTAGCTATAAATTGAGGGGGTCATCTGCTAAAATCTGAGTTTTGATCTGATTGGTCTGAAATTTTTGCGAGAAAAACAAATTTTATTTGTGTAACTTCTTTGATTTAGGCCTTAGTTTTTCCGAAAAATTTGAAATATTTTTTTTTCAGTCATTTTTCAACAAATTTCAAAAAGATAGGTCAAAAAGTTTTTATGTTGGAACAAATTCAGAGACAGTTTTGGAATCCTTGGAACATTACTAACAAACAAGTGCTCAGTTATTTTGTATTTGAATCTTTTTTCATATATGCGATATTTTATGCGACATTCTAATATAGTAAAACAAATTTTTGGTTTTGAAATATGGTAAAAAAAAATAAAAATGTGCAAGTTGGAAAAATATGAACATTTGTTTGTCAGAAGTGTTCAAAGGATTCTAAAACTGTCTTTGTTTTATTCCTAGCATAAAAACTCAACGACTTCTATTCTTTCGAATTTTGAAAATAAGTGAGTTTACAGTACAGGCCACAAACAAATTTTTTAATGTAGTGTAATATAATGGAAAATTTGTGTAATTAAATGCTGTTTTCATTCTCATTTTGATAATCTCTATGCATAACTTTATATTCACACTGTGAATTGTAATTTCCATGGAAAAAAATAACTTTTTCATAAAAGTTTTGAAATTTTCAATTGTCAGTCTGATTCTGATGAAATTTGATTAAAATATGTAACTTAAAAAAAAACACAATTTCTTCCATACATTTCTTTGCACCAGGCCTTAGTTTTTGAAAAAATTCAACATATTGGTTTTTAGTTCATTGGTATTGCTATTTCAAAAGAATAGAACTCATTGAGTTTTTATGCTAGAACATATCTTTGGAACATATCTAACAAAAGTAAAGTAGCAAATTTTTCATTTCCCGTTTTTTTTATATGGGGTCGAAAATTGAAGATTTTGGTCCTCTAGCCTCCCCCCCACCCCTCTCGGGGGATCTATTGTCTGAAGCAACATAAATTTTAGGACCAATTATACCATTTCCAATCCAATTTCCTCCTAGTGAAACTAAATTTCCTCAAATTGAAATTGAATTTCCTCCTAGTGAAACTGAATTTCATCCTAGTGAAATTGAATTTCCTCATAGTTTAGTTTATTAGTTAGTTTAAGCCTCCCTATCCTCAACAAATGAGATATAAAGAGAGGAAGGAAGAAGGCACCATTTAGTATGGAGTTAAGGGAACGTGGAATCTATGCAGAAAAGGCATAGAAACAGTAAGATGAGAAAGAAGTTCATGAAACAAGATCAAAGTTGAAGAAGAAAGTAGTAGGAGCTGAAGAACAGGACAGCAGTGAACCGAAAAGAAGTTGGTCCTTAACAAAAAAAAAAAACCTATGTTATTTCAACAAAAAGAAAGCCTACCTAAGTCTCAGCTCGGGCCCTCACATTGTCCCCCTGGAAGCGCTAGTTCCCATAGATACAATAATTGTATCTCCCTGAGGGGTCCTCATATTGAAATTGAATTTCCTCCTATTGAAATTGAATTTCCTCCTATTAAAATTGAATTTCCTCCTATTGAAATTGAATTTCCTCCTATTGAAATTGAATTTCCTTCTATTGAAATTGAATTTCCTCCTATTAAAATTGAATTTCCTCCTATTAAAATTAAATTTCCTCCTATTAAAATTGAATTTCCTTCCTAGTGAATTGGTATTTCCTCGTGATAATATTTTAAATAATAATAAAAATTGTTTATATCTTCTGTAGCTATGGGGATGAATGAGAAAATCTGCAATAGTGGTATACCATATATTATAACTATAATTCCCATGTAAACAATAGCATGACATATATAAATCATGCTTTTAAATCATTTCCATAGTCACAACCCAAAGATAGGTGAAAGCTAAAATATATACTTGTAAATATTTGGCATAAAAGTTAAATAATGTAACAAGAGAAACTTATTTATTATGAGTAGTTATTGGAAGATTAGGGCAATTCCTTCAAGTCTTCTCTCCTTGTAGACGCTGGATAATATTTTTCTACTGTGTTAGTGAAGGCGAGTAACATATTTGGAGTGATATGTCCAATTGCATCTCTTGCTATCACTTCCAATTCTCTCATTCTTTGTTCAGCAATTCAAAGTCCATTATTTGCTGTTACATTCACTAAATAATCCATTCGCTCTGAGATTGCGTTTCACGTGGCTCTTGAAGGTACTCCAGACGAGTTCTATTGGGTTCAGTAGATAAGAATATGGTGCTAGTCTGAGAAACTTAACAGATGGATATTCATTTGAAAGGCTTTCAATCCTGCAGTGGGCTGGGGCATTATCAACGATAAATGTTGGTCTTTCTATCCCTTGGTCTATGCAAACCTGGATGAGCTCGCGGAACCATTGGCGGCAATCATCAGCTTTGAAAGCGCCACGTCGGGTGGTAAAGAGTACCATTCTACTTGATGTCATTGCCCCAATGCAATGGAGATTTGACCCCTTGCTCACTGGTGTCACAACCGATGCTCTTGTCCCAATTTTTGACCGGCCTTCCTTTCGCTTGCAAAAAAGATTGAAATTGGTTTCTGTTGTGGGATGTGCAAATCCCGAGACCCTAGGCCTCAAAGCCGAGCTCCCAGAGCTCGAGTCGGCCTCCAAAACCTCCCCTACAGCCGACACCAGACACACACCTGAGCTCGTGTGTCAGAGGGCACACCCAGAGTGAACACACGCTGCCGTGAAACGAACACACTTCACGGCAGAAACGGAAGCACACACTAGCTCCAAGCTAGTGTGGTGAGTCTGAACAACACTCAGATACACAGGCACACGACACGCCTGCAGGTCCTACCTGCTTGTGTCTCAGCACAAAAGAAAACACAACACAAGTATCTCACAAGGATACTCAAGAGCGCAACCGGAAGCTCACGTACGCACAACCACACTCGGCAGCAGCGAACCCAATAATGCCAAGGCCGGCGCACCAATCGACGCTCCATACGTCAGGAAGTAGATCCCACAAAATACCTCCTGCCACTCAAACGGAGCAGCTTACAACGTAAAAAACGTCGCATGAGTAATTCTAAACAGAATAAACACATTGGAACACCAAAGCGTCCGTGAACACAAATTACGATGTGTACACAAGCAACCCGCTGACGGGTGCAGCCCTGTGATTGGCCGCGCGAGGAATACGTGCCTGGCGTAGCAATACACCACATCCCCCTCAGTTCCTCGAGGAACTCAGGTGACGTAATCCCTCAACCATTGGGGGGGACGCCGCTCCCGAACGGGTCGTCCTGGCATCTCATTACCATTCTCCGTGACAACCTCGTCACCTGCGTCAACGACGGGCTCTCCCGTGTCGTTGGCAGTTTCAAGTTGTGTTTCCGGAACTTCCTCAACACTAACCTGAAGAGGCTCAACAGGAGTCTCATAGGGCCCTTCGTCGTCTGAGTCACATGCATCGTACATGTCCTCAGAGGCAGAGCCGCGACGTTTCCTTATGTTGCTGACATGCCTAGGCATGCCATCAATGCACACAACGTGCCTTGATCGAACAGCAGTGACTCGCCCAGGAGTCCACTGCTTGGTGCAAGAGGGCACCGCGGGTTTCACCCACACCCTGTCACCGACGGCAAAATGCACGTTTTTGCCGTCATCTCCGGCCTTACTCAAGCCGTTGTCGTAAGGCATCCTCCAAGGATAGGCAAATAACTTACGACAAGGCACTGAGTTGCTATCGACTCCGTGCCGTGGCGTTACATTGTACCAAAATGTCGCCACCTCGGGGGTGATCCCCCCCGCACAGCAATCCTCTTGATTGTGCTATGTTTTCTCTCTACGATTCCATTACCGCTCGGGGCATAAGCGGCTCTGAAACGCAGAGAGATACCCCATTCGTTGGCAAACTGAGTGACAGTTGCCGACCTAAATGTGGCAGAATTGTCCAACAATAGCTCCACAAAAGGTCCTCGCTCAATCACCACCTGCTGGAGATGAGCGACTACACTGGCTGCCGACTCGTTCGACAGCCTTCGCCAAATTGCAAACCTAGATGGTCCGCAATCGACGAGAGAGAGAAACTGTACACCGTTATAGTGCGTCACATCCGCAGCTACACGATGCCAGTCACTCTCGACGGCTAAATTGCCGTGCTCGACAAGGTTCTCCACCCGTCTTGCAGGATCAATGCGAAGACACTCCTCACACCCTGCAATCGTACGTTTCACTTGGTCTCGAGTAAGGCCCGGCCTGCACACTGCTTGACCAAATAAAAGGTACGATCAACGCCCAAATGGGGAGGCAAATGAGCCTTCCAAATGGCGCTCTCTGGCGTCCCTTCTTCTACAGAAGCCGCCACTGACGCAGCCAAGACAGAGTCCGGCTCGTCAGCCGTGTGATAACCAAGCCAGCTCTTAGTCACACGAGTGAGCTGATCAGCTTTGTTCTCGACCGTGGGAGCGAATCGAAACTCAACCGACAGCTGATACTCATTGATGATCTCCTTGATCACCATCAAGCGACGCTTGATGATCATCTGTGCTGCTCCTTTGGTGCGCACACGACTGTGATCACCGACAGTGTTATCCAACCAGGATAATACTGTCTTGGAATCAGTGGCTATAGTGAAGGTCTTGAAGCCCCACATAATAGCCAGATTGATTCCACGTCCCACAGCCTCAAGCTCTGAGACATTAATGTGGAGATGATCTGTCTGCTTCCGCAGCCAGGTAGCATCCTCCACGATGCGATCATCCACCTGGACGACCACACCCATTGCCAGTGAACTGGCGTCAGTCCAGACGGTAACATTCCCACCAGGATTGACATGCCAACGACCCTTTACAGGGTCATCAGCCAGTGCTCGCGAAGCCAGCTCCTTAGCTAGCTTCAAGACACTGTGACTGACAGGCTTATCCCATGGCCCGTCTGACACCAGTCGCTTCAAAAAGCTACAGTGAGGTCGTAACCACCCAGCTACAGGATAATGAGCAACAAGGCGGCCACACAGAGAGAACAGCTCTCTTAGTCATCTCAGACGTCTCTGAAATGAAGGAAGACAACTCACTTCCTCTTGACATCAATAGATGTCCGGTGGGAGACCTCTTTAAGGCTATCCCGAGTACTCGGCCCCCGTCGAGACTCACTGTTTCTTTAGATTCGAGCCCATACAACTGCAGGTGCTTTCTCACATGAGAAGCACTCACAATGGACTCTTGGACCATTATATCGTCAATATAATGATCTGTGGCACGGTTAATCTTATCGTCCAACGAAAGAACCTTGCCCAAGATCATCGTCATAATCCTGGGCGCACATGACAAGCCAAACCCGAGGCGAGTCAAGGCATAGTGCACACCATTATACCTCACGACTTGATACTGCCACAAGTCACTGGAGACACGAATTTGAAGATAGGCAGACTTAAGGTCAACGACCTTGAGCTCCCCTTCAAACTGCCTCCATTTGCGCACCTTCTTGGCACACACAGCTGTTCGCTCATCACCAGTGTGAGACTCAATGAACAAGTTAAGTTCCCGGTAATCCATTACCGGTCTCACCTTGTCTTTGGTTGGCTGGACAACCGCCAAAAGTGGTATGACCCCTTTTACTGGGCCGTTCCACTTCACCAGCCAACCTTTAAAGATCCAACTCTGGATCTCCTCAGCATACCTCTCATGTACGCCTGGCGCGCGCGTACACTTGTACTCGCCAACACCAGTTTGAAGCTGCGTCGGCTCGCCGGCCGACCAACGCCAACTAACGGTCCTATGACCGTTAGAAAACGTGGCTTCAAAGTCATGATCACTAATCGTGAGTCAACCCCACAAACAACCTCACGACCTCCCTTCATGGGAGCACTACCACAGCACCTGGCAGAGGTGGGTTGACCCCACTCAACCTGGTACCGAGAGTTGGGTCCTCTTTTGACAGTGACTCCTCCCATGTGATCGATTACATCGTCACCCAAGAGGCAGTCAACGCCAAGATTCTCCAACCCTTCAACTGCAATTGCTGACACTCTAAAAGAATGCCCATGCAACTGCACCACTGCCTGACATTCCTTCCCCTCAGAGGAAGTTCTGCCATCAGCCGTCACAAAATGTCGGGCCTTGCGGCCCGACAGTCCCTCCACCACCTGGGTGGGCACCATCGTGCACCCGCTGCCGGTATCAACCAGACACAAGGCAGAATGGCCATTCACAATGGCCTTGACAACTGGCATGCTACTCGAAGTACGCCTACCAGCTGCCATGGGTAAGCCCTGCTTACCCGTGACAGGCGCATGAGCACCGGTCACGACAACGTCCCCAGGACGCTGTTGGCCGTCCCTGACAGGCAAGCCTCTCGTAGAGAGACTAGTGGAAGTACCTAGACTTCCATGGTTTCCACGCCGGAGGAAGCGGTGCCCCTTTCCACTTCCTCCCCGCGGAAACCCGAACCGCAATCAGCGCCGCCAGCGGCAGCTGTGGGCTCTGGGCAGTCCCGAGCAAAGTGCCCGGGCTTCGAGCAGCGAAAGCATAAGCTTTCTTTCCTACTGTTCGAAGGAGGCACTGCCTTCGCCTTGCGGCGAGTCTGGGTACAGTCCCTCACCCGGTGAGGTCCTGTGCACCTTGGGCATACAAGCCCAGGCTTCTTCCCGGAAGAAGCTGCGCTGCCTTGGCCTTACTCGCATAAGTAAGGCCATCAGCAGCACGCTGTGCGGACACCCTGTCACGCACCTTCGACAGCAACTCGTCGAAGCTGGAGGTGTAAACCTCTGGGAGCATCACTGCCCACTTACGAATGGCCTGAGGCAGGCCCTCAAGGAACTTGACCCGGAAGATCAAGTCCTCCGGCCCTGCCCTCAGCCGAGCGCCTAGGCGCTGCAGGTCGTCCACATAGACGTCCACGGCCTTGCCAGCCTGAAGCTGACGGTCCGTGAAGCGCCTGTAGGCTTCCTGCCGCGACATGCCGTACTGCGCCAGCAGTGTCGCCTTCACTACCTCCCACTGGGAGGCCTCCGACACCCTAAGGGCGCGGAACACCCGAGCAGCATTGCCCTCGAGCAGGAAGTCTACGACCTCCTCAGGTCCAACCTGTTCGACCTTGCACCTGCGCTCAAGGTCATCCAGCCACTCCGACACATCCACTGTGCCGTCGCCGCTGAACTTGGGGAGAGCTCTCCCCAATCGGTCAATAATAGGCCCCTTAGCCTGCATCAGGATGCTGGCCAGTTGCCTAAGATCAACCGTGGTGGCTGTCCCAGACGCACCCCTAGCCGCCTTGGGCGACCCTGCATCATCTCTCGATGACGCAGTCCCCGCCTTACGCACCTCCGACATAAGGCAAGGCAAAAAAGCCTAGATAGCTTGTTGTGGGATGTGCAAATCCCGAGACCCTAGGCCTCAAAGCCGAGCTCCCAGAGCTCGGGTCGGCCTCCAAAACCTCCCCTACAGCCAACACCAGACACACACCTGAGCTCGTGTGTCAGAGGGCACACCCAGAGTGAACACACGCTGCCGTGAAACGAACACACTTCACTGCAGAAACGGAAGCACACACTAGCTCCAAGCTAGTGTGGTGAGTCTGAACAACACTCAGATACACAGGCACACGACACGCCTGCAGGTCCTACCTGCTTGTGTCTCAGCACAAAAGAAAACACAACACAAGTATCTCACAAGGATACTCAAGAGCACAACCGGAAGCTCACGTACGCACAACCACACTCGGCAGCAGCGAACCCAATAATGCCAAGGCCGGCGCACCAATCGACGCTCCATACGTCAGGAAGTAGATCCCACAAAATACCTCCTGCCACTCAAACGGAGCAGCTTACAACGTAAAAAACGTCGCATGAGTAATTCTAAACAGAATAAACACATTGGAACGCCAAAGCGTCCGTGAACACAAATTACGATGTGTACAAAAGCAACCCGCTGACGGGTGCAGCCCTGTGATTGGCCGCGCGAGGAATACATGCCTGGCGTAGCAATACACCACAGTTTCATCAACCCATATTGTAGAACGGCCTTCTGATTTCGCTTGGGAAAAGTTGTCTATGTATGTAGCTGTTTTATCCTTGTTTTCTGAGGTGTTCATATTGCACGTTTGGGAACGCACAAGTTTTACTACGAAGAGTTCACAGGCTAACCAGTTCTTCACGGTATTAATGCTAACATTAATATTGAAACGGGTGCAGAAAATCGTCTTCAGTTCAGCCAAGGTAGTTGAGGCGTTGTTTGCAATGGTAGAAGTAAGCAGTTCAACAATTTCATTTGTTTTCTTAGATTTGCTGCCATCTTTCTTTTTTGGAGTTTCTTGTTTTTTCTTTAACCATTCGTATGCTGTTTTCAAATTAACCCCCATAGCGTTTGCAACTGTTCTCCAGTCCTCTTTGTTTATGTAAGCTTCATAAATTCTTTTCCTTTCATTATCACTGATCTTCTTGTACTTCATCTCGGAGGTGGCAATTTTTCGTCAGAATAAGAAAAGCGGATGAAATCCTGTATTATATCACTAATGGTATCATAGTTACAAGCAGAGCACGTGCAGTTATATTTCCAAGTAAACTTATTGTAAAAGTGCCATATCAACTTCTTTCATCATGTGGAAATTCAATTTCACTAGGAGGAAATTTATATCGTTTCAATAAGAGGAAATTTATATCGTTTCAATAAGAGGAAATTCAATTTCACTGAGGAAATTCAGTTTCACTGGGAGGAAATTCAGTTTCACTAGGAGTAAATTCAGTTTCACTAGTAGGAAATTCAATTTCACTAAGAGGAAATTCAGTTTCACTAGGAGGAAATTCAATTTCACTATGAGTAAATTCAGTTACACTGGGAGGAAATTCAATTTCACTAGGAGGAAATTGGATTGGAAATGGTATAGTCCAACACAAAAGGGTCCTTTTCCAACAAAAACAAGAAAAATGACCATCCGAGCGACAGGGGCCTGGCAGGGTCCTTGGATGACCCCCTCAAGCTAATCTGGTATATACCAAGCCTTTCCCTCTGTTTAAGTAGTGGGTGGCTAGTATCATTGACATGATACTTTCCTGGGAATGTACATGATAGGGGTTCCCCAGGCCCCTAGTCACGCCCGAGCTTTAGGCCTCATTTTCCTCTCGTTTAGTGCTCAGGTAACCTTTCTTGCAGACAGTGACCACACTGCAGGCAACGACCCTAATTTGCCGCATCAGCGTTTTTCACGCCAACTGCCACTCACAGGGATCAAACCCAGGCATGAAGCATAGAACGTAAGAACTCTATACACGGCCACTGCGAGGCTAAAGCTAATCTAGATGCTTTAAATCATTAATAGAGCAATGGGAACAGAATTAAATCCACAAAGTTACAAGTTTTGTCAGTTAGGTCAGAAATGCTCAAAACAATGAAAGGTGCAAGCAGTAATAATGATTTAATGGTCACAAAATAGTGGCCAAGAACAGGTAGAAACAGACTACATGTGAATTAAATTCTAATTTTGCGTGCTATAAGAAATATTAATCTGAAATCAAACAAAGCATTCAAGAAGTAAGTAAGCAATTAATTGAAAGCATTCATGAGGAGGGAAATCAACCAACAAATCGGATGCATTCAAGAGGAAAGCAAGCAACCAATTAGAAGCATTCAAGATGAGAATAAGCAACCCATAGGAAGCACTTAAAAGGAGAGTATGCAACCAATTACAGCACCTTGGGTTCCTGATGCCAGTCAATGGGCTCATCCTTCACAGTCACGGCCTCCAGCTCAGCGTCAGGCACTTCACTTTTGATGTAAATTTCTTCTAGATTGCTCCCAAAGCTCGGCCCATCATCTGCAAGTGACACAAGGTCATCGAAAAAATTGCATCTGAAATAACAAATCTAGTAACAGTTCATAACATATTAAAAACAATGATAAATTCATAATATTGACAATGATAATAACTTTCTGTATATTATAACAAGTGAAAAACTGTAACGTTTTAGTAGGTTAGGAAACAAAGTCTAGTAATACTTATAGTAGGGAACACAGTACAATTCTTTGAACTAAATGGTTAATACTTTAAAAGCTTTGGAGTTATAAAGACCTGAAACATATTTCAGCTTACACCAGCATATTTGAATGACAATAAGAAGTGGGAAATTAAGTCTGCAGAATAAATGGTACTTGTAATTCATGATAACCTGGCAAATCCAATAAAAATTTGTGTAAACTATGTTTTAAATAAATCATGAAACAATTTAAATAGAATGAAATCCACTGAGTGACATGTTTACTCAATTACGGCAACATTTCTCAACATTGTGGGATTAACCCGCGCACTGTAACTGGTCGCCTCATTTACCAGGCTCACTGGTTGCCAGACGTAAGGCATAACCCCAAGTTGTTATACACCAAAATGATCGTCTCAGCGAGTGCTACACAGCTGGAGCCAGAAACCCCCACATTGTGGGGGTTAAGGCAGAGCTCCAACCACTTGGAAGTTGGGAGGGGTAAGCACAGTCAGTGTGGTAAATGAGGCGACCGTGAGAGGGTGTGCGTGCGAACAGTCAGTGGCAGCCTCAGTTACCAGCGAAACTACTCAGGGCCTTATTTCGCCTTATTTCGTAAAAATGGCAAATAAGACAAATCTGAAGTCAGTAGCGTGTAGAGCAGTATTTTATTCATATTGTGTGAAAATTACAAGTTTCGAAACACTATACTTACAGTAATATAACCAGACATGCAAACATGCATTTATGTAGGAACTAAAACGAAGAATGGATAACACCTAGTAGACATAAATGGTCATAACTTTTTTTCTAATTGTTGTAGAGGAAAAATAAAAACATCAGCAGGTTTGGAAGGATTTTCTGCATAAAATAGCAGTGAAAAACATTACATTGTTCCCAAAACACAAAAATGGCCATTGATCTCTTTGAAGCAATGTTGTGCAAAAATCTACGGAGTTTGACTCCATATTACAAAGAAACGGTTCAAGTTATCAAAAATCTGACAACATCAAAGTGTAAAGCAACATTTTTTACTCAATACTTCATATTTTTACATCTCTGCCTATTACGGTAAGTGAACAGGGAACGGCAGAGTAACGCGGGTAAATTGACTACTTTTCTGAGGGATGCGCGACCGTGCGCGGGTTAAGCTCCGCATACTTACAAATACCAGGCTTTTCTCCTTTTGGGAGAGTAGCCAACAGCAACCCAAAATCATTCATCCTCAGCCTGTGCGCCTCAAAAAGAGGCACACAGGCCGCACTAGACCTGCCGGATCACTAAGCAGCCGAGTACAGCCCTTTTCCAGTCAGGCCCGGCAGCCATAGCTGGTTTATCCACCCGCTACATTTGTGAGCAGCCTCCCCCCGCACATGACGGGCACACCGTAACCCCATCACATGAGGACAGGCTGCCAGTGATTGCATCAAATAATTACATCCTTATACACACACACTCACTTCTGTCCGCAGTCATCCTTTTCGCCACCTCCACAGTCAGACCCCTCTCATTTTATGCACGTTTCCCCCATTCTATCCAACTCAGCTGTGGCCTTCTTTGCGCTCTAATACCACTCACCTCCGACGTATAAAATCTTTTTTACCAGCCGCTCAACATTCATTTTTCAAACATGCCCAAACCATCAAAGCACTTTTTGATTCACCCGCCTGTTTATCTTTCCAACACCCGTTTGCTCTCTAACCAACTCATTTGTAATCCTATCTATTCTTGTTACTCCATGCATGCTCCTCAAACACTTCATCTCAAACACATCCAGCAACTTTCTCTCAGCGGCTCTCCAACTCCCAAGACTCTGCTTCCTGCAGCAAAACTGGCATGATTAAGCTTTAAGGATACCGTCTGGGATTTTGAACTTTTTTCGTCTGATTTGCTTGAAAATTGGCCAGTATATGTATTTTTTGAAAGAAAACCTTTTTTACTTGTGTATTTTTTTTGATTCAGGCTTAATTTATTCATTTTTTTACAAAAAATTAGTTTTGATGCATTTTTATGTAAATTTCAAGACGTATCAACTCATTGAATTTTGATGCTAGAGCAAAACCAAAGACAGTTCTAGAATCCTTGAAGCATTTTTAACAAAGTTATAATTTAAAATTTCAACATTTCGAAAAAAAAATTCTGTGATGAGCGATACTTCATAACATCACAAACAATCATTTTTGGGTTTGGAGCCAAATAACTTTCTAGTTGTCTAAAACTTGGGAGAGTCCATGATATACCTTTGTTAGATATGTTCCAAAACTGTCATTGGTTTTGTTCTAGCATTAAAACTCAATGAGTTGATACAGTTTGAATGTTGAAAGGTATATGTTTTGGGTATGAACCATAACAAAATTTTTGTTGAAGTGTAATATAATGGACAATTTATGTAACTGAATGCAGTTTTAATTTTTTATTTCGATAATTTCCATGCATAACTTCATATTCACACTGTGAATTGTGATTTCCCAAAAAAAAATAAATAAAAAAATTTACATATATATAAATGTTATGAAATACTTCATTGTCAGTCTGATTCTTATGAAATTTGTCTATAATATGTAACTTTGGAAAAGAAACACAATTTCTTCTATTCATTTTTTTGATTCAGGCCTTTGTTTTTTAAAAAAATTGACATACTGGTTTTTGAGTTCATTTTCGTGGATATTTCAAAACGTACCAACTCATTGAGTTTTGCTGCTAGAACAAAATCAGACAGTTTTAGAATCTATGAAACATTTTCAACAAAAGTATATTGGGAAACTATCCATTTTCATTTATATTTTCTGTTTATATGGGGTTTTCAATCAGGTCGAAAATTCAAAATTTTTGTCCCATTCGCCCCCCCCCCTGGGGGGGATTTATTGTCCGTAGCACCATAAAATTTTAGGACCGAATAGTCCACCACCTAAGGGTTCTTTTCCAACAATAACATGAAAAAAGCTCACCGAACCGACAGGGGCCTGGCAGGGGCTTCAGACGGTATCCTTAAACGGTTCCCTTTTAGCACTAATACAAATTCTCATACTCCTGCATTAAAAACCTTTCCTCATTGCCCCCAATGTCAAGCATCCTTCACCCACTCGATATCTCACTTCTACTTACATACTTCACAGCCACGTCCGACCTGAGGTACCTATAATGCTCTATCTCCTTGAACACTTCACCATGCTCCTTCATATCCAATGTTTCAAACACTCCACCCCTTGAATATCTCATCACCTTACTTTCATTTACTTTCCCTCTCAACTCACGCCTTTTGCATACTCTATCAACCTCTGCAACCAGTCTGCAGTTTTTCTTCTGAATCAGTCACAAGCACTGCATCATCTGCAAACAACAGCTGACATTTCCGAAGTAGTACCATTTTGTCCTACCAACTGTGCTTTTTCTCCCAACACTCTTGCATTCACTTCTCTCACAACACCATCCATAAACAAATTGAACAATCACAGCAACATCACTGTCTCACATCTGTCACAACTGGGAAACAATCACTCACCTCATTCCCTACTCTCACACATGCTCTGCAATCAATTTAGAAACTCTTGATCACATTCAACAGTCTCCCACCCACTGCATACAATGGATCAAAACCTGCCATAATGCCCCACGGTCCATCCTGTTATATGCCTTCTTCAGATCCATAAATGCCCAAACACATCTTTTCCATTTGCCAAGTATTTCTCACTCATTTTTCTCACAGCAAACATTTGATTCACACCTTTACCACTTTTAAAACCACATTGTTCTTCAGCAAGCATACCATCCATCATCACTCTCACTCTTCCAATTAAAACTTTTCCATACAGCTTCCCAACATCACTCAGTTGACTTACTTCTGGAATTACTGCACTCATGCTTGTCAACCTTCCTTTAATACAACGAACTACACACGCACTACTTTGATCTACAAGCACTTTACAAGCATCAAAACACATTAACCCTTTACGCCCGAGTGTGACGAATTCGTCACACAATAAGTACGAGCTTCTCACGTAGTAAATTACAAACAGAGCTTCTTGCAAACGAATGTGCAGACGCAGGTACATGTCCTCTCCAGGCTGAGTAGTGTGTTGTGTCAGTTTTGCGCGCGCTACCTCAGTTGATAAACAAACTTTGCGAGGGGGTGACGTGTGGTTCGCACCGCTCCTACTGGCTATATAAAAAAACGTTATGGATGAAATCTCAGGTAAGTTTCATGCGTGTAAAAATTTTTGAATGTTAAGTAGCGTCTGTACAATACGTTTATCAAAGGAAAATGGAATTTAAAGAGTTAGAAAGAATAAAATAATGAGTTACATCAGTGTGACGATTTCGTCACATCAGGGACACAAAGCATGTTTTGTTGCTACCGTGTTTGCATGGCAAGCGAAGAATGTTGGCAAACCTTCCTCTTTTATAATGCCAGTACCGTCTTAGATGCTAGTCTTATTTAATATATATGTTATTTACTCTTTGTTAAAGATGAAAATATAATTAAAAATTACAATAAAATGAAATAATGCGACTTTATGAAAAGAGTGATTGAGTACTACTGTTCATTTATATAAATTGACGTTATGTTCTATTATACGAGCGTTTGTTTTTTACAGGATCATTTTTCTCACCAAGATTATTCTATGGCAACAAGAACAACCGTGATAGAAAAGTTATTTTGGCAAGTGATAAATCGAAGAATTAGATGAAGATGACGTTGTAGATCCTGACTAATTGCTGAATCCGACAAGGACGAGGAAAAAAGTACGTTGCTAATCAGTGTTTAGAGAAATATTTGTAATAAATGCCTTCATAAAAATGTATTTTCTTGACAAATTGCCAATTTTCTATTCTAACTTCACGTTAGATACGTTGTAATGCGTTGTATTTTATTTCAGATTTGAACAGGCAATTGACGTCGACGATCCATCAGATATTATCGAAAACTCAGCAGTTGGGATTGAGATCGCAGCATTTGCTATTAGAGAAAGCAGACCACAACCGCGCACTCGTCGGCGCCAGTAATTACATCATAAACGATGGCTCTGTAAGGACCTGACATAATGGATAACGAAGATATTCTTTTCCCTGCAATATTTCAAGCAATTATTATCAGATTTCACTGATCCAGTAGTTCGTGAAATAAAAAATTGAAAAAAACCTCAACAAACCTCTGAATGTGACCAACTAAGAGCTGAAACAGTGATTTGGGCTTGCATGTTACATCGTTTTGAGTCTAAGAGCAAGACTATTGGAGCGCTATTGCCTGACATTGGGGAGGACATTGCACCCAGAATTGCTGAAACGAGAAACAAATGCAAGAAAGAGCACTGCATTGGAAGAACTATTTACTATAAGAAATGTAATGCAAGCCTTTGTCTCATTGCTAAATCAAACAGGTTTGAATCTTATCATGAGTAGTATGAGAAAAAAATTGTAGGTAAAATGTACCAATGTTTGTTACTATGCTTGTACCCAGTAGTGCAGCCAGGGAGGGGGGCCACTGGGGCCACTGGGGCCATGGTCCCCCCCCCACCCCCCCCCCCCAAATTTTGAGTTGGGAGCCAGTTTCAGTCTCTCTTTAAGTAAAACACTAAAAACAATAAATAAGATTGCTGATATTTGATGGCTGCCGCTCATCCCCCTTCCCTATCCCCGAAATTATATGTCGGGGTTCCTGCATCCCCCCCTTCCCCGAAATTTTTGCCTGAGGATGTGTTTTAAGATTTACAGTAAATAAAATGATAGCAACGTGTGAAATAGGTCAAAAATACTATTCAATAAAGAATTTGAAGTTATTTCCTTGTATAACTTATGCACCTTAGCTCGCGGATGTGACGAATTCGTCACAAAAATTTTTTTTTTTCAAAAAAATAATTTTTGGCAATTTCAATGCATCTTGTGCTTCCAGTACACCTTTCTGTCATAAATAGAACAAAAATTATTTTTTTCGATGCTTGAAAGATAATTCAGGGCGTAAAGGGTTAAGGGGGACAACCCAACGATTTCCAAATTTTAATCTGATTGGTCTGAAATTTAGCCGATACAAGTATTTCATAAAAAAACATGCTTCACTTGTGTAACTTTTTCAATTTAGGCCTTGGTTTCTGAAAAAAATTGAAAAATTAGTTTTGTTTTTTGATTTAGGAATAATTTCAAGTTATGAAATCCAACCAACCAAGCAACAGTAATAAAATCCTCATAACATTTCTAACAAACTAATGGTTCTGAATTTTCTATTTGTTTTGCTTTCTATTTATGTGCAATTTTTTATCACTAACTAAATTGTGCTAAAAACTAACTAAATTATTTGTTTCAAACTGTGATAAGAAAATTAAATGTTTAAACTAGGAAATCATGATCCATTAGTTAGTAAGAAATGTTCTATGGATTTCATAACTGTCTTTGTTTTTTCTAGCATGATTACTCACAAACTTCCATTCTTTTTTAGGTTGGAAATGATATTTTTATGTAAAAAGCGAACAAAATAAATTTTGTGGTAAAACGTAACATAATGGAGATTTTTTCTTTTGAATGCTGTATTCATATTGTATTATCATCCAAGAATAAAATGCATACATAATTTCATATCATCACTGTGAATTGCATATTACAGGCATAAATTATATTTCCATAAAATATAAAACATTTTTTTGTGAACCATGACTAATAAATGGAATGTAGGCACTGAGAAATTGGGATCTCTTAGTTTGTTAAAAGTGTTTCAAGGATTGCAAAACTGTCATTGTTCTTTGTCTAGCATGAAAACTCACTGACTTCTATTCATTTTTATATTAAAAACAAGGTGTTTACCTAATAGGGAAAAATTTTTTTGAGGTGAAGTGTAATTTAATGGACATTTTTTTACTTGAAAGCTGTTTTCATGTTGTAGTATCATCTAAATAGAAATATCCCTGTGTAGTAATAGAAATATACTTGTGTTATTTGCCGACCGTGTGATACGTAAAACTTCAATAAAATCGGTTATCATTCATAAATAGGTTAGAGAAATTAGCTCAACAAATTAATTTAAGATGTTGGGGCACTGATATGTGTTCTGAACCAGTTTCGTTACAGTAGCGCGTAAAATAAGTTCGCAACGATGTCATTTATTTACATCATGTCTAAGAGGACACAGGCAAACGCGAGTGCTCCCGGAATATCCTCTGTTGCTTCTCATTCAAGGAAGAAATGGTGAGTAAAGGTATTTAAATATTATCTTTAATGTGTACAACCCTTATAAAACCTAAAATAAAGAATAAAGTCTCTAGTATTCAAATAACAGTGCTTACAAATTCGTGGTTTGATCCGTAAAACGCTCGGCACTCCGGGCTCCAGTTTTCTTCCCATTGTTTTCTTTAGCTAGTAACAAGGAATACTGCAATACCAACAACATTGCTTCGTTCACCATAATATTTCCCTTGTTTATGTGGTTCAATGATCAAAAGAAATTGGAACTAAATAATGAATTAAAGTGTTTACAATAGTAAGAAATAGCTATAAAGTCTATTTTACCCAATTTGTGACTCGTCATTTTTTGCTTCCAGGCTGACTACAGATGAAGCCCTAGCATTACTGGAAGATCTTGATAAGGCAGGAGATGTCATCATGGGTCTCCCTAAACCTGGAATGGAGATAGTGACCATTCAGACGAGGAAAATGAGGCTCAAAGTAGATGACTGAAACGGCAGGTGTTGGAGGCACCTGCTCATATTCAAATTAAGGAAGAAGACATCGAAAATGAAGAGGAGCCTCCTATAAAAATAAAAAAGAAATCTCAGAGGCGCTGGGTGAAGAAAAACCGGAAATCAATTTCATCAGCATGTATTCCTGAGGAGACATCACCAGAAGCTGCTCAAGCTAATGACCCAGTAAAGTACTTTGAGCTCTTTTTCAATGAGCAATTCCTCAAACCTTGTTTGTGAACAAAGTAACTTGTATGCCCTGCAACATAACAAGACACTGAATGTGACTCCAGAAGAAGTAAAGCTCCTGCTTGCTGGGCTATTGCTTTCATCCATTAGCTCAGTCCCAAACAAGAAAAAGTACTGGACCTCTGAAGATCACGTTCCTCACATATTGGCAAATTCTATAAGGAGAGATAGATTTCTCGACATATTGCACAATTTACACTTTTCAGATAACACTGTGCAGTCTGATGATCGTGCATACAAGTTACGACCGTTTTTCAATCACCTCTATAATACTTTCAAGCATCACGGAACCCTTCAAGAATATTAATTTATCGATGAGAGTATGATTCCATTTTTTGGAAAGCACTATGCTTAACTGTTCATCAAAGGGAAACCCATTCGCTTTGGTTTCAAGATGTGGGCACTGTGCTCAAAATACGGTTACCTGCACACTTTTGATTTGTACATGGGCAAGCAGAGCACGAAGGACTAAATGAAGTTCCAAATGTTGGCTTGGGCGGCAATGTTGTGGTAAATTTGATCAAGAAAGCCGAAGTTCGAAGTGGCTGAGGTCACAAATTATTTTTTGACAACTATTTCACGAGTGTTACTCTCATGGAATATCTTACTGAAAAAGGGATCCAAACTTCTGGTACTTGCTGTCCCAACAGAACCGACCAATGTCTTATTGTAAACGAAAAGATGCCAAAACATGTTACAAGAGGTACAGCTGACCACAGTGTAAGTGGTGATGTCATGCTCATGAAATGGAGGGATGATAAGGGCGTTATTTTATTTTCAAACTATGATTCAACTGAGATGAAGACAACCAGCAGGTGGGTCAAAGAAGAAAAAAATATTGCGATGTGCCACAACCAGCTTGCATCCAAAATTACAATAAGTTAATGGGATTTGTCGACCAAATGGACCAACACTTCAGTACTTACAGGGTCAAAATGCCTCAACGCAAGTGGCGGTGGCTAATCTTTTCTCATATGCAAAGCTGTACCGTAAACAATGCTTGCTCACTCATGAAAAGATCTTTTCCTGGAATGACGAACTATAATTTCATAGAGCATGTAGTGCTATTCTATTGTAAGTCATATCAGGGTCACTCCCCACATATCAGGGTCACGCCCATCTACTTCCTGTCTGTCAGATGTTGCAAGATTTGAGGGCAAGAATCACTGGATTGTGCTAATTGAGAGGCAAAGAAGGTGCAGAGAGTGCAACAGCAATACAAAGTTTGAGTGTGAGGAGTGCAATGTAGGTTTCCACCCAAAGGGCTTCAAGAAATACCATACAACCAAAAAACTATGTAAAACATAGGTACGGACTAACTTTTTCATCTTATTTTGCTTATTCTTTTATTTTGTTAGAAGGGAGATCAGGAGCTCTTGGAAACAACTTCAAACAAGAACCCTCAAATGTGATCTATTTACATTTCATTTACAACTGAAGTTTACATAATACATTGAAGTCTCTAATCTTGTATCATTTTAACCCTCGTATTGCCAACGGTTTTATGAGTAAAACAATCGATTTCTCAAAAACCACTAAAATTTTTTCTATGAAACTTTGAGGATTTACTAAAAACCTGATGTGTATGTCGTGCACAAAATTTCATCATGTTTTGTCAAGTTTTGAACCTTCGGCCCTAATCGATTAAATAAAAATGTTCGTTTCTAATTTTTCAAATGGTAAATTTTTATTTTTGGAGTGATCTTTGTGAAACAAGCCAATGTATGTAATTTTTAAAATGAAACATCATTTTCTATTCATTTTTTTGATTATGGCCTTACTTTTTCAAAAATGGGATATATATGCTTATGTTATTTCATCTGATATTTTAAGTGAATACTAGTCAATGAGTTTTAAGCTACAACACGACCAAAGACAGTTTTACAATCCCTAAGATATTTTACAAAATGAACCAGATTTCTCATTTTCGTATTTGTTTTCGTGTTATATGGGGTCAAAAATTCATGATTTTGGTCTCCTCACACCCCCCTTAGGGAGTTGGGGGTTTCAAGTGCCAATAGCCCCATAAATTTTAGGGCAAAATAGCACACCACCAGTGAATCATTTTTCAATAAAAAAAAATCAAACCAATTGAGCCAAAAACTCTGGTGTCCCTCTTAAACACACGTACCAACCATTCTACAATCGCATTTCCTCCTATCTTCAAACATTCAACCATGCAGCCATCCATACCTGAAGCTTTCCCATTTTTTATCACATTCAACACACCTTGCACTACACTTTTTATTTGACTACTATTCACTTCTCCAAACACAGTAATTCTAACATCACTTCCAACAGCTACCACTCTTGCAACCTTAACATTCTTCACGTTCTGCTGTTTCTCAAACTACTCCACCCATCTCTTCCGCACATCACATCCCTCCACCAGCAGTCAACCATTAGCATCCTTTACTCTTTCCTCACTCTTCACTTCCAAAAAAACCTCCCTTCTCTAAACTAAGTCCTCTCCTAACTTCCTTCCCCACTCCTCATCCGCCGCCACCTTTGCTCTCCTTACTATTCTTCTTACATCTATCTCCTTTCCCTATACTCTTCCAAACTATGCTGGCTGTCTCTTTGCAGCAATCTTCCGAAGGCCCCCCGCTGTCTTCTAACAGCTGCTTGTACATTTCTGTTCCATTATTTACTCCCCTTTCTAATCCCCCCTCCAGCCTTCCTTAGCCCACACACTTCCCTTGTACACTTTATCACTGTATCTTTGAATAACTTCCATTCCTCTCATGCTCCACCAACCTCTTACCTCTACCCTCCCATATTCTACTTTTATCTTCTCCTGTTACTCACATTCACGCTCACATTCATGCAACTGTTTTACATTCATCACCTTCTTTTCTCTCCTCCGTTTTGCACCTCTCGATGCCCTACTCACTCTGAACTTTACTTCTACCAAGTAATGATCTGATATCCCATTTAACTCACCCTGGTATACAAGCACGTCAAGCAAACAACGAATCAATCCCCTGCTAATCCAAACATAATCCATCAATGCTCTCTTCACTACCACACTTACATTCTCATTCACATATGTGTACTTGTTCATACTCATTTTCTCAAACATACTATTCCCAATCACTAACTCACATTTTACACACAATTCCATCAAGCATTCGCCACTCTCATTCCCCCAGCTACTCCATACCTGCCAACGACACCATCCATCACCTCATCACTCACTCTCGCATTCAGGTCCCCCCCATCACCACAACTTTACAACCATTCCCCACTATTGCAACACACTCGGACAACTTCTCCCAAAACTCCTCTCTCTCCTCCCCACTCTTTTCCGATCCTGGTCCATATACGCTCACAAACACCCATGACTCAACAACACATTTTACTCACACCCACATTATTCTTGCTCATACCAAGCATTCAACTACTCTCCAATTTTTTCCCTCAATAATATAGCCACTCCCTCTCTTGTATGTCCTTCATGCACACCAGATATTCTTCCACACACATTCCCAAACATTGTCTCACCACAACTTTTCAACTTCATCTCACTGGGGGCCAACATATTCATTTTCCACCTCATCATAATTCTTCCAATCTCTTCTTACCCTCAGTCATTCTACTTCCACACCCTCTTACATTCACAGACCCTACTATTAGGATTTGAGGAGGTCTTTTGGCCCATGAAGACAAACACCCCAACTCAACAAAACTTCTTTTACCACCGATGTCATCTTGAACAGAAAAATGCCATTTTTTGAAAGCGTGCAAATTGGATTAGATGTAAGTTTAAACCTACATATCCGCAACTACGGTGTTCCAAGGAGAGGAACGAGGAAGACACCGTTTGCTATGGTGTCTAAAAGATGCAGAATCTAAGCACAAAGCACATTGAAACAGTAAGTCAAGACAGCAGTTCATGAAACAAGATTAAACTTGATAAAGAAAGTAATAAATGCTGAAAAATCAGACAGCAGTGAAGAGCAAATAGATAGTCTGTAACAAATTTATTCTATTCTATTTAAAAAAATGAAGGCCTACTTAGCCTGTAGCTCAGCACTTCACATATTTCCACTGGGAAGTGTTGATTCCCATAGAAAAAACACTTGTATCCCCATGAAGGGTGACAGTTTTTAAATACATATTACACTCATTGCATGGTTAAGCAGATCAAATGAATATCAGTAGGATAAGGTTTACTCTGGGAGTAAGTTTTATTCAAATATAAGATGTTAATACTAAGGTTGCAGACACCATAAATTTTGCTCTGAAAATTGACAAAAAATATGGTACTTCAATGATCTACACCAAATAGAGATATACAGCAACTATTGCATTTTCAATTATTTGCACATTATCTCCACATATGGCTTGTACACCAAAATGCATGCAAGAGGACAGCACAGAAACCCAGATCAATAAGTTGCAGATGATGTTGACACTTCAACTATTTGTGTTTAGTGTTGCCACATTTCCACTCACAGCATGGGACTTTCAATTTGTCTATGCTCCTGAGATTCACAAAACGCACATATCGATTGCATTAAAAACAAACTTTGTTTTATTTTCTAATTGACTCAATAAATTCAACACGAACCAGAATTGGCTACACAGTCCATGTCAAGATAATAATTAGAATAAAATATATCATGAGCAACTTTGTTTTCTTTGTGATTAAATTTTTGAGACATTATATCCCATTAGTATACATGACATGCTAAAAACAACCGAATGTGATATTTTTCTTAAATTAATCTTCCAGATGTAAATGGCAAACTATTTGAAATTTTTTCATCATAAATGTAAATATTGTTGTTGAGGATCCTTAAGGACACCATCTGGGTAGAAAAAAGTCCGTTATTTATGGATTGATTTGTCTGAAATTGTTACAGTAGGTGTGAAATGATGCAAAGATCATTTGTTAACTGGACAAAATTTTTGTATCTGCACTGGATTTCTTCTATTTTCGAAAAATATGATGTAATATTTTTTTTTCAAAATCTATCTTCTGCTACAATTTTGAAGTTACAGAACCAGTACTTCGTTTTTAGATTGCTTATATGTCTATATAAACATAATGGCTAGGGAATTTTGATGACTTCTTTTTGTGGATTTTGGGAATTGAAAAAAAAAATTGCCTTTTTTAATTTTTTTTCCATGTCGTGTAATTTTCAAAGTAATAAATTCATCAAGTATTTTTACCCCTTATGGATACACCTTGCTAAGCCCTATCGAATGGTATATAAACCATTCTTGTAGCTCTAAAATTGGAGAAGAAGATACATTTGAGAAACCAATTATCAAGTTTCTGTAAAAACGTGTTTTATCACAAAAAAATTATGTGTTATCTTTATACCTAACGGATTTTTTTACAATGAACTCTTGAGCTTTTGTAGCTTTTTTCAAGCCCTTTCGATTGATATAATTTACATTACTGTAGCTCTGGAACTCTGGGAAAAAATATATATCAGAAGACAAAACGTGTAATTCTTCAAAACAACCACTTTTTGTATTTTTGTATTTTTTTTTCGATTAAAATACTTTTTTTCAAGTCAACTCCGCTGTTTTGTAGCTCTTTTCAAGCCCTTTGGATTGATGTGCTCGCCATTGCCATAGCTATGATACTGCAGCTGTCATCGAGCTATGTATGAAAGCTGCGGTATCATAGATACGGTAGTACAGCTAAATTCTGAAAGTGTCAAAAATTATAAAAAAATATTTACTCAACGTTAGAATGTTTTGTTTGAATAATGAAAGCACTTTATAGTCGTCCATGAACGAACTATATTGCCATTGCCGCAGAGAAACACGCTCAAATGACCACCAATAATGAGTGGGGGGAGGGTTCAAGGTCACGCCACTACCATCACTTTACCCCCTCTGGTGGGCGTACCATTCGGAGTAGACGTAAGCGGAAAGTACCAATGGAAGCGCAAGAAAATCCTCTATAAGATGCATATATAAACAGAAAATCAACACTTATGCCAATTTCTACAGGAACAGCGTCCTCCTCACGGACCTTTTTCTTTATTATTGAACCTAAAGCAATGAAATTTTGTATACTGATAGGAAATGCAATTGAGAATCTATAATCTTCTGTGAAAAAGTGTGATTTTCCTCAAAGTAAATAGGAAATATAAAAACGAAATTTTAGGGAAGGGGGTTCAAAATGCTTCATGTCCGAAAGTTTTCGAGCTACAGTGATGATTTTAGTATCATTGGTTGCGGAAAGACGTGGACATTTCAAATTGTCAAATGGTTTTCCCCAACTTTCCAGTTAAAATAAAAAACAATAAAAAAATTTGAGAAACTCTGCCATAGAGAAAATGAGGATTTATGATGTCATAACTTTTGAGCACAAATTTATTGTGAACAGTCATTTGAGGATTTGCAATGTCCACGTCTTTTCACATTCAATGATTGCAAAATCGTCACTGTAGCTCAAAAACTGTTGGAGAAGAAGCATTTTGAAACCCCAAAGTCCATTGTTTACATTATAAGCAAAACAAAGAAACCTAAACAATTGTAATTAAAATTTTTTTAATTTTTGGTTCAGGTTAGACCCCTGAAATCATTATAGAGTAATCCAAAGACATAGGAGATGACATAGCAATGTCGCGCCGTGAAGGAAGTGGCATGAGGGAGGTGTGGCATGATAAAATACCCCTTCCCCTCCCCCCATTCTTCAAACCCCCGTAGCAAGCAAGTGAACGTACGAGTCAAATTTTTTCACAGGATTTACCTGACCTCTTACACTTCTTATATCAGCAAAAATCCCAGTTTCTCAAGTGATCTCAAAAGCATGGATTTCTATGGGGGACGTTGTCCTTAACACTTTTACTGCAATAGCTAAAACTGAAGTTCAATGTATAACTCATATTCAAAGTCAATTGTAATAGGCAGTTCTGAAACTAGCAATCATTAAGGGGATCATCCGCAGCCCCATTGGGCCCCGGCAGCTCCCCCCACTGAATTTTTTTTTTGTTGAAGAAGGATCCTTAGGGGATGGGTTATTGTGCCATGAAATTTTATGGCCCTACGGACACTAGAACCCCCCCCCCCCCCCAGGGGAGTGAAAAGGGGACCGAAAATAGTGATTTATAGGCCCAATTTTTTTTTTGTTGAAAAAGGATCCTTAGGGGATGGGTGATTGTGCCATGAAATTTTATGGAATGTGAGTTAGTTAGGAATGTTTCAAGGATTCTAAAACTGGTTTTGGTTTTGTTCTAGCATCAAAACTTGAGGACGAGTCCTGTTTTTAAATATCCAAAAAAATTTTCAGAAATACTCTTTTCTCATCGAAAAAAAAAATAAAAAGTAGGGCATAAATTGAAAAAGTGACACGCGCAAAAAAGGTTTCCTTTCACGAAATACATATACTGGCCAATTTTCAAACAAATCAGACGAAAGAAATTGAAAAAGTCTGAACATGGTCAGTACTGAAATAAAATGTATTATTTTTATTCACTCATAAGAAACGATATTTTTTATGTTTACTTGAAATTCAATAGGAAAATGCTGGTCATTGTTCGTACATCGAAATAGATCATGGAAACTGCATTCATGTTCAAAAAATTTTCGTTATATTCAAATTCAATTGACATAGTTCATTTTTGGGCTGCAGTCAAAAATTCTTTTTTTACCATTCAAACCAACATCGGTCCTCGAGTTTTGATGCTAGAACAAATCCAAAGACAGTTTTAGAATCCTTGAAACACTTGTAACAAATGTTCGTTTGGCTTGTTTTCAAATTAGAATTCTTTGAAGAAATATATAGCTCTAAACCCAAAAAATTGTTGCTGATTTTTGAAATTTCAAAAAATTTTGAAAAAATAGAAAAAGTTTGAATTTGGAAAAAACTGAACGAGCGTTTGTTAGAAATGTTCCAAGAATTTTAAAACTGTCTTTGTTTTTGTTCTAGCATTAAAACTCAATGAGTTGATACGTCTTGAAATATACATAAAATATACCAAAAAACACATTTTTTGTCAAAAAAAATACTATGGCCTCAATCGAAAAAGTGGCATGCGTAAAAAAGGTTTACTTTCACAAAAGACATATACTGGCCAATTTTTAAACGAATCGGACAAACAAAGGTCTCCAACTCGGATGATCCCCTTAACTAAATTATACTGTCATTTAGCTTTAATTCGGCAATTATGAAAATCGAGTTTGTCACTACTAGTCAGTTAGCAGCATTATAAAAATCTCCATGGCCACCAGTAGCACACCTTGCAGTCAGAATGTTGACTGTGTGAGAGACGGACCAACCAAGCAACATCTGTGTTCAAGTGTAGAAATTTTGTCCATTGTAGGAGAAATTTCAACAAAAAATACATCAATTTTTTATTTAAAGACATGTGGAGTTTTATTATAAATGGATGATTTATTTTTTTTGCCTATATGTTAAATTCCATAAAATAAACAGCAGGTCTTGCCCTCAAACCTGAGTGGGGAGTTTATAACTTGACACCATTTTAGTTTTCTACACTAGACAGGGTTAGTTATCTGCCTTGAGATCATCTGTCTTAACCTCATATCCAGGCCACAACTAAGTCTCACCTTGCACCCTGTCCTCTGCTGCAGCTTCCTGCTTGATGAAGTCTTGCCTGCAACACAGCCTCTCCACATCAGCATCTGTCAGCTTGTGCACAATAACCACTGCACGCTCCATGCTGGGTGTTTAGGTACCTGAGCAATGGGCAATGAAATGTTTTTCTGCTCTAATGTTTCAGAAAACTAGAGCTACAATGTTGCAGTTTGTCTCCCGCAGGTGAGATGAACTAGTTATCTGCTTGTTTCTGAATGGCAACTAGTTAAGGAAAATGAAACTCTTCTACTTGATGAATTGCTATTGGAAAAATAGGGATACAAATGAAAATGTAATGGATGATAATGATTTGGTCAATTAAATATAGACTAAGGAACATGAATGGTAATAACTAAATGAATGAAAATGAATTCATTGCAGTAAATTAAGGGAACTTAAATGGAGTAAATTAATAGCGTGAATTAATGGAACTTAAATGAAGTTAACTTGAGTTACCTGGAGCATATAAATGGAACTAAAATTTATGAAGTAAATCAACTGAGCTTAAATGGAGCATGAATGGAAGTTGAATGGAAGTTAAATTAAGTTATATGAAGTTAACTGCATGGACAGGTGGGAAGGAGACACTGTAGAAAATAAACCAAAACCTTAAATTAATTACCTGTCTAGAGAAGAGACTAAGAGACCAGTGGAGGGAACGTGAGGAGATTGGGGATGCAACATGCAAACATCATAACTAAGAACACAATATAATACATGCAGAAAATATTTACAGAAATAATAAGAAAATAAGGTTTTTACAAAAAAAACGCGCAACTTAAAGAAACGTATTACACTTTTTAACTTAATGAATGAGAACATGAAATGAAATGAATTCGACAACTCAATAAAACAAAAACTTGAAATAATAAATAAACTAATAGAAATTAAACAGCAAATAATAGCTGAATTTCAACAAAAATAAACAATAAGAGAACAAGCAGGTAACAAAATATAGCAAAATTGCTCATGTCCTTAAGAAGGATAGCTCATTAATTCACCTACCAGTGCAACTGGAGCTTCACTTCCACTTAGAATTATCTTAGGATCTTTACTTATATTTTATTGGGGTAAAATTTAGTATAAACTGAAAAGAATGGTAATGTACAATTAGGCTGTTATCAACAAGAAAATAACAATCAAGCTTATATGAGTAGAAAGAGGCATGAAGGCTGTGCTATAGAAAGTAGTGACACAACCCCGGGTTACAACAACCTGCAAAAAAATGTAAAATATGACACTCTTCTTCCATCATTGCAGAAAATAATATGTCGTCAAACATTTCAATAATGAAATATCCCAATATCAAGTGGATTAGACAATATGAATTCACTCACTAAATAAATGGAGTAATAAGATTTTGGTCCATGTGTGATTACGCATAATAGTATGAACCATTCAAAGCATATTTAGTGAAAAAAAGGAGTTGCAGTCAAAACCATTTCATTGAAGTGAAACCTATTTTTTAAATCCTTTGGTTATTAAATGAAACACACACTATCAAACTACTATGAGTTATTTTTGGGTTTTGTATGACCTGGTATCAATTATGAGTAGTTAACAGAAATCAAAGGTTATTTGTCCAACTTGATTAAGTTGTACTCTCCCATTGGTGGAAGATCAACAAGGCAGAAGTGGTTTTCTAGATTTAGTTTCTGAATGCTATCCATTTATTACATTTTAGGGTTCAGAAAATGGTGTCAATTACATATTGTTTGCTCATAATTTTGTGAGAACTTGTAGGTCATGATGGATCTTATCATTCTGTCATAATTAAGGGAACCGTCTAGTCAGAATCAAGAAAATGGCCGTCCCATTTTTTGTATGGTATCTAGATCTATGAAATTTTGCATACGTATGTATTTTAGAAAATGAATAAGGGTTATATTGGGCACTTTTTCCGTTTTTGCCATAATTACGGAGATAACGAAAAATATGGAATGAAAAAATGGGGTATATTCAAGCCACTTCTTCTCAAAAAGTAGTCATCGTAGAGAAATGATTTAGGTATCATTGAATGCAGAAAGAGCTGCTGTATAAAGAGTCAGAGGATTATATTGAAACTCCGAATAATTTATTTATTATGGAATTTAAAAAAAAAAATTTCAAGTGTCATTCATTTTTCCGTAGATTTTTTAATGTAACTGAAAATCTTCTGTGAATTTCAATATAATCCTCTGACTCTTTATGCAGCAACTCTTTGCGCATCTAATGATACCAAAATCATTGCTCTACGATAACAACTTTTTGAGAAGAAGAAGCTTGAATGATGACATTTGCATTGCTCAGAAAACGCGTTTTAGTGCCGAGACAGGTTTGTTTTGTTTGCAAGCTACATTTCTTGGAGAAATTGGTAGTGTTGACGTTTTGAATATCATTTTTGGAAGTTATTGTGGTTCCTTGAAGGAACCAGTACCACAAGTGGTACCAAAAATGTCTAAAACGCACCAGGAGCATAAGCTGGGGCGTCCTTGGCATCCTCGTAGGCTCCTCTTACAGGATATGGAAGCGCCACGCAGAGCCAAACGCTTGTATCACTACATTAGTACCGAGCAATCAACGTCAAATCCAGAAAAATCTTGATCTGCTATCGATAAAAAGCCTTCTAAATCTGAATAAATCGTCGGTCTGCAACAACTAGATCAGCTAACGTGATATATCTACGCAAGCAGATCGGGCGAGCTACCAATCACCCTCTTTCCCCCCGAGGGAGGAAGGGGTGGAGGTACCGAGAACTCAACTTGCCAAATCTAAAAAATTTTGATCTGCTAGCAGATAAATGCATATCTAATTATGAACAAACCGTCGGTCAGCAACAACTAACTCAGCTGATTTGGCACATGTGCAGTAGCATGCTGAGCGAGCTTCCCCCACCCTCCTTCTTCCTCCTGAGGGAGGGAGGGGTGGAGGTACCGAGAATTCAACATGCCAAATCTCAAAAGTTTTGACTTGCAAGCAGATAGATGCATACCTAATTATGAACAAACCGACACTCGGCACCAACCAGCTGAGCTGACGTGGCATATCTGGCCGAGCGAGCTACCCTCCACCCTCCTTTCAAACCCCCATTTGACCTACTTGGGGAGACGGATCGTTCTGACGCTTTGCAGGAATGAAGTTTAGGACTTTCTCAATCAAATAGAGCAATAAAAAAATAATATGATGGATTTTGGATTTTCGACTGGTCGGTGCCCTTAAGACTCAGCCTTAAGAACCGGAGTAGTAAATTCAAACGTAGCAACAATGTTAGAAGCAATAAATGGGCTATTCATTTACATATGCAATCAAAATTAAACTCAATGAATAACCAACACAAGCAAGGAACAATGCTTCACAAAAAACATTTCCCATATATGCTCATGAACATTATAATTAAACCAAGATCATTTATGAAATGAAAACAAATTTACAACAGGTGACACATTTCATTTTACAACATACATATAAGGTTATGCAGATAATTGGCATTCCAAAAATTGATGACACCCTGCAACTTCTTGACATTTTCCTGCAAAAAAAATTGATAGATAAAATTTCAAAACAATTACAATTATTATAGAGGCATCTACCATCCACTGAATATTCCTTAGATTGTTAACCTTCAGTATTTCTGACAGTGTTAGAAGCTCCAATTTCTTACTTCACTCCTACTTCTGGTCACAACACACAACTGTTTAAAAGACTGATTTCAAAGAAAAAATAGCAAAAATAAATTAGACTAGTTATAAAACAGCAATTAAAAACCAACAAAAATCAACAGCATGTGCAAAAAATTAATCAAAATTGCAGAAAAAATCACAGACACTGAATACTTGAGTAGTAGTTTGTTTGAGGCTTCAGTAGTATTGCATGTTTTCACAGAGGAAAAACAAAAGATCACATAGCATAAAGTAAAGAAAATGAGTTGTCAATGAACAAAGTATGTTCTTATACAAGCTATCCTATACATTAAAACGGAAATTTGGGAGGGAACATAAAACCAAACAGAAAAGAAGCAGTGTGATAACCCATGGAAACTAAGTGGGCACTGCACAAAACATAGAAAACACACAGGCCTATACAAAGGTGAGACAATTCAACAGCTGGAGGAAATTTCTCATTCAGCTAAGGCTAACTAGACAAAAAGTAGCCTCATTACTACTAAGGACTTTTCAAGCTAAACCTCGTATTCTCTAGAAGTTTTTCTAAGTCAGGATTCAGCCCTGAAACCGATGTAAAATGATGCTATTTTAACCCTTTAGCAACAAAAAGGACTATACGGTCTTCTTCTGAATAATTGCTTTAATAAGTTAACAGTGAGCAATATGAGGTGCTACTAGGTTTTGAATGCATCAGAACATGTTGCAGCATTGTTCTTTTGCCTGCCTGGCTCAGTGCACTGCATTGCATTCTAGTACAAGCGGTTTATGAGAGCTGTGCGCGCTGTTCTGTTTACACAAGTAATTCCATTATTTCAACTAAAATGACATCTACAACAAGCGGGATTGGAGTCTAAATAATTTAAGGATGAATGAAGAGTATTTAGGGTGAAACATGAAGAATTTAGAGTGACGTTTCTGATTTTAGTAATATAGTTACATCATATTCTGTAAACAGGACTATACGATCCTAATGGTCTTGGGAATGGCACAAGTAAAAAAGGACCGTATGGTCTGGTTGGTCTTGAAAGTTCCTTTTCAGAATATAACTATTTGTTATTACCAAATTATCTGTCGTACTAGATTTTTGGGCAGATATTAAAAATAACAGTGATATTCATTACTTCAAAACAGTGTAGTTGCACAAGTATTTGTATTCTGTATATGTCTCTAGAGTCTGAGATTTGCATAACCATGTAATATGACATGATCATTTCAATCAAATCTGTAAAAAAAATCCAAAATATAAAGAGCATTTACAGATGTTACAATTAGAATATTATGGTTTAATTCAGACTCTTATCAGCTATTCTGAAGTACCAAACATGACGCTTAGGAATTTTATACCTGAAAAAAAAAAATTTCATCTTTTGATCATAATTTCTTGTTGGTGTATCTTAGCAGGTAATAATTTTTTTGTTTTGGTGTGGTGAGCCGAAATGGCATAACGAGTCCTTTTAGATGAGAGCGTAATTTATATTTACAAAGTTCTTGTTTCCAGGTACCTCTTCTACATTCTCTGCAATATCATTCTACAGTATTACAAGGATAAAACCCAGCAGAATTGACAGTGAAGTAGCCTCACTAGATTGAGCAAGTGATGTGGAGTCAGATTATCTGAAGACAATGTTCTAGATCCTGATTTTGAAGCGCTCATGGAAAATGTAGCCAGGAAAACACAATATAGATGATCAAGAGAACTTTTTTGCAGAAGAATGTAGTGTTGACACTACAGTAACAAGCAAAAGGAAGAAATCTGACTGCATTCATTGGGATTCTGTGAAAACATTACAACATATGGAAAAGGATGTTCATGTTTTTGTAAGCCATCCCATCAAAAATGACAACATTGAGTCTCCAATGTATTACTTCAAGAGTCTAGTATCTGATGACATTATTGAAAATTTGTGAACAACCTATTCTATTAGCTCTGCAAAATGATCTATCAAAATGTCTCAATCTAAATAACCTTGAATTTAAAGTTAGGTATTTGTATGCAAATATCTGTGACCAAAACTGATAAAACACCCATCTTCATTGTTTAGCTCATGCTTTGAATGAAAATAGTTCTCAAATTGTCACAAAAAGATGATGGGAAGATATAAAATTGAATGTACATTTGGTTGACAACTGCTCATTGGACAGAGGTTCATTGATGAAAATGTGGCTGAAATTGATGGTGTTTCAATCACAGCTGTGAAATTCCATGATAACAGGTCTGTTTGCCTCGCTTCTAATTTCCTGACATCTGCTCCGTTACATCAGTGAGAGAAATTTGATTGTAGAGCAAGGGAGAAGATAAAGGTTTCAGTTGCTAATATTGTGTTGTGCATTGGTTTGATATGGTTGTTTGTTATGGCAGTGGTAAACAGCTACTTACTATTGTGTGGAGCTGAAAATTCTAAGGGAGTTGCATATTACAAAAAGATGTCATCATGTGACTTCAAACTGAAGCTGGAAAATTCCTTGATCGAAAGCGGAAAGTACTCGGAAGAAAACAGGGCGGCCATTAGAAAAGAGCTAGAGTGTGCAAAGGAAAGGTAGACATGGAAAGTCAGTACCAATTCCAAATTAAAACATCAAGCATGATGGTGGCTATCACCAATATTTCATGAAAACAGGGGGCATGTGTTAAGGAGATCATCCCAGTTTGAGACTTTTTTCGTCCGATTCGTTTGAAAATTGGCCAGTATATGTCTTTTGTGAAAGTAAACCTTTTTTACTCCTGTCATTTTTTCGATTTAGGCCTTAGTTTTTTTTGACGAAAAATGTGTTTTTGGTATATTTTTATTGATATTTCAAAATGAAACTCCTTCAGTTTTGATGCTAGAACAAAAACAAAGACAGTTTTAGAACCCTTGGAACATTTCTAACAAACTCAATTTCGTTTTTTTTCAAATTCAACTTTATTCTATTTTTTAAAGTTTTTTTTGAAATTTCAAAAATCAGCCAAAATTTTTAGGTTTAGAGCTATATATTTATTCAAAGAATTCGAATTTGAAAAAAAGCCGAATTTGAGTTTGTTAGAAATGTTCCAAGGATTCTAAAACTGTCTTTTGATTTGTTCTAGCATCAAAACTCGAGGACGAGTTTTGTTTTGAATGTTGAAAATTATTTTTTTTGGGTATAAGCCATAACAAAATTTTTGGTTGAAGTGTAATATAATGAACAATTGATGTAATAGAATGCAGTTTTAATTTTTATTTCGATATTTTCCATACATAACTTCATATTCAAATTGAAAATTGTGATTTAAAAAAAAAAATAATAAAAATTTTTCCTTTTTTATCCAAAAAATGACTTTTTATGTTTTCACTATGTTTCTCATGGAATTTGACTATGATATGTAACCTTTGAAAAGAAACACAATTGATTCTATTCATTTTTTTGATTCAAGCCTTAGATTTTGCAAAAATTTGACATATTGGATTTTAGGTATTGATATTTCACTAATATTGATATTTCAAAATAGAACTCCTCCTTCAGTTTTGATGCTAGAACAGAAGCAAAGACAGTTTTAGAATCCTTGGAACATTTCTAACACACTCAAATTCGGCTTTTTTTCCATTTCCCTTTTGTTCTCTTTATATATGGGGTCAAAATCGGGAAAATTGAAAGATTTTGGTCCCTTCACCCCCCCCCCCCGGGAGGGGGGGAATTATTGTCGTAGCGCCATGAAATTTTAGGAACAAATAGTCCACCAACTAAGGGTCCTTCTACAACAAAAACATGCAAAACGACCATGACATCGACAGGATCTGGCAATTAAGGGCCCGGGATGATCTCCTTGAAGTCCAGGTTACAAAGGCAAAATGCACATGTTTTGCACAAAATACGTTGTACATCCATGTTGTGGGAGGAACAGAAACTGCGTTGAAGCTTTCTATCAAACTAAATTGTTTCAAAATTGAAACTGTCTACAAGAGGTTTGAGTGAAATTTCTCTAAATTAATTTAGTTTTTTTATCGTTGTACTATTTTATGTTCAACTCTGTAAGATAACTCACAATGAAAGAAAATATTTTTCAGTAATTTGTTTGAAGTTTTCTCTCAAGTCCAATAGGACTGTATGGTGCTCTTTTGTTTAGCACTATTTCAGGTCTAAGTGGACCATGTGGTTCTCTTATAATTTTTCTCTTCAAAATGAGCATTTAAAATTAGATGTATATTATTATGCCCTGTAGTTATCATTTAAGTGAAAAAAAAGATATAATTTTTCCAAACTAAAAAAAATTGGTCACTAAAGGGTTAACTAAGATAAAAGGAATTTTATTTAAAAAAATGAAGGCTGGGATAGCAATCATATTGAAACCATGGTGCTAAATAACTAATGCACATTTCGTCAAAAAAAAAAATTATATTTTCTGTTTTGCGTTCAACCTCTGCAATGGCCACCACAATATTCAACACATACATTGACACAATGAAATAATTTGCTAGAATTCGAAACCTGATGAATTGCTTCAACAAAATGGAACTACAGCCCATGCCATACGTAAATCCATGAATTAGTTGAAGGCTGATTTCCTCAATGACTAATTTCACATAGATCAAATTTTCCACAGTCATAAAGATTAACTGATTTGTGTCTTTTTGAAGACTTCATATTTTGATTTGGTGACATTAGTATTTTGTATTTCACATTGCTACATTGCTCCACTGAAAAACAATGCCACAGAAGTCATTAAACTTATTCATCTTGATACTTTGACGTGTGTTGAAGCACAAATTGATTTTCATATTGATGATGTCTTGAGACTTGTGGTGGTTATTCTGCAAGTCAAACAGAACAAAATAAAATGTTAGATTTTAGTCCTCTCTATACAACCAATTTCATTCAAACTTTTCAAATCAACAATTTAAATATCAAAAGCATTCAAAAACTGGCTACACTATTAACAGACCCTTTGTAATCACCAAGGTCAATTCCCTTCACCAAGGAATGATGGCCAACCAGCAAGAATCAGTTTCACCTCTCTTGTCAAAAAAAAAGATAAAAAAACAGTTTTTTCCAATAAAGATGCTACAAAAGTTCCATCATTGGGTTTAAAATATCTTAAAATTAATACACTTAGATGATATACACAGGAGTAATGTAATACCCATGTCACTAGTCGAAAAGAAATGATTGAGGGTAATGTACTCCTAATATTGCTTAATCTACATTTGATGATACATGTAATGATAATTATAAGAGATAACACAATTTCATGGACGATGCATTTTCATTGTTGGGTAAAAACACTTCTGACAGTTTACATGTACATGACATAAAACTTTGAAATTCTTGAAGCCAGGAAATAATACATGAATCGCTTGTTTTGGCTGATGTTCAAAAATGTCATTTCAAGAAAGCATGAAAAAAACAAATACATATATATACATATAAGCATGAGGAGCACAAAAATTACAAGTTTTGTATTTCTAATTAAACAGTTTTAACATGACAATCATTAGTTGATCAGCATTATAATTAAATATAAATGGATGATCACATAACAAATGTATAGATTTTACGTGAATGCTTCACAATGATAAAGAAATGAGGAATTAGGTAATGCTACACGTTGAGAGTGAACAGAAAAAAAACATCTCTAGTTGAAATGCTAGTTGTCAGTTTATACACACATATATGCATATATAGTTGTAAATCAACACACATATCCATGCACATACATACCTATGCACATACATACCTATGCACATGCATAAACTTAACATGCAAACATACACAAATACATATCTATGCATCATGGCCATCACAATAAATATGCATTCTAAAACATGCTGTGCAATGTAATGAATTATAGGATAATAAGCAAATTAAGGAGGTTTGTAACAACTTATTCAGTATGTGTTGCTGCTTACAATTTCTAATGAAATATTGTTACGATGTTCAATTAAATATTGCAATGAAAAGATCATTGGTTGATAAGCGTCTTATTTATCATACGTGGGTGATCGCGCAACATATATATACATATGTATATACATATCTTTTTATAAATGCTTTACAATAATGAAGTGAAATGATGTATTAGGTAGTGACACTGACACATATGCCCACATAGCATGTACAAATACACATATACACAAGTAAGCATGTTCGCAAAATCAGCATAGACTGGTCAGTATAAACTAGCATTTGAATCGAGGGACTCGGTAAAAATATCTTTTATCACGGCATGAATTTTATGATATTTCCCAACTAATAATAGTGGCACAAAACAGTCTACCTGGATCAGAACCCACAGATTAAATTATAAATTAGTTGTAGCCTCCTTTACCCCAACAAAGGAGAGCCAAAAGGAGAAATAAAGAAGGCACTGCTTAATATAGAGTTAGAGTATTATACTAGATATGTTAGTTTCAGCCTCTATTTCCCAAAAGAGGTGTTACAAGGGCATGAAGGTTGGTGGCAGCATTCAGTTTGAAGTTAAGGAACAAGAAGTCAACATACAAGGTCTGCTGGCACACAGGGATCTTTGCATACAAGAACAGAAAGTAAGGAAATGAGTTTAAGAAACAAAATTAAAGCTGTAGAATTAGGTAATCGATATTGAGGAAAAATAAGCAATAACTGAAAAAAGATGGCATGCAACAAAATGAAAGTATTCGTTTTCAATAGAAAGAATACCTTCCTAACTTTCATCTCCCAATTCCCCCTGAGAGCAGTAATTCCCACAGACACCAAAGTTGTATCCTCCTGAGAGGACAACAACTTTCAATTGTTTCCTCTCACACATCTACATTGCTTGGGCATCTCTTCCACAGCAAGGCCCACCAGCACCATGTGGATTTACTCTCTTGCAGTTTCATAAAACTCACAATATTTCAAACCAACAGTAGTAGCTACCCCATTGCACATCCTATTTACCAAACCACGGTCATTCCTGCAAGCAAAAAACCTCCAGCCATACCAATCATGACTTTCAGTCAGGAACTCACAACTATCTACTCATCTTCTGAAATGATTGTGCAACACGCTTTTAACTCCATTCATTTATCTATTTTTTGACTAACCTTTAACATTTCTTCCCAGCATTTCTGACTTCATTGCTTCCTTTACCAACAATTTCTCTTTCATTTCTGCATATGACCAAACCACTTCAACACAGCGGTTCATACATTTTGCCACCCTTCCCACATTCATCATACTCCTTGCCTCAGTAATATTCATATTATTCATCATACTCCTCACCTCAAAATGTAAACCCCTGCCAAATCCCTCAGATACTTCATCTGGAGTACATTGCAGCAACTTCTATCAGCTACTTTTGAGCCTCAAGTTTCATACCCATTCAGCACATCAGCCCAACACTCTCATACTGTTAGGAGAATACTTAATGTCTGCCTCCTCAATACAGAAATGCTAAAGTTTCCAGAAGACCAGTTTAACATCAACTACACAGCCTATAAATTAGGAACACTGACAGCAAACCTTATGAATGAGAAAAATATAAAAGAAGATCAAGGAAAACTACAAAATGATGATATGGGTAACTTGTTATCAATTACAAAGGCTGCACATGAGATGACTCATGAATTTTTATCTACACTGGAAATCATAGCACAAAATTAAATCATTAAAAACTTGAATTATTGACTGTCACATGATAGATAAATTAGATATCACAAGATAAAAAAATTCAAGATAGATAAATAAAGAAAATATGATTCAATTAAAATTCTATACATAAACTTTAAGAACTCAAAGGTCTTAAATGATGTTACACATGCAATCATATCATGAACATAGTTCTATAGAAACTGAAGGCAATTCAAAACTAAACAAAGCTCAAATTAGGAACAAATAACGAACCAAGTAGTCACAGGATTTGACGAGAAGCATCAAAGAAGTAAAGCAGGCCATGAAGGCTCACCTGTCAAACTCCAGAAGTCAATCAGTGGGCCCCAACACTGCTAGACCCTCCAGCCAGCACCAACTTGCTGGTCTCCACCTGACCTTCAGTATTATAATTATAAGGTAAACAATGACAAACAATCAGAACCTTCAAGGTTGCAGTATTGGGTCAACTCATCCTACTGTACAAACTGCAATAGCAATACAAGAGGTCACTCATAAATGTTCTTCCAAATTGAAAAAAAATGGTGATTCCTTTGAACATGATCATATTTCAAAATAATCAGAACAAATAGTTTAATCCCGCAATACATAAGAACTATAGTGATTAAGGACTGGCATCATAAGCTATATTTGAATAAAAGATGAATGACTTACCTAATGAGTGTCCTGATCACACAAGATATTCCTTTCACACAAAGGAAAGTTTTATAAGGTTATTTGAGTGTTGTATTTATTGATTACACTTATACTATCAAGTTATTTTATCTTTCCTGTAAGGTGAAGCTGAAAAGAATTAAAAGAGCATTCTGTAAAGGGAAAAGAACTGACTAAAATATAATATTTTGAATACAATGGGGAATTAAGTATATTCAACCAATGGAACAACAAAATTCCTTTTTTCCTTACACTAAAATTTTTCTAGCAATTACAGTTGGATCACTTTTCCATGCAGCTCCTTACAAACTTCCCTATGCTTGTTACCTTAACCTTTTCTAATTCATTATTAGCAGCCCCAAGCACTCCCAAATAATACAAATTTTTGATCAACACTTCTTGTCTAAATTCTTATTTACAACCACCTAGAGTCTTTCTATAGTTTAGATTATCAGTTACTTTAAGCCTCCCTATCCTCAAAAAAGGCTATCCAGAGAGGGGAAGGAAGAAGGCACCATTTAGTGTGGAGTTAAGGAAACGTGGATTCTATGCAGAAAGGGCACAGAAACAGAAAGCTAGGAGAGAAGATCATGATGAAACAAGAAAAAGTTGAAGAAGAAAGTAGTAGGTGCTGAAAAAACGGACAGCAATGAACCGAAAATAGATGGTCCGTAACAAAACCAAAACCTATTCTATTTTAACAAAAAAGAAAGCCTACTTAACCTTTAGCTTGGGCCCTCACATAGTCTCCCTGGGAGCGCCAATTCCCATAGATACAATAGTTGTATCCCCCCTGAGGGGGTCTTTCTATTAGAAACCCTCATAAACACTCTTGGAGTCCACAGTTTCTCTTCATCTTGGCTAATAATGTTAAAATAGCAGCACAGAGTAGGGGTTATTTACTGATGATTGTGCTCTGAGCAGCCAACATTTCGAACCCCAACCCCCCCCCCAAAAAAAAGTCTTGCCATCACCTGAGACAAAACTCCATCTGTATACATATTTAACAAACAAAACATTACACACCAGTGATGCAACTTACAAGTACTGCAAACCATTCTTTCACTATACCATGAGTTCTCACACATGCTCTATTTATATAATAGCTCTTAAGCATCTTACTGTTTACATCAGACACTCAATGCTCTTCAAACAACTCTCGCTGATCAACTGTATGATCTACTTCACCATTTGTTTTACTGCTAAAATCAGATCCACACATCGTCAATCCTGCCAAAAACTGAACAGCTTGTCTCCTAATGCACTTTCTGTTTCCTCTTTCATATGATTTAATAGCACTCTGCTATACAGATGCTCAATATTCTTATACCTCACGCCATGCTCAATATTCTTATACCTCATGCCATGCTCAATATTCTTATACCATATGAATTCGAGCTCTCATACCTACCCACTTACTTTTATACCATTGAATCACAACACACACTCCTCAAATCAATCAGCAATGCACTAACAACACAAATAATTCAGCAACTACAACAATCAATCAATGTCAACCATCATTTCATTGAATGCTCAGAAGCCACTCTGTATAATTCCAGTGCTTTCTCTCTAGAGCAGGGGTCTCCAAACTATGGCTCACGGGCTACATCTAACCCACCAAACTTATCCCTGTGTGTTGGCCTTGAAAAAATAATTATTGTAAAACTTTTTTGTGAAAGAAAATGATAAAGCTTTATGCCTCATCTGTAGAAACAGTGTTGCTGTTCTGAAGAAATACAATATTTGTTGGCACCATGAATCTTAACATAGTTCAAGTTATTCACACATCCCATGTGCAGAACGCACTAAAAAATTTGAACCATTTCAGCTGAGTCAGCATTTTCAACATGCTATTTTCAATAAGAAAAAATCTGAAAATGAAACTTCAACTAGAGCTAGTTACAAAATTTGCTATGCATTGTCCAAAAAAGGAAAACCTTTCCCTGTTGGTAGTAACATAACGGAGGTAAAGTGGACGCAGCAGGAGAGGTATGTCGATAAAAAGTAAATCTCTTCAAAATTGATAAGTCCTACTTCTGAATTTAATGTGACCCAAGAATTAATATCAGTTCACATAATGCACACCACAACAACTGGAGAGACCTTTTCAATGAAGTTAGTAAAACCATGACAGAATATAGCCTAGAATGTTAACAAGTGCAGTGTGTGACAATTGATGGAGGAAAAAGTATGCCTTAGACAAAGATCTGAAAGAAGGGTTTGGTTGGGCAAATTATGACAGCTTGTCAGGTTGGAGGATTCTCAAACCTGTTTTTCTGCTTTGCCAAATCCATCAACTTGCATTGTGCCTATAATATGTTGATGTGTTCTGTGTCATGAAACTTGTTTCTGTTAGATGGCTTAGTTGTGGGAAGGTTTTGCTGCTTTTCTTTGAGCTCAGATTAGAAATTGATTTATTTTTCACAGAGAAAAATGAACCTCAAACATTATTAACAGACTGTGAATGGATTTGGAAATTGGCATTTTTAGCAGATTTGACAGGTTATGTGAATCAATTAAATATGAAGTTGCAGGGCAAAAAAAATTATATTAGAGACTACTTTGTTCATGCCAAGGCATTCAGAGCAAAACTTGCGCTACTTGAAGACCAGGTGATAGTTAAGAATTTTGCTGATTTTCCATACTGTGAAAAGTTTCATACAGAAAGTAAAGGGTTATTTCCTTCTTCATTTGCAAATGCAATAATTTCAGATTTGAAAAAAAAATTCAGGAGCGCTTTGCTGACTTTGATACCAAAGCAAATGAAATCAGGCTCATTAATAATCCATTCGACTAGAATGCTGAAAATTTTCCAACCTAATTTCAAACAGAATTATGGTCAATATTGAGTTTAATGTTGTCAACAAATTTCAATATTTTGTTGCCATAGAGAGGTAATATAGTAGAAAGTAAGACATTTTACACGAATGACAATATGCTCGCAAATACTTAGTTTTTGAGTTAATCAAGTTTGAAGTTATACAAGCAGCGCTCCTGAATGGAGAAACGGTGTTGAAAGGAAGTTGAAAGTTCAGAGTTGAAACGGAAGCCAACCCCCTATTACAAACGTTAAGAGGTTGGGTCGTGAGGGGTAGCCACAGTTCTTCTAGTGAAAATTATAAATAAATGTTTCTAGTGACGTTCGTTTATATTGGCTACAAGATAGCGGCCACCATCTTGGGTACCGGGTGGCCATCATTGGAGATTATGTAAACGGACATCACTAGAAACCTTTATTTATAATTTTCACTAGAAGAACTGTGGCTACCCCTCATGACCCAACCTCTTTATGTTTGTAATAGGGGTTAGCTTCCGTTATTAATTAAATTTTGCTTGGCACGCTCGCTTCCCTGGCGTGCACAAGCCAACTTCAAAGTTGAATAATTCAAAAATAACGCATCAGCAAGCAGAATGTCATTCTTGTAAAACATTTTCAAATGTGTTCCTTTATTGATTATTGCCAACAAAATTATGAAAATCGTTGACAACACTAAACTCATTATTGACCGAAATTATCAATCTCCAGGAAGATGACAGACTGAAAGATAAGTATACTTCCTGTTTCTGCGTGGAGACCTCGGAGGTAGCAAACGCCTGGAATTGCAATGTCAAACTGAAGCAATGTGTACTAGCATATCAGATTTCTTGTTCTTTGTTGTGTTTCAAAATTATGAATTGATAGAAATGTGGTTTATGAACTATACAAGACATTGTGCATCCAGCAACATGCAAAAGTATAATAGCAATAAGGATATTAAAAGAGTAATTGAAAGGATATTTGCAATTACAGCAAAACCACAGTATTTTCTGTTTGACCATGCTTGATAATACTGGGCAACATTCAAACGTTCCTGCAGAAAGCCGTTATAATATTTCAAACATGTGTAACACTGATGAAGTATTTTTTCATTCTGTTAAGTACATACTTTTCAGTCTGGTATTAGATCAATTAGACTAGAGAAACAGTGCCGTTAACAATGATGACTATATTTTAAGTTGAACATATTTCTTAATCCTGAAGATTAAATTTACAAAAACCACTAAGGTTTGGGCCTCTCAGTCTTAATATTTTCCATGGTTTCCCATGGCTGTCAAGTCCATAATTTTAATGCTTACTCCTACATCAAGAAATCGAAGGAAACCTTTAATCATAAGTAACTGCAAACTGATAGATGATAGGCATTGGAGTTGTTTATACTCCTTCTCATAAAGACTTGAGAATTTGGGTGTGATAATTCCTTAGTCTGTTTGTGATCGAGCATGAACTTCAGCAAGGACAGAAAAAATAAACTAGCTCAAAATTTGACTTGTGAATCTTAATGTTGGTGAATCAATTGTTTTGAAAAAAACGTAGCAGAACTCAAATCAAGGAGTGCTTTTTTTATATTTTTTATTAGTAGTATTTATAACTTTTCACCAATTTATTCTCATTTTTTCATTTTCTTGTTGCATCAGTGTGTGTACCTTATTTATGCATTTATCTTCTTATATTTCATTTCTACCATCAGCTGATTGATAATAATCCGCATTGAAGTGAGTATTTGAATACACACAGCCATCAATTGTAATAAATTTGCAAAATGTGCTCTTTCCCTGACTGCACAACCATTCATTAATCAGGAACTGTATGGATAACAGGTATCAATGCTGAATCATAGTTAAATATGTATTGTGACAAATTTAACTTTTTGTAAACCTAAATATCAAAACATCCTCGCAATGCGTCGATGTTTTACAAAGTTTACTCGACACTGCACTTGAATGACAAACATTAATGAATTTCAGAATTCTACCATTAGTGTTCGGTACAATATGTCATTTTTCAAATGAAGAACACTCGTATAATTCATTTTTTCAAAACAACTTCTCATAACAGTTCTCTATAGAAGCAGTATAACTGATAGATAACATCACTCACTTTCAGTTACTAAAAGAAAAGAGATAAATAAAGAAAACAACGCAAATATAATGGGAAAAATCTTAAGAAAGTGTTCTTATAGTTCTGGAATGTCATCACTAACATTATAAAAAATTTTGAATTTTGCAACTTACTGCGCGGGTGTTTCGTCAGCGCTTGGCATATGCACACATCGGACCAGGAAGAGAGGCGCACACCCAGAAAAAGATTGGAGCAGCCTCTGGCGTGAGACGCTCGAAGTGCTAGCTCAGGGGGGCCATATAAGGACAACACCTTGTTGCTGCAACCAATAATTATTGTTGGCATGAAATTAGTTGAAATGTTACTCAAGTTGAACTTTCAACGGTTCTTCCGTCGTACTCTGTGCGACTGTTTGTCATGATGCTGAATGAAATTTGGAAGAAAAATGAGTATCGTTTCAGTTTGGTCAGAGTTACTTGGACTCTATATGTAATATTTGTAGAGTGCAATGTTACATCTCGATTTCTACTCCAGTGTAAATATTTTTTGAAAGCACGGGAGACAAAGATAACTTAATTTCCAACCTCCAAAAAAAACGTTGCTTAAAATTATAATTTGGCACGCGGCTGATAAAATTTTTGAGGCTGAGATACAATATTAGTAGAAATCAATAAAATTTCTATTAGATGATAACACATTCTATTAAATGTTGGGTGTGTGCTTGTTTGCAGGGAACCAAACACTACTTATAAACAGAAAAACAATTAAAGCGATACAAATCATTTACTAGGCATATATATCAGTCTGGTTTCAAATAAAATCCCCATCAGTGATTGTCATCTGCCGGAAAGTTAGGTTAGCTAATGTTCGCTCGTTTTATAACCTGAGTTTGCAGTTAGAACACGGCTACGTGCACTTGATTTTGACGACAATCAAAGGGTGGACTCTGTTTAAAGACCATCTAAATTTAACGATAATTAATCTTTCCAAAAATTATGAAAATGCTTGAAATACTTGAATGTGTTCTTCTATATAGACTAGATGCATACTATTATAAAATTTGCCTAAAATCATGTACAATAAACCTGACAAACTTCAATTTGAGCTTCAAAATAAGTATGGCTCAATGTTTTTCTTTAAAATTAGACACTAAAAAAATGCTCCTTAATGTATGGATATTAATTTATTTACCAGAGGGCAGAATTTGCCACAAGCGTCTCCGAGGTAGACAGTCTAAACTAAATTCACCATCGTTGTCAATGCTTAAGTACACCAATTCTAGGCCGTCGCTGATGATGAAGTGTCTAACTTTCCTGCTACCGCCGATGAAGCACAATAACATTTACATGAAATACTAGATTGTCTGAAATGTATTTTATCGTCGAAATGCTGAAGGGCACAAGAATTTTAATTTGAAGAAATGATCCGTTGTCCTAGATGGCTTTATTGACAATATTCAGTTAAGATCTTTTCTGCAATCTGCAGTAATGTTGTTGCAGAATGAATATACCCGACAGTTTCCTTCGGAATTATTTCAGTGTATTAAATTGTTACAATCAAATGATGCCTCTGCTAAGTATTATGTGAAATCAATATGTTGGTTGTACAAATTCAATGTAATTCAATTCAAGGACTGCTTCATCAAACAAAATATAATTTAGGGCTTGCAAACTATATAATAATAATAATAATGAAGGCATCTACGGATGCTTTATTTCCAATTTCAAGCCTGATACATATCACCTTATACATTGGATTTTCAAATGCCTTATAACTAACGCCAGGACGCCATTACGCTTTCCCCCGGTCAAGACCGGTACCCATTTCAGACACCTGGGTAGAGTGGGGTATTGTGCTTGGAATTTTTCCCCTATACCCAACAGAGAAAATCGCCACCAGCGCCGGGACCAGTAACATCTCTTGTTTTTGTGATATTTCATATGCAAAGTTCCAAAGAAGCCTCAGTCATTCAAATCAAACTGCATGATGATTTTTAACACTTTATTCCTAATTTCCTTCTCACCATATTTATATATTGTAAATTGTTCAGATAACTGAGCAGCGGTGTTTTGCCACCATGGCAGGTTTTTCAATCACGAATCGGAAAAAAATGTCTTAACCGTTATTAAGTTCAAGTCCGATAATGGGTGAGGTTCTGATAAATACTTGGTCAATTCAATGAGCATTAATTCAGATTTTAGGTAAATACTTGATTATTTGAAAATTGTATGGTCAATATTGAAATTATTGTTGTCGACGAATTTAATAATTTCGTAGGTATAGATAGGTAATATAGTCAATTTTAAGACGTTTTACATGAATGACAATGTGCCCGGGAATGCTTAGTTTTGGAGATATTTAACTTTGAAGTTATAGGAACGTCGTTTATAAAATTGCACAAACGGAGAGGTAAATAAGCAGAAATACGGTTCTGACGTAACGATAGGTAAGGTTAGTCTTGGTAAAGTTAATTTGGTTAAGTATCGTAACCTAAGTAAGCCTAAAATCTCTTAATTTAACTCAACCTTGAACTTGAACTTGAACTTGAGGGCCGACAGTGTCGGGGCCTTTTAATAAATTGTAACGGCCTTCAATTCCCTCCACAATTTTCACACAAAGAGTTCAGCGCCTGGTACCAGACTTGTCCACTAAACTACTCAGGATCTACCGATCCTTGTCACAAGCCACCATTGGAAGGCATCACCGGGACAACCAGTGTGTCAAAACATCATCCCCCGGCACATTGGGTCATTACAGCCCATTCTACCAGACTGGCTCATTCCAGTCACTGTCTCTTATTCCAGGCACGCACAAGAAACACTTTCATAGCCTCAATGATACTCGCATTACACTCCTGATCCAATCCAGCAAGACAGCTCATACCGCAATCATCTTCAGCACATCTGGCATTCCACTCATTCTCTCCATACTGTTCAGACACCACATTCATAAAACTCTCTCTCTCTTGCTCATACTTACTGCATTCCAGCACAAAATGCTCAATTGTTTCCTCCACTCCACTATCACACTGCCGACATAATCTGTTATTATTCTCATTCCATCTCCATGTACGTCTGTTCACACTCAATGACTTACATCTCACAGCAAACAAGAGTTGACTTCCAAAACTACCATCATAGAACAGCTCAAACTTAGGTGCTTCCTTTTTCATATACCAGTTAAGTGAAGTCTTCCGCATCATGCTAAGCTTCCACTTATTCAGTCCATACTCTTTTGTTTGTCTCTCAATCTCTTTCTTCCACCTCTTGCAGTCCCACTCAGGCCCTACACCTCCAACATTTATTAAACTCCAGTCATCCACAGGTCTCCCAATTCTAACATGAATAATCTTTTGCATACTGAGTTTCCTTGCATGCCCCCAACATACTTTCTCCCAACAGCTTACACTCAGATTCCATTCAAAGATTCGTTTTACCCACCTGCTATTTTGCATTCTTTCAATTCTCACCTTATAATTCAGCACAGCTTTCATCATTCTTTCTGAAAATGGGCTCCACCCTAGGTCACCTCTAATGGCTTCTATAGCTGTCCATTTTGGAGCACCCAATGCTACACGTCCTACCTTATTTTGTATCACATCCAGCTTTTCAAGATCTCTTCCATTCCAAGCAAGAGCACTCATACCATACATGACACTAGGTACAGCAACATACTTCCACATTCCTCTCACACATTCGTACTTGTTTGCTCTGTATCTGGCCACACTACCTAACCGTCCACTCCACTGCATTGCTTTTGCCACTTTCTCACCTTTAGTTCTAGTACATCCATCTTCACTTATCATACAACCTAACTAGATATTTGTATTCTTTTGTTCTTCCTATTCTGATTTCTCCAATATTCCCCAGTCTGTCTCTATCAGTCTCATCACTATTTATAACCATGACCTTACTTTTATCGGCACCAACGTTCATCTTGAAATCTGTACTATATCCATTCACAATGTCAAGCATCCTTTGTAGTTCATGACCACATTCACTAACCACAACCACATCATCAGCATACAACAAACAGCTCAGTCTCTTATTACCAACTTTCAGTCCTAAACCACTTCCTCTCAGTCGAACTGCTAATTCTTCTGTGTACAATCCAAACAACAGGGGGGACAGAGTACAGCCCTGTCTCACTCCTCTAACACTCCTCACTTGCCCTGTTTCCAAATTTCCTAACCTGTAGATAGCACTTGTGTTCTCATACAGACTTTGTACAATTTTTACTATTTTTCTGCTAAACCCAACTTTTCTCAAAACTTCAAAGAGCCTAACCCGATCCACTCTGTCATACGCTTTTTCAATATCCAGGAATGCTAAATACACCTTCTTATCATCCTTCCTCATTCGCTCAATTATTTCACTCACTACAAACAGATTATCTTCCCCACGTCGTCTATCTTGCCTAAAACCATTCTGTTCTTCACCTAGGACTCCTAATTCCTCAACTAAATTTTTCATTCTCTCATTCAAAATACCACAAAATATCTTACATACAGTGTCACCCAGTGCAATTGGTCTGTAATTTTTAAGTTCTTTCATACTCTTATGTCCACCCTTATGCAACAGAACTACATTACACTTGTTCCAGTCATCCGGTACTCTTTCACTCTTCCATATCTCATCAAATAAACATTTCAACATACTGACTACACTCTCTCCTCCACATTTATACCGAGGCCGATGACTCCCGCCAAAAAACTTGGCGTGGTCCGCGTCCGCAAAACGCCGGAAGAGCCATATCGAAACTGCCGTTAATGCTATTCTTACCTGGCGTTATTTATCCTATATCTCTAAAGCTAAGCATTTCCGGGCACATTGTCATTCATGTAAAGCTTCTTAAAATCGACTATATTACCTATCTATACCTACCAAATTATTATATTCGTTGACAACATTAAATTCAATATTAACCAATTGTATTATTTGAACTTATTTTTACTGTGCACTCTGTAATTACCATATTAAATCATAGGATCCCCATCAACAAGCACAGAGCATAGCCCAAAATCTTTGAGAATGTTTCACTTTCGGCTTGAACAAAAATGATCTCTGATTAAGGGGATCATCCCGGCTGGAGACCTTTTTTCGTCCGATTCGTTTGAAAATTGGCCAGTATATGTCTTTTGTGATAGTAAACCATTACTCCAGTCATTTTTTCGATTTAGGCAAAACTTTTTTTTTTTGACATAATAAGTTTTTTGGTATATTTTATGTATATTTCAAATTGTATTAACTCATCGAGTTTTGATGCTAGAACAAAAGCAAAGACAGTTTTAGAATCCTTAAAACATTTCTAACAAACTCAGTGGGGCTTTTTTTCAAATTCGAATTTTTTCGATTTTTTCAAAATTTTTGAATATTTCAGAAATGAACACCAATTTTTTGGGTTTAGAGCTATATATTTTTTCGAAAAATTCGAATTTCAAAAAAAGCCCCATTGAGTTTGTTAGAAATGTTTCAAGGATTCTAAAACTGTCTTTGCTTTTGTTCTAGCATCAAAACTCGATGAGTTAATACAGTTTGAATGTTGAAAGTTATAGGTTTTGGGTATAAACCATAACAAAATTTTTTGTTGAAGTGTAATATAATGAACAATTTATGTAATTGAATGCAGTTTTAATTTTCAACTCGATAATTTCCATACAGAACTTCATATTCACACTAAAAATTTAAATTTAAAGAAAAATTATTTTGTTAAATTGAAATTTTTTTTTCAGTCTGATTCGTATAAAATTTAGCTATGATATGTAACTTTCGAAAATAAACACAATCTATTCCATTCTTTTTTTTATTTAGGATTTAGTTTTTGCAAAAATTTGACAAATTGGTTTTTACATATTGATATTTCACCGATATTGATACCTCAAGATGTACCTCCTCCTTCAGTTTTGATGCTAGAACAAAACAAAGACAGTTTTAGAATCCTTGGAACATTGCTAACAAACTCAGTAGGGCTTTTTTTCCATTTCTTATTAGTATGGGGTCAAAATCGGTCAAAAATTGAAAAAGTTTGGTACTTTTCACTGATATTGATATTTCAAAATGTATCTCATCCTTCAGTTTTGATGCTGGAACAAAAACAAAGACAGTTTTAGAATCCTTGGAACATTGCTAACAAACTCAGTAGGGTTTTTTATCCATTTCTTATTGGTTCTCTTTTTACATGGGGTCAAAATCGGTCGAAAATGAAAAATTTTGGTCCCCTCAACCCCCCGGGGGGGGGGGGGGGAATTATTGTCCGTAGCGCCATAAAATTTTAGGACCGAATAGTCCACCAACTAAGGGTCCTTTTCCAACAAAAACATGAGAAATGACCCCCGGACCGACGGGGCCTGGGATGATCTCCTTAAGACAACTGTTTCAACTTAGGGTAAAAATTCGTTTTAGCGTACCCCGTCTAGAGCGAAACCGTATATATATTTCAACCGAAGTTTTCATTTGGAGTCGATCGGCATTATCCCCAGCGTCCGCAGAGGTCAAATAAAAAAGTTATATGAAATATGCGTAAAGCATGCGCACTCGTTTTCTGAGCGAATTTCGTCGGTGAACGCTATTCAGCGTTGCAAACGCCATTGTAAATTGCCTTTGTGAAATCATACAGATACAGTCTTAGCGTATCGCTATTAGGAGGTATATGTATATATATTTCATCTCAACCGTTCGAGTTGAGTCGATTGGTGTGACGTTCAAGGTCCACAGAGGTCAAATAAAGAAGTTGTTCCAAATCATTGGAAATGATTATCTTTGAACGGAAAATGTAAATCGACAAGTTGGGAGCGGCGTACCGGCCGCTCGCAAGCAAAACGTAACCTGACCTAACACCTAACCTAACCTAACCTACCCTAACCCAACCCAACCCAACCCAACCCAACCCAACCCAACCCAACCCAACCCAACCCAACCCAACCCAAGCCAAGCCAAGCCAAGCCAAGCCAAGCCAAGCCAAGCCAAGCCAAGCCAAGCCAAGCCAAGCCAAGCCAAGCCAAGCCAAGCCAAGCCAAGCCAAGCCAAGCCAAGCCAAGCCAAGCCAAGCCAAGCCAAGCCAAGCCAAGCCAAGCCAAGCCAAGCCAAGCCAAGCCAAGCCAAGCCAAGCCAAGCCAAGCCAAGCCAAGCCAAGCCAAGCCAAGCCAAGCCAAGCCAAGCCAAGCCAAGCCAAGCCAAGCCAAGCCAAGCCAAGCCAAGCCAAGCCAAGCCAAGCCAAGCCAAGCCAAGCCAAGCCAAGCCAAGCCAAGCCAAGCCAAGCCAAGCCAAGCCAAGCCAAGCCAAGCCAAGCCAAGCCAAGCCAAGCCAAGCCAAGCCAAGCCAAGCCAAGCCAAGCCAAGCCAAGCCAAGCCAAGCCAAGCCAAGCCAAGCCAAGCCAAGCCAAGCCAAGCCAAGCCAAGCCAAGCCAAGCCAAGCCAAGCCAAGCCAAGCCAAGCCAAGCCAAGCCAAGCCAAGCCAAGCCAAGCCAAGCCAAGCCAAGCCAAGCCAAGCCAAGCCAAGCCAAGCCAAGCCAAGCCAAGCCAAGCCAAGCCAAGCCAAGCCAAGCCAAGCCAAGCCAAGCCAAGCCAAGCCAAGCCAAGCCAAGCCAAGCCAAGCCAAGCCAAGCCAAGCCAAGCCAAGCCAAGCCAAGCCAAGCCAAGCCAAGCCAAGCCAAGCCAAGCCAAGCCAAGCCAAGCCAAGCCAAGCCAAGCCAAGCCAAGCCAAGCCAAGCCAAGCCAAGCCAAGCCAAGCCAAGCCAAGCCAAGCCAAGCCAAGCCAAGCCAAGCCAAGCCAAGCCAAGCCAAGCCAAGCCAAGCCAAGCCAAGCCAAGCCAAGCCAAGCCAAGCCAAGCCAAGCCAAGCCAAGCCAAGCCAAGCCAAGCCAAGCCAAGCCAAGCCAAGCCAAGCCAAGCCAAGCCAAGCCAAGCCAAGCCAAGCCAAGCCAAGCCAAGCCAAGCCAAGCCAAGCCAAGCCAAGCCAAGCCAAGCCAAGCCAAGCCAAGCCAAGCCAAGCCAAGCCAAGCCAAGCCAAGCCAAGCCAAGCCAAGCCAAGCCAAGCCAAGCCAAGCCAAGCCAAGCCAAGCCAAGCCAAGCCAAGCCAAGCCAAGCCAAGCCAAGCCAAGCCAAGCCAAGCCAAGCCAAGCCAAGCCAAGCCAAGCCAAGCCAAGCCAAGCCAAGCCAAGCCAAGCCAAGCCAAGCCAAGCCAAGCCAAGCCAAGCCAAGCCAAGCCAAGCCAAGCCAAGCCAAGCCAAGCCAAGCCAAGCCAAGCCAAGCCAAGCCAAGCCAAGCCAAGCCAAGCCAAGCCAAGCCAAGCCAAGCCAAGCCAAGCCAAGCCAAGCCAAGCCAAGCCAAGCCAAGCCAAGCCAAGCCAAGCCAAGCCAAGCCAAGCCAAGCCAAGCCAAGCCAAGCCAAGCCAAGCCAAGCCAAGCCAAGCCAAGCCAAGCCAAGCCAAGCCAAGCCAAGCCAAGCCAAGCCAAGCCAAGCCAAGCCAAGCCAAGCCAAGCCAAGCCAAGCCAAGCCAAGCCAAGCCAAGCCAAGCCAAGCCAAGCCAAGCCAAGCCAAGCCAAGCCAAGCCAAGCCAAGCCAAGCCAAGCCAAGCCAAGCCAAGCCAAGCCAAGCCAAGCCAAGCCAAGCCAAGCCAAGCCAAGCCAAGCCAAGCCAAGCCAAGCCAAGCCAAGCCAAGACAAGCCAAGACAAGCCAAGACAAGCCAAGACAAGCCAAGACAAGCCAAGACAAGCCAAGACAAGCCAAGACAAGCCAAGACAAGCCAAGACAAGCCAAGACAAGCCAAGACAAGCCAAGACAAGCCAAGACAAGCCAAGACAAGCCAAGACAAGCCAAGACAAGCCAAGACAAGCCAAGACAAGCCAAGACAAGCCAAGACAAGCCAAGACAAGCCAAGACAAGCCAAGACAAGCCAAGACAAGCCAAGACAAGCCAAGACAAGCCAAGACAAGCCAAGACAAGCCAAGACAAGCCAAGACAAGCCAAGACAAGCCAAGACAAGCCAAGACAAGCCAAGACAAGCCAAGACAAGCCAAGACAAGCCAAGACAAGCCAAGACAAGCCAAGACAAGCCAAGACAAGCCAAGACAAGCCAAGACAAGCCAAGACAAGCCAAGACAAGCCAAGACAAGCCAAGACAAGCCAAGACAAGCCAAGACAAGCCAAGACAAGCCAAGACAAGCCAAGACAAGCCAAGACAAGCCAAGACAAGCCAAGACAAGCCAAGACAAGCCAAGACAAGCCAAGACAAGCCAAGACAAGCCAAGACAAGCCAAGACAAGCCAAGACAAGCCAAGACAAGCCAAGACAAGCCAAGACAAGCCAAGACAAGCCAAGACAAGCCAAGACAAGCCAAGACAAGCCAAGACAAGCCAAGACAAGCCAAGACAAGCCAAGACAAGCCAAGACAAGCCAAGACAAGCCAAGACAAGCCAAGACAAGCCAAGACAAGCCAAGACAAGCCAAGACAAGCCAAGACAAGCCAAGACAAGCCAAGACAAGCCAAGACAAGCCAAGACAAGCCAAGACAAGCCAAGACAAGCCAAGACAAGCCAAGACAAGCCAAGACAAGCCAAGACAAGCCAAGACAAGCCAAGACAAGCCAAGACAAGCCAAGACAAGCCAAGACAAGCCAAGACAAGCCAAGACAAGCCAAGACAAGCCAAGACAAGCCAAGACAAGCCAAGACAAGCCAAGACAAGCCAAGACAAGCCAAGACAAGCCAAGACAAGCCAAGACAAGCCAAGACAAGCAAGACAAGCCAAGACAAGCCAAGACAAGCCAAGACAAGCCAAGACAAGCCAAGACAAGCCAAGACAAGCCAAGACAAGCCAAGACAAGCCAAGACAAGCCAAGACAAGCCAAGACAAGCCAAGACAAGCCAAGACAAGCCAAGCCAAGCCAAGCCAAGCCAAGCCAAGCCAAGCCAAGCCAAGCCAAGCCAAGCCAAGCCAAGCCAAGCCAAGCCAAGCCAAGCCAAGCCAAGCCAAGCCAAGCCAAGCCAAGCCAAGCCAACGAAACGTAACGTAACGTAACGTAACGTAACGTAACGTAACGTAACGTAACGTAACGTAACGTAACGTAACGTAACGTAACGTAACGTAACGTAACGTAACGTAACGTAACGTAACGTAACGTAACGTAACAACGTAACGTAACGTAACGTAACGTAACGTAACGTAACGTAACGTAACGTAACGTAACGTAACGTAACGTAACGTAACGTAACGTAACGTAACGTAACGTAACGTAACGTAACGTAACGTAACGTAACGTAACGTAACGTAACGTAACGTAACGTAACGTAACGTAACGTAACGTAACGTAACGTTTTTAGGTGACAAGAAAGAAAAACCTTACCCACTTCATGACGATGAACCACATTAATATCAGTCTCTTAAGGTATTTTAAGTGTCTTTGCGCATATTTTGCTGCAGTGAAATTGTACTAGCCTTCAAAATCAGAACTAGAATAAACGAATTATTCATTTTAACTAGGATTCACCGACAGCTGTGTATGAATCGTAACATTCCATGAATATAATAATTTTACGGTTTAATTTTGCACTGCCATAGTGAGACCAGATATTTAAACTCATCCAAGGAAATGTGAAGAATAATCTTATTTTTTTCGAATTATCTTCCACAAATTAACATTTGTGGAACTTTTAATTACTCCTACCACTCTGGAATTCATCTTCAAACATTTTCCTAATGGCATGTATGTTTTATATGGATAAATGTATATTTCTCATATTTCTGTATTTTAGATAAATCGCAAAATGAAATAAAAAACTTGTGACAGCAAACTACGGCATTAATTTCAACGAAACATGTAGATATGATGAACTGTTTCCCAAATATGCCTAAATATGGACACGTAGATGTATCTAACATCCGCTCTTCCCACATCGCTCCCGCATTGCAGTCCAGGATAACCTTATCATCAACGTACATGCTTATCTTAGTAGCAAGTGTAGTTATTTGTATAAATGAGACACAATGGATTATTTCCTTCTCTAAACAATGAATAATGGGGACTCGTATATCAAGTGAGTGAGCCTTACTGGATTCATAAATTTTTGTTTTTTGGTGGTACCAGTTATATTTTGCCATTAATCAATTCCAATCCTATTATTACGATAAAGGTGTTTGTTTTCAGTGTAATTTATACCATCATCTGGGAGAATTTCCCGTTTGATAAAGAGAATCTTAAAAGTCGCAATTTTTAGGAAAAAAATAGGAAAAATGGACTATGCAACGGAATAGGAAAATTTCCGAGTAGCATAATCCAACATTAAATCGGACAGCGATGCCATTTCTCCCGGAAGATATGCCCATTCCTTGAGCGGTCACACACACGGAAGAAAGATGTCGACGGTAAGCTAACAACAGCTAATAGTTGGTTACACCAGTGTTTAAAAAAAACAAATGGCTGTGAGATACACGAGCTCCAACTGATCCACAAAAAACAGCAAGTGCTGCACTCTTAGAAAAGAGAGAGAAATAAGAACTTCCCAATTTATGTGATTGACGCTATTAACAGCTCAAATTAAAGTTTCCTTGAAAGTGCCTGAATATAGCTCACCAAAGCGCTCATTGCAGTCGGAAAAATTATTGTCTGTTCTGCTCGTGAGTTGAAATCTTATAGAAATGAGCTAAAGTGTTTGTGGTATCTGATATGGCAGCAAACACAATCGAATGGAAAAGTTCAAGTTTTCTAATAATGCCGCTATTTATAAGAACTTGTTTGGAACAAAAAAAAATTTTGCAGCAATGAATATTCAGAACATTAGGATTTATTGTATTTCTAAAAACTACATCCTTGAGTTAGGATTTGTTTTTGTTAGCAAGCCTGATCGGTAAAATCGACAATTCATATCTCTGCTGAGAAATAGCCTTAACTAACATTTAAATTTGATTGTCAATAGAAATATATGAGGTACAAACTTCAGAAAGTGAAAGGCCTTAATTCCTCTTTCGGCTCCGCTCAAGAGTTTTACTAAGCCTTTACTCATACCGTGAGCAAACATCGGCTGTCATATAAATTTCAGTACACTATGTTGAAGCGTTGGTTTCAAATTTAAGGACAATTATCAGTAGTGCAAATAATTCAGTCAAATTTTAAATACGGTTCGTCGTACATTTAGACGTTAACTTTATGATTACTTAGTTATTAATAGGCGAGAAGATTTAATTATTCGATAAACTAAGGAACAGGCCGTACTGCAATACTTTCAGAGATTGAGACTAAGATAATTCGCAGTACCATTGCTATGACATGTTTACAAGAAAATCGACACAACAATATTCGAACTACAATTCTTTCATTGTATGAATCTGAAAATCTTGCAACGAATATAATTTTGAAGGAGGCTAGTCATGCATTCCATCCTTTATTCAATTCCATTCCATGCTCGTCATAGCCGTGTGGCTTTCGGACCCGCCTCCGTGCGGGCAAACCCGGGTTCGAGTCCCGGCGCTGGTGGCGATTTTCTTTGTTGTTTGGTATAGGGGAAAAATTCCTAGCACAATACCCCACTCTACCCAGGTGTCTGAAATGGGTACCGGTCTTGACCGGGGGAAAGCGTCATGGCGTTCTGGTGTTAGTTATAAGGCATTTGAAAATCCAATGTACAAGGTGATATGTATCAGGCCCAAATTGGAAATAAAGCATCCGTAGATGCCTTCATTATTATTATTTCATTAGTATTATTTAAAATATTGAACGTTTTTTTTCACATCTTGTAGTAAACGACTAAGCAAACTTTGAGCTTCACTGCAGATTGTTAAAGCTTTACTCCAAGGAAATTTCCAGTGAGACATTAATGTGAACGATGAAGCAATAGCACAGTCAGGATTACATGAAATTTGATTGAAAGAAGTAAAATAATTAGGTACATCAGTAGAAATATAGTGGCAGGCATTAACTGTTAATATAATTCGTATTGCTTCACTGGTGATGTCCCGTTGACAGATCGAAGCATGACATTCTTGTTCATAGAACAATATTGAATGCAATAATTTAGTCTTCGTACATAGTAAATCGAAAGTATTCATGTCATTCATACAGTGATACAACTTCAACTTTAATGGAGATGAAGTACTAAACTCGAATATTTTTAACGAGT